>CM056995.1:256673255-257984755 GCA_029891345.1 Dryococelus australis
AAGAAGCATGTTTATGCTACTACCTCTTCCTCCTCCTTCTCCACCACCTTCGCCTCCACCCCCGCCTCCTCCTCCTATATGCTTGGTTTATCATGGACGGTATGTTGGGTGAATTGTTTTCCATAATACCTGTCTTGTGATTGTTGGTGTATTTTGATTGGTGTCAACAATATTTATGTGTGTAATGCTAAGGCATGATTGAGTTAAAAGTGTTTGGTATGGATGGTTAGTGTATTTTGACTGGTGTCAGCTGACATGGTTGATGGTATGAGAAGAATTTGATTGTCACTGGTATTGGCTGTACGTTTGCTTTGTATGGCCTGTGTGGACGAATGGTTGAGGTCTGCTAGAGTTATAGTTGGTGGTATTGTTGGTAGGTATAAGCAGCTTTGGTTGGTAGAAAAAGTAGAATGGGTGTTATGTTATGGGCTGGCCTCAGCTTTATAGTTGCTCGAGTTATGATGGATATTGTGCTTGGTGTATTGGGTGGTGCAGTTGAATTGAGGTTTACTTTAGTTATAGGAGATGGGTGTTGGGTGGCCTAATATGACTTGGGTTTTAAAATGGATGGTATGGGTTTTTAGTATATATTTGACTGGGGTCGACAGTACAATACTATAGCAGATATTGGCACAACTCAATAATTTAACTACAATTCAACCAATTTCAAGATAAATTTTTAAAAAATTCTAATCCCCGCGACAAATCTTTCGCAGATATTGGCGCAACTGAAAAATTAAACTAAAATTCAGCCAATTTCACTCTAAATTCAAATAAATATCTAATTCCCTGTCAAATT
Source organism: Dryococelus australis (assembly GCA_029891345.1). NCBI lineage: Eukaryota > Metazoa > Arthropoda > Insecta > Phasmatodea > Phasmatidae > Dryococelus > Dryococelus australis. The sequence goes on from CM056995.1 coordinate 256,674,055, forward strand.
TTCCGAAGTGCAAATCAAAATCAAAATTAGTTTTCAACTTGTGTTCACTTTTTGTGTGTGGTTCTTTAAAGAGTAATTTTCGAACTAAATGATCATATTGTTGATGAAATTCCAAAAATTTTCATACTTTTATTGTGATACTATTCAAATTTTAAACAATTATTTACCTCTTTGACCTAACTTTAGTCTCATTCGCCCTGAAAATGGACCTCTGATCAAAGAGTGAACAAAGTATGAGTAAAAAAAGTGCACTTGATTGAAAACACAGATTCGGCGCGATTTTTTCGATTAATTTGGAAACCCAGACTTACAAAATCAGGCATGTCAAATTGTATATTATTAAACTGATCTTTTATATCAAAGTTAAAAACAGTTGTCCCAGCAGGTACTTCTTTTTCTAAAAATGGCCAATACTTAAAACCAATATGAATTTTAGGATTTTTATATATTTTTTCTTTAATTTTAATGTTTCAATAACAATTTTACCTGGATCAGCATAGCTTTTATCAATTTAACCATCTGCTTTTTTAGTTTCATAAACAAATATACAATTGCTATCTGATGAATTTCTAAAAAAAAAAAAAAAAATAATCTAATTATCACCTTTCCATTAAACTTCATTATTATCGCTAATAAATTCAAACAAATATCTTAATGAATACATTATTTAATTTATTTTATCACTACGAACAGATTTTACTCTAAATTTATTACCCACACCATTAGACTCTAAACAATTTTGTTCACCTGGTGATCTTAGCAAAATATTCATCATTGTTGAAGTTATTCCTGTATTATCAACAGCCTCAATAATATGTCCATGTTTTGAAATTTCTACTCTTAGAAAACTGAAATGGACAAAAATGAGAACAAACATCAATATTATCTAATTTTTTATATTTTGCCTCATCTCCAGTTTTATCTCTTTTTAGTAGGCGATATTCTTCCAAAACATAACCCTCGTTTGGAAAAGAAAATCCATCTCCTATGAGAATTTCAAACTTGATTATATTATTCTAAATATTCAAATTCCCCATCATTTGATCAGTTGGGGGGAAAGTTTGTCTCTCAAAACTATCAACGATTTTATAACTTATTTATAAGTAAAAAAAAGTTTTTAAATTAAGAATTCACAGGGTGTTTCTCGAGTGAAATAGCTCCTCGAGAAGTATAGAAATTGTAAAAAGAACCATGATGTAGAACATAAAAAAGAATAAGAAAAAAGATCTACCATTAATTCGTAAATTACGAAATATTAGCAAAAAATTATAACAAGTAAGTGAAGAAAATAAAAATTTAATAACTTCACTAGTACCTGTTGCTGCAAAAAATTCTGATTATCCACCAACACCAGAAGAAACCTCTTTCGAAAGAGAATTATTCCTAAAATCACCCAATGTAGAAGAGCGAATGGGCATTGTACCCATAAAAAATTTGACTCGTCCGGATTCTGTTATAAAACTCGGGAAAGAAATTTCTGAAAAAAACTGTTTTTAAAACACCATTTTGTTTACAAGATGGGCATAGATTTGAAATTGGAGATACAGAAGTAAAGATAAATAATGATAAACTATCTGTTAAGGGCAAATATAATACATTAACAGAAGGACTTTCTAATTTGTTAACAAAAAACACACAATCGGATCTTGAAGGTGAATTCACCGATAATGACTATAAAAATTACACAGAAATTGTTTTATCAACCAATGCTGCATTCCAAGAATATAACCCTAAAAAGCCAATAAACTCGAATAGAAGTTGGAAGTATGCAAATATAATTATGCCAATGTATAGTAATTATATAAGAGCATCAAGACCAGCACCAACCACACCAGAAAGAGGGAATTTTACATATTCTCCTAGATCTGGAGAAAGTATAAAAATATAATAATTTGCTGACAGAATATATTTGGATGGACAATGTTAGAAAATTAATTGACAAATTATTAGTTATTTACGGAGAAGAAAATGCTGTAAAAAAATTTTTTACAATGAAAAAGTAAATATTATGAATATGTTAAACGATAAATTTTCTGACTTTATTGTTAATACCACGAAAGGGATTCCATACCTAATAAGAGTTTTAAATGTTATTCCACACTCATTTTGGAATTCTGAACACCATGGCAAAGGCATAAACTGGGCATTAAACAATTGAAATTTGCCCGAAATGCATTTGCCAGGTTATAATTATTATGGGCCATTTACAAAATTAAATGAAACATTATAAAGAGGAGAAGCAGGAGTGAATAAACTAGATGAAGCTTGTAAATTTCATGATATTGCTTATAGAGACCACAAAGATTTAGAATCTAGTCATGAAGTTGATAAAATTTTACAAAAAGATGCCAAAGAAATCATGTTAAATAAAGATACTCCAACTGGAGAAAGAATAGCTTCTGCAGCTGTTGCCTCAACAATGTTTAATAAAAGCAAATTAGGTTTCGGAATTAAAATGTTTTATTGAAATATATATATATAATATATATATATATATATATATATATATATATATATATATATATATATATATATATATACACGCATACACACACACACTTGTAAAAGAAATAAAACGCTTAACTTTGGACATACCAATTGATCAATTAAGAGATTTGGGTATAGATAAATTTTTAACAAAAGAACAACTTGAGCAAAAAAATAAATAATTAAAAGAAGGTAAAGGTTTCTTGCTAACCTTACCATTGCAAATACTCAAAAAAATATTAAAATAAAAAACCTTCACTGGTTTACCTCATGGAGGAATTATGCCTCTCATAGTTGCTGCTTTAACTGGCCTTGGTGCTTTAGCAGGAATAGTGACTTCAATATATAACTCTGTTGAAAAAGCCTGCAAAAATAAAAAAGAGTTAGAAGAACAAAAAAGACAAAAAGCAATGGAAAATAAAGCTGGATGTGCCGTAGTTACGAAATAAAGAGAAAGGCCAAAAAAAAAAAAACCTCCATTATCCAATATCGATATTGAAAAATATGTAAAAAAAATTAAATATTAAAAATTTCACAAATGGTTATATGATTGATGAACAACCAAAATATATAAGCTAAAAAATGGGTGTGCTGTGGTTAATTTTGATATTTCAACATATCCTGCTACTCATTGGGGGTCTTCTATTTTGATATTACAACATATCCTGGTACTCATTGGGGGTCTTCTATTTTGATATTACAACATATCCTGGTACTCATTGGGGGTCTTCTATTTTAAAGAAAATAATTACGTTTATTATTTTGACTCATTTGGTGGCAATATTCCTAATAATTTAATTAATTATTTCAAAAACAATGATTATTACAATCATGATTGAATTCAGAATTTCAGTTATCTGTGGGCATTCATGTTTAATTGTTTTACGCCCTTTCTTCGAGAAATTTTAAGTTTCGCGATATGATTTCTATGTTATTAAATGACAGATATATTTGAGAAACCATTAATCGAATCTTTAAATAAAAACTTTGATAATATTGCTGAAGATTTAAAAAAATATGTAGATTCAAAATGCAATTAGAATGTTTCTTCTTTACAAAGTGAGTTAAGCACTTGCTTTGGTTTTACAAGATCGTATGTTTCTTTTCTGGGGCGAAGAACTGTTAATATAGGTGAACCGGCAGATAAAAAAGATGCGATCAATGATATATATATATAATTCATTAAAAAATTATGTTGATTCAAAATATAAAACTATTTCAAATTATAAAACTGTTGTTTCTGATTAAGCTCTAAAAGAAGATGTGAATTTACAATTCAATAACACAATTGCAGATTATATAAAACGAATAAATAATACAAAATAGACATAAAAAAAGAAGCAGATTCAAAATATAAAACTATTGTTGCTGATTGTACATTAAAAAATGATGTCGAATCAAAACACAACACTAGTGTTTCTGATTTTAAAACATATGTAGATACAAAATGTAATACCATTGTTTCTGCTTTACAAGATCAAATAAGTTAAGTTTTTGTTTACACAATAGGCTACATTTCTATTCAAAATCGTAGAATTAATAATATGGCTGATCCTATTTATGGAAAAGATGCTGTCAATAAAAGATATTTCGATATAGAATTGCAAAATAAAAAAAAAAAATAGGTTTTGAATTACTGCGACACACTCGTTAACACTAAAGTCGAAAAAAGCAAAGAAGCTGTTGATAAATAATTAGATGTCAAATTACAAGATTTAAGCCAATCAGTTGACACACTAGTTAACACAAAAGTTGAAAAAAGCAAAGAAGCTGTTGATAAAGAAACATATGATAAACTGCAGGATTTAACAAAGTAATTTTGTATTATTGCCATACACTTGTTGATTTGAAAGTTGAAAAAATCAAAGAAGATTCTGATAAATAACTAGATATTAAATTACAATATTTAAGCCAATCTCATATATTTTATTTACATGCAGAGTGGAATAAAATGACTAATGTTTTTCACTTAGATAATGGTCAAATTTTCTTTACTTTTTTGATGGATTGTACTGTTTATTAAATAGTTGCAAATATTCTCATGTTTGATAATAAGTTGGCCTTTTTCAATAGCAATACAAAAATAGATCACAGCAAGCCTTTTGATGTTAACAAAGGTGATAATTTAACTTTTAAAATAAAAAGAAAATAAAACATCTCTTTATGCTGATGGACAGGTGGTGGCAATAGGAATATTCGTAAATTACAAAGTTTAACTATATATATATATATATATATATATATATATATATATATATATATATATATATATATATATATATATATACTAAATGGAGAACACATGGTGTTTGAAGTGGAAGAAAAGTCACTAAAAATAATAATATATAAAATGAGAATACAACAAATGGGCGATTAGTCCAGAAAAGTATATGTTCGTTGTGCAATTCTAAGAAATCAACATTCTTAAAAAAAAATTTGCTCTATGTGAGAGAAGGGCTAATCAATGAATTATATAAACCTGCATGAAAAATTTTTTTCAAGAAGAAAAGTTATTTTGTATGGCATTGATGATTTGTAGCAAATTGATCTTGTAGAAATGGATACTGGAAATTTAAAAGGTATACCTCGCATAAATAAAGGATATAAATATGTTATGACAATTAGTGATGTTTTTTTTCTCCAAAGTTTGCATTTGCTTTACCAATCAAAGATAAAACAGCAAAAAATTTAGCAAATGCTTTAGAAAATATTTTAATGTAAAGAAAACTAAATAATTTTCAAAGCGACAATGGCTTAGAATTTTATAATAAGATATTGAAAGAACTTATGGAAAAAGCATAAAATAAATAATTTCTCTTCATTTTCTGAATTAAAAGCTAGTGTTGTTGAAATATTTAATTGAACTTTAAAAAATATAATGTGGGAAAAATTTGCTTTGAATGGCAATTATAAATCGACAAATATATTGGATGAATTAGTGAAAGACTACAACACAAAGCACAGCACTATTGGCATGAAACCAATTGAAGTTAATAAAAATAATTTTAAAAATTTTTGCAAAAAAATGTTGTGTTTACTAAACCAAAATATAAATTTGGAGACATTGTTCGCGTGAGTAAACTAAACAAAAATTTTGAAACCTGCACTGTTCATGTGACGATCTTCATAAATGGAGGACAAGAAGTTTATGTACTAGCAAATTCGATGATTGTCATAGATACAATTTACAAACGCAAGAATAACACAAATTGAGAGAATATTCAGAACTAGTGAGTTCATGTAGCACTCGCAAGGCTGTTCAATGTTAACTAAAGTTGTGTCTCTCCAGTATGGCTGCTTCACTTGTAACGCACTAGCAGACGACTTCAACAGCATATACTGTTATCACGCGCGTGTTTCGTTTTGTACTGAATTGTTTTGGACAACTCAAAATGAATTAAGTAAATAGTATAAATAAAATTGTTGATGCACACGGCACGACATTCCTCAATATTAAGTCAAACTAATAAAAATATTATTACTTCTGTCAGAATTATGAAGTTTAAATTTATCACATATTCTGGAAGCAGCAGCAAGCTATCAGAACAAAACATAAAAATTTCTCCGAACTTGAAATAATAGTTGAAGTTGCGAATGGTTATACGAAAATTCTGCAATACTAACGAACGATTTCTATCATGGGTAAAACTCTATACTAGATACTGAGGAATTCAAATGAAAATTGAATCCTTGGCATTTTATTTGTTGAATGAAACAGCAGAATCACTAATACCTCAGTATCATCAACATTAACAACAACTGCAGGGATATTGCTCTCGCCAACAGGTGCAACATGCAAGGCTAGCCTCGTTTTGCCCTCTTCAATGCCACGGGCAAGTTATGCACAATGTCGTTTCATTTTATGTTACTTTCCATAATTTGTCTTCAGTAGCAATGAACATAACTATGCTCTCTAGTTTGCTTTGATAGGCGGATGTTCTTCGTAAATCAGCTAAAAACTTGGATGGGATTGGCCTGGTTTGAACTAGTTGTACTGAACTTTGACTGAGACCTAACTATGAAGTCGCTTTTGGTATCTACATACAATACAGGTGCGCTATTTTCTTGCCGGTGACCCCTCTCGAAGTCTTTAATCGAATTAAACTTATACAAATCAAAAACTATATTTCAACTCTGTTTCCTGAGCACTGGAGTAACGTTTGGAAGATATGTAGGCCTATTTCGCCAATTTTATTCAAAGTCAATAAAATAAGGTATTCTGACTTTCCGCAAGCAAAGCCAGTCCATCGAAATCAGAAGCTGAATAATGAGAGAAAAAAGCTTCAACAGGAACAACTTTTTCAAGAATATGCTTCGATTGGTTATTTACTGTGTTTCTAGGGGACCCCATTTCATCTAACCAGGCAGGCCCATGGAATTGGCCCCAACATTACGATGCTGCCCTTGCAAGCCTTGAAAATAATGAAGGATTAGCTATGATTGCTACGTCATTAGTCTACTTTCCGAAGAAAAGAAAGGATTGCAAGATCACTTTCCTGTCTGTGTGTATGTGTACGTATGAGTACGTGTGTGTGTGTTTCTCTCTCCCCCCCCCTTTTTTTTTCTTCAATGTTTGAACACGAGAACCGAATTTAACGGAACTCGGTACACATATAGGACTAAGTAATGGCACCTGGATTTTACAGTTTATGATTACGTCGGGTAATTACTTACAAAATGGGGGTAATTTTAGAATTTAGGGTGATATGCCATATCTCGGTGACCATTATTCAACCGATTTAAACCACATTGTGTATGCTGACAGCGCAAGTTGTAGGCATTCAATTCAAAGGGGAATGTTTGTTGTTGGTCCGCCATTTTTGGAGGATAGCGTCACATGACAAAATAAAGCTTTTACATTATACCTCGAAAACTACTCAAACCAATTTTCGCCAATTTTGGCATGTATGTAATACCATGATAGGCCAAGTAAACGTAAGTAATTGAACTTAAAATACGCACGTTTTCAGAAATTACAGTTATGCAAATATTTTAGGTTTTTGTGATATAACTGCCATACCATTTGCTCATATTCAATCAAATTTTGTATGCTGACAGTATCTACTACGGGTATCACATAAGTAAAGAAAAACAACTACCTTTGTCCACTATCTTTTAAGGTAGCATTACGTGAAATAATGTAGATATTGTTTAATATATTGGGAAACAATTGACAAATTGCTACCAGATTTACCAAACAAGTACCACTGTGGTAGTTAATACGTACAAATATGTTTCAAGAATTTCAGACAATTATTTTCGAAACGGCGGCCATCTAGACATTTTAGTATATTATGCTGTGTCTTGGAAACCATGTAATTAATTCCTACTTAACTTTGTATGCAGCAACTATGTATAAAAACATCAAATGTAACTACATGGAGCCTCTTTTGTAATCCAATTTGTAAGATAGTGCCACACGAATAAATGAAGTTTTTATGTAATGTTTCGGGAAACAATCATCCGATTCCTACCGAATACGGCAAAGAAGTAGCAGTGAGGTAGGTGATGTTAACTGATAAGTTTTAGGTATGTCAGACTCTTTCTTTCAAAATGGCAGTCCTATAGCTATTTTAGTTTTGTAAGTTTCACCATCTAAACCATGTAATTAATTCCAATTGAACTTTGTATTCTGACTGTTTATATTACAAACATCAAGTATGTCCAACAGAATCTCTTTTGTCCACTATTTTGTAAAATAATATCACACGACAAATTAACATTACGCGATATCTTAGAAAAAAAAATTTTGTACACTTTGAGAGTGTCAGACACACATATTTTCAAAATTACGGCCATAAAAAAATTTCAGCTCAGAAATGTTTATCTACGAAACTACAAAGCAAATTTCAACTTAACTGTGTACGCTTACAGCACCAATTACATCTGTTAAAATGATCTATGCAAAGTCACATTTCTTGTCCATTTTGTAAGACAGTCCCACATGAAATAATACCAATTTTATGTCGTATCTCGGGAACAATCAACAGATTTCTATCAAATTTGGCGAATAAGTTGTTACTACTGTATGCTACATTAATTTATTCGTTTAAAGAGTGTAAGTTTCATATTTTTCGAATGGTGCCTGTACAAATATAGTATCGAAACTATGAAACAGATTTTGATTTAACTTTCTAAATAGTATCTATGACAATCATTGAATTTGCTAATACATAAACTTTTTGTACTCCATTTATGAAGATCGTCACATTAACAGTGCAGGTTTCATGCCATATTGCGAGAATCTATCAATAGATACATACCAAAATTTCACACAATTATTGTGACAGGAGAATATGTAAATGAACATACGTTATGTGTGGCAGGCATGTTTTAAAGGGGTTTATATGAATAAATTAGATTGATTTGTTATATCTATGAAATGTTTCAACAAAATTCAACCGAATTAGTACGCAAACAGTATTAATTAGAAGCATCATTTATGCATATAGAGATCCACTTTTGCCGAATTATTTTGTAAAATAGTGCCAGGTGAGTAAATTGAACATTTTTTCATATTTCCGGGACAGTTCAACTAATTTCCACCAAATTTTCACAAATGCAGAAGAACATGAAAAGTTTCATGATTTAAATAAAGCTAGACATCGATTTTAGAAATGCCAGCCATATAAATTTTTAGATATGTTTGGCATATCTATGTAACCATTCAACCAAATTCAATCAAGCATTTGATGGTGACAGTGTATATTAGGAATATAGCATATATAAACTCTTTTTAGCAGTTTTTATAAGATAGCCCTGTTTTAAAAATAAAGTTTTATGCCATTTCTTGGAGACTAATCAACCGATTTCCACAAAAAAAATTTAAAAGTAATGTTATAGTAGGCCATATAAACTTATGTGTTTTTAGTAGCTCAGACACTTATTTTCAAAATGATAGCCGAGTAAATATTTTAGTATAGTAAACCCTAACATTCAAAACATTAGACTAATTACATCGTGATCCATTTAATTGCATGCTAGCTTAATTTTACGAGTTTTTCTGAATTCAGATCCCGGGTAAGTCACTCGTGTATTTTAGTTGTCTTGGTACTGTTTCACGTGTTTCTGGTTTCATCTATAATGATATTGCGGTGAATGTGACATCGACGCCTACCTGCTATCTAAGCTTTTAAGAATTTTTCTAAAATTTATTTGCACCCACCCATGTAGAGGAAAATAGGCTCATTAGTTATCAGTAACGTCTTGTTATGCTTTGAAGAAGTCAATTTTTTGGCGATAATTTGTTACTACACAAGTGCAGATACCAACTTAGTAGTCACATGATTTATGATCAACTTCATCACATTAAAAATGAACTTTTATGCAATATAATTAAAATTACCAAAGTTTATATTATATGTGTCAGCTCTCGGCTTCATATGCCCTTTTAATGCTTTTGTTATTAAGCACTACAGGGGAAAAAAATTTGTTCGAGGAAACAACGGTAGTATAAATAGTACCAAACAAATGTATAGTTGATATAAAGAAATTTACTGGTGAGTTTTAAATGCACACTTGCTGAAAATGCCCTCTTCTTTCAAACGTTTTCATATTTTTACAAGCTTTTATTTAACTTGCCTTGTTTGTTTGTACGTTCGGGTGAAATCTTGCACGTCGATTTTAAATCACTTCCCGTTATCCAATTGAGCTGAAATATCGCATACATGTGTAGTTCCGATCGCAATACAATGTGAATGTACCACTGAGCTAATCTGGTGATGGAGCCGGAAGTTACAAGCTTATACTGAACTTCACGTGTATGTATGTTAAACCACTTCTCGTAATCCAATTGAACTGAAATTTCACATACATGTATAGTTCCCATGACAATAAAATGCGAAGGTGCCACTGAGCTGTTCAGATGATGGAGCCGGAAGTTACAAGCTTTTAACGTAACTTCACCACTGAGCTGATCTGATGATGGAGTCGGAAGGTGGTCATAGGAAGTCTACAACTACATGCAGTAAATTTCGTATCAAGTTGTTTTTACATAATCGAGTAACAGTAAAATGGAAATTAGAAGTATCACTGCTGTTGTACGGATTCCTTTTTTTTTTTGTAGCGGCAAATGGTTCTGAAAACTATTATTATAGTTTGCTCCTACAGTATGTCTCGTATCGGAATGAAAGCGAACTACGTACGATACATCACGGGGCTCTTTCTTAGCAAGGGAAAGCCATATTCGTGATACAGACATGTGGTTGGAGACTCAAAAGTGAAAATAAAATTAATGTAAAAAAAAACTTTTAAATCCAACCTTTTACTTATAAATGCACTAAAAAGAGAAAAACAATTATAATATTTACACAATTTGTAGAACTTGTAATATGTGGTCGAACAGCCGTAATAAACTTTACTACAAATTAATATGTTTGTAACAATTTATATTTAGTTCATAAAAGCTTGGCACGAATAGTCGAGAGCCTTACGCACGATATGTTCTTCCTATGCTTACGCAAATGTGATATACGTTCTATATTGTGAATAGTTAAGAGCCTTACGCAAGTAATGTGCTTGATACGCTTATGCAAATGAGGTATACGTTCTACATTGCACCAAGCTTTTATATACTAAATATAAATTGATACAAACATATTAATGCGTAGAAAAATTTATTACGGCTGTTCGACCACATCTTACAAGTTCTACAAATTGTATAAATATTATAATTATTTCTCCTATTTTTAGTGCATTTATAAATAAATGGTTTTAAAAGTTTTTTCCGTTAATTTTTTTACCTCTAGTGCAATGCGTTTGATTTTTAACATAGCCTGCATGATTGCGCAACTCTATTTTAAAATAATAGCTGTTGTAAAACAATTGCCACATTAAAAATAACTATAACATATAACTTTACAGTACTATGAAGAGTATAAATTTTTATGAAATTTAAGCATGAGAATGTAGCGAGACACATTTTACAGCCGCTTAAAGGAATATTGTTCATGTTTGTTATTGATTTACAGTTCAGTAGTTGGCACAATCCTTAACAATAAATTAATGTTTTCTGGATATTATATATGGGTTTATAGTTTATTCTAGGTACTTTAGTATTTATTGATTTAAAGTTTGCAGCTTAACTGCTTAATTAGTGAGGCCGAACTGGTTTTGATTCGCGTATACCGTCTGATATGACTGAAATCGAAGAGCCCTAATCGGTAGCATGTGGTTCGGAGCCCACTATAATCGATATTCCATCAATTTATAAAACTTGTGCTTAAGTGTATGCCGTAAAACCTTTAACACGCTTTAAACGATTAGTAAAAAATATGTGTTGCATTAGTTTTTTAATGAAAGCTATTTGAAAGCTACCGATTTCGATTTGCGGGTTAGCATTAAACAAAAACGGAAGAAAATGACACCCCGCAAGTATTTACCGCACTATTGGTGCTGTTTGCCTGAAATTCGGGATCTAGCTGATAGACTAAAACACGCGAATTCTTGTTTTGCACAATAGTTTCTTATCGCCGTGCCTCCTCAGTGAGACCGAGGTAGCTGTACGATCTCCCTGGGGAGAGAGCTCTTGAATAAGCTAGCTCTCTCCGTCTACCACCCCGGTAAGCCGGGAACCTGTTTTCCCTCCACCGCCTACTGCCATGAGGGGGGGGGGGAGGGTAACAGGGAGGCGGAAGTCTTGTTTCGTGGTGCTGGCTGCAAGCAGTTCCGAAGGATGACGCTCGGAGCGCCTTCGTTCGGCCACATGGAAACTTGGTCGGGCCGGCCACAACGCCGCAGCACGAGACCCACATGAACGCAATACACGCTTCAAGTTATTCAAGTACAAAATCTGTAACCTTACCCAAACAACAACAAATGATACATCATTCTAAAGTATACAATTGGTGCTAACACGGAATGTTAAAATTAATTGATATAATGATTAAAATTGTACCTGAGTACGAGTTAAATCTACACTAGCTTTTCGGCTGAAAATTTTACTAACCAAATTTTTTTTTTTTTTTTTCGGAAACTTCTGTACGTTACGTCATTAAATTTTTACGTCGCATTCTCTGGTATACTGTGAATTAATTTTAATTTTCTAGTGATTTATTACTAAATACTTTTTGTGTTTTGTATTGATGCAGAGAGAACTCATAAATTTCAATTAAAATGTTAAAAGCTGACCATTTGTGATTTGCATTTGTATTTTACATTTAGTAAACAGGTATTCAACTCTCGGGACTTGGGCAGTATTCAATTTTGTGATTTTACTAACCACTGGAACAGCCTTAAGATCTACTTGTTTCCATTTTGTTGTGCATTTTCCAGATGTTTAATACCTTGAAGCCAGACCACAGTGAAGTCCATGTTGCTGAAAATGAGTTTCAACTTTGGCATGGACGACTTGGGCATGTGAACCCTAAGTTTTTAACTGAGGTCCCTAAAGTTGTTGACGGGTGAACTTTGATAGTAAGAAATGCATTTTTTTGTCAAGGGAAAAAAACATAAGTTGCCTGTTCCTCTAAATCTGGTTCGATCCTCACAGGCAGGTGAATTAATTCATTGTGACCTATGTGGAGCAATGCATGTCACAATATGCAGTAACAAATTTGGACATAGTGAGCAGAGACTGAGAGTGGATAATGGAATTGAGTTCATTAACACTGCATTTCGTTAATACTTGTCAGTAAGTGGAATTGTGCTTACAAGAACTGCTCCTTACACTCCCGAACAGAATGGCAGGATCGAGAGAGAGAATAGAACTGTTATGTAGAGTGCCATATCTATGTTACACTCTAGGGATATGCCCCAATACCTTTGGGCAGAGGCAGTGTATACGGCTGTATAATTTATGAATCGAAAACCAACCTCTTGCTCCGCTGAGACACCCTCTGCGAAATGGACAGGGAAGAGGCCCACACTACAACATGCTCGAATTTTTGGAAGCGAAGCATATGTTTTGGTGCCAGCGCAACATAGGGATAAACTGGCAGTAAAAAGTAAGAAAATGATTTTTGTTGGATATGATGGGGAGTAAACTAATTACAGACTATTTGATCCTGTGACTAGAAATGTAACTCTCTCAAGAAATGTAATTCTGAAAAAGAAATTGCAAAACCCGCACAGAGAGCAGATGCTGGAAAAGCTACAGTGGAGACTGATAACATGGACATCAAACCAACAGATGTTGACACCAGACAATCACGAACCTCTCTCTGAAGGTGATGACCTATTTATGGGCTTTGAAGCACCTGAAGAAATCATTGGGGACAAATAAAAAGAAGAGACTATAGATAGTGAATTAGTGGCCAAGGACATAAGAACTAAAAAACAAAAACAAGTGCCTAATAAGTTTAAGAACTTTGAACTGCACCTTATAGAAGCTCTGACTGTTGGTCATTACCCCCTCAGCATCAACCCCCAAGGCTTTTGATGAAGCCATGGAAAATGGGTGGGAACAGGCGATAAAGGAAAAAATTGAAGCTCTGAATTAAAATAAAACGTGGAAACTTGTTCCTGTGACAAGCGTCATTGACAGCAAGTGGGTCTTCACTGAGAAGACTGTTGATTGAAGAATGGAAAATAAGGCACTGTTAGTTGCCAGAGGATGCCTGCATAAACGGCTACTGAAGACATCTATGCTCCTATTGCCGGATGTCTATCATAAGAGTTCTAATTGCAGTTGCTGTGGAGAAAGACTTGAAGAGCCAGCAGTTGGATATGAAGTCGGCATTCCTCAATGGGACATTGAAAGAACCAGTATATATGTATGTTCACAAAGGTGTTGGTAGTTGTAGTGTTGCAAATCCACCAGAGCTGAAAGGGAAGGATATTTGTAAATTATCCAAGGCATTGTATGGTCTGAGGGAAGCACCCATGTGCTGGAATAACACATTCAATGGTGTCCTCACAACTCTTGGTTTCAAAATTCGAGTGTTGATTAATATCTTTACTTTAATGAATGTGCTACTTACTGATTTATGTTGATAATGTATTGATTGTATATAAGGATGAAACTCTTGTATCTAATATTATCTGTGGGTTAAAGAGTAGCTTTAAAATGAGGGAGTTTATTGATAACGATCACATTACTTTTATAGGTATCCAGATTTACAAAGATAAGGGTGGTTTTGTCTCTAGTCAAAGCAGTTTAATTGAGAAGGTGCTGGACATATTTAACAGAGCAAGGCAGTAAGTCTTGCTCTGTACCAATGGAACCTAATTTGGCCTCAGTCCATCAAGTGTTGATAATATGTGTGAGGTTCTATACAAAGAACTGTTGAGTAGCTTAATGAATATTACGACAGGAACTAGACCAGATCTCAGCTTTGCTGTTGTGAATCTTTTCTCAGTTTCAAAACTCATTTGACCTTACCATTTGGAGAAACTTTAAAAACCTTTTTGGAGTACTTGAAAAGTACGAGACACTTTGGGCTGGTATACTTGAAGGCATATGATAGTAGCTGTAAGATTAGTGCATACATTGATTCTAACTTTGGTAATTATACCATTGATCTTAAAAGTGTTACTGGGTATCCTGTTTTGTACCACAACAAGTGTATTGTGTGGAGACCAAAAAAAAAAAAAAAAAAAAAAAAAACAAAGTATTGTAAGTGTTAACATTAGTGAAGCTTAATATGTTACAGTCTCAGAATGTATTAAGGAGTTCAAGTACATGTTTCAGTTACTCCAGGAAATGTTAACTGAAACATGTACCCCTGTTGTTGTGTTTGAAGACAGTCCGCCATAAAGATGGAAACTACTTGTGAAACTAGAAGGAGTAGGCACATTGACATAATATATCACTTTACATGTGAGGAAGTTCATAACGGTAAAGTGAAGTTGATAAATGTAAAATCAGATGAGCAGATAGCAAATATGCTGACAAAAAGTCTAATGAAACACAAATTTGTCAAATTCAGAAGTGCACTAGGTGTTGTAGATTTGCAGGATTGGGCGAGGGTGTGAGTTGGCAATCCTGGGTTGAGAGAGAGCTGTAGTAATGGAAACTGTTTTGATGTAGTGAGTGTGAAAGAAATAATGCTGTTCAATGGAAATGTAAAAAGAATAATTGAAGAGAATAAACGTTTCTACATGGGTCTGTTGGATTTAAAAACTAATAGTTTTTCTAAAAGGCAAGGAAGGGGACATATTTTTTTAATCACGCATTTTTGGTCATGATACCCAATATATTTCCGGTAAGAAGGTATGGAAATGGTTTTCATAGATTTAGTTCTGAGGGACATATATTTAAACTTATCTTTTGAAGGAAAATGCGCTGAAAAGTGTGATTTATTGCCACAAACACACACACAGATATATATATATATATATATATATATATATATATATATATATATATATATATATATATATATATATATATATATATGAACAGAACGTTTGTGTCAAAATTATATGATCACGAATAAAGACCTCCTGGTTTGCAGCATCGAATTGCATTTTTTCCCCCCAAATGTGTGTGTATATATATATATATATATATATATATATATATATATATATATATATATATATATATATATACACACACATTTGGGGGGAAAAAATGCAATTCGATGCTGCAAACCAGGAGGTCTTTATTCGTGATCATATAATTTTGACACAAACGTTCTGTTCTTTACCGAATTGGCAAATGTAGGCATAGTAATTTTTGCCCCAATTTTCCTGCTTAAACGTGTACAAGAATATATCTTTCCGCTGTGAGGACAGTACCGCCTCGACAATATGGTCATAAATGTATAAGTCAAGAAATAAACAGTTGAAATAAAACTCAACTGATGGTGTCTGAGATCCGAGCATATTTCAAAATTTGGTTACGATTACGCACATAACGGAATAATAATACGATCAGCGATTGTTAACGTAACTTTATCGGAAGTGAAAACGAAAACTGGAGAACACCTACAGTTTCGAGCTCGTGAAAATTCCATAGATGGAATTGAGCAAATACTACAACGCTGTTAGTCACATGGTGCTAACAATATCCAAACCTATTTTACTTTTTATGAAAAAAATCCCCACTTCACAAAGGCTTAGGTTAAAATCCACTAAATATTTAAGAGGACGAAAATTTTAAAACACAGTACTCCTGAACACTAATAGATACTTTTACAAATTTCAACGGAAACCTGAAAAGTTCAAAGTTCTATGTCGACGACACTTTACTGACAAAAAGTACAGATTCATTTGTTCTTACACATTCGCACGTCCTTTCTAAATCACTGGAGCTTGTAGATGCTGCAGTGCATTGATACAATAAGTCGGAATACTGTACTAAGAATAGTCCAAAAGGGAATGATAGAGTTTGAACGATAAATAATACAATAAGCACGATAAGAAACGTCTCTTATTAAATTGAATATTATAAGAATAATACACCGATAATCATGCAACAGTGCTGAACGTCTAATATTTGTTGGAACAAGTTAAAACAATCATTGAAATGCATAAATAGTCAAAGAGCATGAAAAATTGAAAACTTATAGACGTATTTTTGGAATCATGTTAACTAATTCCTGCGAGTTCATTAACTGCAGTTCGTAACACTACTGTTTAGATAATAAAATAATAAAGCTGCATACTTTTGAGAATAAAGCATTTTATATTTTATTTTTCGGTGCTAGAGTGCGATGTACAACTCTAAGTAGGTCTTAGAGAATGTCGTTCTATAATTTGTGGTCGGGGTAGAACCATACACGTATCTCTTCCTCTGCCTCTTCTGTATCATTTTCTACACTCTCGCTCAGTATTTCGTCTTCTAAATCGGCAAGTGTTTCTTCTTGCAAATGTTTGTATATTCCACTGATGTGTTTGTAATGAGAAGTATCTGCCATCTGTTGTAATTCTTCGTTACGTTGCCTTGTTAACCTGACAAATTTTTCAACTTGGCGTAGCCTAGTAGGCTTTCGTATTAAATTGACTATAGTTGATCGTCGCCTTAATAGGCTTGTTTCTTCTTCCCTCTGACGATCTGCCAGCTCAAGTATAAGTTCTGCTTTCACCATTTCATCAATCATTTTTCTTATCTCTCTTGTGTCTGCTGCATTTAAGATTAACTGTTCTTTCTCCGCTTCTGCCCAGGGGGGATGTTTCTTTCGGTACCAGTGTAATAACTGTCGGACTCGTCCAAAAAATTGATCCATCTGGAACACATAAGACTGTTACTTTATTTTTTTTTAGCGGAGACATCGGTATTTCTGTTCTTATGCGCCATATTAACTACATAAAAGGCTAAAATATAGTTTAGAACTGAAAGCATGAGTCTGTCGTAATGAATGAAGTAAAAGGAATAATATATGTTGTTTATGGAAAAGACATTTTAATAGATTTAAATGTTGCAGAAAACATCAGCATAATAATACTCAGCATTTTTTTTTATATAAACTAAAATTATACAGCATAGAGCATGATGTGAGATATACAAATTAACGACCAAGGAGGTCACAAAAGTGAGAGAAGTACTACTTCTTGCAGCTAAACCTTAAGGTTTTTAAAGCACTACCCATTCCGCAATCATGACTACATATACTCTTGAAAAGTAAAGTCCATTCACGATTACTTCCAACTTTTCTGAACCCCTTGTAAAGTTCTACATCCGAAACATCTATTTTCTCACTATTTTAAAAGAAATTAATTATTAAAATCAATATTATAATTTATAAATAAAATTACAATTTAACCAAAAATAAAACAATTCTATATTATTTTATGATCATACAAATATAACACGCTTGTGATACAGGAAACAACTAATCACGTCATACATGGGGTGATTCTTTGAAGATTTGATTTAAAAAGTGTAAAGAAACCGCGAATTGACTATAACATTACATCTTTTCAGCAAACAGCTTCCCTTTTCGTGCTATATATAGATGATAATGCGTTTCGATTTGAAGTTAACTCCCAAGCTAGAGAAAAACATTTTGAGTAATGTGATAGTCAATGAAAATGTTTAATTTTTTTTTATATGATTAGTGAACATATCGTTTTGAAAGCAGGTTCGGAAACAGTCTGTCTATTTGCTTCTGCTCTGGCTGTGTATTGTTCCCCAGCTGTATACAGATCCAGAGTGCTTTGGTTTTTGTTTTCCCAAATTATTACCTCTCTAGCTTGTTTATACTTGAAGCAATAACAAAAACACAGCTTACGATGCAGAGGGCAAGATCAATCGAAGCCTCCTCTGCCAGTCAAAGACTTTAAGTTTCCTTGTTTGTCAGTCCCATATTATTTAACACTTTAAAGCCAAGAATCAACTTTCTCTAGCTCGGTAATGACGCGTTCATAATCATAATTGAAGTTTACGTAGCCAACTGCATGGCTGACTTAAGGTTATGTGGTAACTGGCAAGTGCACCTGTTGTTACTATACCTACAGTATAATGAAGAATAATCGATATTCTCTTTACAGTGCAATCGCTTTGAAACATTATACCAGATTTTATTTAGGTCACTACTAAACTGCATTTACTTGTGATGAATGTTTGCAAATTCACTTGACACTTCTGGTTTAGCACACAGACATCGATCCCAAGAAGGCATAGGAAATTTACAATTTCTTTGTCTCAGACTTAAAGTCTGCTCTCCGCTTGTCTCGGTGCATCAGTATTCTGCGTAAGAATACCATGGACAAATTGTACCATAAACCGACTGATATTTAAATAAATAAATAAATAAATAAATAAATAAATAAAAAAAAAAAAAAGGGAGAGAGAGAGAGAGAGAGAGAGAGAGAGAAGGAGAAATTCTTCTACTGCCGTGTACCCCGTCAGTTTTTACCAGATTCGTTCTCCGATGAAATAAAATTACCAAATATTCGAATCATTGATTTTATTCAGTAAAAAGAAATACTACGAAACTGAACTCTACAATTATTTGGAATTATATAAAAGGAATGCTATACAAATAGACCACCATAAATACATTCATACTTCACAATAAAATATATTCTTCTCTATGATTACACCAATTCTTCACAGTGTAGAATTATTATGCCACAACCTGGCATAATTCAGAATTTGTAAGCAAGCATATTCAGCCGTGAGGCGGCAATACCAAATACAATATTTTGCATGCACGTCATAGGGAACACAGCCGTGAAGCGGCTTATGTTTATCTGTGTGTCGTTCCATGATTTCAATTTAAACAAATGTCAAAAGGTGGTTTTAAACATTAATCTGCCTGATCTACATGTTCTTCTTTACAACAAATCACTTATCTGAGCACGAGATATCGCCGTATTCCTCCGCCGGTCATCATCGTCTCTGGCCAGATCTTCAGCTGAACCTCTTGCTGACTGATCGGCTGACCATCTGACCTCGAGGAACGGCTTTTCCTACCTCTTTATAGTCCAAAAAATAGACCACAAAATCTTCTAGAGTGCATGAGAAATACGCATGTTAGAAACAAGGCCAATTTGAATTTATTTTGACAACTCAGGACGACGTATTCACATTGCGCATTCTACACCAACGTCGTGACAGTACGGCAACACAGCACAGCTTGTGACGTCACGCCTATGGCAGCGCTGAGGGTCGACACTCGGCGCGCCCCGGTAGTATCATTTGGTTTGGTAATAATCATTTGGTTTAATGGGCCTAATTGTTTGGTCCGCGAATCAGGAAGGCGCACTAGAGGTTCCGAGTCAATGCCAGTTGATCAGGAGGAAAAGTGGCCATGTTTGTTTACATCATTGACCACGACTACCAACTTTCCTATGACCTTGAACTGCGATTAAACTAAAAAAGAAAAGAAGAAAACTAATAAAAATCGTTAAAAAAAAGTTTAAAAACGAGGGAAATAATTACTTAATTGGCTCCAACATCTATTTTTGATTTCTGTGACATTGACTGTGTGATCTTGAATCCAAGAAAATTAGAAAATCTTAAAAAGAAAAAGAAAAAAATGAAAATGATAAAAACCAAACAATTTTAAAACGTAAAAATTAAAAACAATTTGTAAAAAAAAAAAATTAATTTTAAAGACAAAGAACTAGGGTTCGATTCTCGTACAGATGGTGAAGCACACCCACTCCCAGTATGGCGAACAATAGACAACTGTACTGGTTATTAGGCGCCTCAACCCATCTTACCAAACTCCTACCACTTATCATAGCCAGGCCCCCACCAACCACTAGAATGTGTTAATGGGGGAAATATTTTATGAAGTCACATTGCTCGCTCGTGATTGGATGTTGATCACGCGGCATCTTGAACTCTACAAATAAATAATGTTGTCAAAGTCACACCACATTACAGTTCTTCGTCTGATGCGAGAAGTGGCACGTCGTTCTTTCTTCCCTGGTCGTTTTTAGCATTCAGTCTGGCAGGTAATTTCATGTTCGACTTTTCTATCACATTTTTCGCGGGATATTATCGGCCGTTCTTATAACTGCACAATTATGTTACCACCAAAGTAAAGAATTCTGCACATGTTTCAAGTACCTGTTCGGTCCAGCGAGCTATTGGAATATAGAGATCAAAACGAAGGGTTGGCTTAATGGCGTGCCTGCGACCGGCATCCCGACTTCGTCTTTGGGGATAGAATCTCTGACATCAGCTGAATTGCCTACGTCGTTAACGATGCCATTCGTAAATTATTAAGGTTAGGCATTTGAAACTTAGAATGCACAAGTTGAAATAGCTCGCTATATCGCAGTATGTTCCAGGTTCATTTAAAGGAATAGTTGCCCTCCATTTTCAAACACTGCCAAAAGAGCCACCGAACTCAGTTCGTTTGTAACACTCCAGATACTGATATTCCGCATTAGGCGAGAAATTCTTTTATAGCCACAGTTAGCCTAGCACCATGTCAGTTAATTTACTGTTACATATTAGCTATCATAGCACATCATCACCAATTCAGTTAAATGGAAATGCTTAATTGGAGTCAACATGGCTAGTATCGCAGTTATCACAAACATGCAAACACACTAAGTACATATAGGTTACCAATCAACAAAAATGGCCTACCACACGAACTGATATCAATACTGACCAACCAACAAGACCAACAATACCAACTATCAATACCGACCAGATAATCCACAAGACTGAGCAACCATACAGACTGCCCATGACAGCTGACCATTCCAAACATCAATACCAACCAAGCCAACCGTCCATTAAGACAGATTGGATATACCAACCGACCAAACCGACCAACCATACAGATCAAACTAAACACACATACCAACCCACAATGCCATCTGGCCATCAAAGTCGACTAGGCCAAACACCCATACCAAACGACTAGCTCAAGTGATCAACAAGACTGACTGATTAATCGAAAAGACCAATCAGCAAGACCAAGTGACAAGGCCAACCAGACCAACTGGCCAACTAGGTTGACCAGACCAAACAGCCATAACAGCCAATCAAGCCAACTGATCATTGGCTCTAAATACCTCCATGTTAAGAGCCGTCCAAATCTTTTCACTCACTTCACTCACCCAACTGATCAACGAGGCCAGTGACTTAACCGACCAGCTATACCGACCATACAGACTGACTACAGTAGCTAGTTATATCAAATTACCATGTTAGTTGGCCAACTAAGCATACATATCAACCAACTATACCAACAGCCCACACTTGCCCACTATACCAAACAAGCATACCAAATAACCATACCGACTGACCAGCTATACCAACCAACTATACAGACTGACCAAGCCAACTATCAAGACCAATCAGCTGAAAATATCAATGGGCAATATTAACAGTCAAAACCAACTGGAGCATCCAAACCAAATGACCATACAGATTGGTCACACCAACTGTCTATATTCAACAACCACACTAGCTGGTTATCCTAGCATCCACGCCAACTGACAAGACAAACCGACCAACACGACCAATTAAACCATTCCGACAATAAGCCCGACCAGACCAACCTGCTTTCCCAACCAACCATATCAATTTACCATACGAAACAATCATATTGACTGACCATAACAACCGACCAGCTATACCAATCGAAAACACTGCAGATGACAGTTCACAATACCAAACGACTATATCAATAGACCATACCAGCAGTCACACAAATTATGTAGACTGATCATGCTAACTAACGATACCTTACCTCTATATCCGCTGGCCATGCCAATAAACAAGTTTAGTACACCATACCAACCATCAAGAGTAATCAACTTAAAAGACTAATGGGCGAGACCAACCACAAAGACCAAAGTGCATTGCTTGTACCAACATACAAGCAATGCACTTTGGCTGGCATTGCTTGTATGTTGGGTTCACATGCTTGAATGATGTTAGATTCGTATGCGTAGCGTATGTTCGGTTCGTATGGTCTGCTGGTATAATCAGTTTGCATGGAGTAAAAATTTCAAGTTTGTTTACATTTTACAGACGTGCATCATAATGCGAATATTTTGGTTTGGACTCTGTTTACATTTGTTTGACAACCGTCAGGTCAAGTTTCTTTGCTTTTACAGCTTATCAGAAGGTTCTAGGAAACATAATTGTATGTTGAAAAGATTTAAAATGTCCGACAGAAATGTCATTCTGTATTTCTATCATTATATCTAAGTAGAGTGTAATCATACATTCACACACAACTTTATCTATGATAGTTGTTTACCTTTCTGCCCATTGTTGTATTGACTGGAATAAATTATCTGAACATCATTTTACTGCAGTGCTACTAATCTTAATACTGTTTCTGTGATGAAAACTGGAGAAGGAGGGCTTGGACTCTCCAGGTTACCATAAATAAGGTCACAAAACTGGATTAAACTCGCGAGATAAATTGCAGATTTTATCACACCATGACCTCCAACATAAGGTTGGTGTGACGTAGGAGAGGCGTCGCCAGTAATTAAATGTGAGCCGGTAATAGAACATACTGACCAGCTTAGCATTACAGTATTTTGAGAGTTCTTCAAACTTCAAGATGGACTTGAGGGACGCCAATGGAGCCTGCTACCCAACAGTTGACTGCAAATATGGTATGGCCTATTATTTTTAACACTCTAAACTACCTGGGCCAAGCTCAGATATAATATCTTCTGACTGTACCTTGCTAATTAAAATTTATTCTTACCCAATGATAGAGAAATGAAGTTTGCATGTCTCAGCTAGCTAGTGCAAAAGTTGCAAGGGAAGAATATAAATGAAGCAACATCATTTTGAAGTGTAAAACTCAATTATTATGTGCATTTAATTGCATAGCCAGTATGAAGTGCTTGATTGTGGATTCCATTTATTTTCAAGTAGCCTGAGCCCGAATTTAAGCTATTTTGAATTTCGTTGCACTAGTAGGGAAATGTCATGTATTATAAGGTGTTAAAATGTTTAATGTTTGATTTTAATATTCATCATGGTTAATGTTGTATGTTTATTTGTTTGTTCATCCATATAATTCATTTTCTAAGTAATTAAAATTTAATTATCATAACAGAACAAATGATCTACTCAATGTAGTGTAGAAGTTGCAATATTCAGTGTTTCATATGTTGCACGTTTTCTTTTGTTTATTAGCAAGAGAGCATTGAAAATAAGATAAGAATTGCATCTTTCTTACCTCGTGGAGAAAAACGATTTTGTTCAATGGTATTTGTGATTGAGTATCAATTGCACTTTTCAATTACCATTCCTATTGATGTGGAAAGTTTCAAGGATAATTTAATATATTTATTTCTGATGTACATCAAGTTACTTCCATGAGTCTTAACTGCATAATTAAATGGTCTCACATCCTGAATGATATCTACAGTTTCTAGACACGTAATAAATTTCCCTACAATAATAAACAACAACATTAAGTAAACTATATTCCTTCATAATGGTTGCCTGGTATTGTCGGTTCGTATTTTTAGCTCATATGGTTTGTTTATATTGTTGGCTCGTATTATCGATCGTTGCATAGTATGCATGGCTCATAAAGTTATCTGGTATGGGCAGTTTGTATGGTTGACTGGTGAGGCTGGTTCGTATAGTTCGTAGTCATGTATCATTAGTTCGTATGGTTGAGTGGCATGTACGGTTCGTATCACTAGTTGGTATAGTCGATTAGTATGGTCGTTTGGTGTCGCTAATTGGTAAAATTGGCTGTTATGAGCGATTTGTAATTTTGGCAGGTATTTATGGCTCATATAGTTGGTTCCTATGGGTAGTTCGTATGGTTTACAGGTATGGATGGTTCGTTAGTCTTATCGTTAGTCTTGACCATTGGAATGTCGAGTCGGTCTTGCTGGCTTGTTGACTTAGTTGGTATAAGTATCTGGTATGGCCAACTACTATGGACAGTCTGTGTGGTTGGTCGGTGTTGGTTGGTCTGGTCGGTCGGTATGGTTCTTTTGCGAGATTGTTTTGTAATGTCAGCTGGGGGCTTATTCTAAGTTTATTCGGTAACTGCCTACACCGGCCCACACCGCCATGAAACTACTGTCTCGCAGCCGACAAAATTATCGTCGGATCCAAAACGGTATTCAGAGTTATAGGCTGCTAACAGTAAAGTGGGCACTTTTTAAGGCCCTTATAAATTTTTCCTTTTGTCCAATTTCTATCTTCCCGCTGCTTTTTAATATGACCAATAAACACAATGCATGCATTTTACCACACTCAAAATTTAATGCCTGAGGATGCAATAAGATATATTTATTTGTGGTTAATGACTGCTGGGAGGGCCTTAAAAATTGTTCATTTTATCGTGAACAGCCTATATCAGTCGTTTAGCACGGGGCGAGCAATCGGGCATCTTCGGTTTATCGACTTTCCCCGCTCCAAGCTAGACGAGCGTTTGTCTCTCTGCGCACGGTCGACAACGTGCCAACAAATTATTACTAGAATTGCTTGTTTTAAAATTTCACAAATCTATTGAAAAAAAAAACATTACTTAAAGACACGAATAGTAAGCTTTGAATTTTTTTGGTCGTAAACAATAGTATATGATTACAATTGCGTGTTTTATAAGAAAATAATAGTGTACAGTTTTCGTTGATTTTGTGAGGAGTTTGAGAAACTGTGGTTGGTGGCCTGTAATTTTCCCCCCTTCGTGAGACATAGAAGTTTACTAGTTACGGACGAGGTCCGTGTATTTGGCAAACTATTTGCGTATGTGGAAAAGAAAGTATTTGGCCAAGTCTAATTGGAGGAATGTTAGGAGATGTTAATTATAGATTTCACGTAAATCTGTCCTGAATATCACAGAAACGTATACATCTTAAATCGATTATATTAATATTCCTGGTTGTCCGTCGAAGTGTACTGCAGAGCCATTGAAAACCTTGTTTTCAAGTGGTTGCGAAGATTACAAACAGTAAGTTTGAGTGTTTTGTGAATGTATTTGTGAACCGTTAATATAATTAATGAAATGCACGTGGCCTGAAAAAGCCGCACTTTTCATATTTTTGTAGTGAGCGAATAATAATTGTTTATTTGTCTATATCGTAAATTCTACGAGTGTAAGGTTAACTTCGGTCAAGTGTATGTGTGTAGTGCTGCATCTATACGAATACGAAAATCGATGTATATGAATCGCGTTTTGTTTTTCATTAAAGTTAAAATTTTCGAAGTAAAATAATTTGAATGTTATTTCCATACGGGGAAAATTTTCCAAGGCGCCATCAAAATACCTAATATGTAAAACAAAATGCCGCGCACTCATAAGAACATCAAAATAATGTCGTCTCACAAAAGACGTGAATCTAAAGCCCCCCCCCCCCCCGCCCCCAAGCATCCCTGCTTCCTTTTTTCCCTCGAACCAAAATAAACTGAACCCCAACATATATAACTTGGTAATTACAAAAATAAATGAATTTGGAATGCCAACCTAGCTATAATATCCTACATTAATTACTGGACGGAAGTTAGATTTAGATAATGTTAGTCTTTCAGTGGCCGTCACGACAGGAAACACGAGGAAAGAAGAAAATGCACGTAAGCATTGGACTCAAACATTTCTTTACAAACGTATTTCCTTCACTGACAAAACAGCTGTGGTGGAAGGATAAATTGTGGCCGTGCTACTTTTCTAGAACTGTACAAATTTACCTCACATGAAATAGACTATAACAGAGCCAGCCACAAAACATTCCAAATAGTAATTTATTGAATAAATATTTACAATTGAGTATTTGTACATTTGCGCGCTTGTAATAACATTCCACACGTAAAATAGTCTGTATAGTGTTGTACACAATGTTTAATAAGGACAGACGTGTGTGATGCACGTTTGTAATAGTTATAACCAATCTTTTCATCCTTATCCGTATCGTAAATGTACGTGTAGGAAAATTATAACTCCATACAACACAAACACGTACTGCACTGACTTTATACTACACAATATTAATTTCTGTATCATTGAAATGCACAGCCATATTTCATACTGATGCCCGCCATATTGGTTTACCTACGAAATTCTAGCCTGCCAACTGCTCGTGAGCAGTTGAGAAGTTCCAACTCCACTCGTGACGTCACTCGACCTTCGTTGCAAGCTTAGAATACCGAACGGTGGTCTGAGCCGATAGTTGTAAAGAATCTGTCGTTTTTCGTTTTTCGTTGGAATGAGAGACTTAAAATAACCCCCTTGTGTGGTCAGATCGTATTTTTGGCTTGTATTTTTTTTGTATGTTTGGTATGAGCAGTTCGAACTGTGTTGCAAACTTTCATTTGCATTATTACAAATGCGTTGCTCTCGTCCGCAATATATTAACACATACATCAATTTTAAACAATGGCTGGCTTAGTGTACGCATAAACATACGTGTATGCTTAGGCCCGACATGTGTATCGTTATGGTCATAATCTCCTTGACGAAATTGACGGCTCTGCCTATTCTGATCCATCCATCGGCCACTTTAGTTGGTAGCCCCACCAGTCGTTATCCCATAGACTTATGGTTGTATAGGCTGTTCACGGTAAAATGAGCACTTTTGAATGCCCTGATTAAGATCTACTTGTATGCCCGTTGCGTATTCTTCCGCTTTATGCAAAATTGATATTGACATGTGTGTCATCACTTTGCCCATGCATCAATCAAATGAAACTGTGAAATTATTAGAAAAGAAAATATCATATAAATCTGCTCCTTTTTTACACTTCGATGCATAAAAAACACAAAGCGAAATAAATAAAGTCATCACAAATGGCTACCTAACACTTTATATTTAATGCTAAGATATGGAACTACTTCCTATCAATTATTACCAACTTCACTTAGAGCAAGTCACTCAGAGCACCCGTTAAATTATATGCAAGCAGTCGCAGTGACTTTTCTCTAAGGTTGATTTTAAAAGTGCTCACTTTATCGTGAACAGCGTTTAACTTCAAAGAGATGATTTTTCATCCTTGGGGCTACCATCCTCGTCCGTGTTAGTCAAGTTTGCCATTTATGCGTATATGTGTTCAGTTCACGGATGTTCTCTTCTCTTAGTGTATCTAAGTTAGTTCATTCTTGAGCTACTAGGAGAAACATCATTTCAATCGCCTGAACCCGGCCCTCATCCTTGGATTTCAGGACACATGCTTAGCTGACATAAAATAGACCAGGTGTGGTCTTTTTTTCTGTAGAATCATTCCCTGCAATGGTGTTTTAAAGTTATGGCAGTTATGGCATGTGTGTGTTATATTTAATACGCGTAAGGTTTATATTTATTCGGACTGGGCTTAAATAATACTACGGGTTGATGTCAAAAGATGTATGAAGCTCTTTTTAGTTAAATGAGAGACAGTGTAGCGGCTACTGGCAGAATGCACATAAAAATCCTTAACTGCTTAAAAATGTGACACCCCTGGGGTAAAGGAACTACGTTATTGTCCGGGGGAATGAGTACACTTCCACCTTAACGACACGTTGCATTTTATTGTCCGTCACAGCCGGCTGGTGAGAAATGCGGAGATAAAAACCATAGGAGCTTCCGCGTTAATAACCCGCTGGCCTCCGTGCAAGGCCGCGGAGGACAGACAAAGGCCACTGAGCCATCAGCTCGTTACAGAATGGATTAGTACACAGAAGTGAAAATAGAAGACTTATTCTTTCATTGGCAGTGCTGCAAGTGTATTACACGATACCTGCAGCCGTACTTGGTCTTGTACAAGTTTCTACAATCCCTGGTGCACGAGCTGGTATACCAGCCGCTATATGAGCCGCCATGGAACATTCATATTACGCGACAGCCTTTTGCGTAATAGCATTTGGCACCCTCGGTGGATGCGCAGTGCGTGGTTCGTAGTAGATATGAACCCCAATCGTAGAACAGCTACTAGTTAGTAACTTGCGTAGGCCTATGAAAAATCTAGCTAACACATATTAATATTGCTATATTACTGTTAACCTTTTACTAGTATGATTTCATTCATTTTCTTAAAAATGATTTGAAGTCACTAGAGTACGAGTGAGTTATTTTTAATTTTGATGAAATTTGCTAACCGGTTGCAGAATATAGTGTTTTCTTTACGTGCCAAGTTATTATCCGCATGTAACATTTAGTGATAAATAAAATTAGGGTCCGACGGAGTTTCGAACTTACGTCCAAAAAGTTTCTTCTTCTTTACGAACGCCACGATTTTACCACTGTTTATATCATGTAAATAAGTAAACAGCTTGGATTTTACCACTGTTTATATCATGTAAATAAGTAAACAGCTTGGATTAATATTTTCATAGAATAGGTAACGTTTTAAGTGTTTATAACGGCTTTAAACAGCAAATTAAAATTTGTCATCGCCAATATTATTCACCATTGTCGTATTTTAAATCTATTTGGAAGAGTTTCAACATCACGGATGTATATTCAAGATGGAGACATCCTTTTCGGTTTCTTGATCAACTCGTTTCAAGCAGTAGCCACGGGGAGCGCCCTACACGCTCTGAAACTGCGATGTGGTTGGTCAGGTACGAAATCTGGTACGGAACCTGCTACGAAAAAATAGGACGTGTCCAGTTACCAAACCTGGTACGAAATCTGGCCGTACAAGGCGGGAAATACCATGACGAGTGCCACGCTAGCCCGTATACCAGCCGCTATTGCGGACCGTTGCACAAGCTTTTACGGAATCTAGTGTCGTGTAATATCGCCTTTAGGCTTGTTGTGTCCTAACGTCTAGTCGATAGAGTGGTCACATTTACAGACTTATCATCTGAGAAAAGTGTCAATGATCGGTGGCAAGGAACCACTTCTGCATTCACCTGGAGTGTGAAAATAAAATTAGGATAGCCTAATGAGGAATCGATCCAGGGTCCTCTGGAATGCAAGTCCAGCGTGTTACAACTGTACCGACTCGCTTGGCCGTCATACGTAGATATTGTAGCATACCGTGAACGGATTTTAATCCAAAATGTGTCTCGAAACGCTGCAGTTGCAGTGACTTTCTGCTTTCGTGATTGGGTGAGGTATTTCTGACACAACTCGGCTAGCTACAGGCGAATAACAACTTGCTTATTTGTAAAGTAGCAGTATTCTCATTAGTCCAGTCGAATGGGAAACTAGCTTCCGACAAATTCGTCGGCCTACATAGTAAATAAACTGTTAAACATATGCATGGTGTGGACTAACAAGCAGTCAACTGTTGCCGTGATAAATAACTGTATAGGCTATTCACAGCAAAGTGAACACTTTTCAAAACCATTGTGATAACTTTGTAGGCCTATGGGAATACTAATTATTCTTAGTAACTTGGGTTAGCCACTATGAAGAATTGGTGTCACTTAGCTTAATCTTTTGGAGAAATATACAGAGAATGTATAGTGTGATATATATATATATATATATATATATATATATGTGTGTGTGTGTGTGTGTGTGTGTGTGTGCGCGTGTGTGAAAACTGGACTGCTGAGATTAATTTTATTCTGTATGTGGGGGACTTTTGGACAACCTCGCTGTGAAGTTAACACCTTGTAACACTTACCAACACAACTTACACTCCTCTGGTGTAGTGATCGACTCAGGAAGTCTGCAAGGGGCATTCACATACACTGGCATTCAGAATACATAAAACCCTCAGTAGTATTAAGAAGCACTTCATTGGAATATTTATATTTAAAAAGAAAATTATTCTTGTGTGGATCAACATAACAAATAAAAGAAAACTAAATGCTATTAATGATTTTTAATTCAAAGCAGAAAAAGAGAAGTTGAAATAAGAATAAAATTGTTTAACTGTGTGGAAAAATCAAATCAATTATGAAAAATTCTGTCATTCAAGTAGACTAACATTATTAAAATATTAACACCATTCAAACAAAAGACTACTTAAATTGAAAATTAAATAAAATGTCTTTAAAGCTGCTTTCCAAAATAATTAAATGAAATGTAGATTAATTAAACCGTTTCCAAATAAAAGTGTATGTAGTCTCAGTGCCTCTTAACAAAGTTTTATGTCATGAGCTCCATTAACGTATCGTGTTACAAGGTTCGCAATCTCTTCAAAACTAGAAAAATTTCAGTGTTCTCCAAACAAAGTTAAGTTCAGATCGTAAATAAGAAAATAGTTCTTCACTCCCAATTCATATTGAAATTAATGTAAAGTCAAAATTTTTGCTCCTGTAAAATAGCTCCGTCGGGTAACACAATACCACTGCGCAAATTTAATAAGTGGCACTCAGTACTGCAACTAAATCTTCAAAACCTATATCATCTGTGACAGATGACATTTCAGGAGCAATAAAAAACTTGCATGGAACGCTACCAGGCATAAGTAATTATGTCGCGTCACCCTAGTCTGTCAGTCCTGCTTACTTTTCCAGCATGGCGTCGTGGAGTAGGTGTAAACTCCGCCTCGTCGACTGCGTCCACTAGTAAATCCAAACTATTTTAGCTAGGCTTTGGCCTCTTCTTAACTTGCCAAGCTAGCCCTCACTTAAACTAACTTCGGGTACTTAAAACACAGACCTAAATTAAGTAGATGCCAGGGATTTCGCTCACGAAATCCCGGCTATTAAAACGCGTCTGTGGATCTACAGATCCGTACCCAGAAACCCTTGACTTCCGGCAACTTCATCACCAAGTCCTATCAATGGTGCTCAGCTATATCCGGTGTAGTAAGACACTAATAATCTTAATACAAAATAAATATAAAACTGCAAAGAAAAGAAAATACACAGTGTTAAAGATTAAAATAATAAATTTTGAGTCTTGAAAAAATACTGAAAAATAATTAAGTAACATACTTAAGTTGAGTCGCCAAATGCTCAGAATAATGTACTTACTTACCATAGAGTAACATAAATTAACATACACGAATTGAAAAGAATGGTGGATCCTAATTCATATTACACATTCAAAATAATGAAATATAATATGTAACATTGCAGAAGGGTTCCGATAAAAATAAGAAAATGTTTAAACATATGTAAAATATGTAGGCTTCATATGGTACAAGACAATGTACTTGTTAAACTGCATTCTAGTTTCGGGACATGTAAATGAGTGTACATGGATATGGTACACCATCTCATTTGGAATAATAGTTAATACATATATTTTACGTTAGCCATAGACGTTAACATCCAAGTGCGGTGGAATATACACACTGGGTTTATTACTTACACGGCGATATTTATTTTTAAATGTTGTTTAAGGATCAAAAATGGTTGAAATAAAAAAAGTAACTAAGGCCTTAAAAGTGCTCAGTTTACCGTGAACAGCCTATATCTCTATGTACTTCTCTACTAAAGTTGTGTGAATTGCTGTCGTGTAAACAGAAACCTAAATGGTAACAGCGATAGCTAAACATTTAATTTGTCAGATAGACTCGTTAATACTATCATCGTGGCCTCTGTACTTACACATGTGCAGTAAACTGTGAGGATTACCTCCGGAGTTTCAAAAAGAAAGTACTTTCGTGTTTATCTCCTTTCTACACTAAAAAGCAAACATATATGTCCTCCACAGTACAAGGAACGGTAGTAATCTAGGGAAAAGTATTTTTTTTATGATGATTAATCACCCAGTTAAATATTTGTGTTGCTTCAGGCATTTCACCGGAATTATTCTTAGCCCTTCATAAAAAAAATTACGTTGATCAACAGTGATTGAGTATACACGCACGCGATGATTTCAGTAAATAATATTGATTTGTGAATATTGATAATTTTTCACTTTTTTTTTTCACAGGCGATTGTAGCTGACATACATAAATTAGTATATAACTGAAGTACATAATTAAATATAATATTGGTCCTTACTGGCTAGCAACGTTGTTCTTTTGAATGTTCCCTAAAATTCAGCAGTTCGCATCCATGCACAAATTGGCAAGTTATGTTTCTGCCACATTGGTGAAAAGTGAAGTGACTTCCCATGCGGTTGGAGTTCTAAATAAACGCGATATTTTCAATTTTGTATAGTTGGGTATTCTGCGCCTGGGCAGGCATACGAATGGAGCTTTATTTTTGCGGGCACCAACCAAAAAACAGTGAATTAAGTTCCACACTCATTTACAAGAAGGGGCGGAAAAAATTTCCGCCAGTTTATTAGAGGATGCATAAGATGTCAAACACGTTTACAATTCAGTTAAATTGATAACCGGGTGTCCTGGAGTACTCCCTGTCAATAACAGAACAGCAGGAAAACAGGGAACAAATCCTGTCGTATCTGGACAAAGGTTAAACTGGCTTTCCTGCAAAAGCAAATGACGAACAACCATCTTGTATTCAAGTATGTGGAGACCTACAGAGTATAACTTACAAATAGTTGAATAGCCTACGAGGAATGTCACAGTCCCTGACTACAAGAGAGTTTTTGAAAATAATTTGCTTCTGTCGTAATTATATTTTATCAATGTCATAACTACATTACGTTTAGGAGTAACCCAAATTAAGTTGAAAAATGAATCTTAAAAGTTCTTACACCTGAGGTAAGACAACATTATAAGTTAAAGGCTTATTTAATGCTCCAGTTTAGTTTTAAATAAAGAGTGTCCAATTATCCATTTCAAAAACTGTAAAAGAAAACGCCGGGAAGTAACTATTTTCAGTCCTAAGTCATTCGGATTCCGAGTGAACTTAGGTTATGTGGCTTGCTTGAATGATGATTTGCATGTGGTATAGGCTGTGCATGGTAAAATAAGCACTTTTGAAAGCCACGCTCACATTACTATGGACTTCATCGCTTTATCCATGCATCGGTAAAATTAAAATGTGAAATTATTAAGAAAGTAAATACTTTACAAATCTGCTCATTTTTACACTTCAATGCATTAAAAAAAACAGAAAGTGAAAGAATTAATTTTAAGTTATCACAAATAGTTACCTAACATTTCATTTACATTCGACGTTAAGACGTTAAGATATGGAACTACTCTCCATTCATCGTTACCAACTTTACTGGGCGAATGTCACTCAGTGCACCCATTAAAATATGTGCATGCAGGGGCAGTGACTTTTTCTAAGGTTCATTTCTAAATTGCTCAATTTATCGTGAAGAGCCTTTAACAAGTAGTGAACACACAAAATATCGAAGTCAGAAAAATCTGTTTCTGAGGTGCAACAATTTCATTAGTACACTGAAAACAAATAAGGCCGTTAAAACACTTGTATATATTCCAGAACAATTTGAACTTCATAATTGTCACGCATATCTGTCTTCAATATGGTATTAAACGTCACTCCCAGCCAGTCAAGGAAAATTACGGCTAAGCGATTTTTGATGTTAATTTTAAAATAAACCTAATGCTGAAGTGAAGTTTTCATGAATTCTACTAACCACAATCGTCTCCGAAATATTCTGGGAGTGTACACGATCAAGTTTTTCGAAACTGATAATTTTATCATATGGTAAAATTTAAATAAATAATGTGAAGTATTTGAATATACGAGCAATCGACTCTAGCAAAAATATTACATCCCCTAAAAGCGTGTACACTCAGCAGCCACCACTATTCGCACATTTTACATTCACCAACGAGTATTTGGTTAATGTTTAACATGAAACCCTTATGAAAAACCACTTATATTTTTCTCATTCCTGCCCATTCAGTATTATCTCGTTAAATCCAATAACAATGACACGTCGTTTGAGTAAAAATTTTAAACTTCTGGCAACCTTAAAACACAAAAGGACCAATTTATTTTTTCTTAAGCGTTATAAGATATAAGTAAAGCAATAAAATGTTTATTTGTGACTTAACATCTCGTGGGCAGTCAGATAATTAGAGACGAACCGCTGGTGCAATCAGAGATATGGAAGGAAGCGCTCATGCGTCTGCATTAAAAACCATCCGTGCATTTTCCTGCAGTTATTTCGGAAAACCATGGAAAACCGAAACCAGGATGGCCGGAGCGGAACCGAGCCCATATCCTGCCGAATGAAAGTCCAGTGCGTTATCACAGTGTCGGTAAAAAAAAAGTCAAACAATACTTTTTGAATAAAACGTTAAGGCATTGAACTAATTTAGATAATTTGCTACCAATTTAAATGCGTATAAACTAATAATTATTTGTGGTAAAATGTATGGTGTTACAAAGAGAGATTTCTTTCAACGTTGATTTATAAAGTGTTTGATTAATCACAAATCTGCAGTATTCGCTGAATCTGTATGTTGTTGTTGTTATTGTTTTCGTGGAATTGTTTTTTTTTTTTTTTTTTTTTTTTGTGGTTGGCGGGGTTATCTCGGTTGCGTGTTCGCGGGTTCTCGCGATCTATCTCCAAGGAAAACTCATATTATCTCCATGGAAAACTGAGGAATGATATTTCAATGATGTCACGTACACTAGACTCACTATTTCGGAGCCCATCCAACATAGCTAGCAACTGTCTCTTAAACAATATACTAATCGGATACGTGTGAATTGCGGCTACACAACTGACTTAACTTTGCTGCAGACTGTCTACCAAAGCAAATTATAGGGGCACCGCCTAAAGTCCCATGTTTTTACCACGTAGCACGGCAAAAATCCTGCACGTTAGTTGAGTGTCTTGCACATAGAGGCAATCAAACACTTGGTTTGCATGCCCCTGTCGCCCTCCAATCCCATGCTTTCGTGCATCATGGAGGGGGGGGGGGGGGAATCTCCGCGAACCGTGGGCATTCTGTAACTTTATCAAGGGCAATTGTAAACTGAAGCAAATTCCTCATGTAAGTAGGTTATGACTGTTTACGATAAAGTGAGTACTTTTGAAATCAACCTTAGAAAAATGTCACTGTCCCTACCTGCACATATTTTAACGGGCACCCTGAGTGACATGCGTCCTGTAAAGTTGGTAACGATGGATGGGAAGTAATTCCGCATCTTAACGTCGAATAATAAGTATTAGGTAACAATTTCTGATAATTCAAATTATCAATTTCGCTTTCTTCTTTTTTTAATGCACCGAAATTTAAAAATTAGCATATTTGTATAATATTTACTTTCCTAATATTTTCACAGTTTCACTTGATCGACGTATGAATAAAGTGATAAGGCCCATAACAATGTTACTCTCAGATAAGACGGAAGAATACACAACTTGCATACAAGTAGAGCTTAAGCAGGGCTTTCAAAAGTGCTCATTATACCATGAACAGCCTATAGTAGGGCTTAACGTCTCGTCGATAGCAAGGTCAATAGAGACGGATCAAGCTGCCTAGAGAAGCAGTAGCGGGGAGGAAATCGGTCATATCTTGTAGTAAGAAACCATAGACTAGAGTCACTGAGAGAAGAGATTTGGGCGGCTCTTAACATCGAAATCTTGAGAGCCGATGAGGGTGATTGAAGTGCGTATGGAGCAGCGCCGGAATGAAAGAGCGGGGGAAACGGGAGATCCCCGAGAAAACCCTCTGACAAACGGCATCGTCCGGCACGATTCCCACATGCGAAAATCCGGAATGACCCGGCCGGGGATTGAACCCGATTTGCCTTGGTGGGAGGTGAGCGGGCTAACCGCTCAGCCACCGTGGTAATACCATGTACTAGATATGAGGTAGACCTATCTCGCTGGCTGCTCACAACCAATCTACGTGTCCCAAAATTGAACTACTTTTCTGCCAACACGTCTAGCGAAAACGGCGTGGTTTACATTTTAGGTTAGAAATCTGATTTCTAAGCAAATGCTTTGAGATTAATGCATACTTCCTCTAACCGATTTGTGAAGCAGTTTGATTGAATTAAAATTAGTAAAGGTATTTTCTTAACATAACATTGCTCGTAATTTTAAAATTAAAATATAAACAAACACATTCATCACTGTTTACCATGTGACTTTGACAGACGTGTCCCTTTGGGGTAGATAAATGTTGGGTACATGAGCAGAAGACGAACAAGCGGTCTACCTCATCTTAAGTCTATGTAAGAAACCATCCCAGAATTCGCATAGAGTGATTTTGTAAAACCATTGATAATCAAATTTAGGGTAGCTGGATTGGGATTCGAACCTGGGTCCTCTCAAATGTGTAATGTGTGTCGAAAGTTCAGCCACCACGCCACCTCGCTCGGTATTCCTCATGTGAAATTAAAAACCAAACACAGCACGACAACCAAGCTGTTAATGAATTAATTACAATTATTTTAAACAACCCGAAATAAAACTACAAATTTCTTCTCGATGTTTTCTTGAATTCTGATCTGTAAAAAGTGGAAGTATTGTGGCTGATGTCATCCCCTCCCCATTCATTAATAAAACAGAGACTGTCACGGTTTCATCGCACAAAAATTTAAAACCCTGAGCTGAGCTGAATTGTTTTCGTGATGAGTATTGAGTATATTGTTTAAATTAACAAACCCAGTTTACTGCCGTGGCGTGACACTCTCAGGCGAATGGTCCTCATGGAATACAGCTACGGGGTGAGGATGTTTGCCTACCATATATACAACCTACACGCCAGCCACTTATTTTCTTAAGAGGTCCATCAGCCTGCATCGTTTTTTCTCCTTTTCTGGCTGAGAAGTGCGGGAGGTATAAGGGCTACATTGGCACGCGCTGCAAGAGCGCTATCGCCTCTACGCGCAGCGCTCTGAACTGGCGTGCAGTGTTCTTGTAGTGCAGCGTCTACCCGTGGGGTTTTCAGTGGCGACCCTGTCATTTTGTTCATAAAAAGTCTGCAGCAACGATAATACGGTATCTTGTCGTAGTTTTGCCCGTGTTCGGCTAGTATGTGTTAAGATACGGCTGCCTGACTAAGCCTTTTTTAAATGTTATGGAGGACTCCAAAATAATATTTACAGCATGCGTGGTAACTTTAAAATAACATCCCTTCCTCATCTAGGGTATGATATATTATCGTAGGTAAACACACTGGGGTAACGATTAATAGTTTCATCAAAAACCAGGTTTCCAGCGCAGTTAAGAGAGCCAGGCCGGCGGAACCCTTAATAAGAAAATGACATTTTTCATAAAACTGTCACAAATAACAGATTACAATTAAATAAATCGCTATCTTATTGAGGAAATTGTTATTTCATTACAAGTAGTAAAATGAAGTCATTTGGAAAGCTCAATTTACCAGGAAACGTATTTCCTATACTTAAAGTCGCGGGGCTGTGCGTGGCTAATTGAGAAAGATAAGAGAGCTTAACAGCTAAGTCTTGAGAGCCGTTAAGAGTTAAACGGGGTAAAGAGGGAGTATTGGTGGAATGCAAGGTCGAGGGGAAACGGAAGTACCCAGAGAAAATCCGCCGGCCAACGGAAACGTCCGCTCCGTTTCCCAAATTAAATAGTCTGGGTGACCTCGCCGGGGATAGAAAAAACATGCTTCGCGTTTGTAGGAGGCGAGTTGTCTGGCATTCACACCACCGCTGCTTCCTGACAGTCAATTAAGCACTTTTGATATATGCTATTCACGGTCAAATGAGCACTTTCGAAGGCCCTGCTTAAGGTTTACTTGTATGCACGTTAAATATTCTTCCGCCTTATGTAAAATTAACATTGCCATGGGCCTCATTACTTTATTCATACATCGGTCAAGCAAAACTGTGAAATTTTTAGAAAAGTAAATAATATACAAATCTGCTCAAATTCACACTTCGATGCATTAAAAAAAAACAGAAGGCGTAATAACTAATTTAAGTTGTTATAAATGGTTACCTAACACTTTTTATTCAACGTTAATATATGGAACTATTTACCAGCCATCGTTACCAACTTTACTGGGCGAATGTCACACAGTGCACCTATTAAAATATGTGCGTTAAGGGACAGTAACTTTTTTCTAAGGTTTATTTCAAAAGTGCTCACTTTATCGTGAACAGCCTATAGCCCTCCTTTATGTTCTACATTCCTACTGGGACCAATCACCTTTTCATGCATAGATCAAGTGTAACGGCAGAACAGTTACAAACGTAAATATGTCAATAGTGACCTAATTCTTATTCCTATGTTCATTAAATACTCTCTAAATTCGAATCATTGGAAAACCACAGATTCGCAGTGAGATTCGACTACTCGAATCAGTTAAAGTGGCTCCACTTAGAATCACCGGAAACCCAGTGATTGTTTCAGCGAAGAAATATCACTGATTGAATTAGCGACTTGAAACAATTTCACTGATTGACTAAGTGACGGGCGACTGCAATGGCGAATTGAGTATTGCTTTTATTGAATTGAGTTAAATAATTACATGAAATTAACAAATCTACGATAGTTTACTATTCATACTGCGCAATTTACCTTGATTTTAAAAGGAAAAATAGTATCGAAGGTGGCCGGGATTGAGCTGGCATATCCATCCCCCCCCCCCCCCCCCCCGGTTACCTTACCATCTGCGCTACCAAGCCATGTTAAACATAGGAAGAAGATATATATGTTACAGTGAAAATCGAAATCACGATGAATTTAAATTGTATGTCCTTGCTTTTCGTTTTTGGTTAAATTGGTACCGTTAGGATTGTTAAAACGAATACTATAGGTATATGAGCGCACTCTCTTCGCCACATTATATGCAGTTTAATCCTTCAAACAGGGCGCTGTGATGATTACATCGAAACGAAATGAAAGACGTAAAATCGGAATGAAAGGGTGGATGTTCATATTACCTCGTAAAATGGTGTTTCAAAGACGAAACACATTTTATAAAGCATTTTGTATTGGTTTTATTAGTTTATTCATTGATATTTCACTTAATACCCATTATTAAAAGGCAATTTTTAAACGCTGTTTGACGGCTATTTTTACACGTCAAAAACCAAACCACTGAAAAAAAAAAAAAAAAAAAAAAAAAGAGATTGATTAATCAGTTGAAAATATCACTCAATTAATAAGTGAAGGAAAACTAGCATTTTTTCACTGATTTATCAGTTCAATTCACTGAAGTATCTGTTGAATCAGCCAAGTACTGCTAATTGATTGAGACAGTGAAATTCTCACTGATTCGGGTTTAGAGTGTAGAAACTAAAAAATAATCGAATCACAGCTCACAAATCTAAAATGTCACACTTTTAATGCTATTTGAAGTAAAACTACTTGTTTCACGATGCCGCCAATTTAACTGAAAACATGCCAGTTAATGTATCAGTTAAAATGCATGCAGTTAGGGACAGAAAATGTTCTACCTGTGATTTTTCAAATGTTTAATTCAGAAAGTAAGGAAGATGCCGCGAATATATTGAGATTGATGATACCTTCAGGGCAAAGGACATGGTTACAACCCATATATATCCCTCCGGCTAACGTTTATTCTAGTCTGGTTAGGAACGGCTGTGTCCGAATTCACCTGAAATGCATACTTGTGCGTACCTGTCCCCGGAAGTGACGTTATAAGTTCTGTCCGAATTACAAGTCAAGTACGCAAGTATACAAAAGTATACGAAGATGTATACGTCTCGCATACTTGCAAAAAATGTGCCGCCATTTTGAGAAGCTATTTGCAGATTATTATTGATATGCGAAGTGATTATTTCATTTAAATTTTAGTAGGGATACCTTACTGCTTGGTAGCTTGAAATTTTGAACTGAGTAAATAAATATCGTAAGGTGCGCCTTAAAGAAAGGTCTAAACAATAAATTCGCACTAGGCTATTGTTCATAATCTACGAAAGCTACGGTGAAACAAACAACCAAAATTGCAAACTCACGTATCACCAAGACATCAAAAGTTACGTAAGTCAAATTGAAATATTATTTAATCCTTTGTTTAACCCTATAACTTTCTGCAATTATCCAGATATTTGTAGGAATACACATTCATTAAAAGTGATCAGCTGGCTAATAGATGTTGCCGAAGCCAACAAGACTGCCTGTCCGAATTCATCAAGTTTAGTGCCAAGGGCAAGTAAAGTATGCAAGAATGCGAGTACACAAGTATATAGCCTATCTGAATTCGGACACGACCAACGAGTTTTATCATAGGAGAGTTTGACATACGGAAAATTTCCACCGCTAGGTGCGCAGTGTTCCAAAGAGGTCACTTTTAATTAAAATTTTAAGCAATGTGAATAATTAAATAGAAATATTTTACTTAGTACATAGCTATTCTATATTTTATTTATGATTAATGCAATTATTTTGTTTTTTAAAGCAGAAAATAGAGAAAATCCTGTACACGTGCGACACTAACGCTTACCTAGTGGCGAAAAATTCTAGTAGCCAAACTAAAATCATTGTACTTCCGATAAACCTTACCTATCAAATTTTCGCTTTCAAATATATTTGACAATAAAATTTGAAGACGAAATACGGCCATCAAAATTTTCCTTCCAACAAATGTTATCAAATAATTTTGAATGTGTATGAAAATATCTCACACTGTCAAATTTTTTCGTTGGGATAATCTAATTAGAATTGTTATTTAAACATTATCTTCATAGTGAGATATTGCTTTTGTTTTCCATGCAGTCCATTACACGAAGAAATGTAAGGAATGTTGTTATTTATTTTCGCTCTTTTACTAAATTCAAATTTGATTTACCGGAGATGTTTCCTGCTCAATGACATTTAATGCCTCCGAGTTCGTAATATTATGTACAATATTCACTTAGAATAGCATTCATACCCAGATAGCTTTTACACATAAATAAATTATCTTCACAATCTACTTCGTTTCCAGCAATTGCTCGTTATTTTTAAGTTCCTTGCCGTCTATGTTTGTCGTGCACTATTCTGATTGGCTGCGATGGTCAAACATAAAATAAATTTCAGTAACCGGTCCAATTTGCAAATGTTTGATGGAAACCCAAGCCATCCAACTTTTTCGGATAAATATGGCGGCGTTGATGACGTTTCAATGACGTCAGAACTGTCCAACTTTATTTGATCAAACTTATTGGAAGCAGTTTGACGGGAAAATTTGACAGTGTGACAGGGGCTTTAACCAGACTACGCCCTTGTTATCTCGGCTTGTCGGCGGGTGTCTGCCCCGCGCTGAGTGGAGGGGGTAGTTGGAGAAGGTGGCCGTGGGAGGGGAAGGTTGGAGGGGAGGGAGAGAGGGAGTATGAAGGGTCCCGCGAGGCGCCGGCACGGCACGCAGAGCAGACATGTGGCGGCAGCAGCGCTGGCTGGTCTTGCTGTTGTCGACGCTGGCGCCGCCGTCGCCGGCCGGCGCCGAGACGCTTGTGTGGCGCGAGGAGTTCGACTCGCTGGACGCGCGCCGCTGGAACCACCTGGTGACGGCGGCGCGCGGCGGCGGCAACTCCGAGTTCCAGTACTACCGCAACAGTCGCAAGAACAGGTACGCTTCACATACACGCATTCAGCAACGCGACATTTTCGCGAGTTCCGTCATCTTTAAAGGCTGTTCACGGCAAAGTTAGCACTTTTTAAGGCCCTCCCAAAAGGCCTTAAGGTTAAAGTAAAGCAACTGCCTATGGAGCACCGCACCTGACTGTACAATATGAAGAACTCATAAAAAATTAGTACAGACACCATAAAAATGGTCAGAAAAGTGTGATTTATACTGTATATGAAAGAAGAACTTACATATTTTACCACATCATAAAATACATTACTAAAATATACTTTTTAAATGTAAAAAATTAATCTATCGATAGAGTCTGGTTTTTAACCAAATTTAAGCGCTTTTCCGTATTGGATGCTTCGGAAAGCAGAATTTACAAGAAAATCTTCTTCAAGAAAGATCGTCATAATATTTACAGTGATCATGTGTAATAAAATCATAGTAATAATGTATCATATAAATTTCATAATTAAGTTTATTTACACCAGTTTCAGCCATAAATTTTTGTGACAAATGGAGGCCCATAAAATAAATTATAAAAATTATTTCCTACATTATTATTACCATTTTCTTACACAATCATAGTAAACATTTTGACGATATTCCATTACGAAGATTTTCTTGCGAATTCTGCTTTCTGAAGCATTCAGAATAGAATGCGCTTAAATTTGGTTAAAAATACCGACTACTATAATATATTATGTTTTTGCATTTAAAAAGGATATTTTAGTAAAATATTTTATAATGTTACAAAAGATATACATTCTTCTTTCACATGCAGCATAAATCGCACTTTCCTGGAAAATATTATGGTGTGTGCATTACTTTCTTCACATTGTATAGTCGGGTGCAGTACTCCATAGGCAGTTGCTTTACTTTAACCTTAACCTCTAATAAATATATTTTATTGCAGCCTTAGACGTTAATTCTTGAGTGTGATGAAATGTATGCAATTTGTTTATTGGTCGCATTGCAGTGTTTATATTAAAAAGTGGCGGAAAGGTAGGAATTTATTGAAAGGAAAATAATTAGCACGGCCTTAAAAAGTGCTCACTTTACCGTGAATATCCTATAGCCTGCTGCACACAGCTTTATAAATATAGTCTGTTCGTGGTTTCTACACTCTTTTTGAATCAAGCCTTTGAAAAATCACCCCAAGTATAACGTGCCTAGTTCTTTCCTAAATATTTCACTTATTGCAGACGTCGTATGCTTGCGTTAACATGAAAATACAATACTTTTGGTAAAATTGTAATTTTTCTTATAGTTTTTTGATAAATTATAATATTTCATTTATAGCTCACGTGAATAAGAACAGGGAGAAAATAAGTGTGTTGGTAATGCCTAGTAAAAAATAGTTCTTAAGCAGAATATGATTACACTGAGTGCGCACGTATGCGGCGCACTGTCCCTTACATGTAATTTTCCAAATTCGGTTTAACTTTTTATTTGAATGAGGTGGAGGAATATCTTGGAAGTAAAACTTTATTAGGGCTTCAGAAAAGTGTGCAGTGACCGTGAATGGACTA
Source organism: Dryococelus australis (assembly GCA_029891345.1). NCBI lineage: Eukaryota > Metazoa > Arthropoda > Insecta > Phasmatodea > Phasmatidae > Dryococelus > Dryococelus australis. The sequence goes on from CM056995.1 coordinate 256,717,582, forward strand.
TAGTCGAGCAAGGAGATATTTTGAGCGACCCCTAACACTTTCGACACTGGACGTTATTGTAGGCTGTTCACGTAAAAATGAGCACTTTTGAAAGCCCTGCTTAAGATCTACTTGAATGTACGTTGTGTATTCTTCCCCCTTATGTAAAATTAACATTGCCATGGGTCTCATCAATTTAGTCACGCATCGCTCAAGTCAAAGTGTGAAATTACTATAAAGTAAATATTTAAAAAATCTGCTAATTTTTACACTTTGATACTTTGATGCATTGAAATCACAGAAAGAGCAAGAAATAATTTGAGTTATCACAAATGGCTACCTAAGACTTCTTGTTTGGCGTTAAGATATTGAACTTTTCACTGGCTCTTGCACTTCGCTTACGATACATATTCATTTCTCTTGCCCACTCAGAACTCACTAACTGCACCAATGTTACTGGACCCCTTGTGTTGGAGGATGCTGCCAACTTTACGTGAACCGATAATAACTAAACAAAACTTGTGATACACGATAGTGTATTTTATATCTAAGAGGTTTCATTCGAGCGAACAATGTCTTTTGAAGAACAAATATTACAATTTGTTCTCCTTGCTCACCGTAGTAAATAATAAATTGTGTACGGTGTATGAAATTTTAAAACTGGACCAATATCAATAGCTCGTTGTTCGTATGATATACGGGTATCGAGTTGTAAGTGTTAAAGAGTGCGTGTAACAAACGAACACAAAATACGTTAAATGCTGTTTGTGTTTAACGAAGCACTTTTAAAAATCAACGATTGAAAAATGTCACTGTCCCTGCATGCGCACTGAGTGACATTTGCCCAGTAAAGTTGGTAACGATGGATGCAAAGTAAATGAAGATATTTGGGCGACTCTTAACAGCAAGGTCTTGAGAGCTGATGAACGTGATTGAAGTGAATATGGAGCGGCACTGGAATGGAAGGGCGGGGGAAACTGGAGATACCCGAGTAAACCCGCCCGCCAACGGCATCTTCTGGCACGATTCCCACATGCAAAAATCCGGTGAAACAGTGATATTACTAGCAAAGTAGATACTTTACACAGTTGCTTATTCTTGCACGTATGAACATGATAAAAAAAAACAGAAAGAAAAATAAAATAATTTCAGTGTTCACAAATGTTTACCTAACACTTCCAATTACTACGTTGATGGGCTGCGGTGATGTAGTGGTCAGACAACTTGCAACCCACCAGGGCAAACCAGGTTCGATTCCCGGTTCTCACAGTCGCTCTCGAATTTTCGCACATAGGAATCGTGCCCGGCGATGTGTCTGGTCAGAAGGTTTTATCGGAGATCTCCCATTTCACCCGCCTTACCATTCCGGTGCTGCACGTAGTTTCATCCTCATCGGCTCTCAAGACTTCGATGTCAAGAGCCACCCAAATATCTCTGCTTCACTCCACTCCATACGTTAAGATATGTATAGGCTGTTTACGGCAAGATGAGCTCTTTTGAAAGCCATGCTTAATATCTACATATTCACGTTCTGTATTCCTCCGCCCTATGTAAGAATTAACATAGCTATGGCCCGCATCACTTTATTCCTGCGTTGGTCAAATGAAACTATGAAATTATTAAGAAAGAAAATACTTTACAAACCTGCTAAGTTTTACACTTCGCTGCATTAAAAAATAAATAGAAAGTAAAATAATTAATTTTAAGTTATTACAAATGGTTACCTAACACTTTTTATAAGACGTTAGCATAGGGAACGACTTTCCATCCGGGGCCACGGTGGCCGAGTGGTTTGACCGCTCACCTCCCACCAAGGCGATCCGAGCTCAATCCCCGGCCAGGTCACCGGATTTTTGCATGTGGGAATGTTAATTTAAATTCAATGGAAGAATACACAATGTGCATAAAATTATATCATGGCTTTCAAAAGTGCTTAGTTTACTATTAACAGCATATAAGTGAAATACACAGGTTTTCGGAAGCAAGCGTAGAAAAACATAGAAAGAGCAATCCCCAAAAAAAAAAAATTGTTTTCGCCAATTTTTTTTAGCAAAATTTTCTCCAGGCTGATATGTTTGTTTTCCATGGTATCTAGCTCCACAGTGACAAGGAAAGTTTACGTGGGAAGAACTAGCTCGACAAAAATTAATCGCCCTGGTTAAATATTCGCTCTAAAATTTTGTAAAAACAGTTATGTGTGATTGATTCCCTTTACTTGCTATTTTTTCTTCTATAGGAGTTTCTATAAACATGTGGAATACGGTTCACTTTTATAATGTTTATGTATAACCCGTGAATTCTATGTGCGTTCAAATGCTAAAAAAACAGTTTATATTTACTCTTGTATACACTTTTATGACGTAACTACAAACATTTTTGTAACGTTATTTAAAAGAAATATAGGACCTAACTATGGGAGTTGTTTTTATAATATAAATATTTTAAAATCAATTTTTCTAAATTTTATACTAACGCTGTTTGACTTCGGTTAAAATTAATTGTTGACTTAACAAAAACAATAATAAATTCAACGAAAATGATACGCGGTAGGGGCCGAGGCGAACCGGGTTAGATATCCGGTGGGCTCGCCCCCGAATTTTCGCATGTGGGAATCGTGCCGGGCGATGCCGCTGGTCAATGGGTTTCTCTCAGGGATATCCCTTTCCCCCACTCCATACTCACCTCGCTGCACCCTCATATGCTCTCGAGCTGCCCGATTTGAAATTTAAACGACAATTGCAGGTGAACAAACTGACGTTCCTATGACTTCATAAAACACTTTCGCTGAATTCAAAAGTTGTGTTTGGCTAGTAATTTGAACTTTGTTTGCTACAACAGTTCCGTGCTAAGAAAGTAGCAGAAGGTTGTTTTCACACTAGATTTTATCATATTTAAATCTATATAATGCCACAAAACCGTGAAATTCCTTTTTATCATAGAGAAATAATTAGGAACTTGAGCACCATTAAGGGCGCCGACTGGCTGGAGGCCAAAGAGCATTAACGACTAATACATATGGCTTATTGGAGTCTTTGACGTTAACTTTTGGAGATGTGAAATGTACGTGCCGTGTTTATTAGTCACGTGGTAATTTTTATATAAAAAAGTGGCGGAAAGATAGAAATTGGCCGAATGTAAAAATTTTGCAGCGCCTTAAAAAGTGCTCACTGTACTGTGAACAACCTATAATTAGCGTATCCGAGGCTTGGAAGCCAGAGAGCACTAAGGGTCACTTAGGTACACGTATCGAACGCCTGATCGCCTTTACGTGAAATACACTGAGCTGACTTGCAGTCTTTCACTCGTCGACTTACTTCATAAGACATGGTGTGACTCCATAGTTTTATGGTGTGATAATAAAGGCGATGCGCTGCATATCCATATGCTATGTTAAGAACCAATAGCTTAATTTACTAATGTTAAAATTACTGTGAAACACTCGTATTAGTCCATTTTTTTTTTTTCACTTAAAAAGATTCACACAGGTGAGTTAAATAGAAAAAGGAAATTAAATTCTGTTCACGGTAAAGTGAGAACTTTTGAGGCCCTAGTTACTTTTTCCTTTCAGCCATTTTTTTATCAACTAAGCACATTTTAAAATAAATATTTCCATGTAAGTAATAAATACATTGTGTATGTTCTACCTCACCTTGAAGTTAACGTCAAAGGCTAAAATAAAATATATTTGCTGGCTGTTATTCCAAGTGAGAGGGCTTTCAAAAGCGCTCAATTTACCGTGAACTTTCTGTAGTATTGAGACGTGAAAAATCTCTTGAATTCTATTCGTAAGCAGACGTCACCCAAAAATATTGAACAGTTTCTAAATTATGACTACATGACTGAAGCTCTGCGCTCTGTTTGGAGATCTAAACAGACGGCACACTTGAAAGCTGATAAGTTTTCAGCGCCGAAATAGGAGCACCCCTCTAAAACCCACTGGCAAACGTTATCCGCATGTGAAAACCCTGGACTGATACCACTGGGAATGGTCTTGGTACGAGGCGTGTAGTCTGACTTCTACACCACGTTGGCCTTGCATGCATGCCTCATTTATTTGTTTGTTGACTGCTGTCACAATAAGTAACCAGTTTTTATCCCAGAGCAGACAGCAAGTAAATTTTCGGGTCCTTGATCGACTCATGGTGTCCCGTGAATAGTTGATTTGTATTCAATCCGGGAGATCTGGCATTTAAAATACTATCTTTTTTTGGACACCATTGTCCGAACAGCTGAAAATTCACTACCAAATTGTTTTCATAAGTAAATTTTTAATTTTCACTTTGAATGGGTTACGTAAAGTGACCCGTAGTCTTTCAGAGCGCGCCTAGTAAAACGTGATCGAATTTGCAAGTGCAAGCTTAAGTGTACGTGCATATGTATGAATTTAGCTCGTCTTTCGTGGAAATTTTTGGTCTCTGGCCACTGACCAGATATCAGTAACAGATATTGGTCATCTGCACTCGTTTACAACGTTTGCTCACGATTCTCTGAAAGTGCTTTGAAAATCACGCAATGAAACAGTAGCGAAATGTTTAGTTAAATTTTAGTTTCCAGACAGGTCGTAACTTGTTAAAAATAATACATTATAGAATACACTCATCGTAAAATGTTTTCCACCACCTGCAGTTTTTTTATTACACATGGGAGATGTTCGTTGAGTCAGTATGTACCTTACCAAAAGACATTCTTCTAGTGTGGCGTCGTATTCTATACAGAGAGAGTGTATTTTCATCCCATACTTTCTCTTTCGCCGTTATAATCCATTCACGGATATATACTTCACACTTTTTTGAAGCCCTGCTTAAGTTCTACTTCCAGGATATTCCTCCGCTTTATGAAACCAAAGCTTAGCTAATACTATAAAATCACACCAAAGAACAACGCAACGAATTCGTGAGTACGTTGTTGTAATATTTTGTATGGGAACTATTTCTTACTAGGTAATGCCAACAAAAGTGTTTTCTCACTGTTTTTGCTCATATTTATTTTAAACGAAATATTATAAGTTTATAAATAAAATATTGGTAAAACTTTAATTTAACTAATAATAAGATACTCTTACGTTAACAGAAGCATACAACGCGTGTCATGCATGGGATATTTAGGAAATAGCTAAACACGTCATACATGGAGGGGTTTTTCAAAGTTTTTATTCAAAAAGTGTGAAGAAACCGCAAGTAGACTAAAGCCACTGTAGGAAATCCCAGTGGAGTATAACTTTTTTTTAAGTGTTTTATAAAGGTGTCGCTTTGAAACTCGGTGGGGAGGAAATTAAATAAATTTCAAAGCAACTATTTATGTATACTGTCGGGCTTATGATTATTTCAAGCAGTATTGTTCCGACACGAGTGTTCGTAAACCAGCCATCCAGATGCTGGAACTCCGATTATTTGTTTCCGCGTGACTGGCATGCCGCACCCGAGCCTGTAAACCCACTCTTCGGCACACGCCGCCAACCAATCAGCGCGTGGTAACTCGCTTGCCAGTGGGCAGCCTGGCCAATAGGGAAACATTCGCGACAAACAGATTCAAACCCCGTTCCAGAGCCTCGCGCCAGCTGTTCGTTGAATGGCTACGCCCAATCAAAAGGAACCGTTACACACCATTTCACTTCCATAGAGTTTAAGGCTGGTAACGATAAAGTGAGCACTTTAGAAATGAACCTTACAGAAAAGTCACTGCGCCTGCATGCATATGTTTTAATGGGCGCACTGAGTGACATTCGCCCAGTAAAGTTTATAACAATGGATGGAAAGTAGTTCCATATCTTAAAAGCGAATAAAGAGTGTTAGGCAACCATTTGTGATTACTTAAAATTATTTCTTTCACTTTATGTTTTTTTAATGCATGCAAGTGTAAAAATGAGCAGATTTGAAAGGTATTTACTTTCTTGGCAATTTCACAGTTTCATTTGACCGACGCATGATTGAAGTGATGAGACCCTTGCAAGTGTTAATTTTATATAAGGCGGAAGAATACACAACGTGTATACAAGTAGATCTTGAGTAGGGCTTTCAAAAGTGATCATTTAACCGTGAACATCCTATATCTATTCTATAGCTACCCTCCTCAGGCTTTCACAACACACATACTTAGTCCACATTCATTCTTGACTGTTGTAAACGCAAGATGCCTCCCCCTCCCCACTTAAAACTGAGGTACCCATGATTAAAGGAATTTTATTTCTTCCTGTTTGTTACTATATGTTGTTCACAACAAAATGAGCACTTTTGAAAGCCCTGTTTCAGATATACTTATACGTACGTTGTTTATTCTTCCGCCTTATATAAAACTAACATTCCCAAAGGCCTCAAACACTTTATTCATGCGTCGGTCAAGTGAAACTGTGAAATTATAAGAAAAGTGAATAATTTACCAATTTTGTCATTTTCACTCTTAGTCGTATTAAAAAAAAAAAAAACAGAAAGCGGAAGTAATGATTGAAGTTATCACAAATGTTTACCCAAAACTTTTTACTCTCCGTAAAGATATGGAACTACTTTCCATCCATCGTTACCAGCCTAACTGGGCGCATATTCCTCAGTGCTCTTGTTAAAATATATTCAGGCAGCAGTGATTTTTTCTAAGGTTGATTTCAAAAGTGCTCACTTTATCGTGAACAGCCTTTACCTAAGTGTTAGCTGGAAAATAATGGGAGAAAAAAACGCAGTCGAATTGTAAAAGAAACATCTACATTAAAATAAATATAAATATATATATATATATGTGTGTGTGTGTGTGTGTATATATATATATAGGTATGAAAAATTCCTATGTGGGTGTGTCAGGGAAGTATAGCTTAATACTGTAGGTAATAATATGTCTATTAACGTATTTATAATATATAATAAAGATGTTTTTTTTATCTGGAGACCTAGTAAAGATATTACTTAAAATAGTTAGGTAATTATTTATTTCAAGACTTCTTATCTGACAGGGATTTCAAAATTCTCTGTGTTGTGGGTTCTGTTAATTGACAGTGATTACAACTTTCTATTTAATTGCAGTCCTCAATATTTGTTAACCGTTTACGGATGTTGAAAAAGTTTATAGAATGTAAGTATATTCAAATAGGCACAAAAAATATTCTTGACTGCTTCATGAGAATAAAATCGTGTCATAGTTCGGTAAACAATCAGATATAATTGTTCCATTCAAACATACTCGTTTGCGTCTCGTAGCATAATAGATAATACGATTTTTTTTTTTTTACTGCACGCGTCGTAATGCCTCTGTTATTCCTGGAGCATTTTCCGCGTTTGAGGCACAAAAGCCAGGGAGCGATAAGGGCCATACTTGCACGCGCATCAGGTGTTAAATTGCCTTTGGGCACAAATAACTTAAACGGAGTGCAGGTTTTTTTCCTTCTGCATATTTAACTATGGGACTCCAAAGCAATGACCATGTAATTTTCATTGGTGCAAAATCAGAAGCAAATTTTAATGCAGCTATCAATCCAAGTTTCACGTGACCCCTATTAGTATATTTTGAGATACAGTGGTCCGACAATAAAATTTGAAGACAAAATAAGGCCATCAAATGTTTCTTGGCAACAAATCTTATCAAATAATCTTGAATGTGTTTGAAAATGTGTCACTCTGTCAAATTTTTTTACTAGGAAAATTTAATTTGAATTATTATTTAAAAATTATTTTCATAGTAAGATGTTGCATTTGTTTTTCCCATGCAGTTCATTACAAAAGCAATGTAAGGAATTTTGTAATTCATTTTCGCTTCTTTACTAAATTCAAATTTTATTTATCAGAGATTTTTGCTACAGAATGCAATTTAATTTCTTTGAGTTCGTAATATTATGTGCAATAATATTCTCTTAAAATAGCATTCATGCCCAGACAGTTTCTAAACACATTAATTATCTCCATTACCTACTTTATTTTCAGCGGTTTATCGTTATTTTAAAGTTTCTTGGCGTTCATTTTTGACGTGCACGATCCTGATTGGCTGAGACCGTCAAACATCAAATAAAGTTTAGAACCGGTCCAATTTTCAAATGTATGATGGAAACTGCAGCTGTCCGACTTTATCAGACAAATATGGCGGCGTTTATGACGTTCAGATGACGTCGTAACTGTCCAACTTTATTTGACCAAGCTTACCGGAAGCAGTTTGACGGAAAAATTAGACAGTGTGACACGGGCTTTAGAGAGCTCCGAAACAGTGTTCCCCAGTCTAAGCGAGGTCTTCAATGTAAAATATCTACCTTTTCTGAAGTTTTTCTCGTCGTACATACCTTCAGTAGTTAGCGACTATGCTGGAACTCCTTTTATTGATATTTTACGCCACGAAACGAACTTATAAGTAACCGAAATTCAGCTGTAATGTGTACACGATTTCAAGTGAAGCATTTTTTTTTTTTTTTTTTTTTACTAATTTGGGTTAATTTTTTAAGTTTGTATTATGTTGCAAACAGTTCAATGTAGGTATGGTTTAAATGAAGCAAACTTAATGTAGCTAATTGCGTTCATCATGTCAAAACTGAAAGTTAATAGAATTTTATTTTTTATACTGTAAACACTGTAAGCTAGTACAAGGTTTTGTTTTCAAGCACGTCTTGATAGTACAGCAACAATAAAGATACAGTTTATTGAAGCACTTGATTTGAATAGTTCAATAATCGCATGCCAGAAAACAGCACGTGTTCAAAGTAGGCTTTATAGTGAGTGTTATGGTCGGAAGATACGGACTAGGTGAAATGTTTTTCATTGTTATATCTCCTTGCTTGGAAGTTTGTTGTTCAGAGGGAGAATTTGTCATTCGCTCATCATCAAATTACGCCGACGTTTACGAAAAGGCAAGCGCCTTCTTTGTCATTACAATCGTTGCATGCAGACTTCAGAAAAATGCCAGAAGTTTCGCCTAAATAAGCGTGAAAATAGTGTTTTTATGCATACAATTAACTTATATTATTTTTCCTATTCTTATTGCTACACATATTGTCATGCAAAAGTTAATGTAATATTTTTCACATATGTCACTTTTATGATTTTAACTGTCTATGTAAATTTAATTATTCTTACTAATTTAATTTTCTTTAACACGTAAGATTTTTAAAACTTAGATGTATGGTGGCAATAATATTTATGTGTAGTTTTGATAGGCTAGTTCATTTTTCATTGTGTATTTATTTTTATATAATTAATATTTATTTTTAGTGTGATCTCAATTTTGCAAGTCTTTCTGTTTTTTTTTATTTTATTACATCTCAGTTCCGAGATCACGTATGCTTCGGTTTTTCATCATTTAGGTCGTCAGAAGTGGTTCATGTGGGTGGTTTGAATAGTTTTGATCCCCATTGGCCCGCAGGTTTAAATCCTGATTGTTGATTGGCTGGCGCTACAGGCCCCCTTAAGCTAGCGTCAGCCTGCATAGATTAGCGCTCTCTTTGCTAGCAGCCTCCAATGACGTCAGACGTAGGACAGGACCTCCCATCTGAAGTGGACGGAGAAGTAAGACTTTAAATTAGTTTTAGGGTGTGTAGACGTATCCCTGAACCAACTTTTAAGTACATTTGTAACCAGCAATGGAGCTTGTGTCAATGGTCGCCCATTCGCGAAGTTAAGGGGTCAGGAGCTAGATAGTTTTAACACGCCGTCTACGTACGTGTAGAGCTGAGCTCCGCGTATCTCTACCTTAATCCTACTACGCCAAATCCTGCAAGAGCATCCTAACGTCAATCCGCTTGGTGATTAAAAGATAAGTCCTACAAAAAGTTCTCACATTTTCCCCTGGACCTAATTTTATTTACAGTTTGATTCAGCTCGATGTCCGTTAGCATCAGTACACAAGCGACGCCATCTTAACTTTTATAAGTACGTAAATTTCCAGCACACATACACCCACTGCAAACCTGTGATAAGAGTAGTTTTTACCAGAGCTAGACTGTTTAGTGAGAGCACAATTTGTTTTAACGTAATATTTACTACAGAGAACAGTTAATTTAATTTGATTTTGAAGTCAGTATATTCAGACTCTGGCAAGCTATGTCACGTAACCGTAAAAGGGTTCAAGTAGGCTAGGCATGACCACTTTTAGCGTTGTTAGGATAGTGTGTTGTCTTTATAGCTTTTCTCATATTGCCATCAGGGTTTGTTTATTCCTTTTTATTTAAACAATTACAATACAAAAGGAAATGAAAAGTAAAATTAATGAAATTTATTCAAAGCGCGTATTTGTCTTGTCGTTTTCTCTACAGTAGTGCCAAGTTAACCTATTTCTTACCCAGGGTCTTACATATGTGTTTACTAGAGTTTTCAATTGTCTGCCTTATTTTGACTTACGTACATAAATTGTGTACGTGCCAAATGCTAGTTTCTAGAGGGCGCTAATGGTAATAAACTTGTTCCCCTACCAGCCCAGGACTGCACCGGGCAATTATACAGAGACAGCCTAGGTAATATCACATCCTTTCCCACTGATTTACTGCAAGTCAGTTGTGCAGCCTGGTCACTCAAGTGTTATATGTGTTGTCCCATTGTTGCGTATGCTAATTCTACACCATACACAGCACATATCTATTTGAATATAATATGATTATATCTCATATTGGCTATCGCAACGAGGAGGCCTTGTGTGTGTTCTTCACAGCTCCCTGCGCACTATATTAAATATTTATATGAAATATAAACAATATTTCAAGGCGTGTATTTTCAAAATAATGCTAACCAATAGTATGAAATAAATAAAAATTACATATTTACATCACGTTTGCACATAACACTTTTAGAAATGCCATGCGGTATATTTGAGGAGCTTTCAGTTTTTATGTTGTTCACAAAATGTGTTTAATATCATAGAAGCGTTCCCTCCCTTTTGCCTTGTTGCCTTAGACTTAAAACTTTGCTGCTGGTTTCACTAAACTTAACTCGTAGTGTGCATGGAGCACGTTACCGAGGTGTAAAATCTTTACTACATTGTATGTTCCGTAATGCGATTATCACGCCCGACACGTGTACAGAATCGATTCCAACAGGCTGCACTATATAGGAGGAATGGAGGCCATCACAAATAAATCTCACACTTATTCTAGGCAGGCTAATTGCGTTCCAGTTTGTGCTTGCTTTAACATTTCTGTCAGTTTAAGATCTCGATAAGCAAATGTGATTAAGAACGCTACCATCGGTTTGAGAAATGAGTTTAACACACGATCACACAAATACAGTACTTCAAAGCAATTTCTAAAAATTTGTACCCCGGTAGGGTCTCCGAGATTACCGAGTTCGAGTAGTTATAGGCTGTTCACGGTCAAGTGAGCACTTTTGGGGCCTTGGTTACTTTGTATTTTCAGCCATATTTTATCATTTAACCACATTTCTAAATATTTAATGCCATGTAAGTAATAAACACAGTGCGTATATTCCACCGCAGTCGAAAGTTAACAAGACTGAAATAACATATATTTATTGGTGATTATTCCCGACGAGAGGGCTTTAAAAAGTGCTCACTTTACTATGAATAGCCTATAGGAAGTAGGACTTAACATCTCGTCAAGAGCGAGGTCGTTACAAACGGAGAAAGTTGCTCAGAGAAGCAGGAACGCAATGATGTACTCATCTATAACTTGTGTAAAGGAAAAGTCCCAGCATTCACCTGAATTGCCTGGATTGGTTCCCTACAAATCATTGAAAATCAACAGCAATACCGCGAGTATAACTCCTGTCCTAGCGAACGCGATCCCGGTGTAATGTATTACCACTGCACCACCACGCTCGGTCTGTAAGTTTGTATTCTGCTTCATAAACTAATTGCCGTATAGGCTGTTCACGGTAAAGTGAGAACCATTTAAGGCCCTCTCAACAAGCGTTAATCACTAATAAATATATATTATTGCAGCCTCAGGTATTAGATTTTGATAGTAGTAAAATATATATTCTGTGTTTATTGGTCACATTGCAATGTTTGTATTAAAACGCAGCAGGAAGATGAGAATTGGATGAAAGAAAAATTTAGAAGAGCCTTAAAAAGTGCCCACTTTGCCGTGAACGGCCTACAATAGGGTGTGGTATAAGTTTTTTTTAAAATGCGTTAGCTGTATCACACAAAGTGGTTTGTTATTTTACTTAGAGAGTGACGTGGCATACTGTTAACACACTACACTTGCATTATGTGCGACACAGTTTCTATTATTGATGCAGTCGTCCTGATTTTGTTTTTCCATGGTTTTCCAGAAACCAATCAAGGTAAATGGTTGGAGGGCTCCTTAATACATACAGTCTATGACCGACACCTTTCCGTTTCCTGGGTATCCAAGCATATGATAAGGTTTCTGATGTCGACGAAAAGTTAAGCCATAGCAAAGAAAGTATATTGATTTATAAGTAGTTAATATAAGATTTCGCTTAAAACGAGTGACTATAAATAATTTGAAACTAGTCTATATTTTTAACAGAAATTAGTATCCGAAAGTAAGAATAGTTTGCCATTACCTTAACTGTCTTTGAAATTGGCATAACACCATAACCTATATCGACTCGCTGTATATTATAAATGTATATTATTTATTTCATGTTAACGTCCTCCGGTTTATTCTGGTAGGCCAATCGAGAGAAGGCTTAGATACTACGCTGACGTAAACTCTCTAGAAGGACTCTTACATCCCCGGCTTTACCGGGTATCTAAACGCAACCTAGTCTTCGGGAGATTCCTCAGCTATCTAGGCTACGTCTGTCGCCTAATCGTAAGCAAAAAAATTTGTATGCAATTTTGTGTGATTTTGGTTTTACCCGTGCACACTAAACATGAGTCGTACCAGTCAGTGAAATAAAAATGACTGCTCAGTTAAAAGCTTTTACAAACTAGCCAACAAATTGAAATAACTGGCTACCAGTGTCTTGGTGTGTGGAGAGAAATTTGGACGGCACTGAACATTCAAGTTTTGAGAGCCTACAGTGTCTGGATATGGTATTCACAGTGATGTCTTGTAAGCACATGTGTAAAACGTGCTCACACACTTGTGCTTAAACTTAGAGACTTCTATATTTTGAACGCAGTAAGTTAAAAGAAAGATACTTGTTAATAATACTAACGAGGTTAATTTATAATTTGAAAAACAAAATTGCGGAAGTGGTTGGAACAGAACCTCCGACCAAAATATACAGAAAAGACGCGAACGTATGTTGCGATTATTATATTCTTTCATATAAGTGGTACTCTTTTTTAAATATTGTTAATATACTTACATTGTAAAAGACGATAAGCGTTTCACCATGTGAAAATATTTCGTGCTTCGGAAATAAATGCGTAATCTGTCGCTTTAAATAGTTTTGCGAATTTTGGAAGCTATTATAAGTTAGATTTGGAACAAATTCTGTGCTTTATGATTTACTTACGGTAGTTACAATTTATTTCCTCATTGCTGTTCATGAATAGAGGCCTACCCTTCATTTCACCACGATAAAAAGAAATGATCTCAAACAAATCCCTCTGCGAAATTTCAAATCAGTGAAATACAGCCAATATTATGAGATGCAATTATTTACCACCTATTTTCAGTGAAGAAATTGTCTCTGTGGTTCACTGATTTGGGTCCGTAAGAACTTTGCCACATTCATAGCGTAAGTTAGGAAGGTTGCGGAGGATAACGTGATAAACACACCGTCTTCCGCCGCCCCCGCAGGATGAAGAAATACGTACACGGAAAGAAACGAAACACACTTCACGGAAAGGCGTCTCCAAACCTTTAACCGCAACGAGGGGGAAAAAACCAGCGAGACGTGAGCTGACATTTCGCCAGCTCCACCGTGGTCGCAGCCTGTTGTTCTCGTGTTTGTTGTTCCCAGTCCTCCGCCTCAACCGCCATTTCATTTAAATATTTCTTCCAGCCACTCCTGGCCAGGTGAACTGTTATGCAATGAAAGTAATGGTTCTTTATTGTCGGCGGTGGGGCAGGTTGCGGGTGGTGGTTGGTGGTGGGGGGAATCTCTGGCTACGCGGCCTTGACACAGCGTATAATTTCCATCCAGAAACATGCACATTGTCTGGCTCCGCTGACTGGCTGGCTGCCCCGGAGTCACGCGGAGGCCTGTCAAGTCCAAGGGTGCACACTTCCAACCTGGTAGTTGTAGCAAGCGAGCGCCGCTCCAAGGTGACGGACATGATCAGCTGTCCGTCGTGGAAGTCAGGGCGAGCGAGCACAACACACGGGAAAATATCACAGTCATAAGAGGACTATGTAGCTGCGCGTCCAAGGTCAAGAAGCGACGGAGCTATACAGGCGACACTAACTCGCACGCCTAGCGCCTCATAGCTCCTACGCGCAAGGCGTGCAGTGTTTCCGTCCTAACGCTTTACTGTGTAAACTAGATCTGTAACAGTGGGGTTTTATTACACGCGATGAAAGTACACAGATCAAACGAACTGCGTATAATAGTACTTTTCTCTTGCCGCTTAAGGAAACTGCATGGGCAAGCTTTAAAAACGCGATATTTGACCACTTTCACGACTTTTTATCTCCATTAATATACTTAATATGATAGTATAAAGATATCGACATAGACAATAATTTTTTTATCCTGTCTGGCAAAACTTCGTATTTCCAGAACATTTATTTACCGAGACACGCGTTTAGGCGCAAACAACGGTTTCACAGAAAACGTTTCAGTACATAGGACCCTTAAGGTGACCATCTGGTTGAAAGAAGTTTACATGCCTGAGGCCTAAAAGCGTAGGAGCACTAGGGGCGACTGAGACGAGACATGCGCATCAACTCTCTCGTCGCCTCTAAGCGCAAAGCTTAGAACTGGCGTGCAGTCCTGCCGTCGATAACGCGCCTCAACGAGACTTTCAGCGAGACCCTACCATTTTATGACACAAGAATTGTAATTGAGATTTGATGCACGTTCCTATTCCTTCTTTAATATTTTTGTATCGGAATGTTCACACCTAAAAATGACCGTGAAAACACCCGTTTGAGCCATTTTCACTATCACAGAAACCTGCTTTAGAGAGATGTGGAGGAAACGAAAAACGTATGCAGACGAGTTACGTTTCTGAAATGCTATTCATAAGAATGAAATACTATTCGTAAGAAGAGTTCATTCTGACACGTTGGACGGTTTTTTAATAAAACGTTTTCTGCTGGAACTTTGCACACCGTTTGTGCGTGTTGCCTACCCAGGCGGTGCTGGTAACCAAAACAAATGCAGTTTTTTTATACTTGTACGAAATACTCTTCAGCATAATTTCATATATCACATATCAAAACTCATATCGCATGTCTTTTTTTCATCATGGCATGTCAAAATCACAATTTTAGTGTTTTTCGGTCTTACAGCTAAAATTAACGTAATCCAATAACAGAAAATTTAACAAGACTGACTGAAATGTATGTTCAGCAAAAGGTATTTTACAAAAAAAAATCTTCGATTATTTCAAATTAAAAATAAGTAACAATATACTTGTTATAAGCAATTTTTTTACGAGTACGAAAAAAAATTACTGTGGGATTTTAAAAATTTCTTAAACTGTCTTACGTTATATAATTTCAAAGCGAGTTATTCGTTTTTGTAAGTGAGTCAGGATTTTATTATGTGTATGTTTAAAAAGCGATAAAATTGTGATTCTGACAGGCCATTGCGTGAAAAATATGCCGCGTAAAACTTTTTTTTATGCGATGAGGTAGTATTTGCAGATTTCGTACAGATATGAAGTAATGAACATTTCTATGACCAGCACTTTCAAGTTGAACGCCATCTTGTATATATATATATGCCATGTCTTATGTTTGATATTAATTTTTGAAATTCTCATTTTATTAGGCCATAGGACATTCTGTAATTATGTTTTGAGGGGCAATTATCTTTTAACTTTGTTCCACTATCGCTTCTGTAGCTACTGTCAGAAGGTGGCCGATAGCTAATTCCCATTCATTCCAAATGGTAAGCAAATTAGGGTCCTCCATTGATAATAATACAGCCATTAAATTGTCTGAGTGATATACTACGCCTTGTCAAGGAAGTAATAACAATAATAAATGCTAAATACGTATTATGGCTGAAAAACTGCTAACACCACAGTGGTTCCTATCCCTCCCCCTTAATTGAACACTTCTGAACTCAACCTTCTGAATGAAATCCATGCTCGAATTTGTTCGTTATTCAAAGTGAACCTTCCATTAAAAAGAGCAGAAACGTAGGAAATAAATTTGCACCGCTTAACGGCAATTAAAAGTGTGATGTTTAAATTGATGACCACAGAAATTATTACTTTTTGCTCCTGTTCGTTTCCTGGACATGAGGGTATGGAATTCCATAGTAGTAGCTTATAGATGTTCCTAACAATTTCGTTGTTTAATTTTTTCGACGTATGTATGTTGTAATCGAGTCGACAGATATGTGGATATCAGCAAAGAAAAGTAATAATCTCAAAATTTTCATTTTATCATACGTTTACATCACAAAGTTGCTCTTTTGGGGCTTACAAATTTTCAGGACAGTCTACACTGAATTTTAATAGGAAAATAATATAAAAATAATATGGCCGCAGCTTTAAGTCCGTAGTTAAAGACAGCAGGGCGAAAAGTCTTCATGTCAGATATAGGCTATTCACGGTAAAGTGAGCACTTTTGAAAGCTCTCTCATTTGGAATAATAGTCAATAAATATATTTTATTTTAGTCCTCGACGTTAACTTCCGAGCGCAGTGGAATATACACTCTGTGTTTCTTATTTACATGGCAATATTTACTATAAAAGGTGGTTAAAGGATGAAAAGTAGCTGAAAGAAAAAGTAACTAGGGCCTCAAAAATACTCACTTTACCGTGACCTGCCTGTAAGTGCCTTGCGAACTGAGGAAATGGCGTATGACGTGCGTGCCATTGTCACTCTTAACTCTCCCTGGCTTGTCTGTGTTTTTGTTTACTTTTTTTTTTACCTACCCTAAGTCTAAGTGTTAGTTGCACGCCCGAGGTAGGGAAGGGTGCTGTTGCGTCTCAGGACTGCGCCCCGTACGCCTACAGGGGAGGGAACCCATGCAAGGAGGCATGTATCGCGGCAGAGAGGGATTGGGCAGCCATGGTCATCTCCCTTAGTATACCTATAGTTTAAACTATAACTAAGAAGAGGCTGGGAAATACCGGCATGGGCACCGTAAAAACCCAGTTGACAGGAAATAATTTAAAAATTGTTACATGCATTATTAGAAAATGCTACAAGAAACAGATAGGTAAGAACCATGTTCTGTATTAGTAGGAAGAGCAATTCTAGCAGAGAGGGAGCCGATATGGCTCGTCTTTGGGAAACTGCCCTAGGTTGTCGATCGTCTCACGAGAACAGCTGTCTATAAAGACATCACCAGCTGTTTAAAACCGACTCACCTTGAGGACCTGCCGTCCCGGATTCAGCTCGATCGCCGAGTGAATTCGTGAGTGGTTTGGTCTGCGAGGTCTGCAAGATATGATGGGCGTGGCTTCAGGGAACCGCGCAGCTCCTCAATCGTCGGTTTCAGCATTCATCTAGCGGGTTCGATAAATCAACGCGAATGACTCGCAATCCTGTGCGTTGATTTCATTGATGGAGGGCTTTTTTCACGTCACTTTCAATTTGAATTACAGAGAAATGTCGATGTAGTTACTTTAAATGCGCCGCCTCAGTTCTTCTAATATTGTATTTATTCTCCTCTGCTAATAGATAGATAAAGCTATATATTTACTCTTCAGTTGCATCGCGAAACTGGTAATAATATTAAGCGACACCTTGGATTCTTCGTTTCTTGTTTTCATTTCAAAATGTTGTACGTATAAATAAAACTGTTCAAGATGCAAATTTCCTTTTCTACATTTTCAGAATATTTTGTGGTTTCATGATATGCTATCGATGATATTTTGATAACAATGAGAAATCCTTAGAAAAATGAATTCATAACGATTTTTAAAGTAAATTTAAGAATCCTAACTTAAAATCTTAATGGGGATAAATTAAAAAAAAAAAAGGCCACAAAGTTTGGTTTTAGGTAAAGTGTTTATTGAAGACCCAGGTATGGTATATTGCAATTTTCTTGAAATCAGAAAGTTGGATCATCTGCGATAAGATAAATGACATTTGGTTATTTTGGCTTTTCATTTTATCTCAATAGCTAAAATTGAAATATATAATCCAACTGCATAAAGAATTAAACAAGAGTCATTGAATTTTTATAACATGAGCAAGTATTTTGAGCTGTAGGCTTACGTATTAATTTTGTTCCATTCTGAAATTTGTACGAAAAATAACATAAGTTTAAAATTTCAATAACTTGTTTCAATAGTTATTACAAAAAAAAATCCTCAATTACCATATTAATTTAAGACTGTAATTTCATATCACAACTAAGAAAGATGCAGAACTCAAAACGTATTTATAAAAGAACTTTAGACTCTTGAATGCATATAACAAAGTGACTTCCGGAGTTTCTCTATGATAACTCAGGGGCTCTAAATGAAAATATCTCATTGGGATGAACAGAATACTGTGCCGTACAGCGATCTTACGTCGCACACTTGCTTGCAGGCAGTTGATGCGACGATCAAAATACCAACGGTTCCGCAGAGCTAGCTTACGTTCATTACTGATCTACACTCCTGCGCGAGGGAAATTTTTGTGTTTGCAACGAAACTCTTTGGTCACGTTACTTTTATGGTGGTACAGCACATCCGACTACGTGTTAACAAAGAAAAAAATTAGGTGAATGTCCAAATAGTTTTTCGTTATGATAATGGTATTATAATTATTATATTTACCTTGTGGTTTTTGACTCCTATTGACTTAAGCGAATTATCCACATCACGATGTATAACGTTACTACACAAGCCTAGATCTTGTCTAGCATAGTATAGCCGGTTTACATTCACCCGTAGGCGAAAAAACGAGTAATCCCACGAGGGTTTTGATTTTTCCTTAATAAAATAAAAACTATAAAGGGGGAAATTAAAAAAATTTTTACAAAAACCCGACTAAGACGAAATGTGCATAAGTACTATACAGTTGAATCACATTATTATTACCGCCTGCTAGAAGTGTCATCTGCAACACGCAGCCCATGGCGTATGGCTCATGACGTGGACTGGTGAAGCGGGTATATAATGCTACTGACAGGCTGACTGTACACAGTCCAAAACGTACGCCGGAATAGCCAGATGGCTCGGTGTTGGGCGGCTGTGGTGCTACATTGCGAATAACCTCAAGACAGCGAGACCCCACAAGAGATCTCCTCTCAAGAGATCTTCTCTCAAGTGTCAAGAGAACCGTCATCTGAAGAAGAAGAATATTCTTCGCGGCGAAGACACTAATTCCCCCCTCATGTGAAGCTTCGTGCACTCGCAGCATTATGGGTGGATATATACTCCATTACAGCCTATGACTATGGAGGTATGCTCGCTGCGAGGTAACACAGCTCTAGATTAAGCACATATGTCCCCGAGGACATATGTTACTATAAGACACTTAGGTTATTTTGAAATTAGTTTAATAACTTAACCTCATTCTTTTCACAGGATGTGCCGTCTCTTCCCGGATATAAAAAAACCAGTAAGTGTTGGCCCAGCTGTCGCTGACGCCGACGCTTACTGGCAACTCACATTATTCTCTTTAATTTCCAGGTTCTACTGGGGAATCGGGGGAAGCCGCCCAATAGCGCCACTTCCCCCACCAGAGAGGTGAGAACACCTCTCTGGTTAATCCAGCGCCTTTCCCGCTTGCCGAGGCAAGGGATGATTACAATAAAGTTCCCACCCCCTTTCTACAAGCTTTTTCATCTCTACTAACACGAGCATGTACCACACACACTCGGTCTCTTGTAGCATTTCTGTTCAATGCATGCATAATTTTGAATTATATTCTGTCGACTTGGGTTTTTACAGTGTCTATGCCGGTTTCTCCCATTCTCTTCTATGATAGCTTAGTTATAAGTATACTTAGGGAGGTAGTCATGGCCCCAATTGTAGGCCATGGCTGCCCAATGCCTCTCTGCCGTGAGGCATGTCTCGTTGCATGATTTCCTATCCTTGTAGGCGTAAGGGGTCTAGCCCTGCGATGCAATAAAATCCCGCACTACCCACCGGGCTTTCATTTAACGCTTAGTTATAGGGTAGTTGGAAAAGAATTGGCTGTACACAGTGCGCTTCCTGCTGTCATGGGTAAGGGAAGCGATTTAACCGAGTTGCAGAAATGGATGATCATCGTCTTTTGGGTCAGGGGGGGGGGGCAGTATTTCGGAAACAGTGGCGTTTGTGAAGTGTTCAAGTGCCTCTGTGGTAAAGTTGTATCGCGAGTAGACGATTGGCACCACTGGGAATAACCGTCGTGGAAACTGCGGAGCTCCACGCGCCATTGATGTTCGAGGTGAACGTCGACTATGGCGGTGGGTGAAGGCCAACCGACAGGCTGCAGTGGAACAGCTCGCCGTCCAAATGAACCACCAGGAGGCATCCAGACACGTGCCTACCGCAACAGTTCAGCAAACCCTTCTGCAAATGGTGCTCCGGAGTAGACTGGGGTGACTGCACCCATAACACAGGTACATCGACGAAAACGACTGGAACTTTCTCGTCAGTGAGGCGACTAGACCGCTGCTGATAGCAACGGGTAACCTTCTCCGACGAGTTACTGTTTCAACTGTTTAGAACGGATGAACGTCAGCGCGTCCGGCGAGAAACGTCGGTGAGCCGACACCCTGCATCCACTGCTGGACGAACACAAAGCGGGCGTTGGGGTCAGTGTTATGGCCTGGGGAATGTTCTCGTGGTCTTCTCTAGGTCCCATAGTACGTGTGGAAGGCACACTTGATCGATTTGGTTATGAATCCATCCTCGGCAATCACGTCCACCCATCCATGATTTTCATTCCTCGGGAGGATGGGATCTTCCAGCACGATAATGTGCCTTGCCACACGGGCTGAAAGTGTTTGGACGTGGCTATAAGAGCGTGATCAAGACTTCAAAGTTATACTCTGGCCCCAGACAGCCCCGATCTCATTCCAATCGTACATCTGTGGGACCTCCTCAATCGTCGTGTTCGCTGTCTGTCTCCTCCGTTGTGGGACGCACTGAAGACATCATTGCTCCAGATACCCGTGGAGACCTATCAGCACCTGACAGAGTCACTGCCAGCTCGTCTAGCTGCTGTCCGTGCTGCGAAGGATGGTTACTCTGGATACTAGCAGGTGGTCATAATAATGTTATTCGACTGTGTATATTTTATAGGTAGCAGGTCGAACTTACATGCGAGAAACAAACTTTGTATTCATAAACATCATCACAAAAAAGAACCATCAAGACATTCTAGTAAAACAATTATAAATAGTAACATTTAATGTAACTACTTGCGTGCACAAATTTGTCTGTATAATTTAATATAAGTATCACAAAAAGTTATTCTATATTTACTAAGCGGGTCGAAGGTGTTGCAAAGGCTGAGCTTAAAATTTTTTAACACCCACCCTCTTTCCGATTCTCCGACAATGTCAATACTTGCACACCTGGTGAAATATGATGCATACGGAGGATTGAATACAATTCTAGCCAGCCGTATAAAAATAACGAATGGAAGCAAAATTTTATGAAAACGAAGAAAAACTAACGAATTGTAGTGAAAAAAAAGCAGAAAAAATAAAAATAACGCAAATTAGTGAAAGGAAACTATTTCCTGGAAAGGAACAAAAAGAGTAAAGAACAGCGAAAACCTGCGACCTATATCGAAATTAAGTAACAATCGACGAAATAGAGTGGAAAACAACGACTACAAGCAAACTGTATCAAAATTGAGTGAATACGAAATAAAGCGGTGTAAAAAAACATTCTAACTAACGGATAATTGACGAAACTGAGCGAGAAAAATAAACTAAATAATGCGAAAGAAAACAATGAGTTACTGATAACTAATTAGCTTACTTTCCTCTACATGGGTGCAAATGAATTTTTGTGAAGTTCTTGAAAGCTTGGATTGTAGGTAGGCACGCTGACCTCTTATTGACAGCAATAACATTAGAGATGAAATCAGAAACACGTTAAACAGTACAAAGACGATTAAAATACATTAGTGACTTACCCGGGATTCGAATTCAGAAAAATTCGTAAAATTAAGCTAGCTCTTATTCAACTGCATCACGGAGGTAGGATTTGGAGCATTAACTTCGGTTGTAATGAGTGCAATGTTTTGAATGATAGGGTTCACGTACCTGAAATATTTACTCGGCCATTATTTTGAAAATAAGTGTCTGAGTCACTGAAACACCTAGATTTAAATTACCTACCATAACGCTACTTGTGTGAAAAATATGATGGAAATCGATTGATTGGTTTCCCAAATATGGCCGCCATATTTTAAATCATTGTCTGGCACCATTTAAATCATGTAAAGTTACATGATCTTTTGTAGGTTTGCACAATTTTGTGCAAAATAGTAGAGTTGTTCCGCAAGTATGACAAATCTTCAGTTTACTCATCTGACACTACTTTGCAAAAAACCGGCAAAGGAGGATCTGTGTATGCATATCGAGATATATGGCATAAAACCTCTACTGATCATGTGACGATCTTTATAAATGGAGGTCGAAAAGTTTATATATTAGCACTTTCGATTATCGTCATAGTTGCAATATACGGAGTAAAATTTAAATCTGTTACATAATTTCGTAGATATAGCCTACTACACTGAAATGTTAGTATGCGCACCATTCATAAAATAAGAGCCTTGCATACTTAAAACATAAAAATTAATATAGCCTACCACAGTACAACTTCTTCGCCAAATTTGAAAGAAATCGGTTGATTGTTTCCCGAGCTATGGCATAAAAACTATATTATTTAATGTGGGGCTATCTTACGAAATGGCAGAGAAATGAGGATTCGCACAGGCAATTCTGATGGATATAACTGATGTCAGCATTCGATTTAAGTTGAAATTTGTTTTGCAGTTTCGTATACAAATTATCGGAGCTAAAATATTTATACTGCCGGAATTTTAAAAATAAATGTGTCTGGCCCTCTCAAAATGTATCAGTTTACATAGCCTGTCATTGAGCTAATAATTTGCCAAATTTGATATAAATCGGTTTTTTTTTTCGGAGATAACATAATGTTAATTTGTTAAGTGACGCTATTTTACAAAATGGTGCATAAAAGAGGTTTTGTGTATACACATTGATTGTTGTGATATATACAGTCATCATGCAAAGTTTTATTGGGAAATAATTACATGGTTTCGAAGATATTACATACAAAACTAAAATAATTACATGTCCGACATAATTAAAACATATCCTACCGCTGTACTACTTGTTTGCCACATTTGGTAAGAATCTGTCAATTGTTTCCCGATAAATTACACAAAAATTTGATTAATTCATGTAGCAATATCTTTCAAGATGTTAGACAGAAATTTTTTTACTTATATGATGTTAGTAATACATACCGTCAGCGTACAAAATTTGGTTGAAATTGGCCAAATGGTATGGTAGTTATACCAAATAAATCTAAAATAACTGTATTTTGTTGTTTGTTTATATGATTTTTGTAATATATACTATCAGTGTACACAGTTTGGTTGAAATTGGCCAAACATTATGGTAGTTTCTTGCTTTTTAGTTTAGCCTACTCTCTACTAACCATAGTACATGCATACTTTTTGTGGTAGTAGGTTAATCTCTTGTTAAATAACTTTTCCCCAATAAATAATTAAAATATTCGAAATGACTACACTTTAACAGGGCCAGTTTTAATTAATCTTTAAAGGTGAAAGTGACACGGAAACCATTTAGAGTTATTTATTGCCAAATCAAGCGTTGAAATTATAATAATAGTTCTAAATGTCAAGGACTCCGCAATCCCAAAGACCCAACACCACAGACAGCGTCGTGCGGTTTTCACTCACGGCTTGTGAATAAATTAAATTCTTGTTCGAGTAGCGATACCGCGAATTCCAACTTAACGTATTATTTATCTTCGCCTTAAACTTTATCTATAGTCTATTAGCTATTTATTCACACTTTTTTTAATCAAACCTTTGAAAAATTCACCCCTTGTACGAAGTGTTTGGTTGTTTCCTAAATACGCTATGCATCACATGAGTTTCATACTTGTGTTAAAAATAAAAACACTTTATTTGTTATTAAATGTAACATATACTTACAGTTTATCCAAAAATAATAATACATAATTTGAAATAAATATGAATGAAGCAAGGAGGAAATATATGTGTTGGTAATGCCTATTAAGAAATAGATTTTATGCAAAATATTATTACATTGTTTGCGTACGAATGCGGTGCGCTGTCCCTCGGTGTAATTCTCTAGGCTCTGTTGAGCTTTATTTGCAAGAGGCGGCGGAATATACTGGAAGTGGAACTTCCGCAGGGCTTCAGAAAAGTTGGAAGTAACCGTGAATGGACTATATCTCGTGGACATATTTTAATTGACGTCCCAGGGACTGCAATGCCACCTCACCTTATTTTTGCCCAGCATATTAAAGTGAAGTTTTACCATTCGAATTTGTCTTGAAACTGGATTTTGCAAGAAATTGTTTTGCACAATTAGTAAATTTAAATGTGACAGCATAATCGAAAAATTCCTTTTGTTGATGGCTAGCTTTGTTTCGCCTTAAATCTGTAACTTTTCTTGCTACACAAGCGTGCTGACAAAAGCTCAACGTCAAACACATTTTTATTTTTATTATTTCGGTTGTAATCACTGAATGAGAGTGTGGATTATAAATACTTATGATATAAAGTTAATAATTAATATTTTGGCTGCGGAAGTATGATTTTGTCACAAATCTATCGCCAGGTTAAAAACAACTTATTTTTGAACATAAACGCACTCTGCGGCATAAATTATTCCTATATTAAATACTCCCATGAGGAATGTCGTTTTGTTCCCAAATAGAGTGAATAAATAAATGTAACGATCCACAGTTATAGGCTGTCCACACTAAACTGAGAACTTTTGAGAACTCTGCATAAGATATACTTGTATAGTGGCTGTTCATGGTCAAGTGAGTACTTTTTTAATTAACCCTTAAAAATTGTCACTGACCCTAAAGGCTGTTCACGATAAAGTGAGCACATAAGAAATTAACCTTAGAAAAAAGTTACTGCCCCTGCATGCATATATTTTCATGGGCACACTGAGTGACATTCGCACAGTAAAGTTGGTAACGATGAATTAAAGGTAGTTCCATATCTAAACGTCGAATAAAAAGTGTTAGGTTACCATTTGTGATAACTTAAAATTATTTCTTTCGCTCTCTGCTTTTTTAAAACACCGAAGTGTAAAAATGAGCAGATATATAAAGTATTTACTTTCTTAAATTTTCACAATTTCATTTGACCGATGCATAAATAAAGTGATGAGGCCCATGTCGGTGTTATATTTTACACAAGGCGGAGGAGTACACAATTTATATACAAGTAGATCTTAAGCAGGGCTTTCGAAAGTGCTCATTTTACGTGAAGAACCTAGTGTGTATTTTACACTATATGTAAAATTAACGCACTTGGTTCGTGCGTCAGTGTAGTCAAACTATAGAAGTATTACATAAGTAAATGTTTTACAAATTTGCTAATTCTCACACTTATATGTATTAAAAAGAACAGAAAGCATTCACAGGTGTTAACCTAACACTTTTAATTCAACCTTAAGTCATGGGACTACTTACCCTCCGTAGTTGCCAACTTTGCTGCGCGCACGTCAGACAGTGTGCTGTGCAGGGGTAGGGGCAGTGACATTTTTCAGAAGTTGATTTCGAAAATGCTCAGTTATCCGCGAGCATCCTTTAACTATTTATTTTGAATTTTCTGGCAAAGGCTGTTCACGATAAATTGGCACTTTTGAAATCAGTCTTTGAAAAAAGTCACTGCTATTACCTGCACATATTTTAACGGACGCACTGAGCGACACGTGTCCAGTAAATTTTTGTAACAATGGAGGGGAAAGTAGCTCCATATATTTACGGCGAACATAAAGTGTTAGATAACCATTTGTGATAGCCTAAATTATTTCTCTCGCTTTCTGTATTTTTCAATGTATCGGATTGTAAAAATGATCATATTTTTACAATATTTACTTTTCTAATAATTTCAAAGTTTCACTTGACCGACGCATGAACAAGGTGATGAGGTCCACGGCAATGCTGAACATAAGGCGACAGAACACACAACGTGTATACAAGTAGATCTTAACGGACCTGCCTACCAAGCCGGCAGCCGTGGACTTCAAATGGGGAATCAATGTTAATTGAAATTCCTTCTCATTGCGCCAATTTTAAAGATAACTATTCAAAACAAAGAGTATTATATGTGAAATTTCTTAACGAATGATGCTACGTTAAAATATTTTGCCAATTGTTTTGTTTAATTTTTTTTTATAATATGTAAATATTGAAATTATCATATGACAAAAAAAAGATGGATTAATATTTTTCTTCAAGAACAATTTTGTGTATAGGCTATTCACGGTAAAGTGAGCACATTTGAAAGCCCTCTCATTTGGAATAATAGTAAATAAATATAGTTTATAGACGTTAACTTCCGAGTGCAGTTGAATATACACTTCGTGTTTATTATTTACATGACAATTTTTATTTCAAAAACGCGATTAAATGATTAAAAAATGGCCGAGAGGAAAAAATAACTAGGGCTTCAAAAGTGCTCACTTTACTGTGGACAGCGTATAGCAATATTCTCTGAGAAAATCACGTCAACGCGTTTTTTGTTTCAAATAGTTTAGAGTTGACGCAATGAGAAGGAATTCCGTTTATCACTGATTCCCCATTTGAAGTTCGTGACTGCCGGCTTGGTAGGCAGGCCCGTTAAGCACGGCTTTCCGAAGTGCTCAATTTATCGTGAATAGCTTATACTTGATCCTTACAGACAGCGAGCGACGCTACGAACCCACGAGAACCAGCGCGACTTGTACGGAATCGGGCGCGCGAGGTAGAAGCTCCGCCGATTGAAGGTCGGCGCCTCGGGCTAGGCAAAAAAGGAGTTGCGACAAGCCATCGCGGCGGGCTTGTGTCGAGATGCAGACCTTGATAGCCCGTGGGCGTTCCGCGAGAGAAATAAATAAACAACAATTACCTTAAACCACGTAGTCCGACTCGCTGCTTTACTCTCGCGTCTTCTCGAAGTCTTCTGCGCGCAGTAGACGCAGTTCGCAGTGTTCTGGCGTTGATATAGGCTATTCACGTAACGTGAGTACTTTTTGTAGATGTCTCGTGTGGAATAATAGTCAATAAATATATTTTATTGTTGCCTTAGATGTTAACAGCTGAGTCCGGTGAAATATATACACTGTGTTTATTACTTGCATGGCAATATTTATATTTAAAAACATGGTGGAAGGACAAAAAATGGCTGATATGAATAGTAACTAGGGCCTCAAAAGTGGCCACTTTACAGTGAACAGCCTATAGGGGTACGTATCGAGGAAAAAAAAATTGAGGAGGATACGAATGGTGGTGGAAAAATAAGGGGAGCAGAGCCAAGAAATAATGAAACTACCACAACGTAAATAAAAAAGATATTGTCATATATACTTTCCTGTGCTTTATACAATTAAGTGTTCCTGTGTGAAAACGAACCAAATTAACAAACGTTAACTTTATAAATGTTAAGAATATTTTCTTCGGAATTAATGTTTTCCTCCTTGTCTGTCTAAAATTCTAGTTACCACCATGGATGGCAGCGTTTATCTCTTTATGGCCACTTCTAATGTATATTATTTCACACACGACGGCACAAATTACATTTTTACAAAATAAAATGGCAATAAAAAAATCTCGGGTGGGGTGTGAACGCAGGGCGAGGCAACACTCATTGAGTCTCTAATGACCTCGCTGTCGACGAGGCGTTAAGCCCACTTACCTACCTACCAACACTCACCGAGTGAAGGACTTTCCAACTGGGACCCGTAGGTGCCCATCATCACCGGACATGACATGAAGTGAGGCCCTAGGATGGAGCGGCGCTGAAATGCAAGGGCGAGGGAAACGGAAGTACCCCGAGAAAACCCACCGGCAAGCGGCATCGTCCAGCACGATTCCCACATGCGAAAATCAGGGAGCGAACCCGCCGGGGATCGAGCGCAGATCGCCGTGGTGGGAGGCGAGCGCCCTAGCCCATGCGCCACCGCTACCCCTAAATGGCAATTATAAACACGATGTTATTGATATAACCAATGAGCTTACTTTCCTCTAAATGGATGCGAATAATTTTGATGGCGTTTCTAATATGTTAGACGGTAGGTGGGTCTTGATGTCTCGTTGATAGAGATATCATTAGAGATGCGACTAGAAACGAATGCAGTACTAGTGAGATAATGACAAATACACACGTGCCTTACCTGGGGCTCGAACAGAGAACGCTTCGTACTGTAAGATGGAGAGCAGTCAACTACATTACAGAGGTAATATTCGGAGACTCAACTTCCGTGCACTCTAAGAAATTATTTGTAAATTTACCATATCAGTGTGCACGTACAGTGACAAAGCGTGAAAGGTAAATTATTTTCCAATACAGCCATGGTAACGTTCCTACAGTTGCTCAGGAAATGCATAGGGAAGTTCCCAACTGTGTATAGTAACAATGCTAAATACTCCCATATTTCCACCTTGACATGTAGTATTATTTACGTATACTGCATAGGTTAAAACTTCCATTACAGTTTAGTAAGTTTACCAGAATTGTTTTTATAGTGTAGTAAGCAGTCTAAAGTTTTGGTTACTGGGTTAAGAAACTTGACATTTAAAAAACAAGCGTGTGAATAATTTAAATAGTGTAAATTTACATGATCAACAGTAGCACTATTTGTGTACAGAATTGGGTGGAAATAGTTTGACTGGTTGAGATATGTTTCAAAAGCTTTAGTTTCCCATTTGGCGCTATCGTGCAAAAAGGCCTAAAAACAAACGCTCTATAAGCATATCTGATATCTCTAATAAATTATATCATTGTAACAAAGTTGGTTGAAATATGACGTATTATTTAATAGACCATATTAAATATCTAAATAATTTATATCGCACTATTTCGAAAAAAAAAGACTGACCTACTTTAATTATGTAAGTTTACATGCTCCACTGTAGTATTATTTGCGTGCAAAATTTGGTGGGAATTAGATTATTGTTTCCCGAGATATGACATAAATGTTGCATTTCATCACCTGCCACTATCTTACAAAACGTCGGGATAAGATGATTTCTATGAATATATTTTATTCTTCTCGTGGTTACTCTCAGCACACTGTGTTTCATTGAAAGCGGATAAGATGTTGTGTAGTTACCGAAATATAACGTAAAAAGCTTTGCCATGTTTCACTATCTTCCAAAATGGCGGAATAATAAATTTTTTTCCAAAATAAATAATAATTACATCATGCAGTGTAAACGTACCAAATTTAATTTTAAATCGGTTGACTGGTTGATGAGATATAATGGAAAACCTTAATTTTTTAGATTTGCATTATCTCCCAAAATACCAGACCAATACTGTTGCCGCTTTCTAATTATAATGCTTATATCGCGCACTATAAACGTACGACATTAGCTTTAAATCGGTTAAATAATTCCCGAGATATAACATAGTGCCCTAAATATTAGAATTACCGCCATTTTGAAAATAAATACCCGTAGTGATCGAAAACTATGGAAGCCCGATTTCATTAAGTACTAAATATTATTTGTGAACCTATTTGTTGGCATTCGGTTGTGAGCGAATGAATAAATTTGGGCGGCTCTTAACATTGGGGTCGTGAGAGCCGATGAGGGTGAAGCGAGGTGAGTATGGAGCAGCGCCGGAATGAAGGGGCTGGGGAAATGGGATATTCCCGAGAAAACCAGCTGATCAGCGGCATCGTCCGGCACGATTCCCGCTTGCGAAAATCCGGGAGTAGCCCGGCCGGGGATTGAACCCGGTTTGCCTTGGTTGGAGGCGAGAGTGCTAACCGCTCAGCCACCACAGTCCAAAATACGGTGGTTGTGTTTATATAAGCTATAAGGGGGGAGAGCATACATTTCAGACAGACATTTGGTAGGCTAAAAAGAGACTAAAAGGAAGTAATTAATGGGCTTAAGGATGTGCTATGAAGGTGACTATCTACAACTTTTATTTCTGATGGTTGTTGTAGTACATTACATTCTACTCAGGAGTGGTTTTTAACTATGGGATGAATCCGGACCTTTCTGGGCCCTTCTCTTAGACACGTGCCTGGGAATCGACTCGTAAGATTGTATTTACTGAAAATATTGAATATGATTAAACCATCCCGGCTGTGTTATACATTCAGCTCTTCAGAATATTAACTACCGCGTTTCTCTATATAATTTGGTCACAGTCCCTTCACGGCTACTTCAAACTTTTCCCAAGTCCTGCTAAAGTTCTACTTCCAGGTCATTCCGCCGCATCGCGCAAACAAAACTTAATCGAGCCTAGAAAATTACAGCATAGGGACAACGCACCGCATTCGTGCGCACTTAATGTAATAATGTTTTTGCATGAGAACTGTTTGTTACTAAGCATTACCAACACACCTTTTTTCATCTTCTTTTAAAATTGTATAATTTATAAATTAATGATTATATTTTATATACAAAACATAGGAAAAATTTCAATTTAACCAAGAATAAGATACCTTTATAGTAACGGAACTATAAAACGCTTGTGATGCGTCAGATATTTAGGAAGCGACAAAAAAAGATTTGATTCAAAAAGTGCGAAGAAACATTGAATAAACTATATATAGCCGATGTGCTACCATGACCTAAGCATCATTCGCCGAATTGTTGACACACTGGCTCATTACATGATATTAAAGGCTGTTCACGATAAGTGAGCACTTTTTAAATCAACCTTAGAAAAAAGTCACTGCCCTTGCTTGCATATATTTTAACGGGCGCACTGAGTAACATATACGCAGGAAAGTTGGTAACCATGGATGGAAAGTAGTTCCGTATCTTACCGTTGAATAAAAAGTGTTAGGTAATCATGTGTGATAATTAAAATTATTTCTTTCGCTTTTTTTTTTTTTTTTTTTTTTTTTTTTTTTTTCCACTGCTTCGAAATGTAAAAATAACCCGGTATGTAAAATAACAATTTTCCTAATCATTTCATAATTTCACTTGATATACGCATGAATAAAATGATGAAGCCCATGACAATGCAAACTTTACGTAAGGCGGAAGACTTACACAACGTGCACACAAGTAGATCTTAAGCAGGGCTTTCGAAAGTTCTAATTTCACCGTGAACAGCCTATGTAACAACAGAGCACTTAAGTATACAGGGTCAAAACAACTGCTTATTCCTCGAACTCAGGTCGCACACGCTAGCAAAATGGCCTCGCTGACCAACATTGTGACGTAACGCTGTTCGCCGATCAGTGCCTTGTAACCTAATCTGTAACCGGCAGCTCAGCTACAGGCATGCGATGTACTTCTCGGATTGCACTGTGTCTTTCCGTTATACGTAACTTTGTCGTTGTATTGGGTCTGATCGTTCTATTGATGCGCCGGTCACGTAAAACCGTGATTAGTATAAATGTAAATATTTCACAGAGTTGCTCATTATTACGCTTAAAATAATTTAAAAAGAGAGGTAAAGGAAATTAAATAATTTCAGTATCAAACAAATGTTTTACTAACACTTTTAGTTCGACGTTAAGGCACGGAACTATCGTCCCTTCAGTCGTTACCAACTTAACTGGGCGCATACCGAATATTGTGCCCGTTAAAATATAGACAGGTATAGGCTGTTCACGGTAAATTGAGCACTTTCGAAAGTCTTGCTTAAGATCTACTTGTGTGCACGTTGTGTATTCTTCCGCCTTATGTAAAACTAAAATTGCCATGAGCCTCATCAGTTTATTCATGCGTCGATCAAGTGAAACTGTGAAATTAATACAAAAGTCAATATTTCACTAATCTCCTCATTTTTACACTTTGATGCATTTAAAAAACCATTAATCGAGAGAAATAATTTAAGTTATCACAAATGGTTACCTAACACTTTTATTCGACGTTAATATAAGACACTACAGTACTTTCCTGCCACCGTTACCAACTTTATTGGGTGCCTGTCGCTCAGCGCACGCGTTAATACATACGCAGGCAAGGGCAGTGACATTTTCCTAAGGTTGATTTCAAAAGTGCTCACTTCATCGTTAACAGTCTCTACAACTGAGTGCACACGAATTCAGCGCGTTGTCCTTCGGTGTAATTTTCTACACTTAGCTAAGCTTAGTTTGCACGAGGCGGAGGAATATCCTGGAAGTAGAACATTGGCAGGGCTTCAAAAAAGTGTGAAGTAACCGTGAATGGATGATAGGCAATACAATACAAAACCCAGAGACTCGCTCAGCCAATCAGCGAGTGGGTACTCTCACATCCAACGAACTGCGAAGTATTTCGTTCCCGTGCACTTATCTATCCTGTTATAGTACACAGGAAATATATTAGTGTTCAACGTTTGTGTTGTTGTTATTAAATTCATAATGTGACAAAATTAATTATGTTAAGCGTTAACAAAGCCACGTATTCTTATAACGCAAATATAAGCCCTGTGCTGAACCCTTAACGTTACTACTGCGACAGAATAATATTACGGAACCTGGCGAATCATTAAGTTAAAGATAACTGGGAAGAGCAAGCTGTTTTACTACAACCTTATCGCAATGTCTTGTAAAAACTTATTTATAATTACAAGACAAACTTCCTTATTTGAACGTACTTTGCAGACAACATATCGCCTCTAACAACGTCTCGAGTTTCATTCTTTTGACATTAAGCCAATGTAACGATAACATTATTATACGTTGGAACATTGCGGTAAATTGTGTAGAGAAAGAATGGAAATTGTCTGAGTCATGAAGAGTTGTGTTCAGGACGAAACGAAATAGCGTGTAACACAATTACGTTCCAGTCAGTCATTAGTATAGTCTATTCATGGTTTCTTCGATTGTTTTGAAACGAACCTATGAAAAATCACCCTAGGCGTAACATACCATTCTGTTTTTTCAATAACTTGTATACCAAAAATATATAACACTATGATTAACTTTAAAGTACTGTAGTCTTGAATAAATGAAACTTTAACTAAATACCTTCTATAACTTGAAATATTTACGTCGTATTAAATACGAATTAAAAACCGTGAGAGCAGCGATGTGTTGGCAACGGCTAGTAAGAAATAGTTCACAGTTAAAATATCGTTTTAACCTAGTTTTTTTGGTATGCTATTTGTAAATTAAACACTTTGTCTATTGATATACTTGAATTTTTAGGTAGCGCTGAAGGAAACATATTTCATTGTTACAGTAAAAAAATATCAGTGCAAATTACCGGGCACAAGTGACATGGAGTTTTTTTTTTTCGTCCGAGGAAGAAAATTCAATAGGCGGAGTGGAGCTTGTCGCTTTCTCTACTTCTTTTATATCTTGCTCTCTCTTTCTATCTATCGCTATCTCTCTATCTATATAACTCTCTCTCCCTCTCTCTCTCTCTTGGGAAGTTTCGCAGCGCCTGTAGTAGTAGGAAATTATACATGTTTTCAATTTTAGCATTTTAGCACATTTCATACTTATTACAGTAAAAATAATAATTTTTGAATCTGTAATTTACAACAGAAACGAGATTTTATTGTATGAATATTTAATACAAAATATTTAGACGTGATGGCGGGAGGGTTACAGATCCGAAGTTGGCAGAAGTGGCGACTGAGGACGCCAATATGACATGGCGTGTTTCTGAACGAAGCATCAAGTTCGTACTCGTTGTGTTTTTTAAAACCTACGTAAGCAAGAATGTTGTGATAAATCTGTTTATCCACGGCATGGATAAATATACTGTAAAGTGCGCCGTGACCGCTGTGTGTGTGAAAGAGTATTGCTGCCATTACGTTACGTTGGACCAGTGTGTGTGCGAGTGCGTGTGTGTGTGTGTGCGTGTGCGCGTGTGTGTGGGATTGGAAATATCGGACGTGTGGAATGTATACGTTTTAACCCGGAATGATTTTTAAAACGAAATTGATTGTTTTTTAAAGTCACTTCTGTTTATCACAACATTGTAACCTTGCCCTAGGTGTTTGAAACACAATTGAGTAAAGTGCTTACGTTTCTGTGTTTTGAATGTGTGCCACAACCCCAACAAAATACTAAGCCGAGCCAGATCCAATGCATATAAATATGATCGGAATAAAAGTTACGGTAGGCCTAGTTGTGTGCATGTTCATCAATATCTTTTAAGTTTGTCGTTGCTACGTACAAATAATAAGCGACACAAGTTGCGTGCCAGAATTTACTGTGTCTTTTTGTTGGAGTGGTTGTTCCTTCATTTTAATTTTTATTCCGACAGGCAGTTCTTTTAAAGAAATAACCCAACACATATCAATAACACGAGGTTAAATACTACAGTTTTTCCGTCGCATTTATTACGGGGTCAAACACAGTCGCAGAAAAATTTTAACGCGTATTATGTGTAATGTGCTATGTCGTGTATAACAAATATGATAACAATGCAAAATAATAAGAACTATTGTCAACATAGACATTGTGCAAAAGTTATAAAGCTGACCTAAATATGGTTAGTGGCCTAAATTGTAAACACTCCTACAAAATGGTGTATGAAATATGACTAAATTCTTTGAACACCTGAAAACAGTAAACAAGCATTTGACAGTTAAAACGTAGTCCCATGACAGTGTTTATGTTTACATGTATCGGAAGGATGCGTAATCGGTAACCAAAAGTATAGCTTAAGCAGGGCTTTATAAAAGTGTGAAGTAACTGTAAATGGCCTATATGCGGCCAACTACACGTTGCGGCGTCATTATTACGACTAATAAGAATTACGTACAAACTTACATTGGTTATTTGATGGTTATCACGCAGAAGAAGCTTTGCATGGAAAGCGAGGACCGTTTTTTTTTTTAGTTTTAAAAAAAAGCATAAATAAGGTGTATTTGTGGATGAGAGTAAGCATTAATTTCCACTAAACCTACGCGAAAAAAAAATTCGCAGCGTAAGAAATATTAACGTGTTCAGGAAATTACGTTAGTATTAAATTATAACAATTTAAAATTTCCTGAGAATAAAGCACCGTTTTCAGTATAGACGTGTAAATTTGCACCAAAATCAGTTTAATATAACGAGAACATAAAAAAATACAGGAGAAAGATGTTTAAGGTATTTGTAACACAAAGCACTGAAGCTCTATATATATATATATATATATATATATATATATATATATATATATATATATATATATATATATATAATATATATATATATATATATATTAGGAAATCAAGAATGCCTTCATAATACTAAGTAATATTAAAATAATTTCCACAAAATTGGCAATAACACTAAATAAGGCTAACTTGCAATGCCTTACTTTTATAACAATGCAAGTATATAGCAGGCCAACAAAGGATTTACATTAATTTTGCTGTAACGTAAAGAATTTGCGTAAGACTAGTGATAACACAATTTTAATGTTGCCTTAAAGTTAATAAAAAAATTTGTGGACACCAGAGTTTATATGAATGCAGCATAGATTTATTTTGCCGTGACATAAGCAACCCCTTAATGTTGACAGTGAAGTGATCTGTAACACAGTGCGCTCATTACTTAAATTTGCTACAAAAGTGTTTGATAATGCGTTTACAATATAAATTTAATGCTATCATTAACAGTAACATTAGTTACCGACAGCTGACAGATAATAAAAATTACAGTATTTGTAACGTTAGTATAGTTGCCACAACATTTGTGTTCTTTTAGTGTATAAAGTTCACATGGCGAGACGTCGGTTATGAAACGGGAGCACCCAGAGAAAACCCACAGGCAGTCGGCCTCGTATACCACTTTTCATACATGCAAGAAAACTGATACGGATTTGGCAGGAGCTATGCCTTTATAACCAAAGTCAAGTTGTTCTAAAAACTATTTTCGGAACTATTATCTCTTGTAACACTTTAGTGATACAGCTATAGTCTATTCACGGTTTCTTCGCACTTTTTAAATCAAACCTTTGAAAAATTACCCCATGAAGTGCTTGGTTGTTTCCTAAATATGTCATGTATCACTATCGTTTTATAATAGTGTTCAAATAAAAGTACCTTATTTTTGGTTATAATTTTTACAATATATTTTATCTGTAAATTGTATTTAATTTATAATTGATACGAATAAAAACAATGATAAAATTTTTATTGGTAATGTCTGGTAAGAAATAGTTCTTATGCAAATTATTATCACACTGAGCGCGCACGAATGTGGTGTGCTGTCCTTCTAGTGTGATTTTATAGACTCGGTTAAGCTTAGTTTGCACGAGGCGGAGGAATATCCTGCAAGTAGGACTTTAGCAGAACTTCGGGAAAGTAACCGTGAATGGACTATAGCTCTTCTATAATCGTTAACATTGGGACCGATTTTTCGCCAGAAAATTTAAAATGCTGATTAATAAAATTCATTTTCAGCATCGCAACCATTTGTGTACATATTATATTATAAAACTTAAAGTTTCGGTTGTGCTACTTTTATCTTCTTTCTCTTGAAACCTTTCCGCTGCCACCAGATGAGAATGATTCCGTTAAGAGAAAATCGATTAATGTGGAGTGTCTATTGTACTTCTTTCCCTATTCGTAATGGTTCACACTTCCGTATTTCGAATTTGTGCGGTTAATTGTAGCGGTTTACGAACCACAACAGAGAAACTATGCGGGTCAGTAGGAGAAAGTGTGAATTTCACGTGAGTCAAGCCAGGCCAGAAATGCCTTGCCGCTATTCGACGCTCTTATATCAGTAAATGATAAAACTACATTCGAGTGGATGTAATTATTGCTATTTGTGCATGTCATGCGAGGCTTAGAATTTTCCTATGAAATTTGTTTGTTCATAAGATAGGTAACTGATAGTTTTTATTCGGTCTTCACACTGTAACCTCTCGAAACAAATGTTATTAATGCCTGTTCACGATAAAGTGAGCACTTTCAAAATTAACCTTAGAAAATAGTCACTGCTCCTGCCTGCACATATTTTAACGGGCGCCCTGACTGACATACGCCCGGTAAAGTTGGTAATGATGGTAGGGAAAGTAGTTCCGTATCTTAACGTCGAATAAAAAGTGTTAGTAACCATTTCTGATAACTTAAATTATTTCCTTCGATTTCTGTTTTTTCTTAATGCATCGAAGTGTATAAATGAGCAGATCTGTTAAATATTTACTTTTCTAATAATTTCACAGGTTCACTTGACCAACGCATTAATAAATTTTATTTTATTTTATCATTTTCTCATTTTATCGTGAACAGCCTATAGCAACAAGTGCAGTCCGTCTGCCGTACTGTCGTGAAGAGAGCATCTTATGGGTTTACTCGCCTCTTAACTCTCGCCATTCTTTAAAATACTAAAATATTGGCGACCTAAATGAAAAGAATACATTGAATAACTACTTAATGTTATCCACATTTTTGTGGCGTATATAAACGACGTGATACTCTTGACTCTTGTTCAAGTCCATTAATTACTTTTGCCCACTTATTCAAAATTTCATACTTCATCAAAAGGTGACTTAAATCATGCAGATGCATCAAAACTAGAGCACGCCCTCGAAAACAGCTTTTGATCAATCCTTGTAATGTTTTGGTGCAAAAACCTTAAAACTTTACAAGTGAAAAATTCAGATTTTCCGCCAGTCATCAATAACATCAGAGGCTATATTTTATTCTTGTATAGAACGTAAAATTATCTCTGGAACGCATTCAAATATTGACAACAATATTGCGACACTGCTGAGAAGCATAGGTTGGAAAATATTCATTTGGTACATACAGTAGCCATCTGATATTTTTTCGCAAATGTGTGAACTTGAAATCCAAAACATCGTGCACAGTGGAGAGATTCCAAGTGGGCAATTTTCAACCGTCACCCGCTAAACTTGCGGAAGTTTATGGCTCCATATGTATCCGATATTAAAGCTTATTATATTCAGTGAAGTGACCATTCTCGATTTCTTTCCAAGTACAGAACTTTCCAGAAATACTGATAACAAATCTCTATGTAAAAATAAAGTTTCTAACTGACTCACTCATCAATGCATAGTCCCAATCGCTGCATGGAAAAGCATGGAAGTTCAGGGGATGGGAGGAATGCCACTTAGGTTGCAGACATCCACTAAAAAGATTTTAGAAATTTGCTTCCTAAGAGGGTGAAAAGGGGTAAAATATGTTTTCAAGGACTCCCCAATAGCATATTAAACCGATGAAATAACGCTATGCTCATTGCTTCACAAAAATACCTATATAAATGGCTAAACATTGGTTTTGTGGTATTTTAAATTTCAACATCTAATAAAGGAAAAAGTGCAAATTGGTTTTTCGAAGACTCCTCAATAACTCACGAACCCGATTATGTAACGTTATTCTCTTAGCTTCAAAAAGTTGCTTATACAAATACTTAAAAACCCATTTTTGAATGTCTTGAAATTCAACCACTAAGGTGGTGAAAAGAGGTAAAAAGTGTTTTCGAAGAATCCTCGATGGCTCACTAAACCAACCATATTTCGTTTTCCTTTTATCATTAAAAGACTACTAATATAAATGCCTAGAACTCATTTTATGATTTTTCAAAATGCAACTCTTAAGAGGGTGAGAAAAGGTAAAATGTGTTTTTTAGGACTCCTCAATAGTTCACCAACACGATGAAATATCTTTATACTCTATGCTTTAAAAGACTACTTATATGAATGCCCGAAATGTATAGTTTTGGATTTCCTAAAACTCAACTCCTAAGTGAGTGTAAATGGGAAAAATGTGTTTACTAGGATTCATCAATAGCTCATTAACCCGATAAGATAAAGCTTAACATCTTAGGAATGTGATCTAGAAAAAGGTCCTTCGACAAAGAGAATTAATACCTGTTTGGTGTACTTAGCTCACGCGGGTGAAGCCACGAACAGAATGTTGTTCGTATAATAAAAGTATTCCAACATGGCCACAACAATAGTGATGGCGTGCAGATAAATCATTCGTTCGCTGCTGTGATATAGCTGCAAAGACTGCAAAAAAATCCACTTGTAATATATAATGCATACATTTCAGATGTCTTATATAATAAGCCTCTCTAAACCAAAATTTTTTTGAAGAATGTAATTTGAAACTATACTTCTCCTTTTTAAATTTATTATTTTTATACTATATTCTCCCAACTTTTTAAAAGCAGTATAGTCTAAAATAATTATTCAAAACAGTAGGCCGAATTAAACATTCTGCTCCATACCTTACAGTGGTTAGTGACATTTGTGTTTTGGAGTTGTCCTGTAGGGGCATCAATTATACCCCGTCAGAATTCTAAGCTCTATCTCGGGATACTTTCCCAACAGGAGAATTGTATGGAGTTTTGCAAGTTCCACATTAGTGATGAAAGCCGCTCATATTTACCGCATTGGGTGGAATATGGCCCCAGTGGAAAGGTATTGTAATAAATAATTTATTTTGTCTGTACCACTGTACTCATGAAAACCTATTTGAATCAAAACCACAAACTATTTAAGAACAGAGAAGTGGACCAGACAACCACACACACCAGCACAAAAAAGGCCAACAACATATAAAGACGCTGTTCGTCCGTCAGCACTTGGTAATTTACATGCCAGTCTGCAGCTCGACCAAGGTAGAATCTTTTACGGTGCGTATTAGCCATACACTAGGACCATTTCAGAGACTCGTGGATACCCGTAGATCAAAGAAAACGCCACGGCGCTGCCATTTCGTTTCTTTATACTTACCCATTCTGTGCTCAAACGTTCATTCGTGGTGCGAAATTTTTATTGAAATTATTGTAACGCCAGTTTGAATACGGGAACATGATGCCTTAACATAACACAATACGTACAAAATGCTAGTCACTGTAATAATTATACAGTGTCCTTAATTGCGTGCTCGTATTTATGTTGTACAGTTTACCACTAACAAACAGCGTAGGTAAAAAGGCGCATTTATCAATTTTTTTACTCCACCCACAATGGAATATACTGTAACTAAAAACACGCTACCAAAAATTCAGCACTGATAAAATAAATACTTTAAGGATTTAATGAAAATAATTTTATCACCTAAACTGTAAGAACTTAAAAAAAATTAATTACTGGGTCACTACATAAAAGTTTCATATGTAAAGGAAGTAATTGTGACATTTTAAAGTATTAAGCAACACGTGTATAACTGATCTCCTCTCTCTCTCCTCTCTCTCTCTCTCTCTCTCTCTCTCCTCTCTCTCTCACTCTCTCTCCATACTTATATATATATATATATATAGATATACATACAAACACACTACGTGTAGAGTAGAGCCCATTTAAATACAGGCAGTATTCCTTTGCAGTATACTTTAATAGATTTCAGTTCATCGTTTTGCGAAAATAAGGAAAGTGACGTGCTGGAAGTAATGTACCCGCTCTTCCTGTCATATGACCTTCTTTTTTGGATCAAACTTTCTCTTAAGATAATGAGACAAGTGCGCGTTTTCACCTGGATAAACAACAAAGGTTCTTGAAACAATCATCTCACGTCGTAAACATTATCTACGCCCTCTAGGAGGCCTAATTATTGGTATCGCTCTGCGTGGGTTAACTACGCACAGCACGTTGCTTTGCAATCCGCCACGTGACAGTTTTGAAACAACTGTGCAGCCAGCTGCTTGCTGATTATTCAGGTTAAGGACTGACGTGTACGGAATACAAACTGCGCAGAGCACCGTACTGAAACACGCCTGATTATCACTGAAGTCTGTCAACTACGACTGACTTGGGTAAGGACAATTTTCCCAAGCGCCCGAATAATTCGTCGCCTATTAATCAAGACTGATGAAAGAAAAGAGTATAGTTAGGAAATAAATTAATCTTACGTGTCGTTGAAAAATGCAAGTTTTCAAATTTCCCCGATTGCTGACTGCTTCCTCTGAACCCTGTTTTAGTACTTTATACGTGAATGGAGTAAATAAAAAACTGCATTGAAATAATATTACTTGAAACTATTTACAGCGGACTAATTACCCTCTATTGAACTCAGTTCTCAAGGATTTGCGTACATATGGGATTTATTGTATGCAGGATTAGGAAAATCATTTTTAGTTTTGTAAGCCCTATGTATTAATAACGTTCTCCACTATTAATAAGGCAGCACAAATACATACGCAACTTAGATATATTAAAAATGCCAGACTTGTTTACGGAATAATAACCCACAACATCAGATATCAAAAGTTTCTTAATGCAAATCGACACATATATAGGCGGCTGCGTTTTGACCTTACGTTTATTAGAGCAACAAAGACTTGAAAAAAATAATTATAATTATAAATTCTGGCAAAGCAAAAGAGCTTCACTAATAAAGACCTCTAGCCATACGCATATATTATAAGCATGCTAAGGACATAAAATATAGAAGCCATTTAACATGGAGTCGTTGTTTAGTACTGACTTATCGTGAATCTTTGGTTTAGATTAAAAATAAATAAAGCCATTCCATTTTCAAAGAAATACCTCGAGGTGTTGGTGTTACTGTACTTCGCTGTTGCTAACGTTCAAGTTTACGTTCAAATTATCCCTGGTTGCACAGCTCGAGAAAGTACGTAAGCTGAATTTGTTATAATTAAAGCAGAAAAAATAAATTATTGGTGTATCGTTTTTCATAATTATATCACAGTATTTTGGAATAAAAAGTTCAATGCTATAACTCCGTTAAGTCTTCTAGTAAAATAACACGTGTTATTAACGCCCATTAATAATTATTACATCATTTGCTGTTCGCAATATATGTCGCATTAATAAAATGTCTTTCTGTTGCCACTTAAAAGTTAAACATGAATAACGAAGATCGTTCCCTTTTATTTAAGCAAGAATGAGTGGTGTGTTGAAGTTTCTGGAAGTATGGTGTCGTTATCGCATCTATCAACCAATTAAAAGTAACAATGAAGATGGCAGAATGTTAAGAATAAAATAATTTACCAGAAAAGTTTTAAAAATTTCCCTACGAAATAAGAGTATTACACGGAAATTTGCAAGGTACGTTTCCATGGATTAAATCAGTAGATCTGTTCAAAGATATTGTCAATATACACAAAATTTGTACGCACGACTTATTGTACTTCATAACTAGGAAAAAGTGGTGAAAGTATTATTTGCTGCTGGTATACTGACGTCAAGTATTATCATTCTGTTTATAGAGTTTGCTTTACTTAATATGCTTTGTTTGTTTCTAGTTACGTCAAAGACGGCGTTTTGTACATACGGCCGACGCTCACTGCAGAAGACTACGGTGAAAAGTTCCTATACACTGGTCAGCTGTCTCATCTTGACTGCAACTTATCGCCTTGTGATACGTAAGTAGCAATTTATATTTATATTAAATATTAGATGTAATTATCTTTTTAGCAAAAAGTCTTCCAGACATTTACTTCGCCTTTAATCGATTAATGGATGCTGTGATAAGAAATCCGTTTACTATTTACGAATATCTACTTACCATGAGTTCGTATAGTAACTAATTTGTCATTGTAAGTATAATTGCCTAAAAATACATTTAGTAATTCATTTAAATACGTCGTACCTATCGCTTTTATTTTTTTAATTTGGGGAAAGATTTACGATTGCTCACACACACACGTCATACATTTAGACCAAATGTAATATAACAGTGCACCAGAGTGTCTGAATATTAAATTCTTCCTGCTTACATAAAGTGAATTAAAAGTATTCTTTCAGCACG
This sequence comes from Dryococelus australis, assembly GCA_029891345.1. Taxonomy (NCBI): domain Eukaryota; kingdom Metazoa; phylum Arthropoda; class Insecta; order Phasmatodea; family Phasmatidae; genus Dryococelus; species Dryococelus australis. The sequence goes on from CM056995.1 coordinate 256,760,304, forward strand.
GTCAACAGTAAAATGTGATGGCTCAACTTTGAGCAGAGTACAGGTGGATTTTTTGTATTGATAAACAACTGCACTTAATATGAAATTGTTTGAAACTTTATACTAGAGATATTAAGTTCATTGAATTCAAAACATGCGTTGTTTTAATCAAGTAATAGCAAGCGGGGATAAGAAATTTTATCTTTTTGAAATTCGAAATGTCATAGTTTTGACTCGTTAACACAATAGATATCGCCATAATTTTGATACGATCAATTTCTACGAAGAACTAGAGAGGAAGAAAAATTTATATATACAGTAATAAAGACATATACAAATTTTAGAGCCACCCAAATGACGAGGTTCTCAAACGCACCTGAATGAAAATTTGTTTGCGTGTTTACTATGTATATACATATATAAATATATACATGTATGCGTACATCAGCTTTACAGTGCATTCATGGCCACTTTCAACTTTTCTGAAGCTCTGCTTAAGTTCTACTTCCAGGATATTCCTCCGCCTTGTGCAACCAAAGGTTGATCGAGTTTAGAAAATTACACCAAATGGACAACGCACCGCATACGTGTGCACTTAATGTAATGATATTTTGTATAAGAACTATTTCTTTCTAGACATTACCAACACACCTGTTTTCCTACTGTTTTTATTAATACTAATTATAAATGAAATATTATAATTTATATATAAATATAAAAAGAATTCAGTTTAACCAAAAATATGGTACTTATATGTTAACACAAGTATAAAATACTTGTGATACATTACATGTTTCGGAATTACAGGAGTAATTTTTCAAAGGTTTAATTCATAAAGAGTGAAGAAACCGCGAATAGACTATATACATATATACACATATGTACCGATAGACTTACATTCTTGTATACATACATGTGGTAAGGTATGTTCATGAACGCTGTAACATCAGCTAATGTGGAGCCGTGGAGTGAGTGAATGTGAGTGAAGAGATTTGGGCGGCTCTTAACAGCGAGGTCTTGAGAGCCGATGAGGGTGACTGAGGTAAGTATGGAGCAGCGCCAGAATGAAAGGGCGGGGGAAAAGGTAGATCCCCGAGAAAACCCGCCGACCAACGGCATCGTCCAGCACGATTCCCACATGCGAAAATCCGGTGACCCGGCCGGGGATTGAACCCGGTTCACACTGGTGGAAGGAGAGCGGGCTAACCGCTTGGCCACCGCAGCCCCTAGGAGCCGTGGAGTTCGCGGCGCTAGAGCACACCAGTCTCCCGTTAAAGCGACCCGGGTTCGAATTTCCGGTGACGTCACAACTGGATTTTTTTTCGTTTAGGAAACGAGGTGGACGTTGCTATTGACCGATGAGTTTTATCAACTCTGTCTTATCCTCCCATCGTTACTCACTGTCACCTCTCCATCTCTAGGACTTAGTTTCATGTCACCCTACAAGCGCGGGTAATACCTTCGCCCTCGCTGGATTCTAAGTAAGACATTTTTACCAGCTTATGTGAAGGCTGTAAAGTGAGCCATATTCTCCAAACCAGAAACAAGGTAGCAATGGATAACGATCCCACTTGCAGGGTAAACAGGCTCGTATCAGTACGCGAACCAATCCGTATCGCGGCGACAAGGGGCGTGCGCGCCAGATGTTGATGTACATTACACCGTCGTTAAATTTGATGAATTATATGGGTAATATGCAGGGAAACGCAGAATTCGCGTTATTATTTTGCATCGGGCTAAACTTCACAGTACTGTATGCACTAGAGCCGACGTCTTTTCTCCACTGGCTGCTGCATTAATGAGAATTCACTTCCTTTCTGACTGACCTGCACGTGATTGGGTCACGCAGTTGTGATGCGTTCATTTATTGGCGCAGTTACACAGGGCGTGTTACATAGTGTATAGCCCAATGACAAACGTGTTGAAAAGGTACACGTATGCGAATTCTGCAGATCTCTAGCAATATGCTACATGTTAGTCTCACAACGTTCTGTTGAAAAAAAGTACACCGACAAAGAGGGAAAGGGGCGGGGGGGGGGGGGGTACTTTTCAAAAACATTTCTGGTTTTCTTCTTTCCGCCGATTTCATGTGAAAACGTTGGCCTCCTAAAAGAAAATTAAATTTTCCGTGTACTGTGAATCAATTCAGAACTACGACGGGAACAGCACTGCTCGTAGACCGCAAGCGGGTGGATTTTGTGACACGAAAAGGGCGAAAAAAAAGTGGCGAAAAAATGACGAAGGAACGCCCCAGCGATACTCGCAGTCCGACGGCAGCGTCGGATCCGTTTCCGACAGGTAGAAATCCGGGTTTTGTCCCGCCGAGAAGCGAACTCGGTTCGCCGCCGTTGAAGGCGTGTGGTCTGAGCACTGCACCATCGCAATCTCTGGCCGTTTGACCTAACAGCAAATATCTCCGTGTAGAGTTCTGTAGTATTGTAGATAAATTATAAATTAAATTTAGCTCTTTAATGAAAAAACCTTTAATCCTTCTTGAGACTTGCCACACCCAGGCGCTTGTAACGATATAATATTAGATTACATGTGTATAGGCTGTTCACGATAATGTGAGCACTTATGAAATCAATCTTAGGAAAATGCAACTTCCCCTTACTGTGTCTATTTGAACGGGCTCAATGAGTGACATTCACCCAGTAAAATTTAAGTTTTACCTGTTTGCAAACCTTGAGTGTTCCAAAAAAATAAGCTAGGTCAAAAAAAATATTACGTAGTGGAGAGAGCAGTATCCTATGACCGAAAAGAGCCAGCGCGTCTTGAGTCAACGTTAAAGGATCTCAGTATTGGATACTCAGAAGAACAAATTTCGCGGGAGATGATTTGTGCGGTATTTACGTAGGGTTCCTGTTAGAGGACGCTGAGTTGAAAGAGAGAAGTTAGTAAACGCCATTTCAGCTGTATTTGTCTATACACAAGGACAAGCTAAGGAGGAAAGAAAATACTTGTAGCCTGGCAACGGATCCCTGGAACAGTGAACTCTATTACTAACCAGGGAGAAAAAAAATGATGCTGGCATTTAAAACCATATTACGTTGCACTACTGGACAGACAGATGATATTATAAATATACTTACATTTCTGACGATGAAGTCAGAGAGTGTCCTTCAGAAATATTATTCGTGACGTCGAGATGATGAAATTTTCAATCGCGATTATTAAAGTAACGAGATTGTGCTGGCAGCTTCCATCTCTTGGCATACAGCGGGCAAAACGTGTGCGACGTAAATGTGTGCAGAGTTAAAACGCATTCAAAATCCATTTTTAACGTGCGTACGTACGTTTTCTGTTGTCATACGCTCAAACAAAAAAGTAACTTTACGAAGTGAGATCATTATTTTGTAATTTGTCTTTGCAGGCTTTGTGCAAAACATGATGCAATTTTAAAATGTTGGCCAAAGAAAACAGGATTTCGTATATTTATGCCTTTACCTGAATAGTTTTAGTTAAAATAATAATATTACTATCTAATCGGACAATCTGATTGAGAGTTCAGTCATACGTACGTAAGTGGAAGTCGAAAGCTGAGCTACTCGGTGCCTCAGGGGCCACGGTGGCTGAGCGGTTAGCCTGCTCGCCTCCCATCATGGCGATCCGGGTTCAATCCCCAGCCGGGTCACTCCGGATTTTCGCAAGTGGGAATCGTGCCGGACGATGTCGTTGGTCGGCGAGTTTTTTCGGGGATCTCCCGTTTCCCCCTGCCCCTTCATTCTGACTCATCTCCATACTCACCTCAATCACCCTCATCGGCTCTCAATACCTCGACGTTAAGAGCCACCCAAATCTCTTCAATTACTCTGCCTCTCTTTTCTACGTACGTACGCTAATTGCGAATGTGAATGAACGCATGTATTTATGCAGTGTTATACTTTTATCCATACGTACGTACGCTGCTTGATAGTTGTGAATCCAACTTTAAAGTTTAGCTTCAAGTTTCGCACTTGAAAGGTTAGATTTTAAAAAGTGCGAAGAAACCGTGTATGGAATATATTAAATTTTCACGCAATTGTGAATATTTATAATAGTATTTTCCTCAGACACAAGCCGTGTTAGCTGTTATAATATAGTTTTATTTGTTTACAATGAACTAGCCATGATATTCTCCTACAGGCGATGACTTAAGAGGGAATGTAGGGAATAATGCGCACGTTAACTGCGCTATAACAAACTCCCGAGTTCACACATTGAGATGCTGTTTTTAACCACAAGCTAAACATGAGGTATATACTGCTCACGGTAAAGTCAGCCAATAAGTACATTTTCTTGTAGCCTTAGGCGTTAACTTCCAAGTGCAGTAGAATGTACACATTGTGTTTATTACTTACATGACAAAATTTATTTTAAAAGATGGTTACATGACAAAATATGGCTGAAAGAAAACGGGAACTACGGCCTCAACAGTGCTGACTTTACCGTGAACAGCCTATAGCATAGTGGCTGCAGCTACAGCCTTCCACCAAGGCTAGCCGAGTTTCATTTTCCAGCGGGGTTATTCTAGCATTTTCGTACCTGGGGGATCGTACCAGCAGTGCCGCTGCTTGCTCGGTGGGTTTCCTCGGGGATCTCCTGCCCCCCTCCCCATGCCCTAGCATTCCGGGGCTGATCCACACTCATCTCACTTCACACTCGTCGGCGCGGTCCAAACTCTCTCCACTCCCACTCTTCTGTGCATGTCCCCAACATTGATTCGCCCATCGCCGATGCAAATGTCAGCGTCACGTGGTTAACAGAGATGAACGCGTTTGTTTGCAAGTGAACAACTCCCGTGTATTCTAGTTGCATTATAACTGGGTTAGATGAAGTGTACAACATCTGAGCACACTTAATTACCTAACAAATATGTTCTAACCTCAAATCCTACCCAATTTTTAATTGATGGTGCTTCTGACACAAAAGCAGTCCCTCGTTGTAATACAAAAAGAAAGCCTGCTGTGCGCTACTCATGTGCGCTCTACCGCGGTATCCCTTTTTAGATTTTCAATTTCTATAACTACTTAAATTTAGCAATACCGACTTATTTTGAAATGTTAGTACGTTTCATCTGACCAAGTTTTCATGCAACTAAGATATATTCGTGTTACGCTGAATACTTTTTCATATAGGATACTCACGGAAAATGAGCACTTTTTAAATCCCTGCTTAAGATCTACTTGTGTGCACGTTATATATTCTTCCGCCTTACGTGAAATTAACATTTCCATGGGCCTCATCACTTTATTCATGTGTCGGTCAAGTAAAACTGAGAGTTTATTAGAAAAGTAAACATTTTACGAATAAGCTCATTTTTACAATTCGATGCATAAAAAAAACAGAAAGCGAAAGAAATAATTTAAATTATCTCAAGAGGTTGCCTAACATTTTATATTCGACGATAATATATGTAACTCTTTCCAACCAGTGTTACCAACTTTACTGAGGGCATATAACTCGGTGCGCCCGTTAAAATATGTGCAGGCCGGGGCAATGATAGCTTTATAAGGTTGATTTCAAAAGTATTCACTTTATCGTAAACATCCTTTAATAGTATGAGAGTACTAAAAACAAACCATAAATCAACGTTCTCTTCACCGTCTCAACACGCGATTTTGACGGTTCTATAGCCAAATTGGGAGTGAATGTCGGTGACATGCGCAGATGACAAAAATTAGTGTGTGTCTCTTGTAGAGTGAGGTGAACACTGGGGAGGTTAATACACTTTTGAAAGCTCTGCTTAGGACATACCTTTCTGACTTTTTCTAGCCTACCGCCATATTTGTAACTAACATTACCACTGACCGTTCCACATTACTCATCTGTAAATCAAGCGAAACTGTGAAACTGAGGAAAACGAAAGTGTCGGCAATACAGAGATGCTCTTACGCGTTAAATAAACACAAACTAAAATTAAGTACACTGAATAATTTTTGCTGGTTTTCGCGACCATTATCTGAGCATCCTCGGATTTTGGGTTTCAGATGCGTTGTGGTCCTGACTGCGACTAGGTCAAAACACCAAACACCAAGAATGAGAAGTAAATTCCATGCCAGGAAGTTCCAACCTCTCACTATCACTAAGACCTTAGGCGTATAAATACATTTTCTAATTCCCTACTATCTTCAGCATGAGTATTTCAGTCCGTGCAAGCTGTTACTATGTATCGAGCTACGGGAAGTAAAGTTTTTTTTTCCGCGGGTTAATTTGAAAGTGCTTTGTTGGACGCGATCAACCCACATCAAAGAACTGCAGCAGGGTCCATCTGGAACTGGGATAGGAAACCACTTGGATAAAACAACCGGCCACCAGGGTGCGAGTGTCACACACACACACACAAACACACACGCGTGCATTCACGCACACACACACATACACACACTATGGCCTTACAAAACACTACCAGTATCACTGACTGGGAAACCCACTTGGTCTACCGATCATTTCCCACTCACATACCTTCCCCCACTGCTGGATTATTGCTATAACAAATAAGCGAATTGATGTCGCTGATCTGCCACCTGTGTTGAACACATCACTACGAAATTAATCTTCGCAATAATTACACGCGTGCTTGATTAGATTCGAGTGAGCAGAATATATAGAATTTAAAAATTGGCTCGTATTTATCTATGAAATATTGTGTGTATGTAGTCCAAAAACCTTTTAACTGTTCGTAATTGTAATCATATTAAATTACAGTAATGTTTTAATATTATGTAGTTAACATTTTCCTCTTTACAGTTATCCCACACAATGTTTATTTTTGTGAGTGTTAATACAAACATTATCAATTTATGTTTTATTTTTATATCTCTGCAGATCTCTCTCAATACCGAATAAATGTTTACCCTGTCAGGTTATTTGTTACCGATGCACTAATTATACATTCACTGTATCGGTACTAAAATTCTATCGTTATTTCATATTCCGTAAAAATTTGTTCCACTTCTACGACGTTATCGTTTGAAGTTTGCTTTCGCAGACGCCAGCTTACGTGAACCTTTTTATAGATAAGAACCGCCTGTTCTTATCAGCAGCAAGTTGGACAACTTTTCACATTTGAATGTGGTCTCATTTGCGAAGAAAGTTATTTTTGCTTGTGATAGGTAATCGAGATTACGTGACAAGAATAACCGAACTAAAGTTGTATGCTCATACGTTGTGTAATTTTCTTCATACTCTGTGCCTACGTAAAATGCCACTTAGTATCGCAAAGCCTTCACTTGGCCCCATTACTTTTGTGAACATATCGATACGCTCTTATCACGCAGTGCTACGGTTGTACATTGCTCTCTGCTAGGTAAATGAATCGGAGCGTCCTACTTACTTTCTATATTAGATCCTAACATGTACGCACTAACAAATAATTGTTTCAATCGCTGCTTTAGTAGCAGATAGTATAATACCTCGACTATATGTTAATATGCAAGTAGTGGGGAAGAATTATTTCATATAAGACGAATGAAAATGAAAAAAAATCCACGGAAAGTTCCTGTCGCGTATTAATAAAGAAGTAGACGTTCTAATAATAGTCCTTTGGAGAAGAAACGTTTTGTTTGATGTAAAACTGAACTATTGTAAAAAAAAAAAAAAATGTCCATTATGTTACTCGAGTCGAAGCTTTATTATTCACGTCGAAACCTAGTTCATAGAAACAGGAATCCCTTTTGTTTTGAAACATTTCTATTGGTGTTGTTTCCAGTTCTTGAAACATTTGTCAAAGCTTTCTCTTGGGATCTCCAGCAGGTGCTTCGTCGTAGTGGCCTTTTTTCTTTAGTGTAATCTCGATCTAACGAAAGCGGGGCCATGTCTAAGGATGCTGTCGGACCTTTGCAGCAAATACAATATTCTAGCTTATGTACGATGAGTGGGTTGAAGCATTGTGATGGTGTAATCTGCTAGTTGTATATCTTCCATAACTGTGGTCCCTCGCGTCGAACGTCATTTCACTGGCTACTAAGAACAATGTGGCAACGTTCCTTGTCGACACACTGTTTTACACGGAGAGTACTTATACTGATCGTCTTCCATTTCCGTAGCGAATGTCGTGCCTTCTTTGGCAATGAAGACACTGGCGAGTTCCACTGAGACAATTGTGTACCCACAAAATATATTTGGTTATAAAGCTCTGCATCATATCAAGCTTATCCGCCCTATCACCTGTAAATTGCATACGATATTATCTACTGATATGAGTGACTAATCTGGGAATGAATTATGCCACGACCAGGAGAGTGCCGTAGTTGTTAATGAAAGTTGGCTGCATTGAACCAAATTAAACACTTGGCTCACTCTCAGTTTTCCGGTCGTCATTTGTAGATTTTATTTCACTAACTGTCGGCATTTCTCAGCTGTTTAGGGATTTATGCTCGTTAAAAGCAATCCCGAAAAAATACGTCGGTCTCGATTACGTTCGACTATCTTTGGAACTACTATCGCTAGGGCACCTGTTTTTCGCGAAAAGATTTCGGCACAAGTTGTGTCCGAAAACACTTAAGTTCAGAACCGCTTTCGTGACTGGATCATTTGAATTGTTACCCGTCTTATCTGTCTGCCCGCAAATCACGAACGGTCAGTATGGGAGAAACTTAATTCTGATTGGTTCACTCGTGTAACAAATTCTTTTTAAACAGATAAAAACAGCCAATAGCCAAATGGAGAGTGCAGGTGTGCACATAGGATATTGAAGTCTAGCCTCTGCATAAAAATGTTCCCGAAAATTTTTCGAAATCAAGTGTTCACTACTTTGGGTGTGTTTTATAGGGGATTCATACAACAAGGAGTTGATGTTAAACGTCACTAGGTGCATTACTCATGAATGATGCACTCTGTAGAATAGTTATGAATTATGAATTGTAATCATGAATTGTAATTGATATTTTATTAGTTAACATCATGTAAATAAAACGCCCATAAAACGTTAGTAGTTTTTTTTATACTTTTCCCTTAAGAAGGCGTTTACCAATTTTTTAATATAGACCTATTTGATATGACGATTTATGAGTAATAATTTCTTGCAGTAGTTATCAAATACTTACAACATATTTTGAACTAATAGTGATACACTAATTACATAATGCGAATCTGCAATTTTTGGAGCCAATTTTAATGATGACAATACTGCACTATGTAATTATGGCCACTGGGGTGTTACATATAAATCGCAAGGTTCAAAAAAGCAATGCACTTTAGTACTGTTAAAAAAAATCATGGTTAGCCTGCTCGCCTCCCACTACGGCGATCCAGGTTCAATCCCCGGTTGGGTCACTACGGATTTTCGCATGTGGGAATCGTGCTGGACGATGCCGTTGGTCGACGGGTTTTCTTGGGAATCCCGTTTCCCCCGCCCTTTCATTCCGGCTCTGCTCCATACTCACTTTAATCACCCTCATCGGCTCTGAAGACCTCGATGTTAAGAGTCGTCCAAATCTCTTCACTCACTTACTGAAGCTAACATAGCTTAACTAAGTCTATAAAATCACACTGAAGATCAAACGGACAGCATTTGTGCGCATTCAGTGTAGTAAAAATTGTATAAGAACTATTTATTACTAGGCGTTGCCAACACACCTATTTTCTCTGACTTTTCATATTAAATAGAAATTAAATACAATCTATAAGCAGAATATAAGTAAAAGTTCAATTAAACCAATAATAAAGTACATTTATCTTAACACAAGTGTAAAACGCTTGTAATACCTACATTGTATATTTTAGCAAACAACTAAACACATCATACATGGAGTTATTTTGCAACGGGTTGATTTAAAAAGTGTAAAGGAACCGAATAGACTATAATCCCAGATTGACGATTTTAAAGGCGACCCCAGTTTGTCTTTCGGCCTAAAAATTGAGACTTTACAATTAGGTAGTAAAAATATTAATAATCAGCGAGCTATAACTACAGTGTATATGTACAGTAGAATATAATTTATTCGGATAGGCCGAACTTCATCCGGATCAACGAGAATACGGATAACGGAGAAGTAAAGGGTGTAAATATAACACGATACTGCCACGGAGATTAAATTTTGTATAATTTTGTATAAGGAACAACTTATTCTTCATTTACACAAATATAAACTATCAAAACAATTAAACAAGTGCAGTTAAAATACAGTAGTGAAATAGCATGTAGTTAATAAGTTCTCCTGTTCCAAATTTTCCATGACACTTCTGTATAGCATAGATGCGAATTCTACCGATTTTGTGCACAAGAGTGCAGTAGGAAAGCCAGTGATCAATTATGTACTAATTTACCTAATGGGGAAATTAAATCTTACAGTACCATACACTGTTACTTCCATTGTCGATGCAGATAAACCAGAAATCCGAATCAACGAGTGCCGGATGAGCGATGTTCCACTGCACAGCTGCCTGTAAGCGACGAAGTATGTCCTTGGGAGCGTGTTGCAACTCTCAGCACAGGTCCCTTGTTTCGCTAGGTTAAAAAAAGCTCTTGACGCAGGTGTCATCTAAGCTGTAAATGAACTTCACGGCATCTCCCTTTCTGCTTGAATTATCAAGGACGCAAATTCCAAGTATTCACGGAACGTACACTGCACCAAGACAAAGAAAAAAATTATACCTATGTACAGTGCTGATGGCGGCAGAAGGCCCCGTGCTTCAATTTTGCTACTTGAGTATTTAATTTTTAATTTATTTTTTTGTTTTGACTCTCGAGATTATATATCTGAGTTTACATGTTTTCTAACTATCAGATTTCCACACACGAAATTCCACTTCGAATTCCAATTCCACGAAAATAGAAAAGTATATTTTTAACAGGAGTCAGTGCTCGGGAATTGAGTCAAGCCGAGAGAATGAGGCAAATCGTCTGCAGTCCGGCTTCTTAGCAACGTAAGCGTGACCCCTAGCTATATGCATGTTTCAAACAACAAAGTTCTTGTCGCGTGAGAATAGCTTCACTTCTAACCGCAGCCAACCTCAGAGGGCGAACAGGGTATTTACCCCGTGACCCTACTCGATGTGATTTGCTGGAAAACACCACGGGGAGAGAGAAATTTCGATTTACGTGCTTGCGCGCGTGAATCCTGTATGCATTTTAAACAGCGAAAATTACTTCGTTTCAAGCTCTTGTTTTCTAAATTTAGATCTGATCACTCCATCGCCCACACAAATTATATTAAACTATGGATGATTTGAGAGTTATTTTAATTGGTTTTAATGAGTGGCGCGATTCTTAAAGGCTACCAGTGGTCTAATGAAAAGGAGTTTTCACGATGTATTACTAAATAAAGTGGAAAACTAAAACTTCAACCACATAACATATTTTATTCGGCACTTTTTAGAGTTTATGTGTGCATTTCAAATACTCAAGGGGCAGTAAACTGTCATTTCAACTTTCCCAACAGCATTATATTTAAACAGTTTGATCATAATAAATCCTAATAACAAACGAATGACCCATTTTCTGTTACAATAATTATTACAATATATATATATAATTCCTTGGTCATTATAGTACATTAAGCTCGGATAGGGCTGATTTTTTGTTGGTTTGAAGTTGTTCCACACGTCACAGCCATATGAAGAAAGGAAAGCTTGACGTGAAATAAGTATGTAACTTAACTGCTACTCTAAAGTTGGCTACTACATACTTGGAAACCTCTGTGAATTCCAAGATGTCGCCGCGACTGAATCTCAAACACTTCATCTTTCAGAAAATAAGAAGCGAAGGCACTTCTGCTTGCGGACAGTAGAAGCGAAATTCTGCGAAATATTAAGAAGGCGATACATTACACGCAACACTGCACTGTTTACAATTTCAGTATATCCACAAAAGTTTTTATAGAAATTTAATTTTAATATAAAAAACGCGTTTCGTAATGCCGGAAAACAGAAATGAACTCGGTACATACAAATACAATATGTCTCCCTATTTCCTATGACTTCGAGTTTGTGATACGATCAATACACGAAGATTTCTTTGCCGCTATAACTAGAACATTTTTGCCCCTGTGGCAGTCAGGATGTTTATATCATTGCACCTACGCCTTTAAACATCAGATAGGTAACACACAAAATTATGATAGCCGGCAACATCTCAAACACTCCAAAATTACAAAAACAAATGAACATTCACGCACATCCGCTAGCACATAAATGCTCGATCACATCATTCTGTTTTGTCGGACATACGTGAGCTGCTGGAGTCGTAAGATATAACATTATTGGCTCGTATTCGAATTCTGCTTCTTATACAGAAAATTTCACTTATTATTTTATTTATTGATACATAGTAACACAAATTAATTGTAATAATGGCATTTGTAATTCTATTTAAGAAACAGCAACTACAGACTTCAAGCATAGTTCTGGAAATTCTCAGAAATTTACATAATATTGTGTTTTTACTAGAAAACAGTAAATCCTATACTCCATGAAGAATGCGAAATAACACATTATAAATAGCACTAAATGAGGTGAATAACAGGAACGAAAATCGTCTTAAAAACAGTAACTATCCTAAACTTCATCTAGACCCTACTTTGCGGAGGATTGTAATACAACAATTTTGCGAATCTTCTAATGCGAACCCACGTGTCCTCGAGGGTTCACATAACACATTGAAAGTTATTGCACTAAACTACTTAATAGTAGGGGACAAGTTTATCCGCTGCACTTTGTCAGATTCAGGCACGAAAGTTACGCAGCGCTGAGCGACACGCTGGCGTTCGTATCAAATGCCTTAATTACGATAAAGTGAGCACTTTAAAAATGAACTTTATAAAAATTCACTGCCTCTGCATTAATTAATTTAATGGGCGCGCTGAGTGACATTTGCGCAGGAAAGTCAACAGTGGATGGAAAGTAATTCCATATCTTAACGTCGAATAAAAAGTTTTAGGTAACCATTTGTGATTACTTAAAATTATTCCTTTCACTTTCTGTTTTTTTTTTAATGCATCGAAGTGTAAAAATGAGCAGTTCACTTTACCGACCATGAATAAAGTGATGAGGCTCATGACAATGTTAATTTTACATAAGGCGGAAGAATACACAGCGTGTATACAAGTGGATCTTAAGCAGGGCTTTAAAAAGTACTCATTTTACTGCGAAAAACCTATAAAACCTTACGTGAGTTTGTGTTTCCAGCACGTCCGATGGATACAGCGCTGTCACTTGTTCCCAATGTCAAAGGGACTGAGCAGACATTCGGAACGAACGGAGAGTAATTTAGCATGTTTCCGTGCGGCAATACGTATTTATTATTTCCCCCGGAATACTAATAAACATTTTTACAGAAATGTTATTGGATACTTCAGCGCCCCGGCGCATCGCAATCCTGTTATCCTCGTAGATTGAAGATGATGATGTAGAACGATTTACGTCCTCTGCAAGGGCTTAACTAGGAGGGGGCAGGCTGAAAGATAACTTGTTTCTCTCTCCTCCCCCCCCCCCCCAATGCCAAAACAAATCTCAAATATAAATAAATCTGTTTTGTGAATGTTTTAAAAGTGTAATGAAATAATATCATACAGTAATTGTTATAAAATACTTATTTGATTTCATTATTACAACATTTCCCTATAATTGTGACGTGACAGTATTACTCCTCCATACCATGGATGAAAAGTATAGTCCTGCATCTGCACAAAGGGGAAATGTTCACCCCTCATCCCTCACCAAACCGAAAGTCTAGATCCGCTCGTATTATTTTTGCACATGTCTCAACACCGACTTACCCGTCGCCATTACAACTGTCAAAGTCACGTGATCAGCAGTGATGAACGTGTTTGTTATATATTTGAATTTTTGACATAGTCCGCGCTTTTTTGTAAATAAAGTGCATTACTCTATCTTGAATACGTTTCAGTTGTATTAAAACTATGTCGGAGGAAACGTACAAATATCTCAAAGCGCTTATTTAAATACAAGTGTCTTAACCTGAAATACTATAGACGCTGCTTGAGAAAATGCTATAGTCTGTTTGCAGCATCTTCACTCTTTTTTAAATCAAACATTTTAAAAATCACGATATGTAGGTGTAGGCAGTTCACGGTAAAGTGAGAACTTTTGAAAGTTTTCTCCTTTGAAATAATAGTCAATAAATTTATTTTATTTTAGCCTTATACGTTAACTTCCGATTGCAATGGAATGTACACAATTTGATTATTACTTACATTACAATATCTATTTAAAAAGTTGGTTAATGGAAACAAAATGGCAGAAATGAAAAATTAACTAGGGCCTCGAAAATACTCAATTTACCACAAACAGCCTATATGACGTATTTGGTTTTTTCCTTAATATGTCACTTTGTACAGGCATTTCATACTTGTAATAACATAAAAGTACGCCATGTTTGAGTACAAATGAACTTTTACTTATATTCTATTCACAAATTATAATATTTAATTTATAGTTAATGAGAATAAAACGAGGAGAAAGTAGGTGAGTTGGTAAATGCCTGGTAAGAAATAGTTCATTGCAAAATAATATTTCACTGAGCGCACACGAATCCGGTACGCTGTGCCTTCAGCGTAAATAATTGTATTAAATTAACGTATAATTATATTAAATTAATTCGAGCTGTGAAAGCAAGGTCTTGGTAATGACCAAGATAATATAATGCAACAAAAAGAAGGTAGGTCTGAGAACAAATATGGCATCACAAAGATATCCTTAAAGAGATGCCTAGCAGAACACCAAGTAAAGACAATTACAAGCACGATGTTACAGCTTTCGTTATCATAAAGACGCTTACAGTTAGTGTCTTTAAGAAAGGTTAAGGGGACACAGATTGATGCTGGCTAAATTTGAAATAAAAGGGTAGAGGAAGGGTGAAAACTTGCGCACTTAACTAAACATTTAACCTAAAAGGATTGTGCATTCATGCGTTGCCCAAAATTTAATGCCAAGATTCCTTGCGACCTGAAGTAGCGCCAAGCAGATAAAGTGAGTGAGATTTTTGCAGTACTTAACAGCTGAGATGGAAATGGAGTACCTACAGAATGTAGTGGTGGTAGAAATGGGAGTAATTTGGGGAAACCAACCAGCCAAGTACCAAATTGTAACAAGTGCCTTCCTTCGCCTATCTCAGAACTCTCTGACTCTCCTATTATTACTCACTTGGCCTACTCAAACACAATATATTCACTGTAGAAGGAAGGTTGCTATTGGGGATGTAGCTGTCAATGGCCAGACTATTAAGGGAGAATGTTGGTTCATATAACACCTATATTATAACAACTGTTAAGCTTGAACTACTACAATACAGCAACTTGACAAGGAACAAATATCAAATATCTTTATGTAATGATTGTACTCTGGACAGCACAAACATTTAGAACACTAATAAACGGTAGATAGACTTTACCCTAGCCTTGCCAGTTTTCTTGCGTTAAGGAATTCAGAACGGGGACTCGTGATCTAAACGTTACGCCCTACTGCAACGTGGGTTATGCTCACCATTTAACTAATTGCAACAAGGACCTAGAGCTCCTCTAGGCCTGGTTTGGTAAGTTGCCTTCAGCTTTGTGTCGCCTCCGACACCTTTTCACACTCTGACTGTTCTTGCGTGGGGCGATGTGGGGCATGTTATACAAACATTTCGCTCGGCCACAAACTATATCCCGTAGCACCTTAGGCGGTAGGTGTGCGGCGCCTTGTTGCCGCTGCAAAATCCACCACTTTTCCGCTTATGACTTCACGAATCCGGCTCGTTCTGGTAGAATGCGAGTGGTCTGACAGCTACATCCCCTAGGCTCCCGATTTAGGAAAATTGTCTCTTCGTACGCCGTTCAGTTCAAGAAACTTGCCAGCAGGCAGTACGTGGTTTAAGGGGCATGGAAAGGTCTCTATGTGCACGATCTTCCGAAATCCAAAATCAATACCTGAATTTGATCTGCTTAATGGTTATATTTCGACAATGTATGTGTATATATATGTTATTATATTATATATGTTCATTTTTAAGATAATTATTTTGAAATATTTTTTGATTTTGTATTTTACATCCTTAATAGTTTGATAAAGTTGGCAGTTTTCATATTGAATACTGTAGGCTGTATGAGCTATTGCTGTATATTATAGTTTTCTTAGTTTCCTTGTATCATTTCAGCGAATGCAGAATGAAAATTGCAATGGACTCGATCACTTCATTCGTACATACAGCAATTGTAACTATGGAATTGTTAGTACCGCATGTATGTTACTAATACATCGCTTATAATTATTACGTGCATAAAACAAACAGAAACTAAAATAATATAGTTCCACAAATCGAAACGCCGTTTTTAGAATACGTTGTTAATATATGGTACCAATATTCTTTTCTCACTGTCAGCTTTACAGTCAGCCTGACTGCAGTTAGAGGCTAGACTTTTTTTTAAATGTCGATCTGATAAGTGCTTTATCGCGGACCAGCTATATACAAAACTTCCCAGGACTATTTACGTATTCGAGGCCGCCGAGGCATAGTTGAACCCCGAGGTACTTGGCTCCCATTCCGGTTAAGCCATTTCATGTTTGGATAAAATTAAGGTTTGTTCAACATGCAAGTCGTCATTCGGTTAGCTTCCCAGCATAAATTGCCGAAGTTAATAGCATGCAATACTTCAAAATATTATACATGGCAGGCCACAATTTTCATCCCACATTTCCGGTGCTATCCGCAAAGTCTCACTCAATAGGGGAGACGAATATCTGACCAAGGACCCATGGGCTCGACTTCAGGGTGGTCGTTACTGCCCTGCTCGTCTGTGTTTGTGGAGAGAGCAACTGAACCTCATCCTTCTATGCATATTAGTACCTGGTGCTACGGGGCGGCACAAAATGTGGGGCCATACACATCGCCTTCTCGCAGTGACAAACTGTCATTCATTAACATTTAGAAACACTGCGGTTCATGGAGTTTTTTTAACATAAATATTTTATTATATGTTTCATTAATGCAATATATATTTTTAATTAATAATTAGTTGAAAGTAATATTTGTTAATTAATTTGTTTTGGAATTTCTTTAGTTACTGTTATATTAAAAGAGTTTTATTTATATATATTTAATATATTTTGTATCCGTTCTCGTATTTTTTCATGTGAAAGGTTATATCACCAGTCATACTAAATGAAAAAGCCACAAAAGCCTGGTACAGCACGGTAGACAAACATAACTACTCACTGCCACAGCACAGAACAATGGTTCGTAATGATTCTTCATCAGTAATATTAAGCCGGTTTTGAAATACCCGTGTACGTTTTGCACCCACAAGACAGGTTCTATCTATTGTTTGACATTATAGGATACTACGAAAAAAAAGATAGTAAAAAATTACAGTATATGATATTTACTAAATTTACTTGATAATCAAAAAGCAAGCAAATAAAATTACGAATAATTGTATTAATATTTATGTCATTCTTGTTACACCTTGGCTATGACTTCAAACTAATGAGCCGCGAATTGGGAAGGTTCACGTTAAGCCACTTTGCCTTGATTTAGACTGGCAAAAAACTTGACGAAAAACTCCCCTAGTGCAGCCGGCCCATGAATGCAAGTCTTATGTGCCACCACATAAACAAACACGATCGGTAATACCATTTTTTTTTAAGCGAGGCCACGTTTTTCCGTGTAGCGATGTGTAAAGACTGTTCACGATAAAATGAGCACTTTTGAAAGCCCTGCTCAAGATCTACTTGTTGACACGTTGTGTATCATTCCACCTTAGTAAAATTAACATTGGCATGAGCCTCATCACTTTATTCATGCGTCGGTCAAATGAAACTGTGAAATTATTATGAAAGTAAATATTTTACAAATCTGTTTTTTTTTTTTTTTTTTTTTTTTTTTTTTTTTTTTTTTTTTTTTTTTTTTAACAGAAAGCAAAAGAAAAATTTTAAGGTATCACTAATGATTCCCTAACACTTTTTATTCGACGTTAAGATATAGAACTACTTTCCATCAATCGTTGCCAACTTTACCGGGTGAATGTCACTCAATTCGCCCATTAAAATATATGCATGCAGTGGCGGTAATTTATTTTTAAAGTTCATTTATAAAGTGATCACTTTATCGTGAATAGCCTTTACCTATATAAAACCATAGGGATCGCTATTTGATCCTCAAAGGGATCTCACAATGATTTTTGCATGTGAAAAACATGGCGGACGTTGCACTTGCAGTTGGGTTTTCTCAGGGTTCTCCCGTTTCTCCCACTTCTCATTCAGTAGTGCTCGGCGCCTCATTCCACCTCAAATAACTGCCCCGCGGCGCAGTTCTCCACGCCCTTTATTATTTATTTTTAGTAATATTAATACTGTTTTTAGTCTCTCATGGTGGGGAGTGGGGATGGGCGCACGTGACGTCACACGGAACTGATGCCAGCTCGCCGCGCCGGGCCGACACGAGCGCTTGATACGAGCACGCGGAAGTCGCACAGAGCGTGGTAAACAAACAGAGCCCAGTATTGAACGATTATCGGAGATACGACGGCATCGTTTGGGCTTGTGTGTACTGTGTAAGTCTGTATCTCATTTAAAAATAAAAATAAAAAAAAAAAAAAAAAAAACTTTTTTTTTTATTTGCTTATCAGCGTCGAAGAAAATACTCGATCCGCGCAGTCCATCGCGTTTTCCACATTTTCGCCGTCGTGAGCAAACTACGGCCGCATGAGCTCAATTCATGCGAAAAAATTCTTATGCCATAACTCAATGGTTCTTAAGTGATTCGTCAGTCACCATATTGTTAAGGAAACAACTGCTCCTCTTTAGATCGAGGCCACAGTAGCACGCTCGCCTCCCACCAAGGTGAACCGGGTTCAATCCCCGGCCGGGTCACCAGATTTTCGCAAGTGGGAATCGTGCCGGACGACGCCGTTGATCAGCGGGCCTTCTCGGGGATCTCCCGCCTCCCCCTCCCCCTCCCACTTCGGCGCCTCTCCACATTCACTTCAATCACCCTCATCGGCTCTGAAGACCTCTATGTTAAGAGCCGCCGAAATCTCTTCACTTCACTCCTCTTTAAATCAATGTCTCTTTAATAGAACCAGGTTTCCAAAAATTAATATGTTTTAAATACTACCAATTCAAAAAATATTCCTCGATGTTTTTAACGCCTATATAGGAAAAGCAGGTCATGCTCGTTGTTTTGGCAATACGGCCGGCATCTGTTTACAAGTTGGGCCTACACAGGTTATGGCGAAATCGCTAAGGGGCCTTCGGACTGCAAGGTTCCGGGTCGAAATCACAGTAAGGCATGAATACGCGTGAATTGTTTTTAAGTGTGTTTGTATAATAGTTTGTATGGAAGTCGTCAGTCACCCGGCGTGCATTGAGGGCCTTAAAAAGCAATAATTAGATATAATGTCCACTACAATGTGAAGTACAATCTACTGAGCATCTGTTTTCTATACACTGTAACATGGGAGAAGCAAATACTAGCCATTTTACCGGAAATTAATTACATTAAAAATCACAAGACATGCTATATGCGTCATTCTGAGGAAATACTTTACACGTTGATATTATGACGAGTTCAAGTTGAACACGTAATTATGTTTGTATACAGTTATGATAATTATTTACATATGTGTTTTGGACACTAGCACACGTCTATTTACCTACTGTTTTGAGTAACGTTATTTTTTTACCCCTCCTAGGTTTAGGATTGTTTAATTAAAAAGGCGTAATATTTTTATTGTAAACCACCAATCAAAATTTTTTCAATATTTTTATTCTTGTTTGTGTTGCTCTATGACATTCTGATATGTACTCTGAATATGTTGATTTCAATTTATTGGTTAATTTGTTTTATTGAAAAGTAATTATTTTATTTAATTTTAAAACGTAATTGTTTATTTTATTTGTTTTTTTTGAGAGAGGATTGATGTTTGATTGTTATTTCCGTTTGTGTTACCGGGCGTAGTTTCTCTCCTATCGCATCAGGTTTTTAGAGATAGTTACCGGAAGTGATTGCTTCTGGGGAGGGAACTTCGCATCTTCGTAAGGATGGTTTAGTTTTCAACCCCAGGCGTTACAGTTAGACTTTGCAGAGCCGTCAAAGTCAAGTAGAGGGCTAATTCTCTTTAATTATTAGCTATGTTATTTGTGGTTTTCGGTCTAAGAAGAGACGCCGAGGAACCTTAGCGACGCCATGTTACAGGCTAAGGGTCTGGCCTATATCCAGGTGACGCCTTCGTCATTTTGAAGTTAACTGTTTATTTAATTCAAAAGTAAAGTGATCTCCAGACACAAAAGTAATCCTACTTTTATGATGAGATATTGGCAGAACATTTCTCTTGTAATTAGCATATTTTGGAAGGTAGAAACCAGTGGTCCCACTCTACTGACGAGCTTAGCACCGGCGAAGTAATTTATTGAAGAATATAACTTTGTAATAGTAGTGAACTTTCAATATAATTAACTTTCTTTTGAGAGTTAGTGTTTTGATAATGAGGAGGTTTGAATTTATAGTAAATACGATAGTTGAGACAGCGATTTGTACTAAATTAATATGGAGCTAAGTAAACTCATTGCAGGCGAGAAAGCACTGATTGGAAACTACTTCGAAATAATGATCTGAATTTATTTTATTTACAAGTTTAACTTACTTTGCGGCAGCTTTCTAAATATTTTAACTTAAATTAATTTCTTTAATTTTCTGTAAGTTTTATCTTAAGAGGATGGTGGTATAAATTCAAATTTACAGCAATCCTACTTGCAGTCATATTTAATTTATTTTATCACATCTGATCTAATCTTGAAAGAAATACAATTTTCATTTATTAAAAATCATTTTCAGACAAGTTCATCTAAATGATAAATGGCTATTTTCTGGTTTATTTTCAATTCCATAAAAATCGGCTTATCCCATTGGTATGTTTTTCATTTAACTCCATTTGTCCAGTGTTTTTTACATGAGTTTGGCTTTCATGAATATTTCAGAGTTCCAGTTTCTACGACATGGTCTATGTAAGGTAAATGTGTGATATGTGTAAATATTTCTCGTGTCTCACTCGTTCACACACTATTACATGAATAAAGCTTCCTTAATAACAACTAGACACATAATTGAAACCTTTATAGCTAATTTGGCGCAACTAACGTAGTAGCATTAGTAATTCATCCAAAGTTACACAAATATATTCCTGTGTCCTTCACAATACGCTAAAAATTACTGTAGAGCTAGACCTTTCTATGAGTAACCGCTCTACACAAATCGTATTGCTATAGTTTGCGAGATCTATGTTTGCGCGAATACGCCTATCTCGGTAAATAAATGTTCTGTAAATACGACTTTTGCCAGAAAAAGTAAAAAACGGTTATAGGTCCATTTTTTTTTACTTTTATCTTATTACATGTAATCATGGAGAAAACAAATTCATGAAAATCCTTAAATATCGAATTTTTAAAGCTTGCTTATACAGTTTCCATAGCGGTAAGAGAAAAGTGCGACTATGCGGGCATATTTTAATATGTGGGGTTTCATTGCAAGTCCCTTCGTTACAGATCTAATTTGCGCAGTACAGCATCACGACGGAAACACTGCAAGTCTTGCGCGTAGGAGCGAAGAGGCGCTAGAGGTGCGTGTTAGTGTCGCCCGTATCGCTCCCTCACTTCTTGACCTTGGACGCGCAGCCATATACTCCTCTTAAGTGCAGTTGTCAAAAGAGTTTTGTTTGAGTCTCATTCAGGTATAAATTTGGTAATTATTAAGTCTTAATCACTTTACTCTGAGGTGTAGACCGTCATCCTGATAGGATTCCATGAAAAAAAAAATGTGATTATTTCCTAGCTGACTATACTAAAAATTGTTACAGATATGCCAAAGATGATATTGTGCTGCCGATACAGTCTGCAAGAATAAGGACGCTTAATTCCTTCAGTTTCCTGTACGGGAGGTTGGAAACGAGAGCCAAAATGCCTGTAGGTGACTGGATCTGGCCAGGTGAGTTAAGCCATATGCACTAGAAAACGATTTGTTTTGCGGATATGTTTATATTATTCTTAGAAATATGTTTTATGAATTAAAGATATTTTTCAATGGGCCACGTCTTTATGTCTCTTGTGTTTCTTTGAGCAGCAGCACTGATTAAACCGAACTTGTGGAGCATGTACTGCCAATGTCATATGAAAACGTGCCCACAAACTTCTGGTTTATATTTGTGTTTTCTCAAATAAATTAGCAGTAATGAACCACAACGAAAAAATCTGGAGTTTTTCAAAAATGGCTCCATTCCAAAAATTTAGCATAAAGTGAACATTTGTGTACTAAAAATTGAGGCGTGATAATGATGTATTTTTATAATTCATGTCATACGAAAACTACGAATGCTAGTGACTGCAAATATGCCTAATCTTAATTAGTACACATTTCCGTAAACTTTTAGTCTATTTCTGTGTAAATTGAATGACAAACCACTTCATACTTAAAATACGTGCAATTTTAGACTATTTCGAAGTGCTTAAATGCAGCTCATTTTATTTACTTGCTTATGAGATCACTTTTCTCTACGCGTGTATGCGTGTGTAGGTGTGTTTGTATGTGTATTGTCCTCCCCCTCCCCCTTAAACTTTTAACGCGTTAACCGAATTTCACCAAACTCGGTACATATGTATTACTTAATACGTACATTCGACTTTTATAATTTTAGAACACTCCAGGGTCTTATTTTCAAAATTGTGGTCATCTTAATATTTAGGGTGATATGTCATATCTAGGGAACCATTTGACTTACTCAAATTAAATTTTTTATGTTCACGGTGCATCATGTAAGCACCGAATTTAGGGATGCACAAAATTATTGGTCAGCCATTTTGTAATGTAGCACAACATAAAAAAAAACCTTTACGTAATATTTTGAAAACTATTGAGCCGATTTTCGCCAAATTTGGCAGTTAAATAATACTATGATAGGTCATGTTAAAATATGCGATTTAAATGGACAACAAACTTATCTTCCCTACAAATACTTAATATGCATTTGCCATATTTACCATGCCATTCGGCAAATTTCGGTCAACTTTGCATGCTGAAAGTATAGTACAAGCATTACATAAGCCAACACATAGTCATTGTTGTCCGCCATTTTGTAAAATAGAGCCAAATGAAGAAATCAAATTTTTATTCATTATGTAGCTTCCTCCTTTCGTCATCCTCTTTGATACAAAAATATTTCTAATAACTACCTGTATTAAAAAAATTTCTAATAAATGAAATAACTCAGTAGTAATTAATATGGTTAAGTGTAAATTAGAACTTAAGTGAGACCATAATTCTAACAATAATGGCAATTAAATAACATAATGTTTTTTTCCCTTACAGGAATATAACCATGGTCCAAAGCGGCCAGTTCCAGAGTTTAAGAACTTGTTAACTACGTTTCTTTAACGTCACAGCCGAAATTAGATAAAGAGTTTGTACCGCGTAATATTTATAACTTATTCTAATAAATTACCTAGCATAAGTTTTGCAAATATTTTTAATTCTGCAAACAGAGTAAAAAATTAAAGCAGCTAACAGAAGTATTTTATGGCAAAATGTACTTACTGCCCCGCTTACATTTTTCTCTTCTTTTTTTTGCGTTTGCTTTACATGAGTGAGAAAGTATCTCTGCTTGAACACTAAACCATGTAAAAAAGTACATGTTACATGCTAAGAATTGTTCTGACTAGGGAGCTTTGAACTCTTGGTTGAATATGTATGGATTCGTTTCAGCACAAGGTGACTGCAAAACGCGAAAAACGTAACATTTTACATGCTCATAGAATTATTTTACTCGTAAAATTACCCTATGCACTTCGATTGCTCCATTTGCAAAATATTGTTTCCATCTTACGATCAAAATCGTGCATAATAACTGAAAAACTTCGGTGACTCGAAATAATGTGCAATATTTATACTTAAAAACTGAACCATAACCCAACTAGTAATAGTTTCTGCTTTCGAAAACTCCTATTATATGTCTGTGATAGTACTTAAAATATTACTACAGTAAAATCGTCATGTTCCTATCACGCTGCGCAAAACTATATAACATTAAACATTCTATGTCCATATAAGCTATATTGCTTCCGTGCTCTCATTACTCTCGATTTTGATATGTTATTTACAATTTACTAGTGCTCTGATTAATTAGATAGCATTTCAAGAAACAAAAAAATTTATTTCAAAATATTTTTTAATACCTAAGCCTAAACTTCAGTAAATGTTAATTATCTCATAGCCATCTGGAAACCAGTTTATTCCGCTCAATGGTAAAAATACAGTTAGTGACACTAAAGCATTGGAGACAGTAGTTTACAGTTAGTTATGGTAGTGATACGTTTAGCTCTCTCAGTTTGAGCTATCCCTAGTTACCATCTCAGTGAATATTAATGAGAGAATTCGGCCATGTAAGGAGACCCCTGCCCCGACATAAGACAGCTCTTCTTATACGTGACAGGTGACACGTTGGCAGGCTTGCTTTTTTGACTCGCCTTTGTAAGTTTTGCAAATAATACAATTTCAATTGTTATTACACGTCTGGAAAAATTATTTCAATTAAAATAACTAACTCTGATAGTTCATAACATTTCAATGAATTATCATACCAGGCGATACCAGAACATCTTAAACATACATAGTATGTGAGTTTAAAGCAAAAATTTTTTTATTACCTGCCTCGGCCTAGTGAATTTAATAAGGTACTTCAGTGAAGAAAAAATTATAACACGTATTTTTAATGATAATTTATTATGTGCTG
This sequence comes from Dryococelus australis, assembly GCA_029891345.1. Lineage (NCBI taxonomy): Eukaryota > Metazoa > Arthropoda > Insecta > Phasmatodea > Phasmatidae > Dryococelus > Dryococelus australis. The sequence continues at coordinate 256,784,978 of CM056995.1, forward strand.
TGACATATGTCACGATATTGATAATACAAAAATGAGTGTTTATTACACTACACGGTAAAAAATATTTACATACGTTACCGTACTTCAGCACCCGTATTTTTCATATAAAAATTCTTCATGCACAAAATATATCGAAAATCAATTGATAAGACCTTGGCATGCGATCAGCAAAACTATTGATTTCAAATAGTTGGGCTGCTGATTACTATTAAATACTATATGGTAGCCTCATTACTCTCCATGACATTTTTGTGTAATAAATCGTGGCATTGTAAAGATTCAATAATTAAATCCCAATATTTAATTTGGAATAAAAAAACTTGGAAGTACTCAGTTTTATTTGTGAAAAATATTAATTTAATTTACCAAAAGCCAAGGGGTTTCTAACACGAAACCTGCGTCACACGTCTTTTTTATATCCCGATAGTTGTAAAAGTATAAATTGAATTTCGTGCAGGGTTAGCGATAGCACGATTGTCTAACTCAAGATTAATGGTTTATTGTTTAGGAAAAATGAAAATAGGGTCTCAAATAAACTACCGCGATTGGTAAAAGCAGTCGCAAATAATACCAAATCACTGACAGTAACATACAGACAGGATCGTTCACTTGATGCACTAGAGTACGAACATTTTGAGTGCCCAACTAAATATTACGAACTAAAAAAATACGGCGTGTAGCCGCAAAATCTATTCATGTACTGAGGCAAACTAGTTTGCAGTGTGGATCACTACACCCGGATCACGTATCAAAAGGGCCTCTTCACACTTCTTTCTTGACGTACGAGTTGGCTGTCGTCGTATTTAAGAGCTCTTCTCGGATGTAGACCTCAAAGTCACTAAATACTACCCAACGATGCATATTAAGAGGGGGCTGGAATGCCGCGTTTTTTTGTAAAATAGTTGTTTGCGCGAATACGCGTATCTTTATAAATAAAAGTTCTGCAAATACACCTTTTATCAGAAAATATTAAAAACAATTATCTATGTCCCTATTGTTTTACTTTTGTCATAGTAAGTGTATTCTTGGAGAGAAAATTCGTGAAAATGGTCAAATATCGCAATTTTAAAGCTTGCCTATGCAGTTTCCTTAAACGGCAAGAGAAAAGTACGACTATAAGAGCGTATTTTAATCTGTTATCTTTCATCGGGTGTAATAAAACCCCACTGTTACAGATCTAATTTGCGCAGCAGGCCTACAGCGTTACTACGGAAACACTGCCCGCCATGCGCGTGGGAGCGATAAGGTGCTAGAAGTGCGTGTTAGTGTCACCCGTATCGCTCCCTCGCTTCTTGATCTTGGAAGCAAAGAGAGAGAGAGGGGGGGAAGTCATGCCACTCTTAATGTAATTATCCCCCCCCCCCCCATTCTCGAACTACAACGACCAGGCAACAATCGCGGATTAACGCACCCGTTCTACAAAGAGAAGTACGAGCAGCTATAAAATAAAAGAAAGGGCCCTAGGGACGGAGATAAACAAAATACACAAACGCTGCTCTTAAGCGCAGCAAAAACCGACCATCCCTATAACGAAGGATGATCGACACTTACAATCGTTCCCTCTGATACGGAAAGAAATTAAGGGGGAAAATGCTACTTTGATTCCTCTTGTGCGGCAGTGAGGCAGTTCCATCTAAACCCAGATTTTAAATTCCTTAAAGCAGTGCAACTAGCTTTGACAAAGTACGATGTCTGTTCATGCATTCATTCACGTGTTGTTATGTTTGATCGTTAGATACAATAAAACTGTAACTATAAATTCAACACACGTGGCTGGAGCAGAACTCCTGTTCGACGGTTCGTTGTACTGTATACATGCGTATAGCCGATGGCTACTGTTTCTGGTCCATACGTGCATAGTCAATAGAGATGGTACTCAGCTTCCCCTGACAACTTTCCTTCCCGCAACCCGCCACGCTGATGAGTTGCTGTGGTACATATACGTCAGGCGCTCACGCTGCTAATCAAACGCAAACTTGTTATATTTAGGAGCCCCGCCCACTTGAAGTATTTTTCCCGAGTTCGAGGTCATGGTAGCTGAAAGGTGACACTAAAACGAACGTTTGGGTGGAGTGCTCTGTATTGGCACACAGCCATGTGCAATGTGCAACGTGAGACTGATAAACTGCGACAATATCGACCGCAAGATTCCAATACTGGAAAACTAATGGATATGTGAAATGTATACAGTTGTATATATTTTTTTAATCAGTTTAATATGTAAAGACGGGTGAAACCAATATTACCCTACCGGCATAGACAGAAGTAATTAAATTCAAACAATTTTCAAAAATGAATTTTTGCTATTGTAATAAAGTCATCTTTTTCATATCCCTATAGTACGTAAGAAGTTTTACACATATATTAGACCTGTAAATTACATACGAAAATATTGTCTACCATTTACACATTTCAAAAAATGCACTTTAAATACTAAAAGAGACATCAACGTTTCTAAGTGGACAAATTTTTTCTTAAGCACCGTCCAGACAAAATTCCTAATTTTATATATTGAAGAATTTGTAAAAATAACTATACTTATATAATAAATTAACCTAATTTCTCCGGCACATATAAAATTTGTTAACATATAATATCTTTCTTGTGTAGTGTTGTGCTATTTTTATTGCAAGTTTCATAAGAACTGGTCTGGCATTTTCGTATAAAAAGCAAAGATGCCTTAGCTCATGTGTTTAAACCAAACAAAAATTCCGAATTAAAGTTCATCATATAAAAATGTTACAGTTTTATGTTATTATTTTCGTGGTTGCCAATAGCAAGCAACGCTTGAAACTTACTAGGTTAAAGCCATACAAAGAAATACACTGAATCGCTGGCTTCAGATAATCTATACTATTATATAAAGAGGTAAAGTTTGTTTGTTTATTTGTTTGTTTGTTAGACGTAATCTCTAGAAGTACTAATCTGATTCGTATAATTCTTTCACTGTCGGAAAGCTACATTTTTTCCAGTTGGTTATAGGCTTTGTTAAATTTAAAAAAAAATCCTTGAGAAATTTCGAAATTTGTGAACCAAGCCAGAGAAAAATGAGCTACTTGGCTGCTTTCTAAATATACTCTACCAAAACTACAGGGGCCACAGAGGTCCAGTGGCTAGAGCAATTCCAAGGGGGGCCGTAATGGCTTAGTGGACAGAAATATATCAAGTGGGGCCACTGTGGCCCAGTGGCTAGAGCGATCCCAAGTGGGGTCGTAGTGGCTCAGTGGCTAGAGCACTCTTAAGTGGGGCCACAGTGACTCAGTGGATATAAATATGTCAAGTAGGACCACAGAGGTCTACTGGTTAGAGCGATTCCAAGTGGGGCTGCAGTGTCCCAGTGGCTAGAGCGATCCCAAGTGGGACCACAGTGGGTCAGTAGATAGAAATATATTAAAAAAATATATCAACGCAATAAAACCTTCAAGGAGCTATGGCAGGCTGCTTTAACTTGCTATCACGGCGAAATAATTAGATGTAAGCAAAAATGTCTAGATGCTTTTTGTTGACAATTTAACTAGGTACTAAATTATAACTATCAATTTTCGCCATAACTGTATTAGTTTAGCAAGAATTTAAAAAATATTGCATTTACTTTTAAGTTTACATTTAAACGTTTGTAAGACAAAAAAATCAGAATAAATCAATGCCCAGCGAAGCGTGTGAGGGTACATCAGGTTAGTTATATTTTTCAAACCAATTGTTGATTTATTTTGTAAGTTTTTGCCTGAACTGACGAGAATTGCCTCCATAGTTGGTTTATTTTCAAATTTATTTGCCAACAAAAATTTACGTATTTTAGTCAGTTTTTACACGTGATTTATGTATTTACGGTCAAGGATAGGTTTTCAGAGGCAGATTTCATAATTGTGTGGTCAATCGCAAACCACACGAGGTCCCGGATTCATGTCTCTGATAAGCCGTATATATGTGTGATTATTAAGTGTAAGTTTACGTTAGTGCAATATTTGATCCATCGTCCTACAAAATTCTCGGCATAAAATGGCGACATAAAAAGTCGTATACAAGGTACAATCTGAGCTGCTCGTGTTGAGGCGCCCACCTAGTTGGAGCAGTTTTCCACCTTTGAGGAATACAGAGGAAGCTATAAGGACGATACTGACACTCGTATTAAGTTCATTATCGCCTCTATGGCACTGAACCCGACTTGCAGGCTTTTCGTTGTACTGAATGTAATGGCGGGACTAAACTAAGGTTTCATGCAGTCATCTACCCTAGCTTCTAAAAGAAAAAAAAATTACAAATTTTTTTGATAATGTCTTGGTGAAATTTGAAATAGCGTCTCCAGTGTGCGTGATGTCTTGAAGTTCGTACTCAGTCGGAAGGGGCCGCGGTGGCTGAGCGGTTAGCCTGCCCACCTCCCACCAAAGCGAACCGGGTTCAATCCCCGGCCGGGTCACTCCCGGATTCTCGCATGTGGTAATCGTGCCGAACGATGCCGCTGATCGCCGGGTTTTCTCGGTGATCTCCCGTTTCCCCCGCCCATTCATTCCAACGCTGCTCCATACTCACTGCAATCACCCTTATTAGCTCTCAAGGCCTCGATGTTAAGAGCCGCTCAAATCTCTTCACCCAGTCTGAAGTGGGTGTTGTCCTCGTAGAACAATAAACAGAAAACACTGTGAGACGCATTTCAATCACCTAGGTAGGCGAGCGCCTTATAAATGGTGTGTTGTAGTGGGGGTGCGGGATAATGTTGCAGCTATCTGGATGAAGCCGGCGAGGAACGTGTACGGGCCGTGGCCGGCCTCCGGCGAGGTCGACATCATAGAGATCCGCGCGAACCGCAAGTACATGACGGCGGGCGGCGTGTCGCAAGGCGCCGACACCATGGGCGCCGCCCTGCACTTCGGACCCAACTCCAGCTACAACATCTGGAGACCCACCTACTGGACCAAGTGAGTACGCACTACTGCTGTATGTTCGATATCTCGATGGAAGGAAGTAAGGAAAACAACACTCTCCCACCGCACATACTTCAATGACCCATAGACCACGCCATTCCCGGAAAAGGCAACCTCTGGACAGGGAATCCTGCCCAGAAACTGAAGACGCCAAAGGCAGACGGCACTGGAACGAGACTGAAGATTGGACGTAAGGGCCTCTTGAGGTCAAGTGAGAGGGAGAGAGTGTGTAGTGAATTGTATGTTTGTATGTGAGAAAATGAGAACGTAACGACAGACTGCAGTGTGGTTTGACTACGCCCTTTGGGCTCGGGGGCGAGGTGCCGGGGAATGCTTCTGGTTACCGGACATCATCCAAAACTAAGTCCGTACACAGTTGAACGCACTGGGCCGCGAAAGTTGATGAAGGGTATACCGTCATGCTTAAGTAAATGCCAAAGAAGGAAATGCGCGGATGCGATAGTTAGTGTGTGTTTGAGTAGAATAGTGTAGTTTCGTTTTATATTTCGGACCAGCATGACAGTTCGGTTTCAAGATTTCAAAGTTCCCTGAACATCTAAAGAGCCGATTTAGTTTTTTTTTGCGGGGGCTAAAGTAATGTTTAGAAAGAAGCGCTCCAGGTATGACCTTTTAATAGGTATCGGCCACCTGGAGCGGAGGTTTGGAGAGGCCAGCGCCGGTTCCACCGGGAACTTTGTTCGATATATCGAACGTTCGTATCAATATCTGAATCCCATAGATTATCGATAATTCGACAGTGTACTATAATATCGCCAGTGTCAAAGTTCAATTGTTGGAAATTTCAACAGTATCCTTATAATTAAATTGCTGATGATATCGGCAACGTTGATGCTATTTAAACCATCACAGACGTTGGCAGCCTTTTTCAATTTTTTCGACATACTCGTGGTAAAATCATCGGTGTTGCATCATATCTGCCACATAAACTGGCTGCGATACAGTTAATGAAAGAGTTAAATCCTTATCTGCCACTTGAAGGTCCCAGTTCATTTACCTGCTGATCAACATTTCTGTGATGCGTAGCGCTCAGCTGGCGGATGATTTACTACAACTCTGCATCCATCGACTGATCTTTAGGTGACAAAAGCTGTAAACGCCAATGAAATGAGTACAGGACGTTCGCGAGTATAGTCTATTGGTGGTTTCTTCACACCCTTTGAATAAAACCTTCGAAAAATCACCCCATGTATGCCATATTAAGTACTTTTTAAATATGCCATGTACTACAAGCGTTTTATATCTTTGCTAACATTAAATTATCTTATTTTTCGTTAAATTGAAGTTTGACCAATATTTTGTTTATAAATTATAATGTTTCATTCTTAATAACTATGTGTAAAAACAGTGAGAAAACACGTGTGGTGGTAAAGCCTAGTAATAAATAGTTTTCGTGCAAAATATTATTACAACTTAGTGATTCGGTGCGTTGTCCTTTGGTGTAATTATTTAAGCTTAGTTTTTGCCAGGCAGAGGAATAATCTGTAAATAGAACTTTAGGCTTCAGAAAAGTGTGAAGTAACCGTGAATGGATTGCACATGATGTCCCGGGCATAGATGTCCAAATTGTAGCTGACAAGCGGAGTTACATAACCAAACATCATTCATGCTATTGTTTTTATTTACCAATCGCTTTAATGGCCGTCCGGCACGATTCCCACTTGCGAAAATCCGGTGACCCGGCCGGGGATTGAACCCATTTTGCCTTGATGGGAGGCGAGCGTGCTAATCGCTCAGCCACCGTGGCCAATTGACAATTATGTAATCTCTACATGAATGTCTTTCAGATAATGAAATACTAAATTGTCGTGAAATACGGCTTTGAAGTTTGCTGCTAAATCAAACTACCTGCAGGGACGTTCCCAACGTTCACTAGCAAACGTGCTGTGTTCAGGAACCTGACAGACACGGGGCAGACGTTCGCGGATGACTTCCACCTGTTCGGCCTGGTGTGGAACGAGACGACTTTCACCTTCACCGTGGACAACGAGGTGATATGCTGGATGTCGCCGCCTGTGGGTGGCTTCTGGGAGCTGGGCAACTTCGACAAGTCTCCGGGCGGGGAGAACATCTGGAGGAACGGAACAAACCTGGCGCCATTCGACCAAGAGGTGCGTACTTAATCCATCGAGCACGCAGCCAGGAGATACCTGTTCACTGCGGTAAAAAAAAAAAAAAAAAAAAAAAAAAAAAAAAAAAAAAAAAAAAAAAAAAAAAAAAAATTACACATTTTCCTGTGATCAACGTAACCTTATTAAATTTAGTGGTGACTGCGGAGTCAATCTGATAATTACAAAATAACTTTCTTATGTTCAACTAACAGTATAGAGTTAATTACAAAATAATTTTGGCAGTGAGAATTTTCACACAGTAATATATCGTTACCACTTCTTTTTCCATTGTTGGCGAAGAGTGTGATTAGAGTCAGATTAATTTTTGAAGCTATTGAACAAAATATTTTAGTTATTCAATTAGAGCCAACTTATACGATTTTCAACAAAGATGTGTAAAATATTACAGAAAATCGAGTGTAATAGTCATTACAAACTTCTGCGTCTCCTTAAATCATTTTAAAGATAAAAACCATAAATAATGTCTTACAAGTTTTTTTTTGGGGGGGGGGGTTAAAGTACTTCCATGAAAAAATTGCATTTGGCGTGGTTTTCTTCGTGCATGGAAAACATTCAAATAAACAGATTTATTGTCTGGCTATTTACGAATTTAATATTGTTTAAATTTGTTCACGAAAACACCGTAGCTAGAATATTTAAATATGCTCTGAAGAAGAAATAAATATAAACTACAAATATTTTAGTTTGTACGGAACTGTGAGCATAATTTTTCATAATTTTTTTGAAAGAGGAACACAGAATTTGTAGCAAGCAAAGAAGTTCTCAAATTAATGAAATCAATAAGGTAGCTGTACTGTACACTAGATATTTACATTTAACTATATATTTTTAATAACAGTAAATCACAAATAGAAATAAATTGCCTGTTCTTAAAAACAAGAAACTGGCAATAACGCAAAACACGTAAAGTAACCATTTTTTTCTGGGGAAATTGTCGTGCAGACAAATAACTTGAGTCTGTATCAGTTTTGAAAATATTTTGACAAATCCTCGAACATGTCACTGGAATGTTAAAATTTTGATCTGGAAATGTCCCCAACTTGGGCACCATAGTGAATAATACAGATTTAAATTTTCGAACAGGAAATATAAGAAAATACGTTCTCAACTTACCCATGTTCAAATTCACCCTGTTTTCGCAATTACCAACTAACTATACTATAACAGTTTTAAGAGAGCACCTCGAAAGACTGTAATTTTTAAACACTTTAAAACCCAAGACAAAAAAAATATTACTTTGTAGATTACAATGATATTCATTTCAATTATCTCTTGTGCTGCAAGCTGCAACTGTTAACCCAGCGCACAGCTATGATGACACTGATTATGTGGAAGCCGGCTGCGGTCACGGGGATGTTCCATGATCGCTGCACGTGAATACAAAATGGCTTCTTAAGCTGTGATTCCAGCAAATCCCCATTTTTAAAGTTGTATTTACGAGTGTGTGTGTTGAATGTGTTTACAGCCTGGTCGTTTTTAATAATGCGACGATGGTAATATTTTTAATTAGTTGCCGACTTCCCTTGGCGCAGTCGGTTGGTGCGCCACTGATCTGGTGTGCGGGAGGCTCTGGGTTCGAAGCCCGGACAAGGCATGGGTGTTAATTTAAGTTAGGTTATAAGTTAGTCTGTAAGCCATCCCCTGCTAAGCCTTCAAGCATAAAACCGGGGAACTTTAGAAAGCCCTCTACAATACAAATTTTAATTAGTTTGGTTAAAATGCGCCTCTTGCTAACAGTTTTAAGTAATAAACAATAGGATAACAAACAGTACTTTTGAATTTATTTTTCGTATCAACCTCCTGTCTAAATAGAATTCAACTTCCTCTGTGCCAATACCACGATCATCTGTATTGAATATTTATCTCATTCATATGCTTAATAAATTTTATTCTCATAGAGAAAATCCTAAATTAAAAATATTAGCTTCACGTGTAAATAGCAATAACGCGTTCTTGTAAGTATAGAAATTCAACAACCAGAACTTAAGTAAAAACTGAACTTGTTTTTATCAATATTGTTTGCTTCTATGCAAAGTTATTTCTTGATAATTTAAACTGGGTTAAAAAAGGACAAGTAACCCTACACGCTACGACTGACAGTTAAATCCCAGGTTTTCATGACAGTTCCAGATATTAGTATTTTAGACACGTATGTTTACTCCCTTGCTTCTTTACATAACACTCAAGAAATAATAACTAACATGCGATGTAGAAGTGTCTTTTATTTTCGTTTCTTTTATAAAATTAATTGAAACTCTTCCAAAATCATAAAATAATCGAAGGTTTTTTTTTATAGATAAAACATACGCAGACGTGTGAGTTTGTGATGTATGAAAAGTAAGTCAAAGAGTAAGAATGTATAGTTGTTGACTTTACAATTGAAGCTGCCACATGTTTTTTAGACATAAAAAATCCTCAATAATCCAAATATTGTATAAAAAGTTATATATATAACCTCTGGTGCGCCAAGACTGCAGTGCGTGATTTGTCAACAGTTCTACATCGTGATGAACGTCGCGGTGGGGGGGAAGTTCTTCCCTGACGGCTGGATCAACTTCCCCTATCCCAGGCCGTGGAACTGGACGTCCGCCCACCCCATGAGGGACTTCTGGGAGCGGAGAGATAAGTGGCTGCCCACGTGGTATGGGGAGGACGTCGCCATGAAGGTCGACTACATACGTGTCTTCCAGTAGGACCGTCTGGAGTGAAGAGACGAAGCCATTTGAGGATTTCTCTGCGTGTTTTGGAGATGGTTTCCTGGCGTGAAACATAGTACCTAATTAATCGCTTCTGTATGCTCGTGGCACCATCGTGCGGCCAGCCATCATTCCTTCTCTTCCCAAGAGACTAAAAAATTGCATGTCACTTTGATGTACCGTGGTGGGAGGGGGATATCGCTTGACTCCATTAGAAAGGGAAGGAGCGATGATTGTCACGAGTTACTTGGCTGGCCGCACGAAGGCATCACGAGCACACGGAAGCAATTACAAAGTTACCTTGCGTCAGACCAGGAATCTAGCTGCAAAAATGCGGGAGGCCGATGACAGGATTGCCACAACTCATCTTCCGGACGAAGTGGCACCTGCCTGATTGTGTGTTCATGTGGCATTATTTATTCGCGCGTGTCTGCACTGCACTACTAGCCTTGTTCACGAGTTCCAAAAAATGTTATCACAGACTAGTCAAACACATAAAACTGAAAAGGCTGCGTGTATCCCTGCACTAACTTACTGAACAACTAAATGGCCTCACTTTTTAGAAAAGGGTGCAACACAGTGTCTGCAAGCAATCTTTTCTAACTCCAGTTGAATCGTTAAAGAACCTTCGTCAGGTTGGTACAGCCAATCCGACGCAAGGTTTGTTTCTGAAGCATCACGCAACCTGTACGTGATAGAGCAAACTAACATAAAAGGGACAGCCTCGCCAATTCGCTTCTGCATGTATATCTATTCTGTGAGTGTATGTTATCTGTTAAGTACAAATACAGTGAGAGCACCACGTTGTTACCAAAAATATGTTAAGAAATATAATAAAATAAATACGTTGTTTACAAAAGGTTGTACTGACTTTGGTGTTTTTGTATACGTCGTCCACTATCCGACTTCTCACAGCATTGTTCCAATAAAGTTGAACATGTGTCAAAATTTCCTTTTGTTTACAATCTATCAGTAGCAATAATTATACTGCTGATAGAAAATAACTGTTCATTCACGTGTATGAAAGTGTAGGCTCGTGTTTCTCTAGTCGTTAGATTCCAAGCGGAATATGGCACAAATATGAATACAACTTATAACAGCGTGAACAGAAAAAAAAAGTTTTGTGTTCTCGGAAGCGTTAAACACATGGAATTTTTATTTAGATACAGTGACATTTAAAAAGTGAAGCGCCCAGAAGATATGGTCCAAATCGGACGTAATTTGGTACACGTGCATGCCATTGCTGGATGTGTAAACAATTGGACATTGGTCTGTAACGATTAGAATGCCCACTAGAATGCGTTTGTGGTGCCAACACGAATTAGTGATAATGTGCCTCAGTCATTCAACACAGTGAGGTGTTTACCGAACACAAGTGCATGCCTTTGAGCACTTCTGAAATCATCCTTTCAAAATACCACTTTCACTATATTACATGTATTTAACGGATATACTGACTGGCTCCAAATAAAGTTGGTAACGAGGGGGGTAGGGGGGAGTAAGTCTATGTTTTAACTTCGAATTAAAAGTGTTAGGCAAACATTTGTGAATATTGAAACAATATCTTTTGCTATCTGTTTTTTTTTAAATCTATGTAGATGTAAGAATTATCATATTAGAAAATTATTTGCTTTTCTAATAATTTCGCAATTTCGCATGACCGAAGCAAGAATAAAGTGAACAGGCGAATGGCAATGTTAATGCCACGTACAGTGGAAGAATACACGAGAAGAATGTGAGCAAACCTTTCAATAATGCTCCGTTTCCCGTTAAAGCCTTTACACGGCCTTACCGGCACTTGGCGGAATTTGATAAAGAGCAGGTTGACGATCTGTTTGAGACGGGGTGGATAAATCGTGCAACTACAATTCATGTGGCGCGTTCCGAAGCCACAGTGGTCTGATGGAACCAATGGACACACGAGGACACCCACGTTTGTCGTGAAGGTTCCGGTTGACCAAGATAGACCACACCATCATGTGGGCCAAACAATACGAAATCCCACGATATCGAAGTCTGCCATCCGCACACAATTACTGAACACACTGCCCCGCTCAATGCTATCACGCAATATGTATAAGACGACTGGTTCTCTCTCCGTGCGTAGGCTGCCTAACACCAGAACATATACTGCTGGGTTTGGGGTGATGCCATTACCGAGAGGCATGGAGGGATTGGAATGATGACGAGTAGCGTCGCTTCATGTTCAGTAATAACATTTCGGTTTTACATTAACACGGTTGACCGTTGTGTGCGAGCATGGCACGCCGAGGCGACAAAACACATCTTGACAATGTTGCGAATTTACACTAGTATTACTCCTAGCATCATTGTTTGAATAGCCCTAGAGAACTACTTCATACCATCTTTGGTAGTTATTCGGAGGACTCTGTCGGCACGGTGGTACGCCAGTTAATATAGCTGCATTCTCATGTGTTATCACCCACGAGATGGCACCCAGGTAAAGTATTTCAACACGAAAATGCTTGTCCACACGCGGCATGTATGTCTATTGAATGCCTGCGTCAAGTTCGGGTACTCTCGTAGCCAGCAGAGTTCGCCGATATGTTCCCGAGAGAACATGTATCGGATCATTTCGCACGTCATCTCCGACCCGGCGTTGATCTGCACGACATTGGCGTCATGTTATAACAGCTGTAGGCCAGCTTTCATCAGAAAGGAATACAACAGATGCATGCATCTCTCCTGAACCGAATCGGTGAGTGTATCCAGGCCCGAAGGGATACTATAGCCTTCTGACATGGGACCAGTGGTAGGTCTATGCCCATACTACTAGATATTTTGTCTGTGTGATATGGTAATCGTTCCAATACAGTCTCGTGACTTTTAAACACATGCAGTTTCCATTCATTCTACAGTAATCACTCCCGGGTGTTTAAGAATTTTCCGTTAGTGTCTTTAAAAAATAAACACAAACCCATGTTTACAAGTTGATAATTAAAATTTATATGGATGTATTAGTGTTTCTGACCACAAACCATATTAATTCTTTCTTTTCGTTTGATGCATACATACAGCTCGATTTCGTGGTGTGAACGCTGGGTGAAACTCAAGTGGTAATTATTATATTGTCAATTGTCTGAAGGATATGCAATGGGCTAAAAGCAACAAACTAAGCGGGGCTTTCAAAAGTGTTCAGTTAGCAGTAAAAAAACCTTCAACTAATTTGTTATTGAACCACCGATGTACTGGTCCTACAGTGTGTGTTTTATATCACAATTCTACAGATAAATATCCTATAAGAATTATAAATAAGATTCATTAAATGCGACAAAGAATGGCTTAGAACGTCGCTATGACACAATTAAATACTTATTCTCCAGTTTAGGTGGCACAGAAATTACAAATTGGACTCGTATTCGAGAGGATGTGGATTCGATTCCCAATCCGGGCATTCAGATTTCGGTTTCCTATGCTCTTCAGAAATCACTACATGAAAATACCGCACTAGCTTCTTTGATTAAGCACACTAAATCAGGACGTACCCGCACAGACCGTACCATCATGAAATAGTACAGATCAGCAAACGCGAAGGGAACGACCGCAAGACACAGTCGATATTTGTCTAGATGCAAAAGAGTTTTAAAATGTTTAGTAAAATTAGTAGCTGATATTTATGAGTAAGAGAATTAAGAGGAAGATTTATAAATAATAGCGGTTTTTCTGGGTGAAGAGAAATATGTTCACAATAAAAATACCGAATTTTTAAGCATACATTCAGTCAGTTGAATTTAACATCCTGGGAGAATTTCGTTTACTTGCTGATTTTAATTGACACTAAACTAATATTTTTCTGGAATTCTACAATGTCTATACATAGAACAAAGTTTAACAAACTTCTGAATATAATTTTAAAAAAATACTGAGCTAACACATGCAAACACAGAATTGCACCACATGCTTACACCGAAAGAAAAGTTATCAGTTCTCTTTAGGTAGTCAAAGAGTACATTTACGGTAGGTTCCACGATGCTTACTTTATGTTGTGGTTATATCTAATCCAATTTGAAGTTCCTATTAGTGTCGACGCACAATGTTGCACAGTAGCATCTGAAACCAAATGTAAGATAATACATTTTACAGCTAATTTTGATAGACCCGACAGCTACCCAGGATAGACTAATGTTATGGAATATCGCCCAGAGTATTGGGTATGCTGGCCAGACAAGCAAACCAAAGTAGACAAACACAGACCAGAGATTTCATGGAATGCTTCTCGGCCAAAGTCGGGCCTGGTCTCGCCTCCCCCCCCCCCCCCCCCGCAACTATCCGCGGCGTTCTAGGAGCACTTATTTAACAAAATCAAAATAACGATTAAACCAACCACGAAAGGTGAAAAAAGAAATATTAAAACCGGTATAAAAAGAAAATTTTAAAAGTTTGATAAACTTTTAAAATTCTCTTTAAAAGTCTTAAGATGTTAACATTATAGAAATTTCCACTTGGAAGGAGGATGTCCAGAAAGGACACAATCCAAGTTCGTATCAGTTACCATAGAGTACTGGGGTTCTTCTTTAACCCCAACATAGCCACTCCATCATATCTGCAATAAATATAGTTATTTAATCAACATATTTTATTGAGTTCTAGTCAAATAAAGTATATCACACATGATCAGGAGTTCAGGCCCCCAATTTTTCACAACATGATAACCACCGACAATCTTGGTGTGGTCAAATGTCCGTCTCCCATAGATCTGAACAGCATCATGGAAAGCCTTCTCGAGATTAAAGTCAAGTCCTCTCATTCCATAACGTCCTTTTCATAAATACACAAATTTAATGTATTTCTACTTGGAGAAATTTTTGGGCGAGCAACAGCCTGTCAGAAGTGTCCATCCTAGGGATCCTATTTCCTCTATCATGCTCAGAAACACTGCAACACCAACATTTTGGACATTCCTCTAGTCTAGCCGAGATAAATTGTGATCGCTTTATTTATATTAGACCCTAAAAAACAGAAGAAGCCCTGGAAATCACCTTTAATGATGTAATAGAAAATGTAGTTCTATATGTCTTGTAGCCATAAAAAAAAGCATGCTGGGTACTTAACAATAGTCGCGTAACATGTGTATATATTGCAGCTCGTTGCCAAACTATAACATCATTGGGGGCAATTGCCAAGTGCTCATGTAAGCATTTCAAGTAATTCATAGCCAAAGGTAGGCCTGACCTGATCACCACCACCCCCTAGAACCAAACCCCAATTCGGTGTGCTGGCATCATAACTTTACTTCTTTTTGCCATTCAGTTATGGATCCTAAAGTTTTATTAGTCTCGGAACACCATCAAGAATCGAACCATTCTGTAACATTTATCTCACATCACCGTCCTTCCAGGTTGGCTTACAAGACCCCTTTGTAAAGAGCCGCCAAACCCCTCCACTCCCATTCCTTCCTCGAGGAAAGTCTGTTACCTAATCATTATAGTCCAACTCGGAAAGATTCTGTCGAAACTGGGGTTCTCATATGAACCACTAATAATGCCAAACCATGGCTGTTACTATAGCCAACATCCAAATCGCACATCTGTTTCCATCCTCTTTTCTTCATATTCACGTGATTAATTGTAATTCAGTGTAGTGATTAGTCTTAGTTGGGAATTATTTAGTCACCAGAGGTAAGTAATCCAGTCAGGTGACACTAGGACATCTGTTACAGGTGACAATGGACCACGATATTCTCCTTTCATTAGCCTTAATCAACCACCAGTCCAGAGTTGGGATTCGAGCTCAATTTACGCATCCCTGTCAGCTCCAGACAAATCATGCATTACCTCCGAAACAGTGTCATCTTCTCCAAGCCAATCTGACTTTGTCTAGAAGTCAGACATGAGTGACTAAGAGGAGAAACTCATGCCTCTCTCCAGCAGCAGGTAGGAGGGTCGAAACTTAAAAACCCCAGGCTAGTCCTGGGGATGCTCCCCCTTCCCCAATTCAGCTGGTCAACAACCAGCCCAAAATAACTGGGGCCACAATCCCATGCCGCTCATTATGAAATCGACAAACAATGGATATCTGTACCAGCACCACCTTATGTATCAATCCTCCTGCCAACAAACGAATAAAACCAACAGCTATGACACCCAGTACATGAAGCCTAACTGCCCAGCAGATGATCAAGCAGGGGGAACAGTGTATAAGTTATCGCACACTTCAATGCTATCACTACTTCAGCATCTGGTATACATGTGCCTGACATCTTATATTGCCTACTTTATGCTGCACCCAATCGAGACATGCAATGTCATACATAAAGACCATTTTAAAATAGTTCACCATCATAAAATTTCTGTCATCATTTTCATCAGTAATGGTCTCGTACCAGGTAGAGAACAATTCATCTAACTCATCCAGTCATAGCTCAAGATGGACGGCAGTCTGCCCAGACTCGATAACCCGACATGGAGCAGACTCTAGAGAACAGTTCGACTTGGTTTATTCCCATTTACCCATCCTATGCTGGTATACTTTATATGTCATTTACCTTTACAGTATCTGCCAATACACGACCAACAGTGTACACAACCCAACATAACTGACAGAGTTTTTGGCCATTAAAAACACATTTAAAGAGTTCGTCTTTAAAATTTCCATGACCAGTCATGTACTGAGCTTAATAAAGTGTTCATGCAACTGGTCGTGACCAGCAATTGCTGGACGAGATTCTCCTTCGACTTTTATTACCGACAATGTCAGTCCGTGCTAATGATCGTACATGCTGGTGACTGTGAAGTGCTGAACTGAATAAACACGGGCAATTTCACCGACCTACTTGTAACTGCAGGTCCACGACATACTGGTTCATACTGTACTGGCCCTGCCCACTTCATTCTCTGTTTCTGCTAGTCCGAACAACTTCGGCCATCTATAGTGATCTTGCTGTCAACTATAGGCACACTACTCCACACATAAAAATGTTTTATTTTGAAAGACTTTAGCTATATTTTCAACAACAGTCCACAGTACTGGGTTTTTACATTACACACACATTTCACAATCAAATTCCTGTGTACATTTAGGTCCGAAACCACCTGAATACAGATCAGGTTACAAATTCTGCTCCATACTATGATTAGTGAGTATGGATTCAACTAAATTCGGTTCAGTAGCCTTGCTACAAAATGACTATGCTTCAACAATCACCACCACAAACAATCGTTGTTTCATTTGATTTGACTGATTTTTTAATATATGTATAAACTAGAAACAATGATTTTCCTATTATTTATATACTTTAGCTTTTGTGTGATTGGCTTAAATGCAATTATTGTGGGAGGTAAGAAGATTATACTCGAACTACTGGGTTAATGATAGATGCAGGGCTGGTAGTAGTTTATTTGGGATGTGTCAGAGTGAGGTATGATAAATAAGGAAACAATGAATATTAATGATCCAATGTAATAAGCCACCAAAGCACATACACATGTTTTACAACAAAATTAACATAACTGGAAACAGCAAGAAAATAAAATACACGGTGCATATCTTGCATTGATATCCAGCATGTGAATCAATTATTTTACGATTGGAGATATTAATTTACATCCCTAACACCATCCCTTATATTAATGTCTACAAACACATTCACGAAGCCCCAATGTGCAACTATGTGAAAGCTACTTGATTCCAAGTGGTTTAACATACACGATGTTTGACTGCACCCAGGGGCTTGGTTATGCATCAGCTAATACTACAATATTATGTCAAGTACACAAAGTTGACAACTCCCATCTCAATGTGTTTTCTGAGGAAATGGAACCTCACATCTATATGTTTTGATCTGGAATTAGTAACTGAATTTTTTTGCCAGTTGAATTGTACATTTTGCTATTACAGTATATGTAGCAATATTTACCTAAACTATCTGGTTAAACTTCAGATATTAAATGTTTTAACTACCAGTAACTCTCAGACAGTGGAAGATAAAATCACGCATTCGCCTTCGCAAGTTGACAATATTACAAGTTTTGCTTCTTGCTGAAGCTTGAGTTTGCACAATCTGATGACTTGAACACATTACTGGTGACAGAGTACCAACCACTGATTTTGTTTTTCCAGCCAGATCGCAAATAACACCAAAACATAGTTGTCATCTTTATAAAACGTCAACATGTAACTTCGTGTCCACTTTAAGTGCCACGTCACTCTCTTGATGGCTCGTTAATGCACATTCTTGTGAGAATAGATAAATCTGTTCAGAAGACTGTTTACAAATGCAATGTCGGGCCTTGTTACCTGTGAGAGATACAAGAGGCGGCTAACAGCCTCTTAATACTCAACATTCATTTCTCTAATGTCTTGGTCAGAAACATCATAAGTCCAATCCTGGGTCTAGCATTGTTGATACCGGCTTAGCCTCATCCATGCGAAATCATTCCAAAACCCTATCAGTGTAGGCCTCTTGAGAAATCCGCTTTATCCCTTCCTGTCTGTCCCTGGTGAAGGCCATTCCAAGACTGATGGATGAAACTAAGTCCCTCTTCTCAAAATCGCTCTTGAGACATTTCTTCACTTCTTCCATAAGTTGCTTGTCATTTAAAAAAAGTAGCATGTCATCGACATAAATAAAACAGTCATTAATATGGCGCCATGCCTGAAGTGGTGAACACAAGGATTTGCACATTCCTTGGTAAATTGTTTCGGCAACATTTCATCCATCTCCTTGTTCCAACTTCTACTGGCATATTTCAGGCCATACATGGCTTTCTTCAGTTTCCATGCCTTTCCTTTTTTCAATGCAATGAATTCTTTAGATGGTATGATACAAGTTTTCTGTCCTAAGACTCCATACATGTAGGCAGTGATTACATGAACATGCTCAATTTCGAAGTTTTCTTTTGTTACCAGCGACATTAGATATCTAATGGAGGAATATTTGACAGCTGGTGAGTAGGTTTCTTCGTAACCAATATCTTGCACTTGGATACAGCGTTTCACCACGAGACTGATTGGCTCCATCCCGAAAACCCATCTTGTTTTCAAGGGCCTGGCATCTCTAGGCAAGTCGATCTCTTCAAAAGTATAATTTTTTTGTAAATTCTTTGATGCTAGAATTTTGCAATTTTTCTGAATATTCACTTTGAAGTGCTGTATCAATGTCCTTAGGTTCTTCAGAAGAATTCACATCTTCAGGTTATATGATTTGGCTAAATTTGGGGTTGTACTGGTCGTAAAGATCGTCGAAACACTCCCTCTAGCTTCTTGGGTTTTCCCCCCTCCCTGTTAATTTTTTTTTCCTCTTGATACCCACCCCCAAAATGCAAAAAGGGTTCATCCTCACTGTGAAATACCTCATTTCCTTCTCCACATGTCGAGTTAGAGCCTTCTCTTCGAATTGTTTCAATTATGGGTTTTAGGCCATGTTTACTATTAAATATTTTTTTTCACTTCCATTTTGAAGGAAGGCGATGTACATGCTGACAGTCACTTTGCTACTTTCATGATTCAGGAAATGATACTCTTTAAAGGTATCACAATGTCCAACAAGGATAAGATTTCCCACCTTTGGATCCAATTTTCCCCTGTGAATATTTGGAGACATGAAGCATGGCTTTACAATCAAACCTTCTCAGATGTGACATAGATGGCTTTCTACCATGCCAAGCACCATAATGTGTTTTGTCGCCTAGACAACCCGAAGTAAATGTGTAACTGGGTCTCCCATGGTTTTCGACGACTGTATATCTCCACCCGATACTATCTCCACCAGAGACTGTCTCCACCCATGACAGACTCCGCCAAAGACATACTCCACCCAAGACTGACTCCACCCAAGACTGACTCTTGCCAAAATCAATTACTGCCAAACTGAATAGAAGAACAAACAATACCAACCAGCAAAACCAACTGGCCATACCAACCAAACATGCCAACAGACACTGATGACCAATCTCGAAACACCAGCAGAAAAAATTCAAGGCCCACAAGCCAGGAGTTGGAAATACAGAGCAAACCAAACCTTTTCCAGCATATGAGAACATAAATCTATGGATTCACTGACCAGTATCAGACTGATTATCACTCAGAATGAGATGCGGCGATCAACCCGATATTTTACACTGAGAGAAAGAATATAGTCATATGAAATTTTAAGATAAACGAAAGCGAGGAGATAAGTAAACCATTGTATTTTGAAAAGCCATACATAGCTGCACTATTAGAAAGTCCTGTATCCTATTTGTACGAGAATGGGCTTCAGGTAATACATCCTTACATGTGATGAGATGAGGGTAAGCCGATAGGCGAAGTACACCTCCACCAGAAGAAGAAACAATGAAACCTCATGGGGGTGAAGAAGGAGCCAAAGCCACCTTCTTCAGCTATATTAGAGACAAAGTCGAGGTCTCATAGTTTCTACCATCATTCACACTAAACATAGAGCTTTACTGTGCTGCCATGGTGTGGAAAACCAACACATGTTATAAATGCAAGACATTGATGCACTCTGAGAAACTCTCACATGACCTGTTCGTGCTAGAAGGGGTCTCATACAGTTTACAATTATGCTTGAAAGTGGTAGGTTACTCGATCTGTAAAGAACTTTATCACAGAGAAACCAAAAAACCTCAGCTTCGTCTATCCTTGAGGCCTTGTGGTTTTTCTGTGGTGGTATTCTTTACCCATCGGGCAACCTACCCTTGTGAAGCATAATGGTAAATTATCCAGGACCCCTTCTCTCACGAACAGGACATATGCGATTCTCTAAGATTGCATATAATTCTGTACATTGCATTTACCAAATATAATGGTTTTACTAATCAACTCACTTTCATTTATGTTTAAATGTAAAATAAATATACTCTTTCCTCCTGAAATCAATAGTGAATCATTTATTGGTATAAAATTGTGTGATGAGAGGTATTTTCTTTATGAATAAATTACACAACAGCTGTTTTTATCCACCATATATATATATATATATATATATATATATATATATATATATATATATATATTCTCTCAAAAAACTACCTCAGAGCAATATAATGAATGAACATACAAATCATAGCCATCAAAAAGAAGTTATGCCACTAACATAGCACTTACTGAAAGACTCACATATAAATTACAAATAACATTACAAGGGAAATATAGATCTTATATACTATTTTTCGCCCTTCACATTCCTCTTACCTAATTTTGATAATAACAGAATTACTGACTTGGCCCGTTTATATAAAAAAACACAATCACAGATTCAACTTACAGGGAACCTTAATCAGCCTTCCACATCGTGTCTAAGGAAGTTAATCACTGGTAATGGTAGCTGGCCATTTGGGACTATCAGAAACCTGAGCTACCCCACCTTTGTTATATTTGGTTTCATCAACTCCAGGTTCAGCAGGCCCCATGTCTACGTACAAAGGAAAAATGTACTGCAGAATGTGAATCATTGTCCATGTAGAAGTTCTCAATTGAACTCTGGGTTTTCAATCTCGTCCATGAATGATGTCTTCTACACGAATGAGAGGCCAGTTTATCCTTTTGTTGTCACGGATCCAATCAACACTACTTCCCCAACTGCTGGCTCACGAGTCTGCTTTTAGTGGGTCCTTTTTAGGCTTCCCAAATATTCCGAGTGGAACCTAGCTCTAAATCGTTCGAGCAGTTTGTGTCGATAGCGCTGGTGGGATTGTAAGTTTCTTGCTTCAATTACACTAACATCCAATGTTCCACTGTTACGGAAGTGGCGGAGGAAGGCAGCTAGTGTCAAAGCTACAGGATCGTGATTAGTCGCTGAAGTAATGGTGATGGGTCTCGAATTCACAAGACTCTCACATTCATGGAGAATAGTATTCAGCTTATTGGGTGTCAATAATGCTCTTCCCAGGATCAGTCGAAAAAGTCGCTTGACTGTCTGGACCATCCTCTCATAGAATCTACCCCACCATGAGGCAGTTGGTGGGTTAAACGACCATTGGATCCTCTCAATAGAGCAGTACAACTGGATTTCATCCCAGTTGAGAACTTCGAGGGCATTCTCTACCCCTCGGAAACAAGTAGCATTGTCGCTGTAAAACACACTGTGACTTCCTCTATGAGCAATACAACTCTCCTTTAGGCCAACAGGAAAGAGTCAGTACTCAGGGAGGTGCCAGTATTCAAATGCACAATTCTATATACACCACAAGTAAACAAGGCAATCCAGACGTTTTCTCCACCTCTCATTATGAAGGGACCAGCATAATCTATACCACAAACTTCAAAGACTGATGCATCGTTCACTCTGGATGGCGGGAGTGGTGGTGACACAAAATCAAAACTCTTGCATGCATAATGATGGCAGACAGTACAATTTCTCACAATACTATGGGTCAGTTGTCTTCCCTTCACGATCCAAAATGTTTCCCGCAACATGGTCCACAGGGTGAGAGCACCAAAATGCTTTCCCTTGATGTGGTATTGGCGGACTAAATGCTTAACAACTAGATGGTCATGAGGAATAACAACTGGGGTGGTGAAAACATACTCATCATCCTTTTCAGTAAGCCTGGTTTCGACACAAATGAGTCCTGCTTCATCTCTAAAAGGACGGAACGTGTGGATTCGAGAATCGTCAAAGGAAGGGAAAGCTTCTTCTTGTGCAAGCCTTAACACTGCGCCCTCAGCATACTTCAGTTCATCCCTGGACAATGGTCCGAACTGCTTCTCAGTTTTATGCAATGTGTTGTGTTTTGAAACGCAACATCCATGCAACCATTCGAACAGTCTATTCATATTTGTTTAAATACTATCACAACCAACCATAATGTTTGAGCAAGGTAAGAAAACCAGAAGTCTTCTTCAGTTTCCCCTTACAACTTCTTCTTCGACACATGAAAAGGATGACTTCGGGCAAAAATTCTCACTTCCATACAGCCAAGGTGGTCCCTCCCACCAATGTGACTTCACAAGATGTTCAATAGTGCACCCTCTTGAGGGCAGATTGGTAGGATTTAGAAGTCATGGGATATGTCCATTCAATTCATTCAATCAACTCTTTTGTTTCCTTAATACGATTTCTGACGAAAACAGACCACGCTTCCTCATGCTGGATCCAAGCTAGTACAGTGCTCGATTTACTCCGAGCAAACACCGGCTCTGTAATCCAGCCAATAGTCTCTTGGATTGGTTGGAGCAGACGAGCACCAATTGTAGCAGCATTAACTCCAACCATGGTATAGTGGCATGTTTCGATGGTGTAACCTGGAATTTCGATTGCACCAGGTTGGCCATTACTTTTCCCTCATCTGTATCACTGTGCAGAAACATATTAGCAGTATGTGCTTTGCGACTTGCATCGCAGAAAAGGTATAACGATCGCCTGCATGATGTGCCAATATACCCACAGATAGTTATTTTGGTGAGCAGAGGTACTTGTTGCAGCCAGGCATTTTAAAATGTCAACATAATTCCCATCTAATGGAGTATCCCAGTACAGTTTCATTTCCCAGAGAGTCTGCAGCATTAGTTTCAAGCTCAGGATAGCAAGGCCACTGAAACATATGGGATCAAAGACCCTCTGCATCACGTTTAGAACATTCCTTTTCGTAATTGTTTGCCATCAAATTCCTTCTCCACCAATCGACACCGAGGCTGAGTGTATCGGACTTGCAGTTCCATTTAAGTCCCCAGATGGGAGTCAACTCTTCAGACGTGTCACCCGAGATCTCCCACCCTCTGAGGTTGAACCCTCCCTGAGCCATGATTTTAGTATCCAGAGCTTGCACCTTCTTGATTTCACCAATATTTTCTACACTCGTCACAAAGTTATCCATGTAGAACCTACAGTTGAGTTATTCTATTCTTTTTACATCGACAGGGGAGCATTCTTCCATACTCCTGCTGAGATGGTAGTCCAGAACTGCTGCTAACAGGAAAGGACTACATGTTACTTCAAAAACGACATGGGAGTGTTTTAGTGTCAACTCATCATCAGCAGTCCACCGCAGGAACTCTAGGTAATCGCAGTCCTCGGGATGAACTGCGATTTTTAAAAATGCCTTCTCGATGTCAGCCGACACTCCAACTGTATTATCTCTAAAATGTAACAAGATGTCTGGTAGCAGTTCAATAAGATTCGGGCCTTGTTCCAAGCAGTCATTGAGTGAGGGATACCTGCCAATCTTTGCAGAAGCACCAGAAATGGGGCATACCTTTGTGATATTACTGGTCTCTTTCAACACAGGGTGGTGCGACAAGTAGTGATCGTTAACATCCTCTTCGGATCTCTCAATAATGTCGAGTCTTAACCATTTACAGAACACTGAGTCATATTATTCATTCTTGGTTACTCTGACAAGTCGCTCCTTCACCAACTCAAGGTTTGTGGGCAAATCACAAACGTCATACCAATGAAGCTTTACTTGATCTCTGCCTTCTACAAACTCTACAGTTCTTTTGAAGTGTTCTAATGTGGAAAGTGTATTCATATAACTGTTCGCCTTCTCAGCCGGATCACTGATGCCAATGGCTTCGAGTTTCCACAGATCTGTGACACCTCCTGTAGTTACAGTTCTCATAGTGAAAGTAGTGGTGATATTTGTGCTACAAAATGTGACAGTAGGCTTCTTCTTAGTGCCCATACTAACAAGGTCTCGACAGCCACAACTCCAGGTAATAGGACAACCCTATTACCAGACCAGATCTCTCCAGCCATATCAGCAGCTATTAGTACCCCAATAGGTCCAGGCATGTCTTCAATGAGGTGGATACCCAATTTTTTTTTTTTTTGAAATTTCTGTACTACAGTACTACACTCGGGATTGCTTCAGGGATGGCTGAAGCTATTGCAGTTTGATCCAACAATAAGAATTTACAAGCGAAATTATTGTTCAGCCCTCGCAGACATGCCTTGTAACACGAATGCTTCAACAATCCCATGCTATAACCTCCGAACAGAGAATGAATCAAATGTTCTTCCCCAATATGAACATAGTTCATTTCCCCTGTCAAACTATCCACTATCAGTCAAATCCCGGATTTTACTATGAATGTTTCCAACATGTAAAATAGCAACAAATGCTTGCAAATACACATCGTTAGATGCATTGGCCGCAAGACTGTGATTTACTGTAAGGAGATCTCATTCCGAGGTTGGCAAGTATGGGATATCATCTTTGTCCGGTTCTGGCTACACATTAGCAGTATGTGACGTTCCCACATGAAATGCACTCAGCCCGACATCTCCATGTAAGGTGTCCCCTCTTAGCACTGGCGAAACAACAACCAGACTGAGTAAGAAGCATTCTTTTTTCGTCATGAGACATTTACAGGGCCTTCCAACAGATGCAAACCATGATAACCAATGCAAAAGGGGCATTGTTCATCAGGGTTAACGTTAGCTAGATCAGAGGCGATAGCAAAGTGGTCAGTCAAATCTCTCTTTCAACAAACATATTGCCTTCATGTAGTTCTCCCTGGAAGGAGCAAAATTCTGAACAATGGCTCTAGCACTAGACTTTGGTACAGTAGCCTGCAAAAGATACTGAAATTTCTCCTCATTTTAGAGTTTTGGATCACCATCACTGCGAGAGAACTGTGCCCAGAACTCAGTCCATTGAGAAATCTCGCCTTTGTACGTGACTAACTCCAGTTTAGGCAGCCTAAAGTGATGTCTGCCTGTCGAACTAGTTTCAGAAACAGAACATGCGGCATCAACCTGAGACTTGTTCAGAACATCAACTTTACCCTTTAGTGAATGAGACTTTTCATTGTATGCATCGGCTGATTCTAAGACTTGAACAATTAGTGCTTAATTTTCCTCATTTTCATATTTTTCATATAGGAGTTTCTTGATTTCATGATCAAGTTCAACCATCTTGTAATACCTAGCTTCAAATACCAAAAACTTGCCATTAATTTCTTCCATACCAGCTACATTTTCTATCAGGCTGGTAATAGTATTAAACTGTTTAAAAAACACTGACTTCAAAACTCTATGCTTCCTCACAGTGGCTCCCACCAAGGCGAACTGGGTTCAATCCCCGGCCGGGTCACCAGATTTTCGCAAGTGGGAATCGTGATGGACGATGCCGTTGGTCGGCTGGTTTTCTCCGGGACCTCTCATTTCTCCCGCCCCTTCATTCCGACGCCGCTCCATATTAACTTCAATCACACTCATCGGCTCTCAAGACCTCGCTGTTAAGAGCCGTCCAAATCTCTTCACTCACTCACTTACTCACAGTGGCCTTGATGTCATCATCTTTTCCATGGTTGTAAGATGTTCAAGAATGAACTACTTGAAATACTTCTGTATTACCGAACACGGTGTCACTGACAAAAACAGAAAGAAACAACCCTCCAAATTACACCAAGAGTCCTGTCGCCATCGCCAATATGTCATTTATAGATTTAGAATTGTGTGACGATAGGTATTTTCTTTATGAATAAAATACATACCAGCTGTTTTATCCACCATCTATATCTCTAAAAAAAAACTACCATAGAACAACTTAATGCATGAACATAATACTCATAGCCATTAAAGAGAAGTTATGCAACTTTCGTCCTTTACATAGTGCAAAACCTCAAGTTAACTGCCACATCATGTTCTGAGTGATAAGCAATTTCATATTGTTTTCCGAATACATATATTTATGATCTCATCAACCAGAAGACTTATGGGTTGCTTTGTTTCCAACTGTGGGCTCATCATCCTTGGATTTTTTCCACTCATGTTTCGAAATTGGCCGTTATTGTCTGTTGGCTTGTATAGTTGCTATGGCCAATCGGTCTTATTCATAGTTCTAGTTAGTTAGGAAATTGGCCTCGGCAAAAATCTATTTTGGGTGGAACCAGTCTTGGGTGGAACCCTTATTGGGTGGAGTTGGTCTTTGGTGGAGTCAATCTTAAGTGGAGTCAATTTTTTGTGTGGAGTCAGTCGTGGATAGGGCCAGTCGTAGATAGACAGTCATGTATGGAGTCAGTCATGGATGGAGTCTGTCATGGGTGGAGATAGTCTTGGTTGTAGTCTGTCTTGGGTGGAATCAGTCTTGGGTGGAGTCAGTTGTTGGCCTGTATGATTGGTCAGTATGGTTGGCTGGTCTGGTTGGTTGGGCTGAATGGCTGGTATGGTAATCTGGAATGGTAAACTAGTAATTATCAGTATGTATGGTTGGTCGGTCTAGATGGTTGGTTGGTATACTCCTTTATTATGGCCAACTATGGGTAAATAGTTTTGCAAAGTTTTTCAGAAGATTTGTGAAATTTTTGCGAATATATGTGAAGTTCTTGCACGAATAGGTTAGCAATGAGATTAGTTTTCGGTGACTTGTTTGAGATTGTTCGTCGTCTTCTGATGGTATAGATATGTGTTATGTTTTTGTTGGGCTTGCTGGTTGGTATTGTCTCTATTGTTATAATTAGTTTGGTAGGAGTTGATGATGGCCTGAGCTAGTCTTGAATGGAGATAGTCTTGGGTGGAGTCGGTCTTGGGTGGAGACAGTCATATACAAGTAATTGTTGGTCAGTATGGTTGGCTGGTCTGGCTGGTTGGCCTCGATATCTGATATGGTAGTATGTTTGGTTGATTTGTCTGGTCGGATTGTTTGGCCCTTTGATATGATCAGCTGTGGTGAGATGATTTGTGGAGTATTTTTGGTGATTCGCGAATTTTTAGTGAAGATTTGCTAAGATTTTGCGAAGATTTTGCAAAATTTTGCAACACTTTTGAACAAAAAGTTTAGTAATGGGATTGCCATTAGCCAACTTCTTTCGAGATTCATCGTATTTGTTTGTTCACATAGATGGATGGTATGGATGGTTGTTATTGCCGGTTGGTCTTGTTTGTCCATTGTTATATTCAGTTTGGTAGGAGTTGGTATCGGCAGAAGCCAGTCTTGAGTGGAGTCAATTTTGGTGGACTCAGTTTTGGGTGAAGTCAGTCGTTGGACATTATGTTTGTTAGGTGTGGATGGCAGGGTCTGGTCGGTTCACCTGGGTGGCTTGTACAGTTATCTGATATGAATATGAACATTTGGCATGGTCAGCTATGGGTAAACAGATTTGCGAAGATTTTGCAACGTCTTTGCAAAGTTTTGCGAAATTTTCGCACAAAGAGGTTAGCAGCGAGCGATTCATATTTGGCGACTTGTTTCGAGACTTGTCATCTTCGTCTGTTAGTATAGAGTGATGGTATGGATGGTTAGGATGATTGTTCTTGCTAGTTGGTCTGGCCCATAGTTCTCATCGGTTTAGCAGGAGCACATCTCACCCGGAGCCAGTTTTGCAGGAGTTGGTCTCGGCAGGATACAGTCTTGGGTGCAGTAGGTCGTTACTAGTATTGTAGGTTTGTATGGTTGGCTAGTCTGTTTGGTTTATTGGTCTGGTCAGCTGGTAAGATCCTTAGCTATTGTCCTTCTGTATGGTCTACTAGTAATGGCCAGACTGTATGACTGATCGGTATGATTTATGAACAGTTATTTGTTTTAAAAAAACGTTTTAAGTACGCATTCGCGCATGTGTTTTGAATGTCACAACCAACATGGCACTGATTTTGTAATTTTGTATTTTCGCTAACACCGCTATATACAAGATAAAAAAAATACCAATATACCAAATACGTCACAATGTTTGGATAAAATATCGGGTCACATGATCATTTTGTCAACACAAGTTGCCATTTCGGACATGACCTACGTTTACAATACAAAACCTAATGCATTTAGAATTATGCAGTAGGTGCTTCTCTGTCATACAGAAACACTTTTTCTGTATTTGCAGTTTTCCATTGATGTTTTAATTCTTAATTCCAGTGAATTTAAACAGGCAGCAAACCTGTCATGTTTACTTTTGTTCCTAACACTTCGTAAGAAACAACAGTATTGAAGCAGATCATACTTCAAAGCCGACAGTTGCTATTAGAGAAGCTTATGATTTGTGAACAAATATAATTATCAACATGCGCACATACACGCCTATTTCATATTGTTTTATACTTACATTATTGTAAATAACAGTTTCCCGCCAACAACACTGACTGCTCTGTAGTGATTGGTCGTAATCTCAACATTTTTTTCTAAAGACATAAAATACAACTATTTATTTCAATACTTAAGGAAATGCCACCAACGCACACGACCTGATAAGGTTTCACTGGGAACCAAAACATAAGAGAACACGCATTCGTTTCTTCTACACACATCTTAACGCATAATATAATGCTTAAATATTTATATTGTTAATCCAACTTTACTTCAGACGTCGCAGCTTACGCTGCATTATGGTGTGTAGGTGTGCATAAACGCAGTCGAATAAATACATTTCTCTGTTCATAGTGTACAGTTGTTAACAAAAATAATAGAAATATTATTAAATATCTTGACTGTGTCAAAAGTTTTTTGTGTATTTTGGAATGTTTGTCGTCTCCTAGCCTACAAATGGACAATGGCAACGTACAAATTGGAATGATTTGTGACATTAGGACATCCTTGTGTGTTAACTTTGTGGTATATTTACATAATTATAATTTACTTTTCCTAAAGTAGTTATGTTTATGTGCCCCATGTTATGTTGAATATATAAGTACTTTTTCCTTTAACAACCACTCATTTTGTTTGCACGATTATACTATACTAACGAAATATGTTTTATAGCATGTACGATCATCTTCATAACAAGGAGTGTTAATTCATACAGCAGGTGTAGATTCGATTCGTTTATAGTGGGTAATTTCTCCTTTTTACTAGCATTCCCCTACCACTGAACAATGTTAATTGTAATACGTTAGTACAATACTAGATGTATGTAGTGTATCATATCTTCAAAACAGCTTTTTTCCGATATTTAAAAATGACTTAAGAAGTTTCTGGTGCCTAAATTCTGCGAGAGGCGTGAGTCGTTTAAGCCGTACTTACACGATGCCCAATTTTTGTTACTTTCTGTTAACTCGTGGGCACAACAGAAGGCATACAAGTTTCTATAGCAGATGGGAAGAAAGAACGCATCCGTTCATACCCACACGATATCTAAAGTGCTAATAGAAACTTGTAAATGGTAGGCAAAACAACTCGCTAATTAAAACATTGGCATATTATTTAAACAAGGGCGTAGATAGGAATGTACTCCAGGCGGGGGGGGGGGGGATCTTTTATGTCTATTTTTGAACAAAATACAAAACCTGTATTATTACAAATTTATAGTTACATAATTATTTATAATCAATGGTTTCGTGTACTGATATGGACCCACACAATGCTATAAACATTCCTCATGTTCAAGGCAGATCCCATAGGTATTCCTTAAAATAACATATAATAAAACTTGTCATTTTGTTTTCAAATTTTATTTTCATTTCGATTATAAAGGGGGGGGGGGAGTGGATATGCCCCAATATATCACCCCCCCCCCCCCCCCCCCCCGCATCCTGGCTACGCCCCTGTTTTTAAATGTGTGTCTTTAATGAGCATAATAATCAATCTTGTGGTCTCCGTAATTAAACACGCTTTTACTGTTATACGGTCAAAATAAGACATAAATTTTACAATGTTAAACTTAAGGCTTTCATGTGTGCCTGTTAACATTACTCACGCTATACATATCAAATTATCTACTTTATAAATCAATCATTGTGATTAGCAAACCACTGCTCGTCGAACGTACTGTGCTGGTACTTGCGTATTGTTACGTTTAGACAAAGATATTCTGGAAATAAACATTTTCTAACAATAAACTAAGTTATAAACAGCCATAATGTGTCCCATAAAAAAACTCTATGCCCGTCGGAGATTCGAACTCTAAAACCTACAATTATGTGGTACAGACCTGCGCACTAACTCATTTTTCCTTAGATGATGTAGTTGTCGTTGAGCTCAAGTGAGACAAGCTAGTTGGCAAATTCCCGGCGCTATAAGCGAACTGAAAATCTGCCGCGTCGGGGGCACCGGGACGCGAACCCGCAACCCTCCAGCTACAAGTCGGTCACCCTGCCTCTCAGCTATGAGAGCTTACAATGCACATGTGTGATAAGATTTAATATAGCACACAACCCCACAGTTATCGCGTATTTTATAAAGTGGTGTTCATTCTTTTATTATGACCGTATGAGTAATATGCAACGTTTCCCGTTACTTATGCATACTTTATGTTTCATTTTGTTCATTCATATGTATTACAGAACTTGTAATCTTTTCGTAAACGGGTGTATACTACGTGAGAAAGGAACTTGGGTGTCCGCCATCTTGTCTGTCCCAACGTGTGTATATTCCACCGCACTTGGAAGTTAACTGCTAGGGTAAAATAAAATATATTTACTGACTATTAATCCAAATGAGAGGGCTTTCAAAAGTGCTCACTTTACCGTGAATAGCCTGTATCAGTAATAGTAGAATGACGTCTTTGCAAAAATCATGGGTGAGTTTGTTGGCGAATGAAAGTGTGTTGTCAAATAAGTTCCCCGAATAATTTTTATTTCCAGCCTTAACATATTAGCTGTAACGTACAAGGTGTGATAAGAACTACAGTTACGTCTCGCAAATGTTAACCAAAGTAAATTAACGAATAGTTAAAAAGTTTTATTTTTTTTGCAAGGTTTTCTATTTTTACTTTTATAAGTTACGATTTTGTTTGACAGATGTCAGTCTATAAAGGTCTTAAAAATGTGTTTATTATTACAATACAATGGCAAGTGGATTAACTGACAGCGAATTAATAAAATATACAGCAGCCACTTGATGCACCAGCTGATGGCGAAAGGATACATAAACGAAAAGTAAACATTGGCGCCACTTTCGTCGAACTGTCAAAATCTTGCTAAGTCACATGAGCGAGAGAATATTTCGGGAAACCGAAATCAGGATGTCCGGACCGAGAGTTGAGCACAGGTACTCCAACATGCGAGTCCCAAAGTTAACCACTCTCGGCAATATATCGAAACAAACCTCAAGGACCAAGGGTTACTCAATTAATTTTCCCATTGGGTCACTTACAACACTCACTCATTACAAAGTCGTGACTGACTTACACTACGTCAGTAGCAGTCGGCTGTGGTTTAGTGGTCAGACTACTTGCTTCTCTCCCTTCCACTCCCCCCTCTATCCCCATAAAGATGAACCGGTTTCGAATCCCGACGGAATCACTCCCGGATTTTATGCACGTCGGAATCGTGGTCGGCGGGTTTTCTCGGGGATTTATTGTTTCCCCCGCCCCCACATTCCGGCGCTGCTCCATTCTCACCTCGTTTCACCCTCATCGGCTCTCAAGACTCACAACAACCGACCAAACTTAACCACTCCCAAACGTTTATTTACGCAAAGATGTGAAACATGAATTAATATATAAATTTATTACAAGTTTTGCCTTACTAGTAGTTACAGTTTATAATAAATTAGGTAACTGTGTGCAAATTACAAATACGAAAAAGAATATGATGATAAAATAGTTTGTCTGCGGTCCAATATGATGAGTTTGGCGGCCCGCATGTGGACCGCGGGCCGGTAAGGACCTGTCTACAATTGCGCTATCCCAACCTGTCTCTTGGGACAATTATGTACGCTGATTGGTGCACGTGACCATCTGATGCCATGGCGCAGTCCCACTCTTCCATGTCCCAAGTCGACCTGTGTCCTAAGTTACAGCATTCAGAAAACTGAACGTTTGGTCCAAGTTGATAGGAAAATAAGAAGACTTTCGATACTTTTGAGCGCATTCATGGAATGTTTACATTGTAAATGTAAACAATGAATGTGAAAGTTCGGCTTTCTCGAAATAAATGTGATGAAATGCTAACACATAATTAGTGGTGTCTCTGTTCGGTCGGAGAAGAAAAAAAACATACACACACTCTGGATGTCAGTTGGCGAACAAATTTAAAATAAAAGTTAAGGCGTATATTTTAAATAAATATTCCAATAGCTCGTCTCGTAAACATCAATAATTAATAATCCAAGAAATTAAAATATTGCTACATAGCAACAAATAATGTGGCGAATTTACTGCGACCAAGTGTCAGATTCTGAAAGCTCACTTGTAGACCACATTCGGACTGCGTCAATGTGACGACGCCACTTGACGTTAAGTTGCGGACACGTCCATGGAGGTATTTAGTCTATGGAGTGGAGGCCGAGACACGAAAGCGAAGCCGAAAATGAAAGACAAGGGCAGGGCTAGTAGTGACTTAAAGGTGCGTTTTACAATGCTTACTATGTAACTTTTGCCACTCATAATACGGCGGCTGACGTAAACAATCGGACTGCGCATGCGCAGTTGAAAGAAGTCAGACAAGGCATCGGCTTCACTTGATAAACGTGGAGAAGATAGGCTGTTGCCATTCCATCATCTATTACCTCCATGGACACGTAGACGTCCACACGAACGGCAGGTGGTAGACAGGCATTAATTGAATAGCCCTGCAAGTTGACTCGCACGGCAGTAGATAAACTGCTGCTGACACTGCGTGCGTGACAGCTCTGGCAAGAAGCTGGTGTGTTCGCGCGCAGGAAGACAATGATTGTTTTTAGTTTGAAAGATAGGTGGCGTGACATCTCCTTCGCGCTGGTGATGAACTGCTTTCGGCCAAAGGAGGGAAACAGCCGCGGTAAACACGCTCCTTACAAGCAAGGATAATTACGTCTACAAACGTAATGCCCGACGTCGACAGCTCGGCAGGCGAGCGTGTGACATTTTCTCGCCAACGCCAATTAGCGTGAGACGCGTCGCTCGAAACTGCCAACAACAGGACACCTTTATCAAACAAAAACAAAGGAAAAAAAAATACAACCACGCAGTGGGATGAGTGTTGAGAAGACGTTGTCGGGGGAAACGGGCAGTCGCCACTCTTCGGTTATTAAGGAATCGATTATTTTTGTTTTCAGCAACCGATGGATCGATGCATCGTAATATGCTAAGCTGAATCGATTATTCAAATAGATTACTACTTACAATATAACGTTTGTTATTTATTATACCCAATCATGGTTACTTCATACTTTTATTATGAAGTCTTCCTGAAGTTCTGCTTCCAGGATATTCCTCCGCCTTATACAATCAAAGCTTGAGTCTAGAAAACTACACCAAAGGGGCAGTGCACTGCACTGTGTTAATGCGCACTCGTGTAATGAATCTTTGCATACCAACTATCTCTTACTAGGCATTACAAAAACAGCTATTTTAGCACTGTTTTTATTCATATTAATTATAAATGTTATATATATATATATATATATATATATATATATATATATATATATATATATATATATATATATATATATATATATATATATAATATATATATATATATATATATATATATATATAAAAGTAAAAGTTCAATTTAACCAGAATAAGGCACTTTTATGTTAACACACAAGTACAGGTTTGATTCAAAGAATGTGAAAAACACACGAATAGACTATACTTTGATGGCATGGAGTAGAATGAAACTGTCAAATTGTCAAAAGGAGACGAGAAGGGCCATACACCCGGACAAAAACTCCCATTGAATTGTTGACCTCTGCCCCTCTGCTGCTGTAGTTGTAGAGATGTTATTGTTGGATGTTTGCTTAACGGTAATCCATGGGCTGATTACATGCCATGCTGTTGTGGTGAATTTTGACGGCAAACTTATAAATGTTACTACATCTCACAATGTGAATTATTAGGACTATCCACATGCCCATACAGATACGAAACAATGGAATACTTTATACATGCTTATGTTAAACACTGCTGAAAACACTTGCAAAAATGAAGGCGGGTATTTTTCGAGCTTGTGGCGACCAAAATAATATACTCGCAGATCAGTTCTACGGGAATTTATTTGTTTGAACTAACACTTCTCTCAGGAAGACACTTTGTATGCGGATAAAGACTTAACCAGTCATCGCGGTTACACTGATAAAAAAATTGTACATGCCATACACATAGAATTAAAATGCAAACCACGGGGAAGCGAGGGTGGTGTACCTGGTGGCTGAAACGAAAACAGTTCCTAGAAAGTTATGCTATTGTAGAGAAATGGTAAGTCCATAAAAATGCATGCCACCTGGTGTGCAGGAAATGCGGAGCTCGCACGCACACACAACCACCCTCGTCGATGCTGGACTTTACTGACTTCCCACCCCCATGTGAGAGCGGGCAAAGGCTGGCTCGCGCGCCAACGTGGGGCACTACTTCCAGCACTTACATGCTATCTCCTGCCTTACCTGCTGAAACTTAGGAACTACATACTATATTAATCACACAAGAACCCTGAATGACACATGAATGCATATCACTGATGAAATGGACATGAACACAGTGAAACAATGGAAAATAGAAAACGCACATAACAAAACACTAGCAGTACAAATGGACAACACAAATATGACTCTTTATTAACATGTAACAGAAACTGGAACGGCATGAGCCTTAAGCCCTTTGACTTGGCATAGCATTGGGTTCTCTTTTATATATTACTCCGTCACGTGGAGTCCTAGCCGCTTGGCCTGGCAAATGCTGGTTACACTGCCCCGGTGTGCCCTGTGTTGCCCTTGCACTTTCATACACTGCAAACTCGCCGTGTGCCCTGCACGTCTGCAGAGCGCACATCCCAGCTATGGTGGCGGTAGGTGCTTGGCAGGACAAACAGTCTTAGGGAAGGGGAACGTGGCATACTGCAACTTCCTTTTCAAATAATTGTATTGATGTCTGGAATGCAAAAAAGATGGTCAAGAGCCCACTGTTAGGTAACGGTGATGTGAATGATTTTTATAAATATACACTTAAGCGGAATATTATTCACTTTGTTAAGTGCGATATTAAACATGAGGCTTGCATCGACACCAGTAAAAATATTTCTTCAATTTTACCGCTAAATGAGCATTACATTATCTAACCATTTTCATTTCAATATTTAAATAATTCATATAGTTGCACAGAAAGTATTTAATTTATAATTATTAAAAAAGTACCAACTTTTTTAAATATCTGATTTGTTAGCATGCTGTATTGGTGAGCCTCATGTTGACCACGCCATTTCTCGACGTGTGTTTAGTCATAAAAATATATTGCATACAAACAATTATTTTAAAATGTTTTATTAATTGTTTAGGTAGCACTTAAATTTTTTACCAATTTGTTGCACAAGAAAAATATCTACAGACATTAAAAACATTTCCATTATAAAAAGCTACCTAATAATTCTACTTATGCTTTTAAATGCTTCGCAGGAATTTATTTCCATAATTACATTTCAATTATTCATGCAGCTTTTACTTACTTTTCAAACAAAAGAACAATTTCAACTGACATAATTTGCAAACGCAACATGGAGGATGAATTAATTTTACCTCAGTTGAATTAGGAAGGATAATTTGAAATACAAAATCATGTAATTTGTAAAATAACAGCATAATGTAATAAATTTTGTACAAAATAACCTAACATATTCTTAAGATGACCAATCAATTAATACAACAATGAGAAAATTGGCATACATAATACAAGTTAAACAAATATGTAATTAATGATTTTGACACTCACAGTTGTAATTTATATGGGTCATGTAACATGTATAATTCATGTAAAAGAAAAAAATCAATTGCAATTTTATGCATGTCAGAAACGTACCACAATTATTTCGTGCCAATGCGCCATTATTTTGAATGTGGATGCGTGAGCAGCCAACAGCAGTGTACTGGCTGTTCCTAAAATGTTGGTAGCAGGTAATGTACCTGACTGATGGAAGGAAATGGTAACTCGCATAGATACAGCAAAATCATTCAAAGCAGAGAACAGGAAATAATAAAGACTCAGTTACTGGTTACCTTTACCATGGTTCAACCTTTAGTAGTGCAATTATAAATTCAGTACAATTAGTTTTTTTTTTTTTTTTGGGAGAGAATTGAAATTTAATGTTTTTGAAAATATGTTTTTTTTTTAAGAACTGCCTAAGCATTTGCATGTGGAACATGTTTACACATCAGCATTATAATGAAATTAAGACAGTGCTTGTAGAAGATATAAGGCTTACAGATTTTTGTCTACTTTATCTATTCGCCTTACACATTATGAAGTACTTGTAGGTAAAAGGTCATAATTATTAATATTTACAGATTTCAGTTTATAGATTATTTGGTAATGTAGCTGGAAATCATATGTATTTTACTACATGCCTTATCATTCATTACATACTTTCTAGAGATTCACAACATTCATTATCTCAGCATATTGTTAACATGCACTAATATTCGTTAAAGAAAAGCAAAATGCTGAATAAATACATTTTGTTGAATCCCATTACCTGTAGCTATGTAAAAAATGTACTTAATATTTGTGTGACATTTTTGTAAGTTTATGTGCTTTATTGATAGCTGTGTTGCAGTATGGTTCATTACTTGTGTGCGTAATAACACATGTTATTGTTATAATGTGAAATTCTTAAGCTTTGTGTCTTTGACTATGCAGTGAATGTTTTACATCCTGCTCGTGTATGACTGACGTGCGATGGTTGTCGTACAGCAATCGACCAATCTGTACTGGACACCCCTCAAGACAGGACTAGGAAGCACATCTGCCCAGATAACTGCCAGCCACTGTACTATGATAAAACACTGATGGTCAACATCGATTAATCGGAGATCTGATCATCAGGAATATAAATTGATTATACTTTCTGAAATAATTGATTAATCAATGTTGAATTGATGCATCACACATCCCTTTCATTCACAAAAATTAATTGGGATGTGGATGTTTCGGGGATAGGGCTGTGGATTTTACGTGATTACGCCTGTATTAGTGGGTAATTAATACTTCCTTCGGGATATGGAAATGAAATAAATGTAATAAAATGAATAATAGGCTTTTGTAGTTTAAACTGACAGATCTAGACGAGATCTTTCATTTGGCACCAAAATCAGTGCGCAAACACATCGGAGTCGCGAGATATACTGCCCAGAAATATTTGCCCACGCCTAAAATTGCCACCAGATGCATCCAGGTGTGGGACCCACGCTATGCGCATGCTCAGCGCCAAGTCAAGGTCGTGCTTACATTTTTGTCATATACCCGATCAAATGAGACCACATTTATTTCGGTTGTGATATTAGTTAAAGGTTACTCACGATAAAATGAACACTTTTGAAATCAATTTTGGAAAAAAGTCATTGTTCCTACCTGTATATATTTTATCAGTTACACTGAGAGACATGCGCCCAGTAAAGTTGGTAACAAAAAATGGAGTGAAAGTAGTTCTATATCATAATGTCGAATAAAGTGTTAGGTAACCATTTGTGGTAACTTAAATAATTTCCTTCGCTTTCTGATTTTTTTTGTGCATCTAAGAATAAAATTTAGCAGATTTGTAAGATATTTACTTTTCTTATAACTTCACTGTTTCAATAAACTGATGCATGAATAAAGTAGTGAGGCCCATGACAATGTTAATTTTGCATAAGGCGGAAGAATACACAACTTGCAGACAAGTAGATCTTAGGCAGGATTTTTGAAAGTACTCATTTTACCGTGAACAGCCTATAAGAAGTTATAGTGTAGGAATGGATTCTTGCAAACGTTACACCGTCATTTCTGTCCCGGTACTCTATATGTCAGTTTGATTTTAAAGATGTATTTTAAAAAGATTAAGATTTTTAAATTACCAGCATTAAACCAATTTCATTTCGTAACTTATGCATATGGGCATAAATGAAGACCACATGTTTGAAAAGGTAATTTGATGTCTCAAAAATATATGAAATCATGACTCGCATATAACCTCTCTCTTGAGTAGATATTTCGTAATTTAAAGGGCGCATCTACCTGGCACTTGTACTGGGTAGTAGTAATTTGAAATATATGTTTGTTTCCCACGAAACTATCAAAAGTGTATCTAGCATGCTAATGTACAAAAAGAACACATACTTCAGACAAGGACTATTGAGGGCTTCCAATGTGACAATGCCTCGTCACGTAACTTGGCGCCTAGTGTTTTTCTGTCAAGGTTGGCAACAATTAGTTGCCGTGGTGCGAGTGTAGAGTAATTTTATTCTGTGTATTTTTAAATCAGCCGGCCGATTATTATTTTGCCATTGTATAAACACTGTAGTGGAATATTGAATATTTTTTAGGATTTATTAATCTTATTTATTTATTGTACATTTATTTTATGCTCGTTATATTTAAAATAGTATTTGATTGTGATGTACGCAGTTTAAATGATTGTTAGGGCGATCGCCACCAGGTGTGCTACATGTTGCATGTCGTGGCCTGTTACAAGGAACATGAGGAGTGCGCGATGTTCCACGCGTCGCACGACTGGTGCCAAACTGTGGCAGGCGATATACGAATGAAGGCAGTCTTGGGCCGGAATGTTTTGCATGTAATGTAAAAGCATGAAGTTACTAGCTTTGTGTAAAGACTGCACATTTATTATTACATTATGTAATTTAAAGCTACGCCCTTGCCACTGCAGAAGTGCGACGGTCCTGTTGTAATGGTTTTTGAAAACTTGTTTCTGGACGCAAGTGCCGGGAATGATAGATAATTGTGTGCAGCAATGTAACTTTAGCATGCAATACTTTTAACTGTACGTGGCTGGTGTGTGCACAAATGCTACGAGCGTTAGGGCACATTCAATGCGCCGGAGCTGCGGTTAGCTGACAAGCTGTATGACCAAGTCATCCTGACAGGCGCTGGGGTAGCGACATGGAACAACAAGGATTTTCCTGGGGCTGTGTGTTGTCCCGTTCTGCTACGTCACTGCTAAATTACCAGGTATGAGAGGAGCGAATCTTGGTGTGGCCAGTACTGTCCGGCCCATATATTTTCTACATGTTTTACGTTGTTAAAGTGCTGTAAAAGTTTGCGATGCGGAGCGCACCTTGTCTGCAAGCGTCTTGTACTGTGACACATAATATTAACTGTATTTAAAGGCCAGGAATATTTAATTAAATATGTTGCCCATAAACGTAACTTTTTAGTATAAAATGTTCACCACTATAGTACTGAATTTGGAAGCGTTAGTGACACGGGGTGTGAAAGCAAGTGAAAATAGCATACTGTAAAATACTAGAAAATAAAATAACTTGCAATTTAAACTGAAAATTAGTGTGCGTTATCAGGTACTGTTTCCATCCTCTGCCTGCATATCTGACAGCTGAAAATATTAATATAATATTGAACTTATGGCCTACTGTGTGAATAATGAGACTCCGGAACATTTACACTGGAACTATAGTACATAAACTTAACGAGTTTGCTACCTGCTCTTTAGATTTGTTGCTTTTTCTATAAATGAGTTCATCATCTACTCACGAGTTATATTTGGAGGTTTAGGGTACGTTTGGGAAAGTGAGGTAGCATTTGAGTATCCTGAAACCTGTGTAGGGTAGATGCATTAGATGCACATTACAAACACCAATTCAGAGCATTCCAACATAGCTCAAATCTGCTTTTTCAAAGTGATGGCTCCAAATATACAAGTCAGATACATACAAAAACACTCAAGAGCCCTGGAATGAATCTTCCACCAATCAAATGATACGGTTACCACTTTAAGTCCCACAGATGCATGCAGCACGAGAACGCTGCATGTCAGTTCAGAGCCTTGATCTTAGTGGCAATGGTACACTTAGCACGCACTGCAGTGTAGCTCTTACCACTGTCATGCTTCTCAGCCTTAAACACAAAATAGTTTCTGGTAGGCAGTCCCCTTAAGACTTTTTAAATGTTACTCTTTATCTAGTTTATACTATCAGATAAAATTTTTAAGTATACATATGAAAAACTTAATTTCATGCGCCCACCTTGCCCTTCTTTTGTTCCCATAAAAAATATTTGATGTGTGGGCCACACAATACATAGTAAATCCCATACAAAGTAATTTGAGCAGTAGATTTTTTCATAACCATGTAACTAACTAAAAAGTTGCAAAGAAGTTGTTACAATAACGAGACAGTACACCACTAACTTATCACTAAATAATATACAACTTCAGTGTTAACGTTTTGATGAAAAGAATCTTGTAACCTGTCCACAAATTGACATTTTCATATGAAATAACTAGACGATTAGACTTAGGTCCGGTGCACACATGCCGATATTGAAGGTGTAGCACCACTACGGTGCCAGAGACACATTATTCAGATGCACTATTACCTCAAAAGAAAGCAAATACAGTTCCTCAGTCTCTTTTTTTCAATGACAATTTAATTTGACCGTAAATACCACTTTACTGAGCAGCCAAACATTCAAATCCCCTCAAACACAGATTCAGGATTTTTCTCAAGATAACTCGCTAAGAAATTTAAACACCAAAATATAGTATTTGAAATATGCTGGGTGTATTCAGAGACTTTATCCCAGACACCCTGTTCAGACATACAAATATAGAAAGTGAAATGTATGTTACCAATTAGATGTAACTGCAGCATTCCCAACA
This sequence comes from Dryococelus australis, assembly GCA_029891345.1. Taxonomy (NCBI): domain Eukaryota; kingdom Metazoa; phylum Arthropoda; class Insecta; order Phasmatodea; family Phasmatidae; genus Dryococelus; species Dryococelus australis. The sequence continues at coordinate 256,826,103 of CM056995.1, forward strand.
ATACCTGCCCACATGTTGAAAGCAAATTTTGTTGGTCAGAGTGGAAGAAGCTGGCATGAGGGTTTTTACCTGCTCAGAGGTGCTGATTGTGTAAACTGACTACTCCATCTCTGATAAACGATGCAACTGTCCAAAAGAGGTTCTGTAGTGTATTTACGCAAGTACCACTGACAAAACTCAACTGACGAGGCTAGTCGCTCGGTTGGAATGCTTGTGTCTAGTGTGAGGAAATGGATGCAGCTGTTGTCCATGGCACACCCTCCAAACAGCAATTGTTATGCAGCATGTTGTGAACTTGTTGGATTATTCTCGACATGTTCCAAAACCTCCTCCACAAACTTGGATGTGCACACTGTGCACTGATGCCCAGCGTTGGGTCTGTTGAGATAAACTGAACATTGCTCTATTGGTACTGTACAGTAAAATAAGCGCTACAAGGAGAAATTGTGCAATAATTCTGTGGCTGTTGTCGTGGTTTTCTTAAAAAATATCCATCAGTTTCATACATAAACTGATGTTGCTCAAGTTCTAAATAACTTAGCACAAAGATCATATTAATAATCTTTCTACGCATCATCTATTTCAATAGTTTGCTGATGACATTTTCGATGTTGATATGTAGGTGCAGGAATTGTGGTGCACATCATACTTTCATTGTTTTGCTGCTTGTTAGTGTTGTCAACATGGAGTGTACCATTGCTTCATTTGTAGATTTGTTCCCCTTCAGGATGTGGAGATGTTTGTAATAATGGAAATACACAGCTAACAGAATGTGAAGAGGTTTTAGATACTATTTCAGTGTTATAGCTAATACTTTATTTTCAGATGCCCCAGGCCACAGAAGATTGGATACCTATAGCAGAAGAATTTAGAATAAAATCCCATAGATGGTAAATATATTGTACTACACAATCCATGAAAAGTGGTTATCAAAATTTTAAATGAAAAAAGCCATTTAGTACTGTACTTTATAGCAATTAAAGTTTTATATTTGCTGATACTTGTATTCCAGGATGATTACGAACAGCAGGGAAGTATTTAATAATAATTAATAATAGTAAAAAACTTTTATGATTAACCACCTGATTCTCCAGTGTCTGAAGGACAAAATAATTTATTTTGTGTGTTCACTTGTCATTTCAACATGTGCTGGCATATATATGTACCAGAGTCCAGTTTGGATTCTAGTTTGGAGTACTCTGGTAACTGTATCCAGTTTGCGATTGTAGGAACTTATGTCTTCTGCTGAAATGCACTTCAAGGAACAAGAGTTAAAGAGTACATTTTGACATCATCCCCAGATATTAACATAACATCAAAGGAACTGCGAGGAATATATTGGAAGTTGAATTGAAACAAATAATACTGGAATATTTCACCAAATGGATATTTTGAATAAAATGATCAGTTCTAAATTAATATTGGTTATACTCTTTGGTAGGAATTGGTTTTGATTTCAGTTTTTACTAAAAAAAATGTGTAACATCTCATCTATTTCTTATTCCTACCCTAATTAAATTATAATACAGTCTATTAGACATTGTCACTACACACCAATACTTCCTCCTCAATACAGTTTTATTAGTAGTGGTAGGCAAAGACAAGTCGCCTACAAATAAGTATTAAATAAAATAAAAACACAAAGAAAAATAAGAAAGGAAGTTTAAAATCATAGAGGAGATACATCTTACAGTTTGACATGCAAAATGTGATCTGTATAGCAAAATAATGTAAGCTGAAATTTTTTTTTAGCAATATGTTTGTATCGCTTACTGTAAATCCAGACAGCCATATTTACTAAAATGTAACACCACTGTCGCTTACTTCATCAGTCGAAGAAGAATTACAAATGTAATTAATAAACCATAAATCAATTAAAAGGAATCACCTATTTCCTAGATAAACTTCTTTAAAATTAGGGCATGCTAAACAAAACTGCTGAAAATATGTTCTTTATTTGTTTAAACATCTACCCACAAAATGTTTAGCCTGTTGTTAAATGAAATTATTTAGAAAATATGGTATATTATATTTTAGAATACATACAAGAAAAGTAAACTAAAGTTATAGATATTCATATTTTACATATGAAGGGTCAGGGGAAGAAAACTTCAATATCCACTTTCATATGAATTTGAGCTGCCTAGTGCAATCTGTTGTGTGTAAGAGGTACTACAAGCCAGTTAGGTCACCAAGTGATAATAAGCAAAGCAGTCACACATAAAACAGCTGTAAAAATTTGCACTGTGGGGAACAAACAGCCAATTTCCATGGTTGTTGGGACAAATCAATATCCACATGATTGTTCTCCTCTCATCCTGCATTTGCACATCACTGATCCTGCATTTGCACATCACTGATCCTGCATTTGCACATCACTGATCCTGAATTTGCACATCACTGATATCATTGTTGCATCATCCCTTTAGAGTTAAAAGTATGCATGAGGAAAATAACACATTAGTAATTATGGTTATGTAGCTCTGTTTATGTTATCTTTCTGCAACAAAGTTGAATGTTTACTAATAGGTTTTGTGCGTGTTTAGGCAGATAAGAGTTCAGACAACGAAACTTCAGTGGTAACACTTAAAGACTTTAGGCAAGAGGAGACGACGATGGGAAGACTCACTGTGTTATGAAGAAAACCACACTTCAGTCCCATGAGGTAGGCAAAGACCGCCATAGTAATAAATTGAAGTGTTTCAAACATATAAATGCTGAAGGCAGGCAGCTGATTGTGCAATCATTTAATAACTTAAGAGTCCACTGATGTTGAAAACTCCTACTTGGCAGGATTAATCCCTGTCTTACCTGCAAAGAGACGTACCTAACATCAAGAAGAAACCAACAACTATCACAATGCTTCATATTGGTACATATAAGGTTAGGGAAAGAGAGCATATGCTGTTGAGAACATTATAGCATTGCCACAAAGCTTTCATTTTGATTTATGGAATCACTAGTGGAAAACTGAAATACTAGATTATCGTCTGTTGATAAAAGAGGCCAGATGTCTTGAAAGCACCAACGTTTGAGAGACGATATATAGAACATGGTTGAGGAACTATTGAGTAGTTTTGAGGACGGAAGAGTCATTACAGCAAGCACAGTTGAATCGCATTATTATGACCACCTGCTAGAAGCACTATCTGTAGCGCATAGCCCATGACTTATGACCTGTGACGTGGGCTGGTGAAGCGGGTATATATTGCGACCGACAAGGTGGCTGTACACATTGCGCTTCCTCCTGTCATGGGTAAGGGAAGTGAGATTTAACCAAGTTGCAAAACGGGATGATCATCGGCTTTGGGCAAAGGGGAGGCAGCATTTTGGAAACCGCAACATTTGTAAACGGTTCACATACCTCTGTGGTAAATGTGTATTGTGAGTAGACAAATGGCACCATTGGGAATAACTGTCCATGTCCATTGATGTCCAAGGTGAACGTCGATAACGATGGTGCATGAAGGCCACCCGACAGGCTACAGTGGAATAGTTCACCGCCCAAATGAACCAGGGGTATCCAGACACGTGCCTAATGCAACAGTTCAACGAACCTTTCTACAAATGAGACTCTGGAGCAGACGTAGGGTAACTGTACCCATGCTAACACAGGTGCATCAACGAAAACGACTGGTATTTGCTCAACAGTATGGCGACTGGACCGCTGCTGATTGGCGACAGGTAGCCTTTTCTGACGAGTCACTGTTTCAGCTGCGTGGAATGGATGGATGTCAGCATGTATGGTGAGAAACGTCAGAGAACCAACACCCTGCATCAATTACTGGACGAACACAAGGCGGTGGGGGCAGTGTTATTGTCTGGAGAATGATCTCGTGGTATTCTCTAGGTCTCATCATCCATGTGGAAGGCACTCTTGATCGATTTGGTTGGTTATGACTCCATCTTCGAATACAATGTCCATCCGTACATGATTGTCCCACATCCTCCCACATCGGGAGGACGGGATCTTCCAGCACGATAAAGACTTAAGTTCTTCCTTGGCCCCCAAACAGTCCCAATCGAACGTCTGTGGGACCAGCTCGATCACCGTGTTCACTCTCTGTCTCCTCCACCACACACCCTTCAACAGTTGGACATACTGCAGACAGCATGGCTCCAGATACCTGTGGAGATCTATCAGCACCTGACTGAGTCATTGCCAGCTTGTCTAACTGCTGTCCATGCTGCGAAGGATGGTTATTCTGGATACTAGCAGGTGGTCATAATTTGATTTGGTTGTGTACATGACTCCAAAAGACTGTACTTGAGTGAAGACCTGAACGTCTGTAACATTGCATTGAAATCAGATGTACAGAAATTATTTGGCTTTTCCAAAATTTTTATTACTTCATGCTTCTTTTTCAACAAATTCAATTAACATGATTAATTTCTTTTCGAACAATTGAAAATAATCAATATTACTTGGTCAACTTCTTACAATACAAATCAATATCACCCGTGTTCCTTTTCAATAATTACAAAATATATTGCAGCAAGTGTAATTACTATAGGTTATTCATGGTAAAGTGAGCACTTTTGAATTCTCTCATTTGGCATAGTAATAGTCAATAAATCAATTTTATTCATAGACGTTAAACTCTGAGTGCAGTGGAATATACATACTGTGTTTATAACTAGATAGCAATATTATTATTAAAATCATGTTTGAATGATAAAAATTGGCTGAAAGGAAAAAGTGACTAAGGATGCAAAAGTGCTGACTTTACTGTGAACCACCTATAATGAAATAATTAAAAACTTCTTATATCATACGGCCATCCTTGGCCGTGGTGGTATTAGTTCCGCTAGAAATTATTGTTTGATTTTACTTCAGCCTTGCATATGTTGTTACCTGTCCTTCAATTGGCTGTCGTCTGATCACACCACGTCTCTCCACCAATCAGCGATGGTGAGACAAGTGACAACTAAGATAATTTTCTTTTGGCACTTTTATTTAATGAACATGATGCATGATGCTGGATGACAGACGACATCATCACGATTGGGCAAGGGTTTTGGTTTGTTGGACAGACATAGGAGATTTAACTGGGTGACATTGACTGCTTACCAGGCCCCAGCTGGTATATAAGATAGAGCATATGGCTTGACAGCACAGCACAAAGTCAGGCATGGGCTCAGCTGTCCTGCATACTGGTTGACACACTACCCTTGGTTTATCTGTACTGGATGTGGCCCGGGGTAACGTCTTGCTCTGCTGCTGATGCTACTGAAGTTGGCCGGAGCTGGTGCCCAATCCTTGGACAAAAGTAGTATTGTGGCTGGAGGTGCTGAAAGCTGCCCGGCGAGGGCTGCTGGTACAGCTTCCCTGGAACAAGGGGTTCGCGATCCCCAGTGACACGTGATGTTCCTGACAGAAGTCAGTGACGACTCGGTGAGGTTGGCCGGTGGTCTTGATTGGGGGCTAAAATAAGGAGCGGGAGGTAGCTGGGGGGCGAGGTCTCTCCAACTGGCAGGCGGCTTGAGCTCGTTACTGGGGGGTTATGCTGCAAACTGCAGCAGGGGCTGGGTTACAGCTCCCGTTGGATTTGGAGGCATTAGCTGCCTTCTTAGCTTGCCACTTCGCACCACTCCTTTGGGTGTATGGCATACAGGTAGATATAAAAGTCATCCCCCTCAACGGAGAGCAGGCAATGATGATCCCTAGCTAAGTGTATAGCCAAGCCGAGCCAACCAGAGTTGTACCAGATGACTCCAAACTGTGACAGTTCAGCGTGGTGGTTAGAGCAGTGGGTTTATTCTGGATGCCCGATGATTATGTTGGGTGTTGGTCCAAAGGTAAGCAGACCTCCAGAACCAGTCTATCACTCTCTCTGGCAACAGTTCAGCACAGTGGATGGAGAGAATCGGCTGGGTTGGTTGACTAGCCGCCTTGTGAATTGAGTCTCTAGTAGTTGTGGCTCTACCATACTGCACACCAGGTGCACAATATGGGCAGCTGTCTAATGGGTGTGTTTGCAATGTACTTTCCCCTGGTGGTTAGACGTATACGGAGGATAGAAACACAGCCACTCTAGAATCAGTACTTGGAGGTTCGTTAGAAAAGTATTTATTCTGTAAAGAATAAACATGGTGGCCCATACTACTTCCTAACAAACCAGGAACTGAAATGGAAGTACCTACTTCTTCGGGGGTTGCTGGTGCAGATCTAGAAAAGCTTCTCATAGGTTGCGAAGACAACAGTATCTATAGAGAGCTCCAGCACACAAGGTGGTTGAGTGAGCTTCAGGAGAATGAACTGCTGTTTCTCAGTAGTGCACGGACATACATCTACTTGCTCACAGGCTCGTCTGAGATACAGGAGTGGCAGAGGAGAGTTCTTCCTCCCGTGGGCAGAGCTGCGCTTATTAGCACGATCTCTCGGCCCGTGGCGGAAATAGGCATCTCTGTATTGCTGGGTTGCCTCTGCTGCGTGAGCTTAGCCACTTAACTGGGCCCCTTGGCTAGCTTCCATCCCACATGAGGGATTGGCTTGACATCTGAGATAAGGGTAAAACGATCTTGGCTGATGTGTCCGTGGGTACCCCCACATCTAGAGGCGTACAGGTAGACTTTCGTAGCAAGTAGTTTTGGGTTTCAAACCCCGTCTGGGGTGATATATGTAAAGATGAGGTTATATAATATCAAATAGCATCAAGCATCACACATTTAATAATTTCTTCTCTATAAGAATAATGAATATTAACAAAACAAAATTATAATACTGAATATAGTTTAGAAACAAATGGAATATTTTTACACACAATCTCTATATCGATACACTATTAAATTAATCAAAGATTATACTACATTTTATTTAACTAATATGCATGATTTGTTAATTATATTAAATGAAGTGAACACATAAGCAAGTATTCCGTAATCATATCTACTTACAATATCTCTGACCAACCGTAAACGTAACCCCTCAAAAACAGCAATGTTGCACATCTTTAAAATGTTTAAGCAAAAGTTTTGAATATTCAGGTCTCTTATGATACTTATCACAAGAATCTTAGCACATTCATAATTAAACATTTCTTTTGGTTATCAGAGAATAGAGAATTCCAGTATGTGGGATAAGTTAACACAAAGTAAAAAGCCTGCATTCTATTACAGATACTAAAGAATTACATGAATTAACGATAGCGAATGAGTTACATAAACATTAAGCTCAAGCCTTTTACGACAAGAAATGGTCAGCAAGAATAAAGGCCAGGACTAACTCCCAATTCGTTGCTATAGCGCTGGACTACCAGAAAAATATTTCTTTGCCTAATATACCAACAAACGAAGTTCACTACAGGCAGCAGCTTTCAGTGTATTCTTTAATATCCACACACTGGCCACAGGGAAGTCAGTGTTCTTTACACATACTGAGTTCATGGGAAAGAAAGGGTCAGTTGACATGTCCTGGTTTCTGTTGTATTTCACCTCAATATCATAGATCATGACATCCACATCTTACACATTTTTCACAATTCAGCCAGAGGACAGAACAAGAATTTCACAGTTGTTAGTGTACTATACAACAAAGTACACATGTTGAAAAGGCCAAAATCTACATGGCATTCCTAATTTGGGGGACATTCATACATGGAATGTGACAAGAATATGGGGATTATGAACCAGAGAACAAGAATGGAGCTGCTCCAGGACTGGGTAATGTTACAAACTGCACAAAAGAAACAGAACTTTTAGTAGTGTTACAAGTGATGCAAGACATGCTCAAACAATGGACACATTTCCTGGCAGACAGGTTTGTGAAGAGCTGTTAGTTTCCCGTACAACAGATTAGGCAGCTGCGAATTCAGTGCCAAAGTCCAGGACTTATTTTCTACCATACTATGTATCACGGATGCTGGTTCAGTTCTCCAGCTGCAGTTAAATGAAGAACAATATTGTCTTGAATCCACCTACGACTTTGAGGCCAGGGGAATTTGAGCTTCCTAAAACAGCATTATCCAGCTACTTCCCATTTCAAAATAAAAATATGATGATTTGATGGTTTTGATGAAGTCTTGCAGCCCAAAACCAAACAGTTTTATGTACCTATTCCCAACTATTTGGATATTTTTATCTCTTAATGCATCTATTTGGTCAAAATTGGTTCACTTAGTTTACACTGATCATTATATCTGCCATTCAAGTACTGTGTTCATTGCCTTATACTTAAACTGTGTTTCTTTTATATATAAGAACTAATGACCAAACTGAATGGCACTGCTAACATGACACAGAGAGTTATATGCAGGTATATCACCATTTGACACTTACATCATCATCATGTGTGTTCTGCCCAGAGGCAGGTTTTCTCATGGTATCTCTCCATGCTCTCCTATCATCTGCCAACCTCTTCAGGTCCATATACTTTCCGCTTCCCTTGATGTCATCAATCAACTTGTATCTTCTCCTTCTTTTCAATCTTTTTCCACAAACTATTCCTTCCATAGCGTCTGTTAGCAAGCACTTCCGTCTCAAAGAGTGTCCCATCCAGTTCTTCTTCCTTTTTCTTACGACTTTCAGCAGTTTTCTCCTCTCATCAACTCTTTCCAGCACTTCTTCATTACTCACTCTTTCCACCCAGCTTATCCTCTCCATTCTCCTCTACATGAACATCTCAAATGTAACTCGATCTAACGAGTAACTGTTGCCAGCCGATTCAAACTGATGCAGTTAAAATCCTATGAATCCAGTAAAACCAATGATTCTGTACAAAAAGACCTGTGGAGATGCAATATGAATTAGTATTCTTTGCTACCAGAACTTGTAGACCACACACACACATAACAAATATTAGAAACCTGCTGCCTCAATATCACAAGATTAAAATATGGAAACTAATATAAGTCCATTGGAAGTTATAATATTTTGGAAAAGCAGTATTATTAATTTCATAGTTGGCAGCTTTCCACACAGAAAGTTTCTTCAAATTATATTTACCCACATTTTCAATAAATACCCTCTGCTGATAAAATCAACTTACGCATACCAAGCACTTTATTCATTACTAGGGGCATGCAAAATCCGCATTTGCAATAAAACAAATTTTTATGTTTTAAAATGAATAAACTCGATTTTTAACTTTTCGTGATAATACTACAAAAAAGTTGGGATAAAACACCTTTTACCTGCAAATAGTGGCGTACGAGTTTGATAGCAAGTTTTCATTCCACAAATTCTCAAGGGTGCGAAAATATTAATTAAATAAGGGGAACAAAGAAACTGAGAAATTATGTTATAACCTCACTTCTGCTAAGAAATCACCCCTAACAAGGAATATCTCATGGTATTTCACTCAGCAGAAAAGATACAGGCTTTCGTTATATTTCAAAACATTTGTTCTCTATCAACAAAGAAACACTATATAAATAGCTTAAGTTATTGACATCATCACTTGTTTAACCACTGATTACGTATGTAACAAACGAAAAATCCATAGAGATCATACAGCGCTGCTGTTAGTAACAGTCAAAATGTTTCATGGTTTCAGCTATCGATAGTAGCACTGTGAAACATCACTGCTGATTATATTGTCACACTGTGTGCCTGCAATGAACAACAAATTCACCTTTAGGGTGTTTCTACAATTGCAGACATTTTTTGTTAATGCATCTTTAAATTTTGTATGTCCACCTGTCCCAGTTTGGGCTGATATCACGTCTGGGGTGTGGGAGAAGTTATTTGTTTGAATATTTGGGCACCTTGTATGATGTAATTTTCTTTTTAAACAATGCAAAGCAACATGCTGCAGAATTTTCAAAACATTGCCTGAATGCAAGTGACGATAAAATTATATTTTGCAACGCATCTGTGACTTGGGACCGTAGAGACTTGTGCATAAACCACATTTAAAGTGAAGAAAAAAAAAATCTGAAAATTTAAAGTTCAAGTTTACAGTCTTTACGTAACATTTTACAAACTGTTACTGCTATTTTCATGTGGTTTTGTTTGTATTTATATATGTAACTGTTAACCAAAAATAACACCAATTTTTAATAAAAAAATAACACCAATTTTTAAGAAAAATAACCTCCGATCTGTATAAAAATAAACACCAAAAGTGCATACCCCTATTCATTACATATTTTTTTGTAACCCTTACATGTGAAAATTTTTGTGATTTCAAATGCCACACAATTTTTACTATGTACTTCATTTAACAATAATCTATATGGAAACAATCACTAAATAATTATGGGGAACACACTTTTGTTTCTTAATAACATGGCAACCCCTAATTGTCTAATAACTGGTGGTGTTTCCAAAGATATCAATATCAAAGTAAGCTAACACTATTTATGATTTTGTTGTTTCATTTAATCTAGTTCCTGACATTTTGTGAATAAATAATTTTAATTCACAATTTTCAGGGGGGGGGGGGGGGGGGGGGGGTGGGAGGGGTGTCTTTTGCTAATTAAATTAGGTTTTATAATTATATTTTCAACCCATTTTCCATACTGATTCACAAAGAATTTGTATGGCCTGTTCGCAGTTTCTTCACACTTTTTAAATTGAACCTTTGAAAAAATCACCCCATATGTTACGTGTTTGGTTATTTCCTAATTATGCCACATATCGCAAGCAATTAATACATCTGTTAACGTTAAAGTATCACATTTTTGGTAAAATTGAAATTTTGCCTAACTTTTAATTATATTTTATCTGTAAATTATAGTATTTAATTTATAATTAATATTAATAAAAATTGGGCAGAAAATAGGTATTTTGGTAATGCCCAGTAATGAAATGTTTTTATTTACAATTATACTGAATTGAGTGCACACTAATGTGGTGCATTGTCCCTTTGGTGTAATTTTCTCGACGTTAAGCTTTATTTGCATAAGGTGGACGAATAGCCTGGAAGTAGAACTAAGTAACCACAAATGGACTTCACCTGAAGTTCAGGCATGTAGGCCCCTTTATATAACAGTTACATACAAGGAATGAAGATGTCAGAGCTTTCTTAAATACTGCAAAAACAAGATTAACGGTACAAAAATATACATTTTATTTGCAATTGAAAAATTATACATTATAATACAAAATGTGTACAAGAATAACATGGAAGACACAAAACAAATACATAATATATACAATTCACCATGAGATTCAGCCATTTCGTTTACCCTTATCCACCAGAATGGAATGTTTGTCTTCAAAAGTTGAGCAATAAGAGGTGCGGATTTTCTACAAAATGTTTCCACACATTTGAGAATCTTGCCATCGTTGCACCATCAACAATCCTGTGGTCAGCAGACCAGCTCACACACAGAACTGAATCTTTCACAAGACTCCCGAGTGGATCAAACTTTGGAACAACCTGCAATACACAAAGTAATACAAATACAAAACATTACTGTATGGCTTTCAGAAGAACACAACCCAATTAACAATGCTTACTTTATAGTATAAATCAAAATGAGTAGCCTAACCATTTTTCCTAATGTATAAACAATATGGCGAATCTCATATGTCATAATCCGCTCTTAAAAAAAAAAAGCAAAAAACAACAACATGGGTTCGCAGTGCACTTAGGACACCTAACAAAAAAATGTATGTAAACAATTACAAATAGAAATTATTTAAGGAAAAGGTGAAGTAAATAAAACATATTTCTATAAAACATGTCAGCAGTAAAGTTTTAACTGTACTCTCCTAATTACATCATGTAGACCTGAGTCTTTAGCAAACCAAACATACACAACTTTAACAAGGCTCTACCATACATACCAGAACAAGTAATATTTAAACATCATGCATCATACACTGCTGGCCATTAGTGATTAGTTGTTCAGCTGAGTGGCTCAGCATGTGCACTAATGGTGAAAATAAGCTCTATAAAGTGGAGATGAGGGAGCAGCTGAAAGGTAGTGGAATTGTGTTTCCATGTTGTTCATGCATACAGAGTGAGCATGCTGTGTTAAAAACAAAACAACCATATGAATAGGTTTTCCGCCTTTGACTGTGAGAGGACCGTGGACTACTGGGAGTTTAAATTATCTTACTGCAAAATTAGTTCTTGCGTTGGAAGAAATGCAACCATAGTGAAGCGGATATAGGATCAGTGCATCTTGGAGGAATGAGCTGAGCGAAATGCTGGAAGCCAACAGTCCCATCTCACCAACAAGCAAAAGGACAGACATTTGGTGGGAATGGCATTTATGGACCATACAGCCACATCAAACACCCTCCCTCAGGAGTACAGGCACCTGGCGCATCAATTTGTGTCTGGAATCATGGTTTGTCACCATCTGCAGCATCAGGACATCTTATCAAGTACACATTACTGTGGCTGCCACTGACTGCTCTCCAAGGATACCCGTGGCTATAATGGTGCATAGAACGTAGTGCCTGAAGAGCTGAATTGTATGCGGTCATCGTCTCCCGACAAATTTCACTTCTGCTTGCTGCACCACAATGGTACTGTGGTGCACACCTAGTCAAATCCTGCATTATGCACCATCATACCGGCCCAGCACCTGGAGTTATGGGTATGGGGTGCCATAGTCCCACTTGAACTTTGTCCACATCGCTGGTACACTGACCAGCAACCATTATCTCACAGAAGTGTTGGAGCCTGTTGCTGTCCCCTATCTTCCAGCTCAGCATGGGGTTCTGTACCAAAAGGCCAATAAAATACCACATGTGGCACACATAGCTCGATGGTTCCTGGATGACCACCATGTCACACCGCTTCCTTTGCCTGCGTGTTCACTGGATTTCTCGCCCATCAAAAACTTGGCTGAGGTGAATGAATGAAATGTGTAGTTCTCAGCACAGAAATGTGGTGACGTGAGGATGCAATGAAGCAGGACAGAATTCAACAGAGGGGAAATAGGAGCACCCCACATACCAGGAACATCATCAGTCATGTTTCTCCCAGGAGAAAATGTGGGTTTCACCCATTATTGTGACAAAAATGTTATAAACAATTTTGTCACGCCAGATGGCATCAGTCGAAGCGTAGCTCGTCCAGCTCAATCAGATATGAGCATAAGTCAAGTTCATAAATAATGGTACCCTTAAAAAAATTGAACTAATGAAACTAGCTGAAATGACAGTTTAACTGAGTTTTACAATAGACAATTTAACTCCACTACACAATTCCACTGTATTATACAGTAGTAACACCAAACACTTTCTTTCAAAACAAGCAAGATGAGAACCGAGAACATAATCACATTATTGATTATAGTCTGACGGAAAACAGTCACATTGTGATAAAATTTATGACAGGAGATATTTATTATTACATTCCCTCCTGGGGGAATATTTATTATTACATTCCCTTAGCCCCTCACACTGGTGGAAGGAATTTAGAACATTAAGATTTGGCCTAAATAAAAGTCGAAAAGAAAGAGATGTCACAGGTGCAGCCAGTGTAAGATACAATCAAATATTGAGCACTGTTTCTTCCCTCCGAGAGAGTTTGTATATATCTGTTAAATGGCGGTGGCCATGTAAAACCTAAGTATCTACAGCAAACTGCATCACACCATTGAAAACTGCCCAATATGGGCATCATAAGACACAGTCATGGCTAACAATAGCACATGATATTGCATCTCTGGAATCTACGAAGTGCGAGTGTGAACCTTGTCACATTAGTACTTCTACCTTCTCATTCCAATTATGTTGCACAAAACTGCAAACAGGCAACTGCATTTCCAGAGTTTACTGGGAAAGTGATGTTACAATAACTCACTATCGCTACCACTGTCAGACGACTCAAATTAAATTATTGATTTTAAAAAGCGAAAATGCATCAAATATACACAAATTACTACTGCCACAATGTTCAAAAAACACTGAATAAATTATATTCCTACTCAAAAGTATAAAAAATTAATTTTCCTCACATATCAATTACTACTGCATTTGTCCACTTCAGTGGCTAGTCCAATACAATACTCTTACAAAACTTTTTCATCACATTCATGTAATCATGTCCCGAAAACTTTGGCTTACCCGAGCCTCAGCAGCACTCTTGTGAATCTGCCTGGGTGAGACGAGATATGGTATGGTATGAATACCATATCATACCAATAAGGTATGAAAAGGTGAGTTTATTCTATATGTTACACCAACATGACTGTGCAAGTGTTGAAAGGGTGCTTATGAAATCTGCAATCTTTAAGCGAAGGGTAAAGAAGGAGAACACAAATTTTACAATACCATTTCCGAATACAGCATCAGACTGCGGGCTGCCTTAACCGGGTGCACGTATATCAGAAACACACCCAGTCGACGGCCACCCATACTGTGCACCTGGTGTACAGTAAGGAAGAGCCACAATCACTAGCAACAAAATCCACGAGCTGGCTAGTCAGTCAGCCCAGCCTGCACTCCATCCACCATGCTGAACTGTCACCGGAGGGAGTGCTAGACTGGTTATGGAGGTCTGAACACCCTTGGACCCACACCCAAACATTGTTGTCGGACACTCTGACAATACTCACTGCTCTGACCACCACGTCTCATGTCGCAGGTTGGAGTCAATGGGTACGGCTCTGGGCTAGCTCGGCCTCTGCTTTGGTTCTACACCTAGCTAGGGACCATCGTCACCTGCTTCCCCTTCACGAGACTGATATTTGTTCCCACCTTTACACCTTACAACCAGAGGAGTGGTACTAAGCAGCAAGAAAGGAAGGCAGCTGCTGCCTCTAATACCAATGGAAGTTGCAATCCAGCCCCATTTTCACTCTGCAGCCCAAACCCCACGGGAACGAGCTCAGGCCGCCTGACAGTTGGAGAGACCTCACCTCGCAGCCCCCTCCCGCTACTTATTTGTAGCGCTGATCAAGACACAAGGGTGTCCACACCCGATCATGACAGCTTTCCACTACAATCAGCAGACCATCTCGGGCTCACCATAGCACCACCAGCCGCAGCACCGCAGCCGCACCAGGTTGAGGCTTCAGCTTCAACCACCACTAGCAGTCACAGCAGCTGGGTCAGCAGCTACCCCAGGCCACCTCGAACCAAGGTAAACCCATGGATAGGTGCCACCATACACACCGGACAGTTACTCCGCTAGTTGACACTGTGCCATACCCTCAGACCACACGCCCAGTATTGTATACTGGCCAGGGCCCGGTCAGTCAGTAAAGAGGTCAGTCAGTGTGTAACTCCGTGTTCCTGACACACACAATCAGAAACTTGCCCGACTGTGGCATCGCCGTCAGCCAACCAATGTCACACGTCAACATTAAATGAAATTGCTTGGCAATGTTTATATTGGTGAGGCAGAAGGCTACAAAACAGTCAAAGGTCACAATCCGATAAGGATTTCTTAGGTCAGTTATTTCGATAATGTCAGCCATTGTTTCGATACCGCTGACAAGCATTGACAATCACTAGCAGTCATTTCTGCATGCCACTGGGTGACGACCTGCACGAGGCTAGAATTACATATTATTGAGAGCACAGATTTTACTGGAGCTAACATGGTTGTGCAATAGCAGTGACACAAAATATTGGCGACCAATTCAAGTCATAGGTTCTCCTAAATGTTTACAGATGATGCGCATACAGTAGCATCATTAAATACAGAATAGTCTTAACTGAAATTCTGCACAAAAGCAATACGAAAATGAACTCATAACAGATTTCATGCTACAAAGATTATTTTCTTTAATCAAACAAGTTTCAGTATGTTTTGTTTAATTTTTATATGGGTTTTTAAATGAAAAGAAAAACAGAATTTAATTGGATATATATATATATATATATATATATATATATATATCCAATTAAATTCTGTTTTTCTTTTCATTTAAAAACCCATATAAAAATTAAACAAAACATACTGAAACTATATATATATATATATATATATATATATATATATATATATATATATATATATATATATATATATATATATATATCCATATATATATCCATATATATATATATAAGTTATTCATTTTTATTTCATTTTAATGAGTAGCACTGCTGTGAGTTCCAAAACTATGAACTTACCAAAGAAGAAAATGTTTACTGCATACTGTTCCATTACTGCTGACTAACACTGATGAACCATAAGTGATATCAGTGCTAGACAGGAAAAACTAATCGCAGCCTACATATAGTGCAACAAGTTGGCTCTCTCTACAATAATTTTGACAAAATCGCAAGTCAGTATAAAAGGTGCAAGTCATCAACAATTGTTCACAAAATTAAGCAGAAATAAAAAAAGTTATTAAATTGGAGTAAGAAAAAAAAGTAAAACTAAGCACAATAATAATAATAATAACTAATAAGTCTTCAACAAACAGTAATAAAAAACCAAGAGAAATCCAAGTCATAATAATAAGAGCTAAGCGAGAAGGCAAGCAAGCATGAGCGAGCACGTCATATGGCACGACAAACAGGTGATGGCAGTCGCGCTGCATGCATAAACACTCACTAATACAGCCAATCAGGGAAGGAGGTTGTTGAGATATGTCCAAAGAGAAATGCAACATGTAGCAACCAAAAAATGTGCAACTAATTTATCTTTCAGCAGATTTCCCACAAATTGTACATTTTTTTCACCTAAATTTGTCACGCATCCTCAAAAACGAGTTGAAATAGAAAGACGGGTGTTATAAAAGGGGTCAGTATAGAAAAGTTCTACATTATAGAATGCAGCCTATTCTTTCATTTGTAACATTCCTTGCTTATATGGATTGCAGAAAATCAAAATTATGCAAGTATTTTGTTCAGTAACTAAAAATCATTTCAAGTCCTGACAAATGATTCGTAGCTCATAAATCATAAAAAGAAACTTGTATTCAAGTTTTTGAAACTACACATTTCTGTGACAGTGAAGAATGCTCTTCACTTGCACCTACATATCATTATATCATTAGCTTAACAAACAATATATTTTTCATCTACCATTTCCCAATATAGTTTAAACATAATACGTGAACTAAATATTGAATACTGACCAAAATTCAAATTAGCTAATTTTTGAACAGTATGTATCATACACTGCCAAAAACTAATCATAATTCCTAAGTTCTGCAAAATTTATGTTATCTACGATTAGACATAATGTTTTACTAGCTGTACCTAATACAGTCCTCAATTGTGCAGTTCAAAATCAAGTTCTGCATTAATGCTTTTCCTGAGAAATACTGAATGAATCGATCTTGGCTTTACTACAACAAACAAAGATAGTCTTACATAGTCAAGTTTAAACTTACTCTGACTTTCCCAAGTGCACCAATCACAACTTCTGGTGGCATGATGATTGGGTGAGCGTAAGTTCCACCAATCTGAAATATTACACAACATAAAAATTAGCATTTTTGACAATTACAATTAAAAACATTTCTACAGAATATTAGGAAACTCGGTGCCGAAACTACAGACAGTTTTTTTGGACCAATAGTAACACAAAACCCTTATATGCTTTTATCTGGAAACATATTTTTCAACAAAATAATTGTGCTCGGAGTTGCGGCATACAAAACCTGGAAAACAAGACAGTGCAATCATGCATATACTATAAGTTGCATAGGAAGTAGGCACACAACACTGTGTATGTATGTATTAATTTAGTGCCGTGCACCTACGATCTATGCAACTTGTCCCACATACATGCCTTGTTCTGCAGATGTCAGACACAGCTGCTTTGAACACAATAATTTTATATAAAAATATGTTCCCGGATATAAGTATATAGTTACTGTTGGTCCAAAGAAACTATGTCTGAAGTTTTGACACATGAGTTTCGGAATATCGAGTACAGCTACCTAGTAAAGATCAATACAAAGGCATATAGTGAAACCCTGTTAAAACATTTCAGATAAATACTGAAAAATATCAGCTTATTAAGCAGGAAAACTTCTTAAAAGGGTTTTACTATATACTGTGACGAGTTGTCACATTTCCCCATACAAAAGTTTCAACAGTCAAGAAGCCCCTCTCCTACCCATCCTATGCCCGCTCCAGCAGACAACTTTTTGGCCACCGGGCACAGCGGTGGTTTGAACTGGCCAACAACAAGAGCTTAAGGAACGAATACTTCTAGAACTCAGGAATTCCGTATAAAAACATTTTCAGGGCTTTTGGAAGACAGAGAAAAACTGGCTTTGGGGACAAGATATTTAGGGGGAATTTTTCCTCCGTTTGAAATAGCAATATGGGAGGGGTGACATCAGAAGGAAGAAAGATATGTATCTTTATACTTATGTGTTTTAACTGTTTTTAGTGGGGTTTTGAGATGATTGTTAAAGTAAATGTTAAATATTTTTTCAAAATTAAAAGTTAAATGTGACAACCTGGTTGATTATAAATAGCATCACTTAATTATATAAAGTTTTGAAAAACAAATTATCTTGGGGTTCTCCTTCATACACCACACTTACATAGGGTTTATTCACCACCTCCTGATAGTTGTTTCTCTGCTTGGAGTAAAAATTTAAATGGTAAAGTATTAAAACTGCAAAAAGTTGTTAGACGTTCACATTTTATTATTAGAACAAGAAATAATGTTATGTGGTACATTTAAACATCATACAGGATTTCTTGCTGTATCACAATGACACTGAACAGTGTAATATTAATAATAACATCTTTCAGTAGTGTTGGCTATAAAAGTAAAACTAAATATACAGGTTAGGTTCACAGGTCCTTCATAATATCAACAATTTACATTATACTTTCTAACAAATCATTACATGCTTGCTGCTCTCCACAGTTCCCTTGCCCTGTCCTACTTGCAAGAACGAAGGAATATTTGAAGGTCAGGTGAGCAGTAATCCAAGAAGAGTCCAGAGATTCACAAAGGCATGCAGACACGATACGGCTATCACAACTCACACACCCCTGATCGCAGATTGAATTTCTGTGGTTATCTTTGAACAAATGTTCTAGTCGCTCTCGGTCAGACTTGGGGAGCAGTGAACCCTCTAGATTGGGCCAGCAAGACTACTTAAGCAGCGACAGGCCTCCGAGCCAAAAGAATTGAATGTTTTTTAGATGACTGCAATTCCTTAAGCGCCAGATGTGCAAAGACAGCAAAACAACGAGCAGAGCATCGAATGGTAGTGAGTGTCAAGTGGAAGTGAATTCTGTGGACTGTGAGCATAGGTACAGTGAAGAGTGAGACTGACAGGCGGAACTTAGAACTGGATGCGTGAGTGCAAAACATTTGGAATAATGGCAATATACTGATGGAATATGAGTAAATACTGAGTGTGAATTAAGCGACTGTAACCAATACAGTCATTTATAAGAACTTTAATTATATTGGAGATAGATATTGAATATTTTGCTCACTGAGAATAACAAGGACAAAAGTGGAGAGGTATTTTAATGTTGTAAATAATAGCTATGTGAATAATTGAAAATCAAATTTATTTCTAATATTTTTATGAAGACCTCCATTTCTAATGAACTTGGATACGCCCCTCTGACCCGGTTCACCCGTCCTTACACAACCTGGTCACTCAAGGCTCCACAAGAAAGACCATATTTGGCTGCTGGGTCTTGTAACAGTATGAAATACATCAGTGAAACCTGCATTTTTTTTTTAGAATAAATTGAATTCATATTTATAACAATTACAGCCACTATACTGGAATAGAAGGTAAAATTATGGTTTGTTAGTGAAGTTCTAACCTCTCATATTAATGTTTTCTAACTATATATTGAAAAACCTGAGCATGAAGAAGTGTCATGATTAGGAGTTGGGGGGGGGGGGACTGATGTGATTTAAAAGCTTGAAATGTGACAGACCAAAACATTTTTAAACAGTTATGCAAAGTAAGAACTTGAAAATAATATATAAAAAATGTCTGATGATGTAGGATACATTCAAAAACTACATATCCAATTTCTATAGCACTGCAATACAATACCCGGTACATTCAATCTAGGCATTTAGTGTTTTTTCTTCTTTTCTTTTTTCAAAAATGGATGGGTTTCTTCGACTTCTTCTTTCAGCTAGGATAAAATCTCACAATGCACTGAACAGATGAAGACAATCTAACCTAAAATCAAGTTCAATGAACAAAATATTTTTGATGAGTATACTTATATTAAAATGTATACCAATGAAGATTATTTGTTTTTGTGGAATAGTGCTGTATCCAGTATTTGCAAGGTTGTTGACAAGTAGAAAGACATATTTAGAAAATTTAAAAAAGAAAAGTAGCATCTTTTGTAGAAAATAGTGCTGTGAATCTTTTCCTTATATTGCCTAGGTTTAATATATACTGTATTTCTGTTAATTACATATTCTCTCATGAATGCTGTATGGATACATGTAAGGCATCATCTTCAACTGGACAGTGTGAAATCACGTCTTCTGTCATACAAAACATATTTCAAGGATGTTCCATGCTCAGGTTTTTTTTAAAATTATATCTAAGGAGAGAAAACTTTCGGAGCAAAAAAATTTCTCAAACAAAAATGACTAGCAAGCCCCAGCCATCAACCAGTCAGTCCAACCAGCATCAGTCACCACCAGCTATTTCCAGAAGCAGTAGCAAGTAATACGATGTGTATATGGAACTAATATATAGGATAGGACATATTTATCGTATACTAGAGACCATCACATTCAAATACTGCGGGCTACAATATTTCATTGGAAAAAACTAAGTTATGCTGTATATATTTATGCTAATAAATAAAATTGAATTAATGTTTGAAATATTAATGAATCATTTTCAAACTTACATTTTGAATTAAAAGTCAAATACACACGTCTTTGCAAGTGTGGGACCATTCCATTCACAGTTATTGTATGTAGCCCCTCTATGTATTAAAAAAAATGGGATTGTTACCCTAGGGACACAGAGAGCCAAGACTACACAACAATGCTTTGTGCACAAATATACTGGTTCTGTGTTTAAAAAACCACAGTCATTCACAACACTTTCAAATTTCTCTCTGCTATATACATACAAAAATTATTTCCCAGATCTCATTTCTCCCTAAATGTTAGTTTATTCCTGAATTTAAAAACAACACCAAATTTTGGAGTTTTGTTTATGTAACTCACCACTTAAGTGATTAACATAATCATGTACGTACTCTCAAAAAGTATCAAGAAGGTGAAGATTCTAATGTAATTTCATTCTCAATTTGCTTGCCACCCTTCAGTTTTATATGTACTAGCACATTCAATTGATCTTTAACTTACATGATGTTGCTAACAATGAACTATTTCGCACATATGACACTATACCAAATAACTATACTAAAGGGAAATGGTCACCCTTAATTCACCTTATAAAAAGTTAAATTTATAACTGAACTGTCCAATAAGCTGATGGGCATGATGCTGTCCCCGAGCTGTATTCTGCAATATGCACGTCAAAAATCTTCTGAAAATTATAGAGTCAGGAACAATTGTGGGCTGAAATTTTCATTTCAGTAAAATTGTAAATGTAGTGTTTCCTGGCACAAAAGTGTTGGAAACAGTAGCTGTACATGAACCTCATCTAATAGCATATCATGATGCAAGGAATTTAACAAATTTTGATACAACAGTGACGCGTGACGTCTATCTCAACTTTATAAAATCAACTTCTACTCATCAGTGTGCATTACTCAGCTGCACATTTCAATGGAGTATGATTGTTAGTGCATTCTACGAGACGTCAGAACTAGTACTGTTTACCCACAGGAAAAGAAGCAAACTCCACGCTCACACCTGCCAAGCCACCGAGACTATGCATAGAGATCATCCAAGTACTATATTGCACCGCTAGATGGCACCACTAGTACGATCGCCAAGACATGAAGCCATCACCGGCCGGTGATGTCACACGCCCAGAGGATCAAGAGCAGCTACCCCCTCCACACCTGACCAAGGACCAGCCAGGAAGAGTATAAATACTATGGCCCGGCCTTTGGAATGCCAGTCTGCCTGTTCTTTCTCCGCACTGCCTGGTGCTGAAGGAACCATCCGCTCTCCTGGTCTTCACCACGCTCTTGGTGCTAAAGACTCTCCTCTAACCCTTGTCTTCACTGTACTCCTGGTGCCGAAGGTTTCCTTCGTCTAACGTCAGACACTTCGACCCCTTCTGCCAAATACAACTGCATGCAGGATGGCCACCCTTTCTGCGCACCACAGTGTATGGAACTATAGAGTCCTGCTGAAATTAGGTATTCCTCCTCTTGGAGTTAGCTCGT
The DNA here is from genome assembly GCA_029891345.1 of Dryococelus australis. Taxonomy (NCBI): domain Eukaryota; kingdom Metazoa; phylum Arthropoda; class Insecta; order Phasmatodea; family Phasmatidae; genus Dryococelus; species Dryococelus australis. Next base: position 256,848,246 of record CM056995.1, read on the forward strand.
TAGTCTGGAGTTTGCTCTTTCCTCCACACTTCTGGTGCTGGAAGGAGTACTTCCCTGGGTCTGGGGAAACTGATCCTCAGGAGGAACTCACCCATGTATTGGGACAGTCAGCCAGTGAGACCTAAGTATCCACCCCACTTCTGGTGCTGGGTACTGAGATAGAGATACATTAGGTTGGCGGAGACGGTACTTGTAAGTACACCCGAGTAGAACCACGGCTTTACCTCCGCGAGGTACAATCATAAATACTCTTTCCTCATACCCTTCTACTGTTGAAGTGGTATCCATAAGAGAACTAAACAGGCAGAGACTATCACTAAGTATCAGCAGGAGCTTAGCCACATCCCCACCATATTCAAGCACCTCCATCCTCGGGAGCAAACGCAAGCTGCCTGCCGCTTAGAGATCTGTCTCAACATCTTATTAACCAGCTCTCTTCACACCACCCACCAGAGTCGATGGCACAACACACCCAGTATTCTTGGCTTACCTGAACAGACGAGACGCGTCTCTTGGCCTAGCTAACCTGAGGTTTTGGGAGACCCCAATCATTCAGCTTATCCCGACGTCAACCAGTACCTGCAAACACTCACCAACCAGCACACCAGATTCAGGGGCCAACCCGGTCGCACCACAGTCTGAACCACAACAAGTTAAGCGTCGCCCGTGAGTGTGGTCCCACGAAAGCGGAAATTAGAACTAGTCGTCCCAGATTTTGTACGGGTGCCAGAAGGTCAAACATCCGGTCTTGTATTCTGGACACACTCCAGTTCCCCGCAAGAACTAGAGTTATAGCATCACCCTGGGTGCATCTGCTCTCATACCCACCAAAAACACCTGCAGCTTGACGTACCTCAGTTGCCCAAGGATGTCACACGCCACCAGTTATACTTTAGGGTTGTGCGAATATTCTGTATAACGAAACAAAACCAAAAAATGGTAGCTTTCATTTTCGTTTCAATAAGAAATTTGGTTATTGAAAGTCGTAACAAAACGAAAATTCTCAATTTCAATGAATTTTCGGGTGTTTAATGAATATTCATTTAGTGCACCAGCAAAGAAAATTTTTGCCTGTAAATATTCTTGTTTGTTTTCATTATTTTATAACTGAAATAACAACATAAATAAAAATTTAAATGTAGAACAAACCCCCTGTGGTAAATACTCCACATCCTACATATTTTTTGTTTGATTTTTCAACAAATTTGTTATAATAAATAATCTGTTTTAATGTTAATGAAATTCGTTAAACTTTCATTAAGGTTGAGTCTTAATGATATTATTTTTCATTTTCGTTTCAGTTTCACGAAAGTTCATAACATTTCTTTCATTTTCGTTTCACGAGAAAAAAGTCACATTTGCACACACTATTATACTTGCATGAATTTGTGGTGGCAAACTGTGAAAAAAAATCTCTTATGTGGGCAATCTTGCATTAGAAAAAATAGGTACTCATTATTTTATTTGGTGGGTCCACAAGAAGTGTTTATTTATCAGCTCTAAATCTCCAAAAATAACAATGTTCATTATCATCACTCTCATTTTATGTAATTTGAAGCCAAATAAAGTGTAAAAAGTTGTCATTCTAATTTTTAAGCCATTTAACTATAACCCTCAATAACTTTTTAGTTATTTTTTTATTATCACATGCTTACCAGCAACAAAATGTGTTTCAATCAGTAATTAACTTGAAGTAGTGTGATTCCAAAATCACCCCCCCCCCCCCCTTTTTTTTTTCTATCGCCATCTATAATAGTAACAATGCTGACCACTTAGTAATAGCCCATACATAGCAACTATACAGTATGCATGGTTTATCCACATAAAGAAAATAGAATTAAACTGATACAGAGCAATTGTTTGTAAAATTTTTATCACCTTTTACTGTATGTGCACTTTTTAAAACAAAAAGTTTGCAAATACACAAGAAAAATTCAATACATTAAACTACAGCTATTTTTTACTCTAGTATCAATTCAATATAACGTTTTCTGTTTAAAAAAATCAAGTAAACTTTAAACAAATACAAAGGTTTACATTGCATTAAAATATTCTAAATTTAATTTTTACTGCTGATATACTTACAGAGCCAATATTGGACAGCGTGAAAGTCCCACCAGTAATGTCACTGATCTGGAGTGCATTTTTCTGAGCCAAATTCCTTAACCTGACTAATTCCTCCGCAATTTGAACGATATTAAGTTTCTGAACATTTTTGACATTCGGAACTATCAGTCCATTGGGAGTATCGATTGCAACACCAATATTATGATAAGATTTGTATTTAATACTTTCATTATTGTTGCTTATAGATGCATTCAGGATCTTGAACTCTTGCAGGGCCTTGGAAGCAGCCTTTATGAAGAATGGCATAAAAGTAATTGGTACTTCTTTATTAGACCTTTTTTCTTTCAAGCCTGAGCAAATTTTTTGAAGAAGTTGTACAGACACTTCATCGCTGTACACAAAATGAGGAATTTTCTGAAATGAGAAATAAAATATTACATTACCTTTAGCATGAACATTACACAAGAGTTTTCTGTGTTCCTAATCAGTGGCACAGATACTGTTGAATAAAGTGGGCTTCAACATATAAGAATTGATTATACAAATAAACTACAGTTTTATTTTTCCTAAACTAAACAAAGGGTTGCAGCAAGAAAAGCAGGTGAGAACCTAGAGTATTTATCCTCCCGTATCCCGAAATTGGTACAAACCATACAGCCTACATAGTTCGCTATCTACTACCCCACTGCACTCTCACAAGATTGTACTTCTAGACAGGGCTGTATTAAGATTCACAAGTAGCTCATTGCGTTGCAGCAAAATAGTAGCATGAGCACTTTTAAAGTATTTACCTAATGGATTTACCAACTATTGCATCAAAATCTGTGTACTTTATTACATCATAGTTCTATTCACTCAACTGTAGTTAGACCCAGTACCCTGGGCCCCAGAAACTTGCTGTCACCCTGCTTAGAAATGCAATACATATGCATAGCACACACAAGAAAAAATCTGATGGTGTATTTTTTTTTTAAAACAGGGTTCTTAAACACAGGCGAGATGTAAATACAAGGACTTTTCAAGGATTTTCCAAGTACTGAAATATACCATTTCAGGAAATGAATGACCTAAAATAACAACTATCTGCATAGTAGACATCAGTGCTCCCACTTCCCATGTTGAAGCTTATAATTTCACCTATTTTTAATCCATAACTAGGGGTGGTTAGGTACCCAAAATTTCAGGCAGTATTTAGGGTAGTTAAAATACCTGGAATTCTGCACGGTATTAGCACGTTAATTAGCAGCTTATGCAAAACTTTTCCACTAAGTAGTCATTATCATATTTGGTCTTAAGCAGCTCTGGCTCATAAAAAATACCTTTAATGTTCATTTTTAAATATTTTATTCTATATGTCATGGGGTTTATGTGCAATACTTCACACACCTCAAATAATTCAGTGGACCAATTTGGTGTACATCCTTTTTCAAGCAAATTTTTACTTTTCTTATACGAACTTTATCTCCTATTGCAAACTTTGGTTTAACCATCTTCTTTCTCCTTCATACATGTTGATTAGAATAGGACTTTCATTCTTTGCATTTACATTGGCGGGTTTCATTCCAATTGTACTATGAACAGTGTTATTGTATTCACTTATTAATTTAGGTAAAATAGCCATCCATTTATAGTTTCCCTGCATAGTAAATATCTTCCACATTTTCTCCTTCAATGTTCTATTAAAACTTTCTACAACACTAGCTTTCTTTTCACTATATGTTGAATAGTGTGTTATGTTGTCATTGGCCATTAATGCCTTAAATGATTTATTGTAAGATTCTTTCCCTTCGTCTGTTTGTAAATGCATGGGTTTGCGATCATTCAAAATAGTTTTAAATGCTAACGTAACATTTTCACCAGTTTTATCTTTGATTGGTATTGCCCATGCATATTTGGAAAAAACATCAAATACGGTTAACATATATTAAAACCCTTTGTTAATTCTATGTATACCTTTTAAAGGTCCAGAATTCATCTCCACTACATCAGCTTGCCAAAGATCATCAATATCAAAAGATAGAACAGTTCTTTTGGGGAAGTTTTTTCGTATTGGTTTATGAATTTAATTTACAATATTGTTTTTTATACCCCCACCAGTGAATATTGAGTTACTGATAACACAGCATCTACAAACACATTTAAATCTTACTTTGTTTTTATTTGTAAGTTCATATGAACTTAAGTGTATTTTTCAACCATTTGAGACAGTATACATTTAAGTCATCATTGTTCATTTTATTTATTTATATAATAAATGAGACAACAAAAAATTGTAAACAATACAGAGAAGAATATAGAGAGAAGAACACAGTTAATTGAAAAGTTTAAAACTTCTAAAACATTTCGCCAAGATGAATATGATAAAAATAAAAAACACGATCAACCATTGATAGATGTGATAGAAGATTTGGGACAAAAAATTGGACACGTAACAAATGAGGCTAAGAACTTAATAAAAGAACTTGTTCCAGTTGCTGTTAAGAATTTAGACTACCCACAGACACCAACAGAAACATCCATTGAAAGAAAACTGTTTCGTAAAACAGGCACTGATGAACGCTATGACGATGGCATTAGACAAATTGGCGATGACAATGAATGGTATGATGATGGTGTTAAATGCATTGATGATGACGATGAACGCTATGATGATGGCATTAAACAAACTGGCGATGACAATGAACACTATGACAATGGCGATGAACACTATGACCATGACGAACGCTATGACAAAGCATTGGGGAGTTTGAAAATTGACATCTTACAGTTAACTAACTACAAAACAACATTTATTGATAAGAAAGTGGCCGATTTCTTGACTGACTGCAAAGACGATGTTTTTGGACTAAAGGCTGATAAAGGTAGATTGTATATTGGTGATAGCAAAGTAACATTCATCAACGACAAATTTACTGCAAAAGGTCGGACATACACTGGAACTGATGGTTTGATGAAATTACTAACTAGTAAGAAAGTAACAGAAAGTGACTACACTGCAACCGACTATGAACACTATAGTTGTATCCAAGCGATACAAACACAGTTTCTCAAAACAATGATCCAAACTTGGGAACGCCAAAATCGAGTAGAGGGAATTTATGGAAAATTATTGTTAAACCTATTTACGATTTGATTAAAAAGAAACCCCATCACCTAAAAAAGGGAAAGGTATAAAGAAGTATACAGACGCTCCCAAAGAATACATATGGTTGGATAATGTTAGGATGCTTATTGACTGACTTCTTGTTATTTATGGCGAAGAGAATGCTGGAAATGATAACTATTACAATGAAAAAGTTGGAATAATGAAAATGCTCAACAGCAAGTTTAGTGACTTTGTTGTGAATAATCCAAAAGGTATACCATATCTGCACGAATGTTAAACACAATACCACATATTTTTTGGGAGTCGGAGCATCATGGAAAAAGGTTACTCAATGACATAATAAATTCACTACCTTTTGAGTTGCATGCACCCGGTTATCAGTACTTAGGTCCGGATACCATATTAAGAGAGAGAATTGAGCATGGCGATAAACCCATTAATCCACTAGATGCTGCTGCAATGGAACATGATATAGCTTATCATCATAAAGATCTAGCAGAAAGACATCTAGCTAACAAAGAACTACAAAAGAAAGTGTTCAAAAAGATTAAGTTCAGATGCTGATCTACATGAGAGATTGTGGGCTGGTGTTACTGGATCTGCGATGCATACTAAACATAAGCTTGGCTGGGGAATTAAAATAAAATGTAAAAAATATTTTTATAATAAATTAAATTAAAAAACATTGTATTTCAAGTTCCTAACGATGAGTTGAAGGGTTTGAATATTGATTCTTTCCTAATGAAAGACCAACTGGATCATAAAAACAAGAAATTAAAGGAGGACAAAGGGATGACTACCACAATTTCAGTCCCACAGCTTAAGAAAATGTCCAAAGAAATGAAAACTGAAATGGTTTGACAGTTCACAAGGGTGGATTTTTACCCTTAATTTTCGCAGCATTGGGAGCACCAGGAGCGTTAGCTGGCGGTGCATCATATATTGCTACAACAGTAATTAATGCTAAGAAGAAAAACCAAGAATTGGAAGAACACAGACATAATTTAGCTATGGAGGAATAAGGCAAGGGATTGAAGAATGTTAAGTGGTGTAAGAATGTTAAAAAAAAGTAACTCCACTCAGTAACTTTGATATTGATATAATGGTTAAAAAATTAAACATTAAAAATTTTCGAGGTGTATTTATGATCGATGAGCTACTAAACACACCACTCAATAATGAATGTGTGATTGTTAATCTAGATGTTTCGACAAACTGTGTTACACACTGGGTATGCTATTGAAAAAAAGTAAACAACAAATATTATTTTTATTCATTTGACGGAAATCCACCCCAACAATTAATATCATATCTCAGAAGTAATATTTTTTTTATAATAATGATAGAATTCAAAATTTCATTCACGTAACTTGTGGTCATTTGTGTGTAATTGTGCTAAATCACTTTACACATAATTTTAAATTTCCAAAAATTATTTCACTATTAATAAACAATGGATATATGTGGAAATGCATTAATGAGCTCTTGGATTGAAGATCAAATTAAAGAACACACAGACAATGATACAACTACTGAGAAGATCAATCCTAATGATTTTGTTTCTTACACACAGTTCAACGACATTATAGTCACACTGACAAGAAATAAAAGATCATTGGATAAAGCCTATCTTACTTACTTGGAAGTAGATAATAATATAAATTTTGAACAAAAAAGGCTAAGACATACGGGAGATCCCTTTGCACCGATGGACGCAATCAATTTAGAGTACTATCAGAAAAACAGAATTAACATTATTCGTTTAGTTGGAAAATACAGTTCAAAAGAAAAAGTATTTTACTTTGATAATCGAATAGAATATTCTTTTATGAGAGATGGAACTATAGTTGAAATAATAATAAAACCAGAAAAATATAAAAGTGTTATCAACTTTTATCGTCAACGGAAAAAAATTGACATGTATAAAACTTTTGAAGTATTCCCTGATGAAATTATATATTTTTAAAATACCAAAAGCCCACAATGTACCTGATGGTACAATTGTGTTTATTGAAATAGTTATGGTATACCAATACATTTAAAAATCTCAGATTATGTTGATTTTTAATGGAAACACTTCCATTAAAAACAAAAAACTTACTTATAATCTAATAATTTAAAAAGTCTTTAATTTTATTACGGTACTTACCATTATTTAACTTACGAGTTATATCTATTGTAACAAAACCATATTAATTATTCCAAAATTTTGAACAAGTCTCCCTAAATTTCTCAAATGACATATCACCACCAACAAAATCACTATGAATATGTTTAAGATTTGTATGGTTTGTCTGAATATGCAAAGAAAATTCACATTGTCTCTTATAAGCTGTTTAGGTACTTTTGAGTATGTCTGGGCTAAATAGAAACAATCAATATCTTTGTGTCTACAGCGAGTAAAGTAATCCCTTACCATATTTTGGTTTTCAAGTATGATATCATCGAAAAGAACTACAGACTCTTTATGACATTCATTTACATCAACCATTTCTTCATTTGATGGAAAGAAGTATCCTATTGGTTCATTAAAAAATTTTGATGCTACATCTATATCTTTCTTTAAATTGATATATTTTGGTTGGTCCAGACTTTTTGAACATACATAGAGAGTACCAAAGTCCAACCATCCCTGAGCATATATAAAATTATCTATCATAAGTGTAGTTTTTCCACATTTACTAGGACCCACTATCAAACATCTAATATTATTAGGAAATAATTCTCCATGACGTTTTGTCGATACAGTCTTGTCTGGTATTCTTATTTTAATATCCCAGTCTACATGTTTCATGTTTTTCTTGCTCATTTATTAATAGATTTTTTAAATAATATAATAAATGAGTAAAGTATTCATATTAACAGATAACAAATCAGTGTTGAAGAAGAGACTACATTACCCTTTAGAAATAGCACTCATTGACTTTAGTTCAGTTCTATACTACTTATCTAACGGATAACATTATCTCTGGGAGAAATAAGCTATATTTTGTGGGTCAGAATGATATGGAATCAGTAATTGATATTCCAGTTGGTCAAGATAGCTTAAAAGATCTTGAAAAAACTATAAAAGCAATTTATTCATTTAGTGTAGATTCAATGGTTGGGGAAGAAAATGATATATCTTTCGAGCTGGATAAAATAACAAACAGAGTGAAAGTAAAATGTACGCTTAAATTACAGTTTGGAAAATGGGGTTCAATAGGAAAACTTTTGGGTTTTGTAGAAAATAAAACTCTGAAAGCAAATGTGGACCATTATGGCAATACAATTCCAAAATTTGCTGCATTTGAAACAATAAATATACACTGTAATATAGTAAATAGTATTATATTAAAACATGATGAATATAATCATAGAGAAACTAACATAATTACCACTTTTAAACCAAAAACATTTGGATTTGACGACACAATCTATTACGAACCAGCTTATCCATTATTTTTTCCAGTGCAAACAAATCAAGTTAATGAAATAATAGTTGAAATTAAGGATGAAAAAGGTAAGTTAATTTACTTAGATTTGTCCGAAAGAACAGTGGTATTAGAGATAAGACCTAAGACCATAGATATTTTTTGGGTTGGAAGTAGTCATATTCTATATATAACGTTAATAGTTTTTAAACTATTAAAGTTTCATGTGATAAAGATGAATAATATTTTTATAGAAAGTGCAATGAAAGATTCAGAAAAATAATTCAATGTTTCGGCTACTTTAATATGTCGAATTTGGAGAAGTGTATCTAAATTTTTAATTAGACTATGTTGTAGCACATTGCCGAAGTCAGAGCGATAATTGTATTTTAATGATTGGATAACCATCTAAACTCTATAGAGATATGAGCACAAATAAAAATCAACTGATGTCTAACTATACGACGACGATCATTTACTCTTTAAAAAACCGAATAGAGTGCATTTGTTTAACACCACAATCATCCATTCCATCATATGCAAAACTTATACCTCCAATGGTAAAAATTTTTTTTAGGTTGAGGGGCTGGTGACCGAATGTCGGAGTCTGGGTAGGCAGTACAATCTCATAATTAATAGCATTAATTATGTCAGTGTCTGTATTTGTCCAGCACGTGGAGTCAACCCTGTAACCACTTGGAATTATATGACACTTCGGATTTGCCCTATGCTTCTTAGCGGTTGCTGATGGGGTGAAGTCAGCCTGTAGAGTATGCAGTCACGCTGCGCAGCCGTGTGGCATGCATAAGTGTCAATACTTCTTCTATGCCTTTTGGGGAGCGGCATGGTGCTCAAAGGGAGGAGAAAAAAGAAGGCGTTCTTTACTGCAAAGTGAGTGTGCACCAATAACCCCTCCACACTTGGTGGAGACACCCCACGAGAATGAGCTCAGACTGCCCATCACCTGGAGAGGCAGACCTCTTCAGACAGCACCCCCGTTTATTTGCCCTCACACACTAGGCTTGGCATCAAGCCACATCCTGCAGTACATGACCTCGTTACTGGACGTGACACCAGGTTGGATATTGCCAACTCATATCGTGGAAGCAGTGCAGCCGTCAACTGGAGCCAGAGATACCCACCCTCTCCATACAACTCGTCAGTTAGCACCACTAAGGCGACTGCTGGTCGACCTAACGCTACACCAGAGCCCAGGAGATTGGTCAGTGAGTACCCTAGTAATTTAGCTCTACCTCAATGGGGTAAGGTAGTAGTGAGAAATATTGCGATACTGCTCACAGCAGATTTCGTACCAAGCCGTCAGCCTACCCAACCAGTACTAGTCTCCAGTAGAGAGCCGACTCAGTCTCAGTAATTGTGTTGTAATAGAGCGTGTATGACCCAGCGCTCACTCAAAGTAACATTGCCTAGTTTAAGCGACATGTGTTAAGGTTTGTCTACCATCCAGTGACTTGTGTGCTTTACTGTCCAATTCCTTCTGTGCCTTTTTGTTAATAAACCAGTTTCCAATTGTGCGAGTAGTTTTTGGGACCTGCATTTTTTGTTGCCTCCTAAAGATGCGGAGTGTAAGTTGAGAGGTATTCTGTAAATACTTATTTATCATGACAAAGCTATGTGAGTTTACGACATGACGATAAAGACTTTAGGTGTGGTATTTTCGAAGTGGCATTATAGTGGAACCCCTTTTTTACATACCCTGATTTTACACAATCTATTTTGCACACATTTTCTTTTGTCCACTGCAGTGCACTTAAAGTATCATTTTACTTCTTTGAACATTTTCTTGTATTTTGCAACATTTTTACCTGATCCCTTGAGATGTGTAAAAACAGGGATTTTATTGTATAATATATGAGAGGTAAATGCAATCCAGTGAGAAGTCGGATAAAACAATACATATAGTCCATTCCCCACTGGAAGCAACTTTCACAGAGCCCTACTAAATATGTACTTGCAGGCCCGTTTTGTATCCTTTCACCCAATGTAAACAAATATTGCCATGTGACCGCCATGTAAAATCTGTCAAACTCAATATTTACATGCCACTGTGTGTGTATACGTGTTCGTATACTTTCGCTACACCTAAAAATAAACATTGAATGTGACTTCTACTTTTATATCTGTCAAATGTGTTGTTTACTGTTTACAGCTTTTCAAAGAATTCTGTCTTAGGTCTATTTCAAAAACCATTTTGTACGAATATACACAGTTTAGACCTATAACAATATTTAGGTCAGCTTTATAACGTTTAAAAAATGCCTGATTAACGATAGTTCTTACAGTTACGTTACAGTAACACATTTGTTTTCCACGACATAGCACATTACACGTTAATATTTTGCCGCGAATGTTAAACACTGTTACAACTGCAAGGTAATGAACTGTATTATTTAACTTTTTGTTATTGATATGTCTTGGGTTATTTCTTTAAAAGGACGGCCTCAAATCGAATAACAAAGGAATAGCCACTCCAACGAAAACGCGACATTAAAATCAAGCACGCAACTCACGCCGCTCATTTTTTGTTATAGAAACTTAAAATGTAGCGGTAAACATGCACACAAATAAGCCTACCGTAACTTTTATTCCGCTCATATTTATATGTATTGCTAATTACTGTGTATTAGGTTTATTGAAATTTATTGGGGCTGGGCTTGGTTATTTTGTTGGGTGGTAAATCACGTTACACAACTGTATTTCAAACACCCACCAGGACAAAGGTACAACATTGTGATAAATAAACAGATGTGGATGTAAATAAACAACTCACCATAAAACCAGTTCACATTTACAACGTATAAATAATTAATATCATATTTGAAATCACGCACACACAGGGCCAGCATATCGACGACGATGCATAAAGGCACGCCATTTCACAGACGCAATGATTACCGAAACACATGTCACAGTATATTTATTACTGCCGTGGAAACACAGATTTATCACAATATCATAACTTGCCTGGATAGGTTTAATAAATACAATGTCTACAAACATGTTGTGGTAATTTGAAGTATTTTTCGGATTGTATAATTTACGCTTCGTTTAGTAAAACAGCAACACGCCATGTCACTGCTCGCCACGTCTGCCAACTTCACTTTGTATCTGCCCATCGTATCTAAATATATTAAAATAAGTATTCAAACATTAAAATCTCTTTTCAGTAATAAATTACAAATTCAAAAATCATTATCTTGCTAAGTATGAAATATGTTACAATTGAAAGCATGCATAATGTGCTACTTACTAGGAAGTTAAACTTCCAGAGTGTGAAAGCGATAAAGAAAGAGAGAGCGACAAGCCTCGCCCAGCAGACAGTTGGTTTCAGTTGCCATCTCACTCGATAAAACAACACATTACCATTACGGCCTACTCACAATATTTTCCGCTGATATTTTAAGCTGTAAAAATGAAATATGTTGCCATTGGGGCTACCTAAATATTTTGATAGGCACCGTTTAATTTTCAAATAGTATACTAAAAAACCACGTTAAAATATTTTAACTGTGAACTATTTCTTACCGCCCGTTGCCAACTCGTCGCTGCTCTCGCTGTTGTTAATTGATATTTAAAAAGAAATAAATATTACAAGTTATAGAAGATATTAAGGTAAAGTTTCATTTATTCAATAATACACTACTCTAAAGTTAACCACAATGTTATATTCTTGTGGAATACATGTTATTGAAAAAACAGGTTGACATGTTATGTCTGGAGTGTTTTTTCAAAGGTTGATTTTCATAAGTCGCTTCCAATCGGAAATGGAATATATGTTAAAAATTAACTTTATTTCTGTCATTCATTAGTATTAATTGTGCATGTGCACAACAGATGCTGACCTATTATGCCATGATGAGTAGAGTAGAGTTTACAGTAATAAGTGTCCGCTCATGTCCATTTATCACTTTTCTGTCAACTGTGACCAACAAAAGCTTGCCTGGATTTAGTTGTTGATGAACAGTCGAAAATATGTCCCATCCATGAATATTTATTAAATTCTTTGTTGAACAGTTTCACAGACATGGGTACAAAACAGTACACATAATGCAATTCACATTTGATGATATTTGAATTTTTTTCTGCTAGTGCTGCATTGTCAAACTATTGGAGCATGTCATCTTGTCGGAACTGAAAATTTTGTTTTGATTGATACAGTAAAAATACTGTAATGGTGAAAATTTCTAACAATTTTGTACGGAATTCTGTCAGGAGCACACAAAATTGTCTACCATTACAGGCATTCAATCTACACATGTGTGTTCTATGTATACAGCTTGACTGTAAAAGGCTACAATAAATACAGTATTAGAATGTGAGTGAGTTGCAACAAATGCCTATTTCTTTCCAAAATATGAAAGTGTTAGAACCACCAACATATTGGAGCTGATTGCAATTGTCACCCTTATTAAAGTATGCATAGAGATGTGTACCTTGTCACTCTGTCACTAGACTTGTCCGAGAAGGAAAAAACCAATCACACAACATTTTTAAGTGTGTAAGCTTAATTAAAATAAAAAAACCTTTCTTTGGACTAAATTTCCTGCAAATGACAAACGTGCATTTAGTAAATAAATGTGTAATATAGGCCTACTTAAATTTTCAGAAAAAATTTTAATAAATAAGCAAACAACTAGAGTGACTATACCAAAATAACCCGAAAACAGTTGGAAAAACTGTCACAAAAAGAAATAATCACTTTATAACAACATTACCTGAGCAATAGTCATTGAATTGAACATTGCTTTCATTATTCCCTTAATTGGGACTTCATACTCCAATGGACTTGTTGAAGGATCCAACTGTGCAACACTTTCTAATTTAGGTGAATCACTTTCCAATTTAGGTGACTCCTTGGAAGCTCCGATGTTCAGGTGTGCCAAAATATCTTCTTTGAGCACTCTCCCATCCTTGCCAGTTCCTTTCACCAACGATATATCCACCTACAGCAACAAAGAGCATGGTTTAATATGTTAACACGTTGTCGGCCCCCATACTTTTCGTAGAATGTGTTTTTTGTCAAGGTAAAGAAACTTAGCATATTTTACGAAAACATCTATGGAAGATATTACAGAGTCAGGTGAATAAATGTGATGCACATGACCACAATCAAAATTAAGCTGTGCATCATACTGATGCACATGTCAAAGTGTTAAAATATATGTATTTGGACAGCTTTTCCCTGCATACTGTGCACATAGCTATCATAATTTCTGTGAACTGATAATACAAAAAATTTCTCAAAGATACAAAAATAAATCTCCACTTAAGCAGAAAAAGCTTAATTTTTTTTTTTCAGCAAGTATATGTGAATGCAGCCTGTTTTATATTTGTGGTAGTAAATCCAGGCAACTGAGTGTTAATCTTGTGCTTTTCATTAACATTTTTTACAGAGGAGATTCAACCTACAAGACAAAATTTACACATTCACACAAGAGAAGTAAACAGAATATAGATATTGCTCACAGACTGTACTAATAAGTCACAAATTTTTAACTTTACGACCAGTAAGACGTTAAAACATGGAACTACTTTCCGTAGTTTGTTGCCAACGTAACTGTGAGTATTGTGGTCATTGCTTATGTTAAAATATATGCAGTTATGGGCGGTAATTTTTTTCATAGGTTGGTTCCAAGAGTATTCATTTTATCATGAACCACCATTACTAAATTGCCAATAGCAGTTGTTTTACAAAAGAAACAAACACTACAGACAAATAAAGAATACTGTAATGGCCTACTGGTAGACAAATTTGTCCACATACATTATATTCCATACTAATCCTTCTGACTGCTGGTGTTGCTAGTACTTTGGCTTCTAAATTTGAGGCTTTAGTCACATCATGAATACTTTCAGGGGAAGGTTCTTCCTTGGCTGGTGGTGACTCCTGATCAGTAATTTCAGCTGACAAAAAAAGTACACAAATCAAAATCACTTGTGAAAATAAACTGTAACAAAACTAGGGGGGGAAAAAAGTGCATAATACGCATAGTAGGACCAAATGAGAAAATAAAACATAAAACAGAAGCTTTAAAGTGTGTGCTACAAACATTCTATCTTAAACAATTTAATCAACTTTTTAAATTAAAAGAATTACTTCTTGTGTAAACAAAACATATTTTGAGAAACCTAATTCTGACATAAGTTAACTGAAATACTATTACGATTATTACATGATCAAATAAAATATTTTGAAAGAAAAAATTATAACTATGATACAATAAATATTATACATTAAGATAAAAAAATAATACAAAGATTGTCACACACAGAACACAAGACATAAAACAATTAGTGTGTGTATCATGTGAAACAGCTAATGCACAGTAAATGAAATACATTATAACACAGTCAACTCTCCAACACTACAACCACAAGAATAATAATACTCTAAAATTTAAAGGAAAAAAACCAAAAAATAAGAGTGTTGCATTAATTTTTGTAGAAACTCTCTTCACTACTACTGTATGACTCAAAGTACAAAAGCTGGAAAAATAAACACCACATCCCTAGCACCTGACCATCCGCAACCTCATCAAGGTTGTCAATGTTTACGCACTTGCACTTGACAATGCCATAATAGGAAACAAATATTTATGGCTTGGAGAGCCACAAAGTTGTGACTAAACTTATTTTACAGATAAGAAAAATTGAAAGCTAAATAATTTGCATGGTATAACAAGAGGGGGGGGGGGGGGGGGGAAAGGAAATTAGGATTATTTTCTAGCATCTGATAGAGGCAGAGTAAATCAACACTTACAGGTCAGTAGAGACTCACAGTCCAGTATAAATGATGCCAGGACCTAAAAGCCAAGTTACGGCCCAGAGGTAGAGAAACGCAGACTTCTTCAAAAAGTAGAGTGGAGGGTGTGTTTTACATCTTATAAAAATACTTTTATGTTTGCAAGCGAAAGATGGACAGTCTATAACACACAGTAGCAAATGTTGGCCAATTAATTGTTCAAAAATTAATTTATACACTTATGTATGAAAGCAATAAAATAACTCTGCTTCTGTGTGTTTACAAGTGGAAGACTCGTTGTCACATCTGTCATGTTTGTAGATACTGTCAGTTCTCATATTAATTTCTCGAAATTACTGTTTGTGTTTGTTGTTTTTCTATGCACCAAACTCCTACACAATGATCTTTTAAATCTCAAATATTACCAGCTTGAAATAATTACATCAATAAGCACATATTTTCAAGACAAGAGCACAAAAAAATTGCAGATGATAAAATGATTCATTTTAGTGCGAGGTATTTAAAGACTGGCCTATTGCACTCACCAAATGTTATATCGCTCACCAGCCTAAAAGTACAAGGTAAGCAGTATATGCACCATGTTCACTAATCGCTAGGATGGCAGTTTCAATCAGGAGGGAGCATGTGCATCTAAGCCACCAGAGAGAAGGCAATCCGGCCACCTTATCCCTGTGTGTCACCTTGGCGATGATTGGTTCATTGCACTTGGCTGATTCAGAGCGAAGAGAGCCACGCATTAAGACATTTACCTTTTACCACCCTTATAGGTAGATAATGGACCTGTGATAAAACGTTATCAGCGTTAATTGACAAGGCGGTACATGTGCAGAAGTAATTCCAGGGCACCAGACTGTGATTTCACGCACAGCCACTTGGTGAGCACAAACCCTTACCAAGGTCATTATGTCGTGGCTGGAGGGTTAATGCAGACACACTCTTCTGCTCTGTTGTTGGCTATGGAGCATGCCAAACGCAAGTACAGAGGGGCTGATTACTTACATTTAGAAAATAAGTATGACCACATGCAAGTTAGATCCAGAGCCATCATGCGTTTATTACAGAATATTTTGACACTGAAACGTGCAGGTGCTACACAAACTCAAAAGGCATGATAATGAACAAGATACACTGCGGTACAAAACACTTACATGATGCCTCACCTAAACCAGGCAGAGGAAAATAAAATTATATAAAAGCCAGAGGGTGAGTTTATTAATCAAGAGCCCTCCGAATCAATGGAAGGGCCAAGGCCGGCTACAGGGGCAAAATAAAGGCTTTCTGATATTAATTAAACAGGCAGAATTACTACATCAGTGTTAACAAAGTTGAGGCCTTCGCAGGCCACGCAGCACACACCTGTCAGGATTGAGCTCAATGAGAGACTGACAAATGGCTGTTAGAAGCGCAGGGACATTAGCTTGTGCCAGAGGTGGAAGCCCCTCGGGGCGACCCTGTGCATGGATAATGAAGCATGATCAAAATAGCAGGAAGGCTTTATGCTAATCACAAGAACATGCACTAGGAGTGCACTGCAAAACAAATACAAAAAGTATTAATACGAACAGGACCTTTCTCTGATGGGTTCAGCCGTCGGACAACCTCTGATGCACTCTAGCGTGTGTCGACACACCAAACACATGTAACACGCACATCACACGCATTGCACAACCCTGCACTTCACATGCGCATGGCCCATGATGGGCTTACACCGGCCAATGGACAATGTAGGATGATGAAGTTAACATTTTAATAATAAATCCTCTGATTTTCCTGCAATAAGACAGTTAAAATGGAATTTGCACTTGCTAAAAAATATGCAGAATATTCAAATATATTAATAATTCATCAAAACATGCTATTTTTATTTTTATAAAAATTGAACACAGATGCAATTTTGGAGTTTTTGTGGTTTAAAGCCAATCAAAATACTTCAAATTTGATTTACAAGTGTGTACTTACGAGTCAATTCACTGTAATCATGATATCATCAAGACTCAATACAATCAATATTTATTTGACTGAATTTAACAAGTAATAATGTGTACCTTTGTCGCTAAAGCAGTGAAAAAACAGTCCAAGTACAATTTTAATGCAATTTTGAATATAGGGGTTGGGGGTGGATCAAAATTGTTCCAAATTTCAATAATGGCCTCTTCGAAATAACATTCCCTTTTCCAGGAACCGTGAAAGTATACTGAATTGAGAGTTGACTGTATTTTGCTACGGAACCCAAGTTGCTGTGCACTTTGCATGCTGGTCTCCCATCACGGTGATCCAGGTTTGGTTCACAGTGGGGTCACCTAGGATTCTCACATGTGGAAAACCTAGGTTTCTCAGAAAGTTCCTGTTTCACATCCTCTTGCTATCTGATGTTGCTCCCCGTAAGCATTTCAACCCATGCCACCCTTAAGGGACACCAGGTGCTAAGACCATAACAACTTGAAAGCTATCACTCAATGAGTGCTATCTCTGTCCTAGGGTGTACTCCCATACAACATTTTCATAGTTTCTGGAATTCACTCACATCAAACGAGCTTGACTGCTCAAACTAAGAGTTGTCGCTGCAGGCTGACCAAACTTGATTAGTATATTAGTTATCTCCCGTGACTACATGCCATTCTACAGACCTGTGCCATGTATAGTTCATTTTAGTTTTCTCGGCATCTTGATACTTATTCTTGTTGACTTAGTATCTTTTATAAGCTTTCTGCTTTTTCCTCCCTTATTTTTTCCCTTTCACATATGCACATTAATGTTTATTTTTAATTTTCAATGATTTAGACATTCTTATTTTTACTGTAAGATAGCTTTTATGTGGGACTGTATTCCTGTGTTTCTAGTTCAAGACAGCTAACAGTTCATGTGTAGCTGTCAATTAAGTGTGTAAATAGATTATTTTACTGTAAAATGAGTTTCAGCAGCTGTCTCACGAAATTTATGTCTGGTTTTAAACAAAAGCATTTCTTAACTATTTCTGATTCTTTTCATTGCTGTGATTGCAATTACCTTAAGGCACAACACATGTAATTTTGACAATCTGCTTAAAAGTGACTAGTATTCAGAAAGGCTTTTCACATGCTTTTAACAATCAGTCCGGTTATAATTTACATTTTTTCAATCATGGGTAAGAAAAGTCACTACATTACACAAATTAATGGGTCCAGTATACTGTACTGTTTCTGATGTATGTACCCGACAATACAGCACTTTAATTTTTTCCTATTATGTACTTCTTTTACACAGTTTTTGCAATTCAAATGATTTTTTTAAGTGTTTCCAGGTAGGCCCTACCTAGCTTTGTTTTATGATGGCATTAACTTTTGAGATTTTGAAAACTTTTGAAGGAAAAAAAAAAAACCTCAGGTATTCACTATGGGTGTGTGACTATTATTTTTGGAGGTAACTGTTATATAAATATCTACTTGTACACATTATTTTATTGTTGCGACAAAAAATTATTATAAATAAATTCAAATACATAATGTACTATATCAAAGCAACTAGACTAAAAATGGTATAAGAAATAATGTGCATCAATACCAGACTCAATTTCAATATCAACCAGAGGTTTGCCGACTAGTGCAACATCATCAATATTATAATAAAGCTTCTTGATTACTCCATCATATCGACTGGTGATTGTAACAGACGCCTTATCACTCTGAACTTCACAGACATTGTCAAATTCAGACACTTTGTCACCAACCTGGACATACCTAAAATTAAAAAAAATTGACAATGAAGTTATCCCAGTCTTGTCCAAATTTGTTAGATATAATTTTATTGGTGAAATATTATGAGAAGCAAAAACTAAAAATATGATTTTCCTAAACATCTAGATGAAAAATTTAAAAACATATACCTCATATCTTGGTATATCTATATCACATTTAAAGAACCCATACCTCAGTTTTAACTTTGAAGTACATGATACAAGTCATTGACAAAGACAATAATGCTTTACATTCACACAAATAAGTCCCTATGCCAAACAAGTACTATTTTTGTGTTTGTTCATTTTGGTATTTTTGACTGCGATAATGAGTCAATAGCACTCGCATACAGCCAGGAAATAATATATGCTGTTTCTATTACTCTTAAATTTTTTGTGGATAATCAGAGATGCATGAGAGGTACAGAAACAGCAGAAATTCTTCCACAGAGTTTTGTACAGCTACAGCTTACATCATTGACTCAAAAATTTATATGGTCAATAACTTATTACTTATTTTTTAATCATGAGCAGATCATGTTCTGTCCAGATATATTTTATTTAAATTATTAGAGAAATTATGGATAAAGAAATTTTAATACATAATTTTTGTAGAAATGAGGAAGAAACCCTAAGATTTTATTCCTTTGTTGGAAAATTTACAAACAGCAAGTTACAGTTTCCTTTTAATGCTAATTGAAGTTCACAATATTTTGTCATTTAAATTCAACAGCAATTATAGTATCTGTTTCATCACCTTAGTTATAAATTCTAATGTGTCTAGCCACTTTATTAATACACCTGGAGGTTCATATAGTCATCATATCTTTATACATTTGTAAGATATTTCACATCAAATGCGTATTGTCCTATTTCCAGATGCGACATAAGGCAGCCAGCGCCACATGGCACCTACCTACACTGCACATCTGTTGTTCCCAAGAGGCTTAAAGAATAAATGTGACAAAATGAAATGAGGGATGGCGAACAGATGGAATGCAGTATTGGCGGAAATCAGAGGACCTTTAAGAAACTTGCCTGCCATCAGCAATGTCTACCATGTTTCCCACAAACAGGAAACTCTGACTCTGATCTGCCAGGAATCAAACCCGGATCATCAATGTGAGAGGCTAGTATGCCAACCATATGGCTACAGAAGCCATGTTACACCATAAAGGAACCTGAAATAATCTTTCCTGTTTTAAAATACTGAAATACAAATCACTTAAATTTCCTCTACAGAGCAATACAAACAACCAACCACAAATTTACTGACAATCTAACATACCATTCCTTCACAATAACTTCCTTGATGCCTTCTCCTATATCTGCCAAATAAAAAGACATCACCTTCTTGTCTGGCACCTGTGTAGCGTACCCACCAAGTGTTTTGTTTAACCACTTCAGTCTGGTATTGCGAATTCTCGATAAGGAGTCCAATCCCACAGGTACACTCGGACACACCCACTGGCTGCATGGTGCTGCCAATTGCAGAGAAACCTAAAATGTAGAACATTTATGTGGACTTGAATCTTATTGCTCTAACACAAAAGGCACTGTTATTTACTGTAACTATAATGTATCCATAATACGCCTTCCCCACTCCAAAATCTATTATCAACTCATTCTGTTTCTTAGAACCATGTTTGTTTTCCAGAAGCTTAAAGATTAAAAAAAGAAAAAGAAAAAATTACACATAAAATGTATACGGGGGCATAAAATTTCAAGTCTGATGGTCACTTGCCAGAATCTTTGGTTATTACGGGTTGAAGAGCAGTAAGGTAAGGGGACCAGATGGGATAGGGAATGTAGTACTAAACTTTGGTGGGAGAGAGATGGTAAAATATTTGGAGGTGTTCTTTAACAAGTCCTTAGGAGAGGGTAAGTTACCACAAGGTTGGAAGGATGCGATTGTGGTACCTATACACAAGCAGGGAGAGGATAGGGGGGAGGCCTGGTAACTACAGACTGGTGAGTCTCACGTTGAGTACAAGAAAGGTAATGGAGAGGATGGTGGTCCCAAATGTGGTAGATGGTATGAACAAGAGGAATTGGTTGGAGAAGTCACAACATGGTTTCAGAAAGGGATATCATGTGAGTGCAGCTAGCTGGAGTGTTAGAGGATCTGGTGCAGGTAGTTGAGGGGAAGCAGGTGGCTGCCTGTTTCATAGATTTTGAGAAAGTACGCTATCGACCAAAAAGTAATTGGGCACCAGTGAAGATATGTAATTCAATACATCAGTTAACTTGTGTGGCTGCCATACGCTGCAGGCCGGTGTAGAACCAGTTGACATGGAGATGGCACGAGGTACAGAGCTATCTGACTTCAATAAGGGTGTGATTGTGAGCTGCCATCTCAGTGAGTTGTCTAGCTGGGTGATTGCACAGAAGGTAAACAAGATCAAATCAACGGACGCATTCGTCCTGCGTAAGTGGAAGGTCGATGGGCATTGTGCCAATGCTTCACGTTCTGGGCGACTTCCAATCTTGACCGACAGAAATTGCAGAACCCTGAAATGTGAAATTGTCAAACTGGTCACAACCCATGGCTACCATCCGACAGGAGTTTCATGCAGCAACAGGAGTATTGGTTTCCATTGGAACAGTGCATACAGAGGCCCACCGACTTGGATATTTCGGAAGAGCAGCTGCACATAAATCCCATATCATGACAAGCAATAAAGCTCTGCAACTCAGGTGGTGTTTGGACAGTTGCAACTGGACACTGGAGCAGTGGAAATTGGTTCTGTGGAGTGATTAGTCGAAGTCTACATTATCCCGGTCAGATGGACGTGTATGGTGTGGCGTCTACCTGGGGAACAGCTTCTGCTGGAGTGCATAGTGCCAACTAGGAAATTTGGTGATGGTAGAGTGATGGTGTGGAGCTGTTTCATAGCCTTCGGCATAGGACCGCTAGTGTTTGTCCATTGTAGTATGAACACAGAGGCCTATTGTAACATTCTAGATAATGAAATGCTCCCAACACTGTGGCATTTTTACTGAATGGACCCGTGTTACTTCCAGAATGACAATCCCATGTGCAATGTTTCAAGGGCTACTATGTAGTGGTACGCCGACAACAATGTTTGCAGATTGGACTAGCCCGCCCAGAGCCCCAACCTCATCCCTATAGAACATCTTTGGGACAAATTGGATCGCTGGGTGAGGTTTCTTCAGGTGCTGCCAAAATTCATAGCTCAACTTATGGAATGGTTGCAAGAGGCATGGCGACGAATCCCCGTGGATGTCCTGCAAACTCTCTTAGAGAACATGCTAGACAGGGTGGCTGCTGTTATAGCCGCAAGGGGTGGTCCTACGAGATTCTAACGGGGTGACAACCACCGAGCAAACATTGTGGACAGTGCCCAATTACTTTTTGGTCGATAGTGTATTTGATAAGGTGCCCCATGGGAAATTGATGAAAAAAGTGGAGGAGCTGATACCGGACAGGAGGGTAGTGGAATGGATTGTGGACTACCTCAGGGCGAAGGCAGAGGATGAAAGTGGGAGAGGCAATATCGGAAGAAGGGGATGTTACGTAAGGGGTGCTGCAGAGAAGAGTGCTGGGTCCTCTGTTGTTTACCATAAGGGTAAATGACATGGGTTTGGGGATTAGGGGGAAAATAAGATTGTTTGCAGGCAGACATCGTGGTTGTGGACCGTGGAAAACAAAATTAAGATAAATGTATGAAAAAATAAGGTAGTGAAGTTTACAAGGAAGGTGATAAGCAGGAACATGTACAGATATGAGGGGCAAAAGATAGGAGCAGCAGAATATAAATATCTAGGGATTGTATTGCAGGGAGACCTCAGATAGAAAAAACAGAGAGAGTGGTTGCAAAAGAAAAAAGGGCTCTTAGTATGTTGGGAAGGGTGCTGAAGGGAGTTAGCTGTGAGGTGAATGAGAAGGCATATGGCACAATGGTACGGCCAATGCTAGAATATGCTGCAACAGTATGGGACCCATACGTGGAGGTGAAGGTGCGAGAGCTGGAGAAGGTGCAAAGAAGGGCAGCAAGCTGGGTGAAGGGTAGGTGGAGAAAGCAGGGGCAGGATGGTGAGGATGAAGGGAACTATAGGCCATCAGAGATGATGATAGAAATGGGGTGGAGCTCGTAGAAGGACAGGAGGAAAGTTGAAAGGCTAGTCAGGATGTACAGGGTGGGGAATGAAGGAGGGTGGCTAAGTAAGGGGGTAAATACCCCCTTACTGAGAGAGGAAACAACAGTGAGAAGATTCAGAGGGAATGGAGAACAGAGCAGGGTAGGCAGTCTATGCTTGTAAGATCTGAGAGGGAGTGGAATGTGTTGCGGGAGGAATTGGTATCTGTGAGGGGGGGTTTGGAAAGTTCAAGAAGGGATTGGAAGAGGAGTTTGGTCAGGTAAGGGAGAAGTGGAAGAACTCGCCACAAGGCGATAGCCCAATTGCGGGTGTGTTAGTTCAAATTTAAAAAAGAATTGTATTCATGATTCTGATAATGCTTCCTTCATCCATTGGTGAGCATAACAATGCAAGTTGTCTGGTTATGGATATTAAAAACAATAATTAAACAGTACTTAGACCTAATGTTACACAAATGTGACATAATTTTGGTGCTGGAATAATTTGTTGATAAATATAATTTGCCATGACCAAAACAACAAAAATTACAAATCTAAAGCATTTACTTGCACAAAAATTATTTTTTTTACAATATTTTTCATTGAAAATTGGAATAAAATGGTTAACACACAATTAAATGCAGATTGTTATAGTTATATTTGAAATTGAAATTTTACAAATTTATACAAAAAAAGATTTAATAGCTATACAAACTCGATTACTTACTTCATTGTGTGGTTTTTGAACATTTAGGAAGTAAAACACAGATGAATGATTATTACAATAGTTGTAATGTTTTAAAAAATAAATTTAATTTTTAAACCAGTAACATACTTTAGCAAAGTTTGTGTAGCATTGCCTGTATGAACTGTAGTATCAATCAATTACTGCTGTTGGGTCAAACTCTGAAAGGGTTGTACTTCACATCTAAATTTAATATTCTTTGTTATGCAACAATGGATATATCATTATGTTGGTGTTTCATGCTTACTTTTACTAACCAAGTAACTGCATATAGTTCACTCGGCAATATAGTGAAATCCAAATGTGAAAATAATGCACAGAAGTAGAAAATGTGTTTGACGAGTCAGGAGAGTCCATTGCCGCTGCACGAAGGGGAGAGGGAGGGTTGTTCAGTCCTGAAGTGACTACAGCTAAGAGCGGTTGGTTGAGAGCTGCTTCATGTGTGCGGTGGTTCCAACACACCACACTTTGAGACTCAGGGATCTCAGGGATGCTGCAGGCTCTGTGTGTTTGTCTCACATGTGCGTACTTACGAAACAACTTTTACACATAACACTGCAATACAAAACACTTTGACTGGGCTGGGTAACTGACGCTACAAAAGACTTTCAACTTTTACACTGAGAAGGTACGTTTATTTTTCCAAGTTACAACACGCCAGAAATGATTTACACAATACTTCTCGATTGTGACTAGCCAGTTACGGTGGGTGATTCCCCAAGCACGTTACTAAACTTGCGCACTCCGACTGGATGATTCTCCGCTGTGTTTGAAGAGACAGCCTCTACAAAGCAAGGGGCCTACAGCTGCTAGGATGGACTGCAGATTTGCCCAGAGACAGGACACGGAGTATGAAATGAGCAATTACGAAAATCTAACGCAACTAATGCCTACTTGTCGGGACTCGTCCCCGAACGACGTGGTGTGTGTCGACGGTCATACACTTAGCAGGCTAGTGCAAAAATAATTGTGTCGTACAAAATACATAAAAATTACACTTGATGAACATGGGACATGATATGAGCAGGCAAAATAAACACATAAATGTGTGAAATTAGTTTTACATGGCGCGGATGCCGCTGGATAAAGGTTGTAGCGGACGTAAAAATGAAGTATTTCTTTGCAAATTCGGTCAATAGTCATCGGCCAAAAATTATATCTGTATTAGATAACTGATCTCTTTAATAAACGAGCAGACAAAAGCCCTTGTGACGCCGGATGGTGGGAAATACAAGCATATAGAGTAACCACATGGTCAACAACAAAATGCATCAAACACATAAATTACATGAACCCTGATTGAGAATATTACATAAAACCCAGAGATAAATTATGGCGCACAAAATGCAACAAAGATTAGCCCTCATAACGCGTTGATGGCGCAGATACAGACTTGGTGGTAGCTAACCACGTGGCCGCAAAACATATTAACATTCCAAAAACCCTCAAATAATTATACAACAACATTACCCTTAATATTGTGGGTCACAATTAAGCAGAAAGTACATTGAAAAGCCCTTGACATGGGCGGATGGCATCTGATACACAAAAAGCGCAGGCTGCACGGCCTTTACGATACAACATTCTTTTCCTCGTTTAAGTTCTAAAAAACCTGAAAGGCTGCCAATAATTAAGTTAAGCAGACTAATATTATGGTGGGACATCTGGTAAAACGTACGCAAGGCAAAGGTTAACCGATAAACTAAAATATGCTATTGAAACCTACATCAGTGCAAAAAGATGAAGTACTTATGTGACAGCGTCTTACCTCGCCAGCTCTCATAGAACGACTACCCAGAGGCAGGGGTCGCATGGACCTACCATGGCTGCATATGGAGTTCACACAAGTGGCGTGTTATGCACGCAGAGTAAAAATTAATACTGCAAATTGAAATGGCACCAAAAGTATCTTAAGACAATTTTACACGTAGAAATTTAAATCAGTAATATTGCTCAGTATTTAATTGTCTTTTTAAGGCATCTTCGCCGGAATACTATTGTCTTTCTCTTCAGCGCCATGCACACTTTTAATTTCAAAAAGGAATATTACATAAGACTCTGCAATATGACATGTTACACTTTTTAAACTAATTTTACCCTGGAAAGAAATACATAGTACACTGAAACACTTTATCCTGTTTTGGGGAAGTCTGTACTTATAGTGGGATGCGCACACATGCTTACCCACGTGTACCACTAGCAGCGAGTGCAGTTATGGACTGGCTGTGACTGGAACATAGTCAATATATATATATATATATATATATATATATATATATATATATATATATATATATATATATATATATATATATATATATATATATATATATATATATATATATATATATATATATATATATATATATATATATCACACCACCTTGGGCTATTGTTGCTAAACCAAACCATGAATGTTGTTGAAACTGTGACTTACTCAAAGAGTTTACACGCATGACTTGTAATTTTTCCATCTAGGCAGAAAAAATTATAGATTTTTTAAAACATTTGATATTTAGTAGTTGACAGCATCTGATGACTTAGTTGCCAAGAAAAAAAATAGTCAAACTACAAAATTACAGTTTTAAACATACTCGTCAAGTCAAGCATACCTTCCAATTATTAACCAAAACAGTTTTGAATTAAATTTATGAAACAGCACTTGAAAACCTTTATAATGTTTTAATACATAATTTCAGTGTAATATGCAGTGCAATAAAATTGTGAATAACATAAATTGTTTTGTGTGTGTGTGCGCGTGTGTGTGTGTGTGTGTGTGTCTGGAAGGAAATTATATATGAATTTACAACTATTATTTTAGTTTAACATCTTTTATTTTGGTCTTCCAGTCATGAACTACACAAATTATCCTCATAAATAACATGATTAAAATTCTCTTTGATTGTTGATGTAATCTTCTTACACAAGTGTCCTGGAGTCCTTTGATACACCATCAGACTAACTGAATACCCACCGTAACATTTTGGTGGAATAAAAGATTTGTGAAGGATGACAAACTCCATGCCTAGATTACAGGTCAGAAATCTAGCTTAAGGGAGTGCTTCACTGCACAAAAGAAAATCTTAGTGTATTCGATTGGCGATAAAGCATTTGTATATTAAGTTGAAAGGTTTTTGTCTGCTACAGCCTAAAGAAGATGACTGTTACTTCATTTTTGCAGCTAAATAATACAACAAACTCCCTCAAATAATTATAAAAAAATATTTAAATATGACACTTTACAAGATCTGCGAATGCACTTTGTTAACTGCACCTGTCGCATGATTATTGCTCAATCAATTTTGCTTTATGTGTGACGCCGGCTAACAGCCAACGGCGCTAGAGCCCATGACAGCGCTCACCATGCACGTGTCACATGTCCTGCACTTGCGCAAAGAGGCCAATAATTTTGAACTTTCACATTAATATTATTTTTCAGTGTAAAATGTATTTTATATTTATATTTGCAGGGTTTAATATGTCTTAAAATGTTTTAAAGTGTTTGTGGCTATTTTTAAATTGTTTGGTTATGAAATTCAAAGTGCCAGCGGCACCAATCTTAAGAACACAAATTTTCTGGCGTGAACGCCATCATAAAGACACTGAAATAATATAAAAAATTCATAAGAAAATTATAACATGCAAACAGTATTTAATTTAATTTGTGCCATTTTATTTTTATAATAAAATATTTTATTCGGCGTGCATAGCACTTCCGCTTATCTGAACCCCGTAGGTGGCTATGGTATATACGTGTGACACTTACCCCTGGACAGTCTGTCGAGGAGAGCTGGCGAGGTAAGACACTGTCGCGTACGCACTACAACTTTTGTTCACTGATGTAGGTCTCAATAGTCGGACGTTTTGCCAGACTTTTCCCCCAGCAGTATGCTTCGGCTTTACTAATTTATTTGGCCGTTGTGGCATTTTTAACTTAATCGAGGAGAAGGAGGAGAAAGATGTCTGAGAGGTCACGCGACCTGCACAACTTGAATCAGGCACCATCCGCCTATGTTAGTGTCGTTTCATCATAATTTCTGCATTATTGCTACGTGCTATTTTAAGGGCTTTGTTTTCATGTATGTACATGAGGGTATTTTTCATTCTTGAATATTTTACGGCAACATCACGTATAACCACGTGGCTAACCGATGCAGAGTATTTGTATATGCCATCATTGCGTTTTGAGAGCTTATTTATGTAATATCGTATGTGCAATATTTTATTCAGGGTTCTACATTAAATTTTGTCAGGGTTCCATATAATTTTTACGTAAATTGATGCTTTTTGTAATTGACCACGTGGTCATGTTAATGTTTGATTTTACCACCATCAGGCATGCCACACGGCTGCAATCACTTAAATCGTAAAGAGAATAATTTTCTCTATCAGAATAATATTTGTTTG
Source organism: Dryococelus australis (assembly GCA_029891345.1). Lineage (NCBI taxonomy): Eukaryota > Metazoa > Arthropoda > Insecta > Phasmatodea > Phasmatidae > Dryococelus > Dryococelus australis. The sequence continues at coordinate 256,876,580 of CM056995.1, forward strand.
AATTTAATTTGCCATTTTCACAAAGAAATATTGCAATTCCACCTGCACCAAGTGGTCCGCTATGAACTTCATCCAGCGGCATCCGTGCCATCTAAACTTGTTTTCACACATGTGTATGTGTTTATTGTGAATACTCATCTCATGTTCCATCTTGTTTCATGTATCTTTTGAGGGTTTATGTAATTTTGTAATTTGTGTACGATGCAATTATTCTGTCCTAACCGGCTCTGTGTATAGGCCGTCACCACACTACCCACGTGATGGAGGGCGAGCCCCGACGAGTTTGCATTAGTGATGCCGAGTAATCACACGTGTTAATGTTTCATCAAGGGTTTCATTTGTAATTCACCGTGTTCTATCTTCAGGGAAAAACTGTCACTCCACCATAGCGGCTGTCGGCCCTCTTCACTTGTGAAGGCTGTGCTTTCATCTAGGCATGCGCTGGATTAATTGTGGGCTGCGAAGCACCCAAGCGGAATTGGCTAGTTATGACCGAGATTATCATAATTTCATTGGCACATTGATGTGTATGCATAGTAACAATAAAAACAAGTCTACAGTGAACTTATCTCTTTTATTCTGTAGAGACAGTGTCCTAGCCACATATATTTTATTAAGTGTTTATTTCAAAGTGATGTTTAGTAAAAGTTTAGTATTGCCTAAGTGTTTGTAAGTATGCACGGGTGAGACGGACACACAGAACCCACAGCATTCCTGAGAACCCAGAGTCTCAATAGTGCAATGATTGGGAAGCACCCCTGGGGCCCATATTACCAGTAAATATTTGTGTCATCGTTAATCTCGTGTCTCACCCAATGGCGTCATGTGTTATAAGAACACACAATAGTTATACATACTTTCAAATGGTATAATGGAAGTAATATTTTCACTGAAAGAACATTTTTTATGACTTTTTATTATTAGACATATGCTCCAAATATTTACAAAGTAAACTTTAAAATACGCTCTTTCTGGATGCAAGACATTTAGATCTCAATTATTTTAGTTACGCTTATTATGCCAAGTTTACTCTTCAATACTACACTTTAATAATTAGTGTTTCAGCAGTAGTTTCAATGCAGAATCCAAAATACTCAAGGAATGTACAGAGACGGCGAGAGTCTAGTTAAGAAATGCCCCAGCAAAGTGCATGCCATGCTCCGTTAGAGGCAAGCCGGCGCAGCTACGGAGCCCGCACACCCCCAGTGTTGCCAAGTGTTGGTAGCAGGTGTTACTGAAGTCTGTGTAACTGGTAGAGAAAATGACATTCCAAGTGCATGAAAACCCTCTAAACTAATCACACAGTTTCTCCGAAACCATTTATGCAAAATCATTTTATATGGTGGAAGTTGATGCACAGTTTCTTCCTCGCTACCACAGACTGGCCATTTAAAAAAAAAAACCTAAGACAATTTAAGAAAATAATATATACTACAAGTAAAAAGTAAGAAGCATACAAGGTTTTTTTTAATGATATAGATAGGGGATGAAATCATTTGAAATGTAGAGGAAGTAAAGTAATTTTATATGAAATTTGCCTTGTGAGAGGCCTAGTTTACACACAAAAATTTTTAAGTAATTTTATATGAAATCTGCCCTGCAAATGGCCTGGTTTTCACTCAAGGGGCTGATAACTTTAGAGCGTTTTTTAGTAAATGAGTACATAAACTCAGTCCTATATTTTTTCAACACTAGGCTTATACCAAAGAAAAATAAAGCTTCAAACCACTTTTCTGTAGCAAAATAACTAGCCTCCCCTCGTGACACAGTACACTATTACAATAAGTTGGCATGGATTAGTCTCTCTACAGGGACAGGAATTTGAAAAGTTTCTCAACAACTGTTTGGACTGAATCTGTTAAGAGTCTAGCTCTAATATATGATTGTAAGCATACATTTTGAAAGTCACAGCATTTTGAATGGTTAAATTTCATATAATGAATATTTTATTTATCCTGTGGACTATATATTTACAAATATCAGTAACATAATTATATTTAAAAATTAAAAGACTGTATTAATGCTTTACATACGAATATAAACATAATCTGGCTTCTACATAGATGAAAATAATTGAAATATGATACAATTTTTAAATGAATAATACGTAATAACAGTTTGTTGTAACATTAACAAAGCTTTGTTTTTATAAACAATTTAGTTGGAAAAACAAATACTGTTTGGCTAATTGGAACATGATCACCCGTTAATTGATCACCGTGTATATTTATTTCACAAAATAACTTGAAATTGTAACGTATAATTGATAATGTGATGAAAATTTATTTAGAAATAATTAAAATGGGAAGTAAAAGAAAAATACAACATAATTATTACGAGCATTAGATAACGGAATGAGCCCAAAATACGTAATTATGAAGGTGCGAAATGAGAGGTTTAAAAATGTTCAATATTAAATATGTGCAAATATTAAAACCTAGATTTTTAAAAACAAGAGTTAAATATTTATAATTATTCTCTTTATGTGATATAATAGGTATTTATTATTCTTAGTTTTTAAGTGGTATGCGTTCTACTTGCTACAAAAATTTTGTTTGTTTGCTTTTTTCAGATATAAATTTAAGGCATGGCTATAAGCAGTGAAGTAGCTAATAATGGAATCGTACTTTCCTATGGAATGTCACATTTACAGGAATTTTGTTCTAGCAGTTACTGCAGCCTTACGCACCGAATGAAATCATCACACATGCGAAGACCTTTGCGGAAACTCTCTAAGGGTGGCAACGTTACTCCAAGAGTAGAGTAAAGTAACTGCTGAGGAACGCAAAAGTAAATGTGGTTTGGGAACGAGCATAATGTACATAGCATTCTGTGTTTACACATATGTACTGATTAAGCAATCAATGTAAATTCCAAAAAAATATTTGCCTATTTCCCCAAATTCTTATTTTTCAATTCATTAGTTATATACATAAACAGCTTTACTTGCAAATAAATTAATCATAAACATTATGTTTAAAAATATAACCTTTAAAAAAATTAACTTTTAAAAATACTAATTTTATCACTCATTTCAAATTTTTCTGTATGTGTCTTTAAACAGAATGTCCTTATTTCCTTTCTATTTGTTTAGTTCTACTAAACTTACCGCAATTTTCAGTATACCCTTCATTACTTGCTGAACTGACTTCACCCCTACCCCAACTAGTGCCTCTCCAGATGTTTACTGTACACAACCTTCATGGTGGTGATGTAGCTAGCAGTAACATTTTAAATACAACAAATAAAAGGTTAGAAAAGGTAAAAGGTAAGTGGTTTTAGCAATTGTTTTATCGTGGCAAAAAAGAAAGAAGGCATCGCAACACAGGATGAAACACTACTGACACAAAATACTAAAGGGGGAAAAAAAAAAAAAAAAAAAAAAAACGTATTGTACAATACGTCTTAATTTAGAAATTCGGAAACGTCATTATGCTCTTTCCAGAGTTCATTTTTTCCCATAGTTATACAAATTGCACTGGACTTTGTTTCTGTGGCTGTGTGTGCTGGTCTGTGTGTACGTGTTTTTGTGTGTTGAATTACAGCCATGTCCGAAATGGCTACGAGACTATTATTTAAGTTACTAAATTGACCACGTAACCAAGTTTAGGCCGTACATATTTGGAGATTTAGGGTTGAAAAGTACTGAGGTGAAGTAGCGCACTAAATACCCAAATAGGTCTGTAAAATCGTCTGCTGTTGTTTAGTTACGTTTTATTTCCAGCATTGTTATGGAAACGCTGGTATTTACTGCTCCTGAAAATGCTGCACAATACATGCATGTGAAAAATTGAAAAGCAGGGATTTACATGAAGTTATTTTAAAATAAATTTTATATGTTGTAAAAAAAAAAAAGTGATCAGTTGTTATATAAAATGGAATGTTAATTGCAGGGAGCGAATAAATAACGAGAAGGTTTATATGTTTATATTGACTAGAAAGAAATATGGTAAATTATCCACAAGACAACGGGGTTACCTGAAAATGCTTGGGAGTACTGTGCATGCACATTGCAGATTCTCGTCTCAAATAAAACCTTTATTACAAAAGGAATATCACATTTGAGACCACACATATATTAAAAGTAGCTTCAATCAATTCAAACAGATATTGTTCCTTTACCTAATGACTAAATTTTCCGTTAATTGAAAATTATTCACTATTTCATTAATGATTTAATGTTATGAAATATTTTAATTTGTTAAGTCTAAATCGTGTATGACTGTGTAAAGCAATGGATAAGGTTCTTGCTTTATAAATGTGAACTGCAGGTTCGAATCACACTTATTCATAAAGATTTTTTTATGACTATTTGTTTCGACAGCAAGTACATATTAACAAAACAAATTATATCTTTAAATATTTGCTATTATAATTGCAAAAAAAAATCCTTTGGAATTTTTTATATATATCTGACTCTCCATCATATATCGTAATACTGCAGGATGGAGGACGAAAAAATTAATATACTAATAATCTTATTATTCCATATTGATTGTAAAATTGAGCTTCCGGTTTCTTCATGTCATTTTCTTGCAAGTGTCCTCTTTCTTTAATGCCCGTCACTTGCACATATCCTCTTTTTTAGTACCACATATCTTGTAACAACTAAGCAAACCTTTGTAGGGTACTATTGTACTCTCTCTTAGCATAAAAATTACTCAAGCTGCTTCTTTAAACTGCCGGCAAGAACAAACCCCATCAATTATGAAATCTTTACGTGGAATGTTGCTAGGTAAAATTAAAAATAATTAGGTGTTCAAAAATTACTAATTCACTTTAAATAAGCACAAATTAATACGTAAGAAACACCATAGCACTTCAAAAGACACATATAACATATACACCAAAAACAAAACAAATTCTCATACAATTTGTATGAAAAGTCAAATACAACTACTTCAAATCTACATAAATACTTAGATATTGCATGAAAGGAATAAGTAAATGAATTTTATTATGTTTGAACTGATGTAGGAAATGACAGTTGTGAAAAATAAACTGAAATAGAAAAATATTTGAAAATGCCATCAGAGAAAATTAATAATAGTTTTCAATCTGAAATAAACTAAATCACCTCACGTTAACCAATATACCAAGATAGCCAATTACAGGAAGATCAGTTGATTTTCTTGTTAACATACATATTTTACTTACTTTTAAAGTTCGTTGCAAATAGAAATTTCACCACGGCTAGTAGCATAAAGCCTTATCTGACTGGCTTCTGGTAATATCACATATCCTCAAAACAGTGGTTCAAGGTACGCTGGCAGTTTTTGTAGGTGCTGAGCATGAAGCGCCCAAAAATGTGCAAAGCTTATTATAGTATTTGATGTAAAATTATAGTACGGTATGTGCGTGTGCAGATGCACAATAGCGTGTTAGGCTACAACTTCCTGCATTCAGTGCGGTAAAGCCCCCCACTAGACATAAATTTCACCTACATTATTTTTATGCGTTTTACCCCACAATTTCCCTGATCTTTATAGTCATCCCCACTATTGCATTTGGTAAATGCACTGTGAATATCATGATGCCCTTATTAAATTTGTGTTCAGTGTGGATTGCAACATCAATTCATACCACATCACAGAATTTTTTTTGAAGAAGCCACAACTTCTAACAATTACCAGATTTTGTACCTCATAATTTCCCTGCTCATCAAAACTACAGCAGTTAATTACTACATTAATAAAATACACAAATGTATATGTGTACGGATACATGAGTCAGTAACATCCACAGAACCAGATTTTCTTTTCCCAGCAAAAATTTCTTATGCAGTGGCACACACTGGCTCACTCTAGCAAATTGAGATATGTGCCCTCTGTAAGCCTTCAGCATTATTTCTCTGACTGAAATGTTAATAAATAGTGATAAATAAAACATTGCTCGCTTTTCACTTTCCTCAAGTAGACCTAAATTTAGCGTTTTAGAACTAGCAACTTATTTTTCTTGCCATATTTTTTGGGCAATCAAAAACTTAACTATTATGTGCAAAGCAGAATTGAGCTGAGGATTTGGGTGGCTCTTAACGAGGCCTTGAGAGCCGATGAGGGTGAAATTGGGTGAGAATGGAGCAGCGCCAGAATGCAAGGGTGGGGGAAATCTAATTGAAAATGATTTTTTTTCTGGTAACTATTGCTATTCTTACTTGTGTGATGTTGATTTGTTTGCTATTTTCCTTCAACAGTAATAAGTGTCTACTTTAATCAAGGTGTTTAATGTGGTACCAAGTGGTGACAAATTGACAAGATTTTCATACCCCATAATTTTTCTCCGGCAGCGCCACAGAGAAATTAATGGGTATATTTTGTACAATTCTCCTCTTTCTACAAGTACTCCTATACATTATATTAAAAATCAAAAACAGCAAAATAAAACTATAATTAATTTTTATACACAACACCTATAGAAATTTTGGCACCCAAAGTTGTGGCATGTTAAAAGTATTTTGGGTCTAGTAGTCTTCTCGGTTCCACATGTTTGTTTATACACGTGACGTAGTTAATGACGCAAAGACATTGGCAGTAAAGTTGATTAGGTTAGTAGTAGTTGCAACGAGTAAAAAAGTAAGTTAGAACAGCAGAGGAATTAATTTTTTGTAGGTCTAAGTTGTACATCTGTATGTTTATTCACATCTTATAATAGGAAAAAAATTATGAATAGTTGTTCTAGTGCAGTTGTAATGTAAAAAAGGTTGTAGTTTAAGTGTTCTAAGTCTTCAGAGTTAGTTTTACTACACGACAGGGTGTCATAAAATGGATACGTACCATATACAGTTATAAAGTAGTATGCTTTATATAAAGTGAAGTGGTATAGAATAGCGTACGGAGTTAGTAAAAAAAAATATATGTTGTGAATAATAGTGTTGCGTACAACGGATAATTTATACGTACCGTAGTGCAATGTGAGTGTCGTAGAACAATGATGACGAGTGTGGCATTACAAGTTGGCAGAAAATTATCTGTTTGTTACATCTGGGCTAAGTGTGTTTCAGGTTTAATTAACAGTGTTTTAGGTAGGTAATGTTAGGTCATGATTCTGTAGCAGGATGTGTAATTAATAATTGGATATGTTTGATGTTTGTAGTGACATGTAAAATAAGGCGGTTGTAGGTAGGTCCGTTAGGATCGGGGTGAAAAGATTGTGATTACTTTTCGTACAGTAGTATTCTAACATGTTTCAACAAGACAGAAATTACATGTGAGTGGATAAGGCAGGTGTATGGGCGTCTTGTAGGAATTACTATTAATAGCATAGAGATTGTATGTGCCACGGCGCCACAAGACAAGGAATAAGATTTCCACACAATATAAGAAAAGAAACAACTTGACAGCACTGCCAATAAACACTTGGACAAAATTAACGCTGGTAAAGAAACTAACTACAATAAATTACAAGGACTCACTTCATTATACCATGCTTTGATTTATTACTAATCTTTTCATTAAATATCAACATGCATGGGAAAACATTTGGATAAGAGAAAATCATTTCATCTTAGAACTGATCCAATTTAAACCTGTTATAGCTTAAGGCGGGGCTTAGTAGAATTACTGAAATTTTATTTCCATAGGCTTTCCCAGTACTCAATTTACCACACTACACAGCATGCTGATTACAGGAGCAGCTAAATAAATCTGTCACTGTAATAATGCATCATGCGGGCGGAAAATGTGTCCTAGTGTTAATTCAAATTTATTCCATGCAACTAGCAATGCAAGCTATCTTCCTTATCACCAAGGAGAAACTGTGTAGCGACAAATAAAACTCTTTCCTACCCAGTGCCTGTTAACCACACGCGACCCGTGATAAACAAGGTGTAACTAAAGTACCGAAAATTGTGAATCATTTACAGATATACGTTAGTTTAAGTGGCAGATTAATAATTTATTGACTATATTTGTTCAAAATATACACCCAATACAGTGATTCGCCCACACACGACCCCTGATAAACAAGGTGTGGATGAAATACAGAAAATAGTTCGTCGTTTACATATCTGATGAGTAACTTTTGACAAAACAGTAATTTATTGACTATGATCCCTATGTGGTATCCTGTAGTACACATGGGTGAATGGGCTCTAGTGTACTACCCGATTATGTGGTATAGGGTCGCACACTTGAGCGGATGGGCACTAGGCTAGTGAACTTCCCTATTTCACTTTCTATAAAAAAACTGAAATTGTTCCCACCCGAAAACCCCCACATTCTTGTGGGTGCCCCGTTAGATTGTCATAGGTAAGGGATGGGGCAATAATAAAATACACGAGACATTATCGACGCCATATTTGTGACATCCTACAATGCATGTAAAATTCGTGAGATCGGGTTCTACACTAAATGTCGTGAAGTGTTTGGAAAACGTGAAATTAAAATTACGTTGGTCTTAACATTTACTATTACGTCCATCCCACTTAAATTACATGGCACAATAGACTAGATTTTTATGAAAGAAATATAACCTAACCTATGAATTACTCTGAAATTTCATACCGTCAACCAGTCAAACTACTCTACACAAACCTTATACAAATAACGCAAAACTATACTACATAGTTTAAGTTTAACTTTTCATGGTGTTGCTCCTGGATTTTTATTTAAATGAACGGCTACATTCCCAGTATACGCAAGAAGCTAAGCTAAATTTTCTAAAGATTTAACTAACTTACCGTTCTAACTTTACTTTGCCATGTAAATGCAAACCGAGTGCAACATTTTAACGACGGAATACAGCGGCCAAACATAATTTTATGAAATTAACCGGTTTCGACAGACAAACAATAATATGCAAAATTCATTGTTTATTAATAATGCGATAACACACAGCAGAACTAGTATCGAGTTTTAATATAAACGATTTTAAACTTTCACCCTTTTTAAATCATTCTTTAAGGCTATTTTACGTTATTTGTTTCATTTCCTGTCGACAAAAATATTCATTACTCGAATTTTAGTTTACTAATGAAAGGAGCTATTTAAGCGCATTCTAGTATTTATTTGACGTCACTGTGTTTCATTAGAAACTCGAAATGATAACTAAACTCTTTGGGCTTTCGTTACGGTATCGAGTTTTATTATAAAAACTGGCGGGTTTGTATATCAGATTGTTTTTTTTGGGACTGTAAAAGAAGATGACGTTTACCGCATGCCCTTCCCCTTAGACTGTTTGTCGACTGCAACGACAAACACAACGCAGCAAACACCTACACTCTACCAGCGTGCAACAGCACACCAGTGTTTTAGTGCGAGTTGTAATGTGTGTGGAAAATGAGTCCCAACCAGTGTAGTGCATGCTAGAGCAGCCAAGTGCCACGCTACACACAGTGATATCCAACAGTGCAAATAGGGAATGATTAATTTTAAAAAGTGTTTTACAGCAAATGCCGGACTGAATCCTGAAATAGGGACACCAAAGACGTTCCGGGAAGAACCATTTAACATTTGTTATTCCATTTAAGTGTTTATCTGTAAAATACCATATTTTCCAATTCACCTGTTTCATTCTCATTTCGTTCCATGCAAGTGTAAACTGTTTATCTATGTTTTTAAGTGATCTAAATTATTTTATATCCCTTTTGAAGTTGCAAGTGTAATATGTTTAACATTTGTTATGCAAAAGTAAGTCAGTAAGTAGTCCCACATGAAGTACTGCCCGCCAAAGCTGGGCAGCACGTCGCACATGCAAGTTAGTCATTGTCCAGTGTCTAGAGAGGTCGGTCGTGTATGTCGTCTCACGCCGTGCACACTCAGACGGACAGCACTGTTTTACACCAATCATTTTAGTATCCAATAGTTAATTTTCTGGAACCATTTTTCATGTAGCTGCCCGGTAACACCATTTTTCGCCTACCTCAGTATTTGCATTGCCTGCGGAAGTTTAATTTCACATGTAATCACTTTTCAATGCTTTGCACGATTTTTCACAGTGCTACCTCAGTCGGCAGGTTTGAGTCCGACAACCAGTGTAAGTTATTCCCTAGTGAAATATGTAATTTATGGCGAATAAAACTGCATCGAATGAACTTCGTATGTTTTGTTTTCGCCCCACCTTTGGGTGTTTAAGGGTGCGGGTCATCACCTTCTCCCACCAATATTTGGAGGTGTGATCTACAAGTGTTCCATGAGCTTATTCAGTGTCATCAATGTGTTGCATCGTTCTTAATCATTCAGAGGTGTGTGGTCAGCCCATATAGGCCACCGTGCAACATGCACATAAGGTATTAATTCAATTAGAGGAATACTAGTTTTCCCCGCCAAGAGGACTTCGCCTTGGTCGTTCGCCAAATGACCTTGAGGTAAACAAGAGTATTGCCATACCAGAACTTCACGGCATCACAGCCTGGTGCATACCAGGTAAATTTCACCTTTTCAAAATTTCCTTAACCTCAAACCTTATCGACCTTAAAAATATCCTCTCAGCCCAACATCACCGCTTCAAGCACCATTAAATGGTGTCCAACTTTGTGGCATAATCCTCAACTCTGAACCCACACACTCTGAAAGTAGTATATGGGTAGATTGGGAACAATCCATTTTTCGGCCCAAATTTCATATTTTTAACCCCAAATATCAAGCTTTTTACCCCGAATTTCAACTTTTTCATCAATGTTCAAACTTTTTTACCCCCCCCCCCCCCCCCCCCCCAAAGTTCATGCTATTTACCCCCCGAATTTCATATTTTTTACTCCAAATTTCATGTCTTTACCTCGAATTTCACGTTTGAATTTCAGCCCCCCAAAAAAACCAGCACGAATTTAGCATGCAAGATTTAAAGCAAAAATCAAGAAAATTTAAGCTAAAATCAATCAAATTTATCGATTGCCAAGCAAAGATTCGTGTTTTCTAGAAAACGTTAATTTTCAGGAATCAATCTAAATCAAGCAAATTTAACCCAAAATCAAGTAAAATAAGATAAAATAAAGTAAAAATATTAAAAAGACAATTGATAGTTTAAATTCAAAACCCTACTAACTTATTAAAAACTTCTTCCATCTTTTCATGAAGTACATATTTATCGTTAATGTTTTCGAAGAGTGTTGATTGCAAACTTTGTAGATTTCGATTAAATTTGTAAACTAATTCTCTGAGTTCGTCAGAAGCTTCATCTAATTTATAGGAAGGCATAGTTAATTTACAACCATCTTAAAAAAACTTTGTCATACTGCAAAGTAACACAGGCATTTTTGTTTATAAAATAAAAATTTACTAAGAGAAAGAAAAGAGATCATTCAAGTTTAACAAAGAGATTTTTTATTCGATCAAACAATTGAGCAAAACATCCAAAAATTGTATTAAAATATTGAAACGATTTTTTTTTCTGTAAAATCGTTTACATCCTCTTATTAATAAAATTAAAAATTTTTGTGTATTCGGTAAGCCTCTCTTTCAAATAATCATATGTTAGATTTATTTTACTAATTAAAACAACATTACAAACTATACCTGCTTCTTCGAACTTTTTATTTAAATCAACACTACTTTTTATATTTGTTTTTTCATTAACAACAGTTGTTTTTCTGTATGAACAATCAATAACATTTAAAGGTATTCACCCAAAAAATGAATAATAATTGAGATTGCCTTCGAAGTTTACAGTTGGTTTATAATAAAGTTAATTATTTCTACATATAGTATCTAGTTTTGTTTTTGAATTTCTAAAATCACTATAAGCAAGGAATATTTTATCACAAAGACCATTTGCAATACCTATCTAGATTCCAATTTTCTTTTGGAAAATTTTAATTATACTATTTTCAACACAAATATTATTCACATTACAATGGTCAAACATAAAAGCGTGAACATACTGTTCATTATTATTATTATTATTATTATTATTATTATTATTATTATTATTTTGAAAGCCCACAGTTACAAATTCGGGCATGTCAAATTGTAAATTATTAAACTGATATTTTATATCAAAGTTAAAAACAGTTATTTTAGCAGCGACTTCTTTTTTCTAAAAATTGCCAATAATCAAAACTAATAGGAATTTTAGGGTGTTTGTATAATTTTCTTTAATTGCAATTGCTGTGTTAGATTTGTAATCAACAATAGGCCACTTAATTTCTAATTTTTCAATTTCAATTTTACTCGGATCAGCAAAGCTTTTCTGAAACGTACCATCTGCATTTTTTTGTTTCATGAACAAATAAACTGTTGTCATCAGATGAATTTCTAAAAAAAAAGTAATTTTATAACCACCTTTCCCATAAATTTCATTGTTGTCATGATTAAAACAAAAAAAAATAGCTCAGTGGATACGTTATTTCATTTATTTTATGATATGAACAGTTTTTATTCTATATTTGTTATTAGCATCAGAAAATTCTAAATAATTTTGTTCACCTGGGGATCTTAATAAAGCGTTCTTTATTGTTATATTATACCTGGATTATCAACAGCTTCAATAATATTTCCATGTTTTGACATTTCTACTCTAGAAAACTGAAAAAGAAAAAACGTTTGATCAAACATCGACATTGTCTTTTATTTTTTAATATATATTTTGCCACATCTCTAACCTTATCTTTCTTTTGTAATTTGTATTGCTCGTAAACATAAGCATCATTTGGAATACAAAAGCTATCTCCTATAGGAATATCAAATCCAATTATATTATTGTAAACATTTAAATTCCCCCTAGTTTGATCAATTGGAGGAAAAGTTTGTCTTTCAAAGCTCTCGATATTTTTCTAACTCATTTAAAAGAAAAAAATATCAATGAAAGAATCGAAGAGCATTTCTCGAGGTAAATTACTCATTGAAAGATACAGAAATTTAAAAAAAAAAAAAAAAAAAAAAAAAAAAAAAAAAAAAAAAAACCATGAAGTGGAATATGACAAAATAAGAAGAAATAACTACATTTAATCGATGAATTACGAAATATTGGTTTAAAAAAAGTATAACAAGTAAGTAAGGAAAAAATTTAATAACAACATTAGTTCCTGTAGCAGCAAAAATTTTAGATTATCCACCAACACCAGAAGAAACATAATTTGAAAGAGAATTATTCCGAAAATCCCCTCATTTGGAAGAGATAATGGGAACTGTACAATTGAAAAATTTACCACATGCAGTGTCTGACTAGAAGATCTTGTGGGTAAATTTGTTGATAATAACCTTACAAATTACACAGAAATAGTGTTATTACCCAATGCTGTATTTCAAAATATATTCATAATAAGAAAAGGAATAACCCAAGTTCAAGTATTGGATGGAAATATAATAATATAATTAGTCCAATTTATGAAAAATATATAAAAGAATCACATTCAAGATCAGAACTAAACACACCAGAAAAAAATTATTTCTTTAGGAACTCCTATATCTGGAGAAGGGGAAAAAATGCAACAATCTGCCGAAAGTATATGTTTGGATGGATGATGTAGAAATTTAATCAAAAGATTGTTAAATATTCATGGCGAAGAAAATGCTGGCTAAAACAATTATTAAAATGAAAAAGTAAGCATAATGAATATGTTGAACAATAAATTTTCTGATTTTGTTGTGAATAATCCAAAAGGAATACCTTATATTATAATAGTTTTAAATGTAATTCCACACTCCTTTTGGAATTCAGAATACCATGACAAAGGCATTATAAATTGGGCATTAAATAATTTTAATTTGCCCGAAATACATTTGCCTGGTTATAATTATTGTGGACCATTTAAATAATTAAATGAAAGTCTAAAAACAGGAGACACAGGAATAAATCAATTAGATGAAGCATGCACATACCACGACATTGCTTACAGAGACCACAAAGATTTAGAATCTAGACATGAAGCTGATAAAATTTTACAAAAAGAAGCAAGATAAATTATGTTAGATAGAAACACTCCAAATGGTGAAAAAATTGCATCTGCTGCTGTATATATATATATATATATATATATATATATATATATATATATATATATATATATATATGTATGTATATACACACACACATGCACACACACACACACACCAATACTAAAAAGAACTATTTTATTTGCAGCTTTAGGTGCTCTTGTTACTTTAGCTGGAGGAGCTACTGCAATTTATAGTTCTGTCGAACAAACTAGAAAAAATAAATAATAATTAGAAGAACGATAGAGAGACAATTTGGCAATTGAGTGGCGTAGTTACTAAAAAAAGAGGAAGGCCAACAAATTTAATATATACCCACTATCTAATATTGATATTGAAAAATGTTTAATAATATTAAATATAAAAAAATTTAGGAATAATTATACGATTGACGAATTACCAAAAATAAATGCTCAAAAATGAATGTGCCGTAGTTAATTTTTACATTTCAACAAATCCTGGTACTCATTGGGTTTGTTATTTTAAATAAATCAACTATGTTTGCTATTTTGGTTCATTTGGAGGTAATATTCCTAATAATTTAATTATACATATATGTTATACATATATAAACATTTAATACATTGATGATCGAATTCAGAATTTTGATTCAGTTATTTATGGACATCTATGTTTAATCGTATTACATCATTTTTCGAGAGAATTGAAGTTTAGCGATATATTTTCTATGTTATTAAATGACATATATTTGGGAAACCATTAATCAAATCTTTAAATGAAAATTTTGACACTAGTGCCTATACTTTTAAATCATATGTAGATTCACAATGCAATTCCAGTGTTTCTTGTTTACAAAGTGAACTTTCCAACTGTTTTGGTTATACAAAATTTTATGTTTCTTTTCTACGATGCAGAATTGTTACTATATGTGAAACTATAAATAATAAAGGTGCTGTCAATAAATGATTTTTCGATATACATATAGCAGATTATGCATTAAAAAAGGATGATGTCGATTCAAAATATAAAACTATTGTTTCTGATTACGCTGTTAAAGAATATATATATATATATACACGATTCAGTAACACTATTGCTGATTGTATAAAACTAATAAATAATGCATAGCAGGCACTAAAAAAGGTAGAAGATTCAAAATATAAAACTATTGTTTCTGACTATGCATTAAAAACCTATGTAGCTTCAAAATACAATACTAGTGTTTCTGATTTAAAACCATATGTAGATTGCCAGTGATCAAAACCTTGTAAGTCATTATTTGGACAGAAATAATTTTTTTCCGTGATAATGTTCTAAGCAGATGGCACTATCTGTGAATGTTGCCGTAATTACTTTATGTAGAAGACAGCGGACCATATCAAAAGTTTTAAAAACTTTGTATGTCTTTCCTATTTGGTTCACATGTAAAAAACGTATATGTCATTGTTTGAAATTAGTTATGGAATGGCGATTCTTTATCATGATTGAATTTAGTTTGTTTGTGTGTGTGTACAAAGAAGTGTAAGATTGCATATTAAAATATGAAGTTGAAAACTAAAACTAAGTTAGATGAGTTAATTTCATAGCAGTTGAACTGTATCAGATATACGGAAATAACTACACATTAGTGCCAAGATTTAAAAGGTTTTGCTTCTGGTATGAGTAGACAAAGAGCTAGACTTACAAGCTTTTGAGAGCAAAAATTATTGTTTTCAACACGTAACTGTTTGAATTATGTTTGCCATTACACTAAACAAATAATTGCCTAATTTTCATTTACATGTTCAATTAGTTTTGGTATCTTTATTTATAAAAGTTTAATGTGTGTGTTGGATATTGCCAAAATAATGTGTGTAAAGTGTCTGACAGACTTAGGAGTTTTTTGACTATTCGGCAGTTTTGACTTGCTAGTTTTTGAATAATTATTGCATTGCCAATTGTTACCGTTAACCAACAAAATGAAGGCGAATTCTCCTACCATTTAAAAATGATTGTCACAGAAGTTAAAAAATGGTGGTAGTCTAATTTCCTGTAACAGAGTAAATAAATATTGCAATAATGTCCAGAGGAGGGTAAATGCTTTTATGACACACCATGCTATGAAATGAACACTGGTAGTTATAACAAATTAATTTAATTTCTTATCTTACACCAATAACCTTAGAGAATTATTATTTTAAATATTTCTCAAATATCTTATTTTTGTTATCTGTTTTTCGTAATTGTAAAAAAGTTTAAACGGAATAATTAAAATCTTAAGTTTTTAAGGGTACATTCGCCTAATAGTATGTAGTGACATAGTTATATTAGGCACATCGTTCTCATTTTTAGAGTAAATCACATTTTTACAATTGGTTTTCAAATAAAAGTATGAGAAAATGCTGAACGAAATTGTTGCAGTAAAACATTTAACAGAGAAATATTATAATCTTACAGTTCCCAGTACATCTACATCTGAGGACCAAACAACAAATGGCTTTGGTTTCTGGGAAAACCAGGAGTAATAACCTATGTGACATTAAGCCTCCACTTTAACCATTAACTAGTAACTATAGTCAATTTGGGTCACCAACACCTCCATCCGTAAAACGAGTTACTACCTGCAGTGAATTAGCACCATTAGTATCATCGTCCATAGAATCAGCCAGTACCTCCAGTCAAGTTGAAATGCCAGTCCTTTCATCCGAAGCACCAGCTAGCACTTTCAATCAGTCTAGTCCGACAATGCATACATTTTTAGCATTAACCAATAACTTCAGTCAAATTGGATCACCACTGCCTTCATCCCTTGAAACAACCAGTACTTGCAGTCAGTTAGGGCCAGTTAATAACGTTATCTCAAAAGTTTCCCAAGTGCCTGAAATGCAAGTCATGGATACATTCACTGTGGAAGGAAGCAATGCTACACTACCCTTACTTTTCAATTTACAGACACAGCTAACCACCTTAGAAAATATGGACACTGAGCAAGGGGTCGACATTAGTTTCGGTGGTGAGTTACAGTCACTTAACAGCATAAGTGACTTCATTAGTGAAATGCCTATATTTGCTGCCTTAAATAATGGAACTGTTGTAGAATTGACTACCAATGGAGAAGTAATTTCAGTAGATTGTGATTTTACTCTTCAACCTCAAACCAACAATGAAAACATCAGTACAGACATTACGACTTGTACAGAAGGTCTAACTAATGACCTTGGATCAACTTCCAATGAGATAGTAGTTTCGCATGTCACTGATAATCGCTATGTAGAAATCCCTGCTGAAAGTGCAACTCACAATCTTGGCATACCAGAAAAACTGCCAAAGCCTTATGTTACCGAAAACGGTGGTGATGGTACTGGGCCAGAACATGAATATAACATTGAAGGTGGCGAAAATTTGCACGTAGAAGAACAGAGCAATCAAACCGACAGACTATCGAATGGGATCAATGGAAATGGTTTAGAAATTATCAACGAACCTGAAGATGCTAACAAGTACATGCTGAAACCATGTAAATGGGTGAGAAATGTATCCAATGAAAGGCGAGAGAAATCTTATCTTACTATGGACTAATACTATGGACTAAAAAAAAAGGGGGCGAGATCAGAGAAATGGGCATTTGATCAAAGTTGTCAGACAAGAAAAATGAAGCAATTTTGTAATTGTATATTAAGTGCAAAGCCATAAAAAATCAAATGCCGGGCACTCAAGGAAAAAGATCGTAAAAAAAAATCTTTAGTCGTTTTTGGAAAGATCTTAATTGGAGCCAACACAAAACATACATGAACATTTTGGTCGATATATGGAAAGCAAGAGATAAGAAAATTCTGAAAAATGACATTTCACAAAGGCATGTGAGTTTTGCTTTTCGCTTGCCATTGAATGGGGTTCATGTGAGAGTTTGCAAAACAATGTTTGTCAATACTCTTTTCATCGGTCAGTGGTCTCTTGCATCCTGGGTGAAACAAGAAAAAGATACTTCAGGTGATGATGAAGGGAACGATGATGATGAGGATGGTATCGCAGATCATACCGAAAAGGTCAGCAATGGCACAACAACCACTTAAAAATTGTAGATAGTTTTGGCAAAAGGAAGGCGAACAAAGACAGGATAGAGTCTGGCCCAAACTAAAACAACGGAATTTTTTGAAAAAAATGTTGGACTCTTTACCAAAAATGGAATCACACTATTGCCCCCAGAGCACAAGCAAACTTTATTTGGAACCAGTCTGGCTAACTTTCAATTCCCTTTACAAGTTCTATGAGAGTGGATACAAAAACCAATGATGAAATTACTCTAAGCTACAAAGCATTCAGCCAGGTATTTCAATAATTAAATCTGAGACTTTCTGCCAGAAAAAAAGATAAATGTAATATTTGTTGTGGACATAGTGCTGAAAATGTACCTGACGAGGAATATAATCAGTATGGTTCAAAGAAGATTAAAGCAAGAGAAGAGAAGAGAAAGAGACAATACCAGTGCAGGTGGCATTCAAGTGTACACTATGGACCTCCAAAAAGTCCTCTTAGTTCCTAGCCTACATGCATCAGCTGTTTACTACAAGAGAAAGTTGGCAGTACATAACTTCACACTTTTCCATCTGGAGACCAAAGATGGATACTGCTACGTGTGGCATGAGAGTGAAGGTGGAATTACCTCGAATGAATTTTCATCAATAATTTGTGTCTTTATTTAATCTAAATCTGGTGTGAATCCCAACAAAATAGTTATCTTGTACATTGATGACTGTACTTATCAAAATAGAAATTCAACATTGTCTAATGCTCTTTTCAATTCATCTCAAGAAATGAACATAAACATAATACAAAAATATTTGTAACGAGGACACACTCAAATGAAGTGTGATAGCATGTATTTCACAATTGAGCCCGATTTGAAAAACAGAGAAATTTATACACCAGCTTCATACGTCGTCATTTGTAAGTCAGCTAGAGAAAATCCGAAACCATATGATGTTATGTATGTCCATCATTTGTTTTTCAAAGACAATTCTAATCTACAGTTCATTTCATCAATCCATCCAGGACTAGATGTAGGAGATGCCTGTGTCACTGATATTAAGATTGTCAGGCACTCTTCAGATGGTATACATATTAAGGTGGACTATGGAGGTAATGGAAAATTTTACCAAGAAGAATGAAAAAGAATGGTGTGGTAACTCAAGTGAAACCATTGTTTAGCCAACCTTTGAAACTTAAGCATGAGAAATTTGCCGATATTCAACAATTGAAGTCGGTCATACCACAAGACTTTCATTCCTTCTACGACAATTTACCAAATTTGTGAAGACTGTATTGTGTGATGTGACCATAAGTATAAACATCCATACAATTATCCTTTAATTTTTATGTAGTGTTTGTTATAATGATTAACATTTTTTGTTTGATAGTGCAACACTGTAGAGGTACAAAAAAGATAATCAGAGTTTGTAGTAATTGGCTGGTTTTAATGTAATGTAGTGATAGCTGCAATAGAATAAAGGAAATGTAATTAATGTAAAGTTATGTAATTATGTGATATTTATTAAATAGCTATTATGTTTAAAGCAATTATGTGTGTGTGAATGTAATTTTCTTGTAAAACATTTTGAATGGTCGTGCAAATATCAAAACCACATATGTATCTACTGAAGCCTTATAAAAACCATGTGGGTCTTGTAATTGTATAATAATTAACATTTTCTTGGTTATTACACATTTGAAAAAGTAATGCATGTTCCAAATGCAATATTAGAGAAATCAATAGCAACATGTATTTTGTTTTTGTACTCTGGGTTTTGTGTAAACAGTCTTTTATCTCTCTCTCTCTCTCTCTCTCTCTCTCTCTCTCTCTCTCTCTCTCTTCTCTCTCTCTCTCTCTCTCTCTCTCTCTCTCTCTCTCTCTCTCTCTCTCTTATGTGTTTCAATACACACAAGGTTTTGATCGCCAGCCGACATATTTATTCTGCTTTACAAGATCAAATAAGTAAAGTTTTTAATTATACAAAAATTACGTTTATTTTCGACATCATAGAATTACTAGTCTGGCTGATCCTGTGGATGGAGATGATGCAATCAATAAAAGATTTTTTGATTAAGGAATAGTTGATAAATTGCAAAATTTAAAAAAAATCAGTTTTGAACTATTGTGATACACTTGTTAACACGATAGTTGAAAAAAAGAAAAGAAATTTCCGATAAAGAATTAGGTCTTAAATTACAAAAATTAAACTCAAGAGTTAAAAAATTTAAGGAAGGAAACTTTCATTTATTTTATTTACGTGGAAAGTGGAATAACAATAATACTGTTTTTCGCATAGACGATGATGCAAATTTCTTTTCTTTTTCGATGGATTGTACTGTTTATAAAATAATATCTAATAATTTACCTTATGATACTCTAACTGTTATTAAGATAACTACAAACATCGATTACAGTACCCCTTTTGATGTTAACAGAGGAGAGTTTTTAAGTTTTAAAAATTTTTAAAATCTAATTATTTTGTTGATGGAATGTTGACTACAACATGAATATTCATATAATAAAAAAATTATGGGCTATTCATGGTAAAGTGAGAACTTTTTAATCTGTTTCATCATACATATTAATAAATAAATACATTTCATTTTGACCTCGGACTTTTGGTTTTGGGTATGGTGAATATAAACACTGTGTTTATTACGCACATGGAAGGGTTTACATTAACAAGTGGAGGAAGGATATAAATTGGTTGAAAAAAAAAGTAGTTAGGGCTTCAAAAATGCTCACTTTATGGTGAACGGCCTATAATTATTTTTTAATATTTTAATATGGAGAATACTTGGTGCTTGAAGTGCAAGAAAGCCACCAAAAATAATAATATAAAAATGAAAATACAAAAAATGGCCGATTAGTTCAGAAAAGTAAATGTTCTATATGCAATGCTAATACATCAACATTTCTAAAAAGAAAAAAAAATACCCAAATTAAGAGAAGGCAAATCAATTAAATATATAAACCCACACAAAAAAATTTACTGAGAAGAAAAGTAATTTCGTATGGAATTGATTTTTGGCAAATTGATCTTGTTGAGATGGATACCAGAAATTTAAAAGGCATATCACATATAAATAATGGATACAAATATATTATGGCAACTATGTACGTTTTCTCAAAATTTGCATTTGCTATACCAAATAAACATAAAACAGATATAAAATGTAGCAAATTCTTTAGAATCTATATTAGTTTTAAAAAATGTGCAATATTCAAAGTGATAATGGGTCCGAAATGTATAATCAAATATTTAAAGCACTTATGCAAAAATATAACATCAATCAGTATTCTACATTCAGTGAACTTAAAGCCAGTTGTGTGGAAAGATATACTCGTACAAAGAACAAAATGTGGAAGAAATTTTCTTTAAATTGCAATTACAAATGGGTAAATATATTATATGATTTAGTGAAAGAATACAATAATTAAAAACATAGTACTATTGGTATAAAAGTGATTGAAGTTAGTAAAAAAATGAAAAAAAAATTAAGACAACAAGACTTTGCGAATGCGATTGCTAAACCGAAGTACAAAGTTGGCGATATCGTCGAAATGAGTAAGAGTAAACGAATCTGTGAAAAGGGCTATACAGCTAATTCGACAACAGAATTACTTACCATTTTTGAGGTTTTAAATAACGATGTGCGAACTTACAAATTGTAAGATGGCAAAGGAGAAGAAATAAAGGATAATTTTTATGAATACAAAATTATGAAAACCAACTATATTGATGACTATTTGGTTGAAAAAGTCTTAAAAACGAAAGGTAATAAATTTTATGTAAAATGGTAGGGGTTTTGTAATTACCGTAACTCTTGGATTAATAAAACAGGGGTTTTGTAAATTTAAAAATAAAAAATTATCTTCTTTTGCAATTAGATAAAGATGATTAATATCATTAATCAGTTGTCGTTGAGAATAATTATTTCCGGCAATATTGAAATAGTTATAAAAACACTCAATGTGGTCAATCAATGTTTCTTTCATTCTTTGATATAAATTGATAGAATTTGGAATGTAATCAAATCTCGATATTTGTTCGCAATTTGGATGTCTATCTTCAATTCTATACAATTGTTTTTGAACATTTTTTCTTTGAGTTCCAACGACATAGTAATCATATTCACAGTCATAATCAAATAATTTTAAAAGAACGAAAGTTAGCTTTAAATTTTGATTTTGTGTTTGTAGTACATTATGTGGGGCCATTTCTCTGATTACCTCATTTCTGTGAACTATCCCATGTAATGCCAGATCAACTGACACTCTTAAATGTTCAATATAAGTATCTTTAATTTTATTTATATTCTTTAAATGCTTTATTTGGCCTTTGCATAAATGCATTATATCTTTTTAAATCTTAAATTCACCATGTTTTCTAATTGAAGGAATAACACCTTCAAATATCAATGTTTTAAAAACTTTAGCAATTTAACAACGGAAACTAAAAATAAGTTCATATAAATCAGGTTCACTAATATAAACTGCTTTTCCTTCGTTATAAGAGAGGTGGTATGCGTTTTGCATCTCACCTATTTTTGAAAGAAAAGATCCATATTTTGGAGAAACAGTTTTATAAAGGATGTTTTTTTTATATTTTGATATTCTAAAATGTCAGCAATATCTTTTCCACAAAACCAGGGATTATTTACCTCATCAATAATCATAGAAACTCGTTTAACTCCGTAAATAATAGCCTTAATTAGTTTTCATGCGACATTTTTAACTCCAAATTTACACGATAATACTATAACAATTGAAAGATTGAGTTCTGTGATTGATAAGAATGAAGTTATTACTATTCCCAGAGGCTAATACGATGATGAATCATAAAAAAAATCTATAAATAAAATTAATCCATTTTCAACTAATAACATTGAAATGGTGTCAGAGGATATCTATTAAATCTAAGTTTTATATTAAACTTGACGATCGACTACCTGACATTCTTGGTTTTGAAACAAATATTACTATTGAAAAAGACAAAATTGTTGTAGGTACTAAATTACCTCATTTTAATACAGTTAAAACAATTAATATTCATTGTAATTTGGCATATGGAATGTTCATAAAGTATGATGAATCTAATTATTTAGAATCATATATAAATTGCTAGGTTTCCACCAAAAACTATGTTTCGCTTCAGAGATTATGTTATTCATGAGCCTGAATATCCAATTTTTTATGGAATCAATAATGAATGGTTTAATCACATTTTTCTAGAAATTAGGGATGAAAATGGTGAACTAATTAATTTTTATGGTGCTGATATCGACATTGTTTTTGGGATTAAATATGTTTAGAATATAATATAGAAATATAAAATTATTTGTTTAGTAGCCCCATGGTAATGTTTCTATAATATTGTATTTTTCATTCAAAATCATGCATTTGTTATAGTTAAAATTAAATTCTTTTGCCATAAACTTGTTCGCCAATTTTTTTGTTTTCTTATCTCTTGTAATCATATTGATTTTTATAATCACATTTTTCTTTGTTTTTTGTACCAATTCACTCAGTGATTTCATGTTTAATTGTAATGCATTTTCGTGTATTAGAGCGAATCCTTCATTTGTTGTAACTTGTTTTCCCAAAAAGTTTCATAACCATAGCTTTTAGGCCCTGTACTTATCCTATTTATACCATAATCATTTTTTCCGAATTCGTCTGTCCATTCACCAAGCATGCAGCCTGTTTCAACAATATTTTTGCCAGCACCAATGTAAACCACACTGTCTGTGTCATAATATACTACTTTATCACCTAGTTTATCTAACATTTCATATAAACCTAATCTAGCATTGGAAGTAGTGAAAGTTGCTATATATATATATTTGTTGCCGTGCTATCTTCTACATAATTATCATTTTATTTATGTACTTCAATTACTTTTTTCATTGATATAAACAACATTACTTACATCTATTCTATCATCTAATAACAATTCATACCAATGAATTGGTCCAGTAATATATTCTGTTTGTGTTAAATTTTGCCTCTGTCCAAATTTTCCCCAAAGTGAATTTAAACAAATTTTGGCGACAGCACGTTTCCCCAGATTTTGATTAATTTTTTCAATGTTTAAATTTATATTATGTTCCTTTTTTTATAACACAAAAATATTCATATTTTGATTTGTAATCTTCTCCCCATGGACTAGTTTCTAATTTTATTTTCATAAATGTTTTAATGCAGTGTCTGAACATTTTATTACTTTTTTGCTCGAAATGCCCAACTTAATGAATTTTAAGTAATTTGTAACCTTTCTGAATATGTTTATTTAGTTCTAATGTAGTCCATTTACCATATATTGCTCTTTCGTAACTTTTTCTATACAATACATTTTGAACATAAAGTAAAAAATAGTTTTTCTTGCTTAATTGGTAATACTGGGTGATATAAATTTAGTGGTGGCAGAACTTTACATTTGTTCAATCCAAACCAATTTTGTCATAATTTTTAGGGTTATATATTTTAACAGGATAACCAACTGGTTATAAAAATGAAACATATATCTATATATCTTAACTTTACCTCTGAAACTTTTAATTTTGTAGCATTTGTCTACCTCCAAAACTTATCTCTTGGTTTTTTCCATTAACAAGCCCACATTTCCCTTACTTTATAACCATTTTGTCTTAAAGTTGTCGTTCGATTATTTTATTTTAGTATACAAGTCATCCATAATTTCATTGTTACAAATATTTATTGTGTCTGGCGAATAAAAATCAGGACAACCATGTCAAAAACTGCCATGATATTGATAAATTGTTTTTGTTTTTTCGTCGTAACCATTAACTTTGCTCCACAAATAGTAACTTCTCCACCATTTAATGTGTGTCGAACATTTGTAAATGTATTTAACCACGAATTGATTCTTTACTAAACATTTCTTCTTTATCATCTTTAACTACTGCAATAGTATTATTCATAAAAAAATTTGATCTATAAACAGACTTACAAACACTCGCTATTGTTATGTAGCAAAATGGATCTATATTCGCTATTTCTAGAAAATATTCTGTAAATTTAAGACTCCCGCGTCGTAAAATATCAACATCAGAATCACAATATTCAGCAAGTTCTTTTTTTAAATTGAAGATATAATTTTATTTTGTTTTTTCAGCATGCCACTTTTAAAAAGTCTTTTCGTTGTTCTTCCTTCATTATAGTAACTCCATAATAATTTGTAGATGGTATTTTTCTAATATAATTTTTTTCTGGTTAAAAAAAGTGTGGGAAATATCCTTTTTTAAGTTCTTTTAAGCTAAATGTGTTTGGAAATGTTGCAAGACTTCCTTGAATAAAGTTTATACTATCAATTATTTTCATATTTAGACTCGATATTTAAAGTTGCATAATTTTATGCCTTGATATATTGTTTGGGGGTTTTATACTATTTCTAACACAATATTGAAAAATAAAATATGTATCATAGCCTTTAGAATTATATGCAATAAATGTATATCCTTTATTTCCTTCAGATATAGCCCAATTGCAAAACTCATCATTAGTACTAAAATGTATTTGTTTCCGCTAAATTCTTGAACAGATTTAAAGTTTGATGTATGAAAACCAGTATCTTGTGTGGATTCATAGTCGAAAAATTTAGTATTTTTCTGTGTAAGAACAATCCCTTTTTTTTTTTTTTTTTTTTTTTGCCATTACAAGTACAAGCTGTTGTGAAAAAAAAAAACACTTTTTGTTGTTTCTCTTGCATATAACTTTTGTATTCGTCAGCTTTCACAAATTCCTTACAATTCCAACATTTGATATAACCACAGTTGTGCTTTTTTATTTCTCAAATATATTTTCTTACAAGTTTTACATTTATAGACTACCTTACATACATCATCGTGATTAGCAAAACATCCCTGTCCAAAACAATACCTGTTACATTTCTAGTAATATATTCTAACACGAACTTCACCTTCCAAAAATTTTTAGTGCTTTTTTTTTTTTACATAAATTGTATACATTTTTTTCTTACACTCGTGTTGATCTTGATTATTGTATGGTTTGTCACAATTTTTTGCAATAATAAACACTACATAAAAATGCTTTCATACTATTAATAACATCATAGTGTTAATTGTGTATGTAAAATAAATAGTTGGTTTTTTAGTTCCAGAATGTATAATTGAATTGAAATGCGCAGCTGAAACAACTTTCATTTGCATACCCAGAAAATTTTCTGCATCCGTAATATCTTATAAAGTGAAACCGATTTCACAACTTTTACCCATTCTTACACTAAGGTTACGAGCAAATTCTCCATGTAATTTTCTTCCTTTTATAATATAAATAAGCCTATTATTCGTTCATTCTCTATCCAAAATGATGTTAGTTTCGTATGTTAAAGCTATAATTATAGCTCTAGGTCCACATAAATTATCATCATTGTTAATTTTATTAATACATTGTTTTGTCTTTATATCTTCAGCTAAATTAACAATTTTTTGCCTCTTGCGCCATTACCACTGGGTACTCTGTAAACATCAATATCGAAAGTAGTTTCATTTATAACTATCTTTTCATTAGATGTAATTACTCTTTCAATTTGATCATAAGAAAATTTTCGACGTTTAAATTGTTATTTCTTGTGGCCGAAATAGTGTGGTGAAAATTCTGATTATTTGTTTATATTCTCATTTGAGCACCTTGATTATAACCAGTTAATTTTCTTACTGCTTTCATTGCTGCATGAACAGCATTTCGAGCAGCATTCATTTTTTCTATTGGAGTTCCTTCTAAATTATTTATACGAATACCATAGTTTGTTTTGTAAATGTTGAAAGCTTCATTTAAATTACGACTAATTTCACGAATTTCGAATGATTGTCTTCTTTCCTACGCATTCATTAAATTTTTTTTGTTTGAAAAGAAAAATTTGACCTAAACTTTTATTTTATTGTTTAATTGAAAAGGACAATTTTTGTTGGTTTTATTTCTTGGTTGTACAAATATCTAATTAGAAAATGGGAATATATTTTTCAATTTCTTTCTATCTTTCTTATATAATTCATTTATATTGGTAAAAGAAAACAGCAGATTTGCAAAGTTCCTTTTTCTTTGCTCATTAATAATAGCTGTAGTTAAATTTTTCTTTTCCTTAAATTATTTATATTGGTTATGTCCAAGTTTTTAGCTTTAGTTCTTAATTCCGCAACTGTTAAATCATTTAGATTTTCTCCTGCTTGACGGATTTTTGTAATAATGTTTGTAATAAGATCATCTTCACATAATTTAGATAATTTTTAATCGTTAATTCTCTAGCTATAATTCTCAACTCGGTCACTCTCCTTTAGCACAGATCTGCTCCTGAATAATTCGTAGACATATTTGTTTATTTATAAGAAATAAAAATTTAAAAAATTTAAAAAAATTTAAGAAATGAAGAAATGTAAAAAATTATGAAAATACTGGAATGAAGTACTTAAATTAATGATGGTAATTTTACAATATATTCAACTTTTTCTGTGATAGTATTTTTTACTACCATATTTTTTTGCATATTGTTGAATGTTTTTCTTGAGTGTTTTTCTTAATAAAAATATTATTTATAGCTTTACTCTCATTACAGACTATGCATGTTTTTGTTTGATGTATCATTTTGAATTTCATTAAGAATATCTATTGATGAATTGTGTCATTTAGTTTTTTTTATGCCCTTCGAGATGTAAAATAAAGACATATTTTCCACACTCACATAGTATTTTCTCATTAAAACATGCTTTACATTTTGTTGTATCTTTGTCTATAGTCGCTTTATGAGGATGAAATTAATCGATAAATGTATTCTCATTACATACTACACATGTCCTAGTTAAATAAACATGTCGAATTTCATTGGTATTGTGAGATTTACTATTTCTATGCATTTTGAGATATAATTTAGAAACATATTTTCCACATTTGCATAGTATATTCTATTTTGTTTAACTCATGTTGATTTTTGGCATAATCTGTGACACATTTTTTATATGTATTCAGAAGATTATCTTTTGCATGTTTGTGTGAAGCAAAGCATCCAATGTTTAATACTTCGCCACATTTTTCACATTGCTTAGATATGTTATTGTTTTCCATTTTGAGCATAGTTGCCATTTTATTTATTAAGAAAATTTATTTATTAAGAGATTGAAAAAATATTTTCTGTAATAATTTGTTTCTTTATAAATAATACAAAAACACAGGCTTTACTCAACAAGTTGAACAATTCGTTTGAATGCACCAAACTACAAAATCTCGAAGAAAAATTAATGGTTTACTGCAACAGAATTTGAAATTTAGGAATCTAAGTGTGGTTTAAAAAATGTATTACATTCTAGATAGTAAATTTAAAATTTCATTACCAGAGCGGTATTTGAACATAATAGATCAAAATGCTTTGAAACTATTAAACGAGAAGAAAGTCTTTATAGCATATAAAGGCTTAAAAAAACTGAAAAATGTAAAGTTTGTACATGATATAGAGTTATATATATATATATTTTTTTTAAATATTTTCATTATTTTTACTTTATTGTAGCTTAAATTTTCTTCATTTCAGTTTAAATTTGCTTGATTTAGATTGCTCGCCTGCAAAATTAAAATTTTCTAGAAAACATGAAGATTTGTTTGAAAATCGAGACATTAGATTGATTTCAGCTTAAATTTGCTTGATTTTGGTTCTAAATCTTGTGTGCTCGATTCATGGCAGATTTTTTGGGGGCTGAAATTCAAACATGAAATTCGAGGTAAAAAGCATGAAATTTGGAATAAAAACATGAACCTGGGGGGGGGGGGGTAAGTTTGAACATTGATGAAAAAAAGGTTGAAATTTGGGGTATAAAGTTTGAAATTTGGGGTCAAAGACATCAAATTTGCGCCTAAAAATAGATTGTCCTCAATCTAACCACAAACTACTTCTGAAAAACCACCAAAACTTCGTACAAAACTTTCCCGCTCAGAAAATTCCATGAAAATAATTATCACGCTCCTTTCTTACTTACCCGCAGGAGGGATGCAGCGGAACCAGCAATAGCATTTCGATGCCTTCCAGATGCATTCCAGATGCCAGGAAAAATACCACAGGGTGAGAAAAAAGCACACCAAACATCAGCAGTGGCCATTGTGGAAAGTGGAGCCAATAGTGTGAGGCAAGTTGGCCATATTGTGGTGGCAGCACGTCAGCCCACCAACAGCAGACAAAGTAGCAGGTGTGCCAGAACTTTCTTCTTCACCACCTCGCAAATAAACAGTAGGGGCATGTATCGATCATAGGAGCATGAGTTACACGAGTGGCGCCCACTCACCCCTCATGTATTCAACCGGCCAGTCTTAACCCCCTTTTGCATGTGCATAGGGGTCTGCTGTGTGACGAGAAGGTGCTATCTCCCCTCCCCTGCCACGACGTGCTCTAACACCCATGCATCCAAGCCACGCATACGAGTTTGTTTTTGGCACACTTTTGTCCACATTGCTTGCACCCATTGTCACAAGATATAATATAAAATTATGAACTATCCACAACCCTTGCAGTTGCAATGCTAATACTAGCCAACCCAACAATTGCATCACGAGTGACTGCGAAACAAATGGTGACAAAATAGTCGGGAAAAAAATTCACTGTGAAATCATTGACACTCCGGACATTAAACCACTCAAAATTCCTCCAAATTCCCAGAAACCAAGCTGCTGCTATAATCATCTTTGTGCCAGCCAGGGAACTGCCATGCTCAGCTGCACTCAGTGCCAAGAGCAAATCCATAAAGATTGCCTAGATTCGCACGAAACCGAAACCATATCCGGGTTGAATCTTGTGTGCAAATAATGCAATGAGAACTTTGACATGGTTCTAAGGTTCCAGGAATGATCCTTTGGCCAATCTGATTTTTCAGATGGGCAAAGTGGTTAGAGTGACAGTACCATCCCTATTGTTAAAGCGATGAGTTGGGGTCGTGTGCCAACAGCCTGTGGGGATCCCTGGGGTCTGCATCGTGCTGTTGCAGGTGTTGATTACCATGTGTGCTTACCTACATGGAATTAAGGTGGTGGTTTGTACCATCACAAAAGCGTGGGCTGTAGCCCTCCCATGCACCATTTACTTACAGTGATGCTGTGTTATCTAGGGGATATCTCCCATAATCACAATTACACACACTATTGCACTTCGGCCTTTAGGAGGCTATGCCTTGAAAGGTAAGGCAATAATAAATGTGACTTCTGGTAAAAGGACGTTTATTGACACAAATACAGTACATTTTAAGAATGATATGTTGGATGTGGTCTCAGCACTTGAAGGTTTGCCAATAACCTGTATTTGTAAACCTGGGCTAATGTCCCTTAATGACTAAATTGGAAAGTTACGTCCTGCTGATGGGAAAGTAGTGGGTCCGACCCTTGGCATTTGAAAACATAATAAGGTTCCGGTACATACTACTTACTATGGTTGATTGACGATACAAAGGCCTAAATTATGCATGCCGAGGGTGGTCATGGAGCTGATCTCCCACACTACTGCTCTCTTCGCCTGCCTAGACAAAGATGCCAAGTCAAGTTGCTAACTACATGATTTGTACTTGAACAGACAATGTCGGTGGTTTCAGACTAATCCTGACATTTTACATTTAATTCACAAAATAAAACATGACACGTGCTGCATCTCCTGCCTCATTGACCATTCACCCAGCCTTGCACCGAAGCCCATACATCGAGCAACGCACGCTGTAAATTTCGTGTGAGTGATGCGCCCCTGTGCATAGTGCATCATGAGGGTAAAGTGCAAGTCAGTGCAAGTTAGTGCACAGTGTGTAAGGTGTTGAGTAGGGCAGCACCGGGTACATGAGAACAAATTACAGTAGGGCCAAGTTTAAAAAGGGCTTAAGACAGGTACTGTGGAACATTCCTATAGGAATACACAATAACTTACGCCCTAATATCAACCCTATCTCAATTAATGCAAATAAAGCTGAGTTATAGTGTTTTGTATTTTCATCTCATTTGTTTACATCATTCACGTCAGTCATTGAGAGGGTGTTGTGTTTTGTTTGTTAATTTAAAATGTATTTTTTAATGTTTATGTTTCATGTTTATGTTTCATTTTGAGCAGGTAAGCTTTTATTTATTCAAGCGAGAGAGTTGTTTTGTGGCCAGTAGAAAGTAGTGCCCGCTTGGCATGCTCCCCCACCCCAGGTAGTGAAGGCGCCAAGCTGGCCAGTCAGTAGCGTCTGAAACTGACGAAGGCAAGGCTGCATCGTGTGTGTCTGGCGGCATTCACATTTGCAACAAATCATCTTAACTACAATAGACTTTGATTCACTTCGAAACCATTTGTTTTAGCCACCGAAATGCCAGCCCTCTCCCCCTGTGGTTTTGCATTACCCAGGGGGATTTAACAACAACCATAATCTCTTATTGACCACATGTGTCTTTTGTCTACATAGCCCTGCTGGTGGGCTGAGTCCAGCACAAGAATAAGTTTTCTCAGATGAGAAGTTAATAAAAGGCACTGAGATATGTGTGAAAGAGGAGTTCAGCATAATCTTGTTTATCTGACCGAAAGGTTCTTCAGGGCACCAGGCTTTAGAATACCTGCCATTTTGTATGTAAGTATTCAGTGTTTAAATGTCATTTATTATTATTGCAAGTTTATTGTATTTTTTTGGGCATGTGGTCAGCTGATAGTCCACCCAGTAGTGGCTGTAAAATTACGTATTCTGGCATAGCAGCCACCGAGAGGTTGCAGAAGGAAAATTCAGTAAAACTTCTTAAGCATCTATAGGAAGGAATCAACGGAGCAGTGTGGATTTCTACGACTTGGGTGAAAGGTCTGCAGCCTAGAGACAGAAGAGTCACCTCTACCATCATAGGCACTGCTGGAACAGTGTCTGGCGCCCTGAGCAACAACGTACATATCCTAACCTCAACATTTTCTGCACGCCAGTTTCCTTCACCCATCCATAGTCCAGCCACACAGCGTCAAATGCATACATAATACAATTTAGGAATCTACCTCCTTAACTACATGACGTAACACCGATAGTGCCGGCTGTAGTTTACACGTGCAAAGCATCGTGTACATTCGTGAATTTAGGTATTTTATCATAACTGTTCAATGAAACCATTGTCCATCTTTAATCATAGTAACATGTCCTGTGTATTGTGGATTGCTTACCTGCCAGACCGTGCACTTTCTGTTTTGAATGATGTCGCCACAGATTTCTCGCAAATAGCTCCCCTAAAAGTGCTGATTAATAAATTTATCCCATAAATCGCTTCCAATTGTTTGTTAACATGATTCGTGTAAACACAGGGTTGCTATCCCCATTTCCCTAATGTAAGGGCATACTATTAGCAAACGTTTCTCGAGGTGAACAATCTAAATTATTCAAATCACAATTCGTCGGTTAGTCGCACGTAGTTACTAAAATATTGAATTTATGGCATTTCAAAATCCGACTTTTGGGAGTGCACAGCTTCCCATAATAATAAATCTCGGAAAACGTGGTTCTTATATTTTCCTAAGGAATCCCCTTCCTGCAGTTATCTGTTTCTTTCAGACTCACTGTATATTTCGAAAGATGTGCACGTGGATGTAAAATACCTTTTCGCTGGACCTAGGGATTCACGCAACCACTACACAATCTATACTCCAGGCCAATATTAACATATAACTCATGTTTCATGATGACCGACTGTGGACATTCTCAGCAACCAAATTTTAATGGCCTACAAAATCAATAACTAGTGACAAGGCACCTAGTGCCTTATTACCTAACCAACATATTATTCTTCATTTAATTAGCAGGGGATTAGACTTCTACTGACGATTATCAAATTTGTAATATTACACAGAATTTTAACAATGCTGAAAAAAATGTGGTATTGATTTCTTATCGAACCTGCTTGGAACTACGACTGCTCGGCAGCATCAAATGGGCAAGGCAAACTGCGTAGTGTCAGCACTGTGACGATACCATGTGTTGCGAGATTAGGTTAAATTGATTTTCAGGAGTGTTGAACTCAGTTACCAGGGAATTTGGATAAGGTTTTATACTTATACCCCGGCGCCAGGCTTTACATGTGGAACAATACCAAATTTAAATGGAGAGCTGAATCTGTTTCCTCATGGTTGTGCGCCGACGACCAAAGTCGGGATCCTTCTGATGTAATGATCCTCAGATAAATTACAAGTCAAAAATACGTATTGTGCAGTGGATTCTTAAGGCGAACTATGCGCCTTTAATTAATGGTAAACGATGAGCAAAACACTTTATAATAACGAAGACACATTACTCTGAGAAATACATGTTACACTTAAGCGGGAATGTGGGGGCCCACACCCTTAAGTACTCGAAGGCTACCCGAATGATGACGCAGACACATCATACGTAAATTCAATGGGTTTTATTAAGGTTCTTCTCTGAAGAGAAAACACACTGCTGCCGGGCTTAAACTGTCGGTAAAGTTACACAGTATAAAAGGGGTGCGGCCACAAAGAATTAATGTTGTACTTAAGCCTCCCTACGCGATGCGAACCTAAGGTCTACTTGCACCATCGTTGTTCGAAACACGATCTGATATTGTATCTAAGATCGACACTGAAAACTTGATGTGTTCCTGATGTCCACGTATCCCTTGTGCCCATTTTTTCCAAGGCAGATGCATCAACCATACAGCAACACTCGACCGATCGACATTAGGTCGCAGTCTCGATCAGTGCAGATAGACAAGAACGACATTACACTTATCTTGCCATCCTGCCACTTGTGGCGGCGGGTCAAAATATTTAACATTCACCACAAGATGTAACTCTCGTGATGAATGGATATGTGACCAAAATGAGTGTGTCCCGTGAAGCCATGGCCGTTAGACAAAACAGCAATAAGAGGGAACACTGGGGTAAGTGGCACCACTTATTCCCATAACTTTCCGATGTGTGCGATATCGATGGACCCCATGGCCGAATCCAGAGTGCGATGTGACTCCGAGTGGTTTCGAAAGATGGGGAATAAAATTCCCGCAGGAAGTGTGAAGTGGCGAGCGGTTCCCTAGCAGCATTAATTAATAGAAGCATTTTAAAGCATAATTCACTGTGATTACACCATAACTCACTAGGGAAACTGTCCGCTCCAGCATAGAGAGTCGATAACATTCCATAGAAAACATGGTGTAGCTCCGCCCTTAGTTATGAAATCCACGTGTCTTCACAATCATACAAATTAATGAGATTAATTACATAACGTTAAACGCCGATTCTAAAATGTTAATTGAAAGAGTGTACATTTAATCCTCTATCCAGAATCAGCTACCTGAGGCATCATTTCATTTAATAACACCCTTCAAGTGCAGTGACATTCCCATGACGTCACATTCTTAGCCATATCCAGTGCTTCGGCATTCACGAGTATGTCACCAATGTGTTTTAGATTAGCATTCTTATTATGTAGAACATCTATTTCACTTAACACGTTTTTTTAAATTTTTTTTTTTATGTTTTCATTGTGGCGCCCGATTCGCCGGATGTTCGACGAAACCAACACCATGTCGTTAGTCAGACTTCAGAACTCCAGACAACTGGCAGGGCAGATGGTAAGCTCCATGTCCCCCCTCGGCAATTCAATATAGGCTGCATTTTATTTTATATCCATAGTTCACGTAATTCAAGCCCTTTTTTAGTACTTTTATTTAGCCGAGGGGAGATCTCCCTGCATCCTGATGTAATATACCAGGACTTCACGTGCAGGACGTGTTTCACGTAATTACAATCTAAGGCCCACACCTTATTTCCCAACAGTAGCGAGCACCGGCAGGTCCAGAGTGACAGGTCCACTTAACTAAGGTACTCATTAACATGTGCAGTAACATACCCTTCTACCTTTACGGTAATAAAACTGTCATGCCATATATAATGTTTTTTATTGCATTTAACACTCCTGAGTTCATCGGGTACTGCACCCTAATATCAGCCTTCAAATTTACTAGTGTATTTCAGTGTGTTTTGCCTCCCTTAAGCAGGGTAACTTCAGTGGTAATATAGGCGTTCAAAGTGGCCGTCAGCTTCGCCCACAAGCTTATTTTACCTTTATGTAATATAACGGACAAATTCATTCAACTCTCCTTCATATAGACCGCGTATCCAGGATCACCATAGGCCGTCAGCCGTACGACTCACATCAACAATCAATCTCTATATCGACCTTGGCACTAAGCACATTTTCAGTTCCTGTTCCCCACCTGCTCACAGGCGGGACACGAACACTTGAATATAATTCAGTAAAATTCGTACAAAAAAATAATTCACTTAAAGAGATAAAAGATCGCACATCTAGTTCTATTTATTGGGATAAATACGCCTATTTCCATGACCACATATATTACGAACCACATTTACGATGTGTCTAATACTTAATATCGATATCTAAAAGATCGACATATCGGAGATCCAGAATAATAATATTTCGTTGATGCAACACTTTTCATTGGAACAAAGATCAAACTGAATTCTGGTACGGTGCTAGGATCATTCGATCGTGGACCGGGGCTATGTTGGTGCAACCAGCCCTAAGGAAAGTGCAGAGTTCCGGGAGGCAGATGGAAAACGATTAATGAATAATTAGACTATAGCAGTTAACATTGTGGATGAACTAAACAGTTATATTATGTTTATGGTTATAAGAGTTCTCGTTTACTTTGGAAAACATGTAATTAATACAGTTATTGTGTAACTGTTATACGATATGTAACAATGTATAAACATTTACTGTCCAACTTCTATGTTGTTATAATGGGATCGGCTCTAATTTTTTATATGTATATTTTGGTACACATAATACCATAGTATACGCTATGTGATGTTGAACATTTAAAACAAAGTAAAGAAATAGCAATAACACTATTAATAATAAATTAATCATAATTTTTACACTTAATGGAGAGTCGGCAAATTGTTAATAGAAACCTGATGCAAATTGAACCAATATCTAGACAAAAGATTTTAGTTTATATCTTTATTAGAAGCAAACTTATACTGTTGGTCAACATTTGCTTTGTGATCTTCGTGTGACAATTGAGGATAAAGAAACTGTAGGGTGTTAAACTGAAACTTGTTTGCGTAAATTACTTATTGTGCCCTTGTACGAAAATGTTTGTTTACACAAGTCACATGATGCAATTTCATCATTAACCAAAGTGAAAAAATTCCATATTTCACTTGTTTTACGCTATTTAGGTTCATACATTGTGGAAAATGTTTCACAACACTGCACAATCGTCCAACCGAAATTGTACACCGTTCTCGTTACTCCAGTAATGAAACTCCGAGAATGCTAAACCATGATTGAGTATATGAGAATGGTTTACAGAACATAATCGGCACAGAAGATTCGAAGCTTGCATGGAAGCGTTGCCTAGGAAGTTGTAACTGAACAGTTATAACTGTACAGTTGTTACTTGTGCCATTAGGTTGTGCTAAAAGTTAAAGTGTTATTTGTAACAGGTTTACTGGACTTGGGAATAAGAATGGAACCGTTACATTTTTATAACTATTATCATATAACTCTCATGTTAAATAACGCTCATCCCT
The DNA here is from genome assembly GCA_029891345.1 of Dryococelus australis. Lineage (NCBI taxonomy): Eukaryota > Metazoa > Arthropoda > Insecta > Phasmatodea > Phasmatidae > Dryococelus > Dryococelus australis. The sequence continues at coordinate 256,912,998 of CM056995.1, forward strand.
AGTTGACATGATTGATGCAATACTTGAGAGCTGCTCGGGTGGGCGAGAAAACCAAAGACGTCGGACCGTACGTCCACACTCTATCGACACGAAACGCTGACTTACTCCTCCACGTTGCATGCTGGCCAGCGATGGCGGGCATGCAAGCTGCGGGAACTAATTTCTTACACTGCACAAAACTGACATGAACCATTGCCCTTCTGACATTGCTAATATTAACATGTACATAATTAAACCATTGCAAAAAATATCTAATAAACAATACAAGCACTGTGTGGAAAGAAATGTGGATGAAATATGTAAAAAATGGAAAAAACACAAGTTGACCTCAAATACCCTTGAAAAAGACACTATGGGATTACAATTACTACAGAGTACCCTTTCCTACAATTGTATGGCTTGGCATTCATAATCTTGGCATAACTATGCCAAATTACTGAAAACCCTTTTACCCTGGGTCTACTTTTGTATTTGTGCGTGTGAGCACACGTGGTGTCTTATCATGCCGCACTGGTTCGCACACACCTTACTCTGCTTTGCACTAATGCTGCACTATACCCCTTTGGGTCACGCTTGTTGTTGGCATCTTAATAATGGTGAAGAGGTGCTCCGTCACACACAATGTACAACAATGCTCAGTAGAGTGCTGATGCCTGCTGCAGAGAATTTAGGGCGTGCAAACAGGCTGGAGGCACGGGAGAGGTCAACCAAAATAATATTCTGTCTGCAGGAAACCTAAGCTAATGCACGCCGAATCCAGCTGGCGGAATATAATTACTGGAACTTAAACAATACTTTAATATCTATCATGTCCAACGTGCTTACTTTGCACGGCCTAAGGGACATATTAATAGTTGTTTCTCAGATCTCGTCTTGAGATTTTATCACGTGATACAGTCCTGACTTAAGTTTCTAGTCTTGAGATGCATGCGAATTATTGGTGAGTTCTCAAGTCGTACTCAGCTGAAATTATTTTCAAGTTTCTCTTTTCAAGTGATACTAGATTGTGATATACTGTTTTTTTTTTTTTTTTTTAATCTAGCCTTGCAAAGGGCACATGAAAGCAGAAATTGTGGTCTTTTATGTTGTCGATGAGCATTTGTCTGCAGCTACATTAGAGTGTTTCTTGGGTTTAGTTATATTCTTTCCTGTTTCTTGTGCGGAAACACATAAAAATTACTAAAAAATACACAGTGCTGAATAAACATTAATAATTCTAATTATAAAGTTCAAAGACACTAGAAAAATAATGTGAGAAACATATTTATGCAGATGATCCGCAGCGAAAAGCAATAAATGTAGGTACTCATTATTCAAAATTTCGAAACTGAAAGAACATATTTAGTTTAAAGTTCGAGGTATACTGTATGACATGTTTTATAACAAGTAGGATGGAATATCGCCGTACTCTCGTGTAAGAGTCTTCAAAGATGGTATTTATCTATTTGAAAAATGACAATGTTTTGTAAAATAAGTGAAGTATAAAATTTTATAGCTAAGTAGCCATAAGTGTTATAATTAAATATGCAAAATACGTTGTTGCGATTAAGGGGCACGGGCACGGGCCGCACCTTCGCGCCAAAGTTTTTTATCAAGCAAGTGTCTTGCAAGTGTTTATATATGCATTTAGGGTTTTGTCTTCGTTTACTTAAATTATGGAGTGTTGATCGCCTAGAATTCTCTGCGCAATACGTATGTTTTAATTATAAGTCACTGAGGAACTTCAATGCCGGAAGGATCACTGCTTTTGATCGTCAGCACACGTCCCAGAGAAACAGAGTCATCTCTACCACTTCATGGCATTCTCGCTGGACTATGCCTGGTGTCTGGGTGTTGTATAATCCTAACCAACTTTTTTCCAGGCAATTTATTTGCCGCTACCAAAAACTTCAGTAACCCCTTCATGACAGCCTGACTACTGTCAAATCTCGCCCAACTCAGTGGCGCATCGTTCCGCTAATTATTCTGATTCATTTAACCATGATATAAATTCCGCACATATTCCCCACAAAATTTCTGAAAATTACAATTTTCTTCTAAAACTTTCCCTGAGCGTTTCATCAACTATCCACAATGTGGGATCAACAGGAAACATCACATCAGTTCAATAGCAGTCTTGGGATGCTGTTCCGATGCCCACAGATTCCAGGAAGAGTCAGCACATGATTTCACTCCATGCAGCATGAGGAGAAAAACCAAGCCATCACCATTGTACAGCACAAGGGAGAAGGACGGGCATGGCAGCCATTTTGGAGAGCCGTGGTGATGTCAGCCACTATCTGTCCGCCCTCAGGAAGAAAGACTCAGGGTGAGTCGTGCCAACCTCCACCCGCCTCACACGTGCCACAAAGAGGACTAGGAGGAAAGGAACAGGGGGAAGGAGGAAAAGAAAATATACTCCTCCCCATGCTACCTGCTCACCGCACACCAGCAGTCAGCTGAGCACCCGATGTTTGTTAACCCCTGCTCGTGCCATGCAGGACAGCAGAAATATCACGTGCTACCACAGCTGTGCTATGCTTCCACACCACACAATGCAGAACTTCCATGTCCGTGCTTCTGTGTCCTCACTTTCACTTCTGCATCGTGCTTCCACAATTGTGCAAACAAAATTAACCTTGGCTGGCCAGATAGATGACAGTGCATTGGAGTTTTTCTGTCTGCACCGCTCGCAAGGACTTTTGCGAAGCTTAATCGCAAGTTATGAATATGGCACCAACTACTGAAGTTGCAACTGCCAGTCCAGCAGCACACCCAACTGTGCTGCGAATAACTGCGCTGCTATCAACCATGTCAAAATCAACTGTGAGAGTGACACCAAGATGGAAAATGATCTGGAATTCAAACTTTTTCGAAATACAACTTACTTTCAAAACCCAACCTGCACAATGATTTACTGTGCGCAGGTCAGAGTATATTGCTACTGAATTGTGAAAAATGTAATACGACATATTACAGTGAATGCATGAATCAAGCAGAGTGTGTAACCACACAGGAGATGCAATTTGAGTGTAGACAGTGTAAATTGCCATCACAACTGCAAGACAACACGCCATACAATTGGGAACAGTTTTTCAGAGAACCATGAAGAGTAAATCGGCGCGACCTCATGGGGTTCTAAGGAGATTCAAACAGTGACAAACAGCAATGCACGATATGTGGTTTGGAGGTTGAACAACGGTGCCAATCTAACATGGAGCAGGCGCCAGCGCAAGGAGCGTACTTCACATGTCGAGACTGTACAGGGATAATGCAAGATAACAATGGCATGCCACAGCTCAACAGCATGCATGTGGCTCCGATTGAAACTTCGCCACAGACAGGCAGCCAACAGCAGTGCCCATCTTACCAACCATGCCACTTACCAGAGTACTGGAAATACCATATCTGCCTCCAATGTCCACATACTACCAACCACACATGTATCAACCAAGTTACCCAGTAGTTTTACCACCAATGTCAACCCCTTTTCCCACACAGCGAACTCCGGTAAACTACACCAGTACAACACAGAATGCAAATTGCCCACCACTGGGACTCGTACACCAGCCGATGCCGACCCATTTTCAAATACTGCCCGCATTCTCGGGCCAGCTGAATGAGTACCCTATCTACCTTCAGTAATGACTGCACGACTAGATTGTAGAGGTACTGGGTGTTCGATGTTGAGTGGCTAGGCTGTGTGAAGAAACAGCTGAAGGGAGATGCCAAGCAATGGTGGTGCTCTATTAGCCACTACAGGATCATGAGGATAGAGTTTCGACACACTTTTCAATGTAGTTTCGGAGGGACGTTCACCTCCATACAAGCGTAATGCAAGCTCACACTTCAGGAGCAACAGCCTGGAGAGAAATTATGTGCATTCATCAACCGAAAAGCTCACCTCGTTCATCACTTCCAACCGGAACTTCCAGAACAGGAAGTGTTAGAGGTGTTTGCTGAAACTGCTAGCACAGAATATCGTACTGCATTAGTGCCACTTCTGAACAGTGGATTGGAAAAATTCCCAAGAGCAGGGATAATTCTTGAACACAGCCCCTGTCAACAACAGTGTAAAATTGCATCTACACGGTGGCACCATGGACACAGAGAGGACCACAGAAACAAGAAACAGGACGAACCGACGAATAGGCAGCAAAGAAAACCGTAGGAAGCAAGACTGAATCGATCCAATGTCGTCCAATGGCAAGAGTAGAGTGCGCGTGGACCCGTCAACAATGGCTGTGCGAGAAGTGGAAATGCGATCTTCGTGAAGTGGGACAAGACACAGCCACCTAGGATGCCATACAGGTACTGCAGAGAGGAAACATATCACTGCCATTCTAAGTGCCCGAACAACCCTCACCTTCACGTGCAGAACAACACCCAACAAGATCAGAAGGGAAACGGACGGTAGGGGTAAGGGACCTGACGATTCTTCCACTCCTATCCAGTACCACAACAGCATGAAGTTGACACTACAGCAGTCGCTAGTAAACCAGGTTAATTTCAACAGCAGAAAATTCATCCGAATACTTGTGTTCATTAATAATGTACAATGTCATGCCTTGATCGATGCCGTGGCCTCACGTAACTTTTGTCAACCAAAGTTCGTGACGCACAGGATATAACACCCACAGGGCACGTGATGCAGCTAGCAACTGGTCAGGAGAGTATACCATTAAAGGCCAGGCGATGGCAACAGTTAGGGTCCGTGACTTGGAAACAATCACAACTGCAATTATATCCACAGAGATCACACAGGATGCAATACTAGGTGTGCCCTAGCTAACTGAGCAGAATACCATTGTAGAGCCGGTGGAACATAGGGTTCATTTTGTGTGTAAGGAGAGAACAACTGTCTATAATATAGATAGCAGGGCTAGAGAAAACACACTGCTAGTAAATCTAACTGAGTTTGAGCACGATATCTCGGTTGAACATCAAGCCACGTTTCAATGTGTACTTGATGAAAGGAGAACAGTCGTAGCAAAACACAATGCACTGCGTTGCACAACCATTACAGATCATGAGATTCTGCTCACGCAAGAAGTGCCAATTTTTCTAGTCCCTGCAGTTACCCTATACACCAGGCCAAAGTTATCCGAGAGCAAATTTCCGCGATGTTAGCTGATGGAGTAATAGAACCAACCAGGATCCTATTTAATTCAGTCATTATTATTGCGCCGAAAAAGGATGGGACGTGGCACTTCTGTATAGATTTTCGTCCCATCATTCAGGTGACATGAAGTGTGCTCCTACCTTACGTAAGGGTAAAGGATGCATTTAGCACGTTGGGCAAAGCAAAGATAATGTCGTCGCTATACTTGCACAGTGGGTACTGGCAAATCCCTGCCTGCCAGGAAGACCGGGATAAAACTGCTTTCACTGCCTCTGACGGCACCTGTTATCAGTTCTGCACAATGCCCTTTGGGCTACAGTGTGCTCTAGCGACCTTTCAGTCGATGATGGTCAGAATGCTTGACAGCTTGGTAGGCGATTTCACACTTGTCTACCTCGATGACGTGGTAATCTGGTCAGATTCCTGAGAAGAGCATGTAGACCATTTACCATTAGTAGTTGAATGGCTCGAAAATAATTGTTTGACCTGCACAATCAATAAGTGCCATTTGGGCAAGGAAACCCTGGAATTCTTATGACATGTAATAATGAAGGCAGAAAACAAACCTAACCCCGAACGTCTAGGGTTAATTGAAAACTACACAGCCCTGCACTCACGCAAGCAGTTGCACAGGTTCTTTGGGCTAATTAACAGGCTATGCGAGCACAACCAAGACTTTGCCATAACAACTGCACCACTAACGGACCTGTTATCGCCGCAGAAGAGATATGTGTGGGGTAATGAGATGGAGAATTCATTCCAGGAAATCAAAGTGAAGATCAGGAAATGCCACACATTAGCAAGGTACGACCCAGTGCGCCACTTGTTTTTTCAAACTGACACGAGCCAAGACGAACTGGGAGCAGTTTTGTATCAGTACACAGAAAATGGATAAAAGCAAGTTTTTGATATTGCTTGCGCAAAATTAGACCCTACAGAGAGACGATACAAAGTAAACTAAAGTGAGTGCTTGGGTGTAATCTCGGCAGTCAAAAAGTACCGCGTCTATTTGGAATACCATAGATTCACATTATGCACTGACAACAGGTGTCTCGTGTGGTTACACACGATGCGAGAGGATCGCAGTAAACTCATCCAGTGGGTGTTGCTCCTGCAGGCCTACAATTTTCTCATTGAGCATGTCCCCGGGCGAGAAAATGAACTCACGATACTCCATCACGGTCTCCAAATACGTAAGTAGTTATGCAAGACAACAGAGAATAGAAGGACATTTTGCTGCCTGACACACGAGAGCCGGTTCACGAGGCCAGAGTAAACAAAGTGACTGTAGTAGATGAGGTTTTAATAACTGTCCTGTGTCAGGAGATAACAACTGTACATTTGAGCAAAAAACAAAAGCAAGGTGCACAAGCGAGGCTGTAGAGTGATGGAGGGTTGTAGATGACCGTGTAGAAGCATTCTCACCACAGGACCAAACAACATGGCAGCTGTATGTTCCACAGAGTATGAGGGAGAAAATGGCAAACCATGTGCATGGGAGTGCAGTTGCAGGGCACCCCAGCGCTGAGCAGATGGTGTTGAATGTATGTGTACATTTTTCTGGCCTGGCTTAACACTAGATTAACCCAAAGTCAGCTGGGGAAACTGTTCATCTTGGTGATAACAAAAATTTTTTTTTGTCCTGGTGGAAGCCTACATATTAAGGAGCTCACATGTCAATCAAATAGCAAAATTACTCCGAGAGCAGTTCTTTTACCAGTGGGGTTTCCCACAAGAGCTGCTAACCTATAACGGAATGGAGTTTCCTGGTAAAAGATGGTGGGGGTTGTGTACAGTGTGGGGCTTACAGCACCTGAAAACTGCCATTTACCATGCCTGCGCGAACCCCCATGGAGTGGCGTACCCAGGAGTTGAAGGTGCAACTCCGGCTCCATATGGGCGAGCAGCACACTACGTGGGCCGACCACCTGCCCATGGCCATATTCACACTCCGGAGAAGGACCAACGCAGCAATAAGTAAACCGTAAGCAGAAGTACTGCTTGGTAAAAACATTTGCTTACCTAGCGATAAACAGTGTCTGCCAGTTAAGAATAGCAGCTAAACATAAAGCAGTGGCGCCAGGGATGGGAGGCGAAGAAGCCATCATCAGGAACAGCTGCGCCGGCAAGCAGAGCATGCGGGTAAGTGGGTACTGGTAACTACACAATTCCCACCTGAAATCTGACCCGACCAGCTTGTCTATGAACGAATGCATCCGCAATCCGCAGCATGACGTAATTTTTGTGTGGACCTCACGCCAAAATGGAGCCCACCATACAAGATCATTAGAAGTCTGGGGCCCATGACGTACTTGGTACATATGGGAATAAAAGTGGGTCGGAAGCAGAGAGATGACATACGCATCCTGCGAGATGAGGTAGTGAGTGAGAATGTGCCGAACACTTTGGTGATCCATGACGGCGCAAGTCAGAACAACCAGCAGCAGGCAGAGAGAGATAGAGAGAGAGAGAGAGCGAGCGAGGGGGGAGAGGAAGGTGGTCCAGCACCTCCATCACAGGAGCCCCCACCTGGGACAAAGTTCGGCCCCGAACACGATGGTGTTCCACAGGGGATAGGAAGATGTCCGTTCCGACATCGCGGATTCTATAGTTCCGGAGAAAGATAGCATACTGACACCTGAACAGGCGAGTCATGTACAGAATGCAAGCAGGCAGAAGGAGCAAGTAGAAATGCAACGAAATGGCCAGGACACCCATCTGACCCACGACGGCATCAGCTCTGACAAGCACCTTGGAAGTGGCAGCAGAGAAGGAGGTCCGGCTTCACTTCGCCCAGGAGGGCTGGCAGATAGTGTAGCAGGCCCGACGTCGCCCATCGCATTGGCATCTGAGGGGGCACGTCTGACGGTCGGCACTGCAGATGTTGATGGCGCAGTGCCGGGGAGTGCCACTTACAGGACTACGAAGCTGGAAACAGCCGCAACACCTCAGGCAAGAGCTCCAGCAATAGGGGCTACCACGCCCGCCATCAACACGTTTTCGAGAGGCAAGTTGACCTGCATCAGCCAAGAGGACGCGAGACAGGCATGGTGGACCCTTGGCACTGTGCAAGAAGAGTGTGTTGCCATGGGGATCATTCACCCAGATCGCTACCGGAGACGACACAGCTGCAAGAGCAAGAAGGAAGTAAGTGGTGACAGCGAGGGAGATACCGAGGGGAGTGAATCGGCGGTTCACTACCCCCTCGCCGATCAGCACGACAATATCATCCGCTGAGGAAGTGTGCAGTATGTGTGGGGATGTCATGACGTACCACATGCAGTAGATCAGCACACTGCAGCACTAGGAGAAGCAGCTGCAGCTATGTAGAGCACGCTACATCTTTCGTCAGCACCACAGGGAGTAAAATTAATGCTCCTGCTATGACTGATGTGGGAATGGCCTCAAATAGCCGCACAGGAGGGGGGCGTTTGACACCGAATGCACCCTTCAGACCGTTTGCCCCCCGCAGAAGCAAGTACAACACAGCCGATACCGAACTCTACTGGCACATCCATGTGCACCAGATTAGTTCGGCGGCATGTTCGAACTGAAGTCGAACACACCGCATCAGTGCGTGCGAGTTGAATCACAGTGACACGCATGAAACAAGGAAGTGCTAAGCAGGAAAGTGTATGGAGGCCGTGCAGCCGAGTGCGCTTGTGCGCACGCTTCTGAGGAAAAGGAAGTTGTGTGCTGTCAAGGGCAGACATGCAAATAAACGCAAGTAGAATGCCACACAGGTAACTTGTGCATAATCAACACTATAAGAAACTCTCATTTAAGGCCTAGAAGCCTTAATAGTCAAGTTCCAGTTTTTTTTTCCACTCGCATATTTATCTTCTTCATGTCACCCACCAGAGTCTATGTTATGTTATATGTTTGTATTTTGCAAGCACGCCTATTTTAATGCAAGTTCTGATCACGTAAGGTGAGTGCAAATGTAGAAGAAATGTTTAGCAAGTATAAGAAAGTAACACCGTGGCCCGCCTGCCGCCTATTTGACTGGTACACCAGGCTACAAAGTTAGTCATTGTCCCGTGTCTCGAGAGTGTGGATGTGTTGTCCGCCATCTCCACGATTTCCCGCATGCTTGGGTGGTCTTCAACTTTTGTTCAATCACTTCATTTCAATTGACTTTAATTAACAGGAACCTTTTGTAACAGGCACCCGGGACTCGCCACTTCTCACTTTCCCCTGGCTTGCATCGCCAGGGAAGCCTTAATCTGCCAGTAAGTTTTTTTGGCTTCGCACCACTTTTAACAGTGCTACCCTGTCGGGGGTTTAGCCCGACACTGTAATTGCAAGTTGTTTCCAATAGAGAAATGGTAATAAACTCATTGGAAAGTATGTTTCGTTATGCATTTTTCATCGGGTCGCCTTCGGGCGCTTAAGGGCACGGGCCGCACCTTCTTGCCAAAGTTTTTTATCAAGCAAGTGTCTTTCAAATGGTTATATATGCATTTAGGGTTTTGTCTTCGTTTACTTAAATTATGGTGTGTGGATTGCCTTAAATTCATTGCACAATACGTATGTTTTAATTATAAACCACTGAGGAACTTCAACACTGGAAGGATTACCGCCTTAGTTCGTCGGGACACGACCCAGAGAAACAGAGTCAGCTCTACCATATCACGGCATTGTCGCTGGACAATGCCTGGCTTCCTGGTAATGTATAATCCTTACCAACATTTTTCATGGCAATTTATTTGCTGTCCCCGAGAACTTCAGTAACCCCTCCATGGCAGCCTGACTAATGCCATTATGTTGTTATTTATATGTATATATGTTTACAGCACTTATTTTAAACTCATATATTGCTTATGTACGCATACAGACAAGACAGACACAACCCCCTCTTGCCCTCTCATCGACTTCGGTCTGTCTCTACACCATAGCTCTCGTGGCACTACACCGGCATAATTTGGTCGGCCCAGTAATGCAATTCTAGCTTACTGGGTCATCTCGGGCATAGTCTGTAATGGTCAGCGACATAGGTACAATGCAGCGAATTAGGAACATTTCTTAGAGGAAAATTAAGAACACCTGTGGTAGTTTCAACCACCTCCCCCCTCCCCGTCTCATTCTGCCCTCCCTCATGGGCCATGGAGTCAGATGAGGGCCTGCGCAGGTCACCATGCAGCTCAATTTCTTCACACTACAGCATGGAATTCGTGGTGAGGCATACGAAATTAGCGATTGACTCGCGGGTATTGCCAAATAATTCCTCAGTCGAAACCCTATTTCCTTTTGGGATACCCACTGATGAAGAAATTTTCCCAGCAGAACACAGGGCTCTAATGGTAAACACTCAGCACTTCCCTATCATCTCTTGACCACAAACACCTGCAACTGAGTCCATGATCATGGACTTTCAACTCTCAAAAAGGAAAGGAGCAAAACCGTCAGTAAATAAAAACCCAACCCAGAACCAAGTGAGTCTAAACGTCTCCGACAGGCGTCGTTAGTGACGCCATCACACGCTGTTACGATTTCAAACCATTTTTCCGCACTGGCAGAGGTTGGAGACACAACCTCAAAACCTCCAAACCCTTGCCCCTCAGGCCAACCAGTTTCCAACACTCAACCGGCGACTGAAAACAGACGAAAGCAAAGACAACAGCAAATGTTCAAAATAGTAGTGCCAGACACCACCAAGCACTGTTTATTAATGCAAAAACTGCATGCTATCAACAAGGACAGCTTTTCCCGCTTGCACAACAGACAAGGAGTAAACATTCTAGCCACTCAACTTGAACATCACCAGGCAGCCTTGCAAATGCTTCCGGCAAACATGATCCCCCACTTTTCTTACGGCCTTGCCTCTACAGCCCGCCAGAATGTGGTGTTTGACCTTCCTGTATCCACAGACGTAGCAGAAATCCATCAGGATCTCACCAGGGCCAGGTATAATGTATAAAACATTTACTAATTCAAAAAACGTATACCAGACCAGGCAGACCATTTAAAATTCTCGTTAGAGCCACAGCCCTTCTTCTGTGTGACAGCCGTGCAGAATACAAATATCCCCCACTTCACAAATTCAGAAAAATCACAATGACAATCGTTCACCCACACATCTACCAGAAAATACCGCAGGCCACGTCACAGTGCCGAAACTGCTTGGCCTTGGGGCATACAAAGAACTTCTATTCTATGCCACCGCTCTGCCCTCACTATGCTCAGTCACACCTTGAAAATGCCTGCATCAAAGCTGCCACGCCAATAAAATGCAGTCACTGCTCGGGCAACCACTCTGCATTCTCGAAAGACTGCCCCAAACCCCTGCAGTTGGTCCAGAAATGCAAAGAAACCAAGGCAAAAACAATTTCTTAAACCCCAACACCTGAGCCTTCCGGGAGCATGGCAAAGCCTTTATTTTCCCGCAGAACACAACAACATATTTAATACACGCAGGCACTTGGCGCAACTACACAAATCACAACAATCACTCAGGAAAACCACCCCAAAAAAACCACAAAGTAAACAAAACCCACTTCTCGCCCTCTCCCTCGAGGATTGCCAGAGGGTATCGGGGAAATGATGCAGGAGCTTCGTGAGTTCATGGAGTTCCTTCGCATCTGTTACTTCGAGTCCCTGCTGGCACATTTATATCCCTACATGTCTGCTGTCAAGCAAATATCCGACCCATATGAAAGAGCCGTGCTGTTACTCGATGTCATGTCGACTTATTGCTGCCCCTAGTCGGTTTGTATGACTCAGAGAATAATCCCCCCCCCCCTTCTAGGTGCTGTGGAACTACCACAAATCACAACAAACGCACAACACTCTGTCTAGAGAAAATCGTGATAGTTTACTAACAAATCCAACTGACTGCATCATCTAGATATGTCAATTTAACAGCAAATAAAGCCTTCAGCTTTAAATTAAAATTAAAAATCACTAAATTAATTTATATATTACTACTAGCCAGTACTTCACAATTAAAAAATATTTATCCAAAACATTAATTAATTTTAAAAACAGTGAACAGTACAAGAATAAATAAACTTCTAAACAACTTTGTTTAGTCACTTTCATGGCCAGGATCTAACTTTAAATGTTTGAAGCATTTTGCCATTAATAAAACAAGGGCTTTCTACTATTTTTCAACCCATTTTAACAAACTCGAAATATCCCGAATGCAAAATAAAACTGTTTACTGTAATTAACGATAGTGCTGCTACCTCTTGAGTAACTCCAAAAGCCCTGCGCCCTGTAAGCTCTCACGGGCAATTAGATTCCACTGGCCAAGTAACAACCTAACTTCATTCTTTCGACTCGTGTTTCGGCTTTGTATATTGATTTACACTGGTTTTCAAAGCCAACAACAAAGTATTGTATTAAAATAATCAGCTTAAATCAGAAATTACACTCTCTCAATAACTGAAAACTAAATAATCGCATTATAACCTAACCCGAGACTGGCCGGATTTTTTCCGATCAGTCCGTGACAAAATTCCAGCCATTTAACAAAACTAGTTTGCACTAGCATCGCAGTATCGCACACATCACTTGTGTCTTGTTGTAACAACACACTATTTTTACAAACCACACACGTGGTCAATTTAGCAATATTATTATAAAATCTTGAATTATTCACCAAGAGAACTTATACTTACAACACTTGCAGCAGTAACTACAGAAAATTCCTAAAAAATTTGTATTTTCAATTCCAGCTCCAGTCATGAAAACAACACAAAATCCTTTTTAAATTATTAACGCCTTTTGGTCTGAAAAACAACACAGAGTTTTATTTCACATCTGTTGCCAGCCCTCCTCTGGACTGGCAAATAGCTTAAAGCTCTGTTAATTTCTTCAAAATCCCGGGCAGGAAATTTTACATACCAGGTGGGAGTTTGCTACTCCCGTCTTCCTCCCACCCCACTGGTGAGAAAAGGAGAAGGGGGGACTTAAATATCTGAACATCTGCTTCCACTGGAAGCAATCTGCTGCATTGGGATGTGCAGGGCATCCCAGCCACAAGGGCTATGTGTTCTCTGCAGTTTGGGAGAGAAACCCCCTCAAGCCCACAGAGAGATACAAATGCTGCAGCCTCATGGGTGGTGTAAGGGCCCTCACAAGGACCCATGCACACCTCCGTTCTGAGCTTCGGCTGTGATAGAAAAGGGTGGTGGTATTACTTATGCCCTGGGGACAGTACACAACATATAAATTTCAAATTAATCAAAAATGACTTGCTGGTTTTATGCTTATTTAATTTTTTTTTTGTTCTGTTAATCCCATATGGAGTAAAACCATATAAAATAAATACATTTTTATATTTAAATGAACACATAGGACCATCTACATACAAACAACAAACACTGTATGCAAATTGTGTCTCAAAAAATGTCTCGACATGAATGATGTGAAACGAGATTTATTTGTATTCCTGTCTCTCTTGATACTAGTTATGGTGAATATTAATAAGATGTTGTCTCAAGAGCCGACTATTAAATATCTAAATGAGTTTTAAGTGAAGACACACTGAGGTGAGAGCTACCTCAAAACTAGTCTCAAAATTAATCTCAAGATTCGTATATTAAATAGTATCTGTTCTTAAGAAGAGTCTCACTAGCTGATACACAACTATTAATACGGCCCTAAGTAATCATGCCGAAATCCCAGAATTGTGGAGCTGGGTTACATCTAGTGCCCTTTCATAGCCAGTCCTGACCAAATCTGGAATTTATCTGGCACTAATTGAAATGAGTACAAATTACGTTAAAGGAAAGTATTACCGAAGCCCAACACTTAAAACACACCAGCTACATACAAAGCACGTGCCCGCGATCTAACTAGCATTTCCTCAGGCAGTTTACCCAAAACTCATAAAATTGACAACTCATTTGACATTGAGGTGGGTACTTACTGCTCACGATCGTTATGCTCATGCGACACAAGGCACATCGTGAAACCAATCATTGGTTAACGAGCCCCACAATGCAGGTAACTGAAACTCACCAGAAAATATTGCTCAGATAAAGGCTTGTGGAAAATCACAATCCACCACACTAGAGGATTAATCGCTGAATATCGCAGTCAACTGCAACTGATGAACCCAGTGCCGTCGTTCCCCAGGCCGATGACAAGAAAGTAGACGTGGTCGGTGAAGGCTCCATGATAGCAGATTCTAAAATGGTCAATTAATTTTCTCGTGCAATATTGCACATCCAACATCTCAGCTGGTAATGAAAGTAAACTTCTCAGTAGGCTGTATGTTGGCGTAAGAAGGAAGGAAAGGGAAATGCACGGGCTTAGGTAGACAACGCTAAGCAGAGAAAGGAGGGGGAGGTCGGGGTTAAGGAAGGAGAGGGAGAACTCGGAAGGAGAAGTTGGCCAAGGAGCGTGTATGTGGCCAAATAGTCTAGATAGTGTCTGGCAACAAATGCTAGTGTCGCTGTCTACTGACACCAGTGTCGCATTCTAATACTGCAGGCAAGCGGTAAAACTAGTGTTAATTTTCTTGTGCCATACCTCTGTAGAGCTAATGATGGTCGTGTGGTCAACGGCCCTGTGGGTCCTTGGATGCCTCCGTCGTGATGAGATGATGATTTGCACTTATCAATACTTTACTCGGATATTTACTTACACGCCAACAAGGCTGTAGGGCCGCCTTGTATGCCCAAGTACACTTGTTTACACTTTTACTTACACTGATTCTCACACTTATTCGACTGTTCGCCATCTCGCATACCTGAAAAGATACACTGGTAAACACTGGGTTCTGCTAAAAGTGGGTGTAGCGTCCTAAACATCCCGAAGGATGATGAAGAAATGTGTGGATGAAGATGTCACATAGTCGTTTACTTCACATAACACTTTACATGAGCATGATGCGGTCACGTAACAAAAGTTAAATGGACTCGCCACTCCAGGCCCGCCGAAAGCCATAACTACAAAAATGGCATAATCCATGTGGTGGATTACATTGTAAATGTGTGCTTTACATTCACATTAAGTGGGAAAAACCAAGTGGTCTACACTTCGGTACGTGAATAAAATGGTTCCAGAATAATTAAAGTATATTGAAAATAATTTATTAACAGCCTACATGAACATACCGATGGGGGCACAGAGCGAGCTTCCAGCACTGCTGGTTGGTCCAAGTACTGAGCAAAAACTGCCTGAGGAACGCTTGCTTCTGCCGTAGAGGTGTGAACCAGCATCAAATGCAGTGTTGTGAAAACCCAGTGTGACTAGCAAATAAAAATATATAATATACAAAAATAATACAGATTAAATAAACATTTTTGGTGACATTTCTGTTAATTGCAAATGTCTTTTATACTTGCTGATAGTTATGTACTGGGTAATGTCACCAAACTATAAATGACAATATTAAAATATATGGCCTTTATAGGCCGTACACTGAAAAGAGAAAGAAAATAACACTTTCACATTTACACACAAATTACCCTGTTACAGCAAAATAATAATTAAGTGTTTGATTTCATTTCCTGTGATGTTTTCTGATGTCACTGTACTTCACTTCGTTTCCTCTTTCCAAGTAGTCGGCTTCTGAGGGGATGGACGAGTCCACCTTGGCAAAAAGGTGTGGGTAGCTGTGCTCAATGGCATAAACTACAATGGAAATAAACCCTTGCTATCATTAACACTCATATTGCACTGAGATTACACTCTCATAAAAGTAAGTTGCACTGTAACAAATCCTGTACGAAGAGAGGGAGGAGGGAAGGGAAACCTATAATTTATTTTCTGGTGGGCAGGCCCTTTGGCGGCATGTGGAGAGTGTGGACATCAGGCATCATTGTGCATCTCCCTCGGCATCACATTCATTTGCCCATCTGCCTATCGAACCCTTGGCTGAGCATCACGATGCTGGGTGTCTCGGCACTGGGCATCTGTACTACCAGTCGGAGGTCGCTGGGCTGAATGGCTATTCTCCTCCTACTACTCACCCTGACTAGGTATGCCGTGTAACCCAAAGTCTTGATGATTACAGGTGAGCCATTCCATTTGGGTGCGAACCCAATACAGTAATTTCTTGCACTACTGGAGAGACAATGTTCCCTTACATACACTTTTTGCCTGGGTGCGAGGCTACGTGTTTTGCGTGTGGTGGTAGGAACCAGTTGTGATATGTATTGTTCCTGATTTTCCTGAGAACCTTGCAATTCTGTTTCCTAATACCCCCACCGTGCAGTGCTATCTACTGGCTAACCTGCATCTTCTTCATACTGATTGGCAAATTCTCCCAGCAATGTTGGCGCTCTCCCACGTAGGACGGCTACTGGTGATTGCTCTGTTGCCAAATTTATCCGCCGCATGATGGTGAAAACTAAGGTTTGTAAGTACTCTGCCCAGCTCGTGTGTTCTTTCCCCAATAACAGGCGTAGTTGTGTTTTCAAATCCTGGTTGCACCTCTCTGTGGGTTTTACCCCGGGGCATCGTATACTGCTGTGGTGTGGTGTACCACTCCCCACCTAGTACACAAATCACACCACTGTTTAATTGTGTATTGTGTTCAATTGTAAGTGACCATGGTTCTAGGATATCTCCAGCAGGGATAGAACTCGGCCTCCAGTACATACCCAATGGCATGTGCATGTGATCTAGAAACTGCATATACCTTAGTCCACCAGAAAAAGTTGTCACTTACAACCAAGATAATTTGCTTTCCAGTAGGGGTGCGGGGGTTGGGGCCCATCAAATCGAGCGAAACTGTTTCGAACGGTTCTTTTGGCAACTGCAGTTGCTGTTGTTCTACACAAGCCTAGTTGTGCCTAGCCAGTGAAAATTCTCAAGGACATTATTGGCTATTTGTGTTACCCCAGGATGTCCCACAAATTTTCCATCTTGTGTATGATACAGTCCGTGTTCACATGCTTCCCTTGGTACATACAAATGCCATGGTGCATCGGACTGTCGCCACTGGGTCTCGATGCACATTCTCTCGATGCGCCATCATTCGCTGGTGTTTTGGGTAGTTACCTTGATCTGATTCTGTGTATTTGGCACTGCTGCTGGCTGTTTGCTATGGGTTCTTAAACTGATCGAGTCTGGTTTCGATCCAGGTTGAGACCTCAATGCTATTACACGTGATGTGGTTTTGCCCCAATGACATTTTCATACCTGGCATAGACAATGTCAAATTTCCCCTCCCCCTCAAATTTTGGAGCTCTTTTGAACTGCGTCCTCTCGCATTGTTCCGCAGTAATACGGCCCATGTTGGAGTGTGGCCGCAACTGATAGTCATGTGTGACATCTGGACGCTAAGGCTGGAGCACCCTACTGTCTCATTGTCTCCATTGTGCGGTCATACTGCTTTGGCAGTACCTGTATATTTGTGGCATGTGCCGGCAGAGCTGTGGTCTGTGAGGTGGGATGCCAGAGGCATCGCCGCTGTACCTGTCGCTGTCCCACGAGTCTTTGTTGTGCTGTGATCATTTGGGCCAACCACCATTCTACGCCATCTTATTCTGATCCTGTTTTGGGCGCCAGGATGCTGGGCGTCGGTTTAGGATGGGACTGCTGCAGTATGGCTGAGTTTGCGGTAGAAAGTGGCAAGTACCTGATGTGTCCTCCCGTTCCTCTTTGCTGGCAGGCACCGCTTTCTTCTCGGGCGTCGTGATGCCAGACTAGGGCGCAGTCGTGAGAGTTGTGTTTTGTTGCATCGATGTCGGCTGGAATACTGAGCTGACTGGCGGCAGAGGCACTATGGTCGAGGACTGCCCTCCATCGTGTTTTTCTGGCATAGAATTTGTGTGTTACGGCTTGGCACTAGGCGTCGGTGCAGCTGATGCTCTTAGTGTTGAGTCTTCAGTTGGGGCTTGTGGCATGTTGGTGCTAATAGTTTGTTCTGCGCTTGTAGGCAGTTGCGGGGCTGTTGGCAAAGTTCCCCACGCATCTTCCAGCTCTTCTAACAGATCCCTGTTGGGCGTCGGGACACCAGGTGTCGGTTGAGAGAGAGAGAGAGAGAGAGAGAGCGAGAGAGAGGCTTTCTACGGTGGTGTTTTGCCTTGCTGTTTCTGTTTTCGACAGATCCTTATTGGGCATAGAGATGCCGGGCTTCGGTTGTGAAGTTGGCATACCTGCTGCTGTTCCAGGCAGGTTAAGTTGGATCTCAGTGTAGTTAAGATTTTCTACTGCCTTACTAGAGTGCGCTGAATCCCTATTGGGCATCAGGATGCCGGGCGTCGAGTCATCTCCCTCCAATGCTGGAGCTTCTAATTCAACTGGTTGAGCGGTACTGAGGGGGAAGGGGGGTTGGCACGTCGTACAGTCCCTCGCCTGTCACCCTGATGCCTCCACGGTGAAGTTTGATGGTTTTTGTGACATTTATTTTTACATTTTATAAGGTATTTTCCAGTTGGCTGGCAATGGGATAAGGTCTGCTCCATTTAGCCGCTAACCCTGTGCAGATATTTGTATTTCCTGCCCACTGTGGGTGTTCGCGCATGTAAATGAGTTCGCCCACTTGAAGTGCACATGGGGGTTGGTTGGTTATAGGAAGCCAAGGTTTGATATATACCTCATGTTGTTCATATACCTGTTGTAATATTTCACCCTGCCTCTCTGGTCTCTTATTGTTTACTGCTGCACTGCTGGGGAAAGTCAGTTCTCCCGGGCGTGCGAGGTTTCGTCATTGTAGGATCTCGGCTAGTGTTTTTCCTGTTGCTGCATTGACATGTGTCTATAAACAAAACAAAGCTGCTGGCAAGTGGTGTGGCCACGTGGTGTGATCTTTACCTACGTGTAATATCAATTGTGTTTTTATGTATTGATTTCTGCGTTCGGTCGGGTTTACCCTGGAATGATATTAATCTCTCGTGTGGTGTAGTGTTTTACATTTCCCACAGAAATTTCGCTACTTTTGACCTGTGAATTCGGTTCCATTGTCGGCCAGGAGCACTCGGAAACCCCATGTAGGGAAAAATTTATTTTCTAAATCCTTGGCAATATTGACAGTTATGGCACTGCTGACAGTGTATGCTTCGGTCCATCGAAAAAACAAATCAGTTACTACAACAATGAACCATTAGCTCTGGGTGCTGCGTTGATATGGTCCCATTAAATCAAGGGCAACAGTGTCAAACAGTTCGGTTGGTACCCATGGTTGCTGTTGTTGCACTCCGTCGGAGCGGCGGGTTTGTAAATATTACAAATTTTGCACTGTTTCACGTAATTACGGACTTCCCACGTGATGTCTGGCCAATGGAACTTGTCTCAAATTTTCCGTTGTATTAGTTCGGCTCCAGGATGTCCCGCTAACTGATTGTCATGGGCATACTGCAACACTGCTAAACAAATATTAATGTGTACATAAATTTTTCATAGTGCCTGGTTGCCTGGGGGAAGTATTTCCAGTCTTTTGTTTACATCACGCCAGTTACTTTGTACACTTTCCACACACTTGTGTACACCATCGTACTACTTCCGGCGCTACTTGTTGAGACTGTAGTACATATACTTCGAGTTGTAAGGCAATACACTGTGGCATGTTGTTACCATCCAGTTGGAATAAATTGAGCCTTAGGGTTATGTCTGTATCACTGTCTCTAGGCATGGTGAGCGAGAGAGTGTGTCGGCGAGTTCATTCTCAACTCCCAGAATGTGTTCAACTACAAAGTCATAAGATTGCATAAGCATGAACCACCATGTCAGTTAACTGCCTGACTCGCACATGCTATGAAGCCATACTAAGCTGCGATTGTCCGTTCTGAGCATGAACAGTTGATACTCTAGGAATTGCCTGTACCATTTTAGTGCCCATATGATAGCTAGACATTCCCGTTCGTTCACATCATATCTCTTTGCTACAGGACCAAATTTTGTGCTTTTTTAGTCAATGATGTTACGCTCTCTGCTGTAACTGAGTTGAAATAGTACTGCTCCTAAGACTTCCTGGCTCATGTCTGTCTAAAATACAGATGTCTAGTGGGATCTAGGCATGAGATAGATGAACATTCGCGAAATTTCTGCTTTATTTCTATGAATGCTTGTGCTGCTGCTTGCATCCATTGAAATTTAATTTGTGTTGACATGAGTGCAGTAAGGGGCGCAGTTGTGATAACAAACCACGGTATGTACTGGCGCAGCCAATTAATTAAGCCAAAAAATTTCCTCACTTGTTTTCTGGTTCTGGGTGGGTCCCATTCCTCAATTACATGTGAGTGCCTGTTTCGTTTACTATGTGGCCAAGAAAATTTGAATTCTGTTTTGCCAATGTGGCATTTGTGA
Organism: Dryococelus australis; assembly: GCA_029891345.1. Classification (NCBI taxonomy): domain Eukaryota; kingdom Metazoa; phylum Arthropoda; class Insecta; order Phasmatodea; family Phasmatidae; genus Dryococelus; species Dryococelus australis. The sequence continues at coordinate 256,933,306 of CM056995.1, forward strand.
TTCGCACATGTCAGACCTGTGGTTGCGAAACATTCTAGCACTAATACAAAGTGTTCTAAGTGTTCTTCCCAGCTGTTTGACCATACAACATCATCAAGGTATACTGTGACGAACTTACCAATATACCGATCTAACACATGTACCACCATAGCTTGGAAAGTGACTGTTGCACATTTTAGGCCAAAATGCATCGTTCAGTATTGATAAGGTCTGCTATCCAGGGTAGTAAAAGGTGTCTTGTGGCGATCACTTGGGGTAACTGATACTCGCCAAAAACCTGAATGTAAGTCGAAGGGAGAATTACTTTTTGAGGAACATAGTAAACTGGGTACTGTGTTTACGTTTATCACTGGTGGTGCAGAAATTTTTGTGATTAAATTGACAGGACGAAAATCGACCCAAAACCTCCATGTTCCATCTTTCATAGGAGCCAAAGCAACTGCAGAATTTTAGTTATTCTCAGTGGGTTCAATTACACCCTCCCTTAACATCTCACTAACCTGCTCATCAATGATACTCTGGTGGTATGGATTAGTCTCTCGGTGGTGTATACAACGGCTCCTCATGACTCGTTAGTATGGGGTGCTCCATATTCCTGGTGTGATGTAGCAGATCCCCACACGAAAACACATCCTTTCTCTCACTCAAAATGGCTAGCACTGCACTCTGAAATTTCGCTGGCACTCTATGATCGAAGTAATGTAGGCTGACATCTTCCAGTATGGTGGGTTGGTGGTATCCCAGATGGTACACTGTTTTTCTCCTGGTCTTACCCAATTGGATGCGGCCACAGGAAATTTCAATGATAATGCTCTGGTCGTTGAGCCACAGCACTCCCAGGATAATATCTTCCCTGAGGTTTGGTATTACAAGCAATGGAACTGGCATGGTTTCGTCTCGGATCCTTATATTTACTGTTGTGGTGACATTAGCGCATCTGTTCATGTCATGTGTGGCGAGTTGCATTGTGTTGGTTACATTGCTGAAACTTTCCATATTTCACTAATTTCTCGTTGATGAAATTGTGGGATCCTGCTGTGTCTATTAAGGCCACATTGGAAATTGTGTTGACATTGACAGATATGCATAACAAACTGTCATAGTCCTGGTAGATTCGTTCTAAGTAGTTGTGTTGCATCAGGTTTGTTGTTGTTACGGGGATAGGGGCGTAATCTCTATCCCCATTCACCGTTTCCCAACTCCAGGTATTGTCGTTCCCTGCGAGTTGGGCAATTCTTATGCCAGTGTGTTTACTCCCCTAGACAGTACCTGCTTGGGTGGGGTGGTGGTCGTTCCGAACTGTCATTTACACATGTTGGCAGCCTCGTGTTATCTTGGTGTGCTGGTCTGTTTGCTCCTGGTCCGGCCACTGAAGTATGCATTGCCACTCCGTGTGCATGTTCAGCAGGTGGTGGCCTTCTTCCAGGTGTTCTGCTGTTGTTGTTTTGGAAGCTGGTGGTTGGGGCAGTGTTGACATTTGGCGAGCTATGTGGCAGCACTCCTCAACGATGTAATTTGGTGCAGTCACATGAAATACCAGTGGTGGTTCTTACGAAGTTTTCGAACTCTTGGTGAATAGCTGGTCACAGAGTGGCTCTGTACTCCAGCAACAATGTCTGGATTACTGCCTCCAACACAGCTGTGGTTGTAACAGGTGGGTAAACTCTTGACATAAGATTTACTTTTTGTCTGACGAAAATTTCTAGGTCTTCATGCATGCACTGTTTCTCAGTGAATATACTGACATGTGTCTGTATTGTAGCCAAAGCCAATAAACTGGTGTACCGTGTGGAAAACTTGCTGATGAACAGCTCCAAAGACATGATATTCTGAATTTGTTTTCCACCAAACTCTTGCATCACCTGTCAACTGTTCTCCTACTACACTCGGCCAATCTTCTATAGGTACTCCATACCTCTGCAGTCACTGCACGCATTCTTCCACCAACACCCTCAGGTCCTCTGTGCCATTTCCCGCAAAGTTCGGTAGAACTTGGAATTTTGTAGGTGTCTTTAGTGGAATGGAGTATGGAGAGGGAGAGGAGCGTGGTTCAAAAGGTGAGGATGTGGCGGCAGGTTGTTGGTTAGGTAGGTGTTACACATTGGAAGTAGGTCGTGGTAAGGATATCAAATGCACTTGCCAACTTGCTTCAGTTACTGTTGTTGGCACTAGTGGTGGTGCTGTTATTTTACCCAGTCCGGTCTGCCGTCTCCTTCACGTCTGGCACTGCGAGTGTTTTTGATTAATTCTTCCCCACTCACACATCTTTGCCATTTGTGGGGCGCAGCATTGCAAGTGTTTGAGGTGCCATATGCTGTCTCACACATAGCTGGCACCATGCAGTCCCTTGAGGTGATGTAGTTGGTGGAGCGGTCGTTACGTGTCCTTCCCTGAGCGATGCAGCACTGATAACACATAAACTGACCTGTATATGCACTTATCCGTTCCACCGTGTTCAGTGTCCTGTTTGACTGTTGGCTCCAGCAATGTGTACAGGATGACAGATCTCGCTCTGGTCCCTCACATCGAAGTAAGTTGTCATTCATGTCGCATAAATGTCCGGCTTGTTGGCTGTACGGCATCGTCGCTGATGCTGCTAACACATGTCCTGGTAGGCATCTGCAGATAGTTTCCACTGGCAAGTATTTGGTGAATAGATAGCTGTTCTGAACTTTTCCCTAGTTCTGGCCCGTAAATGCTCTCCAACACTCCATCGCGTAAACATGTTCACGCTAGCAGTTTCACGACATAGTCACACAGATCTTCGTGGAGGTTACGGCCCTCCCACTCGCATTTTGTCCCACACAAGTGAACAATGTTTACGTCGAATACTTTTGTGGCTGAGGTGGAAGCTGACGGAACACATTCTCAATGTACCCTTTGCGCATCACGGACGACTCGAGCAAAATCGTGGAAACAGTAGATGGAGGGAAAACACGTACCGTTACTTTTCTGGAAATCCCAGCATTGGGTACCCCCTCCATTTCCACATTCGCTAACATCGAAAATATGGTGGTCCCATGTTTCTGAATAGCTGGTTGACCAGAAAAATTCTGAACTGTTCTGGTCGTTGATTATAGCCACACTTGGGTAAGCCATCTGATGCCTAGTGGGGATCGGCCTAGTGAAACCCAAGTACAGTCAGGCCGATTGCTGCTAGTGGGGTTGACATAGGACCGAAAATGCAATAAAAATATTATCTGGTGTGTGAAATTAAAACGAGTTTTAAGAAGATAACACAGGAAGGATTAGAATGTTCTTGTGTAGTGAAATTGGGCTCCAAAAGGGCGATGGCATGGCGATGGACGAGTGGGTGGTCCACCCCGAGATGCGGCATTGAAGGAGGCTCCAGCTTATGACCGCCCCTAAGGGGTCACCAGGGTGGTCCAGTGATAGTGCTGAAAAGGACCTAGAATTACTTAAAGAGTTAGACCATAAGTACAGGTTATTCTATAATATTAATGAGCGAATCGCAAGGGAAATGCCATGGTACACAAATAGACAGATTGGTGAGAAGAGAACGGATTAGGGTTACTGAAGAGGAAAAGTTTAGAGAAGGGAAGTTGCGAGAGAGCGAGAGAAGGAAGAGGCGAGTAATGGAGGTGTTGAATTGGAAAGGGGTCATGAGAGGGAAGGGGTAGAGTTAGGAATTAGGGAGGTTAGGATAGTGTGTGTCAGTTTGGAGGAGGATGTGGAGATGGGAAAGAAAATGGCTTGTCAGGAGTGTGTGAGAGAACTAATTAGAAAGGCTGGATTTGGATTGTGTCCCTAATCATGGGGGGAGGGGGGTTGGTCAGAGGGAGGAGAAAGTAGCAGAGAAAGTTCTGGGCAAGAGGTGAGTAGTTGTTTGGGGGTAGGTGAAGTGAATGAGGAAGGGAAGATGAAGGAGTGGAGAGTGAGAGTAGGGAGTTGGTGTAAGTGGGAGGGATAGTGGAGGTGGAGAAGGATGAGAGGAGGAAGAGGATGCGATGGTACTGGAGGGGGGTGAAGACAAAAGTTTTAGTGAGGAACTAATGTGGGAGTCTGAGGGAGGAGTGAAGAAAATCAGTGGAAGCATTTTTAGAGTGAGGGCACTAATAGAGAGGGAGATGGGGGAGGAGATTACAGAGAAGAAGAAAGGACAGTGGGTATTGCAAGAATTGGGTAGTGTGGGGTAATGTGTAGTTGGAGAGAGATTTTTAGAAGGGAGATTTAGGTCAGGAAGAGATTATTTGTGTTGAGGCTGAATGTGTGGTGAGAGAGAGAGAGAGAGAGAGAGAATAATGAGGGTGGAGGAGTGGGAGTGGTGGTGAATGAGAGAGAGAAATTGAGAGGGGTAGGTGATGTTAGGAGAGAAATGGAGAAGGGAGACTTAGGTCAGGACGAGTACATCCATATGGAGGTTGAAGGAGAGAATGACAGGGAAATCGAGTTGAGTGAAAGGGTTGAAGTGGAGAGAGAGAGAGAGAGAGAGAGAGAGAGAGAGAGAGCACTGAAGGGGAGGTGTGAAAGTGGCAATGGAAAGTAAAGAGGAAGTGAGAAGGGAAGTTGAGGTGGATTTAATTACATTCGAGGAGAGTAAAGAGGAGGAAGGAGTGTATATAGTTAATGAAGGTACTCTTGAAGAGGAAGGGTAATACAGAGGATAATTAATTAATTATTTACTTGGGTGAGGGGGAGTGGACATAAACATACCATTGATGAAAAGATGGAGCCACAGTTGGTAGGAGCAATCTGGGGAGTTGAAGATCTTAATTTCGGCAGCGAAAGGGGGAGATATGCTCTGGGTAAAAGGTGATCGTTTGAAGGGAATGAAGCACATAGGAAGAGTTTTGGGGAGAGGGTGATCGAAAGTGACGAGGAGAGGGTCTTCGAGAGTGCCATTGTTAGTAAGGGTGGGTTGACATTTAGGGACAGAGGAAGACCGAGGAAGAGGGGGCATGTGGGGAGAAGAGGAAGAGATAGAAGTAGAATGAAAATGTTTTTAATAAGAGTTTGGAAGAGTTCGATGAGAGGGTAGTGGGGAGTAAGGATGAAAGAGATAATGATGGTGAGGGTGAGAAGGAGAAGGTGGTGATAGTGGCTGAGGATAGAATGGATAGGGTAGAAAGCTATAATATGAGAGAATAGGAGGCACAGAAAGGTTATGGGAGAGGGTAATATGATGGAGGGGGTTGAGGTAATGATGAGGGCAGTAATGTGGGGGACTGGTAGGATATGTTTGATGAAGCAATAGTAGGAATGAGTAAGCCCCTCGAAGGGAAATTTAAGAAGAAAATTGAGGGTAATATCCCAGACTTTAGGGGCTAATTGGTAGAAATAGGAGGGCTGGGGATAGGAATGAGGTGGAGTGGAAGGAAAATGAATGGTTGGTTAGATTCTGTATGGAAGTGGGGAAAGAGGGAGGCGGAAAGAAAGAGGAGTTGGGGGTAAGATAACTAGGTTTAAATAAGTGCAATGAGCAGCGTGTGTAAAGATAAAGCAAGGAAGTTCAGGGAAGTCAAGAGATTGTTTGCCAGGTCCCCCAGGTTACTGCTAGATGAGATTTTAGATGATAGTTTAGGAGAGGTTAGGAAGGATGTTGGGGTATGTAAGGAAAATGGGAGGGATTTTTACAAGGAAATATGGGGTATGACAAAGAAAGTGATAGAGAGGAAGGGGAGAGTGGGAAAGGAATGGGACCGTATGGAGATAGTTCCAATAACGATAGAAGAGATTGTTAAGAAAAGGAATAGGATGAATGCTAAGGGGGCACCAGATCCTGATGGCGTGCGAAGAATGCATCTTTACCAGCCAGGAGTGATCGGGATGGTGACTTTATTTTTTAACATAATTTTAAAGTTTCAAATTTTCCCGGAGCCATGGTTTGCAAATAGGACAGTATTAATACCGAAGGGTAAAGGCAAAAGTTATAGGGATGAAGAGCTATGGCCCATAACAATAGGCAATTTGATGAACAGGCTTTACAGCAGTATGCTGTACAAAAGGATAGAACAGGGTATAGTATTAAGCTGTAGACTTAAGGGATTTGAGAGTGAGGCCGGTTGAAAAATGGCGTAAAACAAAGGGACGAGTGTTTGTACAGTTGGACGTAAGGAAGGCTTTCGACACGGTGCCCCATAAAATCATAATGAAAAGATTGAAAGAACAGGGGGTCCCGGGAAAGTTAAATAAGTCCATCCTGGGAATGTATGTAAGCAGTTTCACGAAAATTGAAGTAAATGGGGATAGGGTTAAAGTGGATATAAGGAGAGCAGTGAAGCAGGGTGAGTCACTGTTCCTTCTCCTCTTTAACCTCGACACTGACCTGCTCCTGAGGGAGTTAGAAGAGTATAAAGTAATGAGTATTGGTAATCAATATGTTTCTGTACTTGCGTTCGCTGATGATCTGATACTTGTGGCAGTTGATGTGAAGGTGATGTATGGAATGCTGAATATAGTGAATTACTTCCTGGCTGGCCTTGTGATGGAGCTATCCATCCGTAAGTGTAGTGCCAGCCATATTGTAGTGAAGGGGAAGACCTGGACCTTCCTCGGTGGATTTATGCTCCTCACCAAGAAGGGAAGTGAACATCTAGAGTACTTGGGTATCGCACATAGGTTTGACTGCGGCTAAGACCATAAGTTTTTGAAGAAGGTTGAGAAAGAGTTGGAGAAGTTGTGTGCTGCCCCACTGATGCCTTACCAGAAACTTGAGTCAATACAAATATACAGAATCCCGAGGTTTTTATACTCCCTGACTTTGCAAGGTGTTATTGAAAGATGTGTAAAGAAAATGTTGAAAATATCCATGCAGACCTCAGATGGGTTCTACTATGCAACAAAGAGAGACGGTGGGCTGGGGCTTTTGAAGTTCCAGCACAGTGTCTCTCTTTCAAGGATAAGATTATTTGGAAGGATGGAGACTGTAGAAGATCCAGTTTTAGAATGGGTGTGTAAAGAGATCAATACCGGTAATATTGTGAATAAGGAGCTGAAAATTTTTAGTTTGAAGGAGCGTATAGAAGATCAGATTATAGGAAATATAGATAAGGCTGTAGAAAATTACAAGAAAGATATAAGTGAGAGGTTGAGGCTTCAGTGGAAGCAGCAAAATACTCAATGTGAGGTAGTGAGGTTCCTCAGGGATAACCCAGTATTAAATAAGTGGATATATGAACCAGAATCACTGGGGGCCTCTAGGTTCACCGACGCGATTAAGCTGCGTACTGGTCAAATGAACAACAAGGTCACTCTGGCCAGGTACAAGGGAGGTGAGGTCCAGGGCAGAAGGTGTAGCGGCGTGCCTGTGACAACAGGACACATTTTAGGTGCCTGTCCATTTACTAAAAATGCACGAATAAACAGACATAATGAAGTGTGTAGGACATTGACTGAGGAATGGACTAAGCAAATGAAAGATGGTGTAGTAGTGGAGGAACCCACCCTCAAAGTGGCCGGAAAACTTATAAACCAGATTTCGTCTTAGCAACTAGTAGGGATTGTGTTTGTGGTCGAGGTGACAGTAAGGTATGAGAAGGGAAATAGTCTGGTCGATGCCGACCACGAGCATATTGAAAAGTACAAGGTGCTGGAGGATGAGGTATGTAGGGAAAATATTAGATGGAAAAGTTATAGAGGTGTACTTTGGTGGTGAGGGGAGTAGTCCCCAGAGAAGTAATGGAAAGATTAGAAAATTTAGGAATAGGGTCTAAGGATTAATACAGAAGGTTAAGTTTGAGTGTGTTAAGGAGTTACTTAGAGATCTACGTGGGATTCATGGATGGGAAAGTGAGAAACGAAGAAGTTTTTAGTAAAGTGTTTTTTTTTTTAAGTGCATTGCCTGTCCAATTTAAATGTTAGTTTTTGAGTGTTTGGTTGACGAGTTATTTTCTTGATTGTAATTGTTAATTTTCGACATGTTCTAATGACGGTTTTAGATTAATTATTCTATAGTGTTTTAACTATTTTGTATATTTTAATGGTTATTTGAAATGTCTTCTAATACATATAAATTATTTAATAATATTTATTATAAGGTAGTTGTTTATCTTTTTTGTTTTTGAAGAATTTATTAAGAATGATTTTAATATGTTTTGCAAACCATGTGAATATTTTAATATCAAGATTTTAATTAATTGAGATATTTATTCTTTTATTGACTGGAGTAAGTATTTTTATTCTTATACACATATCATGGTTTTATTATTTAAATATGCTGTAAACATAAAATGTTATTTTTATCGTCCTGTTGTTTTAAAGCTCAATAGTATTATTTTGAGAAATATCTCAGTTTTTTTTATAAAGTCTTAAGTTTATTTTAATGTGTTATAATTAAGGTAGTATATTAATATCCCATTATTTCAGGAACTATTGGTCACAGCTTGTTGGAATTTTTTTCCTCATATTCATGAAACATCAGTAATGAAATAGACACAGCGATATCGTATTGTGTTGAGTTACTATTGTAAAGTATTCTTTTAATTTTAAAAAATTCAAATTAAAAATAAAAAAATTTATTCAAACTTGTAGTTATAAAATGTATTGTAATTGATGTATGAAAGTAATCTCGTGTTCAAAGTTTCAAAATTAATAAGCAATTTATGTTCCACTTTTCATTGTTGTAGGTTCAATAGTTCCTGAGAAAATTGGGTATTTGCAGAGAAGAATTTTAGTTTTGAGAAAAATGTACATGAAGTAAACAATGCATAGAGTATAGCTCACTAAACATTCTAATACATTCCAGCTCCATATGATGGATCAATTGGGTCTTCTTGCTGCTCATTAATATCATCCAACTTCCGTTTTGCTGCCTTCTTCTTCTGTCTGGCTTTCATTTCAATATGTTTTTACTATGCACTTTGCTTCGTCTATTCGGTAGCCATCCACTCTCTTCATTGCTTGTACACATTTTCTACCAGGAGGGAAACCCAGTCTTTCATACACATGACACATCACCAGATTCCCATCGTTGAATGAGGTAACAGCATCCCACACTCCAAAATGCAAGGTATAGACTCCAAAGTATCGATACTCGTACATGTTACAACACCATGTAATGAAACGTGCTCCTTACGGTGCCAAGACCCATCGAGGGCAACTGTCAAATCCCTGTCGTTATTATTTTGTGTCACAGCTTCTTCAGTAGCCGATTTCATTGAGTATTTTCACACATCCTCTACAGCAGAACCTAAAATACCTACATAACGTTGAAACTTTGATGGAGGTTTGAATAAGTTCAGGGCACCACAAAGCTTCTCGCCAGCTCTTTCTCCTTTCCCAATACTATATAGGCCATAAACAAGTCTTAAGTTAATTTCATCGTAACTCACATTTTTCTCTTATGTATTATAATCATGTTTAAAAAAATTAGAAAAGGCAAGTTTCTCTTCACACACACTACATTGTAAGACTAATTCACAGGCCAGACCAACGCCTCTCTTTGAGCAAAGGGAAACATTGCCATAGCAACTTTTACAAATATATTGAAGCCCATCTATGCATTATCTCCAAAAACAACAACTTTGCAACTTGATTTGAAAAATATAAATTGCATTTGTAAGTTTCTGTTGCTTGCTACTAATTGGTGAACAACGGGAAGGAGAGAACACACATGCACTGGACAAACAGAAAAACAACAATATTACTATATCCTGAGAAATCACCCAACCTGAAAAAAACTTGTGAAATCCTATTAGAAATGGTAAAATGACTCCCTGCGTAAAGCAAGCACCATTACAATTTTAAAAGTAAAGTACACCTGATGATTCACTAAAAAGTACATGGAATACTAATTTCATGAATACCATTGGGAAGGAGCAAAAACCCTCATTACACTTAACCATGAGCATAAAGCACACCATAAAATATCCGCTAAACTCCTTGGCAGTAAAATCCTTTTGGCAAATCATAGTCCAGGAGACTATTCCTATAGCACGCCAAAAAAAAAATCCACCTCTTACAAACATTCCCATAAAATACCATATTGAAAATTCATACAATCAAAAGAGTGAATAAAAACTTGCCTACAAAAATCCATATACACAAAAATCGCTTTAAAAAAACACTACTAAAAGGGGAACTCTAACCCCAGCATAACAACAACTACATTCATTGCATCTAGCATGCTGAAGGCCCGAAGTACGAAGTGGTGTAGACATGATCTATCGTTGGCCAGCCCGCACAACTCGAAGAGGAACATTGCACACATGCTCGGGCTGGGGACGAACATTTATAAGCGAAAACGCGGCTCGGGAAGGATAATGAGGCAGCGGTAACAACGGAGATGTGTATGGAAGTTGCCAGAGTGTGCGAAGCTGAACTCGTTGCCAGTAGTAGCCACCAGACATCGCTCGGCCACGCCAGGAGCGCCGTGCGCCTCTCTTCAGTATACCTTAGCTCCAGCATTCAGACGTGCGCCACCCTATGGAGAGGGAGGGGGGGGGGGGCGAAGAAACACTATACCTTTTTCTGGAGCAAAAATATTTCCTCTTTGAATAGTAACCCCTCTTCAAACAGTTTAATCTGGGCTACCAAATACAGACGTGGCAAATAACCAAGCAGTTTTGCTAACCAAGTTCATTAACGTCATGTAGTTTTGTAAACACACCAACCCCATAATAGCTGCATTTAATCATACTGCAGGCAATTGTAAGCCTCACACAATTCACCAGTTGGTGGGACGAAAAATAAATCGTTCAGGCAGGACAGTATTTAGCAGGACAGGAGTACTCACAAAAAATTGCTTGAGTTTGCTAATTGACACGCGTGTCAGACTTGAAGCAGGGCTTCAACTGTACATAATTATGACTAATGACTAAAAACATGTTGGTGACATACTCGTGAATGACGGAGCCCCAGATATGACTAAGAATGTGACGTTAAGATTATGTCATCGCAATTGAAGGGTGATATTAAATGAAATGTTGCCTTATGTTGCTAATTCTCGATGGACGATTACATGTGCTCACTTATAATTAACACACATATGTCGGCAAGTGTCAATATGGCAAAAAAATGCTAATAAGAGTATGCATTTCATTTCCTTTGACGACATACGCATTTCATGGAAAGGGGCGGAGCTATGCCCTGTTCTCTGTGAGATTTGTGTAACTCTCTATGCTAAAGCGGACAGCTTCCCTAGTTAACTATGGTGCAATAGTTGCTGGAAATGACTTTAATGACTCTAATTATTAAATGCTGCTGAGGAGCTACTCGCCACTTTACACTTATGCTTGGAATATTATTCCCCATCTTATGATGTCTCTTGGAGCCACATCGCACTCCGGATTCAGCCACGAGGCACATCAATATTGCACACATTGAAAAGCCTTGGGATAAAGCGGCACTGCTTATCCCAGTGTTCCCTCCAATGGCTGTTGTGTCTAACGGTCCTGACTTCACGGGAAACACCCATTCGGGTCGCATATTAATTTATCACGAGAGTTGCCTCTTGTGATGAATTTTAAATATGATGGCCCATGGCCACGAGTTGCAGGGTGGCAAAAAAAGTGCAAACACACCGATCTTGTCGAACTGTACTGATCGGGACTGCGACCTAATGACGATCGGTCGGGCATTGCTGTGTGGTTGATGCATCTGCGATGATACAAACTGGCACAAGGAATAAGTGGACGTCTGGAAAATGTCAAACACCCCCCTATCTGGTAACCGTTTGGTCCTCGCAGACCCCCAAGGAACTGTCACACTGCTAGGCGCAACAGGATGCTGGCAGTCGCAGCAGATTGCGGGGCCTCAGGTTGTAGGGCCCGCGATGATGCTGTGCTATACTGACTGCCTATGCTCTAGGGCAGTGGCCCTACTGATGCTGACGAAGTGCCGCTGCACATGCTCGCCGAAGGGGGTTGGTCCCGTTGCAAGTAGTGTACGCCAGCCGATGCAGATGATGTTGACACTTGGTATGTGGTCCATTGGTGGACTTGATGCTCCTCCTGTTGTACCTTCGCCCGCACCCCTGATGCGGTCTTCCGATGCGAGATCAGCAGGTATTATCGTCTACATCGGCATCGTAGCATAGTCCTGTGGGCAGCTTCCCTGTGGGCTTATCGGGCCGCCGTTTCCCCCCACTGATTCGTTTTGTGCGACGTCTTCTGAAGTCTCTATACTGGGTGTCGTGACATTCCAGACTGGCTCACTTCGTTTTCCAGCACCTGCGATGTTAATGTCTTCTGATGGGGACGGTATGATCTCTTTCTCTCACTCCTCCTCTTCCCCTGCCTCCCCTATGGCATATGACTGCCGGACGCTGCAGTGGGAAAAAGGCTCCGAAGAGCACCCCCATATGTACTTAAGCTTACTTCTGTTTCGCCATTGGGAGTTCTTGCTGTTTGCTCTTGGCCATTGGACCCTTCTTCCTGCTCAGGAGTTTCGGCGCTGGGTCCTTGCATGGCCAGGCGAATGTCGTCGCTGTGTATGGCCATCTTTCGCTTGCTGCTGATCTTATGAGTTATGTGGTGTACCCCAGTGCTTTGACAACAATGGTGGTCTGCTCCACTTAGGGACAAACCCTGCACAAAAGTTGAAATTGTGCTGCTCAGGCGGTGCTCGCAGACATAAAGCAGTTGTCCGGGCCTGAGCCTCTTTGGTGGGCGGGCTGTTGCTGGTACCGATTGTCCGATGTACCTCTCCTGCTGTATGCGTGCATTTGACAAATCCTGCTCTTGGTGCTGTCACCTACCTGCTACACTTTCCGTTGCTTCGCCGTTTGCTTGTCTGATTCTGAATTCTCCAGGGAGGGGCAGCTCACTTCCCTGGAGTATGGCGGCTGGTGACTGACCTGTTGCTAGGTTCACCCTCCATCTAATAGTGAACAAGGACGCAGGCAGATGCACAGCCCAACTTGTGTGGTTGTTTCCTACCCGCAGGCGCAACTGAGTCTTGAGGTCTTGGTATCACCTCTCAGTTGGATTGGAACGCGGGTGATACTCGGCCGTTTTATGGTGCTGGACTACCCACTTGATACACAATTCCCTCCAATACTTCCCTGTGAACTGTGTACCATGATCTGTCAATAGGGTGTGTGGATAGTCCCATTGGGGGTAGAATTCGGTCTACAGTACATGGGCTATGTTGCATGCCCGTGCACTTTAAACTGGATATGCCTCCATCCATCTTGAAAACAAATCACATACCACAAGTATGAACCTCTTTTACCGTTAGGGATGCGTGGATATGGCCCTATCAGGTCCAGCGAGATGGGCTCGAATGGCTCCTGCAGCTTCTGTGGCTATTGTTGCTTGACACCATCTGCTCTCCTACTCTTGCAGAGGTTATACTTTACGCACTCTCTCACATATTGCTGGACATCTCTGGTGATGCCGGGCCAGTGGAAATGGTTCTATACATTTCTTGTGGTTTGTAATGCACCAGGATGACCTGCAAATCGTGCATTATGTACATGATGTAGCACCTGTGCTGCATGATGGAAATGACACGACGTTGAGTATCTGTGCACTGCAGTTGTGCAGTCAAAACACTTTCCTGCAAGTCGTCTAACTCGAGTTCTGGTTCCTCAGGAGCTTTGATGACAGCGCAGCTCACGTGGCCCTCGCCAAATGTTGTGCGGTTGGCTGAGGTAGGAAGAAATAGGTCATTCAACTTTTCCTGGTCTACCGCTACCATTACACATGTTGCGCATGACAGCTCATCTGCTAGCTGATTCTCAGCTCCTGGAACATGCTCCACCTCGAAATCGTACGCTTGCAGGAGTGCCCAGCATGCTAATTTGCTCCTAGCTTCTCGCATTGTGTGAAGCCAGAGTAAGCACCAGTTGTCGGTGCAAAGGGCAATTACATGGCACTTTTATTTTTTAATACAGTTTCATGCATTTATTCATGTTTAAAGGTTTTAGGCATTCCTAGTTAGTGCTGTAAGACTTTGTTCTCTGCCTTTTCATGGAATACTATCGACAGTAGTCGCAATCCTGGTTTATTTAATACCAAGTACAATTTTCATGGTTTGGTAGAGTAGTTACTTGGCTGCCGTTTTATTTTCTTTTTCTCGCCTGATTGTGGTTTTCGAGTTGTTGCATTCTCATAGCCACAAGATGTCTGAGGCACAGGCGGCAATTTTACGTCTTCGTTCGGCAGAAAGTCGCCTCAAGCACGGCCATGATCTCGCTCAAGTTTGTTATCAGTGAGCCAGGTAAACGGAATTTGTTTGTCGCTACCACTCGGACTTAACTTAAGTCCGCGAGAATTTTGATGTTGATTTTTTCACTGTACAATTGTTAGCCTATAAGTTGCATGATTTATATGTTGCGGAGCATGCAGGGTGCATTGTAGGGTTTGAAGAAAAATATTTCTTGTTAATGGAAATAGTAGACGCCCTCGCAGATAAGTCTAAATGTCAAGTTCCACCAAGGCACACGATTCAAGGGTAGCCCTACCCAAAATCATTTTGCCTAATTTCGATGATGACACCAGGCAATGGCCTAATTTTTCTAACTTGTTTGCCACTCTGGTGTCGCATAACTGTGGCGTGTCTCCTGTTGAGAAACTGGCTTATTTGAAGGGTGCACTTAGTGGGGAGCAGCTTGGTATGATACAGTCTTTACCCATGTCTAAGGCAAATTTTGAGGTTGCTCGAAAATGCTGGTGGACTGTTACGAGAACAAGCGACTTCTTGTTAATGTACATGTGGAGGCATTACTTCAGACCCCTTCAGCTCCCGTTAAGATACCTACCTCGTTGAATCGACTGTTGAGTGTCATCACTGAAAATGTGTCCGCATTTAAGGCACTTCATGTATCAGTAGATAAGAGGGACTTAGTGCTGTTACCAATAATGTGAAAGTGTTTAGATGCTTAGCTTCAAACACAGTGGGAACTCACACTGTGTTTAGATTCTCGGCTTCAAACACAGTGGGAGTTCACGCTTAGTCATGAGTTACCCACTAACTGAATTCATCTCATCCCCTGAGAAACACTGTCATGCCCAGGAGATAGTGAATGTAGCAGCCACCAAGACCTTTGGGGCACACCCTGCAATGCCCAAACCCACACCTGCAATGCCCTTGTAGAGACAGCCTTGTAACCAGTCAAGCAACCAGTCGTCGAAGTGCTTGGTGAGTTCTACCCAAGTAGAGTGTTGTTTGTGTAAATGTGCTCACAAGCTTTGCACATGTTTAGAGTTTGGTAATCATAACCCTAAGCAGCAGTTCTTTGTTTTTAAGGAATACAAATTATGTTTGAATTGTCTCTTGCCTTCACACTGCCCCAAAAGTTGTCCATCGTCCTCGTTGCATCATCGATGTGATGCTCGCCAACACACATTGCTACATTTTGACTCCAAGGAGACTGAGGAGGGCAACTCATCATTGCAGGCTGTAGCAAGTTTCTGATAGTTTACTGACTCACAGCCCACAAATCTGTCTGCTGTTACACCAGTACTTTAAATGCAATCTTCTGTGATGCTCTTGTACACAGTTCAGGTACACATCCTTGATGCAGCAGGAACACCTCATGTCGCCAGAGCAATACTGGATACAGCCAGCCAGGCTCGCTTCATTTCTGAACACTGTTGCCAAAGGATTGGTTTGGCTCGTAAGAAGAGTCATCTTCCCATCCAAGGATTGTCTAATGCAGCTTTAAATGTGGTCAAGTCATTCATGTCCATTGTAGTAACCCCTTGTGGATCTCCTGACATGCAATTTTCTCTTGATGTGTTCGTTCTCCCTCATATTACCAGTAAGCTCCCAAGTGTTCAGTTGTCCAGTGAGATGTGCCACTCGGTTGCCCATTTGAAGCTTGCTGATCCAGCTTTCGATGTTTCTCGACTTGTTGATCTACTTATATGGGCAGATCTTGTTCCTCAATTCCTTACTGGATCTAAAATAGCTCTCCCATGGCTCTAGAGTCAATTTTCGGGTGTATCTTGATGGGCAAGGTATAAGAAGATCCTCCTGCTGTGCCTTCAGCATCCTATTGTATTTCATTGTTGACTTTGAGCCCCCTGGAGGATGTCATGAGGCGGTTTTGTGAGGTTGAGGAGTTTCCACGAGTAAAACACAAATCTGTCGAAGATGTTCGTTGTGAGGACTTGTTTATTTTTTTCCCGCAGGCGTGATGCTAATGGAATGTATGTGGTGTGTCTGCCCTTTCGACCGTGGATGCCAGAGCTGGGCGCATCTCGGTCGCAAGCTGTGAATTGGTTGCTTCGACTAGAAAGGCACTTCAAGCGGGATCCACCATTGAAACATATGTATTATAACTTCATGAGGCACTACCTTGCTGTGGGACATATGGTGAAGGTGCCCATTCCAGAATTGTCATCCTCGTCTACATATTACATCCCACACCATTGTGTCATCAAACCCGAAAGCACAACCACAAAACATTGTGTCTTGTTCGATGCATCTTCAAAGAGCTCAACAGGGTGTCGCTTAATAATGTTCTCTTGACTGGTTTTTTGGTGTCTCTTGCTTGTATGGCCTATCAGTATGGTGGTAGCGATATCTGAAATGTTTGATTGGGACTGTAGTAGTTTAGGCTGATGGTAGGAGGGAGTTAATTCTGATGTAATAACTTTTTCTCTGAGTGTAGAATGTTTATATGGCTATTAAACTGGAGGGAAGGAGGCATAATAACAGGTGTGATGGTTAGTATAGACAGTCGAAATGTATGACTTGAATATAATGTTGGTCAGTCTGATAATAATAGGAATTGTATGTAGGCTAATCATTGGTAGAGGTTATTTAGGATGTTTATACTGTATGACCTCTCTGCATGGTTGTAATAGGTTGCTTGTTTTGGTAATATGTTTTGTTAGTATGTCTAACTAGTATGTTCTTGGGTTGGTATGGTCTCTTGGAATGGCTGAAATGGATGGAGTAACATGATGGTATTTTCTGCCGGTGCGGGCTGGGTTGTATGGTTTTCTTTTATAGCTAATACATCTTGATGGTATAATCTGTCTGTACGACTTGGTTGTACAATTAGTTTCTTGTATGCTTAGTATAGCCATTATGTCGATTGGTCTGACGTGGCATCTGTTAATTTAAGACTGTATGAATGCCATCGATGTTAAAAATATTAGTATTGACCTTACGATAGCATGATTGGAGCTTATGGAGTATTTGATTTGTTCGGCTGCTTGTATGGCTTGTTTATGTGGGTAACTGGTAAAGTTAGATGGGGGAAATGATAGTCACTATAGTTGACTGTTATTATTGATGTGTAAGTCCGAGGTATGGTGGTTGATATGGTCTATCTTGTTAATAGCATGACTGAGGTATGCTTGCGTTAGAGCGAATGATATGGTTTGGGCTATATGTCTAGGTTGGTATGGTTATCTGCTGTGGTGGTTCGTTGATATATTCAGATTGTATAGTATGTGGGTATGCTGTATTGTATGGCTGTCGACATGTTAGGGCTGAGACAAGCTAATGTCATGTTGAAAGTTATATATCTGTTTTAGTATTCAGCACCATTATGTTATCAATATGGTTGTTATGTATGCTGGAGGTATGTTACCTGGCAAGTTTCGTAAGAGCAGCTATTAGTACAGATGTCTGGCATGATTAAATGGTTTGTACCCGAAACTATGGTACAAAGGCATAAAAACTAAAAAAAATATAAAGTACAAAAAATCCTAAGTAGTTTCATTTATTGATAACGAGATTGCAATCCTGATATTATGGTTATTAACAACAGAGAATTCAATCACAGGCTATCCATTTAATATAGGCTGTCACATAAAATTAATTAAAAGGCCTGTAAAATATTTCTCGTAACATAGGTTTCCAAATTCTAATTATGACAAGTGTCTACAAATCTCGGTATGCCAAAATATAAAGTTTGCATAGTAAATTTTTTATTGACCCATATTAAAATGGTGTAAATGGCAAATTTATATATTTATAACTAGGCCAGACACCACCGGTCATAAACAGTTACACCAAAATTTACCATATAAATCACCATATAAAACACTTATCTGGGAATAATCTAATAGTCCAGCCCTTCATACAAACTCTGTAGTAAAACCCAACATTATAACAGCTTCATGAAGCATTACAAATAAAATTCTCATAATTTTTATAAACGGGAAGGACACTCTTAGAGCCCAGTAAGCTTCCCATACAATATCAGTTATTTTTCCTGCTGAGTACAGTAATTCCCTGTAAGCATGAATATTTTGCTGTTCCCAATTTCAATCAAGCTTGTCAATAAAATGAAGCTTTTAAAGTAACCCAAAATAAGTTACTGTTAACCAATATATTACAAGAAGGCTGAGTCGTGGTGTCACCATAGCCTTATATAAGAGTACTCCGCGCATATCAAAAGGGGCAAGCAGCGACCAATCACATCAACATTACAACTGGAACACTCAAAAACCCAATAATACTGAAAACTAACACAGCTTGATCATACATTAAGGCAACCATTATTTCGCATACAATATCGGTAGCCCACCACGACTCACCTTGTGGAGAATCAGCATAACATAGTTGAAGCTCATGGCACCAATGCCCAATTTCTCACGTCGGTCAGAATTGAACATAGTGAGACTCCTACATGAGCATGCCCTGGAGACGGTGTCATGGCACCTAGCCAAGTAAACAGAACGAGTTACCAGATGAAATTAAACGAAACAAGAGGGAGCAGAGCCCGTACACGAGTTTTTATAAATTCCATCAACCCGGTGACGTCGGGGGGGGGGGGGTAGGAAAAGCAAAGAGGGAGGGAACCAGCCACTCACAAGACTGATTCTTTGACTCTTTGACTCTTGGCTCTTGACTCTTGACTCTATACTATTGACTCTTTGATACTAAATTATTC
The DNA here is from genome assembly GCA_029891345.1 of Dryococelus australis. NCBI lineage: Eukaryota > Metazoa > Arthropoda > Insecta > Phasmatodea > Phasmatidae > Dryococelus > Dryococelus australis. Next base: position 256,952,063 of record CM056995.1, read on the forward strand.
TAAATGACTAAATGAGGCATGATTGCAGCAGAGGAGGTGGAGGTGGAGGATATGGAGCAGGTGGAGTAAGTGGAGCAGGTGGAGCAGATGGAGAAAGTGGATTCACTACTAGCATAGCTGCATCAGTTAAAATTTGTTTTTACAATTTTTTTCGTATACCTGGAGTTGACATATCTGAGTCTCTTAAGGTGCAAAATGAGGTGCCCCCGGTGTTAAGTGTGGTGCCTGCAGTGCTAAGGCATGCTTGGGTTAAAAGTGTTTGGTATGGGTGGTTATTGTATTTTGACTGGTATCAGATGGGATGGTGGATGGTTTGAGAAGAAGTTGATTGTGTTACTGGCATGGGCTGCATGTTTGCTTTGTATGGTCTGTATGGACGAATGGTTGAGGTATGCTAAAGTTATAGTGGTTGGTATCGTTGGTAGGTATAAGTGGTGTTGGTTGGTAGAACAGATGGCAGGGACGTTTGTGTTTTGGCTGGTCTGAACCCTATATTTTCTGTAAACTTGAGTCGTGGTGGGCGGTATGGTGCCTGCTTACGAGTACATAAGTAGCCAGGTTAGAGTTAAGAAGCTTAGTTTAATAGTGGTAGTCGTGAAAGACACTTCGTCTCAGCTAGTGTAAGCAACTGGAATATAATATGGCACCAAAGGTTGCTGGCCAATCAACATCTGAGATGAACGCAGTGCTATCAACTTCTTCGGATGGGACACCTGTGGCAGCATCGCCATCGACTTCTTCGGATGGATCACCTACAGCAGTGCTGTCATCGACGACTTAATCAAGGCTTGTTGTTTCTACTGTAACAAGATATTTGCCTACAGCCACGGTGCTAGGAAACATGAAAGAACTACTTGTGTGAAGGGAACTTCCTGTGCTATGCAACAACGCATCAACTGCAAGCATTTGTTCAAACGTGGTGATATGCCGAAGAGACATAGCAAGAACTGTAAACGCCGAGTTTCAGCAGCTAATAAACAACCTCTACTAGCTGTTTGGTGAAACCTCATTGAACAGATTCTACCTGAAACACTCGGCATTCAAGGGCAGTTTAAAGGATTGTGTGATTGGAAATAACTTGGTAAGTACGAAAGATATATGTACGTACCTGGGCCATGTTAAGAAAAGGATAATCAATCAATTATCAGAAGAAGTTGAAGAAGGTCCCATAAAATACAATGTTTGGCTGGATTGTGCCTACGAAAAACCTCAGCCTTTGGATGAAGCCATCAGTGGCAGAGTATATAAGCCATCGGGTTCATTTTATGGAGTTGTTTGACAGTGACAGTCATGAAACTTTGCTGTGAAGAAGAATAATATATAGCAAAGGTTTCTGGCTCGCTTGCTAGAACGGACTGTCTTGAGTTGCATGCAAGCAGATTATAATAACTATGCCAAAAGTGAGTAATCTGTTTTGAAGATACTGTGTCAATGATGTAGAAAATTTTTTCAATTTCTATTTTTAAGTTTGTAGTCTGAAATATGTAAATATAAAAATATAGTCTTTGATTTCTCTCTGGTGTTGTACACTGCCTTATATATATATATATATATATATATATATATATATATATATATATATATATATATATATATATATATATATATACACACACATTGAATTAAATCCGAGTAGGATAGTAATGCCTACAAAGATAGTCGAGGCAGTGATTAACCAACATCGTGTAGTATTTAGTCTTGAAAATGGGAGACTTGAAATGAGGTCGAGAGAACTTTTTGCTGTACTATACATAACATTTCAGTACAAATTAAATAAATTAAAATTAAATAACTTTTGAACATTAAAAAAATACTTGAATATATTTTATTATCCTATTTTAATCCTGTATCGCAACCAGTCTGGTATAAACAGATCTCGTTACGAAAAGAAGAATATTAATTTAAGCTAATTACTATGGTCATAAAGGGCTTCGACATAAATTCCTGGAGATAGAAATGTTATTTGCAAACTAAATTTCCAGACTGTCTGCCTCTTGAGAGTTCGCAAAGTATATTCACCTGTGCATGTAAATATTCACTTGCGTACAGCCCGACTTTCTTTGCTACATAATTATTAAAAAATTATATATATATACACACACACACACACACAATTCCGACGCTGACTGAAAATAATGAAACTATTATAATACAGTACATTGCTTGCCTTTAAATAACCAAAAACTGCTCTAAAATATAGTATTCATAAGCCATCTATGCGCTGATTGAAAATAAGTATAGCACAATGTTTAATACATTAATGAAATTTTACCAGGTAATGTAGCTTCTACATTTAGGACTTATATACAAGTTTTAAGCACTAGCTTTGTTTTGGTATTGTGGTAGTCCTGTGGTTAGTACATCGGACTACTTATTCAAAGGTTGTGTGTTAAAATCCTGTCAAAGCATGATATTTTTTTTCTTTTTTAAATGTTACTAGCTGGCATGGCAAAGTGTGAAATTTACATAATTTAAATTAATTAAACTGAATTTACATTACAGTTGCCTTTAAAATACATTTATCCTGCATTTTCAAATATATTTTTTCGGCATTTTTCAAATGATAAATAAATAAATTTAAATAATTCTAAATATTTATATATGTATAGCTTCATAGAAATCATAATGGAAGGGTGGCCAGCCGAGTGCCTCGTTGTCAATGGCCTCCCTTCCTCTCTCGCAGTGCCTACTGATGACGTCACTGCACTCTTGGCCTATCACAGCTGGCACGCGAACCTGTTGATGAGTGCATTCATGCAAACGTGAGTGGTTAAATTAAATATTTAGAAAAAATATTGACTTTATCAAAAAAATATCGATTGAATTGGTTTTTAAAGTACTGAAACTCGAATATGTTTTACTAAGTCCTGCCTGGAATGTGCTTTACAATAATTTTTACATACCTTCTCTTGAATAGAAAATTACATCTTTAAATTCGTAAATAAATATACACGCCCATGATACGAACACTCTAGCAGGCGATGAAGGAACTATGTTGATGGTCGAGTGGAGCAAATGTGACTAATCGAAAATGTGGAATAATTAGTAGAACTAATAAGAGAGACAAGAGAGAAAGAAAAGAGAGAAAGCGAATGTGAGAGACAAGAGAGAAAGAGAGGGAATTAGAGAGTTAGAGAGAAACGAAAGAGATAGCCAAAACGGAATGATAGAGCATAAAAAATCCAGACAGAATGGTGATGATATCACGATAGTTTGCGGCTTGAAAAGACGAGTCTGGTGATATATAACGCTTAATACTTACGTCTTAAATTTTTTAATTATAAAAATATTTTAATTTTAAAAAATTATTAAAATAATTCAAATTTATCGATTTCTTACTATATAGGCTAGAAGCATTAAGGAAGCCAGCCAGCCAATATCTTAAAATCGGCTCGTTTTTGCCTTTCTGTAGCTTGCTAGGGGCTTGATGCTTTTGAGGGAAAATGGGAAATTTTTAAGAAAAAACGGAACATTTTTAGGGAAAAGGGGACATTTTAAGGCATTTTTGGGCTTAAACGTACGATTTTGTGTGAAAATGACTAATTATTCGAGAAAAAACCGGAAATTTTTAGGTCAAAGTCGGCGCCCCGGCACATCAGCCTGAAGCATGTTGTCCCCGAGCATACATTATCTATCTACTCTTTTGCCATAAAATATTCTTCTGCATGGCCCAGAACTATAGAACTATATAATAGAAGGCGCCCATGATTTTAATGATTTAAGTTTGATATCTGAAAAGGTTATCGAAGAGATGTCTTAAGAGATAGAAATTTATAATCATAAACAACTGGTCCGCGCACTCATTATTGTAAACGAAATTTCCCGAAATGAGAATATTATTGAGCGAAATGTTAGATTTTCTCAATTTTTGTAATAAACTTTGTAACACGTTTATATATAAACATACACATTTTTATTTGAAATGATTCGAAATTATAGTAAGGCAAATATAACAAATTACGTATAAGGAGGCTTGTATGAATTCCAGCTGGTCAATTGTGATCCTAGAAGAATAATTCCTGGAACTACAAACAGCAGTAAGATTGGCACCAAATTAGCAAGCCATTTAACATTGTTTTATATCAAATTTTACCATACTATTGGTGCTTTAAAGGAGCCAGACAATTTTCGTTATTGATAGCTTGGCATTCATTTTTTCTCTACAAGTAATAAAGATTTGGACTAGACTAAATAATTTCTTGCTTCCGCTTCCTTCAAATAAAAATTACACACATTAACAGATGTATGTGGGCTCAATGTGCTCAAAAATAAAATTAGAAAATTTCCTACATTTTAGAGGAGAAATGGCATAAAAATACTATTTGTTGCCTGTTTCATTTGATTATGGTCCGAGATACTCAAAACTTTAGTGTACCTCTTGTCTGGTTAATAAGGTCCAGTGTTAGGTGCCCACGATAAAATACAAGACCACAATATAATTTCACTGAGAGATAACTAAATATGTTACTGTTGTAGAAAAGAAAAGATTCAAAACCTTGCAATAAATACAACACTAATGTTCAAAACAGAGACTTTAAACCCCAGAGTATAATTAAAATGCAGTGCCACTGAAAAAAAGACAGACAATTGGGTTTTATAAGATGAATATTAGCTCCCTGAAGTGGAGTGTATTGCTCAATTATCATGCGGAATATGCCCAGGGAAATCTTACAAGTAAAATTATATATGTAGCATAAAAACTATTAAGAAGAAAGATAACCCTGACAGAAAAAATTGCTGAAGTTTTAAGAAAAATATCTACATCTTCTACGTCAAGACAAGAAACATGACACGGCGAATTTTGAAATCGAGTACACTTACTGAACAAATACTAATTAAACATTTCTGAATCTTCTGTGTGTAAACTAGTTTCACGTGGGCTTGTAAAATTTTCAAATACATATTATATGACCTTTGCCATAAAATATCAACTTTTCAAATTAAGTCTTTCCCTACCCTTCCAACCTACTTCTTTATAAGGTTTGGATTGTGTACGCTGAAACTGCCAAGTATGCGAATATTGTAATCGTGTATGTGTGATACCCAATAAAAGTGCATGGCAACTAAATTATGACTATCTAGAAATATATATGAAAATTATATAATTTATTCGATATCACGCAAATGTATATATATATATATATATATATATATATATTCTCCACTATATGTGTGTCTTCTAGTACTTCTCACCACCAACTTCAAATGTTGAGATACAAACATTACGAAATGCAGCTTGAATAGTCATTAAAGGCATTTTAGGAACATATACCTCCATACTCTACAGGTAGATACGGGCGCGAAAAAATGTTGAATTATTTTGAAGTATTTCTTTTCTCGGGTAAATTTTCTTTTCAAAAGTGCACACCTGCGCATGAGCATGTAATCCCTTTTTTTTATTATTATTTATTACTTGATTTAGAAACAGTTTATGCTTTCAGAGCTTTCATAATAGCAGGCCTGCCAGTTATACAGACTTAAAAAATTGTATGCGTGCTTACATTAGGATGGCGTATGGAAGTGCGGAAGCTCGTCCTAGTTAGCGTACCTTATTACACGAGAGGGGAAAAATACCTTTGAACTCCTTAATCCTGTTGAAATTACCAGCTTTAGCATGAAGCAACACACGGGGATGCGTATTAATTACAGAGCGGGACGTTGAACTATACGGGGCATATTTTTTTTAAAAATGGGAATGGGGGTGAAAAGTTTGAGCGGGGCATGGGTGGGGGGGAAAGGAATTTGCATTATAAAAGGCTGGTGACTTAGGATCACGGAGCCATGAATGAAGGGCCCCTGCAGGGATTGCGATATTGAATATCTGAGGGCGGATATAGAGTGCGCGCAGCTCCATGCGATCCTCTCAACGCAGGACAAAGGAGAGAGTTTCGGTAACATCTGCGGGCGAACACGACTCTGCACGTACGTGCGTTTCCGTGCTTCCTTCCTGTCGTGTAGTACTACCCTTTCTGGTGAACAGCCTGGTTAGGGCAAGCCCGGGCAAAGTGGACAATTTATCTATAACACGTTACAGTTGTTCAGAATTAATCGGTAGATACAAAAATTTAATTGAATGCATTACCTTGCTGGATAGTTATTTCAATAAACCACTTAAAAATTAATATACCAGTATCAGTAAAGCATTTAAAAATTTCTCTTTGGTCATTTTGACCTGCATTCCCGGGTAAAGTGGATTACTGGCCTGGGAAAAATGAATAAATACATTCCAAAACGAATAAAATCGAAACAATTAACACAAAAGTATGAGCCATGACCACTGTAACTTGTACACAACTCATGGCTCCACTTGGTACACTGGGAACATTGCACCCAGTCTTCTGGTGTCTCCGCGTAGAGTCCTTCACACACCTGGCAAGACAATTTAGACATAGAAATACTGCTCGTCTTTCTTGCTGGTTATTCAGAGAATCGAGTGTTCAGATTCATACTGATACACCCCATTTTTTTCAAATATTTCTAGTTGCTGATCTCTTAGAGGTACTACTAGTAAGAATTTCAGATCGTTGGCATTTTCTTTTGCACATCTACGTTTATCAGCCTGAACCCTGTAAGCAACTGGCGGAGGAGGAAAATCATGCGGACTATAACTAGATATGGCGGCTCTTTCTGACATGGTGATTCGTTCCAACTACCTTGGTTGGTTTTCTTATGTATTTACAGACCATATGAAATAATGACAGAAATAATGTTAGTGGATTATAATTTAGTACATAAGTAAATATTCCCTACCAGAATTGTTTTTAATTCTCTAGTGTGTTTGTGTGTTCTTGAAGTTAACACATTTCACGACAACACATTACAAAATAAATATAATGAATGTTAAAATACTGCAGAATATATTGATTTTATTTATTTCAATGACTGCAATGTAGCGTACGGTTTAGCACAATAAAATTATTTGTTTGATATTGTTTTGTTCTTTCAGCGAAGTTATATTAATGAAAATGGATCACAGACGTTTTTAAAGTAAACAAACTGCTTCATTTAAACAACCCTAAAATTATTTGGCAACTGGGTTAAAACTACTGAAGTTGAAGAAAAAAAACCCCAACTGGGATTTAAACACGGAAAATTTATGTTAACAAGATCCAGTCCCCTTACTCACACTACTAAAGAGAGTAGGCCATGGCGTTAGCTAGCTGAAAGTTGAAAACAATGTTTCTGAGTAAACCAGCTGCATTCATACGGTTTAACATAAATGAATATTCGTCAACCAAATCTATTCGGTACTAGCAGCACAGTCTTATTCTCAGCGTAGGTCATAATACAATGAAACACTAGTCTATTTTTTAAACACAATAATTCTAAAGAACAGAACAATGAAGTCGTCTTATGTTACAATGGATTAATCACATATGCATTAAAGACATGTATTATTATTATTATTTTGCTAAGAGTGGTATATAATCTACACCGACATGATATGAGTGCCTGCAAAGAATATACCCATAACGGGTTTTTTAAAAACTGCCTAATTGGAATAAATACCAGACATCAATAAATTTACTTATTTAACTTAATTTGTTAAAAATTAAAAAAAAATTACGCCATGAAGCAGCAATATATATTAAAATACTAAATATATATTTTTTATGTTCTAATAACATAATCCCGGCAAAGTGAACAATTGTCCACTTTTCCCTGTTCGCTTTGCCCACTTGACCGCTAACAAATTCAGAACAGATTTTCTAAATTAAAACTAACCGGAATGAAATTAGGCCCGAGTAGAATATGATGAGCAGAAATTACGCATTATTTAAAAGATATAACTTTTTGATAAAGACATTATTGTCGTATGATACATTTAGATACTTACTATAAAATTTTTTTAGCAAAAATCTGCAAAACACAAAATGTCTCATCACTTCCAACACATCAGCTTCTCGGAAGTGTTTATGGGTTCCTAGATGTCATTAGTTGCAGGTGCTTCCCACTGCGTCTCAAAATTTTATTATTTTATTTTAGTCTTTTTGAGTGAGTGAATTATTATTTTTGCCATGTACTAATTCAGAGCTACTTATTTTTTTGTCGAAAAATTCCTGAATATGGCACGAAAAATTCACGTGACACAGAGAAATACGTAGATATAACAAATAACCCACATGAGTATTTATTGAGGCCTGTTCTGAGTGCTATATATTTGAGTGGATAGTATTTGAGAGAGCGCACAGCCCCTATAATTTTCGAACTTCACTTTTGACATACATTTTAAGGATTCTAACTCAGTTTTTTAACACAAAATATTAAAACTAACAAAAACCTCATAAACCAAAAATTATCGTTTAATCAGTCAACTCAACGAAAAAATATAAAAGGCATACAATTGTATTAAAATCGTCTAAAAATCAACTCTATAAATATCGAGAAAAAAATTAAATCAAAACTGTAAAAGCGAAAGTTGATATAAATGTCATAAAAATTTTATACACGAATAGAAATATAAAATGAATACAAAATAAAAAGAAATGTTAAAAATGCAAGTTAAAACTAAGTCCAAAAAACATTTAGAATAAAAAAAATTCATTCATCCCTCCCCCACCCCCTACCTTGTTAGAAAGAACTGGGGTGGCCACCCTCTTATTGCAGACAATTTTTTTTACCGTCAGGAATTGTGAACATATGGTGCTGGTTTATTGAGTTTATGTGTTAACCAACAAAACTGCCCAGGATCCACCGTTTTCGTGTAAAACGCACACAAATTCTTCGCTGCAGTGTTACAGTGTCTAGCACATAGGCAATACTAGGAACTTACTTACGTCTACGTTATGCTGTAGATATGGTGGACATTTTTAACACGTATTGTATACAGCATTAATAAGCAACAATATTTCGTTTGTAATAAATATGAATTAAAACAGGGAGAAAACGTGTGTTGGTAGGGACTAGTAAAATTTAGTTCTCTAGCAAAATACTGTTACAACTGAATGCGCATGAATTTGGTGCGTTGTCCTCTGGTGTAATTTTGTGGACTTAGTTAAGCGTAGTTTGCACGGGGCGGAGGAATACCCTGGAAGTAGAACTTCAGCAGGGCTTCAGAAAAGTGTGAAGTAACCGTGAATGGATTATATTGCCTACTCGCCTGGAACTGTATCGCTGCCGCTGGAAATTTTGTGTGCGTTTTACCCGGAAACGGAGAGTCCTGGGCAGTTGCAACAAGAGGGTCGATTTTAACCAGCCCATGCCGCTCAAAAACCACCAACAAACGTTCATTTCTGACAGTAAAAAAGTTCTCCAAAAAAATAAAAGGTGGCCAGTCCTATTATTTTTTTATCACGTGTTGAGTATCAATGTCAGTTTGCTCTTAGGTTGAATATTCCGGTAACATAAAGTAATATTCGGATAAACCTAATCCAATTTAATTTCTTTCCCGATATTTTGCAACAATAAAATTTAAAATCTCCGTATTCAAGGTCTTGCATCCATCTCCATTGATATTCAATTTAGTCAATGTGTCCTGTATACTCCCTTCTTAATTTAGCACAAGGAATCACTTCATAAAGTTTATCGGCCGAATTCCGCCCCCCCCCCCCAACCAGTGAATGAGTTTCTAGCTGTGTACCCCGCCCTGCAACGGACGTAACGAAATTTTCGATATTCGCAACAACGTCACAGGTAACAGTAGAAAAAGTAACATAAAAGAGAGAATTTTGCCCATCCCTTAGAAGATGACGACAAATGCCCATTGCTGGAAGTAGGGTGGGGGAGGGGGACACACTTCCGTTTCCCTCACGCCCACCGCTGTCCACAAGAACACAAAGTTGTAGCAGTAGGCGCTCCGGCGACATAATACAGTGACGTAGCTGGCACAACACTGATTGCCACGTTCAAAACAGCCAACAGCTGGCACTGACGTATGTCCCTTGAGAGACAGGGGGAAAGAGATTCGTCCAAGTTGAGCTGGAGGTAAGGCGAGGATGCCCCCGCGACATACGGGGCAGCAGTAGCTGAGCGGGTAACTACTGCTAACCGCTCAGCAAGGCGAACCGGGTTCAGTCCCCGGGCCGGATCGTGCCGGATGCCGTTGGTTGGCGGGTCTTCTCGGGGATCTCCCATTCCCTTCATTCCGACGCCGCTCCATATTCACATCAATCACCCCCATCGGCTCTCAAGACCTCGCTGTTAAAAGCCGTCCAAATCTCTTCACTCACCGCAGCGCCATATTTCCGTCGCGGGCTGCCACCCGCTCGCCTGCACGTCCAGGTTCCACACGAGGTCTTCGCCTCTCTTCTTGCCACACGGGAATACTTCCATCAGACGAGCTGTTTGCAGGGGCTTGAATTCTTTCACCAGGTGTGTAGGCCTAATGATATTTCAGAGCTTTGGCGTATGCGGAGGAAATGTGACATTCAGCCACAATGTTGGTACGCGCGCACTCCCGCACCCGATACGGTCGCTGTGATACCTGTTATACGCGGTCCCGGCGCTGTGGGGAGTGACATCCTCGATCCTCCCCTCCCTCTAGGCAGACATGATCAACGTTGCGTCGCCCTGCGGCCAGGGTAATGGTTGCCACAGGGGCTGTGATCGCCCCCTTGCCGGAAGGGTCGATGACTTGAGAGAATGAACAGAAATTTTCGGGTAACCATTGTCCTTGGCGCAACCCGACATGTAGCGAAGATTCTGGACCCGGGCCGACGACACTATAAATACCTCCCGCAGCCGGAGAGCAGGCAATATTTTTTGTAGCCATCTGGCTGAAGTGTGGTAATATGGTAAAGTCTGTTGTAGCAAGAGATACTAGTGGAGAGGACGGACGACGGCAGAGGGCGCGAGACGATGACAGACGAGAGTGTGTGGGGCGTGGGCGTACGTTAGGGTATGGTATCCGACCCGTCGAGGGGCGTTGTAGAACATCATGGACTGTGGAATGTGGAATGAAGTGAGGTGGGACTGTATGAGCATGTGATATAGACTTTATTGTAAATATTAGTACTGTTAATATGGACAAATATTTTATAAAATAATTCAATACATTTTAATCCACTGCTAATTCAGACTATCTTAGTTATTTTATGACATTAATTTCTGCAAGGAAATGGACAATTATGTAAATATTTGTTGTAAATATCAAGTGATGGCCATTTATTGTGAGATATTAAGTCGAGAGTGTTTTATTTGTATTGTTTGTAAATACATTACGAAATTATTATTTACTATTTTACTTCATTAAGAACCTCAGCCCCTTCAAGAACCTAGCCAAGCCCACTGACTTCGAGAAATTGTAACAGTAGTGTCAGAAGGGGGAGGGGGTGAAATAATTCATTAATTTAATAATAAAATTATAAAATAATGCATATTTTTAATTATTTACATATACTTATGTAATTATAGCAATATGCCACATAATTAGATTTGCGTCACAGTATATGATACCTATAAAATGGCGGCAGATATGTAAACACTGCCTGCTTTAATTGAAAGACTAATTGGCCAAATAAATACTGTTAAGGAGTCTGTAAATATTCCAATTAGTAGTATTAATGAATTTGTAATAGTGAAATCAGTTGTGTTAGGGAATATGTAAATATTCAAAGTAGTAGTGTTAGGGAATCTGTAAATATTCAAAGTAGTAGTGTTAGGGAATCTGTAAATATTCAAAGTAGTAGTGTTAGGGAATCTGTAAATATTACAAATGAGAATGTAAATACAAAATACAGAGTGTAAATGAATCTGCAAATATCCAAAAAGGCAGTGCTAGTAACTGCCTTAGTGATGGACAAGAAAGTAGAAATTGTTAACGAAAGAGAAGATAAGAAATAGACGGTGTGAATGAAAATGTTCACCGAAAGATCAAAGATAAAAGCACGCTATTGAACAACAAAATAGACCGTGTGGACTAGCAAATTGATAATGTGAGCAAGGTAATGGATAGTGTTAGAGAAAGTATGGACAGTGTCAATGAAATGATGTACAGTACCGAGTATAAGGTAGAACAGGAGATGAGCGCCCTCAAGAAGGAATGGCAACAGGGAAGAAACTATACAGAAGCGAAGAGGGAGCTGATATTGACTACCACCGAGCCGACGAGTGCGGGCAGTGAGAAGAAGGTAGGGGTCACCGCCAATAGAGCATCGCAGGATAGACCCAGCAGCTCTGCAGTGCGGGTATGGCTCAGCGAGGGGCGTGTAAAGGCATCACAATAAAGCACGCCCCACACGATGGACAGACGCCTTGGTGCGAATACCGGCGCCAGTTCGCGATAGTCGCAGTCCTGTCTGGTTAGACTGACGAGCAGCGGGCGTACTACCTGGCGACTGTACTGAGGGGATCTGCGCTGAGCATACTGCAGTCCCTACCAGAACTATTTCGACAGGAGTATTCGACACTGATATCGACCTTGGAGCTGCGATTCGGCGACCGATACATGCGACGGGCCCTCCATGCCCAACTGCGAAGCCGCGCTCAGCGACCAGGAAAACCACTGCAGGACCTGTGGCAGGAAATTATGCTGCTGTCCCACTTGTCTCTGGAGGAGCGTGCCGGGGAAGCCACGAGATGTCATCGCAGTCCACTTTGTCGTGGATGCTATTGCCGATGCATATGTGCGCAGAGCTGTACGCCTGGCATTGCCACGCAGCATGCAGGATGCCCTGGCACGAGCATTCGAGGTGGAATCGACGAAGAAGGAGCCGACGCTCCCAAGTAGAGGAAAGTAAGCTCATTTTATATCAGTAACTTTTTTTAAAATGTAACCTCATAGAGCAGTGGCAAACTTTAAGGCAGTGGCGAATATCCACCCTATTACATAGTCCGCAGTTACTGTCATTTATTCTGCATGCGTCGTTTTTACTCAACTATATTTTCATAGCTTTCGCACTGGGCTTTAGCATTTGAGAATCTGTTGGAACTGTTCAAAACAATCAGTACACAAAGTATCCCAGCATGTTACACAATTGTGTTTCAAACACCCACGGAAAAATTACAAATTAGCAATCATTTATAAATAGTTGTAACTTTTAAATACTAACTAGAATCATTAAAATAGTTTACCATTATAAACGTATGAATCTAGCGAGTTCAACACCCTTCATCACACGCTGCACCAGTCTATAATTCAGCCCACGTGACAACTGCCATTTCATAAACATCACTCATATAAACGATAAAACATAGGTTAAAGTATATTTACCCCTGTAATGGGTAGCCACATTTATCACAGTTTCGTAACTGGCCTAGGTATGGTAAAGAAAACACACGAACAAATTTATTCACCAAATTTAAGTGATTTCCGCAGGAAGAAAAATAAACACCCAGTTCTGCAGCATACCATTTCATCAATATCGCCGACTTCGATTCATAGCCTTTCCATCATCACATCTAAATAAAGATTTTAATGTATCGTTATACATTAAAATCGCCATTTAATTCTAAATTACCCATTTAAACATTATTATTTGTGCTGTAATAAGTATGAGTCATGCTAAAATTGAAAACATGTAATTTTCTAGCTGCGAAACTTGTGAAGAAATAGCGACAGGCTCTGGCTATTCAAGTGTCTTCCTCGGCGATAAAAAGGAAAAAAATACGATGAAAATAAGGGTTTTGCAGGGGCTAGGTTTTGCGTTACTCAAACAATAAATAACTATATTTTAATAACACTGAATTACATCTTCACCAGCGCTACCTACATTTGCATTTTAATAAGAAATGTTTAAATCACCAGTAACGTACTGAAACTCAGTTTAATAACATTATCTTTTTTCTGTAAACAATTCGTTACTAGCCGTTCTTAACAAAACAGTGCTCTCAATTTTCTTAATTTATGTTGATTCCGAAAAGGAGTTATCATTTATAAATAATGTATATCTAAGGGAAAGGCTTCACTCAATAATAATGAATTATTTACTATTAAAAACAATACTTAATGTATGTGGTATATGATTAGTTAAAAAAAAAATCAAACAATCTACACCTGGGGTAGTTTTTAAAATATATATTTAAAGAAGTGTGGAGATACTGTGAATGCACTATAACAACGTATTTATCCACGGCAGTGAATTCATTCGTTTTCAATTGATTCGAAGTACAAAATCTTTTTGTAATACAATAAGACTAAATCAGTAATGGCCTTACATATGTAATAAAAAACACATTGGCTTGTCCGAGATTTGCACCCGCAGCCTTCGAGTGGGAAGGTAAACGCCATGTTGAGCGTTTGTTACGGAGACTGGATACGAACAAGAAACTAATTTGCAGCCATTCGTAACTGTTTACTTATCCAGCTGTGTAGATGATTCCCAGCCCCCTCCTACCATCCCACTCGTTTTCCACTTGCATTCCATCCTCCTTCCTATCTAACAAGGGGGAAAAATCCTGAATTACGGCCGGGAGCAGAGGAAGTGCAAGGGACTCGCCTGGGTGACGAGTACACATGTCATTATACGAGCGAGTGCTTGCGGTCGGAAGGATGTGCTTAGCATGCGATCGCCGCCCCAAACCATCCGAGTTAGGCACCCTAATGAAGTGGCTGTCGCTTGCAAGAGCAGTTTCGTCGGGATTGTTGATGGGAAGGGAGGGGGCGGGGAATGAGAGGCGGTGTTGCATGTGCATCGGCCCCTCGATCTTCCCACGCCATCGTACTCCCCTCCCCACCCCCCCTCCGAAATTTTCTACCCGCAACCCTCCTCCCTTTACCCTGCATCACTCATCACTTCAAGTCACGCACTCAGCTACCTACCTCTCTTCCTCGAGGTAATGTGCACTGACGACCGAGTCATCTGCACTGACTGGAAACATTTTTTTTTTTTTTTTTTTTTTTTTTTTTTTTTTTTTTTTTTTTTTTTTTTTTTTTTTTTGTATGGAGGTAGGGAAAATTAGCCACACTTGTTTTGGTAACTGTCCCTGCGTGGAGCCGTGGGTTCATTGTCCCAGCGACCTGAAAAACATGTGTCTTCGACACAAGAAAAATATCCATGTGCCATACATTTACTCCAGCGTTTGAAATCCACCTTAAAATATAATTATTTATGCCGCAACAGTTTTTTTCTTAATGGCTTCGTCAAGGCATGTTTTTTCTGTCGCTGTTTGGTCTTCGTCAGAGTTGAAAAACAACTAAATACTAGTTATTTCAACACGCCCACATTAGTTTTGTCAACTATGTGCATTTACTACGCAGATGATAAAATTTACGCTGGTGTATAAATAATTATTGCACAAATTTAGTCTTCATTATATAGTTTAAAATACAGTTTGTTTTGAAAACATGGTCACATGGACTGCCAAGTAACTTTCCTTTTCAGTAAGGAGGAAGGACAAATTACCGGAGTGCGACACATAACGCCGTGGTTAAGACTCGCCAGCGGGCGAACTCAGTGGCTTCTCTGCGGTGGCTTGTAATTATACATTTTTGGAACTTCTATATTTGTACATAATATTACGTAGAGCGAGAACGAACCTTCCAAACTGGTGTATGAGTATTTTTATGCAGTATTTTTAATTTGTTGGCCAGAGACTTTTGCAATGCCACGTGAATTAATGGATTGTAATTTAAAAATAAATTTTTTGCCGCCAAAAGTCTGAACTTGGAAAATATTCTTTCGTACATTCAATTATAAGTTCATACAATATCGTTGACGGAGCATGGCTCAGATGGGTGTTTGATGTTGAGCACGTCTAACTTCATCCCCAAGGGCGGGGTTGGGGATCGTTGTATGGGTGACGGAGTGAGGCACATTTGGTTACACCTCCTCCCCCCCCCCTTCGGGGATCGGAAGGTGTCTCACTTTTAATTGCCTGTAAAACACTAACACCGTTTTATGTGTTACATATAGATGACTGGGTTCTGTCTCCCACCACCAGGGCCGCATAGCCCGACCCTGGTTACACACTAGCTGCGCACTCATTTCATATTATTCTGCACCAAACCCAACCAAGTCTTTCTTCGCTATCTAACAACTCGCCCTGCTTTCTCCAGATCCAGTCCAGTTAAAGTAACATACATTTATTCTCCGCGACTGTGGAGCGGATTTTCCCAGTGACATGGCAAAAGCAATATCTCACTATGAAAATTATTTTTAAATAATAGTTCAAATTAGATTCTCCTAGAGAAAAAATTTAACAAATTTATAAACACATTCCAGATTATTTGATAAAATTTGTTCCAAGGAAAAAATTTATTGCCGTATTTTGTCTTCAAATTTTACTGTCAGATGTAGTTCAAGGAGAAAATTTGACATTGTGATGGGGCTTAACATTGACAAACGCCTCAGACTGCAAGGGGTATGTGAACGCCGTCTGTGGCGTGCTGAGTGACAAAATGTAGTGTTTTTGGACGAGTCCTGCTTCAACATGTCCTACAGTGATGGCCGCATATGTGTTAAACCTCAATATGACATCCTGCATTGTGGAGCGGCATATCGGACAAATACCAAGTGTGATTTTTTTTGCGCCATTGGATAACACATGCGGTCTCAACTCCTACGTATTGAGGGCAATCTGAACAGCAACCGCATCAGGGAGGTTTAGAGCCCGAGGTATTGCCCTTCCTTCAGGAGGCTCTACATGCCATATTTCCGCAGCACAATACCCAGACCCATGTGGCGAGGAATGCGCAAGCCTTCTTCAATGAACGACGGGTGCCACTACTTCTCTGGCCTGCACGTTCGCCTGAAATGTTGCACATCGAACATGTCAGGGATATGGTTGGTCGGCGACTTGTACTTGGATCCCCTTAAACGTACACCGTACATAACTCTATATCTCTTCTGACATTTTATAAGCGGGGGTCCTAAATTGCAGGACGTGTAAGGTAAATATGTATCATTTTAAGTTTGGGGTCACTAACGCCAACTACTTCTTTAAGAGAGGTTCTGGAAATGACCAGTTGGAAAAGAGAAATAACTTTCTTCATTTCTGGATCCACACGCGAGTTATCGCATCGGAGCTCTGAATGAACACAATCTGTAATTTTTTTAATCACCTAATCGCTTATGGCTCTAGGTTCTCGCGGGACATTGGGGGATGTTGAGTGAGTAACCTTTGCGTAACAGGAAACTTTAATATAAACCTATAGACGTTACACACCTCTGCAAATTACCGATGAAGGAAACCTGAACCATTGCGTCTTGGAGCACAGAATTACCAGATAGGTCATTGCCATTTACGTTAAACGTAAATAAAGAAATACTCCATTTACTTAAAAAATGAGCAATAATTACGTTAGCAATTTCCACTGAATGAAGGCATTTAAAATACCATCGCAGTCCTTAAACCTACACACAACACCCAACGCAGCTGGCCCCTGGAAAGCTGCAACCATACCGTGTTGACCATATGGCGGATTGCCGAGCATTCGCCTTTTTGGCAACATTTTGAAAGCTGTAGCGTCTCGAACATATTCGTTCAGCGCATGTATCAAATAGACAACGATCTACACCATATTTAAAAAAAAGACGTTAGATTCCAGTTTCGTTACATATATACAGCTTATTTTAATACGTATTTAATTACAATTTATCGGTTATATTTACAAGAAATGTATTTACGAGAGAATTCGGTTGAGCATTTTCAGTACAAGTTCTCCTCGGGATGTTTATAGCCGATGATGAAGCAATTTAGACCGCATATTTACGACATTTGTTTTATTTTCACTTGCCAAGCCACTCGTCGGACCTAATGTATAAAAAATTATGATAAATTTTACAACCGGGAATATCCACTTCATAAAAATAATAATGAGGAAAAGCACATCGGCCCTGATCGTATTTCGCAGATATATGTATCTGTCCTCAATACATACATGCTGAATTGAGCCGTAAAAATTGCAACCGAATGACTTTGCAGCACTTGAATAAAACAAGGTTTTGCCGTTATTAGTAAGACTACTATCCTCTACATTAAAAATATTCAAATAATTAGCTGAAGTTTTCAAAAGCTTAAGTAGAAAAGCCCTATGTTTGAAAATGTCGATTCAGCAGGAGTTTTTTTACCAGATTTAATGGCAATCGGCATAATACGTCTTAAATCTAGAGAGTTGTTGAGAGATTTGGGTGGCTCTTAACGAGATCTTGAGAGCCGATAAGGGATAAACGAGATTATAATGGAGCAGCACCGGAATGCAAGGGTGGGGTAAACGGGATATTCCCGAGAAAACCCGCCGACCAACGGTATCGTCCGACGCGATTCCCACTTGCGAAAATCCGGGAGTGACCCGGCCGGGGATTAAGTCCGATTCGCCTTAGTGGGAGGCAAGCAGTCTAACCGCTTAGCCACCGTGGCCCCATAACTTCCTGAGATATATCACAGTATTTTTTTGGGACGCCTCTTTCATTTATGAAGGACAATTGGAAGTATCACGTAGATAATTCAGTGCATACGTTAAGTATATAATTAAGGCTGCCATATTAGGTTTTAAATGGTTCAAAGTCTCGATAAATATACATTACAGATTTAAACGACCGAGGCCACAGTTTTGAAAATAAGTGACTGCTCTATGGAATGTAATGATGACCTTTACTACAACTTGCGTGCCACTTCAAGAAATTACTGCACTGGGTCAATAAATTACTGAAGAATATTTAAATAAAATTTTACTATAAAAATATTTTCCAACTTGGTGGATTAGAGAATATTAATTTATATGTTTATTGCACACCATAAGCTTATGTCAAATAAGTTCAAATCGTTTTTGTAGTTCCTAAAATGTGACGTAAATTATTTTTTTTAGTGAGCTCCATCTTTAAAATTGGCGTGAGTAAGAAGCTACAAGTGACTGAAATGAAGCTTAATTCTCACTGTAAATACTGTCAGCGTACCAGAAGCGACTGCAATATGTAGAAGAAATCGCTAAATACGGTATACTAACTGATAAAATTCAACCACTCTGTATTAGAAATAAGAGCTTGTTATTAAAATTTTTACCAATTTAGGTGTCCTACGACAGAAAACTAGTTTGGTGGTTGCAAAGAAAAGAGGGCGTGAATAAGCTTGTTCAATGGCTGAAACAGGCACTACAAGTATAGCAAACTTAAGTGAAATAAGAATAATTGTTAGATATATGTGAATTGAGGTAAACTTCTTTAAAGTCTTTCTTATTGGAAGGCATGAGTTTCATGTTTTAAAATTATTTACGTCTAGGTAACCTAACTTAACACTACCTGTACGCTAAATTAGGTGGGAATTATGTACGTGATTCCCAAGATATGATGTTAAAACTTTGTGTTTTCACGCAATATTATCTTAAGAAACGACTGACAAAAAAAGATGCATTGATTTAGCGTCTTAAGGGCTTTGCCTAACACGACTATAGCGACGGAGATAATTGGTTAATCGATGTTAAAGAAATTGCTTCGAAATCCAACAAATCTAAAGATAACTGTTCCGAACAAAATAATATTCAACGCAATTTTCATAGAGAATACTGGAACCTTAATAGTTGATAATAAATGCGAGAACTGGCCCACAGACTCCCAAATATTCGAGCCTCAATTTCGACAAAGATTTTAAAGAATTTAAACTCAGTTTTAGACAGAAATTCTCAAAATACCAAGAACTGTCCTTTCACCAATCTACTGAATGAAAAAGATGTAAATAACCATAGAATTTTATACACTATATTAATATTTAAGACAATTTAATATTACTCATTGATTGTCTATTTTTCATATCTTTTAAACCTTTATATGATAAACGAATACATTTATGGTGAATTTATTTTATATCACTCTGCACGCTTTTATATCACACTCCACACTCCCTAACATGTATAAGTTCTTGCGTGCTAAAAGTCGTTGGCTGCAGTATAGCTTTTTTTTTTTTTTTTGAGCTAGCCTCTCTCGTAATTGAAAATCAGTTTGGCGTGTTTGGTTACGGATGGAATGGTGATCAAAGTATGAATGAAAAGCTTTAGTTGGAAAAGCTGATCAGCGCCTAGCCGGCCAGTTGTCTTGATATGAGCTTTCACAATGTGTGTGTGCTCGAATAAAGTATGTGAGCAATCGGATTGTTAATTTTTGGGCATTCAGAATAAGTAGAGAAGACATACACTTGTATCGTAAAAGCCAGTGTTTAAGTTGAAAAAAAAAATCAGTTCAGCAGTGTTGAGAGCTTTACGTGAGTTTTTTTATTAGTACTAATGAGTAATGTGCGTGGGTATTAAAATTGTCAGAACTCTTTTACTACAAGAGGCGGGATTTCAGTCGGGCTTGAATGACAGTCTATTGTCTTCTCTTTTCTAAAAAAAAACAACACATATTTAAGTGCGTGTATGTAGAGTGAATACATTGGCGGAAAGATAATGCCCGCTTCGTAGATACCAATTCCCGAATCCCACTATTGAACGGTTATTTCGTAAATGGCTGCAGCCTCCCCTATAAAAATCATATGACTTGCACTCCTGATTAGCAGATTAGCATGCATGTTTTTAGAAATGCATGATTTTAAAATATATTACATTCACTCTAGTCGAGTTTAAACGAAGACATTGTTCAGTATGAGAAATTTTGTCCATGTGAAAGCATGCACTAGTTGGAAAAGTAAGTGCTGGCAAACGCCGCGTCACTATCTATTCAGATGAATTGGCAGTGTTATTGGATGAGTCGCGATCCAGTGAAGGAAACACACAAAGATGATAAAAACCAGTGTACTGTATCTTCGCAAATTTTTTGGAGGTGGGGGGGGGGGGGGTTTGAAGGAAGGGTAATTTCATCAAAATAACCCCAGAGGCCACTTACGTAAGGTATACTGCATACGAACTGCAGCGTTGCGTGTGAAGGAACAACAAGAGCAGCAGCACAATGGGGCGGGAACGCACACGCTCTTGAGCGCAGGAGCATAAATTTTGCGTGGAAGCGGCTCACCGTGGCCCCACGGCAATTACCCGCCGCCGGAATCAAGGCCGCGAAGAGGAATTAACGGGTTTTCGGGCACCGTGCCCGCGCAACGTTAATTCACGTGTCGCCGGTCCCCGTGGAGTTGGATCGACGGCGCACAGGAAGTCGGCCCGCCGGTACATTGCATGTCGCGCCGTTTTGGTGTGATTTAAACGAGAGCTTTCTTTCCTTTATTTTTTTTTTTTTCACTATAACCCCGGTACCCGAGCCGGCGGATGCGTGTAAACCTGTCATTACACCGCGCAGGTTTATTTCGGCGATTCGTTATTTATTTATTTATTTTTTTACTTTTCTTTTTCTCCTTTCAGGGTTTTACGACTGCGCTGGTCACGCAACGTTACGCTCTGCCAGACGTTTACGGCTGGGTTGCGTTCCGCGCAGCCCGGATTGGTTCCGAATATCCTCACCCCCACTCCCTCCTTCTCACCTCCTCCTTCCTCCCTTCCATTTGTCATGTTCGCCAAAATCATAACTACCGCGCCCGAGGACCGTGAAGCTACGATCGCGCCTGTGGGAGCGTAGCTGTGCAACTTCAGCCGCGAGATGGCGAAGAACGTGAGGACGTCGTAAAAGTGCCTGGACAAGAGGTTCGTCGGTCCCGCGAGAAATTCCGAGACGTTCGCCGTGGAGCTACACATGCCCCGTATAATCCATTCGTGGTTACTCGGCACTTTCCTGAATCCCTGCCGAAGCTCTACTTCCAGGATATTCCTCCGTCTCGTGCTAACTAAGCGTAACTAGGCCTGTTGGAAATTACGCCGAAGGACGACGCACCGAATTCGTGCGCGCTCACTTGTAATGATATTTTGCACGAGAACTATTTATTACTGGGAGCTACCAACACACATGTTCTCGCATTGTTTATATTCACATTTATTATAAATTATATATTATAATTTATAAAAAATGTACGTAGAAACTTCATTTAACGAAAAATAAGATACTTTTATATCAACAAAGGTATAAGACGGTTATGATACATGACGTATTTGGAAAATAACTTAACACGTCATTCATGGGGTGATTTTCCGAAGGTTTGAATCAATAAGTGTAAAGAAACCGCGAATTGACTATACCCCACATATCACATACCTTAAGGCTGTCGCCTGGTTTGAAATCAATGAGAATTTGGTATGGGTAGGAAAACATGCTAACGAAATTCGGTTTCCTTGTCTTTTTCTGGCGTTCCTGTTAAATATAGTTACGTAACACCGGGGAATTCCTTTTTAAGCAGGAAAATACGTGCTTCCTAACTAGCGAAGCCTTTTGTAACATTGATCTATAGCCTGTTTCCTGGAAAGATCAGAAAACCTATTATTTCAACAGAAAATTACTGAAACACAAATTGCTATACTTGCGTCGATACAGAGCGCGAGAGTGTCATTTCTCACACTCAGGTTTGGTTTCAAGTATATATCTTTAAAATTGGCTTTAAAACCCCAAATTTAATTAACATGTTTTTCCTTATACCAAAATCTCACTGATTGTAAACCAAGAAACAGTCTTAAGGGTACTGGGAACCAAGAAGTACATTTTTTTATATTCTCAAGGTATGCTGTTCAACTTGTAGACACTAAATACAATTACAGTGGGACAACTGATTCCTTGCGTACAAAATTTAGGACTGAATATTTTCTTTTACACAGTAGTGTGTTAAATTCACAATTTTAGTGTTTTTTCAACGTACAAATAAGTAAATGCTGTTTACGATAAAGTAAGCACTTTTGACATCAACCTTAGAAATATTTTACTGCTCCTACCTGCTTATATTGTAACGGACGAACTGAGTGGCATGCGCCCAGTAAAGTTAGTAACGATGAATGGAAAGTAGTTCCATATATTAACATCTAATAAAAAGTGTGATGATACCATTTGTTATAACTTAAATTATTCCTTTCACTTTTTTTTTATTTTAATATATCGAAGCGTAAAAATTAGACCATTTGTTAAATATTAACTTTTGTAATAATCTCAAATTTCCAGTTGACAGACGCATGGATAAAATAATGTGGTCCATGGTAATATTAATTTTACATAAGGCGGAAAAAGATATACCGTCATACAAGTAGATCTTAAGCAGGGCTTTCAAAAGTGCTAATTTTATTTGAATAGCCTATAAAACTAAGAGGGTGCAGCGAGGTATGTAACAGCGCCGGAATGCAGGGGCGGCGAAATGAGAGATCCCCGAGAAAATCCGCCCACCAGCGGCATCGTCCGGCACGATTCTCACTTGCGAGAATTTGGGTGTGACCCGGCCGGGTATTGAACCCGGTTAGTCTTGGTGGGAGGGGAACAGTCTAACCGTTCAGCCACTGTGGCCTATTAGATTGAATTTGCAAAGCAAAATGCATGCCATGTGGAATATAAAACATTCATTAAATTAAAAAACTTAAAATAATATAGAGACAAATAGGCGAGAATAATATATACTCCAAATATTTTGGGGAGGGATATCTCATCGCCAACAGGTTTGAAAATGGGCGCCATGGGAGGTCTCTGGTTGTAGATGCTAAAAACACGAGTTGCTAGCATACTCTAGTAGATAGTAATGAAAATCACATGTGTAAACAGCACAGTCTAATGATCTAATATCGAGACAATGGGTGGCTAAATTGATTGATGTGGGAAGATAGGTCATGTGTTACAAAAAAAGCCAATAATGATTTTAAAATTTAATTTCAATTTTGTTTGTAACATTTGTGTGTGTAAATTTTTATAAATGGCCCCCTTCAAGTTTTGTGGTAATTTCTTTTCAGAGTTTTTCCAATTTTTCTCGACATTTTTTTTAAGTTCGTGTGTTTACCGTGGTTCAAGGTCATCCACATCCAATATGGTGGCCGTGGTCAATAACGTAAGTTTTCCCTCAATTTTTAAATACATATTTTTTTTTCTTTCCAATTTTTGAGTTTAAGTTTTCTGAGGTCAAGGTCACTGTCAACGACATCCAACGTAATGGTTGGGGTCTGTAGTGTAAACAACTATGGCCGCGCCTGGCCGACGGGCGCTACCTCGGCCTGTTACGTCAACCGAGTTGACTGGTGGCTCCTAGCTTCTTCTCCCCCCATCCCTGTGCCCGACTTACCATTGTCCTTCTCGTGTAATCAAGTTCAACCGAACTTTGTATGCTGGGAGTACCCTTATATCATAAACAATAAAACGTGTCTGCACAAAGCCTCGTACGGCCACCACATTGTAAGGTAGTGATGCTTTTATAACAAATCTTGGGAAACAATGATCTGACACCCACCAATTGCGCACACAAGTATTACTTCAGAGGCCATGTAAACTTATTTTCAGAATGGTGACACTTTAAATACATTTTTATCACATGTTTATTTTATCTCAGTCTAGGAGTACGACCTACTTCATCGCGTGTACTTGCGTACATAACACAAAAGTGAAACTTCTGGTTTTCATGTTATTGAACTGAATTATGATAGCGTACGTCTCTGAAAGTTCCAAAATATAGCAGTAGATTCGATTAGATCGTCACAACATAATATGGTCCAAGCATCTCGTTTTGTGACCAATGATAATGACAGATGTACAAATATGATCAAGTTATCAATCCATCCAAGACATTTTTGCATTATCTTATGTCCTTTCTTTTCCCCCAGTTCGATGCAGTTTTCTTCGCACCGCCTAAGTCATTAATGAGAATTGGTGGATTGTACAGTTAACCCTCTCCCTCAGCGGTAGTAACATTTTATGTAAGCAGCTTTATATTATATAGTCTATTCACAGTTTCTTCACACTATTTGAACCTAACTTTTGAAAAATCACCCTATGTATTACGTATTTGGTTGTCTCCTAAATATGTCATGTATCACAAGCGTTTTATACTTCTGTTAACAAAAAAGTATCTTATTTTTCGTTCAATTGAAGTTTTATCAATATTTTATTTATAAATTATATTTCATTAAAAATAATTATGAATAAAAACAGTGAGAGAACATGTGTGTTGGTAGCAGCTAATAAGAAATAGTTCTCAAAAAAAAAATCATTACAACTAAGTGTGCATGAATTTAAGTGAAATAAAGTGAAGAGAATTGGACGGCTCTTAAATCGAGGTCTTGAGATGCGATGAGGGTAATTGTGGTGAGTATGGAGCAGCGCCGGAATGCAAGGGCGGGGGAAACGGGAGAGCCCCGAGAAATCCCGCCCACCGAAGGCATCGTCCGGCACGATTCCGACATGCGAAAATCCGGAGTGACCAGGCCGGGGATTTAACCCGGATCTCAAAGGGGGAGGCGAGTATGCTAACCGCTCATCCACTGTGGTCCCTGTGCACAAATTCGGTGCGTTGTTCTTTGGTTTAATTTTCTAGACGTATTTAAGCCTGGAGGAATATCTTTGAAGTAGAATTTTAGCAAAGCTTCAGAAAAGTGTAAAGTAACCGTGAATTGATTATAGTATAAGCTGTTCACGGTAAAATGAGCACTTTTGAAAGCCCTGATTAAGATCTACCTATATGCGTGTTGTGTATTTTATCGCCTTATGTAAAATTAACATTGCATTCATGCGTCGGTCAAGTGAAACTGTGAAATTATTATAAAAGTAAATGTTTTACAAATATGCTCATTTCTATACGTTGATGCATTAAAAAAAAAAACAGAAAATTAAAGAAGTAATTTAAGTTATCACAAATAATTACCTAACCCTTTTTTCAACGTTAAGATATAGAACTATTTCCCAACCACCGTTACCATCTTTACTGGGCTTATGCCACTCAGTGTGCGCGTTTAAATATACGCAGGTACCGGGCAGTGGAATTTTTCTAAGGTTGATTTCAAAAGTGCTTACTTTACCGTGAACAGCCTTTAAATGGTAGTTGTATGTAATTTGTACTTGTCTGTGTCGAATGTACACTCAACAAATATTGCTTTATATTCCAGCAGAGGACATCACTCTCCTGTCACTATAGGGCACATGGTTCGATTACCGGCGGGGCTTCACTCAGATTTCTACACGCGGTAAACGTGGCAGATGTTGCCTCTGACCGATGGGTTTTCTCAGGTAGTTACAGTTCCCCCACGACTGCATCCCGTCGTTGCACCAGCTTTTAACCCCGTTTCACGCTCATCGTCACTGTTAAGAGCGTCAGTTTTCCACGCCCTAAAAAGAGTGTAAAGGCTGTTCACGATAAAGTGAGCACTTTTGAAATAAACCTTTGAAAATATCGTAACGTCGAATAAAAAGTGTTAGGTAACCATCTGCGATAATTTAAATTATTTCTCTCGCTTTTTTTTAATGCACCTAAGTGCAAAACTGAGCAAATTTATAGAATATTTACTTTCAAAATAATTTCACTGTTTCGCTTCATCGACGCATGAATCAAGGTTTGAGGGCCGTTGCAATGTTAGTTTTACATAAGGCGAATGAATACACAAGATGCATACAAGTAGATCTTAAGCAGGGCTTTCAAAAGTGCTCATTTTAACGTGAACCGCCTATACATGTTCATTCGTATGGTTCCCATTAAAAAGCCGTTCAATATTTTAGAGCAGTGTCTGTTTTCGAATAGCAGTCAAAGAATTTTTCATGTCCGAATACTAGTTCACGTTTTCAATTTCCGTCTCCAAAATCTATTATTTTTAAGTCAAAAAAAGTTTAATACGAGTGATTCACATTCATTTTCAAGCATGAATCTTCCAGTACAGACTATTTAACATAGCATAGGGGCATGCAGTACAGCTTTGTCTTTATTATTACAGAATTAAGAGTGCGCGTCAGTTCAGTGTCGTGTAGATAAAGGCTACCAGACATGAAATACGTATCGCTAGGTCACCCTTAGTGCTTCTAGTGCTTAGACATGCAAAATGCGTCCAGCCAGACGGTGATTGTAATTTGTATTGATTGAATTTATTAATTGTAAATAGCAAGTGATAGCAATTTATTGTAGGAGATTGAGTCGAGAATATTTCGTTTACAGTCATTGTAATTAATTGGGAAATTACAATTAACTCTTTATTTAATTAAGACCTGCATTTCTTAAAGAACCTGGTTAAGCCCACCGACTTCTGAGAACAAGACGAATATGTTATCTCATTCGCTCAGTCTCTCTGGCTGTTTAGGAGATTACCTGATCTCTCTCGCTGGCTGTTTAGGACGTTACATATCTGCATGGCCAGGCTAAAAGTAAATAAATGCAACTAATTTCGCTTCCATACACGTGCCTGTTCTACGACGCGGATGTTTTTAGGTCGTGTTCGTGAGCGTGCGTGGGTATGCTGATCAGATCTCTCGCTGGCTATTTAGGACACTACTTGCCTGTCTGGCCGGCATCACAATGAATAAATTCTAAATAGCTTCTCCTATGTGCATTATCTTTTTCTATGGCACGAATGAATACTTTCAGGTCGTGTGCCTCAGCGTGCGTGGGTATGCCTACGGATTAAAGACGACGTAAAACGATTTTCGTCTTCTGCGCATGTACCCAACATTGATTCGCGGTCCCCCTCCCTCTTCACCCCCCCTCCTGACAAGCACAGAACCACGCATAACAGGAGCCCACGTCCAATGCGAGAGTCCGCGCACGTGCTTCTATACACAGTATAAAACGAAGTCGCCCGGCCGCGTGTGCCTGTGTACTCAGATAAGACTTCTAAGCTACTTGATGGATTTTGAAGCGGTTTTCGCCGTAGTTTAGAGAATTTCTTGAGAAAGGATTAAGTGTATGAAAAATTAACATTTAATGTAAGGATAGTAAAGAAATGTCGGCGTTTTATAATAAAGTCGGAAAAAGCCCCCTTTTCGGGCGCTTACATGGCGTACGCTGACTAAACCATAAGAGATACACCAAATTAATGTACTACAGAATTGTAGATCTCGAAAAGGTCTACAAAAAGGTCCACATGGCATATGTTATTTTTTAAAGATGACCTACAGTAACAATTTTTGTCCTTTAAAATTTGATTAAAAATAGGGGTCCACTTGCGAAGACTTTTTGAACAATACATTATTAATCCTATGTTAGTTACCTTAAGCATTTAGTGTATATACTTTATGTAAACCTAAACAACTCCATATTTGTAAATGGCACCCACCCGCGCGAGGCCGGGGCGGATCGCTTGTACACAATATGAAAGGTTGGTGGGTTGACGAACATTGAAATGTAAACAAACATGTTCGTTACTGTTCACCACGTGACTTTGGCAGCTGTATGGGTGATGGGGCAAATTTTTTAATAATTCGATAGGTTTTCATACATCGTGTATTGGGACTGACTTCAGTTATTTAATTACATTTATTTCTTCGATGTAATTGTGAATGGCATTGATAGGTTTTATAAATCGTAAATAACAAGTGATAGCAAATAGAGATATTGAGTCGAGAATATAATTTTGCTGTCGTTATAATGAATCGGGAAATTACGACTAACTCTTTTATTTAATTACGAACTCCTACCCTTACAGAACCGTGTTAAGCCCACTGACTTTTGAGAAATTGTAGCAATGTGAATAAAATACTCTGACTAACTTCAGCGTATTGTTTTTGCCTTACAATTAGGTTAGATCAATTATAAAAATATCTGAGATCACTTGCTTGCATGAACAACGTTCTAACTCAAGTCCTATCTACGGTGTTTTAGATAGAGCTACCTACAGACAGAAAAACAGTCCAATTTCCGAACACGTAGAGTGGCTACGGTGCAACTGGAATGAGCACTCTACCCCAATTTCCCTACATTCCCCTATACGGGGATATTTGAGATATCTCCTGCTGGCTATTTAGTACATCGCCTGTTTGTCTGGCCGGCACTACAGTACACCAGTAAATAAATAGGGACGAATAACTTCGCTTCTATAGCAGTACCTGTTCTAGGAACGCGCGTTCGCAGGTCGTGTGCCTCAGCGCGGGTGCTTGTCGAGCTCCTTGCCCCGCGATGACAAAGCGAAGGAGCCAAGTAAGTGTGGGGGGGATTTCACTTGCAAATGACCGGCGTTCGCTACCCGGTTGCGGTTCACGGCTGGGACACGACACGGACGATAATAACAGAAACAATTGTCCGTCACGGCCATTGCTTCTCCCGCGCGGTGGCGCAGCGACGAGCCGGGTTTTGTTGTTCTCTCCGAGTGTGTTTTAATTTTCTTTTCTGTCACTTGTAGCGCTGCTGGTATCTCCGGCTGTATCTCCCGCGCCGGTAGCGGAGGAGTCTTCCAGACTCATCACCGGAACTGGAACACCCAGCCCGCCGTCGCGCCGGTGCCGTTCTCTCTCTCCCTCCTCTCTCTCTCTCTCTCTCTCTCTCTCTCTCTCTCTCTCTCTCTCTCTCTCTCTCTCTCTCTCTCTCAATCTCTCTCACTCTCTCTCTCTCTCAATCTCTCTCTCAATCTCTCTCTCTCTCGCTCTCTCTCTCTCTCGCATTGTGGCAATTTAAATAAATTACACCTCTTTCATAACAAAATGCACTGCTCGAACTAATTGTGTCTGGTGCGCAAATAAAAAATCCGACGGCGTTAATACTACTACATACACAACGAACTGAAGTCTGTTCACGATAAAGTGAGTACTGTTGAAATCAACCTTATAAATAAGGTTACTATCCCTACCTGTATGTATTTTAACGGGCGAACTGAGTGACATACGCCCAGTAAAGTTGGTCGCGTCGAATAAAAAGTGTTAGGTAACCATTTGTAACGACTTAAATTATTTATCACGCTTCATAATTATTTTACAGCACCAAAGTGTAAAAATGAGCAGATTTGAAAACTATTTACTTTTCTAATAATTTCACAATTTCACTGGACCATAGCATGAGTAAAGTGATGAGGTATATTAAATGTTAATTTTACATAGAGCGTAAAGCTACACAACGTGCATACAAGTAGGTTTTAAGCAGGGCTTTCAAAAGTGCTCATTTTACCGTGAACAGCCTATACCTATAAAAACACGTGAATAAAATTCTTTGCTTTCGAACTTTAAAGGTCCCACCCACGTCGTTCGCATCTCATCGAGCAGTTCAGATATAGTCTGTTCACGATAAAGTGAGCACTTTTTAAGGCCCTTCTAAATTCTTCCTTTCATCCAATTTCCATTATCCTGCTGCTTTTTAATATAAACATTGCAATGTGACCACCCACAAAATTTAATGCCTTAGGCTGCAATAACATATATTTATTAGTGGTTAATGTCTGTTGGGAGGGATTTAAATGTGCTCACTTTACCGTGAACAGCCTATACCAAATAATTAAGCCTACTATAGCCCATTCGCGATAACTTCCAACTTTTCTAAAGCCGTAGCTAAAGTTCTACATCCAGGATATTCGACCGCGTCATGCAAACAATGCATTACCTCATCTAGAAAAAATATTACACCAAAGGGACAACGCACCGCGTTCGTGCGCACTCAGTGTAATAATATTTTGCATACGAACTATTTCTTACTAGGCATTACCAACATACCTATTTTCTCACTGTTTTTAATCACATAAATATCAAATGGAATATTATGATTTGAAGAGATAATATAAGAATTCCAATTTAAGCAAATGTAAGGTACTTTTATGTCAACAGAAGTATAAAACACCTATGATACGTGACATATTGAGGTAACAACCAAACACGTCACATATATTAGCCTATGATTTTCAAAGGTTTGTTTAATAAAAGTGAGAAGAAACCACGAATAGACTATAGCAAATGTGGTACATTGAAAATACTATTACGTTCTCGTTGAGAAAGAAAAAGTTTTATTTGGGGGGGGGGGCGGGGAGGCGACCACGTAAATGTAGCAGTTAGATTACACGCCTCCCACCAAGGCGAAACGGGTTCGATTCCCGGCGGGGTCGCTCCCGGATTTTCGCATGTGGGAATCGTGCAGGACTATACCGCTGGTCGGCGGGTCTTCTCGGGGATCTCCCGTTTCCTCCGCCCCTGCTTTCCGATTACGCTCCTTACTCACCTCACTTCACTCTAATAGCATGGGCGTGGGCATTCTAACTCACATTTGACGAATTAGATTATCGATTTGATTGATTTTATTAATTAGGTTGATTAATCGACAAATTAATGCGATCAAATTATTGGATTGAAATGATCTTAATCCGATGGAATTAATTTGATGTTTGATCTAATAAGTGTGATCTTAGACATTTGATACAATACATTTAATTAAATTTCTATGATGAAAATTTTTGGGGGGATTGTATATTTGGAATGTGCAAGAGTGTCATAAGGGTCATGGGTATTTACTTCTTATTACTGGAGAGCAGCAGCAGCTTCGATGTTCACTATTGGGCGTCTGTCGGTCGATGAAACGAGGAGGTATATGTGCAGGTGTACATATGTATTGTGTAACAGTGTTATAATTTATATTTTTAGGGGATAAATATCGTATTGAGGAGGGGAAGGAGGGTGTTTTCAGGAAAGGGACGTAGGAGTTCCTTCCTGTTTGCTGTCTGGAAGGGGGGGGGGGGTCGGGAGCACCAAGACAGGTCTGCCTTGGCCGATGTCGGAGAGTATATTGTATACGTGTAATGGTTGAATTCGAAAAAAAAAAAAAATAACGAAGTATAGTATTTCGGCAAAATGAAATATATAGCAATGTATTTAACGACGAGATGTTACAAACAGGATATATTTTATTACAAAATAATAAAATACACGTAACAAATTATTATCTAACCACAAAGAAATATTCTTACTAGTAGTATGAAAAGGAGAGTTCTGACGCAGGGGCTTAGAGCTGGGGACACCTTGGATGATGTCACAAGGGAAAAAATTCGCATATGTGCAATTTAACGGCAAAATTTTTCGCTATTTCCCTCGCGCCTGTGGCGGCCATCTTGGTAGTGGACCTCCTGCTCTGTCATTTTGGAGAAAGGGTTCCCTCAGAGTACTGCCGCACATGTTATTGTCTTCCTAATCAAAATGCGAGTTTCATGCTCTTGCATTCCGACCTGTGTGGAGCACCTCACTGACCACCAATATGGTGACCATTGCACAATCCGGCAGGCAGTTTGCACAATGTGGACGAATCGTGCAGAAATCGAGAAATATCCATCCACATTGTGCAAGATTGAGAAAGCATTCTTAGCAGACACCTTGGACCTCATGCTCTGTCATTCTGGAGCAGATGTTCCCTCCGAGTGCTGCTGTGCAGTATTTCTACCTTTTTAGTGCGAGTTTCGCGCTCTCACATTCCAAACATGGTGGCCATATTGGAAGCGAACCTCCTGCTCTGTCATTCCAGAGCACAGGTTCCCTACACAGGCTACAAGTCGTCATAGGTGACCACGATCTGGCCGCCCCACTAATCGCCAAAATGGTGACCGACTCCTCGCATCGAAGCCATCGCCACCACTTGTGTATGAGGAGTCAAGGGGAGGTGAGGAGTCAGATAAGGGGGTCAGGGAGGGGTCACTGGGGTTTCTCTCCGAGCACAGCGACAAGGGAGCCAGCGTGCAAACTACCTGTAACAAGAGCAGATATCCATTCTGGCATCGTGCTCAGCATTACTGGCTATATGGCATTGTAATATGTCATATTGACAGATTCTGGACTTGCAACTAGCTATTCAATATTGGGACACCACCACCAACAATTAGTATTATTTTAACCTTATATACATAATGTATATAAAGCAAAACAAAATAACCATCAGTGTGGATGTCAGAATATGGAATATGTTCCTTTACAACACCGAAACGGAAAATAAAACCTTGCTAAAACAAACAAAGAAATGTGAATGGAACAACACGGCAGATGAGAGGAAAGAGAAGATTACAGGTGGATAGGTAGATGAAGAGTGAAAGAGGGATAAAGTGCATTGTGTGTAAGAAGAAAAGCAGCTTCGATACGGACTACCAGACACTACCATGTTACACGATACATATACTAGTTTCCACATTCACCCCGCAGTAAGAAAAGCATTGTGCCACCAGAGAGGATGAGAAAACAGAGTTCTTCGGGTCGGAGACAAAACTCAAATCCCCCTGACCAATTGTAGATATTTTACATTGAGTATGTAAATAGCAGTAGAAAGAGAGAGGTTGTGGAGATAATTGAATGTGATGTAGAGAGAGATTGTGTAAAAGCATATACTGAAAACCAGAGTTTCGAAAACAAACATGCACCAGGACACTGATCGTACGCCTGTGCGGGATTTCAATTCAAGTCAGTCATGAACTACTCTCCCTCCCTTGTTATTAACTTTACTGGATGCATGCCAGTTAGTGAAGTGAAGAGATTTGGGCGGCTCTTAACTTCGAGGTCTTTAGAGTCGATGAGGGTGATTGAAGCCAATAGGGATCAGCACTCCAATGAAGGGGTGAGGAAAATGGGAGATCCCGAGAAAACCCACCGACCAACGGCATCGTCTGGTACGATTCCCACTTGTGGAAATCCGGTGATCCAGCCAGGGATTGAACCCGGTTCGTCTTGGTGGGAGGAGAGCATACTAATCGCGCAACCACCCTGGCCCCTTCATGCCAGTTAGTGTTCCTATTAAAACACATATTTGCAGCTCGGGAAGATTACATTTTTTAAGGCTCAGATTCCCATCTTTCGCAGAAATTCTTCGTTTTAGCATCATAAATCGGGTTCATAGTAATTAATGACATTATACGATTATAGAAAATTCCCATTTTTCGAGTTATTTAATATTTTTGTTCGTAATTTTAATTGTGTGTGATCTTCATGTTGTAAAGTGCTAGGAACTTAAACTACTCAAAAAAAGTGTTGCATCAGATATTTATTGTATCACAGATGCCATAATGTAACATTTCCCCTTGATGCGAGCATGTTGCAAATGCATGTCTTACAAAACAACACAAAAATTGCAAAAAGTTCAATTTTGTATCATAACAATAAACAAAATACACTATAGCTCTCTGTTTGTTTGGGAAACACCATTGTTCTCTTCTTTTTTGTTGTCACTCTCATCATGGATCAATACAGTTTGTGATCTCGAGAACTCACAAGATCCATGGTGGGTCGAGGCATGCTGAGAATTACATTATCCAGTCGCTTGTGTGGCAATTTTCTCCATTCTGTCTGAGCTGCCAATATCAGCTACTGAACATCGCTGGGTTGTTGGTGGCAAGCTTGAATGGCAATTTCCATAAGGTCCCAGGCATTATTTGTGCTGTTCATGTCTGGAATTACTGCTGGCCAATTCACTCTTCGAATACCGGCTTGCTGATGGTATTGATCAACGACTCTAGTATGGTGTGCTTGGGTATTGTCATCCACCAGCAAAAAAATGTCACCTAATGCCTGTCGGTAATGGTGCACAACAATTTGATGGATATCTGCAATGTACTGGCGAGCTGTCATTGTCCCCTCAATACGACATTCAAGCATGTTTCCTGCCCAGACCAGGATTACTCATCTTCAGTATGCATGGACTTATTGCATAGCACGGTGCCTTGCCTGTGCGCCTCGTCTTCTCCACACCCTCGACCTTCTGAAATCTAGCCTAAAACATATCCACGTCTCATCAGTGAACAGAAAATGGGACGATTCTTCAGCTACTCACTCTTGATCCTGTGCCCATTGCAAGTGGTTCTGCTGATGTTGTCTGTTTGCTATAGGGGCGTGTCATGGGTCTCCTAACATGTGTAGGCCTCTCTCGAAGACGATTGAGCACAGTCTGGTCAAAGATTTGTACACCTGAGGCTGTTCGGAGACGATCTCGTAGCTCCTTTGCTGTTGAGGTATTCTTCCAAGATGCATTAATTCTCATACAGCGGTCCTGAGCAGATGGGAAACTCGGGTGACCAGATCGTGGTCGATTATTGGCATTAAAAGTGTCTATGTATGGCCTCCAGATCCTAGACACATCACTTTGTGACACACCCACAGTTTCAGTGTACATTGTACAACACCACTTTGTACGAGAGAAATGATCCTAGCACTTTGCAACTTTGTTATTGTGTGCCGGGACATGATTCAATTACTTCTGCAGTCAAGCCCTCACCACCAATCTTCACATCGCTGAATGCAAACAAGCTGACATTCGTCTGTCGCAGAGACAGCGCACCAACAGTGAACTACAGTCAAGTGGGAACCATATGTTTCAACAAAAATGCTAGAAAATTGCGTAAAAATGTTTTCCGAGTAATAACGTTGGAACATTTTTGACTTTTCATTTGATGCAAAACTTTTTTTGAGCAGTTTATTTATATTTTATCAATAAGTTCCTGAATTTTTGCAAGAAGGAAGTATCATACAGCGATAATTTGATACAAAAGTGTTACACAACTTCTAATTGTAAATTATTTGTAATCAAACATTTCCAATAATATCAATGAGACTAAAATTATGACATGAAAATGAAGAATTTCTGCATAGGTGACGCCAAAACCTAAGGCTCCCGACTACGAAAAGAACACACACTTCAGACTAAGGCTCTTGAGTGCTTTCAAGACATCACATACACTATAAATATCATTACAGAGTACCCCAAAATGGCTAAAAACTGGTTTTTTTCGAAGCGTTGTATCTCAAAATATATGGGTCAGATACATACAAAACTATTCACGGGCTCTGCATTTAGCCTTACTGCATTCTTTCTGGCAATAAAATAATAGGATTACTGCTGAAAGATTCAGAGGTACACACAGTGCATGGAGAATACTGCACGTCAGTTTATAGCATTGTGCTTAGCGACAATGGCGTACTTGATACGCGAGGCATTTTCGCCATTATCGCTCCTGCGCCTCCTGGCCGGAAACATGGAAAAATCTCGATGTATAGTCTATCTCGTATAAGGTGGCGAGATTTTGACAGTCAGTGAGTGATATCTTGATGTATACGAAACAAACAAAGTGCCGTTTACAAAATCGTGTATCAGCTGATGCACGAACGGACTAAACTTAATATTCAGTAGGCTATTCTGAGTGCACTGGCGACACAAGTCAGATAAGTACAAAATACGTGATAACAAATAGTTCCTAGATTAATTAATATATTTCATTTTACGTGGTCACGAAACAGCAGTTGTAAGTGTTACAAACTAATATTTGTGTCAATGTAAGAATGTATAGGTGTTCAAAATTAAAGGCGCAATAAGAAGATTCATAGCCGAATGAAAAGCGACTTCAAACCTTAGATCTTTTCATGTCGTATTCTCACTGTCCATCCATGCTTTCCATGTGTGCTTGGTATTAATTCCAAAAGTCTACAGAAATTTTACATGGTAATATTGAATAATTTTTTCAAATTTTTCAAATTATTTTTCTTTGTGTATCCTCTAATAGACACACCAGCTGATGGTGAAAGTATGCATTAATGAAAAGGTAAACATTCGTTGAACTGTCAAAATCTTGCCAGCTTATATTATACGTAAAGTAGAAGGGAGCCAAAGGTTGATTCCGAAAGTGCTCACTTCACCGTGAACAAACTTTACCCGACAGCACCCCCTCCTGGCAATCGAAGACGACTGTTTACGAGCATACATCACAGCAGGCTGGCGCATTGGTGACTACCAGTTCGTGCAGAGCAGAAATGTGCGTCATAGCAGATATTTGCAGCGGGATTTCAAAAAGGAGGTTGGAATTGCCGCTTAATGCTGGGTGGTGGGTGACGAGAGAAGTGGAATGTGCAACGGTGGAGTGTTCGCCCGAGCCGAGAAATGCAACCGAACGGGATGTGGGTACGTGCGTCGGTCCAGCGAACGAGTTGCGGTGACCTGCTCGTCGCTTCCTGAACCATTGTTCCAGTTCGCCAGAGGTCACATCGGGAAGACGAGTCCGTACATGTCATAGCAGCTCCCTCTCTTTGACTCCTAATATCTCTCTTTCTCTTACTCTCAATACTTTACTTTATGACACAACTCTTAGGATTGGGGCCTACAGGGGGTAGGTAACTACAGATAGCTATTCAATAAGTAAGATCCTTTCTACTATACACATTTATTATAATTAACTCTATAATTGAACAGATCGATACATATGACATAAATAGGACAAGGATAGGGTAGATTGCAGTTCTGCCTGGAGCTCATCCAGACCTTGGTCTCTCGTAGCCTTCTGCTTCGTGCTGATCCGGCACTGTAAGTCGTCACAATTCAATCACTCACTACCATCTGGGGGGGAGGGGTTCGATGCTCTGACCATTTATAGCCTGGCGGCAGTAGGTCAGTTGATGTTTGTTGAATAAACAGGGGGCTCTCAAAGGGATATACAGTGCAGACAACCTTAACTGGTGTGTGCGGCCCCCTGGCACCTGCCCCACTTCCCCTCCCCCTCCCAGGTTGAAATAGCAGGCCATCCCGGCTGCTGTAGGGTGCATGGTTCGTTAGTAGTATTCTGATAGGGCTGGGTTGAAGCTGTTGGGTCGAGGAGCTCAGGCATATGTTGTCGACACGTAGGTGCTTGGTGGCATTCGTGATTATACCTAGAGGCAGTGTAGAGGGTGGTATACCAAATTCGAGCCATCGTTTTACACAGAGGAAGAACTGCATTGGAGAGTATTGAAAAAGTTTGGTAAGGTAGGAAAATATATTAACTTTACATTGAGCAAAAAGAACAATTAGGTTTAAATGTTGAAATGCTGTAAAAAAAAAATAGCCGAAGCACTTTATGTAGTGAGACCATGGGATAGAAGGAGGTATATCCAACGCCACATTTAATGTTACAAACCCCAAAGACTAGACGGGGGATGTGGGAAGAGGGGATTCGATGTTTGTGTGAGCGCATGTGGTATTAGTTCACTCACAATATGCCAGGAAGTTATTTTTTATCAAATTGTACAATTTCAGATTTTATGTGCCTGCAGGCTTAAAAATGGGATTGAAACTTTATAATTGGTATCATTTAAAATACTAGAGACAATGTTTAAAACATCAATAATACACAAAAGGGAAATTTATATTCTAGGTAACTACCTGTATGAAAGTAGTGTTGGCACACCAAAGTTGGCTGTGCTGCATGGGCAAACTGTGTTTTGTTAACTCAGGCGCAGCGATATTACTAGTGAGCTGGCCATTTGTCGACTGTCGGTTTGTTATATTTTCTTTTTACAACCTGATCTTATGTTACTCACCAGCATGATAAGCAGATAAGTACAGCATAATACATTAACAACACCTTTACATGATGCTAGAAGAAGTTAAAATATGCGATGGTTTTTGTTTTCATGAACCATTGACAACTTCGCTAAATTTTAGTTTGGAACATTTCAAAATGTAGATTTATAGGAGCATAGCGTAATAACAGTATACAATACTTAGAATATACAATTTACAAATAGTATTGTGACAACATACATTAATTTACACAATCAAAAATTTTTGTTACCCATATGTTAGTTATAGGACATGGCTGGCCTTGATAATTGAAAGAGTTTTTGCACTTATGATTAATGATTTCGTTGTAAAAGTTTTTGTTTTGCATTTATGCTATGTACATTTTTTTTCAGAGTGTGATTTCGTATGATGTGAAACACTGGTTTTTATGTTTAGTGTGGACTTAATATATGTCACTTTGACAGGCACTCCCTACAGAGATAGTGTCCATGCTAAGTCCCGTTTTCACTTGGATAATATTAATGATAATGACGAATAGTTGTAGCAATCATTGAATTGAATATAGTTATATGCATGATTGATTGAACATATACAACAAATAAAAACAAGTATAAGGAAAACATTCCACTAATGTCTAACAATGCATCTTAAATTAAAGAGACCTCTCTCATAATTACAATGTGGTAAGTTCTTTATTTACTTCATGGTTTATTTATATATTAAAAGTAAATTAAAGGTTATAGTTATTATTAATAAGTATATGAGGTATTGGTTTCCCAGGTACCTAACCTTAAGACCTATGGTGTAAAGTTTTAAAACATCAACACATGTAGGTGTAATAGGGAGCAATTCATTGGATACACACTAAGAAAATACACAGTTTTACTAAGTACACATGTGTGTGTGTGTGTGTCTATATATATATATATGCTTAAGTTTGCAACATAACTGCAATTAAGATTGCTGAGTGAAAAAGGTCTTAACTGGCGTGAACTTTCTTACAACATTCTTGTAAAAGAGATACTTGGATGACTTGTAATTGCAAGAAGACATAAAATGTCAAGGACTTGAGATGTAATTCAATTAAAAATATACCTTTACTTATGCAGAATTGTACTACTAGTATGCAGAAATAAGTTCCAGATGGGAACAAAATAATGTTATTCTTTAGCAATTATAGCGCTTGGCCTTAAGTGGTACTGAATATTTCAAATAGCTGTGAAACTTACTCTTTGTTTACCCCATTATATGGATATACTATAACATTCTTTACTCATGTAGGCCTGGCTATCTACAAGCCTTATAAAAGGTATTCTTGCTTAGTTAGTATTTTGTAGACGTGTCAGAATCATTGTAACCTTGAGGAGTTTAATGTACATGACAACTATACAAAATAACAGTAGGCCTATAACGACCATTGACAGGTAGTCATAATGCATAGGGTCGAGTATGGAAAACAGTTTGTTGTTTCGATACTTGTATTGTGAATGATATTCTGGAAAAAACGGCCACTGGGTGTGATTTATTTGCCAGTTAGTGTCGAGTGCAGTACTTAGGTTGGAAAAATAAATACCAGTCGTGAGATGGATTTGTTGGAGGTGAAATGATTGTTGATTAAGCCAGTGTACTAGAATCACAGTTTTCTACAGAGGGACTATGGGTGCTCATATATTGCATAAGTGTGTGGCTTTCAGAATAATTTGGTAGCGTGTAGCAACATAGTAACCACAAGGAACATGTAGTTCAATCGTATCCTATTTGTAGTTTTGTGCATCAGTGTTGAGTGATATGTTCAAGTATCTTAACATATTACCTACTGGAGGGTTGGTAATGGCATGTGATGGAGGAGAATGGGGTGGATGGAGAATGAGTTCTCATGAGAACAATGAAATTTACATTTGGAGAACAGTTTGTTGGCATCTGACAGTAGGATGGCTTCTTTAACACATTTTGAGTTTCTGCGTGTTAGCGATTCCTTAGGGATGGCTATAACATCCAGGGAAATGTCTGATGATGGCGATATAGCCTTGTCAATACCTTTGTCGGGGTCAATTGCCACAATGGTGGATGGAACATGAGTTTTGCAAGTATGATTTTGGAAATGATTACATTGTAAATTTGCCAGTTTGCAGTGGTATGAAGGACAGGGATTTGTAATTTTATAGTCATTTTTATACTAGTAAAACTGCTCTCTGCCAACTGTACTTTCTAGTTGTTCAAATCATGTGTCAGCTGTGATTTGCTTACAGCCCTTAAGGGTAGGTGAATGATCTGGCAAGAGTGAACATAATTTTGAATCACTTCCTCACTCACTATGTCGTTTAAAAGTTGCAAAATGGCCATGGTTAGCAATGTGAATTGAAACTCAAATTTATTATAATTGCTAATTGTTGCCTGTTGACTGTACAAAATCTCTGACATGTCATTTATGGTTTGTGCTAATGAACTTGCCTTTTCTGTAAACTTGTGCTCAATTTCTGTGATCACCTGTTGTCTGTGAGTTCGTTTATCTAGGCATCCAGTCATGCATCATTGTCGAGTACTGCTCGCTTGATCGTGAGTACATTGCAGCACCATGATGCAACATCCCCAGGAGCTGGATACCATGCTTCTGATGGGAGCACGTGGAGACCTCGTCGATGAATTAGCAGAGAATTCCATGCTCTATGGCCTGTAAATTGTCATACAAGACTTGTGCATTTGTGCATGAATGTGACATGCGATTTGCATATGCCAAATGTAAATATTGGCCCAGGGTTTCGGGTGCTTGGGGAAATGTCAAGGGAATAGTGAATATAATGGGCAAACTGTCCTCGTACACGAAGTTTAGTGTTGCCTGCCGCCAGTCACTCCAGCATGCACACAATATGTGACAACATAGCTGACAGGATCACGCAGAGCACTGTCATGACCTTTACAGATTTGGAGTGGGCTCCCCACTCCTCATCTCGAAGGCGGCCATTGGTTTGCTGTAGCAATGGTAACGTGCATGCGCCTGCATAAGACGTGGATCGTGGACACCCAGTGTTGCAAACTGCACTTGATAGGGGTGGAAGCTCGACGTATCTGCTACTGAGACCCCCCCATGTACTGTGTAGTTGGCAGCTGTGACTCCCCTCTCCAGAACGTGGGAAAGCTGCAGAAGCCTCGGGGCATGTTAGCAGTGAGGAAGTCCGGTTGATACCTCGTATTGCCTTGTTTCTGCTATGCACACATTTTCTGAGGCCAGGCCACTGTCAGCACGTCCCCAGGTTCGGTGTGGACGGGCTGCTTAAGTGCTGCTTGGGCCGTTCACTCACCGGTTTAGGATTGTTCGTTGCTCCACAGATATAATGAGATTAACTGTAACACAAATTTCAAGGCATATAAAACACTAAACATAGAAAACTTATAACTAATTGTGACAACATACACATATTAACATATATATATACAGGTTTAGTATGATGAGTGCACACCGTGTCATATTTGGATATTCTGGTTTTGTTGGTGTGGATGCAGATTGTAGATTTGCCTAATATGTTAATGATTTGGTAAAGGACACGATAAAGATGGGTATAGCCATTTCACAGTTTTGCCTAAGGTTCTCGCACCAATGGTGTGCTCAGGGCGAATGTTGACTAGCAACTACTTGTGCTGGAAGGGCAGCTTCTACACCATGCAAGTAAAAGGGAGTGAACTTAGTCATAGTATTAATATTGTATTGTAATTAAAACAAATGAAATCTACTTAGAGGTCCCAGTTAGTTTGCTCTGTGTTTGCACAGGCAGTAAGTTGCTCCCCAATTAAGCGATTCGAAGCTTCTACACGCCTGTTACATCTGGGATTGTAGGTTGTAATCGTCAATTTCTTAATACCAAGGGACTGTGAAAGGTGGGTGAACAATTTAGAAGGTTGTGCCTCTGTCAATTAAAAGTTGTTCAGGGCAGCCAAATTAGAGAATGACCTGTTTGATAAAGTCCACACATGTGGCAGCGCCGATTGAGGGAACAGCCTTAGCAACGATATAGTAGGTCTCATACTCAGTCATGACTAAAATGTATTTATTTTTGCAGATAGTGGTGGGGAGAAGCCCTTTCGCATCCAAAGGCCAAGTTTTTAAGAGTGTGTGGTTGGTATGGATGTCATTTGACCCATCGGTTGAGAACTATTGGCCTTTGTTTTTTGACAAATGGGTTATGACTTTACATACCGCTTGACGTCGGCATTCATAATATCCCAATAATGAACTTGTTTAATTTTTCAAGTGTTTTGAGTATTCCTAAGCACCCGCCACCAAATATTGCACTGTGGTGGGCCTGTATAATCCCGTTGACATATATTTGGGGAATGAGTGTTAGTTTGGATGGACCCCTGGGGCATATTAATTTTCAGGAATATTTCGCTGCTTTCTGTGATTTCGTATATACAGTTCAAATGATGGTATTTAGTATCGGCCTGTTCGGGACTCAATAGTGCTAATTTGAGCTTTTTAATGTGGGGGTCATGATCGTACTCGCCTACAAATGGAGGTGTGCTAACTGTAATGAGGAATGAGAGAAAAATTGAATCATCATCAGTTTTTACATATTCCTGAACATGTGTATACACAGGTAAAAAATGTGGTATATAAGAGTTATTAACAATGAGTATTTTACATTTTAGCACAGGATCGATACAAGTTGTTTCTAAGTGTGGGGTGGAATTTTCTTTAATGATTTGGATATTGATTTGATAGAAGGTGGTAAGGATTTTGCAGATTGCGGGCATGGAGTAGATATCTTCATTCGCTAGTGTCTTGGCTATACTATCCTTATTCTGTTCCTGGTATTGAGATTTAACGTAATGCTTAATGTCCTCCCAGTGACCTTTGGTAAATTTAGCAATAGTAATTCGAATCTCATCCGCCTTATTTGTATCTTGTAACATGGCTTCTACCCAGGCTATATAGAGTGAGGTGCAATTTAACATACCCTCTTTAACCTCATAGGGAGCATCGTTAACTGTGACTGTTTCGGTCGGAACTGAAGAGGAGGTAGTAATGAGGCTTAAAGCATCAGGGAGGGTATTTAATTTACCTCATACGATATGGGCTTCAAAATCATATTTGCTGAGTGCAATATCCATTTTCTGATTTATAGTATTGTGTTCTGCCATATAATGTAAATACCTCAAGCTCGCATGGCCCACCTCAATTTTAAACAATCTACCATAAAGATACTGACGAAAATGATTGCAGAGATATCTAATTACACTAAGTTCCTTTTCTGTGGTATTCTAGGGTGATTCTTGAGCTGACAGTTTTTTTATGCAAAGGCAATAATAGCACATTGTTTTGATTGTTAGTCTGCCTGTAGGAGAGCCCCGCCAACGGCATCATTACTGGCATCACAGGCCAAAATTATTTCTCTGTCCTCATTGAATTTCTGTAATATAGGGGCTTGCAAAATTGTTTTATTTGGATTAACGATGCTTGTTGATGGGGT
This sequence comes from Dryococelus australis, assembly GCA_029891345.1. Taxonomy (NCBI): domain Eukaryota; kingdom Metazoa; phylum Arthropoda; class Insecta; order Phasmatodea; family Phasmatidae; genus Dryococelus; species Dryococelus australis. Next base: position 256,995,349 of record CM056995.1, read on the forward strand.
TCAATCCAATTACATGGTATATTGTGTTTCGTGAGAGCGATAAGTGGCTGAGCTAGTATTGCATAATTTATAATATAGCATCGCAAACGCAATGTCATCCCGAGAAAAGTGTGAAGCTACTTTATGTTTGCTGTGGGTGCCATTTTATCAATAGCTTCAAATTTTTCGGGGTCTGTGGAAATACCGTTAGGGGTGATAGTATGGCCGGGAACTTTGACAGTTTGCTGAGCAAATGTACATTTTTTGTATTTATTTTGACATTAAACATACATAAATGTTCAAAGACATTTTAACGTTAGCTAAATGTTCTTCAAAGGTATTCCCCAGGATAAAAATATTGTGTATATAGGCAATGGCCACTGTTCATCTTAGAGGACCTAATAGCTTATTGTTAAACATTTGAAAATATTGTGGGGAGGTGCTGAGACCCATTGGCATTATTTTATACTCATATAAACCCACACTATCAATCGTAAATGCTAATTTAAATCTATCCTCTTCCCTGTCAGGGATACTGTAAAATCCTGAGAATAAGTCGAGACTAGTGATGTAGAGGGAATTTCGGAGGGTATTCGGAATGTCCTCTGTCCTCGATAGTGGGTATTGTAAGCAGGTTAAATGCTGATTCAACTTTATAAAATCTGTTAAAAATCTTAAACCTCCACTTTTTTTTAGTAATGACAAGACTCGGCACAGAATAGGGGGATTCTGCTTCCTGAATAATTCCAGCATCTACCATATCCTTAATTTGCTTTAAAGCTCATCCCTGACATTGGGGCTAATTCTGTAAGGGCTGTTTGCTATTGGTTTTGTCGGTTGTAAGAACTAATTCTATTTCAAAATCCTTGGCCCCAGTTAATTAGAGAATGGAATTATCAAACTGAGCTTTAAATGTATAAAATATAATGTTAGAGATGGCAGTTGCCTGCATTCGTGTTAGCATTCTGTTTACAAAGGGCAATTCAGGAGGGTTAGATTCAAAGGAATCTAATGCTTGTAAGGAGTGTTTAATTGAGTGACTGGAATTGGTTGTAGAAGGCCCTAGGTGTAGCGAAACCTGTACTATTTTGTTGGGATAGTGGCCATGTATGAGCATTAAGTCGTATTTCAAAATTGGTATGATGTCATAATGCTTAATGAAGTCTATGCTGAGGATTAAGTCTTGTTATTGATTATCGGCAGTGAAAAACTATTGAGGATACATATGCCCTGCTATATTAAATTTAATAGTAGTTTCATACTTCGGTGGAATTAAAACACTAGTGGCCCCAACTATAGTTATGTCTTCCCATAATGGAAAAAGGCATTGGTCAGATATAAGTGTACTTGCCACACAACTGTGGGAACATCCAGTATCCAAGAGTGCATGATATCTTGACCCCTTAATTGTAACTGGAATTCAGGGTGTTGCTGTTGTGTGTATAGCATGTTCCACTTCCTGTGCAGGGCGTATATGTTTGTGTGAGGTGGTTGGAGGCACAGCCTCACTCAGTATGTTTGTCAATACAGGTTCAAACACAGATTCATCATTGCAGGCCTGGCTCACAGTATTGTGAAAACACTGTGTATTTGGGAGTGATGCGAGTCTTATGTGAGTTTTGTATGTAAGCTGTTCGAGGTGTAAGGCGAAATCTATTTTTGAAGTGCTTGAACCGATCCCCGATGTCTGTGGCAAACTCAAAAATTTGTTTGGGAAACAATTTACAGTTCCTAGTCTCGTACCCAGCATAGAAACAGAGTGCACACATTTAGCGTACAAGACTACATGGGCTGGCAACTTCCTGTTTGTGGGCTATGTGCCATGTTTGGTAACATCATGAACTGAGTCGAGCTGAGGCAGAGGTTTAGCAATGCTGGTTGGCCATGCAGGAGCAGAGGTGACACGCCCGCGTGTGTTGTCTTGGACCGGCTTTGTTCACACAATGTGCTGTGTCGACTGTTTACGTGACCTAGCTGCAATTTCCGTGTTTGTCGGCGGCTCTCCCCGTATTTGTTTAGACACTGCCTTGTGTGACGTAACTATAGCAGCTGGCTTCGCCGGCGGTGTGGAAATGTGTTTTGTAGGAACTGGCTTTGTCGGTGACGTAAAATGTATTTGTGACATGGAGTTTTGTACTCTATTGTCTGTTGGTGCACACACATTACTTTGCACAAGGTGTGGGTTGTGTGAGATGAGCAGGCTGCTACGGAAATTAAACCTAGCGATGTCGGCATACAAACTCTGTGGCATAAGTTTATTAAAAATGGCCCTACAAGCGTCTCGAACTAGGAACCGCTGTTCCTAGGTGGGAGAGATACGATTTTCCCTTTAACTGTCCCTATAAATGTACCCCTGTACCTGAGTATAATTTCTTGGCTGTGCCCTGAAGGGGAACGTCTCGTAGTGAGCACCATGTTTATAGAGGCCTTTGTGTGGTGGGTGTCTGTATGTTGCCCTTCTATGTGGCCATTCAATTACCGTGGGCCGATAGTACCTGGGCTTAACGTATGTGTTTGTGTGGGTGGTGGGTGGGGGTGGTAATTTAGTAGTGTGAATGATTCTCACTGGACGTGGGGATGGTGCAGTATACTTGTTTGCATTTTTAAGGTCGTGTATTTGCTGTTTCAACAAATGTATCTCCTTTTGGAGTTTAGCATGATGTGTGCTCTGCAAGTCCTGTTGTGTGCTTTGTTGGTGTCTGTACATACTCAACTCAATGTTTTTGATGTTTTGTTTCAATTGGTTCAATGTGGTATTTTCGAAGGGTACACATTTTTCTGCAAGGGTGGGTGATAGAGAGGCCCAAATTATGTTGACAAACTCTGATTCGGGTAGTTGTGGGTCACAGTTGTTTTTGTAGAATGTCAAGTTTTCTATGTGTGCGAGAGTACTGTGCCCTGGGTGTTGTTTGGTTGAGTGAAGGAGGTGTCTGTAGTGGTATGTAGTGTCGAGTTTTCTGAATGTCTGTAATAATGTATCTGCAATCTGTTGCCACGAGATTTCCTGTGCATTGGCGTAATATAAATTCTCATATGTTCTTTTGGCTGTCCATTCGAGATAAAACTTTAAATGCCAGTTTTTTTCTAATTCTGTCTGTTTATTTAGCTCACTTATGGTGTTGAAGGTGTCTAAAAATTCCTCAATGTTTTCGTGATTTACTCCTGAGAAGGTGGGAATGTGATGTGTTTCATGAAGTACAGTATTCACTGGAAATGGTGTGATTTGTGGTTGGATAGGTTAAATTATGGTGTTGTTAGTGTTTGTGGCATGAATATAAATTGGGTGTGTATTTGTTGTTTGCAGTGACCAGTGAGGGCATGGTGGAATATAACTGCTTGTACCACGCCGGTGAAATGTTGAGAGGTGTTGAGAAGTGCTTTCAAGGGTATAATGTGTTCGGTACTAGCACTGGGTAACTGGGTTAGAAACTGCTCGTGTATGTCTAGTGTTTGTGTCGGTGCGACTGATGCAAGTGTGAGTGTTTTAACTATATTTCTGATTGCCTGTGTTGTAGAATCGTGAGCTGTGGCCATCTCGACATGTTAGCATAGGTGGTGTAGTTTAATTGGTGCAGCACACTTAGTGTAACTTATAATTAATTCAAAATACAAAGAAAACAAGAGTTCGGAAAGCACTCCTGAAATAAAAAAAACCAGTGGAGTGTTTCTCGCGTAGAATAGAAACAGTTTGTCCCACATACAATTACAAGCAGAGAACATGCATTAACTATAAAGAAGCAGAGAATCATTTCTAGAGGGAGTGGGCCCTGTGACTTCGGACAGCATGGCTGGCTAGGTTGTCTACATGTGCATACTGCTGACTTGCGCTTATGCACTAACCTACCTCAATGATGCATACTGCATGCGCCTCGGCCACGGGGAAGCTAACAGATGTTATGCACGCGTGCTGGTTGCTGTGTTCTACACATGATTTACTAACAAAACTGACAATAAAGAATTACTGAAATAAAGAGCTACTAATAAAATGAAAGCACAAGGAAATACAATAGCAAAACAGGAAGACACAAAGTGCAATAATTAACATGAGCTTACTTGCCTAAGCGCGAGGTGGAAACGTGAGGTTCTCCACCAGTGTAGCAGCTCCCTCTCCTTAACTCCTAATATCTCTCTTAATTTTACTCTCAATACTTTACTTTATGACACAACTGTTAGGATTGGGGCCTACAGTGGGTTGGTAACTATAGATGGCTATTCAATAAGTAAAATCCTTTCTACTAAACACATTTATTATAATGAACTATATAATTGAACAGAGAAAAACGTTTGACATAAATAGAGCGAGGATACATTTACTTTACTTTGGTTTCTCGACATTAATTACAAGATCACTATAATGCAGTTACTCCCTAACCTTGCCAGCATACTATTTAGGTAATTTACTAATGGGGCCTCGAGATCTGGGATGTCACCCTACTGCCTAGCTAGTGTTATGCTCACAAATTATCTGTCGTAGGGCAGATTGCAGTTCTGCCTGGAGCTCCTCCAGACCCTGGTCTCTCATAGCCATCTGCTTCGTGCCGCTCCAGCACTGTACGTCGTCACAATTCAATCACTCACTGTCATCTGGTGGGGTGGGGGTTCGGCGCTCTGACGATTTATAGCCTGGCGGCAGTGGGTCAGTTGATGCTTGTTGAATAAACAGGGGGCTCGCAAATGAATCTATAGTGCAGATAACCTTAACTGGTATGTAGACTCGCGACCCCGACGATAAATCGTGTTCTGTGATGTGCTGGTCACCAAACAATTAATTATTTTACACGTATTTGTACCAAATACAGTTTACTCATAGACATTACTTGTAAATACAGTTACATGCTCGCTGCTTCGCATCCCGCGCGATCGAGTGGAAGTGGAGGAGAGCAGTTATATGATAGCGGCGGCAGCAAGAAAAGGACTGTTTTAGTACGAACCAGTGAGCGATAGGCTGGATACCACATTTCTGTTACAGAAAGTGAGCTGACACGATAATTATTTTTGTTGTGTATGCTGCAAATCCTGTTGTATTGATTTCTGCATTGATCTCAATAATACTATGCATCACTAATCTCGTCCTCTCAGCGTGACTCGGGGTGTTTTTAGGACGTACAGACGAAACAACAAAAAGTTACTGATAACTAATGAGACTACCATCCTCTACATGCATGCGAATAAATCTTAGTAAAATTCTTTTAGATGGTTTTCGCGTATTGGCGTCTCATTGACAGTAATATAATTAGAGATGAAACCAGAAATATGTGAAACAGTACAAAGACACGAGAGACTTGCCCGAATTAATAATTCCGAAAAACTCGTAAGATAAAGCTAGTTCGCAGTCAACTGCATCACGGAGGTAGCATTCGGATCACCAACTTCGGATGCAATCAGTCTAATGTTTTGAATGATGGGGTTCAATAACCTGAAATATTTACTTAGACATAATTTTGAAAATAAGTGTCTAAGCCAGTAAAGCACGCAAGTTCACATGGCCTACTATAACGCTACTTGGGTAAAAAATTTGATGGAAATCGGTTGATTGCTCTCCGAGATATGGCATAAATAACCTTATTTTCTTAAATGATGCTATCATACAAAATTTCTTAAAAAGAGGCACTGTACACAATGTTTGTAATAGATAATGTCAGCATAAAATATTTGATTGAAATGGTTCAGTTAAATAGATATGCTAAACATATGAAAATATTTATACGGCCACCATTTTTTTTATAATTGCCTGAACCCATTTAAATCATCCTATATAATTAGTAGACGATCTCTGTCCTCTAAGTCACTTGACACTCAACAGAAGTTCTTCAAATTTTGCAGAGCGAATCCTCAGGGTAAAATACATGGAATATAATTTTTGTTCACTTTAAATGTCTTGCTTCAATGTTGAGATACTTAAGTGGGGCCACAGTGGCTCAGTAGACAGAGCGATTCCAAGTGGGGCCTTAGTGGCTCAATGGATAGAACTATGTTAAGTGGGGCTACAGTGGCTTAGTGGATATAACTATATCAAGTGGAGCCGCAGTGGCCTAGTGGGTAGAGCGATTATAAGTGGGGCCGCAGTGGCTCAGTGGATAGAGAGATTCCAAGTGGGGCCACAGTGGCTCAGTGGATAGAACTATATCAAGTGGGGTCTCAGTGGCTCAGTGGATAGAGCGATTCAAAGTGGAGCCTTAGTGGCTCAGTGTATAATAACTATGTTAAGTGGAGCCGTAGTGGCCAAGCTGATAAAGAAATATTAAATGGGACCACAGTCGCTTCACTGTTGAGTTGATTTCACATAATTTCATTATTACCTACATATACGTATGCAATTTTTTTTTTCAGTCTTTGTATAATAACCAAATTTTTTAACATGGTAACTTTTCTAGCCCCGTGACAATACAAAAAAAAAGGCCATGGGCTGGGCCATCTGTAGGTGAGCAAAATTTTGTGGAAATTTGTCGAATTATTTCGTATATATAACAAAATGTTCAGTTTAATCTCCTGACACATCTAATCAAAAATTCGGCAATGGAAGATCTCTGTATGCATATCGGTTGATTGGTCCTCGAGATATGGCATAAAACCTCCTTTGATCGTGTGACGATCTTCATAAATTATATATTAACACATTTGATTATTGTCATAGATAAAATAAACAAAGTTAAATTTAAATGTGTTACATAGTTTCGTAGATATAGCACACTAAGCTAAAATGCTTGTATATGCTCCATTCAGAAAATAAGGGTCTTAAATACTCAAAATATATCAATTAATATATCCTACCACAGTACAACTTCTTCGCCAAAATCGGTTAATTGTTTCCCAAGATACGGCATCAATACTACATTAATTCATGTGGAACTATATTACAAAATGGCGGAGAAATAAGGCTTTGCATATACAGTTGTGATGCATATAACTGATACTGTCAGCATACAAATTATGTTGAAATTGGTAATGCAGTTCCGTAAATAAAAATTTTAGAGCTAAAATCTTTATAAAGCCGACATTTTGAAAATGTGTGTGTGACCGTCTCGAAATTTATTACATTATATAGCCTGCCATAGTGCTATTTTTTGCTAAAATTTAATAGAAATCGGTTATTTTTTCGGATACCACGTCATTTTAATTTGTCAAGTGATATTATTTTACAAAATAGCTGACAAAATAAATATTGCGCTTACATATTTTAATTTTTTATTATATACAACCATCATACAAAGTTTCAATGGAATTAATTACAAGGTTTCGACGATGTAAAATAATAAACTAAAATATCTATATGGCCGCCATTTTGAAAATAAGTAACTGACATACCTAACACATATTGGATGTTTGTTATATGTATACACTCCCATCATACCAAATTATGTCGGAATTGATTAAATGGTTTCGAAGATATCGCATAATATGCTAAAATAGTTAGACGGCCACCATTTTAAAATTAGTGTCTGACATACTTGAATCAAATTTGTACATATCAACTGCGGCAATACTACTTGATTGCCAAATTTGGTAGGAATCTGTCAATTACTTAACTTGCCAAATTTGAAGAAAATTGGTTTGAGTATTTTCCAGGTATAATGTAAAGGCTTTATTTTCTCATGTGGCGCTACGTTCCAAAATGGCTACCCAACAAAAATATTCACCTCAGAATTTAATGCTTACAACTTGCGCTGTCAGCATACAGAATTTGGTTAAAATCGGTTGAATGTTTTCCGAGATATAACATGTCACCGTAAATTTTTTAATGGCCGCCATTTTGAAAATAAGTGCCCGGCATGGTCTAAAACGATAAAAGTCAGGTGTTCTTAATACTATATGTGTATCGCGTTTTGTGAAATTCATTTGACGCGTTCAAAAATTGAAAAGAGGGGACCAACACACGCACAGACCACATGTAGACTTATATATACACACATAGTCTACACACACTCTGACAAACAGATACAAAAGTGATCTCATCAGCCTTTTAGACTAATTATCCAAAACATTTGCGGAAAACTCAATACAGGGGACTGAAACATTACGTATTAATTAATTTTAATGCAACCGTAGCAAAATAAAACCATGTATACACAAATAAAATTCGAAAAAATTCGCTTACTTAAAGCAAATTTAAAAAAAATCACAAAAATATTTCACGGTGCGATGTTAAAGATTTCTCGAATTGTTTTATTTCAGTAGGCGAGTTACTTTATGTTATTAGTCTAAACTTTCTTTATGCGAGGAGGAAATGGTGCTTGTAAGTAATTTTACAGGTTGAACAGTATTTCGTAAAAACTATAAAATAACGGAAAATTGAGTCCAATACCCTCAAAATCAATATTTACTTCGTATTACTTTGGAAACCGCGTGCTTATAGATTTATAATTGGGGAAAAAATGATCATAAACTCACCCACGAATTTTAAGAATTCGTAATTATTTCTTTTTGTTATTGTAACATCCTAGCTTAAAAGGAACATCTAAACCTACCCACAATAGTAGGTGAATAACTGTCTTTAGCATAACTGAAGATGAGGTAGGCTGACTTTTCGTATTCTGCTTATGTTCTAAACATTGGCCCCCAAGAACAGCTGCCAAAGCGTACTAAATTCACTTGTTTCAACAACGACGTGACGTTTGTTTACATTTGGTTTCAACCTCAAGCCCTTGATTTTACGCAAAGAATTGGAATTTTGCAGAGATTGATTATAGTATTAGCCTACGACTTATTCGAAATTAATGTACTAGCATATCAGATAATTTATGTATAGATCATTCACGGTTACTTCAAACTTTTCTGAAGCACTGATAAAGTTCTACTTTCAATATATTCCTCCTCTCCACGCTAACCAAGTTTAACCTAGTCTAGAAAATCACATAAAAGGGACAACATACCTCATTCATGCGCACTCAGTTTATAGGCTGTTCACTGTAAAGTGAGCACTTTTAAAGTCCTGGGTACTTATTTCTTACAACAAATTTATATCGTTCCACCACTTGTTAATGTAAACACTACAATGTGAGTAACGAACACAGTGTATACATTTCACCATACTCAAAACCAAGTCCGAGGCAACAAGGAAATTTTTATTGGTTACTAAGTCTGAGGAGACAGCCTCAAAAAGTGTTCACTTTACCGCGAACAGCCTACAGTAATATTTTGCATAAGAACTATTTATTGCCACGCATTAATAACATACCTATTTCCTCCCTGTATTAATAAATTTAAATTAACCAAAAGTAATACAACTTTGCGTTAAGATATGTATAAAACGCTCGTGAGACATGGCATATGTTATATATATATATATATATATATATATATATATATATATATATATATATATATATATATATATAGGGTGAGTCATCAGCCCTGCGACAACGGCGAGAGTACGTTCCTTGCAAAATTTCAGTTAGAAAATGTCTGACAACGAACGCCAGGAAATCACTCCTAAGGGCAGGAAATCTTTGTGAAAATGGTGTTGCAATTATGAACTTTATTTAATTACACTGAAACCATGTGACATTAAGGGATGAATTTCCGTAGGCATGCAAAAACAATTCAGTCGCTGTAACATGCAAGTACCCATGTTGACCTACCATATACCCTACATAGTAAATTGGGGGTTACCACCCCACTGTAAAAAGGGTCGTTGTACATCGTTACGTAAATTATGACCCTGGCCTATGAATTACCATTGCAAGACGTAAAAAAAAGTCATCTTGGTAAGAAAACCTCCGACGAATGGTTTGCGAGAAAACAGACCTCCAAAATATTAAATGCCACGTAATGCTTATGAGGCATTTAATGTGTTGGAGGTCTGTTTTCTCACAAACCATTCCTCGGAGGTTTTCTTACGAAGAGGATTTTTTTTACGTCTTGCGATGGTAATTCATAGGCCTTGGTCATAATTTATGTAACTATGTACGAAGACCCTTTTTTTCACCATTTGAAGGGGTGGCAATCTCCATTTTACTATGTAGGGTACGTGGTAGGTCAACATCGGTACTAGCATATTACAGTGACTGAATTGTTTGGCATGCTTACATAAATTCATCCCTTAAAATCACATGGTTCCAGTGATATTAAATAAAGTTCATAACTGCAACCTCATCTTCACAAGGGTTTCCAGCCCTTAGGAGTGGTTTCCTGGCGTTCGTTGTCGGACCTTTTATAACTGAAATTTTGCAAGGAACATCCTCTCGCTGTTTGTCGCAGAGCTGATGACTTTCCCTGTGTGTGTGTGTGTGTGTGTATCTATATATATATATATATGAAACCATCAAACACACCACGCATGGGCCGGTTTTTCAAAAGTTTGAATCGAAAAGTGTGAAGAATCCGCGAACAGACCATAAACAGTGTGTTAAACCTAGTCGAAGCAACGCGGTTTTGATGGCTGTGTAGGAGGAAGAAAACAGTTCAGCGTTGGGACACGGAGATAGTTACTACTCAGCTGGAATACGCTCTCTACCATTATTCCATTTAAAGTTCTTACAGTTTAAAGTAATCTTAGATACTACGACTGTGACCATTGTGCGGGCAGAGAAACTGTCACAAGTCGTTGTGCTATCTCTTTCTATCAAATGGAAATTTGTTTAAAAATAAACATGGGCTCTTCATATACTTTGTGTTGTATGTAACATATGAAGGAAAAACACAACATTATGGTCCATTCAGCTTACCCTCTGAGTAATTGCCTTCCAAAGTTATGAGACCTTCCTACTGCGGACTGAATATGCACACTGCGTGTCTGAACTAGAGTCCACCGATTTATGCTTATGAGATCATGTAAGCTTTCATTTACAGCAGTTCTCTTTCCAGTTTTGATATCTTTCGGCAGCGCTTTCGCGTCTACCACGGCGTATTTGAAAAGATTATCCACGATTAAGTAAGTACCTTTGAAATCAATCTTACAAAAAAGTCACTGCTCCTGCCTGCATAGATTTTAAGGGTCGCACTGAGTGACATGCGCCCATTGAAGTTGGTAATGATAGATAGAAAATAGTTTCCTAACTTAATATCGAATAAAGAGTGTTAGGTAACCATTTGTGATAACTTAAATTACTCCTTCGCTTTTTTTTTTATGCACCGAAGTGTAAAAATAACCAGATTGGTAAAATAGTTCATTTTCTTATAATCCTACCGTTGCACTTGACCGAGGCATGAATAAAGTGATGAGGCCCATGACAATGTTAATTTTACACAGAGGGGAGGAATACACAATGTCCATACAAGTAGATCTTCAGCAGGACTTTCAAAAGTGCTCATTTTACTGTGAGAAGCCTATAAGGCTGAGATCATACACCGAAAGGCGTCTGCAAGGTTGTGTTGATACCGATAGTACATATCTTGAACGTTTTAAAGAACACTACACTAACTCTGGACAGTGTACGATTTGTAACATGCTAACATGTAATTAAAGTTTATTCGCCGTAAGAAGAGCCCTTTTTTCTAAGGGAGGAAATTACTCGGAAAAAACCCATAATGGAACATATGTTCAATAATTTTTTTTTTTTTTTTTTGCGTATTACATACGACGCTGCTTGTAATCCGCACCCATAATTTTTAAACAACTTACATATGCACTGTCTACCTCGTGTCGAGCCAGGAAACTAGATCCAAAATAGCGAAGAATAGTTGTAATGCCTTCGTCCTATCTGTAGTATTCTTTACACTGAATGATTATTACTCACACGGACTGACAACGAACACACTAATAAAACCCAGTGAAGAATTCAAACGTGGTCTTTATCTCTTACGCTCGTAGATCATCAAAAGACTAAAAGTAGCGAGTAAGGAAATGTCAAGTTAAATATAAGCCAGTTGAACCTTCATTAACCTGAGAATGGGGTGGAAACAGCGGCGAATACTACTACCTTTGCGGTTAGTCGAGGACGAATCCATGACTCTTCTTGCCAACTAATTATGTACGCTGCAACATCACTAAACAAGCTCAGTATTACACTGGACCCTAGGAAACTTTTGTATGAAACGCTTTGCCAGAATAGTAAAATCAATGCAGTACCTTAATTTGTTTACCATTTGGAATAAATGGGATTTAAGTGTCGATTACCTTCTCCGAATGTCTATAGAAGCACATACCCACCAAGAGAAATTCCAGCCCCCTGAGAAATGAGTGCTGTGTGGGCCCACCTACCCCCTTCCCCACCGATCAAATCTACCATTTAAAACAACATATATAGTCGCCATCCAAAAAAAAAGTTAAGTTTTGGGTGTGCCCGACCGACCCCCCCCCCCCCCCCCCGAGGGCCATGGGCACTTGGGTTTTATCCCCCCCCCCCCCCTTCTCGAGCACCTGAGAAGCGACAGTAGCACAAGAAGTCAAACGATAATCATCTCATTTTATAAAATTAATATTAAACCTTAGTAGTGTGTGTGTATATATATATATATATATATATATATATATATATATATATACACACACACACACATACACACACACACACACACTCAAGATGATGTCCACCTATCCGACATAAACCACACACATACTGGCGCCCACAACCACGCACATATATAAATATACATATACATTTAAAATTAAAAAATGGAAACTTTTAATTTCTGTGTTCATGTGTTGCTCATTAAATGCACCTCGAGATCTCTAATTTCACCCTGTTTGCCAGGTTACAGCTGGTGAGTCGGTCGCGTGGGAAGTGGGGTCACACGCATAGCCTACACGTGTTTCTCCTTCGTCCCGGACTCCGAACTAAGAGACGTCCCCGGGTGTTCGGGGACACACACGCATACACACACTTCCTCTTTTCACCCCGACACTTTTAAGAGTGTGCGAGCGCGTCTGTGTTGCGAAACTGAAACACGCGGGACCCCGGCTCGTTTTCCATCACCAACCGAGGCAGCGCAGGACGCGAGTTCGACGTCCGGTTCTGTCGTCATGATTTCGGTTTTATACGTTATCCTTGAAACACTCCAGGCGAATGCTGGGACGGTTTCTCACCACAGACCATGGCCGACTCCTTCGCCGTTCTTAGTTCTCGGAACAACTTGCTCCGTCTCTAATGACCTCGCTGTCGGCGAGACGTTAAACCCTACCTAAAGGCTGTTGACGGTAAAGTGAGCACTTTCAAAATCAACCTTACAAAAAAATCACTGCTCCTACCTGCACATATTTTAACGAGCGCTCTGAGTGACTTACTCCCAGTCAATTTGGCAACGATGGAGGGAATGTAATTCCATATTTTAACGTAGAATAAAACGTTTTAGGTAACCAAACTACCAATAATATTGGTAGTTTGGCAGATGCACAACGGCAGTTTTTCTGGCTGATGTATCATTGGTTAGTAGATGTTTAAATTTTTATAATTAATGTTAGTATAATTTTTTGAAGTTCTAGCGTTCATGTGTTTATTTTCCTTGTGGTATGTTAGCTAGTAGTGTATATCTCAATGGTGATTGATATGTTGTTTAAAGACCCGAGATTTCGTTGAATGCACTTCAAATAACTAAAAATAATCTTGTGACTATTCTTGATTTGTCTTAATTTAAACTGTCAAGTGTGATTTTAAAGTGTTTCTCTGAAATGATTTTCAAATACTTAATTGATTCTCGTTTAGTAGTTTTCAACAGAAATTATATTTTCCCCATAACTGAGGCATAAAACACTCATTCATCTATCACACACATATTTGAATATCTTTGCATACTCCAACTCTTAAAAAAAAAAATAGTGTATCAGTATTGTGTGCTGTTGCATATATTTTTAATTGGCGCCCATACGTGTGGCAATATTAGGTAACACTAGCAGTCGCCACATAAAAGGTTGGTTCATATGCATATTGTAGCGGTCTAAGCGAGCCCTTAATTAACGCTCGCGCGTGAACCCAGCATCACAAAAAGTGGGGAAGCAGGACACCAGGGATTGCGACAAGCGGTAGAGAATAAACAGTATGACGAAACACTAAACAAAGTGGCAATACAGGCCAGCGCGAGGCTCGTCGCGGGGCCAGAAGCCAACCAGACGCATTAGTCGCCGTCAAGTCGTCAGGCAGCGGCCGACCGCTTAAGCCGATATTACACGATACCTGTTGCCGTACTTGTTTCTTGTAAAAGCTTCTATAAGCCCTGGTGTACGATCTGGTATTCCAGACGCTATATGAGCCGCCATGGAAGATTCATATTACACGACAGCAGTTCGCGTACTACCATTTGGCATCCTCGGCGGGTGAGCAGTGTGTGGTTTGTAGTATAGGTGAACCCCATTCGTAGAACTGCTACCAGTTAGCCACTTGCGTAGGTCTATAAAAATACTAACTAGCACATCTTAATATTGCTATATTACTGTTCGACTTTAACTAAATGCATTGCTTACTAGTATAGTTGCATTCATTCTCTTGGAAATGTCGTGAAGTTACTAAGAGTAGGAGTGTTATTTTTAATATTGACGAAAATTACTGACCGGTTACAAAACACAGTTTTTTTCTTTATCTACCGGGATATTATCCACATGTTAAAATTTAATGATAAAAAAAGTTTGGGTTCTGTGGGGTTTCGAACTCGCGCCCAAAAGATCAACTCTCACTTTAGACCACACGACTTTACTACTGTACTACCAGTTCACTCACAGTTTTGGAGTTTAAATAATATATATATACACAAATTATTTTTAATTAATTTTTTCATTCAGTAAATAATGGTTTAAGTATTTAGAATGGTTAGAAGTAGTAATTGAATGTTGTCGTAACAAATATTATTCGTCGTTGTCATATTTTAAATCTATTTGACAGAGTTTCAAACTCACGGATGTAAAATCAAGATGGAGGCTTCCTTTTCGGTTTCTTCATCAACTCGTTTCAAGTAGTAGACACGGGGAGCGCCCTACGAGAGCCGGTATGGAAGCTGCCACGGAAAATATGGCAGGTCCAATTACCAAACCTGTGATGAAATCTGGCAGCGCCAGGCGAAAAATGCCATGACGGGTGCTGTACAGGCCGGTAGAGCAGCAGCTATTGTAGACCCTGCTCAAGTTTTACGAAATCTGGTACCGTGTAATATGGCCTTTAAGAAAGGCCACGAGAAGGGTGTGCTGGAACCAACGCAGCAGATACATCGAGGGATGCAGCCTTCGGCGACTACATAAGGTGAATTAGTCCTAACGATACGTCCAGGACTTTAGTTAGATATCCGACAGAGTGGCTTGCATGGTAATTAATAGTAAAACATAATTGCTCTCCCGTTTAGACATACGAATATATCGTAAAGTGTTGTTCACTTGTGAGTTAAAAGTTCTATATAAAAACGTTTAAGGAGATTCCCGTTTTTTATATTCTGCACGCCCCTAGTCACTTAAAAGCTCTTATAGCTCAGGCGGAGTCATCTATACTATTAGTATATTTTATATTGGCTTGAGTGTCAATCCATTATACTGGCGGAGGCGCCTAAACCTCCCCCCTCTGCACCAAGCGAGTAAAAAAAATCCGCAAATAGTTAGCATAACTGAGTCAGTAGTAGAAAACGCGAGTACAAAAGGCAGAAATTCACCTCCCGCCCACGCAAAGTTCAATTATAAAATAAATTGGAATTGCAAATTTACATTTCTCCATATAGAGAAGAAAATAACCAGCACGCCAAAGGCATCAAGGTCTTAGAAATAGAAATTTGAAACCAATGCTTGCAAAGGGCATGCTAGTAAATATATTATGCCAAATAATAGGTATTAAGGTGCAGAACAAAGTATTGTGTGCATACATATGAATGAGCAGACCATAATATTAAAGAGAAACTGTTTTATGCACGCCATATATATGTAACATTTTTATGATATATACACACTAATATATTGCTGTTATATCAAGTTTATTAAATAAAAGTGCTGCAGATGTTAATACCTATCAGATGACACATTGAATTATGTTGAAGCCTTTCATAATCTTTGGACAATATTATATATGAGACACTCACTAGACATTGAATAATTAGATTGAAATTACTCATAGGAATGTAAAGTTATAAACATGTGAACTAAGAAACATCATATAAAAATTACTTAACTGTTTCTAAAACAACACTCACCAATACTTTATTGTGTTCATTCAGAATTTCACTGGCTAGAGACAGAGATACCAAAATATATTTCATGTAAAACAAATTAATCACATATGGAAACATACTATAACTGAGACAAACCATATCTAGAACGACACCTTGTTGACATAATATGCGATTGTAGAGTGTACTAAGAGCATAACATCAATTTTGTAATTTTAAGCATATATTTTATAAATGATTAAGGTAAATGTTCCAGAGCCACACATCGTCAGTAATGAAATGTAGCAGGGTTTTGAGTTGCATTTTTGCATCAGCATTTTTATACAAATAATTAACTTTTATTTTAGCTATTACTACTTTTCACTACGCAAAGCCTTTCCATAACCTTACAAATGAGCTTAATAAGGTAGTTAGAAGATAAGGAATTAGATTAAGCATATCCATATAAGAGTTGAGTGTGGCACAACAATAAGTCCATCAATATATGTCTTCTCAAATACAACTGTATGTTATGTATTATTCTGTTCCTTTCAGGTGATATTTATTAATATTGTCAAGAAAAAATTTTTCTTACTGCATTAATTGTGTAATGTTTTAAAATTAATACACATTGTAGTGGGACATTTTTTAATTTTCTAAATGCCAAAGTTAAACAAATTTTCATACAAATCTTGTTGAATTTTCACATAATCATCCTTTCTAAATGGGTTTATAAGAATTTTAATAATTCCTTAATTACAAAACCACATAAGTAGGTATGGAATCAAGCAGGCTGCACGTATCTGTGATTTGTGTCCACATTTCTAGTGTGTAGCAGTGTCATCCTAGAGGAAACTTGTACACCCCTCACAATCTTAGCCAAGTTCACGGCCATGGGTATGACTGAACCATTTAATGCAAGTGCAGGCTGCCATAGTAAACACAACCACCAAGCCTCACATACAAGTTCTAATGCCATTAAAAGCAAGAAAGAAGGCAAAGCAGTTCCCTACCCCAAGTCCCTAGTGTAGGCTAAACATGTTAATAATATGCCAATTGTTACAGCAATTGGCGCTAAAATTGAAATAAAAATATTTTTTAAATATATTCAGCGGCCAGAAATAGTAAAATTGACGTTTCGAATATAGTGTTAAGATATTGAACTTCCTTTCGTATGTTGCTACCAACTTAGCTAGGAACCTGTCAGTCAGTGTGTCCGTTAAAATACAAGTTGTTAGGCAGTTATATTTTTCATAGGTTGATTTCAAAATTACTTGGTTTATTGTGGACTATCTATACTCACGTGCAAATTAATTTGATGTGTACAGAAGAAGAAATGCCAATTTCAATTGCCATACATAACACTAGCAATAAAACTTCAATTTAAAAAAAACAATTTTCATTAATTTGTTGTTAACTGAATTGGGAACCTTTATATGCATTATACAATATAGAATATATATATATATATATATATATATATATATATATACACTACATACTGTATATGTGTGTGTGTTACGAGCAGTGACTTTTTTAAAGGTTTATTTCGTAAGTGCTTACTATATCGTGAACAACCTATAGTAAGTTTGAGGGAAGACGTTCTGCTTTTTCCTGCTCCATATCACAGTCGTTTGCACTCCGTACGGGCGAGTCAAGTTTCTGGAAGCGATATTAGTACAGGATGGTGGGGGAAGAGGACCAATAGCGTCATTTCTCCCACCACAGGGGCGCCCAAACACCTTTCTGGTTACTGCCGGCATCAAGTCAAGAATAAACAAAGATCCCGTCCCGTCTCTACTAGTCTTTTCAACTCTACTAACCAAGAGCATGTTACCAACCACTCGGTCTCCTGTAGCATTATATTTAATTTAATGCATGCAATAATTTTGAATTTTCTTCTCTGTCGCAAGGGTTTTTACGTCTCTCTTGACCGTTTTTCTCTTGCTCTTCCTAGTTAAGACTAGCTCTAAGTAGACCTAGAGGGGTAGTCATGGCCCTAATGTGGAGGCCATGGCTGCCCAATCTCTCTTTGCCGTGATGCATATCTCCTCGCATGATTTTCCTTCGTAGTAGGCGTAAGGTATTAGCCCTCAGACGCAATAAAATCCCACCCTACCTTTGGCCCTTCATTTCACATAACACTTAGAATAAGGTAGTTTAGGAAAAAAGAAAGTACAGGATGGTACGACGCGGTGTGAAGGGAAGGGGTCAGCGTGACTTGGAATTCACCTCCTTGACTGACAGCTTACACTAAACGGTGTGATGTAACACATTCGATAACGTTGATGAATTGCCTCCATTTTTGGCAAATGTCTCGACGACGAATTAGGTTATATCTGGACGTAAGTTAGCGTGAAATAATCTAGAAAGGATTCGGTAAAGGTGCCAGTACGACCCGTTTACAATCCTGAAGACGATTTTCGCACAGCTGAGGAGTGAAAGTGTTCCGCGAGTGTGGCTGGTCGACAGTAAGTTCGGTTTCGATGTTCCACCCATGCGACCGCGTTAACAAGGCACTGGTTCAGTTCCCGCAGAGTGAGTCCATACAAACAATCGGACTGTACAGTTTTTGCTTATCCGACTAATTTAATTCTTTGAATTATTATTTAACTAAAACAGCTAGTAACTAACAGTTTGATTGAAAATTATTCGTTGTCTTTGCACTCAGGATTGTGATGTACCAAGTGTTAATACGCAAAATATATACTGTTTAGCTGTATTCCTAAAAGGTATTGTAAATAAATTAAGAAATTATATTTATACTTTTTTCTTTTAAACTTCAAGCCCCATTTCTTCACGAATTGACCAGGCCCAGACAGTTTTAGTATTATTTATTGCTGCTGATAGTAATATTATCTTTATTAGTTTTCTACACTTAAAATGATTACTTTTGCACACCATTGTCCGAAGGTTATGTCTAGGGACCTGCAAAATTCGCGTAATTTTGTAGGTGCAGACTGAACTCAGATATACGATACGTTCGTTATACGTCTGACATTGGCCGACAACGGGTGAGGCATGTCCCAACGTAATTTTTAGCCAATAGTAAAACCTCAACAGTTGAGCAAACAATCTCCAGCAAAGCGGTCTCACAGGTAAATGATGGCTTACAGTTGGCAACAGCCAATCAAATCACGATTTGAGCTCAAACATCTAAATAGGAGTGAAGTCTAGCATGTTAACTAATAGTCTAGTAACGCGAATTTGGCACGTATCTAGTTATGTTATCTTCAATGAAAACATTTTCGAAATTCTCCTATTATTGCAGTAGTTCTGGAAGCAGTAATAAATAGTACAAGTATGTAAGATTATTTTTAATTACCATGTCAAGTTATGTTTTCAGTAAATAAATGAAAGTAAATAGGAATCCTGTTTTATTATAAGTAGAGACATGGAAAATTCGCGTTATTATTCGGCATCAGGCTAAATTTCGCAGTACTGTCGTTTCTCCATTGGGTGCTGCATATATATGATTACACGCCCTTTCTGACTGAATTGCGCGTGATTTGGTCTCACAAAGGTTAAGCATTCATTTACTGGCGCAGAGTCACCCAGGATGTGCCAGGTACATTATGCTCCAATTTCAAACGAATTGTAAACGTGTTTAACGTGAACCCCAAATAATGACGCGAATTTTGCAAGTCTCTAATTATAAGATATCCGAAGCAGTTTTGTATAATTATTAGTAACTGAATTTTTAACAACTGAAATAATGCTGGCTTTGCAGCTCCCTCAAATTTATACGTGAAACATGGAACAGAGTTTTCACCGTGCGCTGGCAGGACTCTCGAAGATTTTTGGCACCAAATACTGACGGAAACCAGGTAATTTAACTAATTTCCTAGAGTCCTTATTTCTCATCTCCCTCAAAACTTTTTTTCAACCGGTTTGGGACAGGATTTGACGTGTATTTTGCAAGAAGCCACGAGTGAGTATAGAGTAATCACAGCAAAATGAACACTTTTGAAAGCCCTGCTTAAGATCTATTTGTATGCACGTTTTGTGTTCTTCCACCATGTAAAATTAACATTACCACGGGCCTCATTACTTTATTCATGCGTCGGTCAAGTGCAACTGTGAAATTGTAAGAAAAGTATATATTTTACAAATCTGCTCATCTTTACACTTCGATGCATTAGAAAAACATAAAGCGAAAGAAATAATTTAAAATATAATAAATGGTTACCTAACACAGTTTATTCGACGTTAAGATACGGAACTACTTCCCATTCATCGTTACCAACTTTTCTGAGAGCATATCACTCAGGACTCCCGTTAAAATATATGACGTTAGTAGCAGAGGATTCTTTTTTAGGTTGATTTCAAAAGTGCTCACTTTATAGTGAACACCTTTATATCCTTGTACACAAGCATGTAAGCAATGATGCTGATAGAAAAGAAACCAACGTTCTGATTATTTTCGAGAACGCTTTAGTAGAAGAGATTCGGTGTTTTCTCGATAGCATATCTTTGAAATTTGTTTAATAGGAGAGTTGCATAAGTTGATAAGTAATTAAACTTTTTATGAAAAATTATTTTCTTAACAAAAATAAGTCACTATTTCTCAGCTGTGTCCTTGTTTTTGAGAAACCACGCCACTTTCTATATAGCAGTAATACACAGAAAAAAAAAATCACGCGACGGAATAAATAAATATATATATTAAATAAAATAATGACAGCGATTTACTCAATGGTACTTTGAGCATTAGGCGTAAATTCTATAAAGAAAGGAGAGCGTGAAACATAATGGTCACCCGTCTGGAACTGAGTCTTGCTCATGCTCAGTTAAGACACTCCTGCTTTGATAGGAAAACTGTTGGACTCGATAAGCTGTGCACGCATTAAAACATTTATAGCGGGAGAAAAAATTTAAATATTTGTGTTCACTAAATTATGATTGTAAAACTTGAAACAAAACACTTAATTGTTATACAAATAAGAAAAAAATATTGGCAGTTTCAAATGATTTCTTGAAAATGCTCACGCCAGTTCAAAATACTGCTGGTACAAAAGTAATATTTTTTATAGTTGGATTATTTTTGCGAACCCCGAAAATAGGGGAAGGAAGAATTGAGTTGAGAGATTTGGGTGGCCTTAACAACGAGGTATCGAGAGCCGATGAGCGTGAAATGAGGTGAGGATGAAGCAGCGGCAGAGCGTAAGGGCATGGGAAGCGTGAGAGCTCCGAGAAACTCCACCGACCAACGGCATCTTCCGGCATGTTTCCCACTTGCGAAAGTCCGGGAGTGGTCCAGCCGGGGATTTAACCCTGTTTGCCTAGGTGTAAAGCGAGCAGGCTAAACGCTGAGCCACCGCGGCCCCGTGAAAGGAAGAGAAAATGTAATTGGGGTATGAGACAAAATTGCAGACATAAGATGGACAGCACTGCTGTGGGTTAAAACGCTATATATATATATATATATGCTATGTTATTAGAACTTGATTATTCCTCTATCTCTGCCTCTCTCTCTTTCTCTGTATATGAATGTACGTACTTATGTGTGTATATATATATATTAATATACATTTATATATATTAATGTACATATATATTAATGTACATATATATACATATATATTAATGTTTATGAATGTACGTACGTGTGTGTATATATATATATATATATATATATATATATATATATATATATATATATATATATGAGAGAGTTATACACACATAT
This sequence comes from Dryococelus australis, assembly GCA_029891345.1. Lineage (NCBI taxonomy): Eukaryota > Metazoa > Arthropoda > Insecta > Phasmatodea > Phasmatidae > Dryococelus > Dryococelus australis. The sequence continues at coordinate 257,017,007 of CM056995.1, forward strand.
ATCAAGTTAATATAATCAACACATCAAAAATAGCATGCACATCCATGGATTATACGGAATCCCAACCCATAACTTAGCAGTCAGATAGTTTCTTTAATACACCACCCACGGAAATAACCTCTTTGCCACTTGGAGCCACTTTTCATTTCATTTCTAAAACAATATTTCAGTCTAAAGCTGGAGTAGCAACGAAAGCTGTGAAAACTGGTGAACTTGGAGGGGGTGGGAGGTCACCCGCGGACGGCTACGTTCACCACGTTTTACACGGGAGAAAATAGTGCCCGGATCTTTTTTTTTTTATTAAGTTCAGTTGATTATTTATCACCTGAACGCGTAACGTAACGGAGAGAGATAAATGCGATGCATGAAATACTGAAGTTTACGTAAACGCCTCGCAACAGCACAGCGGTCGGAATAGTTCTGCGCAGGTAGAACATCGGGCAAACATAATTAACTCGCCTGACCGCAGGGAGGGATTATTGAACGCCGGTGGCCCTGAAGCTGCAGACAAGGTACTCGCCGGAAGTGTTGCTCACTTCACAGGAATGCTCTATCTCTCTCTCTCTCTCTCTCTCTCTCTCTCTCTCTCTCTCTCTCTCTCTCTCTGACGCCCACTTACTGGTGCTTCACCGAAAGAAGGATGCGTCATCCGGCGCCAGTACGGCTGCAGACAGCGTGCCCATTCTCCCTTCCACTTTTTTTTCCCCGTAACCACCGTCGTGGCCCGTGATCTGGTAGGTCATCCAATGCGCGTAACAAGAAGTGAAGAGCTGTTGCGCTCCGTTCCATCCGCCAGCGCCAGTACGACTATGCGATATCGACTTTTCAATATCGTTTCGTACTTGTAGACGTTGTTGGTATCATTGAGTTGTACCTCTCCTAGACATTAAAGACAAATTATGGCGATATATCGCAAATTTAGCTTGTACAGATATCGCAAATGTCGCATATCGTATAACATCTCCATATTCACATTTTTTAAAAAATCAATCCTTCCCAAAATCGCCCTACGTATGATGCATTTGGCTGCGACCTACTTATGTCGTGCATCAAAAGAGCTTTATACTTCTGTTAACATAAGAGTATCTTATTTTTGGTTAAACAAAACTTTTTACTTAAATTTTATCTGTATATTATAATACATAATTTAAAATTAATGTGGATAAAACACGGAGGAAATTATTGTGTTGAAAATGCCTAGTAAGAAACATTTCTCATGCAAAATATTATTAAAACGAGTGGCCACGAATGCCGTACGTCGTCCCGTCGGTGTAATTTCCTCGACTTAATTAAGCTTTGTCTGCGGGAGATAGTGATGGGCAACATCGAATTATTCTCGAAATCGATTTTCATTCGAATAGTCTCGTCTGAAATCGAATCAATCATTCGGATTCCGAATATTCGGTTTTTCTTCTCCGTTTGCGTCATTGCGTCTTAATCGAAATGAATGAATGTTAATGCTTCTACAATTTAACAGTTCGAAAAGTACTTTTTTGAAGCTAGTAAACTAATGGTGTATTCGGCTGTTGTTATTACGCCTGCGTTCATAAGAAGTTTTTTTTTTTTTTTTTGTTTGGAAAAGGTGACATTTTTAGTTCGCGACCATTTTTCGTCCTAATGTGTGTTCCGAAGCTGCAGTAAGCCTTTGGAAATGAGACAAGAGGCTTTTTACGTTATTTCATTTTTAGTCACTATCTGTTCTCGTCGTTTCAATGATAAATAACTTTTCTATAGTATTTTGACAGTTAAATACTCCTTACAATTCACGAAAAGTTACAAAACTAAAGAAAAAATTCATAAAAGTTATTTTTAGAAATCGAATTATTACAATAGCTGCAATTTACTTCCCTGATATTCTATTGAAACGCTCACTTCATGAACATCTGCATGAACGAGAAGCGAATCATTCTTAATTTCACAAAGTGAATGCTGGGTGGAATTTTTGCTTTACTTAAGTAGAATACTCGACATACACTGTGTTGAAAGAAAAAAAAAACGCAAAAAGAAAATTTTAAATCTTTGTACAAAAATGACAAAAATTTAAATGGCAATTGCCGATTACCTTAAAAATAATTAATATTGTAGTGCACCTAGTGCCATCTGTTGTCAACAAGGAAAGCTTCAAACCGAATGATTCATTCAAATACCACAGACAAAAATGGAGAATTCGATTATAGTGCAACAATCAAATATTCGAATTGTTTCCATTCGATTTTGCCCATCACTAGCGTGAGGCGGAGGAATATCCTGAAAGTAGAACTTGAGCAGGGCTTCAGACAAGTGGGAAGTAACCTTGAATGGACTACGTGCGCATCTTTGTGCTACTGGCGTGATGTCTGCAGCACGAATATTTCATGCGTTCGCGTCATATGGGCGCGAATTGCTGCCTGCCGGGGTGGTAGCGAATTCTTCGTTACGAAACTAACGCCGTGTCCTAAATGACAAACTTGTACGTTGTCGACAGTCGCTTGTTTAGGACTCGCGGCAACGCATTTTAACATTATAGGCGAAAAAGATTTCTATCTAAATTTAGTGCTTAAAACGGACGTTATATTTCTACAATCATCACTGGAATACTGCGAATACGTTAATAAATAAGAAAATAATAAATTATATATTAACGACTTTTAAAAAAAAATTGTTTGAAGTATATAAACAAAGCACAGCACTTACATGCCTAGCGTATTTTATGAACTGATTTTTGTTAAAAAAAAAAAAAACATTTTATATACGAATTCCCGCATGTGTTATGAAGGTAAAAACAAAAATGGCGCTGATTTTGTAATTTTATATTTTTGCTAACATCCGCTAGATACAAAATACGAAATACCTGTTTACCAAATACGTCATCATTGTGTATACAGAATTGGGTCACGTGATTAATTTGTCAACAAGATATGCTGTATAGGACACGGCCAAAAATATATTCATAGGGTGCCTTCATGCTGTGCATCTGGAAGATGTGCGGGTGGTAAATAATTCTGCACACGATTGAGCTTGGCTATTGAAACATGACTCAGAACATGTTTCCGTCAGCGGGAAATGAGATTTACAACCTGGTTCTACAAAAATTAACGCAACGAACATCCGTGATGATTCATGTGAACTAATTAGTTGGTTTTACACTATATGTTAGAAATTTCAATATAATAATTTAACATTAAATACAAAAAACACAAAATTCTATCAGACTAAATATATGAAAATAAAGAGGAAAATCTTGGTCGATACTCCTAGCAATGCATTGCATTTTGGAGTTAAGTTGCTAATAAGCAATTTATCTGTTTTATAAATCTGGTAAGGGAGACTCGTCATTTATAAACGATTTTTGTAATGGATCCCCTGCATGTCATAAAAAAATCCTAGTTTCCCGGAAGTAAGTGTCCACTCCCTTGCCACCCCTTGTTGACGTCATGTGAAGAGTGAAGAGATTTGGGCGGCTCTTGACATCGAGGTCTTGAGAGCCGATGAGGATGAATGAAGTGAATATGGAGCGGCGCCGTAATGAAGGGGCGGGGGAAAATGGGAGATCCCCGAGAAGATCCGCCGACAAACGGCATCAGCCGGCACGATTCCCACTTTCGAAAGTCCGGTGACGTTGCGTATTCTTCCCCTTATGTAAAATTAATATTGCCATGGGCCTCATAACTTTATTCATGCGTCGGTCAAGTGAAAATGTGGAATTTTTAGAAAAGTAAATATTTTACAAATCTGCCTATTTTTATACTTCGCTGCATTAAAAAATACAGAAAGCTAAATAAATAATTTAAGTTATCACAATGGTTGCTTAGCACTTTTTATTCGACGTTAAGATATGGAACTACTTTCCATCTATCGTTACCAACTTTACTTGGCGAATGTCACTCGGTACGCCCATTAAAATATATGCAGGCAGGTACAGAGACTATTTTCTAAGGTTCATTTCAAAAGTGCTCACTTTATCGCGAACAGCCTTTAGACCTACGGGAACGTTAGATTTCATGCAGTAAGGTTTGACTCGCATGAAGTTTGTTCACATGCCGTTCGGTATCCAGTTTCGTTTTCACGCACCGTGGCGGAATCAGCGTAAGGTATCTAGTCTCCGAACGCAAATCAGCGATGCACGCGTTTCGAAACGGAACAGTGGCATGGCGTTCGTGCAGGAAAGGGAACCCGGCGTCAGGACCGAGTCGGCCTGTGGCGCGATGACACCCTGGCCTCGGTGCGATTCCTCTGTCCCTCATCGTTGCGTCACCTATACCGCACCAATACCGCACGTGTCATCGCATACCGCAAGCCCGCCAGCCACTTCGCGCAGAAGAGTGCCCCCCCCCCCCCCTCGTGAGACGCAGTTGGCGCGCGAATGCCGAACAGGGGTAAACAGTCGTCACGCGACGTGTGAGTCACGCTCCTCGGAAGGGAATGCGGAGTACACAATCGAGTGAGCGTGCCAGCGGCGCAGTTAACAACTGCCTTCCACAACGTTGGACTGCTCTCTAGGGCGGCGTTCCAAAACGCTGTTCTGCGAGTAAACTTTACATCTTTGGCTGCACCGGAACATTCTGCTTCGTTGTTTCGCTCGTTCTTGGCGGTATTTCAAAACTGTGAACTATTTCTCCTGAGCATTTGACAACTGTAAAACTTTCACTTGTCTCGCACAGTTTTAGCGAGTATACAATGGTATACTGCGAAATGGCGGGAATGTATGTGTTACATACATAAAATCAGTATGTAAATATATAATTTAAATCACATTATTAAAACAAAATGTTCTCATTCTGGTTAAAAGCACAGATAGAAATTTACAAATGATAATATATAATATTCTTAATTTATATGATTAAGTTAGGGCAAGTATAAATAACTTATTGTGTGCAAATTTTTATTTTTTTTATTGGAATAAGTTTTGTAAAGTTAAGCTTTTATATTTAAGTATGAATTTACGTTTATTTTATTATCTAGTCATGGCATGTTTGTAAACACATCAGACTATTTAATTACACTCGTTCCAAATCATATTTTAATATGGTTTGTTCTGTTTTTACCACATATTACTTCCACTCTACTCCCAGAAAAGTGTTTTGGATTTCTGACCAGTGGAGGATTCGAGACGGGAGTGGGGAACCTGTCTTCTTTTCTCATCCTTTGAAAATTATTGTTTCTTAAAGTTTACTGTACTGTAACGTGAAAATTAGCAGCGTAGAATTTTTTCCCTGCTTACAGTATTAATTGCCCAGTCATTAATTTCGGATGGCTGATTGGGGAATGGTTTATTCCCTGAATCCTTTTCTGTATATCACCTACATCCAAGAGTTATCTGTAAATCTAACGCAGAATCTCTTGCACTAACACTGTGATGAAGTGATCCGTGTTGAGTGGCAGTTGTGTTAACATAGAGATAAAGGTGTAGTAACATTACCTACAAATCTGTATTGTATAATGCATTATTTAGCCATTACTGTCACATTGCATATCACGTATTGGTACAAGAGAAACTACAAAGAAGCGTATACCTAGAAAAAATCCGAACTGTCTACCAAAACATAGAACTAATAAAAGTATAGAAATATCTATTAGGAATATGCATAATTATAGTTATTAAAAACAATTTTATTATTTATAATATATGCATATTTTATTTGCCTACGAACTATGATAGTATAAAAACATATCCCTAAGGGAATATCATACTGCAATATAATTATATGCTATCCATAGGCAACGGTATCTGTGGGTTTTATAGTTTACCTATCTCTTGCTGGTGCGAATAGAGTATGTGGGTTTTCTCATGGTGCTCCCGTATTTTCTCTTCCCCTATTCCCACTAACTTTAATATATATATGTATATATATATATATATATATATATATATATATATATATATATATATATATATATATATATATATATATATATATATAACACTACAACAATGGAATCCATATTAAAAAAAAAAAAACAAATGTGCAATGTATCTTGCCAAAGAAGAAGGGAACCTAATGAGTAGTGGTTACTCACTTGAAATGTTTGACGAACACATAAGGGGAAAAATAGCAACTAAGGAACACTTTGGTAAGGACCAGAATGCTAGTGGAACTGATGGATTTTTGTGTGAGTTTCGATCTGTAGAAGGTGTTGAACACCCCACATGGCGACAACATGCTACTTTATTATAGTCGCAAATACAACTTCACTGTGTACGAAAACAATACAAGAAAGGTGTACTGTTATGTGTGGGGTGAGTGTGACGGCAACAGAGGCGCTAATGAAATACCTTCTTTGTTATACATGTATATCAGCAAGGTTGATACTGAGAAAGCCACTACAATTGTATCATTGTATTGTGATAGCTGCCCAGGGCAGAACAACAATCATGTCATGCTTAGCATGATCGCCTACACTTTGAAACGATCGTCAACAATTACGCGCATCACAATAATCTATCTCCTTCCATGCCACTCATACATGCCCGTTGATTCCGTTTACAGTGCGATTGAAACAAATCTGAAACATATAGTAGTGTGGGCACCTTCAGAATGGCCCACATGGATTGAAAATGCGCGTACGTCGCCCGAACCATACGCAGTCTACGTGATGGATTATAATGACTTCAAGCAATGGAAACCCACAGAAATGATATCTTTGCCTCCACAACGAAAGTAACATGTTTCGGGAGACAAGATAAAGTTTAAGGAAATTCGACAGGTTACATTATGTAAGGGTTCTGACAGTGTTGAAGTTAAGTTCTCTTTCCAAGAAGATACCCCTTCAAAATCCATTGTACTTGGATCTCAACTGGTGAGGGGTAGGCCGTGGAAACACGAAGACGTCGATCTTCCGAGACAACTCTACAAGGCAAAAATACCCATTGCAGCACGAAAATACAAGGACCTAAAGCTACTGTGCGAAAAGAAAACTATTCCTCAACGTTCTTGGAAAGGAAGTGTGCGAGACTGTTTGCCAGAGAGTGGCCAGGAAGACAGCGATAAAGAAGTTTTTCACAGTAGGAATTTGTATGTTAAGAGTAATCATTGGTAGAAATAGCAAGTTGGCATGTTTTGAAATGTTTCAGTAAAATGTTTTGTTATTTTATAAACACTAAACACTTTTGAATTATTATTTTTTGTATTTTGTTAAACAATACTGTATGAAGCAAAAGGCAAACATGTAACAAAGATTGTAATGCAGTAAAGCCTGTATCGACATTGTTCTGCCACTATCAACATTATGTGGATAATGTTTCATGCAGTAAGGGCAGTATCAACATGAAAGTGCTTATTTATAATTGTTTTAATTTATTGCAGATTATATTATATGGTTTCATTATTCCAGTAAATGTAATCCAATGGAAGGCATTTTTGGTATAAATTTTAATCTTTGGTTATTAATTGTCTATTTCTGAAGCAATTTTATTACTCTCCTGAACATTTTATATTTTGTTGATAACGCCCTTTCCTGCACAACACCAACGATATAATACATCTGTATTTTCTCGCTGAATTAAATAGTTATAATATTCCCGTGGTTAGCCGAATCAGAGTGAAGTGTACTGATTCTCGGACAAGTAATTCCTACATTCACGATCTCTTCCACTGGAAAAACAGGCGTGGGGACTGCGTTTCCAGCAGCTGACTCGAGAAGAAAAATTCTCCTTCCAGTTGCCACCTAGGGCAGGGTTTGCGGATGTGATGAGAGGAGGCCGGTGCCCAAGCGGAGCTTGCTGCCCTACCTGAGAGACATGTCTGAAGTCGTATTGTATTCACAATCTGTTCATAATGCACGTACGTACGTTTTCTGTTGGTAGACAATCAAACAAAAAACGTTACTTTGCGAAGCGAGATTATTATTTTGTATTTGGCTTTCGCATGCTTTGTGCAAAACATGGCACAGTTTTAAAAAGTTGAACAAAGAAAAACTAATATTGTATATTTATGCATTTAACTAAATGGTATTAGTTAAAATAATATATTTATTATATAATCAGGCATTCTGCTTGGTTGAGAGTTCAGCCGCAAGTACGTATAAATCCATATTAACACTCCCGGCCAGCTGAAGGAATGAGAGTGGTCAAATGAAATACTGCAGCATGAGTACACTTCGTGTTTACCCTAAAAGCGAATCGCCTAATTCCGTTTGTCCTACTGCTTTTACTCTAAATGCATTTAGCTTAACTGCGTTTCACCTAATTTCATTTTGCCTAACTTCGTTTACCCTAATTTCGTTTAGCCCGTTTGTCTTAACTTCATTTACACTAAAATGTAAATTTTCGATGATCCTTGACAGAAGCTGCGTTTATCCTTACGGCGTTTGGCCTAATTTCGTTTCGCCTAACTTAGTTTAGCATTACTGCATCCATCCTAGAATCTGAAACTTGTATTTCGCTAAATTGTGCTTAACCCAACTTTATTTGGCCTAACTGCGAGTTACTACTTTCATTCTAATTTCGTTTGGCCTATCTTCGTTGACCCTCATTTAATTTAGCCTAACTGCGTTTGGCCTAACTGCGTTTACCCGAACTGAGTTTGTCCTAACTGCGATTGCCCTAAAATATATTTTTCATAACGAAATGGTTATCATTTTAGAATCAACTGTTCTTCAGTGTGACGAAAGTGTATACAATTTAACACATGCGGTAAAAAAATAAAATTCAAAACCGTATTTTTATCATTTTTGGATTTTTCGGTGATTTATTGGGATCGAGGTCATTCCGATGTGAAGGTCACAGGTAAGCCTACATGATGACGGCCAGAGTCATCCATGGCGGACGGGTGATGTCAGAACTCGGAAGCCGGCCCGGCTTATGTCTGGGCGTTTGGCTATAATCGACCTTGTATTTTATTTCTTTAGTATTTAAATATTCAAAAAATTGTTTTAAAATGTTATAAATAAAAACGGATTTTTATGTATAATCTTTCGTAGATTAGAAAACAAACGCATATAATCACTCTCTATTTTAAAGGAAGAAGCAACCCGGAGGAGAACATCTTGTGATAAAGTTAGGTATAGTCACGGCACTAAAATGCAATACTTCTGTTTACAATAAATTACTAGTTTGTAGCATTTAAAATCCAGTTTTGTGCTGCTGGTTTCCAGTAGGTGATTAGTAAATTCACAACATGGTGTACTGTTTATTATGCTGGTAAAAAAAAAGTGACATAAAATACGGACGGACGAATACTTAAATAGTATTTTCCATAAGGTGAATAGATGAGTCTCAGTGTCTGTAAGATTAGAAATTCGGAGCCCCCCCCCCCCCCCCCCATCTGATGGTACCAATTTCCAGTGGATGTTGGGAACATGGTGGACATTGCAAAGTTTACTCTGTTTCGTTGGGTCACTGCTGTTTCCCGCAGCAGTTAAACCGGTGCCTTTCGATTGTATTCATTTCGTGACATGCTTTAAAGACGACAAATGCCTAGAGCCACACACAAAAATACCGTCATCTATGTATGGGCCCCTCCCCACTCTATGATGTAGTTTACTAATGCGATAATATTAGTTTACAGTTGCACAGTAAAATGAATCAGAAACTGAATCAAACGTGTAATGGCTGCGAAAAATTCATGTTTAATATTACAGAACTACGGCAGTGTTCTACTAGATGGTGGCTGTAAAAACACTTGAGAAAATTAATTCTCCGTGCAATCGGCCTGGATCGTACCTACGCTTCCCCGAATGCGAATCATACTCCTTACCACGTAACCGAATTCGCTAGGCGGATGGTCGCAAAATTTTCAGATAGCATTGCTATAGTCTATTTGCGGTTTTTTCACACTTTTTGAATCAAACCTTTGAAAAATCATCTCATGTATGACGTGTTTGGCAGTTTCCTAAACATGTCATGTATCACAAGTTCATTTTGTTGACATAAAAACACCGTGTAGGCCTATTTGTATAAATTAAAATTTTGTCCATGTTTTGCATATAGATTGTAATATTAAATTTATAGTTAACGTTGGTTAAAAACAGTGAGAAAATAGATATGGTGTTAACGTCTAGTAAAAATTGTTCTCATGCAGAATATAATTTCACTGATTGCGCACAAATGCGTTTGGCTGAATATTCTGAAACTTACGCAGGGCTTCAGAAAAGTTGTAAGTTACCGTGAATGGACTATAGCAAAATTTCGCATTTCGAAATATCTCCAGCTAGTCAGCTGCAGATTTGCCAACAAGCTAAAAAGAGAAGAAATAATAGCCTCGTGGCTTGCTCTCGTCGGATTCCTTCCGCAGATCAGCCCGAGGAGACTGATTCAGCCTGCCCTGACCTCGGATTCTGCGTTCCTCGCATTCCTCGTCCGTGATGCGAGATGTAGCAGTGACTGCCCCGCGGTGTTATCCCTCTTCCCCCTCCCACGGCTAGTCATTCCACTGCTGCGCGAGTGATATACCTGACATGCACCCGCTACAAAATCGCAGTTTGCTGGCGTCGCTGTTACGTCACGGCGTTCCGCAGTCGCGACCGTAGAGGCAATGTAAAGTTAAGTGCGAACATCTGCAGCGCAGTAACAAGTTTCTCTAGATGTAGATTTTTGGACATTCGCCATTGCGATGCAGATATCTGTCATTGAAAAACAGGACTGATCACGAAAAAATACTAAATAAGATAATTTACCTATGGATGAGAAAATAAATATATGTATACAACACTGGAAAATTCCAAGAGGGAATAGACTCAAAAAACAGAACAATAACTATACATATATATGAATATAAACACGACCAACAGATAAAGCTCAAAGAACGACACAAGCTAGAAACCTGCTTGGAAAATGTCAGGACAACACTGACAAAATAAGTACGAACAAAATGGAACAATACAACCAAGAAACGCACCCAAAAACAGCAGTTTTACTAGACACGACAGACTGCAAAAATCACAACTAATTTCTCAGTTCCGACAGGGTCGAGACAATACAACGTGTACCAGAATCCAAGCGCCAAACTCCAGGAGGTCATCACTTGTGGAAAAAAATGGTAGGGTATAAATTGACAGCACTATTATGCGAATAATAAGGGAGGCACGCAGTATTGAAAATCGAATTTCGAAATACATAAATGTAAATATTGCAGGAAGTAAATGAGATGGAGCAACCAAAATCGGAACGGTGTTTCACGAATCGGACATCGTAAATCTGTGTATATTTGGGTGGTCAAATGGGCCCCCTTCATTGTGTAATTAGGGGTAGTCACCCTCTTTTCGCAGGGAAATTTGGATAACTAGGCTGTAAAGAAAACGTCGAGGCACATTATGACGCACCGTGGCACAATGAAGACAAATGATCCCCTTGTCTGAACTTGCTCCGGTAAACCGTTCTCGAGTTAATGCCACTCAAAATTTCGAAGACGCCGTGTAGACCAGCGGCGGTAGGTAACACATTTGCCACCTGAGCAGGGAGTGAACTGTTATAGTTCGGCATTTGCCTGGAGTTATTTCGGAAACCTATGAAAAGACAAAAACATGTTCGCTTCGACTGGAAGTCAAACGTAAGTCCTCCGGAGTGCGAGCCCACCGTACTACCACTGCAGCACCTCGCGTGGACAGCATTATACAGTCTAAGAAATCGCCAATTGACAACACCAGCGTACACGTGTAGTGATAAAGTGCGAATGGTACATTTTTTCCCCCCATACATCCATGGTTGTGTCCCTACTGTTATGATTTTCTCTCAAGGTCAGTAGGCTGAACCAGATTCGTTAATGGATGGAGATCTTAATTCAATAAAAGAGCTAATTATAATTTTCTAATTTAATCTACAATAACTACAAAAACAAAATTCTCTCGGCTCAACACGCTGTTTGCAATTAATGACTTCAGAGAATATCTATTACAACTACCCTAAAAAAAATCAAACAAATTAAATAATTAAAAATCAATCTCAATAGACTATGTATCAAAACCTATTAAATTATTTTACAAAATATATGTCCATATTTGATAGACCCAATATTTACAATAGATCTGTATCACGTGTTATTCAGTATCAGCTCAGTTAGTTCAGTCCAGGTCCCACCAGTCCGCAATGTTCTAGAGTCCTCCGAGCGCCATCACACACAGTAGTATTCTATCGTCGTGTATGACGCCCTCTCGCCCGTTCACACCACAAAAACCTCGTCCTCCGTAGCGTCGTAATCTCCCGTCGCCATCCGTCCTCTTCGCCGATGTCCCTCGCCGCACTCTTCTTCGACTAGTTACCGCACTTAGCAACATATTTCTACCGAAAGACTGACGACAATCCAGCTGTGGATTGTATTTATAGGGTCGTAGGCCATCGCCCAGAAATTTCTCTAAATGCCGAGGGTCCTAGTTACCAGAATATTCCTTGCTCATCTTTTAAACTCGTCGACTTCTCCAGCAGGGGGGAAGGAGGTAGGGCTGTGGCACCAGCTAGATCACCGCTGTAAATCATTCCACGGCTACCCAGGGTTGAAGGAGGGGGGGGGGGGCGAGGGAGCGAGCCGATCAGGTACACGTGGTCAAGGTCAAGGTCACCCATGGTGGACAGGTGATGTCAAAACTGCCCACACTACTTCATCCCCTTTGGTGACGAAAGCCACAGCTGTTGCGCATCGTCCAGACATCACTCTAATTTCCTTAAACTAAACCATTTATATTATTATATTTTATTAAAATCAAATATAGACCTAACTGAATCCGCTTAGTTTAGGTTCTAATATTCTTACCACATAATAAATCCAAGTTTAAAAATAATAAAAAAAAAAACAAAGTTGCAGTTTTTAACACGTGTTCCATCATGAAGGGCCTATGCCTACTTTCCAACTGGCTTATCTCAGTAAAAGCTAATTTACATTTTTCTACCAACGGTATCATTACATACGGCATTTATTTACTAAATAATTTTATTATGGCCAAGATATCAGTTAATATTGTCAATACTTTGAGTTTGACCTTGATGGGATTGAAAAAACCTGAAAAGATACTATTATATGCTATTTTTAGAAGAACACGAATTAATTGAAAGGAATTGGGCCTATAATTCTGTTCTATTTCGAAGGTCTGAAATTGGTTTACCTTCATCGAGGACGTGGGAAAACCATCTTCGTTAGTAATGCTATACGACGTTATTTCCACCTAGTCGCCTGCTGTTATGCGTCGGTATAAGAGTATATAATTTTCACCAGCAAGATAACTAGGCTTCCTGCTCTGAAATCAGAAGCAAGTGATGTACAAATACTGCCTACGTTACTAGGATGTTTTAGCCGACCCTAGTTTCAAAGGCCTACCCACGCCTTTAAACAGCATGGTTACAAATGCTTCCATTTGTGGAGTTATGCAATATTCTGTCTTCATACTCGCGTCTCTTACAGGTTAAACACCCGGAAATGCAAATGTTTTTAATATATTTTTTAATAATAAATTATTTTTTTATAATAATTTTTTTACAATGTTCTAAGTAATTTAGCAATAATATTCTTATAATATATTTTATACTATAATTGTTTTGATAAGTTTTAAATTATTTTTTATTTGTTATAATTTTTTATAATTATTTTGGTTATCAAGGTCAAAGGTCACCGGGGTTAAGGTCAATGTCACCGACATCCAGTAAGGTGGACAAGATGGTAAGCGGGTGACCGGAATGACAGCTTAAACAGCTCCGATGCTCCGATCCCCGATCCCCTTGTGCCAAACTCCCCATAATAATTCTACTTCAAACATCAATATCGGTGATGTAATTGAAAAACATTAAAATTGAAACCATGCGTCATTTTCCTTTTACTGTCGCTGCAAAACTTGGCAGAGTTCAACAAACAAAATAAAGCGACATGTTTCGCATTCTCAAGTTTCTTCCCCCGTTAAAAAAAATATCAGAATATTAGTGCCAGCACACAGTATTTTGCATTGATGTTTTTAATTAGTAACAAAAAAAAAAGATTCCATCAGTGCTGAGAGAAAATCTAAATAATTCAATAGGAAATATTTACATCCCAAATAGCGTACCAAACGTCAGTTTAATAGCATATTACTTACAAAATATTTCTTGCTAGTCGTTGCGAACACACCATAGACCTTATTGTTTTTAATTCATATTGATGGCGAAATACGGATTACAATTTATAGAGAATATATAAGCGAAACTTCCCTATAGTCAAAAGTATAATACTTTGATGTTAACAACAGCGTTAAATATTTGTGGTTTAAGCGTTATTAAAATAAAACAGGCGAATCTATTACACATGGGGTGATTTTACAAAGGTTTGTTTAAAAAAGGGCGAACATACCGTGAATCAACTCTAGAAGAAGCGAGGAACTGCTCATGTATGTATGAGCAAGGGTTTACTTGTAGCACTTTTAAATTGTTCAAGATATCAGCATATATTTACCAAACAACTTTTCCCCATATTTATTTTTTAATGCGCGATTGTTACTCATTCTCAGAGGAAACCGATGTTCTTGTTTTATCCACTGGCGTGAGTGAAGAAGAAAGTTTACAGATTTCGTGGAAGTGATCATTAATACCTAACAAGCTACAGGAAAATGTGAACGGAAAACTTTCTCTCATATACTCGCATTTCTCCGAACGGCAATGTGTGACCAATTATCATAAATAATACTAAAAAAAAATATATACATACATACATAGTGAAACCTTGTTAAGGCGTTTCAGAAAAATACTGAAAAATGTGTGCCTATTGATCAGGAAGACTTCTTAAAAGGGTAAAATTGTGTATTTGTATTACACCAAGTCCAAACTTTCTAAAGCTTAGTAAGCAGGTATATTTCTTAACAGAAAACTTCTTAAGAGGGTTTTACTATTTAAGTTGTTTAGTTACAAAGGATATTTACATATGAGCGGAGATAATCCCAAAAAATAAATAAATAGGCCTACTCTTAAAGTAAATACACAAGTTCGCACTCTGAAGTTAATGGAGTCACGAAAAGAAGAAAAAAAATGGCACTAAAACAAAAGAGAGAACTGCGCGAGAGAGAATACTCAGGGGAAAATATGCATAGAGATGCAATTGAATACAAGAAGAGCAACATGAAATAACAAAGAGCAGACTATGAACTAGAGCTATGAAATATTGACTACAGGAAAGAGCTAGCACTTGATCGGCCGCAGCAGTGCGGAAACAAAATGAAATGTGAGCTGCAATGTAAGAAAAGCGAATAGCAACAAGATGAATTATAAAAATAAAAGTAAGGAACTAAAAAACGTATGCGATACGAAATAGCAGTCAGTAAAATGAACAAACTGTTCGCAGTAATATGAAAAGAGGGCAGTGATTGAGCATTAGTGTTACTCGATGATGATAAGGTGTGCGGAACAATAAAGGCAGTATAGCTCCAAGGTGTGATGGAATGCTGCACTATAAACAAAACAGAAGGAACTGATAGTTCAATACCTCGAAATTAAGGGTGACCCATTGTGATAGTATAAGACAAAGTGAGTAAAATGGTGTTATTCGTAAAACCATGACATGTGAAAATCCATAAAAATATTATCGAACAAAGGATTGCAACTATGGCATTAACTACGAGAACGAAAAAAAAATTATATAAGCCGGACTATTTGTGTGACTACTAATTAGAAAATTAGTGACATTTTTTAAACCTGCAAGTATCGAGTACAAACAATAGCACTACAATACTCGTATGCTTTATTTAGAGTGAATAGCTTAAGTAGTTACCGAGATAAGACCCAAGAGCGTTACGTTTCAGGCGGCGCTGTTTTTGCAGAAGAGCGGACAAATGTAGCATACCAGCTTTGGCCACTATTAGTCAAATAGTTTTGTTTTATTTGATCTTCATTTTGAAACTATGTCGGATATAGTGAAATCATTATTTTCAAGGTTGATTACATAGCAATACATGAAAGTATTCCAAATTTGGCGGGAATCATTTGAGAAGTTTCTGAAATATTACATACGAGCTTTACTTAATTAAGTGGCTCTATCTTCCAAAATGACGGAATATAGAAGCTGTGAAGTAGCGTAATTAGCTCACAAAGTTAGGCGAAATTTTTTAAATGGTTAGCTAGATATGACATTAAAAATTAAGAAAAATTTATGGTTCCCATTTTGATAATAAGACTGTTTGACTACTAGAATGTCAGATCTGACAAGATATGATTTTTTTTAGTTGGTGCTTTATTTATAAAATGAAACACCATCAATAGCACGAGTTTCTGCGCTTAATTCTAAAGCGTGTTCTGTCTATGTACCAAGTTTGTTTTAAATCGTTTTATTGTTTCTTGGTAAATAACATAATACACCTGATTGAAAATTCGCGTTAAAAATAAAGCATCCAGCAAAGTCGAAAAGTATAAGTAGGGTATCATTGCTAAGATATATGTGTGTACCAAATTTAGTAAAAATCACCGAGAGAATAAAAAAAGAGGGTCGGACAAACACACGAACACACAGACAGGAAGTTGATCTAATAAGTCCACCTTTTATTTCAAAAGTAAGCAAAAGTATGTTATAACAGGAAAAACAATGCCTTAAGAAACAGCGTGATAGTTAGATTTTTATTAAAAGTTTAAAAGTAGATACTTTTAACTGAAGGCAAACTTGCAGGATCCCGTTCCTTCTTCCACCATTTGCGGCACATACAGCTTATTTCAAAGCCATGTCTACTAGAAGAGATGGTTGATAGCAAGCGATAGAGGTTACTGTCCAAACTTAATGAGAATGTGTATAACTACCCAAAGTGAAAAACTCAGAATTTCATATACCATTTTTATCTCTGCATAACGGTTGCAGTAATCACAAAACACGCAACTACATTTCCCTCCATAGTGATTCAGAGCGTGCAATGTAAGGATGGAACCTTACCTCTTTCATTCGGTTTACTTAACAGATACATTTTTAAAGCAAAATTAATTTAGAATTTCAGTGATATTGACAATATTTACGTTAATGTTTTATAAAGCATGTTAATATTAAAGTTTTTTACTTTTTATTTGAGTCATTCTCATTTAAAAGACTACGAAGATAATATAGAACAGCGAAAAATTCTTCGAAATACACAGAACAATTTGCTCTAAGAATTCACTATCAAATAGTTTGGTACTAGTTTTTAGAAATATGTAGCCAGAATATCTCCGACAAAACTGCGATTACAGCGAAATTGTGGATATTTCCTTCCTCCAGTGAAAGAAAATTTGAGTGAAGTGTTCAATTACTCTTATAAGAGTAATAGTGAATAAACATTTCCAATGTAAAATTTCTAACATCCACAAAATATTTTTTGCCACCGAGGATTGTATTGCAGCGGAACTATCATTAATTTGGTAACATATAAGTGCAACAGTATCGATAGTAACATCTCTTGATTGGTCAAGACAGAAACAGTCTCACTAATTTAAGCTGTATGCCCTAATTAATACCAACAAATTCACTGAATAGGGATGGATATGAGTGCACCACTAGGATAAATTCAGACCCAGTTGGAATGATCGGCCTTTAAAACATGTAAAAATCGTTTTGTGCTCCAGTTTTTTGCAAACCTGCAAATTTGATTGAAAAACTAACTTACGCCTTACAACCTTTTAGGAGTCTGTTTTGGTATAATATATTTTGGGGAGGTGGAGAGGAGATCTCACTAATTTTCTAAGAAGGTTTATTTGATAACCACATAACTGTTTATAAAAAATATTCAAGGCACCTTTCATTGAGATATAAGATACATGTAAGTAGAAGTACAAGTGTGGAGGGCGTAGGAATAATCACATAGGTCGCTGCTAGCCTCATTTCAACAGTGATTTTTGTTTTGCAGAGTTGTTTTATAGTTTATCTATTTGTCTCAAAGGTACTGCTAATATATAGAATGACCTTATACCGAATGTAAACATCGGAACAAAAAGAAACATTGCTGGTACAAGTAAATCTTAAACATATAAAGTCATCTTCTAATCGGTGTAGGTTGTGTAACTTCAGCATTCGTAAATTTGTTGAGAATTTCGAGATAATACAAAGGTTTTGAACCCATACAACATGATGAAGTTGCCCTTTTGTGTTCGGTTTAGGAACTGTAATTTTTTTTTTTTTTTTTTACATTGTTAGTTTCGCTGTTCAAATAGTTTCTTTTCTTGATTATTTATCACGTTAAGGGAAACGTTTTCATTATAAACTTTGCTACAGGAACCGACAATCGCACTACTGCCCAAAATAAAATCGGCGAGATATCCCAACATGCTTTAAACGCGAGTATAAATATATAGTACACAAATATAAACGCATTAAGCGTCTTTTGCAAACATTTTTGTCTACAGATATTTTTTTACGAAACGAAGTTTTCTGAATCAATGTGTTTGTATCTTTGAAATATTACTCGATACTATGCAGTTTACCATACAGTGGAATAAATGGAGATCTGAAGTCGTAAGGGTTAATACTTATCTGAGTACCCATTGCGTAATTATTGCGCCTTAGTTGTATTGTTTATGATTTAAGATGTTCAATTCACAAGTCGTCTACGTCAAAAATCAATAAACCAAAAGCCGACGGTTAATCCAAAACCAGCGCCAACGTGTAACTTTACGCAAACATTTTATTTCTTTCGTAAAAAATTGCACTAATTATCGTCATTTTAGCTTACTTTCCAAAGGAAAGAAAGGATTATGATATCAATTTCCTGTCTGTGTGTCTGTGTGTGTGTCCCCCCTTCCCCCATCAGTTTTTGAATGCGTAAACAGAATTTCACCAAATATGGTGCACACATAGTACTAAGCAAGGGCACATGACTTTTGTAGTTTTAGGCTACTCCGGGCACTTACTTTCAAAATGGTGGCCATTTATGAATTTAGGACGGTATGACATCTAGAAAACCATTTAACCGGTTTTAGCTCGATTTTGTATGTTGATAGCGCAAGTTGTAAGAATTAGATTCAGAAGTGAATATTGTTGTTCGACTCCTATTTTGGAAAATGCGACACATTAAAAAAAAGCTTTTTTGTTATATCTCGGAAACTACTCAACCTATTTTTGCAAAATTTGGCACTTAAGTAATAGCATGATTGGCCAGGTAAATGTCAGCAATTGAACTTAATTAGATTCTAATTTTCAAAATTTCAGCTTTATAAATATTTTAGGTTTATTTACTATTACTACCATACAGTTTGACCAATTTCAACCAAATTTCGTACGCTGACAGTATCTAGTACAAACATCAAATCAGCTAAAAAACAAACCTTTGTCTATTATTTTGTATGGTAGCACTACATGAATTAAACAAGTTTTTGTGTTGATTTCTCAGGAAAGAGTTGACCGATTCCTACCAAATTTATCATTCACGTAGTACTGCCGCAGTTGGTATGTAAAAATATGTTTCAACTGTCAGGCACTTATTTAAAAAATGGCGGTCATCTAGGTATTTGAGCATAGTATGCTATATCTTCGAAAATATTTAATGAATTCCAACTTAACGTTGTATACTGAGAATATACATAACAAATATCAAATGTGTCCACCCGGAGCCTCTTTTGTCCGCCATTTTGTAAAATAGTATTACTTGACAAATTGTAATTATGGGATCTTCGAAAAAACAACCGATTTCTACCAAATTTGGAAAAAAACAATAAGCAGTATGACATATTATGTAAACTAATAAATTTTGAGTGAGTCATACATACATATTTTCAAAATGGTGGCCATATAAACATTTTAGTTCCAAATATTTTATCTGCGAAACTGTAAAACCAATTTCAACATAACTTTTTTTTGTAGGCAGAATCAGTTGTATCCATTACAATTGTCAATTCAAAGCCTCATAATTCCGCCATTTTGTAATATAGCCCCACACGAGATAATTTGTTTTTGTGCCCTATCTCGGAAAACTATCAACCGATTTTTTTTCAAATTCGGTGAAGAATTTGTACTATTGTAAGCTATATTAATTTATGTGTTTCAAGTATGTATCTCACTTATTTTCTGAATGGCGCATATAAAAGCATTTTAGCTTTGTGTGCTATATCTACAAAAGTAAAACAGATTTAAATTTATCTTTGTATATTTTATCTATGACAATAATCGAATGTGCTAATATATAAACTTTTTTCCCTCCATTTATGAAGATCGTCACATGATCAATGGAGGTTTTATCACATATCTTGAAGACCAATCAACCGATATACATACAGAGATCCTCCCTTGCCAAATTTTTTTTGTAAAGTCGTGTCAGGTGAGTAAACTAAACATTTTTTTCATATTTGCGGAGTAATTCGACTAATTTCCACCAATTTTGCACACCTGCAGAAGGCCACGTATAGTTACATAATTGAAATGGGTTCAGGCAATTAATTTTAAAATGGCGACTGTGTAAATATGTTCATATGTTTGGCATATATATTTAACACTTTAATAATTTCAATCAATCTTTTATGCTGACATTATCTGCTTCAAACATCGTCTGCAGAGCCTCTTTTTAAGCAATTTTGTAAGATAACGCCATTTAAAAAAAATAAGGTTTTTATGCCATATCTCGGAGACCAATCGACATATTTTCATTAAATTTTTCACACAAGCAGAGTTATGGTAGACTATGTAAACGTATCTGTTTTAGTGGTTCAGACACTTATTTTCGAAATGATGGCGAAGTAAATATTTCAGGTTAGTGAACCCCATCATTCAAAACATTACACTGATTACATCCGAAGTTAATGCTCCGAATCCTACCTCCGTGAGATGCAGTTGAGTGCAAGGTAGCTTAATTTTACGAGCTTTTCTAAACTCGAATCCCGCGTAAGTAACTCGTGTATTTTAATTGTCTTTGTGCGGTTTCACATGTTTCTGGTTTCATCTCTAATGATAATGCTGTTAATGAGACGTCAACGCCTAACTACCATCTAAACTTTCAAAAACTTTTCTAAAATTTAGTATTATCCCTGTAGAGGAAAGTAGACTCATTAGTTATCAGTAAATTCTTGTTCTAATTAAGTCTTACTTTTGATTTTTGTAACAAACAATTATTTATTGATATATCTTGAAAAATATCTATACTGACCATGTTTATAACGTAAAACCAAGTTTGAAAGTTGGGAATTACGCATCCCGATGAGGTAAAAATTTACCAATTTTAGGTATCATTAGAATTATCGTAACTAAGTTTTAGTGGGATACACATACGCATAAACCCATGAACAAGAACTTTAACCCACCGACATATGCGCTTCAAAACACACACGCAGGCCGGCAGACACTGGTATGACGGCATTTCTCAATATAAGCTGTTCACGGTAAAATGAGCATTTTAAGGCCCTTATAAAATTTTCCTTTCATCCGATTTCCATTTTCCTGGTGCATTTTAATATAAACATTGCAATGTGATCAATAAACACAGTGTATACATTTCACCACCCTTAAAATTTAATGCCTCAGGCTTCAGTACGATATATTTATTAGTGGCTAATGCCTGTTAGGAGGGCCTTAAAAAGAGCTAACTTTACCGTGAGTAGCCTACATCAGTTTTATAAAAATACTTCATTATGAAAAAGAGTAATAACTGTTATAGTTAGAGGAATCGCACGCTTGTAAAGATATTGAGTTCTGCTGTGAAAATAAAAGCATTTTCTGTCAAACATCTGCATATAGTATCTTCATAATTTTTAACAGTACATTTTTAGCCGGGTTTCCAAAGAAAAGTAAGGCTCATGAAATCGCTTTCCTGTCTGTGTCAGGGTGTGTATGTGTTGTGTGTGTGTCCCTCCTTTCAATTTTTGAACGCGTGATCCGAATTTCAGTGAACTCAGTAAACGCATAGAACTTAATAAGGATACCTGATCTTTATAGTATTCGACCACTTCGGGCACTTACATTCAAAATTGCGGCTACTTTAATACTAGGGTGATATATCCTTTATCGGCAACCATTCAACCGATTTAAACCAAATTTTGTGTGCTGGCAGAGCATTGTGCAAGCATTAAATGTTTAGATGTATATTGTTGTCAGTTCGCCATTTTGTTGAATAGCATTAAATTAAGAAATAAAAATTTTTCTTTACATCTCAGAAACTATTAAACAAATTCTCACCCAATTTTACAGGTAAGTAATACTCTGACAGCCCAAGTAAATGGAAGTGATTCAAATGTATTAGGTACTTACTTTCAAAATGGTGACATACACTGTTTATTAAGTATTATTGGTATTCTGCCACACTAATTAAACAATTTCGACCAAATTTTGTATACTCGAAATATCTCTTAGAGGCATACCAACACACAATCATTTTTGCAGGGCATTTTGGAAGACAGCAGCATAGGATAGATAAAGTTATGTCCTTTCTCGGTAAAAAATCTACCAATTCCTACCCATTTGACAAACAAGTTGTACCGGTGCAGATGATGTTAAGTGATATTTTCAGGTACACCAGGCACTTGTTTCCAACATGGCGGTCATATAACTATTTTAACTCAGAATGCTATATCGTCGAAATTATGTAATCAATTCCTTTATAACGTATTATGGCAGTAGATATTTGATCTACTAACTGGATCTGCATGGAGTATATTTTGACCGCCATTTTGTAAGATAGCGTATTGCGAATAAATAAAGTTTATATCTTATCTGGGGAAGCAATTGACAATTCCTATCAAATTTAGAAAACAACTAGTACTGAAACAAATTGTGTTAGGTGGAATATTTTAAGCATGTCAGACACTTATTTTAGACATGTTGGCCATATAGCCATTTTTAGCTTATAATGCTACATCGTCGATACCATGTAATCAATTCTAACTTAACTATGTATGCTGGCAGTAGATATTACAACTATCAACTCTATTTACATGGAGTATATATTTTTTCTCTATTTTGTAACATAGCGATACACAAATAACTAAAGTTTTTCGCTCAGATCTCGGGAAACGATTCCTACCTAATTTTGCAAACAAATAGTACTGCAGCATGTGGTGTTAACTGGAATGTTTTAAATAGGCCAGGCGGTTATTTTCAAAATGGTGACTATATAAATATTTTAGCTCAGTATATTTCATCAACGAAACTAATTCCAACTTAAGTTTGTATACTGGGAGTGACTATCAAAACCATAAAACATGTCTACGGAGAGTCTCATTTCTCTGCAATTTTGTATGACAGCCTCATCAATAAAAATTAAGTATTTATTTATCTCACATCTCGAGAAATAATCAACCCATTCTTATAAAATTTGGTGAAGATGTACTGTGGTAGTTCATAAAAATATATATGTTTTTTTTTTTAAGTATGATACCTTTATTTTTAGAATGGTGGCTATATAAACATTTTAGTTTTGTGTGCTATATCTACGAAGATATGCAATCTATTTTAACTTTACTCTGTATATATCAGTATAAAATCATCGAATGTACTACTACATTACTTTTTGTCCTCTATTTATGTAGATCGTTATATGAAAATTGGGGCAGCTTTTATGCCATATCTCGAGTACCAATCAACCTATTCCCACTAAATGTTACGCTGGAACATTTAAACTAATTTGTACCTAATTGTGCACACCATAAATGCTACAGAAGTATATGTAAATTTACATGATTTTAATGGTTCAGACAACGATGTTCATAATTGCTGCGTCATAAATAATTTAAGTACGTTTGCCATATATATTAAACAGATTAACTAAATTCAACCAAATTTTGTGTGTAGACAATATAAATTAGAAGCATCGTATACAGAGCCTCTTTTATTTTTTGGAAAGCAGAATTGACCAAATATTAATTTAGATCTATATATTGTAGCCAATCATCTGAATACCTTAATACCAGTTTGCAGGATAGCATGAAATATAAAAATAAAGTTTTTATGGCATATTTCAGGGACCAAACAGCCTATTTCCACCTAATTCTTCACTTAAGAACCGCTACAGTAGGCCATGTAAATTTACATGTTTCAAGTGGTACAGCCACTTATTTTCATAATTACTGCCCTGTAAATATTTAAAGTCAGAAAGCCTATCATTATAAACATTAGCTTGATTAAATCTGAAGTTGATGCTACAAATCCGACCTGCATTATGCAGTGCATTGCAGACTAGCTTATTGTACGAGGTTTTCAGGGTTCAAGTCCCGGGTAAGACCCGTGTGTATTTGTAATTGTTTTACTACTGTTGCATACGTCATTAATGTAATTGCTTTCAACGAGAAGAGGAGTCCTACCTTCCAACTCAGCTTTTAAGAACATATTTAAAAATTAATTACATCCATGTTGAGGAAAGTAGGCTTATTAGTTATATCAGTAACTTTCTGTTTACATTAAACTTGAAGTGTATATATTCATAATATTTTGGCAAGTTGTGCAAAAGTTTTTGTAAATGTTGGTAAACAGTAATTTTGTACAAATATGTTTGGAAATTAGTTTCAAAGATTTCAATGTGGTACAGCAGGAAAGTGGTTTGAATTGATCAAAATTTAGTCCGAATATTACGAGGTATTGAAACTAAAATGTTTGTTTAGGCGTTTTAAATTACTCACAATTAACTTCAACGTTTTGTCTCATCGCATTAATTTTATAATAGAAAGAGTCGATAAAATTCTTGTAAAGTCTATATAACATAAGCTATGCCGAAGAACCACCAGCAAGACTCAAAATATGTGGAATTCCAGGAATGTGGTTTAGCATAACGTTGCCAGCGGTTTTCTGAAACTTTGTAAAAATAGAGTTCTATTACAGACCCCCCCCCCCCTTGTACCCTTCTCCAGTTCAAAAGAATTAAACAAAAGAATCGTAACAGTAACTTAAATGGGGTGAAAAAAAACAGCAGATTAAAGTATGCACATTCGTAAACCTACAAAATTGAATTTTACAGAAATACATCAGTTTGGATACAAAAACTTTAATTTGTGACATAAGTGCACCTTCTTCCAAGAGGTCGTAACATTACTCAAAATACTGCTATGTTATGCTAAGAACCGAGTAGTTGGTGGTAAAGCAACAAAGTCTGGGCCATAGAAGTAAAAAAATTTCGTTAACAGTGGAAGGAAAGAAGGCACCGCCGTTTTATACAGCTCTCACAACACAGGGTGGTTGGCAGAATGTAATTATGGTGGTATATTCACAAGTTTCAAAACCCAGAATAAAATATTCCTCCTTTTGAATATCCTGGAAGGGTAGTCCTGAGGCTATTAAAAATTCTGAGGAACTGTTTTTTTTTGTAATGCAAGGTCATTAGCGAAGCGTAGATACAGCTGGTTCGCAGTTAATTGAAAAATATTTTGAGTTCAAAAGCGGGAAAATATTCTTGCTCATAATTAGTATATATTGAAGTTAACCACGACTAACTTACAAACAGTAATTCTGACAGCAACTACGAAAAGATATTCTGTGAATTAACATCTACTCAAATGCACGATGTTGAAAGTTGGTGGCAAAATTAATGTTTATTTTCGTTTTGTAGAAATTAAATAAAATTTGAAGCTATAGTAAAATATTTATATTATTAACAATTTCATGGCTTAACTTTTTCGCAAGTGACATCTGAGGGTGTGTATAACATTACCTCCAAGTTTCGAGTTTTGGTTTTTAAATCTCGGGCAACACACAGAGCTATGTATTTCAGCTACATTTCCATTTGTCGAAATGCACAAAAGTGGAGACACTAATTTAAACCGATCAAATTAAGTTAACAGTTTGTGAATGACTGGTTTTCCATTCCTTAGAAAAAACATAATTAAGTATGTTTTTGTGGCATCCTAACCCTTGAGGAATACATCATTTACGAATACATCGGCCATAGTACATGAGTTTTTGTTTGGTAGGGGAATGTCCCCAGGCCACTTTTAGTGAAGTATTCTTTCATCCACCAATAGACACCGATTGTTTCTCTATGTAGCAGGCAAAGGACTCAGAATATCTACTGCCATTATCTCCATTAGGACTCTTAATTATCATTGTTCTGGAGGCGAGATTATCCCATTGTCCTTGATCCTTTCATTCCGGTGCAGATGTCGCACATTCGGTATCATTTCATTTGGCAGCATTTTTCAACGTCCTCCTGACAATGGAGCCAGTAAAAATTTAGTCGAACTATGTGGGTTGTTCTATTAACACCACAGTGTCCACCGGATGCGGTATAATATAGTTCCTTTAAGACTACAGAGATCCTGCATTCTAGAAGATGTGTTTTCCGTAATTTCTTTCCAAATTACTGCAAAGCACACCATTCATTAGTGCGAGGGGATTATTCTGTGCACACTTTGCCTTAATTGCTGGGCTCAGACTGGACATCTCCTCGAATTTTGACTGACAGTCAGCTTCCCTTCACGATAGTATTGAATGCAATGGTCGGGCTATTTAACTGATCTCTCCTAACACTCTCATCAGTTAATCTAGGCGGACCATCACAAGACAGTTAACTTTGAATTCATGTCTTCCATGCCATTAGCGATTCGCCACTGTTATTCTCCTGGCGTCGTTTTCTTGAAGATGCTCTATCCACCGGGCTAATTGACTTTCAGGTTCTTTAAATTTACAAACAAGCATAACGCAGCACGATCAGTTTTTGGAATAAAATTCCTTCGATTAAAGCAGCAGTGGAAGTGTGAAAGTATCTTTAACACAGCCACAAACTCTTTGCGTGTGGCACAGTAATTTCTCTCAGACTTTTACAGTATCTTACTGAAGTATTCCAGAAACATCTACATCTTATCCTGAATTTGAGATAGCACAGCTCCTATGTATACATCAGTAGCATCATTTTCCAGAATGAACTTGCTCATACTGCTCGGTAAACCAGGACTAGTGGTGGAGGGCTACCAGAATGTCCTTTGCCTTACTAACAGAAAATTCGCACTCAGTGGTCCAAGAAAAATTCAGTTTTGGCTCCGTTTTTTTCATGCAGTTGCTTGGTGATTGTGGCGAATCGAAGTAGGAATTGACGGAAGTAAGCACACAAGTCGAGGAAGCTCCGCACTTCGGATTTTTCCCGTTGGTACAGGACTATATTATTTGTTTTGGTCTTCTTGGGATCTGTTTCAATTCCATGGGCAGATGCTGTGTGTCGCAAGAAATATATTTTCTTTTTGAAAAAAAAATGGCACTTCTTAGGAATAAGGTTGACTGTAGCAACTTTTTCGTGTACACTTTCCAGGCACAATAATTTTTCTTCGAATGTTTCTTCCTGTCTGAAAGATTTGTCGTCTAGGAAAACCTGACAAATATTTTAGTAAATGACGTTTTCCATCAGGTGTTCAAAGGTGGCATGGGTATTGCATCGCCCAAAAGACATAACTTCGAATTGTCAGGTTCCTTTCCCATGGACACAAAAAGTAGTATTTACTTGCCCCTTGGGTTCATCTCGCATGGCCAATACCGACTCTTCATATTCATAGTATAATAACATAGTGAACCTGCTAGTCTCTTCAGTGTGTCATCTATCTTTGGAGGTCGGCAAGATTCCTATTCTGTCACGTTATTAAACTGGCGGTAATCTACACAATACATCATACACATCTTATTTTAAAAAGAACAATGGGGGAAGGCCACAGACCGTCTGTTGTTTCATTACATCTAACTGCTTCATTTCTTTCAGAATACTCTCAACTGCCTCATGTGAAATTAGTAGTAGTCGTCTTGGTGATTGCTTTATGTGCCTGGTGTCCTGTATCAGTGTGATGGTGGCATCATTCATCCTTCTCAGGGTTATTTGGCCCAGTGTAGACCGCATCACAAAATATCTGCAGTAATTCGGAGACAGACTTCTGCTGTGGGGAGTTGAAGTTTTCTTTTGTTCTTGCTTGTAGTTCTCCAGTGCTTCTTGTAGAGAGGATTTGATGTTTTGTGGTCTTGAAGCTTCAGGAACATTTCGAATTACTTGTCAAACAGCTTGCTATTCCCTATTCCGGCCTCCTCCTGAAGACGAGAAGCTTTGGCGGACAAATTAATCACCCTGGCTGGAAAATTGCACGTGTTTGAAGAGAACAAATCTCTATGTACGATGGCGCCGTCCGGCAGGTTGACACAATTCTTGGCTGATTCAATGAGTCCTAAACATCTGACAAACATTCCTTGACATTTGCCTCCTATGTTAATTTCACCACAAGAGGGTAACACAGTAGACTGACAATCGACTTCTGGGCAGCTCATTGATCATGTCGGCACTAAGAACTTGGTATTGCCAGTCTGTTTTTTGCCAAGTCGAGTCCAATACATCGAGCCCCAAAAGACATTCATAAACTATTTCCACTGTGTAAATATCGTGCTCGATAAAATGTCACCAAGGTCTAATTGTATCCCCCTCCCCTCTTACCATTAACTGGCGAGGTATTACCCATCACCATAGTCATTTAGCACTGCTCCACATTGTCGGGCGATCGCAGGAGGGAAGACCCAAGGTCTTAATACTTTTATAGTCGTCCCTGTGTCGACCACCATTTGACACAGACATATTCCAGACACTCCTCCACCAATACGACATTAGAGTCCTGTTTCACTGAAAATACCTGGTAAAGTACTGGGACGGACCTTTCCTCCAGATTGACCCTCAAGATTTGTGTTTACAAGTTTCACCTCTTTCTCGCTGTTCACTTGCCTATTGCTGCTGTTATTGAGGACAGTAGGCTCTCAGGTGTCCCAGCTGTCCATGTGTTCAACATTCTGGCTTCCTGAGTGGATGGTGATGGAACTTTGTAGCATGGACCCTGAAATCTATATAATCATTGTCTTCTTGCAGAGTCTTCTTGATGCAGCTATAGTCGTCGTCGCTTAGTGTCACTGCTTACGCTGGACATTGGGGCACTTATACCTGTCTTGTTGACTTTTCCTCTAGTGCCCGAGCCAGAGTTTCATGGTGTTAAGCGCCCAGCTAGGCTTACCGCTTGCTGCGCCTCTGTATCAGTGATAGTATCGATGAAGAAGCCCGCCACGATGACTTCACATGCCACCTCGGGGCATTCTTCCAGAGACGATTGGGACAGCCGCACAATATCCTGCCATAGCTACACTTGGTGAGGATTCGCAGTTGAACATAGTGGGTGTTTCGTAGATATAGGTCACTAAAATGCAGCCGCAGTACCTAAACCAGTGCGAGGTATTCTAGCCGATGTACCCTAGTCGGAATTGCATTGAATACAGTGCAAAGCCTTTCAGTAGATCTGCGAGGTAGTTACGTCTGCTGTTAGTCCGACCAGCCGTGCAGGATTTTTATCTGTGATGACCTGTCCTAGAAGATACTTCGCTCTGCTAGTCGCGGCGATGGAGGTGATAACGATAAAATTCACGCACGAAGTCGTTGAATCTTCCTGCAGGCAGGAATGACGAAAGGGCCGGAGGCTAAAAGGCAGTTGTCGGTGCCCTCCCTTCTGCCGACCAACAAAAATGTTCCGGCGATGAGTGACAGCCTGACTTGACTGGGGAAAGAGGCAGGGATGCGCAGCCTGCTCGATGATGTAATTGAAAATGCTGAAGACATCCAAAAATAATAGGTACTTAAGAAAAGCCCAAATGTGACACCATGCAGCTACATCATAAGATCTGCAGACAATGGATTTGAACATTAACGCATTAAAAGCAATCCGGTAGGATCTCGGTACAGAATTAGTAATTAAACTTACTTTGTGTTTCTCAGATGACCAATATGTCAAAAATGAAGATAGTATACATTCTTCGTCATATGATTATATATAACAGGTATATTTCCTTTATAAAGTCTGGATTTTATGCTGTAAATATGAAACTCTAACTGCAGGATATGCGGACCATGTGGATTTTGTATCGAAAGCTGTAATGTATAAAAGTAGTTAAGTAGTTCAGTTGTTGATAATCGTACGCTTTCATCGACGCTTTCTCCCTGTAAAGATGGATTGCGTGTATGAAGACTTGCCAGCGACTGCAGCGGATATGTGGCCAGCGCTTCTTTTTTTTTCAGGGGTCGAGGAAAAGAACAGGAATGTTAAGTGATGGAAGACTGTAATGGCATTTACTTGGAGTGAGCGAGAGAATTTTGGATGTCGCTAAACAGCTGAGATCCCTAGTGCCGCCTATTTTGTCAGTCGGAGATATAGTAGCGATGAAATATAATGGCTGGTGGAAATGGGAGTGCTCCGGGAAAACCCAACTGTCAGCGGCAACGTCAACCAATTTTCGCTCCGTAAAAAATACACGTTTTACGTAGTCGGGAATCCAGCTCAGTTCGACATACTGGGAGGTGAATGGTCTGACAGTATTTACCTGGAATGGGGGTGAAAAACTACTTGGTGAAAGCCTCCCGGTTAAACCACTGATTATAAAGAATACTGTAGAAGTAACTTCGCCGACGAATGGGCAGATATACGCCATAGTCTACATTCGAATGAGTGGAAAACCACTGATTCGCAGTGAAATTCAACTACTCGAATTTGTGAAATGGTTCCACTTAGAATCAATGGGAAACCACTCATTTTTTTCAGTGAAAAAATTTCACTGATTGAATTAGTGACGTGAAAAAATTTTGCTGATTGAATAAGTGACGGCTAACTGCAGTGGAGAATTTAGTATTATTTTTATTGAGTTTAGCCAAATAATTACGTGAAAGAAATATATTTACGATAGTCTGCTAATCATATTGCGCAATCAACCGTAATTTACAAAAGCAATAAATATTTACCGAAGGTGGCCGGGATTGAGCTCACGCACAGTTTCCTCTTCACAAATAGGCCTTTCGTTATCTTGCCATCGGCGCTACTAAGTTAGGTTGACACATGAGAGGAGAATATGTCTTATAGTTCTTTAAAGTAAGCGCGTAGTTTTAAACAGTTTGTCCTTATTTTTCGCTTTTGGTTTGATGGGTACCGTTAGGATCGTTAAAACGAATAGTACCTATCAGTGTACTCTCTTCGCCATATTATATGCAATTTAAACTTTCAAACAGAGCACCGTGATGATTACATGAACGAAAAGAAAGACGTAAAAACGGAAGGAAAGGCTGGGTGTTCATATTACCTTGCAAAATGATGTTTTTTGAAAGATGAAACACATTTTAGAACGTATTTTGTATTAGTTTTATTAGTTTATTCGTTCATATTCCACTTGATACACGTTGTTAAACGGCCATTTTAACACGTTGTTTTACTGATCCATCAGTTAAAAAACAAACCACTGTAAAACAGTGAAAAAAATGACTGATGACTCAATGGAAAATGTCACTGAATCAATAAGTGAAAGAAAACTGGAATTTTTCCACTGATTCGTCAGTTAAATTCGCTGGAGTGGCTGTTGAATCAGTCAGGTAATGTTAACTGATTGAAATAGCGAAATACTTAATGATTCAGATTTAGAGCGTACTTTGGGTTTACTGTTCATAGATTCAATATTTATAAACTAAGTTTTACTCTACTCAAGTTGGAAAGCTCAATGCTTTTATTTTGGCAACTAAAAATGTTCACCACCAGGATACCCTGGTATAACATCAGTACCGGATTTGTCCATTTTGAATGTAAGTAAATGGGGAATTGGAATTTTTATAAAATAAATATAACTTAACATCTAAAATATTTTTAATTGTACTGTGTTAGAACTTACAAAAAAAAAACTTTATTCTTCGCACTTGGGTGGAAATATAACGAAATATGTCTGTGTGTTGTTTAATATTCTGTCGTAAAACTGGATTTGTCAACACGTTGGCCCACACAATTAGTGTATTAAAATGCGGGGAAAAAAAAAAAAAAAAAAAAAAAAAAAAAAAAAAAAAAACAGTGAAATAAAAAATATATATAATTTCAGTGTTTCTCTGTGCCGTTTCATTAAGGAAAAGGAGACAATTACAAAATTCTTTTTGATGATTTGATGACAGCTATTTAAATAAGCTAACTTATTGGCGCTCAGTACCCAACACTAGTATTTTTACGGTTTCCTCTTATAAACACAATTTGGGGACGTGAATAGGCTAATAGTTACAAAATAAAGTTAAAATTAAAAATTTCGGCTGGCCTAAGTATATATCACAGCTAAAGCCAAACAAAAAGCCTTGCACACAAATAAATAGAATTAGCACCTTGCGGCGAAAAATTTTCCTATAAGCAAAACTCTTCCGTTAGGTATCTTGTTTTTTTTTATTTTCTGAGTAGGATGAACCTATTTAAAAACTAAGCTTGTCAAGGCAAAGGAAACACCTCCTAGCAGTCATTATGAAATCCTATTGCTCTTCCTCCCATTATTAATTCCATATGTATGCTCGTAATCAAATGTTATCTCATTATTTAATAATTCTTGTTCCACGTGGGAAAATACGGATGTAATTGAAACCTTATTAACTTAAAACATGTTGTTAAGTAGTCATTTATCCATGCGAAGCCATGATATTCAGTGCCCGGTCTTGAAATTTAAATATGAAGATTTAAAAGAAAATCCAAGATGGATGGGACTTCTCCACATTAAATAATTGTTTCTTGCGGATACAGAATGTCTGTAATAATTCCTGTTTGCCCGTATCGCAATCATGCAGCATGGCAACGAACACCAACCACCGTTCCTTCGCGTTCTAGGGTAATTAACGAGATTCCACTCTGGCCCTGGCACATTCAAGTGCAGAACGAGTTCGACAACTTGGGTTTGCCGTGCACCACAGTTTCCTCGTGTCGGGCCAGGAAACCACTCCCAGAAAAAAAACGAATATTTTTTGCCAGATTTCCGGGACAAGAACAGCATTTTTCTTTTCGAGTACCTAGCCCCAGGGTAGCCTCGTACATGGCCTACTTTCGGATCTTAACTGTCCGGATAACATATATGGATGCTTGATGTGTAATATACAAAACTGAGAGTTCTAAAAAAATTTAACGGCATCTAACACAAACAAATTCACGCATAACCATGCTTAAGACGCGTAATTTTTTATCGTAATTATGTATATATATATATATACACACACACAAATTTTATGTTCTACGTTTTATTATTTAATGGCGTAACCTTGTGGCTACTAAGCATATATGTAGAATAATTAATACTGGTTGTTTATGTTCATGAAATCTCAGATCACACATTAGCAAAGACGTGACTTTTCTACTTGTTGCAGGGACCGCGGTGGCGTGCAGGTTAGGTTAAACTACTCGCCTCCCACGTAGGCGAACCGGGATCGATTCCCAGCACAGCCGCCCCTGCATTTTCGCGTATGATAATCGTGTCGGACGATGCCACTGGTCGGCTGAGTTTCCTCGAGGATCTCCCATTTCCCCCCGCCCTTTCCTTCCGGCGATGCTCAGTACTCACATCACTTCAACCTCATCGGTTCTCAAGACCTCGATTTTAAGAGCCGCCCAAATCTCTTCACTCACTCAGTCACTCTACTTGCTGCAATAGGCTACAGTTTTTACCTTACGAAAAATAGATCAAATCAAATGTTAAGACGTGATTTTGTTTTTACTTTCGTGTGTACAGAAATCTGTATTCTCGACTGATGAGCGAGCCGTAGAAGTTCTTTAGTGGCTTAGTCTCTTTCACAGTGTCGTTCGTATTCAGCGGTCGTGTACTAGTCATCAGCTGCGGTCTAACAGCGGAACGTGAAAAAAAAAAAAAAAAAAAGGCGTGCTGCATCGACAGGAGACATGTGCCGGTGATGAGTCACACTCTCTCTCTCTCTCTCCGCCTCTCCTCTCGTCATCCACAGGCGGTGGCTGCAGGCGGGCGCCGCCTGCTAATTGCGAAGCCTGCCTACACACAGTGGCGTCCCGCGCGGTGACTCACCCTCTGTGCCAGCCGCCAGGCAGACCCCCCGTGGCCACGCGCCAGGTTGAACAACCCGCCTGCACGTGCACCCTGCCTTGGGGCAGCGGTGGCGAACCGGGTTCGATTCCCGGTGGGGTCGCCCCCAGGATCTTCGCATGTGGGAATTGTGCCCGGACGACGCCGCAGATCGGCGGGATTTCTCGGGGATCTCCCCGCCCTTTCATTCCGGCGCTGCTCCATACTCGCCTCGCTTTCACCCTCATTGGCTCTCGTCTACCCTGGGGTCACGTTTTACACGTTAAAGTGAGCACTTCTTGAAATCAAACTTAGAAAAAAGTATCTGCTCCTACTTGCATTTACAGGATGTTCGTAAATTAAACGCCCAAACTACGGGAGTTGGTTCCTTTGATAATATACAGTACACCATTTTCCTATAGGCCGTTAACGGTAAAGTGAGCACTCTTTGAAACTGTTGCATCACACATAATAACTAATAAATCAATTTTATTTTGGCCTCGGACTTATGGTTTTGGATATGGTGAATCTATACACTGTGTTTATTACTCACATGACATGGCTTACATTAAAAAGTGGTGGAAGGATATAAATTGGTTGAAAGAAAAAGTAACTAATGCTTCAAAAGTGCTCACTTTACCGTGAACGGCCCATAAAAAAATATTAAATGATATATGAGCCTGTAAAATTTGGGTTTTGGAAATGTATTTTCGCTGAATGCCTTGTACTTTCTGCCAGTGGCAGGGATCGCGGCGATTGGCCCACAGTACGTCTCACACGGTAGGATGGGACACACCCGTTTCGAGCGCTAATGAGCATGCACTAGTGGAGGACATGACTTTGATGTGGTGACGTATCACTTCTTCAAGCCGAACAGTGCGCACAGAACGAGGACGGTAGCATTATACATGTGTCCCTGCACCATAGGAAGCATAATTCCCCTTCTTGTTGTGGACTTCATGGGCGTTGTACAAGGCATTCGGTAAAAATACATTTTGTGTGTTTAATTTCCGAACATTCTGTATTTTGACAGGCGCACTGATTGACATGCGTGAAGTTAAGTTGGTAATGATGGAGGGAAAGTACTTCTATGTCTTAACCGCGAATAAAACGTGCTAAGTAACCATTAAAATGGCAGCCATCTCTCTCCGCTCCCCCTCCTCTCCTCCTCCTCTCTCTTCCCGATCCCACCCCTTGCTTCTACCCGTCCCCATGGAAAAATCACAAATTTTTAAATCAAAAATGGCGTCTGGGGTTCACAACCAGGAGCCAGTTAAGCAGTACGACTTACAAGATGGCGGACCGAATTGACAGAGCAGGTTGTTCTTATCCAAGATAGCGGCTTGGAAAAATCGTGAATTTTTTAATTCAATATGACGACTGTGGTCCACAGCCAGACACCAGTTAGGCAGTATCACTTATAAGGTGGCTGACCGGATTGACATAGCAAGAAGTTTACCTTTTCTCGCCATTTTTTGCTGGGCAGTTCCACTTCCAAGATGGTGAACCAGATTGACAGAGCAGTTCTGATCCAAGATGGCAACATGGAAAAATCACGAATTTTCTAATCCAAGAGGGCGGCCAAGGCCACAACCAGTTAACAGTTAGTCAGTACGACATTAAGGATGGTGGATCAGATTGACAGAGCAGGATATTCTGATCCAAGGTGGTGGCATGGAAAAATCACGAATTTTGAATCCAAGATGGTGGCCGGGTACCACAGCCAGGTACTAGTTAGGCAGTACGACTTAAAAGATGGCGGACCGGATTGACAGATCAAGAAGTTCTGATCAAAGATGGCAGCACAACATGTCAACAATTTTTTAATCCGAGATGGCGGCCGGGGTCCACAGCCCGGCGTCAGTTAGGCAGTACGACTTACAAGACGACGGACCAGATTGACAGAGCAGGAAGTTATGCTTTAGTCACCATTTTTGCTAAGCAGTGCCACTTCCCAGATGGGTGACCAGATTGACAAAGTAGGAAGTTTTGGTCCAAGATGGCGGATAGGCGTCCACTTGGTCCACCGCCAGGTGCCAGTTAGGCAGAACAACTATGGCGGGCCAGATTGACAGAGCAGGAAGTTTTGCTTTGCTCACTATTTTGCTAGACAGTGCCGCCATTTTGATAGTAAGTGCCACATCCAAGATGGCGGGCCAGATTGACAGAGCAGGAAATTCTGCATGGGCTGCCATTGTGCTAGTCAGTGCATTTACAGCTATTTTACTAGCCAGCGCCACTTACAGGATGGTGGACCGGATTGACAGAGCAGGAAGTTCTGCCCGGCTCCTCAGCCCCAAGCCCCCGATGGTGGCAAGGGTCCACTGGGTCCACCGGCAGGCACCAGGTGTGCTAGAATCGGCCTTTTCCAACTTCTGATGGAAGCCGTATATGCCCGTTTGTCCGTAAGCCGGGAGCTTGCGTGTAGAAACTGACTGCACTATATACTAATTTGTTTCCTGCTGTGGGAGAGGCCCGCGTTTCATCGATTTCCTACTTAATAAAGCAGGTTCTACGTGTTATTCATTCTACGTCAGCTAATACAGAGTTTTAATTACTAATAAAGTTTTACACGGACACGTAACAGTATACCCATCTATTTGTTCCAGAAGTTTTAGGGCATACGCCATTTTGATTTCTCTTAAGAGTACGATTTCCAGGGTTTTAACTCATGGCAAACCAGAGAGCGATTTTTTTTGCCACTTCTTTCTAGAACTGAAAAGCTTAATGCAATATTTGAATTATTTTCTGGTAACATTTTTTTTTTTTTTTGTTTTAGAAGATTTAAGTTTTGTTTTTTAAGTGCAGAAGTATAAGACATTTCGATTTTTGTTTTTGATTTTTCAATTGAATTCTCATTAAAATTTCCCACCTGGGGTCAGCATTAAATATTTTTCAGCATTTTAACTTTGGAATTTTGGAAATTATTTAATTAAAAGTTCGCAATATTGAAGCAAGTCCATGGTTCCTGGTTCTCATAGAACAGAAAGATACATATTCCCATTTTTCCTCAGTGTGGCTGTGTTATTCTTGACTGAAAGTGTTTTGAACGTGTGTGTGTGGTCCAGACCGCGTACAAATGGTACGTGTTACGGCAATGTGTAGTGATAAGTCAGTAAGTAAGAATGTGAGTGTCTTCTGCTTGGCAGCCTGCACGGCGCCGGGGCACAGTAACTCCTCAGGTTGTCACTACACTGTCTTAAAGTACTGTAGCGCTCGCAAATATTACGTCATTGTGAACAATAATGTAATGTATGCACAGTATTTTCACACTGTTCACTCACGTAATATTTTATGTATGTAAATTTTTATGATTTTCCATTGTTTTAATTTTTTATATTTTTTATTTATTATTTCAAGCGTAGCATTTTTAACTTTAAATGTACCGATGGCAATAATAAATGTTTAATGGGATAGTTCGGTTAGTTATTATTATTTTCTTTATTTAAATACGTATTTATTGGGATTTTTATTTACGGGCTCTACATTTTGAGTGGCATAGGGATTTTTATTAATCGTATCTCCGTTTTGAGACCACCTATTCTATATGTCTCTTAGTACATTAGGCCGTTGGAGGGGTTCGTTGAAGTGAGGGGGAGAGGGTTAAGTTGGAAGCCTTCCGATTGGCTGGCAGGTTTAAACACTGTTTTAGGATTGGCTGGTACTGTAGGCTAGGTAGAGTAAGTGTCAGTAAGTGAGTTAGTTCTCTCTCTCCGCCATCACCATACGAGTAGGAAGGAACTGCAGCAGGATGCTAGCCCCATGTGGGTATAGCTTAGGTGTTTAATTAGTTGATAGGGTGTCCGATTCCTCCCCTGATTGATATTTCCGTTTGTGTAAAGCCCGCGATGAAGATGTGCTGCCTTCTTAGCCCCTTTCGCGTGGTAAATGGCAGGAGGTAAACTAGTATCGGTATGACGGTTGGTAAAGGCTATTCACGATAAAGTGAGCATTTTGGAAATCAACCTTATAAAAAAGTCACTGCCACCACTAGCATATACTTCAACGTGTGCACTGAGTGACATGCGCCCGGTAAAGTTGGTAACGATAGATGGAAAGTAGTTCATATCTTAATGTCGAATAAAAAGTGTTAGGAAACCATTTGTGATAATTTAAATTATTTATTTCGCTTTCGGTTTTTCTAATTCATCAGTGTGTAAAAATTAGCAGATTTATAAAATGTTTACTTTTCTAATAATACCACAGTCTCACTTGACCGCTGCATGAATGAAGTGATAATGTCCATGACAATGATAATTTTACGTAAGATGGAAGACTACATAACGTGCATACAAGTAGATCTGAAGCAGGGCTTTCAAAAATGTTCATTTTACCGCGAACAGCCTATACACGCAAAGAGAAACTCAAAACTGATTTGTTCCTGCAGCGGGAGATTCCCACAGCTCTGCCTGTTCCAACTAACTAAAGCAAATTCCTACGAGAGCAGCTACTTACTCCAGATAAGATGTATTTGTGTTTTCTACACTACGTTTGACTAGACCTATAGCGTCCATTCATTCTCGAAGGTCCACACAGCGACGCCAAGTTGAAATGCTTTATGAACACGAATCGCAGTTTTTATTAACTGCGAAGGCCTTAACACTGAATCCCATGTTTTCCCTGAGCTTAACGAAGGGACTCCTTACAAAATTTTAGTTATTTTTTGCAGAAACAGCATAATTTTGGGATTTTTTTTCATTTTTGCTCTGAACTACGAGTTAACAACTTTTGCAAATTTATCACGCACTTTGTTAATGGGCACGTTTATAGTTAGAGTATTTCTTGCTTGAATTTCAGTTGATATTGCCATCAAAGATATTTAACATTTTCTTCTTTTCTCTTGAAAATATCAAATTGCACACTGAAAAACAAATATTTAATTAAAACTCCAAAGTCTGAAACTATATGTAATGTGTAACGTTTTTGATAGAGTTGCTACACCCTATTCCTCCAACTCTAATGGCAGTTATTTAGTTCTTGAAGTGACTAGAATTAAGTTGTTTCTAGCACGCATACAAATGGTATGCGCAACAGCTTTTGCAGGATTTGTAAATCATCAGAGTGCTTGCTGCTCTACAGCCTTTGGAGGACCCGGCTATTGTTACCCTACAAGTTGAAGGTCATTACAGATTATTTGTATGGTCATAATAACCTACACATATCAAAACACCTCTCAAAATAACCTAACACATGTAATAAATACAGAAGTGGAAGTCATATATGTGAGGGATACTACGCAGCAATTATATACACTCTACAGAACGACAAGGTAAAGGATCATTTCTAGTGATAAGTATCCATGTACCCAAGTTTGACAAAATATAATGCAGAATGATTTATGCTGGTTGTGTTTCACTCCTAATCACACCCTTATTGTGGTTACGCACACGTACATGTCCAGTGATTTAAAGAGGGTTTCCCGGTTCGTACACTATATATGTGCATTAGTAATCAGTCTTGTCATATCCATATAAGCTCAACTTAACCTGTATATACGTGAGACAGACTGATTTTCTACACGTTTTCAGTACTCATTTTAAATAATTCTGAAACACAATTTTGACTCGCACTACAGTGGTAAAGAGTGGAGGCAAGGCATCTACAAAGGAGGAGGGACACTGAACAGCTATAATTTCCACTATACCGAAAGGCTTAATACGTCATGATAAGCTGTTGGGTTTGATTGCAGTGATCCGTATCAAGGTGCCTATAGTTGAAGTTCATGCTATTAAACGTTATTTTTCTTATTTATTCACACCTCGCACACATTCTATCCACAGTGTATTATTGTACGTCTGATTTACATATCCAGTGTTTTCTTGGGGTAAACGTACTTTACAAATTCCATACGTATTTTAGTGAGACATGGATTTGTTTCATGGTAGAAATAGTTTTTTGGGTAATATTTATAGAAATGCAGTTTTGGTTTACTATCATTTAGGGCTACAATGTAACTTATTTGCCACCATTCCAATTTTAATTACAACATATTTGTGGCGTTTGTTTTGCTTTATGCTCGAAAAGTCATGGTAAAAATATAGAAATTATTAGTCCATTGCAGAAAACTGGAATATGCTTAACTTAGGTATTTAATTGTTGCATGATCAAATAAGATTTTAACGGTATATAATTTATTTTAGATTTACTTATAGAAGATCCAGTTTTTCAAACAACCGACATTAGGTTTGCTCTAAATCCATTCGATTCACACAAATGGCCTCAGCTAATTTTGGCATATGAAAATACTTGGGAACACACTAAAAATGTATTGAATGACTTGCAGTCCTTTAACTTGTTCATAATTATTTGTATTCTGTATGTGCCATTTAAATTTTTGCAAATAAAATTAAGAGATATTTTTTGGGTGTGCAGATTTTTCTTACGTGTTTCGCAAAAGGGCAACCTTGATTAAATACCGCGTTAAAAATAAAGCTGTTGTTTATATGAAGAAGAAACTTTGTTTCAGTAGTTATTTGAATTTATTTTCGTATTTTCGCTACATAATTTACTTTAACTGTATAACATTACCAGTTTTTGTGAAGCAAGAAGAATGAAAACGCCCATTTGGGAACAAATCTGCGTGTCTTAAAATACCACTGCATCATATTATTTTAAGAACGTTTTAACATCGGTTTCCGTGAATGGTTTTAAACCTCAAAATAACGAGACCATATTCTCAAACACACTACACTACGACAAAAAACTGTTGCATGTTTTTTACTAGGGCCTATATGTTTTAACAAGAAAAATGATTTAAAAACTGAGAGAAATATATGGCTGTAGGAACCATGTAGGCTGTTAAAATGACAGCAATCTGATGGGTGATATGTACCATTTAAATATTGTTTATATATATATGTATATATATCAACACAACTGCCAGTTGTATTCCTAAATGTGATTGTATTTGCTACTGTAAACATATTTGCTACAGCAGAGAGCTTTTTCTTTTCTTACAAATGATATAGCAGTACCTCCAACAGAATAACTTAAACAATATTTGGATTATTCCCACAACCATCAGATATATAACTTAACAGAATGTTCTGTTGTTAGTACTGAACAGGTCTGTAGTCGGGCTTGAAAAGGGCCGCGGTGGCTGAGCGGTTAGCTTGCTCGCCTCCCACCAAAGTGAACCGGGTTTAATCCCCGGCCGAGTCACTCCCGGATTTTCGCAAGTGGGAATCGCGCCGGGCGATGCCGCTGGTCGGCGGGTTTTCTCGTGTATCTCCCTTTTCCCCCGTCCATGCGTTCCGGTACTACTCCACTCTCGCCTCATTTCCCCCTCATCGGCTCTCAAGACTTCGTCGTTAAGAGCTGTCAAAATCTCTCAACTCATCTCGGGTTTGAGGGTAGCAGTAAAAGAATACTCTGTTAGGTTATTACAATCCTTGTTGTGGGAAGCATTATTTGCTGGAGGCACTGTCTGTTTTGTAGTAGGAATGTAGTGCACTGCTGCAGTAACCGTATGTACAGTAGCCAATCCAATCTCATAAAGGAATACAACAAACAGTTATTTTTGGATTAACATATACTTTAACAATATTTGAATTGTAGCAACAACCCACAAGATGGCTGTTCATATTTTTACAGTCTAGACGATTCCTAAAAATTTGTTTTTCCAGTGAACCTAGTAGTAGGGTTATGTCGGATCTGGGACAAGGGCACGAGGGCTTGGAGCTCGGAGCTGGGGAGTAAGCAAGGCGCCGACAGCCACCATGTTGGAATTTCACTTTTTTTCCCAATTTTCTCTAAAAATTTCCATTTTTTGCTTAAAATCTACTAAATTTCTCTCAAAGTTCCCCTTTTCATAAAATTTCCCTAAAAATATCCCGTTTTTCCCCAACTGCAAAAAACAATCCCCAGAAAATCTATTTTCAGTCCAGAGCAGGAGAGGCGGGCCTTTGCTTCCGAGCCAAGTGAGCAGGACCGGTGAGGTCCAGTGGACATGTTCATGGTGGCCATATTGTTTTTATTGGCATAGGGTATGCCAAATAGACACAAGGTATCCAGCATCAGAATCAAACCTAGCCATGATCCATCTTGGTAGCCAGTAACCTTGACCTTAGACCGTAACGCCTTGACCTTGAATGACCTACAACTAAAATAACTCATAAAATTCATGAAATACAGCAAGTATATTACATTACTGAAACTTCAGCCATATTGAATCAAGGTGACCTTGATCCTGCGACCTTAAATGTCCTTGAAAACAAAAACTCTAGAAAACATTCGAAAACGTCAGAAAGCATATTATGTTACTGACTACTACCCCCATACTGTCTGCATGTGACCTTGACCTTGATCCTGAGACCTTAAATGACCTTCATAACAAATATTGTAGGACAATCATAAAAGTCAGCAAGCATATGATGTTACTTCTACCGCCATATTGGACACAGGTGAACTTGACCTTGACCCTGTAACCTCAAATGACTTTAAAAACAAAAACTCGACAAAATACACATATGCATTGAACTATTATATGCTAATACAACAAAACACGTCAATTTAATAAGAAATTGCAATTGGATCTACACATTATATGCATTAACTGACTTCTAGGAAATATAAATCTGGTCTTTCGCCGAGCAGAAATGTCGGCGCGATCTCAACTATTCAGCGTGGAATATGGCGAAAGGATACCAAATAAGGCAAGGATTATATGTCAACCAGGTCTTTCGAATAGTGATCACTTTACCGTCGATAGCTTATAAGGGAGTTAGACACAAACGCCAATAATGTGTGCCAGTTGGTTTGTAGGGGTTGGGTGGGTGATTCCATACCGTTCGTTCTGCGTTTCTCTGAGAACGTTGGTTCGCAAAAAAAAAAAAAAAAAAATAGTATATGGATTTTTGGACATCCCTGAATATTATCCTAAAACTTAAGTGCACGTCTCAAGGAAGTATCCTGTCGTGTTTCGTGTGACGCATGCATCACGTGACTGATGATTCATACGGCCACCGCTGTTGGACATGATAAGTGTATACTGCGTACTTTGGCGCAGGAACTTGTCCGTGCCCTAAAGCCATAACCATTTTATAAAACGACAAGGCTATAGGATATTTTGCGATAGACGCGAGCAATCGATAACAGCGCGAGGAAGTTTCAAAAGTAGACAAGTGCATTGCCGCCACTCTTCCCCCTCGTCATCAAACAGCCGACGATGACATGCAGACATGCTGTGTCGAACAAACCACATTAAAAAAAAAAACTTGTTGAAAGGGAAGATCTACGCGGATTTCCGACGTACGAGGGAATTAACGGAGTAGATGCCTATTTAAACTGTTTACCCAGAAGGCCGGCAATGAAATAGAGCGATCGGATCGTTTGATGCGGGGCAGCGGATAAACTGCTAACGTGACTCGTACACGATGAGAATTATTCATGACGTGCTGTTTCGACCAGGAAATGTTATCAAGAGCCCATCCTGCCCTATTTTTCAGTC
The DNA here is from genome assembly GCA_029891345.1 of Dryococelus australis. Classification (NCBI taxonomy): domain Eukaryota; kingdom Metazoa; phylum Arthropoda; class Insecta; order Phasmatodea; family Phasmatidae; genus Dryococelus; species Dryococelus australis. Next base: position 257,060,039 of record CM056995.1, read on the forward strand.
GCATTATTAGCGCGCCGGAGCCGATGAAGACACTCTGCAATTTCGTTAACGCCGCGTAGTTTCTCGGTTTGGCGATGGTCGGCACGAATTTGAGATAACGTAAACTTACTGCTGTCGTCAGCACTCCGCACAAAGACAGTCAATTTAAGTCCGATGTCCGCGGGTGTTTTAAATTGCACGATTGTGCGCGTACGACTGTAGTTGCTTCTGATACGCATGTATAGAATCGGGACCCAGAATTGTTTTGAGACATGCCAAGGCCATACTCGTCAGACTTTATCGCCACCCGATCGTGACTTAAGCGTGGGATGAACCCCCGCGTTTTTTTTTGTGCAATAGTTGTTTGCGCTAATACGCGTATCTCGGTAAATAAATGATCTGCAAATACGACTTTTTGTCACATAAGATAAAAAAAACTATATATGCCCCTTTTTTTTCTTACTTTTCTCTTATTAAGTGAATTTTTGGAGAAAAAAACGTGAAAATGGTCATATACTCGCATTTTTTTAAGACTGCCTATGCAGTTTCCTTAAGCGGCAAGAGAAAAGTGCAAAGATATTGGTGTAGTTTAATCTGTGGGCTCTCATGGTGTGTAATGAAACCCCACTGTTACAGATATAATTTGTACAGTACAGCGTCACGACGGAAACACTGCACGCCTTGTGCATAGGAGCGATGAGACGCTAGAAGTGCGTGTTAGAGTCATCCGTATCGCTCCCTCGGTGCTTGACTTTGGACACGGGATCCTTCATTTCTACAGATTTTGCAAGAGTTAGTTTTTTGTTCCCAAACGGGAACCGATATTGTAAAGTCCTCTTACAATTTTGTTTCAAATAGTTTTTGTAACATAGTCTAATTTTTCCAACACAAAAAACCGCATAATTTGAATTAATTATTAAATAAACAAAAATTTCCGTAAATTAATTAATTATTAATTAATTAATTATACTACTTTTTGTGTTGGAAAAATTAGACTACATAATAAAAACAGTTTGTAACAAAATTGTACGAGGATTTTTCAATAGCGGCTCCCGTTTGGGTACAAAAAAAATAATTCTCGCAAAATCTGTGAAAATGAAGGATAGTCGCCTTAACGCATTTGCGTTCGTGATTGGCGAAAACTACGGAGATAGTCGTGCCTTCTATGTGAGTCAGCTTGGAGAAGTGGAATTTATCACACGAGTTCAGACAAAATATTATCTGTCAGCACCCCACTGCCACCGCCCGCGGTTTACATAGTCATCTGAGAGTGTCCGTGATAAACAGAACCAGTGACTCGACTTGTTTGTGTTCCGCGATATTATACGATTTTCTGTGAACAGTCAATAAACGTTGATTGTGTTTGGCTTTTCTCAGGGGAAAATAGCTTAGCGTAAATGCCATACCAAGGGCTATTAAAAAGCGTCATTTCTACTTTATTCGTAGCAACAGACACACAGGAATTAAACGAACATCACGTGATGTTTCACAGAGGTTTAACGGGAGTTGGACAACACATGAAGAGCTTCGTGCCTATGAAGTTTACTCTAAAATAGAATTGCACAGTAAATACGTTTAAAAATAATGTTACGAAGAAATTTTATAGATGATTTTCCATGACAACCGTTATCGTGATAACGGATAGATCATGTGTCGAGGAGGCAGAATTGATCATTGCTCAAGACTCAAGAACTCAGTGACTTAGAAAATGTGAGCCCCGTTCCGTTCCTATATATATATATATATATATATATATATATATATATATATATATATATATATATATATATATATAAATTACGCACATCCATTAAAATATTTTTATTTTTATATTATTACCGCCACCTTCATCTAGCACCCATCCTTTTATAAGTGGCGTACCATCACTTCAATTTCAAATGCCGCAGAAGTTCCGGTCATGAAGTATAGCGCTTTGTTTTCACCAAAAGGCCAACAAAACTGGTTCTTTACTAACTCAATTCGAAATTCACTAAGCATTTCCGCACCTAGACGCGACCGTTTCCTCAGCACAGAACAATAAAAGCAGAGAATATCTAACAATATCAGAAGGTGTTCGGAATTAATATTTTTGCTGTGCCCAAATTTTCCAAATAAATCTCTGAAAAAAATTGAGACAACAGTTTGGTAAATATACTACTTTCGTGCACACTGCCTTAAATCCTTATTTTTAGATAATCTGGATAAAATTTAATAACCACTATTTAGGTTTAAATGCGAGAAATTTCACTGAGTTATTCCATACCCTCTGACTTGCAGTCTGCCACTTTCCCACACAAATAATAATGGGTCCACTACTTTTTCCAGCGCAAGCATCTACCAGCCCAGTCCGTCACCTATTAACACAGATTTTTAACGAGGCAGCAAAGTATAAAATAAGTAGCTAATTCATTTGAAATTACTACATGATGCTGTGTGTACAAGTGCCCTTAGCAAAAGCAATTTCTGGAGATTCGCCCCGGTATTTTCTGAAATATGATTTTAGCGCTGTATTACAAACTTGGGGATGAAATACACACCGTAAAAAGAAAATTCCTTCTGTTAACGGAATATCGCGGTAAAAACGTATCCAGAAGTGTCCGTAAACTCTCCATTAAATATCGGACACATTGATTTTCAAAAATGGAACTTTCCGTGAATTCACGGAACTTCTCCGTTAATTTCCATGTTACTTTTTGTACTCCCTCTTTTAAAGAAAAAGACAGAATTAAAATAATCTTTGATTTAATTTAAGTGGGAGTTTTTATGTGTATAAAAATACACTTTTAAAAGTTAAAATATTTCTGAACTGTGCGAGATATGAACCCGGGTTTAAAAGTCGCAAGACCAGCACTCCTACCAGTCACAACAGTCAGACGAAGTCATGAGGCATAAATCTAGTATTTCTAAGCCGGTTGCATAAACAATTTTTTCCAGTTTCTATTGAAATTGGCGTATTGTATTGTTAAATGTTACACATACCTGAAGCTACTTTTTTCATGTTTGAAGGAATATGTCTTAGTAACGTGGATAACCTTAACTGCCACAGATAAGATAATTTGCTAGTTACAGTAACGCCGAAAGCTCCGTGAAGACTCGGCATTGTTCGTCCCCGAAACCTGAAGCATTGGGAAATACGGAGACTTTCCGTGTTTTGCATTTCGGAATTAACTCCGTGTTTTATCACTACAGATTACGTTTCCGTTTATTTACTCTACACTATCGTAAATTTATGGAAAATTTTAACATTGTACGTATACATTAATTAAATAGCTTCTCGTTGACGTCCAATTGTGCGGTACGTGTGGCGTTATAAACTAAGACGTTTATAGAGTCACAATTTTGAAAATAATTGTGTATTTAAATCATAAATGTATAGGGGCTATATCACTACTTGCATGAAAAATTTCGTGTGAGTAGAGTCAGTAATTTCTATAAATTGGATGTAAGAGCCTTGTGTGTCTATATTGCAAAACGGCGTACAAATAGGGCGACGTGTTAGTGAATTAAACGCTCGTATTATGTGTTGCCAACTTACCAACTTTGCTTCAAATTGGCGAAATGGTAAGGCAGATACTACCTACTAACCTAAAATGTTTATTTTATGGCAATTCAAAAAATTACTCTCTCACATACTTAAACCATGCTTGCGATAGTGTATACATGTATGTCGAAATGGCGGAATTGAGTGGTTCCCAAGATATGAGGTTAGATGTGTTTTAAGGAGTTCTTTCTTCCGAAATAGTAAACAATATATGTTGTAAATCAGTTTATTTACTCCTCGCAATAGGTACAGCAAATCTACAAGTTTTATAGAAAAAAGTGTAAACGCTCGGCGTGTATGGTGTTCTACCCTAAAACATTTATTGTTATTGTCCGAAATAGAAAAATAGTGCATTTTTAGGATGGGCTGCAATATCATGCCGTGCGTACCAAATTTGGCGGGAATCGGTTAAGTGGTTCCTGAGATATAACTCAAGAGGTTAATTTTTTTAAGTTGCTCTGATATTGTGAATTAGTTTATTTTCTCGGAAAAATGTTATATTAGCAAGTTGTGTTTGATTGAAATTGGCAATATAATTAAGTATATATGCTATGGCCGCCATTTAAAAAACCAGTAAGTAATAAAATAAAATAATATGTCCTTAGGGGGTGTTACTGTATAAGTAATTGCATGCCAAATTGAAAATTATTCAGTTAGAATATTCCTGAGATAAGATGCAATAGCTTTATTTTTCATATTGTGCTAGCTTCCAAAACGGCGGACTAATAAGAGCATGTATATATGAATTTAATACAGTTTGTATGTTTTGTCGATGAACCAAATGCGATTTAAATATATTGAATGGTTTATAAGAAATAACAAATAACAAACAAACAAATTTAATTAGCCACCATTTTGAAATAAGCATTCGGCATGGTTTGGACTTTAATAGTCGTCGGGCATGCATACTAAGTGCTATAATTCTACAACTTTGGTAAAAATTGCTGTAGGAGTTCAAAAGTTTTTAGGGAACACGTTGTTATGAAAGCCCCGCCGTGCGCCCGTTTCACAAGGTTTCGACTAAGTGAAGCGACAGTAAAGAGGAGAAAGTTAGTTTAGAAAACATATAATCCAAACCAAAAGTGCAACCTGCTAACAGTTAAATAAATGCGCCGAAGATAACACAATATGTAGATCCAGCCAAGTCCGTAGTTTCACCGGTAAGCATGACATCCCATCGACAAGACTCCACCCACAGAGCACGGCGGGGACCAATCAGAATCCATTACGACAACAAACACACGTGGTGGGGTGAGAAGTGTAGACGGAGCTGCGAGGGTCCGAGAAGACACTGTCGGTGACTGTTCAGTATTTTTTATAAGCAAGTGTGTAAATATGTGTCAGCTGACTTCGCGATTGGGCGCATGAATACTTGGTCCTGGAAGTAGTGCGCGCCACTCCCTGAAGATCAGTGGAACTCAAGATGGCGTCGGGGTAAGTTGTTCGTAGTGACGATCTCTCTATCGTTGGTTGTCCGGCAAAGTTTGTGTATGAGTTGCATAACATTTTTGGTCTTCCGGGCCGGATTGCATCACGTGCGACATCGATCAGCGATTATGTGTTTATTTCGTCACTCGACTGCGTGTGCTACGTAATTGCAATCTCCCGCGCTCGTCAATCAAGTACCGACGCTACCGCAGAAAATCACTCGCTGTTCAGACATCCTGTGAAGAAACGAGATATCTGCCCTCATTTCACCATTTACAAGGGATTCGACATATTTGTGATCGCTTATGCAATGCTGTTTGTGCTGTGTTAGTTTCCATTTTTGTGATGTTATCCACTCAGTCGCAAATTAGTTCTTCACGTGGGTGAGTAATTTTACGCATTTATCTCTTCTCAGTTGTGTTTGTTACTTCGTGTATTTTTGAATTAGTCAGAGTATTTTCGATTTTTACACCTAATAAGATGTACATAACCTCACTTGTGCTATGACACGTTAGGTTAGGGATTTGTATTCTCTGTAGCCCTACCATTTTTTTTTTTTTTTTTTTTTCGCTTTCTTCACTATAGAAATTTTTTGACATGGGTCTCAAGGCACTTTACTGAAATTGAAACTTCAGGAAACTAAATTACGGCACACCAGTGAGCGTCTTCAGGCATTAATAAGTGCTCCACTTATTACTGCAGAAATTGTGCATGAGGTAAAAGCACTTGGTGTACAATTGGATGCAATTGATAGTACTGTGAAATCAATATGTGACATCCACATGTCAGATCCACTTCCTGATGACTTGGATGAAAATATTTTGACCTCTAAACCTAATGAGCTCTTTAGCTTGCTGCCTGACAATCGTGGTATTATGGCTTCTTTTTAGGTAATCATGTTGTTCAAAGTGAATCAACTCCACCTGTTGAAGGTCGATCTGCAAATGTAAGGCTTCCCAAGATCAATTTGCCTATTTTTTCTAGTCAGTGGGAAGACTGGCCTATGTTTTCGCAGTTGTATCAGGCCACCATTTACAGCAATCGTTGTCTGTCTGATGTTGAAAAGTTTCAATATTTAATGTGTTGTCTCACAGGAGAGGCCTTACAATCAGTAAAAATAACTTCCAATTTCTTCTGAGAACTATCCTGTGGCATGGGACCTTCTTACATCTCAGTACCAAAATTTGAGAAAGTTGACAACATTATATATAAACAGAATCCTCGACTTCATTCTGTCAACATCACAAATCACAAATCCATCAGGTATTTTGTTAGCACAGTCCATGAAAATGCACGAGCCCTTGTGGGATTAGAATGTAACGTAACTGAGGAAAATTCTGTTGTTGTCACAGTCTTGATGAGAAAGTTGGACGTGGAGCTACGCACTCAGTTTGAAAGCTCGTGTGCAAGGCGGACTAATTATATGCCTAAGGTTTCAGAACTTGTAGAGTTTCTCCTTGAAAGGGTTTCTACTATGGACTGTGCCATTGATATAGGAGTCAAAACAAGCACAAGTCAAATAGCCCAGAGGGCTAACTATAAAAAAATAAGTCATGTAACACAACCACCCAAATCAGAATTTGTAACTAATTCTGAGGCCAATCAGTTAAAGCTGTGTATTGTCTGTCAGCAGACCACTCATTCTGTATATAAATGTTCAGAGTTTGTTAATGCCTCACCGTCAGAAAGACAGTCGATAGCTCGCAGTAAGAAACGCTGCTTCAACTGCCTGGGAACAGCCCATACTGTAGTGTCATGTTCCTCAGCTTAAACGTGTTTTCGATGCAAACAGAGGCATCATACTCTACTTACTGCTGATGGTCAATCTAGGCGTAATCCAATAACTCATGTTGAAAATGATACTTCAAGTGCTGATGTTGAGACTGAACAATTTGTGGGTGTCTTTTCAGCTCGTATCCGTACTTCAGTGTTATTAACTACTGTCCTTGTAACTGTGTATGATGCTGACAGTAAACCGCACATGGTTCGATGCTTACTGGACAGTGCGGCTCAGGCGTCCTTCATGACAGAGGCAGCTACAAAAGTGCTGTCATTAACTGTTCCAAAGATCAAGGAAAGTGTCTGTGGTCTCGCGCATGGTACAGTCAATTTGAAGGGAGCTGTTAGTTGTAAAATCCAATCCTCTGTTATATCTCAATTTTCCTTTACTTACTCTCTTTTCCTGGTCTCTAAAATCACCAGCAATTTACCATGAGCAACTGTGGATCCATGTGTTCGTAACCAATTGGGGTCTCTTCCATTAGCTGATCCCCAGTTTAAGAAACCTGGTCCTGTTGACATGTTACTGGGTGCTGACTTTTATGCACGAGTTTGTATGAGTGGGCGACTAGAACTAGGTAAGCACATGCCTGTTGTATTGGAGTCTAAGTTTGGTTGGATGCTCCTGGGAGAATACCCTGAACTGAATGCCAGCTCTGATCAAGAGCTGATTTCCATGTTCTTGTGGACTGAGGACTCGCTAGACTCAATTCTCAAACAGTTTTGGGAAACTTAGGAACCCCCTCATGAAGTTGCGAAACAACCGGTTGTTGACTTCTGTGAGACTCACTTCATGGTTACTTCATCTCATCAGATAGACACAAGCTTCGCTTCCCATTCGAACCTGAGGATCAGCATATTGGAAGTTCATACATAAATGCAGAAAACAGATTCTATGCTCTGTAGAGCAAACTCGCATCTCAATCGGTCATGAAAACAATGTACAAGGACTTCATGGCTGATTATGCTACTTCAGGTCATATGGAGCCCTATGCCCACTCCACCCAACAGGTAGAAAGTCGAGAAACCTCTGAATGTTTTATCCCTCACCATGGTGTGTACAAACTGGCTAGTTCAACCACCAAATTGAGGGTGGTTTTTGATGTTAGTGCCAGGACTTCGAATGGTGTATCCCTCAAAGATATTTTCCTCTCTGGACCCAAGCTTCAAAATAAGATATACGATGTCATCTTACAGTTCAGACTCTACAGTGTGGTTTTCTCTTTGCGACATAAAGCAAATGTATCGGCAGATTCTAACCATGAGGATGATCGACCATATCAACTTATTCTGTGGCGTGAAGACCCCTCTCTCCCACTTGCAGTGTTACAACTTAATACTGTAACCTATGGACTCACACCTTTTCCATATTTGGCGATTAGTACCTTACACCAGTTGACCATTGATGAGGGTCTCCATTATCCCCTGGCACAAAATGCTCTTCAAAATCACATTTTTGTAGATTATATTGTAACTGGTGCATCATCAGTGGAGGAAGCATTTGTGCTAAAGAATCAGTTGATTAAACTCTTACGAAGGGGTGGATTTAAACTTAGGAAATGGTCGAGTAACCAGCTACAGTTGTTGGATGACATTCCTGTATCTCATCATGAGAATCCCAGTGAATATTCTGGGTCTTAAGTGGAACCCAGAAACTGATGTTTTCTGTTAAAAACCTTTGTCATAAATAGAATTGCTCAAATCCAGGAATGGGTTCCAACTCAGTGTTGGAAACATGTTGTTTCTAGAGACAATGCTGCAGATTGTGTTTTTCTATAGGTCTGCTTTTCCATGACCTGGTGGCATGGCCCTCAATGGTTAATGGACCCACCTGACCAGTGGCCACTGTGCCTATTGAATGAAACTTCAGATGTCCCAGAACTGAAGTCATTCCAGCTGGTTCTTGTGAGAATATATGATCCCCCTGAAGAACTTCCACTGTCACAGAAATATTTGTCTTGGTCAAAACTTGTACAGGTCATGGCCTATGTTATGCATTTTGTGAAGCACTGTCAGGGGCAACCTCCTAGCAGCAAAATCCTATGATTATTGAATTAGAGAAAGCAACTTCCATAGTGTGTAGATGTGTCCCAAGGTCATGTTTTTAAGATAACTTGAAATGATTCCACAGGGGGGAACCTTGTTCTATGCAACTGCAGCGCTTGACACCAAATTTGGATCAGTAGAGTGTTCTCAGGGCGGGCGGGCATTTGTCACATGCAAATGTTGAATATGTCACAAAGCACCCTATCATATTGCCAAAAGACCATAGTGCTGTTTAAGCTTTGGTAGACTACCATCACATAAAGTAACTACATACTCCACCACAATTACTGAAGTCTCTTATGCCTCAACAGTTTTGGATTTTTTCAGCTCGATCCTTGATCCAGTTTCGGATCTTCAAGTGTGTACGTTGGTTCCAGTGCCGGCCTGTCAACAGTCCTGCACGAATAGCTGATTTACCCACTGAACAAGCCACACCTGCTGGAGCTTTTGTGGAGACTGGAGTCGACTATGCTGGACCAATCTCCATCAGAATTAATAAGCTGCGTCGGTGTGCTACCCAGAAGGCATACCCATCTATCTTCATATGTTTTGCCACAAAAGCTATCTACATTGAAGTTGTAAACGATCTGACTGCAGACAGATTAGTTGCTGTTCTTATTCGATTTGTGTCAAGACGAGGTTTATGTACTAGTCTGTATTCCGATTGTGGCACCAACTCTTTTGGTGCTTCAAGGCAACTTCGCCAGTCTTTTAAACAGTTGTTCAAATCCCCGCTCCTGGAAAACTTTTCTTTGGCTCATGACATCAGTTTTCATTTCTTGCCCTCTGCAGCTCCTCATCAGGGGGGTTGTAGGAAGCTGCAGTTAAATCAGCCAAATACCATATCAGCCGTACAATCTGCAATCAAGTTCTGACACTTGAGGAACTGATGACACTCACCACTCGAATTGAGGCTGTCCTAAATTCACGGCCCTAACACCTGTCTCTTCTGATCAATGTGACATGGTAGCACTTACACCCGGGCACTTCCTCATCATCAGTAGGCCTCTTGTTGCTGTACCCCAACTGAACAAAGTTGACGATGGCAATCTATGTTTGTCCAGAAGATATATAATGCTGTGCGCACTAGCCAACCAGTTCTGAATATGTTGGTATAAATAATACTTACAGCATCTACAGTCAAGGGGAAGCGGCAAATCCAGCAACCATGACTCGCTGTGGGAGAGCTCGTTCTGGTTGGAGAAGAGTGTGTTCCACCCCTGGGCTGGTGTTTAACGAGGGTCGTTAAGCTCCACCCTGGAAAGGATGGCATTACTCGAGTGGTGAATTTACGTCCGCTGAAGGGACATCTGTGCAGACCTGTACATAAACTCTACAGTCTGCCAGTTCAGTATTGTTTCATCACCAGTTATGACTTAACTGTATACAGTGAATGTGTATTGTAACTAAAATTTGGAGACCTCAGCTGGTCTCGGCGGGCGGTAATGTTCAGTATTTTTTATAAGCAAGTGTGTAAATATGTGTCAGCTGACTTTGTGATTGGGCGCATGAATACTTGGTCCTGGAAGTAGTGCGCACCACCTCCTGAATATCAGTGTAACTCAAGATGGCATCGGGATAAGTTGTTCGTAGTGACGATCTCTCTATTGTTGGTTGTCCGGCAAAGTTTGTGTATGCATTGCATAACAGTTACTACAAGGCAGACTGAGCGACAGCAAGGCCAGGCAGAGGCGGCAGCTGCTTGTCAAGTTGCAAGACCTGGTGAGTCCCTTAACCATGTTTCTACTAACTTCTTTTTAACTTAGCCTTGTTACCTTATCCCTTCTCTCCACTTGGCCAGATCATGTATTATTCTTGTCTGTTTGTGGTGGTCTATTAATGTTAAAGTAAATGGCCCTGGCCAAACCTTATTTTAATTAGTCTTCTTTCTTAATTCTACTAAGTCCTATTTCCCATTCTACATTCTTCCAGTCTTTCTAATAATTGAGTCTATAGCATTGGTGGAGGGGCTTAATGCTCCCACCTCTTTCTACCGAGTCAGTTACCCCACCAAACACCCCACATTTTATACCCCACCCACATGTAGTTTAATCTCACAACCCTACTAGATACTTATTTGAAAAGTAATCTTGCATCCTTTATGAATTCTAATCTTCCAATATTAGTACTAATTTTAATTCGGTGTGTTATAATTATATAAGATTTTAGTACATGACTAATAACAGCTGTTTTCTCTATGGGGCTTGCATGATAACAATTTTTCTATGGTGTCCAAGCACATTGTACACATTTTTGTAAAGAATGTTTAGCAACCAAAACAACACAAATTGAAGCGCTATTAAAAACAGCACAGTATGCACCACTTAAATGAACAATACGCCTAACAAACGCATAATCTTGAGGCGATTCTTTGACCACATTACAGCGAACCCTATTCCATCAAACACGCGAAATAAATTAGAGACTATTCCAAATTTGGAACCGGGGAGTAATAGTACTCAAGAAATACAGCGACCACTCACCAGACAATATTTGCAAATATTGCAGTCTACAAGTGTTACATGCCTCACAGAAAACGAATATAAAGAAAACACAGAATATGAAATACCAATTCAGCCTTTTTCTAGTATTTTGTATCAGAATGTTAATATGCCAATTGAAGATGTGCAAAATACAGAAAACACAACATACACTAGAAAGCGTATAGAAAACCACACTTATGCAAACATAACCATGGACCCACTACCACAAATTTAACATAGTTGTAAAACAGCCTGTAGCAATATAAAAATACAACGGAAACCCAGAGGAAGATATATTAGAATTCCTACAACATTATAACACATGCGCTCAAATAAATTAATGGACTGACAACACAAAAATCAAGAGATCAGCATTACACTTGTCAGGAGCTGCAAAACACGTATATCATCATATCATCAAAACAATACATCCACAACTCCTTACTTGGCAATGCGTTGAACAGGAACTCACTAACATATTGGCAACTGACGAAAATATCACTAATATAAAAGACAATTGTATGCGAAACGACAGGGCCACACTAATCACCAGTGGTACATTTTGTAGAATTCATTATCACCATCAGTAGTAGATAAACTCATCGTAATGAAAAATGACACACTGGAGGAAATGAAAAAAAAAAAAAACACAAAAACAAATTGAAGCAGGATCTATCAAATATAGACATAACATTGAAAATACACTGGCAACGTCAAACACTCTTTTTTTTTTAAAATCAAATCAGAGAGATAAAAGTTGAAATTAATAAGCTCACACTACAACAGAACCATACGCCAAAATCCTTATCTCAGAATATTGAGCAGAACGATAGGAAACAAAAACAACACAATCAAGTGACAGAAACCACGCCAAAAATAACATTTTAGGTATAACCTGTTCAGACAAACATATATACCATAAGCAAACACGTCATAATGACATCTTTATAACCATAGTTTATTTCACATATACACACCACACCTATTTCAAATTCCACCCTTCCTTTACACAAACCTGGTACTGCCTTATTCCACTTTTCCGCCAGTCCCACAGCAACAACCTTCTTGTGGATACCTCCCAAATTACCAACCTTCAAACAACAGGAAACAAAAAATTCCTTTTACAAGTCGTGAATGTCCTCCAGTCGCCCTGTCCTACTGCAGTAAACCGATTAAAGGGGGACAACATGTACCAATATATGCACAAATTATGGTGAAATACTGTATTCCAGATGTCAATTGTTACTCACCCATGCCAGTGCAAATTATGTATCAGCAAACGAATATCACAGGAACATCGCAATAAAACAAACAAAATTATAACAGGTTTACTCATCAATCACGATAAACACAAAAACCAAAGTTCCAAAAGAATGAACAGCCACATCAAACAAACCCCAAAGTTCAGTACAACCAAAACAGAAATAATCAAGTACATAGTTTAAGCTCTAATAAAAACAAAGACAAGGAAATATGGGCCACGCCAAAACAAAATAATATAGGCAGACCTCAAAGGCACATTAAACGACCTACCAACCAGCAAGAAAAACAGCATATGGGTAGAAAAGTTAGTCAAAGTGACAACAACAAAATACTGAAAATGGGCTGAAAAACAGAATTCGCGAACACGTGTGCCTTATGCATGTATGAAGGACACCATGCGGATGCCTGTCCTATGTTCCCAAACAAAAACATTAGCTGGCATACAAATATTGCCGAGAAGTTTAATAAATTTAAAAGAAAACACACAATTAATAAAAGCCAGCCACTAAGACATACTCAAAAACAGGAACAGGCAACACAGACACAATTAAAAATATACAAAATAGGTCCAACCATGATGCCACTTAGAAAACAGGGAGACACAAAAGGGACGTAAAGTAAGTAATACATGCGTTCAAATTATGACAATAACTGAAGAAATTTTAGCAATAACAAATATTATTATTCAAACCCCCTCCACTACATATCTGGCTTTACTTGATACAGGATGTTCGAAATCCTGTATAGCTGAAACAAAGATTGACAACAATAAATTAAAAACCATCTTTCAGCCATTAAAACTAATGGCTGCAACAGAGCAACTACCGACACCAAAACATTATGTTACCTTGACATTCCAAATTGATGGTCACATCTACAGGAATGATTTCCTGGTCACTCAAAATGTACAGTCCGACATGATAGTAGGGTCTGATGTTATTTGTAAACACCGGCTAATTCCGGATCTACACGCACATATTGCCACACTTAGGCACAATCATGACTAAATTATTACAGTACCTTTATTTGACCACAGAGAGAGCGAAAATAATTTTCTCTTAAACTGCATACAAAGATACACAATTTAGAACCAGAAAAACATGAGCTTTCCTTCGCAAACATCAAACCTAATCTCACTATAGAACAGAAAAATAAAGTAAAGGAAATAATATAAAAATACAAAGACAGTTTTGCCTATAAAATAACTGATTTAACAGAAACCAAAAAGTATAAAATTAAAATAGAACTCACAACTGATAAATCTGTTCATGCCAAACCATACCATATTGCACCATCACAAAGTGATGCAATTAAGACACAAACTCAAGATATGCTCCAAGCAAAAATTACTGAAAGATCCACCAGCCCTTATGCTGCACCAGGTTAGTAGTTCCGAAAAAGGATGGTTCTGTACATTTTCTTTCAGATTTCCGACGATTTCATACATTTACAGAAGATCAAAATTACCTATTACCGTTCACAAACGACAGTTTGCAAATATTACAAAACACCAAATTTGTAATTACTCTTGATATTTTTTCAGGATTTTCCGCAATACCAATAATGAGCGAATATAGGCATAAGTTAGTTTTCACCATTAACTAATTAGGTGTATTCCAATATTGTTGTTTACCGATGGGCCTTAAAAGCAGGCCAAAAATTTTCCAAGTGTTTGTTGACAAATTGCTAGCCGATTTACGTTTGGGATCGGTAATTTGGTATGCAGATGGCATTTTTTTACTGGGCCATGATCTTGAAAGCCATATTCGACAACATGAAATATTGCCACAAAGAATGCAGGAATTCCAGTCGAAATTAAATCCTAAGAAATGCTGCTTTGCATTTCAGGAGCTCGCTTTATTAGGGCATAAATTCACCCAACACTGTTTAAATCCAGACTCTGAAAAAACCAAAGTTATAGCGAACATAGTTCCACCATTAAATTTAAAACAGCTACTCTCGTTCCTTGGCATTATGTCATATTTATGGAAATTTATTAAAAACTATTTACAAATTGTTCAACCCTTGATAGAACTCACACAGAAAAAATGACAAATTTTACTGGGGAATCCCAATAACAACCCACATTTGTACAACTCAAAGAAGCCATAACATCTGCCCCGATTTTGTCTCCATTTAAAGAAGATAGGAAGACCATCCTTATCTGTGATGCTTCTAAAGTTTTAATAGAGGGCACATTATTACAAGAGGATGAATGTGGAAAAAGGTATGTTATAGCATATGGCGCAAAATCTCTTTCACAAAATCAAAGAATTTGGTCGATGAAAGAACAAGAACTAGGTTCCATAAAATATTTCGCCACTCACTTTCAGCAATATTTATATGCAGGCACTTCATTATTGAAACTGATCACGCCTCCCTTAAATACTATTGGTCTAAGTCAGAGCATAACATTCGAATTAAAAAATTTGCAACCGCCTAGACAAATTTTAATTGAAAACATAAATTGTAAAATGAAATAGTAATCTTATTGCAGACTGTCTATCTCGCTTGCTAAATGAGGATGCAGAAAACACGCTCACAAAGGTTATAAATAATATAAATTATACCTTATATAAAGTTAATGGTACTTTAGATAGCTTGTATGAAACATTATCAATTTTAATTTTCTACGATACGTACAAAAGTGAAGAAATCAAATCCGCGATAACATGGTATATCACAAATTTTTGGCGCAAATATCGAAAATTATGCTACCTTGATGAACCCGCAACTGAAACAAAAAACAACCAGACACCCCGAAAACTGATAACTTACCATATCATGTTATATTACATGCTGTAATGGCTTATTAACAAATCAATATATATATATATATATGTCTGTCGTTGTGTGTGAGAGAATATATATATATATATATATATATATATATATATATATATATATATATATATATATATATATATATATATTCTCTCACACACAACGACAGAGACAGACAGTTACAGTGAGAAACCCAGTTGCTTCCTTCACACTAGTTTCTTGCACGAAACATAACTCCACTATTTTCTTCCCCATCATCAACCGTTCAAAAGAGCAACATAGTACCAGCCCGGGGCAAGAATGATTTATTTTCCATCCTCAGCATCCACCATCAGATACATCACCTTTTCAAAGAAGTATGCTAATGATCCCTTTATGACAAAAATTAAACAGGCTCTTACAGACCCTGACAATGTTCTGTCGTCAACATGCCGCCTAGCACACAGATATGGCATGACAACTAATGGCGAAATATATTACAAAATTCACATACCTTCGGGGGAGCGCTAGCTAACAGTCGTCCCACGGCATTACATAAAGGAAATAATTATGGCACATCACGATACACTGTTAGCGGTCCGCCATTTTGGTGTTCTCAAAACCATTGAAAAAATGTAAGAAGCATGCATATAGCCTACATTACATAAAGACTACGAACAATATGTAAAATCTTGTGATACATGCCATCAAGCCAAACGCTCACCTCAGCCCCCCTCCCCCCTAGGACAATTGAAATCAATCGACCCACCACCCATTTTTAGTATGTGGGCTGTTGATGCGAATGGGCCACTACCTGTCACTGAGTCGGGAAACAAATACGTCCTGGTACTAACAGAACACGCAACTAGATATGCTATGGCACAACCAATATTGACAGTAGATGTGGAAGCGTGCGCACAATTTGTTAAAAACATGATACTCCGTTTTGGCTGCCAAAAATACCTTTTATCTGATAGGGGAAATTCCTTTAAAAATGGATTAATATCTAAGTTACTGGCTGAACTAAAAATACAAAAACTGCATACTACTGTTTAGTCCACAAATTAATGGTTTAACCGAAGCTGTGAACAAGACAACTGAGGAACACTTAGCCATGTACATTACTTCCGACCCACGCAATTGGGAGAAATACATACCATACATCCTATTAAACCACAACACAAGTATTAACACATCCACAGGCTTCACTCCATTTTTCTTGGTGCATGGGGTAAAAGCTACGCAACCCTCCCAAGTGGTATTATCCAAACCCCCTATACGAACCCCAGACTGGCAAAAGACACTAGCGGGTGCTCGGCAAATAGCCAAATTAAATGTCTTAAAAAGTCAAGGGAGACAACATAAATTTTTTAACAAAAATTACCAGCTCACAACTTATAAGGAAGGGCAATATGTCTGGCTGTGAAACAGAAGCCGCAAAAAGGGGTTACAATTAAAATTTTAAGGGCCCTATAGTATACTCGAAGTAATATCTCCTAACACTATCGCCTTACAGCTATGCAAAAACCACTCAAGAATCACAGATATATTTAGTACCCATCACTTAAAACCCGCATGTTTAAGGAAGCAACCTAGAAGACCTGCCAACAGTATCCAAGTTAACAATATACAATTAATCCCCCCCCCCCACAAACAATGCCCGTAGATACACATATAAATAAAACACACACATACATGTGAATACACATATTGTCACATATGCCGCAGCCGCCTGCCCGACACAAAAAGGCGACTGTCCATCACATACCCCCACTATACAACCCATTCACACACCAACTATACCAATTAAAGCTAAACTATAATTCCCAAAACAATA
The DNA here is from genome assembly GCA_029891345.1 of Dryococelus australis. Taxonomy (NCBI): domain Eukaryota; kingdom Metazoa; phylum Arthropoda; class Insecta; order Phasmatodea; family Phasmatidae; genus Dryococelus; species Dryococelus australis. The sequence goes on from CM056995.1 coordinate 257,077,158, forward strand.
CTAAGGCCACTTATTTCTAATGTTGTTTTCAGGTGCCAACATGCGACTCCCGACGTTGCAATTCCTACTTCTGTTTGTTTTTATCTGCCATACCTATACCGACAGCCCCATTCACACTCCCTTGTTTCGTATACATGCTGGGCTGTATTGTACGGAGAATACGAAAGCGGCTGTTTATGACGGATCGCTTCCACTCATTTATCATGTACTGCTGCAGACGCCAGAACCCATCTTTCTCACACGTACATGGGTGGACCACATGTGTAACATCAATATGCAACAATACCCAGGTCATATCTCACAGTATTGATGATTTACACAAACACATCACCTCCGAATATGAAGCAGAAACGTACCAAAAATCGTGGTACAGTAGAGGGAAACAATTGATAGGCGACATTTTCACGTGGTGCTGTAACACATTGTCAAACCGCCCCTTTGACAAGTTTATTGGTAGTCAAGAAATCGTAATTACCAACCTCAACACCCTGCACAATTCAGTCCACACCAATAATGAGGTCATTACTAATTACTAAAATCAGCATTACTAATAACATTCAGAACACAATATCGCAGTTAAAAAATATATTAGACCTGATATCAGCAACCATTAACAATATCACCATGTCACTACACCAAAAAGGACCGTCCGTACACACAGAATCATTGACAATTACTCAACAATTAATGTCTTCCATTATACTTCACATTTTCCACGCGCTCATGCCAGAACAAGAAATTTTAACTCACCTCACACAATGCAGAACAAATCATTTTCCATTAAAACTCATCCCAGATGCCACATTTATTAAGAACATCAATGAGTTGAATAATAATTTTTATAATACAACATTGAAACTCCCTATCCCACCAAAACTACATTCCACTTATTACCAACTTCCACTCACAGAATGCACCGTCACAGTCCATCCAGGTTCATTATATATATATTTAAAAAAAAACAGAGTCCACTTGTGCATAAAAGCTCGGACTGGAAAATCTATATCATCATCCCTATACCTTTTCAGTCACATAACAGGTCGTGCTACTTACATTTGGACAAGAAGTAAATTGCGTTAGATTTTCAGACACAACAAATAGTAGAACTTACGTCAAACACAGAACACATGGAGAATCTTTATCGCATCCCGCGAGCGAAATCATACTTTCATACGTGGTCTGCAAGAAATATTATTTACGCAGCACAGGTAACCAAGTCTTACTGTACGTAATTTTCAATACCAAAATTACATTCATGTAAAAGTAATAGAAATACTACCACAAAAAATTTTGATTTCAAATGTCCCATCACCGGCGTATATTAATTGTAAACATGGCAGCATTCAGAAAATTCGACACGGAACCCAACTGGACAATTGAATTAAATACACCCTGTCACTGCGAATTCCACATACAGAACATGATCCTTATACAGCGTAGAATCCTTCGCGCTGGCCGCACATCAAACACCACATGTACTTTCACTCGGAATAACTTCAAATCATTACAGGTTTACATGTCTCCAATATCATACGAACTGGCACATGCATTCCGATTTTCAGCATATACATACTCAAATTACCAATCACTTCTCCCAATTGCCACACGATACGAATTATGTCTTCACCCCAATGATATCACTACCTGATTATTCATACTTCATTACATCAGACATAACACTCTTAACTGGCGTTTGCATATTTTTGTATGCCCGTATTTGTCAGCTGACTCACATTCTCCACCAATCAGCACAAGCATAATATACGCTCCACCAACCAACCACTCTTAAAAGCCAATTGTCCTATCCTCTTGGCTACACAACGCACAGCAGTCCACGACCAGCACCGTCTACAGTCATAGCGGCGAGCATCGAACCTGGGCGTTGCAATAGAGGCTCGTTTCGCAATGTGCCATAAGAATGGGCACACTCATGAGAGGCCGCACGTCAATGCCAGGACACGGTGAGAACTCGAGCAACCAGGAGCCCACGGCGCGGCCCCGTACTTGCAAGATGACACTGGAAGATTCGCACTCAGCACTAGCAAAGACGCATGCGCAGTATTAAAGTCCAGGGCTACCAAACGTGTAGTAGTACTTCTCGCAGCTGCAGGACGTATGGTACCAACGTATATTTTGCATTTCAGTCGCCTTAGTTTTTTATCTTGACTGCAGTGAGAATGGCCGTAAGGGGGAGATTTATAATTAGAATATTCACTTGGTAAACAGTCCAGTACGTACTCAATTTCGTGCCGTCTATTTAATCCTACCCTAATACCCACTTCCATTGCGTTAAAAGGGCCTGAGTGCTGCCGGCAGGATATAGTAACACTTAATGATAATATTAATTTCAAAATAATTTGGATTTTGTACACTAGGCGCTTTTAACATAATTTTTTTCCTTTATTTTCACATATTTGGTGCATCAAGTTCATATATATATATATATATATATATATATATATATATATATATATATATATATATATATATATATGAAAAAGAACATTATCTATATAGACATTCAAAAATGGACCGACCCACATAATGTACTAGTGTGTGTGTGTGTATATATATATATATATATATATATATATATATATATATATATATATATATATATATATATATATATATATATATATATATATATAATTCATCAATACTCAAATACTCAGAATTAAGGCAGAAATGTGAATCTTGTTATATTTTTAATGTTTTAATTTGTTTTGTATATTACTATAACCAACAATTGTTTGCTTTTACTATATATATATATATATATATATATATATATATATATATATGCACATATTAATCGTAGGCTGATTACATCAGGACTGGTTAATGTACATTTTCATTTTAAATGCTATATCACAACTACCTTGAATATTCAACTAATAAAATTAATAAATCGATATTATAAGTGATCACATAAAAGGTCATATAACCTAACAGGAGACAAATTCATCTGAGTGTGGACAGTTACAGACTCAATACGGCCAACGACGTATAGAATATAACGAAGGCACCGCTCAAAAGGACATTCATACATGGAACGATAGCCTTCCAAAACAAAAGAAAGAAAAATATTTTTTATGTTCTGCTTACAATATGTTTAGTAACTGTTTTGATACACACGTCAAATAATGTGAATAGATAGTATTTTATAAGTGGAATATAAAAATTATAATTTGTATGTTGTAAAATATTTCCATTTTCAGTTTCTATAAACAGTACATTATTATTCACATTTACATCAGACCAATCTAGATACACAGAAAAATTCTGTTCTAGTTAAAGAAATGGTTGTAACACAACCTTACAAAACTATAAAATAGGAAATAAGTGATATAAATATACCCAACAGTACGTTGGGAAAAATTGAAAATGAACTGCTTAATAGGTAACTATTTCATTTACATATGTACTTAATTTAGTCTTTTAATTCAGTGCTTATACAAATAATTGTACCGTGCAATTCTGCCATCACAGTAATGACCTTAACATAATACTATAATTTATGAACTTTTAAATGTGGCTGTTGTGTCTAAATCCTTACAAATATTTGTAAATTATTATCAAGTGTTAATCTCACAGATGTGGCTTTCATATATTTCTTAGCATTTAGTGATATTTATGTTGAACTTCCAACAAATATAATTTCCAAATCAACTCCACATAGTAGTTTAGTAGTGCTAAATAGTATCATCAATAAGTGTTAGTAGTATAAAAATGTAGGTTCTGGGACACCTGGCGTCTGGTGGAGGATTGGAGGATTGTAATTGGTATATTATGGTCCCTCCCATAAAAATTAAAAAAAAAAACTATATTCTCTTCTGGCAGAAAACTCCAGAACGTATCATTCCATCCCGATGGCGGCCATTTTGTCAGCCAGTAAAATGTGGCCGAAACCAATGGCAGTTATTTTGGCAGCCAGTGAAAAAATTTCCCCCTGAAATCGATTTTCCTATTGCCCGAATGAGCGCATACATCGACGGCTACCACTTTGGTGGCCAGGAAAAGTCGCCCGAAACTGATGGCAGCCATGTTGGCAGTCCGGGAAAAAAATTTCCCACCATTTGTCAAAACCGATTTTCTATTAACCGAATGAACACATACTTCTATTACGGCCATTTTGATAGCCAGTCGGAATGATTGCAGTGGCCATATTGGCAGCCAGCATGGACTGAAGTTCACCATTACCACAGCCAAAATGGCGACTGCACACACACCAACATCCGTCCGCAACAAGGCCCCAGCCAGCACTGACCTCTTCCCAAAGGAGTTCTCAGGACGAAGCCCTGTGGTGGTGGTCATCTTGGACATGCAGGATAAAACCTGCCCAGAATAATAATAAGCCAGCTGAGGCAGGTGAATGAGAAAGTGATATGTAGCCAGGCTTGCTTGGAATATGTTAATAAGGAGAGAGAGATAAATACCACCACACAATGAAACACAACAAAAGGAATAATGACCAACCCAACCAGGGGGATGTGAACATGATATGTACCCCTGCAGGAATGGAATACTTATAGATCACACTACCACCCTCTCTCAGACATTAGATATATAGCCCTGTCCCAAATAGCATTATCAATAAGGGGAGACTGACCGTGGAGTCTAAAAAAAAATCCATGGTTCCCACATACACACCAGACCACCCGCCTCTCACACGGTAGTACATGCATTGGTAACAAAGGAGACACATACACAGTTAAAAGCGATTATATTTATTCACAAAAAACCAGTACAGTGACAAGAAGCAGTACAGACATTACACAGTCATAAGCGATGATTTGGGCACCCATTGATTGAAGCGGGAATCGAAGCCCAACCACTTCACGAGACGAGGTCATCAGGTCTGTGGATCACTTGCTCCAGTATATAGTCATGAGGACACTTCGTGACATACATTTTGTAGTCGTAGAAATAACCATTGATCTCTTGGCTAGTCATATTGGTAAGCATATGGGCATGTGGTGCAATGTCTCTCACCGTGGCGATGCGGAACACCTCGACACTCTAGTTAGGATAGTATGACTTATCAATGACACCTCTGCTTCTGGAGATACGGACATAGTCGCCTATCTTGGCCCTCGGTCGTAATGGGTCCACCATCTTGTAGTGCCGGTACACAGTCCCCAGTAGAGAAGCAGCATTGGCCACAGTAATTTCAGACTGATGAAGACCAGTCGTTCTGTGCTTATGTGCATTGTACTGAGTAAGCAGTCGAGGAAACAGATCCAACTACCAGTAGCTAACCTGTGCTGAGAAAAACTTCCACATCAGACCCTTAAGCATCTGGATGAAACATTCGATGAACGAATCCTTGAGGTCACTGAAAGTAGAGTAGTGATGAATCTTCTTCGAAGTCATAAGCGCACAGAATTCAGGGTTGTAGAACTCCTTCCCACTGTCCGTCTGGGCGTTCTTCAGAGCAACAGTCTTGTCCAAAACCAATTTCATTGCAGCAGCAACATTGACATCATGCTTCCGATGCACAGGGACAGCCCAAACATACTAGGGGAAACACTTGATAACAGGCAAGATGTAGCAAAAACCCTTATTGATGTGTGCAATAGGAATCATTTCCATCAAGTCGGCCTGGAACGGGTTATGAAGTTCGAAGAGAAGCACCTTATGCCTGGGGAAGTTCCGATATGCAGTGCGATGCAACTTGGCAGCCATCTGTGCTTTCGACATAGTTGCAGGTCAGGCTCGCCCCTCACCGGATATGGCCGGCTTTGTGGAGCTCTTCCAAGATAGTCACTATTTTGTTCATGGGAGATGAATTACCAGCTTGGTGAGATGCGACAAGGAGATGTAGACAGTCCACAAGCTCGTTCACATCGTCCCAATACATGTATTCCAACAGGCTACCACCGTCAATCTTCAGACCCGATCCGCTCAAACCGATGGTCGGAAACAGATCTTCGATAATAGTAAATTTAGGGTTTGTCTCATCCTTATATGCATGACTGCTAGCATCATTATTCACCACATATGCATGTGTGAGCTGAAACAACTGACAGTGCTGTCAAAATGCAGCACGGTAATAATTCCCGGGCACACGTATAAACAGTAGTTCATGAAGGCCGGGTGATGCTTGCACGACGACATCCCCTTCCTGGATAACATTGTTGGGCAGAAAGAAAATTTGTTTATCACCAAGGAACCACTTCTTCCCATGTCTGTACACACTATAAAGAGAATTGTTTAGACGTGTTGTGTACGAAGGGAGATAATGGTGAAGCACCAATGAGCATGGATTGGATGATCACACCTTCTTGTTTTTCGAAGATGCCAGGGGCACATCATCTTCATCAGTGTTCGCCTCCTTCGCTGCAGTCTTGTGTTTCGGTGCGAAGCGCATCTCAGCCTTCAGAGCAGGGGAACAGATGGTGGTGACTGGAACGTGTCGTGCCACGACATTATCGGCTGGAAGATCTCCGACAATACCACATCGTGATCCATGCAAGCCCTCTTGGTGGACAGATACTTTTTGCTAATGCTCACAACAACACAAGATCCTTTGGAGGGGGTAGCCATAGCACTGATACGTACTGGCAAATGTACACTTTATATATATATATAGTGGCGATGCTCGATTAACTTGGTAAGCCTGTCTTCAATTTTTGCCAATGCGACGTATGTCAGCATCCCGGATGTGTTTGCAATGAGCCCACACGTCCTCACCAACACATATGTCAGATAGAAGATTTGAGAGCATGCGACATACATCTTCTAATGCCACAAGCTGTACACTCAAAGCATTGATTCTGGATGTGAGATTAGTGGCAACAACACCAATGATTCTGGTAGTCACCCCCGACATGACAGTTCCAATCTGTGCATCCAGGGTGGCCACAGCTGACTCCTGTGTACCCCCGGCAGTATGACGACCGTCCAATGTCACAAAGAGAGAGCCGAGTCGTGCATCCACATGGGAGAGCTTGGTCATGAGGTCAGGGTTCGTGACCACTTCGATGATGTGCTCTATCTGTGTACTCAGAGCAGCCAGTTTGCTCGAATTGGCACTTGCCATGAACATATGATCTTTCAGATTAGTGCTGAGGGCTTCCAGCATCCTGGTGTGCATACGAGAGTCCAGGTCATCCACCATCTTCGCAACACCGGCAAGTGTACCGCCCAAACCGCAAAGGTTCTGCACATTGGACGTGAGGGTCGATATCTGTCTAGACAATTGACCGAATGTCATACCGACAGCATCGACATTCGATTCCAGGTCGACCAGCTTCTTCGTGAACATTGCAAGCACACCCTCAGTCTTGGAGGGTAGGCCACTTATCTGCACACCCACATCATCCAGTTTTGTCTTCATGGTTGCAAAGCCCGATTCCAGACCGGTCAACTGTGTAGTCAAAGCAAGGGACCTATCGATTTTAACAGTCAGGTCGGTTAGGCCACTGACGGTAACTTGAGCACCCACAACATCGAGTTTCTTCTCCAAAGCTTCAAGCTGTTGGCAGAGGGTGGTGGTAAGCATTTCCACATTGGTAGAAGTCAACAAGTGAATCTGGGCTTCCATTTTGGAAGACAGGGCATTCGTGTTGGTTAATATCAGCCCTTGAACAACCCAGAGGACATCGCTGTAGGCGAAATCGGTGAGACTGGACACAGACTTGACCAGCCCAATACGGTTAATATCCATACCTGTGACCAGTACATTGGTAGTATAAATGTGGTCCTCCAGGGTGGTCATATTCGCACCCATCTGGACAGTTTGCGCACATCGGCAGTCAATGTCTGTAAGTCACTGAACAACATGTTGACAAGCTTCTCGCCCACATTGCTAAGCTTTGGCTACAAAGCCATGAGCCAAGACACATTGGACTTGAGCGAGCAAAGATGAGACTTGGTGGTGGTACATGTGGTTCATAGAGGTTCCATAACCATGGAAGTAACGCAGCAGACAAAGGACACGTTCGCAGCATCGCCATTGTGCTTAGGCCCCCCGAGATGCTTGGCCTGCTTCCCACCAAAACTATAGTTCCCATCATTAGTAGACATAATACAAATGTCCGGTGCATTCTTCAGGCCGCTATGACCGAACTTGGGCATGGAATAGCTCATAGTTCACTGGTGCATTATAATGAACTGATCGAAACAGTGGAGAAACAGGCCCTTGTGAGGTGTAAAGTCCTTGGCGATTACTAGAAACCCATGTTGGTCATGCCAGCAACATGGGCATATATTAATTTAACTATCGAAATTCATATAGGTGTTCACATAATCGGAGTACACATGACAGAGATTCAGGTCATCCATACCATTACAGAATGAGGAAATTGGCATTGTCACACAGATGTTGCTTCGGCATACAGGTGTATGTTTGATGTAGATAAATCGCATCCATGGTGACATGGCGACCCATGCTGAAGTACTGTTGCATCGTGTTCTGCTTCTCACATGTGGCATCATCGAATACGGACACAGGTCTCGCATCACTCGGTGGCACAAGGTCAGCATTGTCGCTTAATGGGAAATACTGAAGTCCATCCACAGCATGTAGAACCTGTGCCAGGCGAAGGTATTTTGGCTGTTAGGGAGACTACAAGTAGAGATACATGTTCTCGAAGCAGAGACCATTGGGATGCTCCAGAAGGTTGAGCAGCACATGCATCTTCCCACAGCTGCTCGAACTGGCAATAATAGCATAAACAGTGTTCGGTAGAAGTTTCCCATGACACGATTCCTGGGCCTGAGATTCGTCTTCAGTGGTAATGCTAAAAGGAAGCATAGTAGTCTGGGCTACAATCTCCACGTACTGAGATTGGACCGCTAAAACACGCATACTTATAGTGGTGGGAAATGTATAAATGATGCATAAGTCAATCACATAGCATTAGTATGCAGTAATGCATTGTGGGAGCAAGGTCAAGAGGGGATGCAGACTGGTGAATACACTGATGAACAACCTTCCGTTCGAAGCGCATATTCCCAGCTATAAAATCTGTTGGCCTTGTACCCTGGCTAGCAAGAAGATTGAAGCAAGGGGAAGTTTCAATCAACCACCTCGACTAGGTGTGTAGGGAGTACGACATTGCATATGCGACAAGTAGCAGGTTGGAGGATAGAAATGCGGCAGACAGTATCCTCGCAGACAAAGCCTGCATAGTAGGAATTTCACCCGCATCTAAGTTCCGGGAATTGCTGGTGCCTGGGGAGTGGCCAAGATCATGCAAGCAAAGGTGAAGAATGGAATGGGCCTGGCATTTGGGAGAAAGTAGATAACCATTTGTAGGAAACCACACTACCACATTAAGCATGGTGAGATCTTGCCGTTTCTCTTACTGGCCATCGGACTACTTGGTAGTATAATCAGAGAGGCCAGCGAGATAGCGAGATCTGTGAGCATTAAAGGAGAAAACCAGTGACTCCTGGAAGCAATCAGGTATATTAGGAAAACGGAATCTCTTGCCCAGCGAACAAAAATCGGTCAAGGCTTGTACCTCGTACAAGCACGGGGTTGGTGGATGGAAGCTAAAGGCGGTGGCAGGACAACGACGAAAGAAGCGATCCTAAGAGCCCTGCCCGATGCCCCACTCATGAACATTGATATACACAAGTACTCTTGGAAACTGTGAATACCCAACTTCAGGGGCATTTTAATGTGGGACTGCCCACCGAGTCGCCCATGGCGAGCAGAGAGAGGGGTAATAAACCTAGATACCAGTCGTGGGCCTGGGATGTACTGGACTGCATATGTGAAGCAAGGACATAGGGTCGACTATTATGACAGCAACGACAATCTATGGGCCCCATCCAAACTGAAAACATACATGAGAGTTGCTAGGATCTAATACAACCACAGGGCCGAGCAGCGACCACAGGAATGGAACTGTCGAAACCTATGTATGAAATTACTACTTAACACAGGATGCACCATATGTACCAATCAGTCATGTCCGTAATGCTGACCCTGTTGGGCAACAGCTTGGAACTGCGCGCAGTGCATTTCCCACTGCTGAAACTAAAGGGGGCATGGAAAATCGTACTAATAGACTTTCAAACATACTTCTCTGTATCGAACATCGAGTAATGCAACTGCAAGTTTTGTTAGATCAAGGATAGCGGGAAGAGAGGCGAGGTGCACATACCCACCAGATCGTACGAGGTAGAGGATATAGAAGAGTACCTCAAGCAATAACTGGGACAGAACATTGTGGTGAAGCTGCATGGCAATGCCAACATTCTACCAGTACCACCCACATATACTTCACACGAACCGACATGCTCACAGCTATGTTGGGGTTTGAGAACACTATGTACGAAGGCAATAACTTGCACAAATCGACCCTACCCGTAAACATATACCCTGTGAACATGATACGAGTAAACTGCAATTTAGTGACGGGCTTGTAACTTAATGGTCTGCCCAGCCAATCACTGCACAAGTTCGCGACGATGGTGCCGCCGGGGTTTAAACAAGTGGACATGCCAAAGAGACTAATTTATGACCCAGTTATCACTGAGAGTGTACAAGAAGTGCTCGTGTCTATTGTCGACCAGGACAGCCATCTGATCAACTTCCAAGGCGAATAAATCACGGTCCCACTACAGCTACAGAAAGATGGGACTGAACTTTAAGCATGCAAAAGTAATAAACGCAGCTTACCACACGAAACTGGCCATCAGTATAGGACGAGCATCCAGCATACTAATATCAGCAAACATGAGTTTTCTGTGCAGATTGGGACTATCTGTAAAGTGGCATGGAGGGAGAGATTCGAAATGTGACAGAGCCGGCAAGGTTCATAAACTCGATCATCAAGGAGGAACTGCATGTGTACACGCCTTATCTACCAGACCCATATGCCCCCTCGTCCGGGGTGGAGATAGAGGTCCAAAACCAAGATGTTTACACATTACCCTGTAATTTCTATTTGCGGTTTCGGGGGATGATACTGATGGCCGGAAATGCGGTTCCTGCAATGACAAAAATCATTAGGAATACGATTCTACACATGATAAGCTGCATCACGTACATGCTCAACATTATTGAAGTACATGTTACATGGGATGTAGGAATCACAGTAACCATGAAGAATTACCTCTCGCTGACACAAAACCAGTTTCCTGTGGCAAAAATGGCCAGCTGGGATATCGAGGAGGTCTACAAGGTCCTGGTCTACCCAAAGGGAAAATTCGAATTTTGCATTCCGCTGACCATGCTGTTGGGCTTTGCCAAGGACTAAAAACACGTGATCATCAATGTGAAGCAGGAACTGGGTTTTCTCATGGCAAATATGCAAGCTAATGCCTTGCTGGATACTGTGGCTGCACCTGAAGTCATGATGCTGGCTATCCTATCCATAGAATCGCTTCTGCCACATGTGCAAATGAAAACTTCGGAACGGGTAAAACTGTTCATGTATGCCGAAAAGGGTAGAAACATCGACATGGTGATCTGCAAGTGGAGTCTATATATGTACCAGAGCATCCAACAGGCCGCAAATATCAACTGGAATGTAAAAACCAGCTTCCCAAGCAAAAAGCCATGCTACACAATCATAGTGTTTCAGACGGGAAAACAGAATACTATCAGCACAAACCGCTGTAAATTCAACCATGCAAGTATCAAAATTGTGAAAGTTCACCTCAACTCGAAGTTTTATCCTTATGGCGACCTAAATATCGATTTCCCGAACAGGATGTCCATGGTACCATACCACATGTATGCCGACATTCAGCAGGCTTACTATGGCCATGCGCAATACCTAATGCTAGTGTTTGCCAAGTTCGTGAACACCGCCCCTCTGCTTGTGTTCGATGTAAGTAAGCAGGATGATAGAATACAGAGCGGTGTCGTGGAATGCAGAATTGAAATGACAGGCTCTGCGAATTCCCCGGCCAAACCCCAGGTCTACATGCTGATACTTCACGACCGTCTTGTAACGTACATTGTGCGAGACAGCATAGTTCAGGTATTGACATAAAGTATACTTATAGACTCGCCATCTCCCATCCATCACAATGATCGCGAACGTCTAGGGAGCATGTCGTAGAGTGGCTTCATAGTTAAACATATCTGCATAGATTACAAGGATTGTGGGTTGGCATCATGTGCCTTCATACCACCTTTCCCATGGCACTTGCTCGACGAAAAGAGTAAAGTGACAAATATATAGCTGGAGAAACATAATCAGCATACATTGGGACTACAGCAATGTAACGTATAATAAGATAGGAGAAATACTCGCCTGGATATTTCCCAAGGGTACCATCTACATCGCCAGATGAGAACAGATGCCCTGACTAAGTATCCTTTGTAGCAACAGCACAAGGGTGTGTGATGTACAGACAATGTATGACAACCCCTTGTTTTGGTTACTGAGGTCTCGGTACACGACGAACGACTCATGCTGAGAGTGTGGGCAAGGCTGGGCATTTCCAAACATGACCGTATTACAAATACGCACACGGTCCCTGGGCACTGGAGGGGGCAAAGCAACGACCGTCGGACAGAGCACGTGTACATATAGGTACGAAGGCCTGGTACATTATGCTGGCCACAAGTGGTCATGGCCACCACTATGTACATTGGAGGAGTGGAGGACACCGTATGGCTAGCGCTCGATGGTTTATAAAACCCGGCCTGATGGATAGGACCGACCACTGTATTGTGTGCACTCATGGAACAATTGAGGCTCTGTTCGCGAAATTGAATGTCAACACCCAGTTCACAGCATTGGCCGACGTAACATTGGATAAATAGTACACAGTGGAGGACTTTCGGCAGGCTGAAACAGCTATGGCTCATGCATCACATGCCTATTACAAAGCATGGTATGGGTGCGACTACCAATGCGGTATGCACAGCTCATCAATGACAGCGACATGGCAGCGATGAACAACTGTAACATGTTCATAACATACCGTGGAATCAAGCCCATAGGCAATGGCAAGACAATGCATGTCGTCGAGTTTTCACAGACCCTACCTCACTGGCTCTCTCTCAACATGAAATGTATCATGCCTTTAGACTGCTGTATGTGGACAAGTACAATAGTGTCACAGTCGGCTACCATCGATTGCACTTCAAGCTGCCAGGTCAGCCAGAGCTCGTGGAATGCTGCACCGGACTCGAACATTGGGTTACTCACAGCTATGGAGACTGTCTCGTCTTCTATGAAACACAATGCAGTATTGTCGCCTCTCTGATATAGTACCTATGGCCAAATTCATAGCTACCATGTACCACAGCAGCCCTGATAGAATGTGCAAACCAAAGTGATGTATGCTGGGTATGGTTACAGCAGAAAATTGGATATGAGCTGTACCAGCCAACCAGACTTATGTGCTGGACCATGTCTTGCACTGGTGAACAACATACGATCATCATGAATCGTGGCACAGTGATGTGAAAAATGCAGTATACGCCTCTCACCTTCAAGGTGTTTCTCGCAACAAAGTACGTATAAGAGGCAATGAGCAACACATCGCATGTGCAATCAGTGCCAGTGCATCGCCCAAGAGAGACATGAGTTTCGACCTGGAGTCTTTGGAGATGCAGCATCCAGGTGAGTCAACCACCATCACCACCACTGCCATGGGTTTCAACAAACATGACTGTGTGAAGTTCTGGCCGGAAGATGCTAACCTCTATGAACCCTATTGTGTGGGCTACCAACACATCGTGTTCAAACCAGAGCTCGGATACGAGTAGGTCCAGGTGTATGATTGTAATAACCACATGTGGTGCTAACAGAATGCCTGGGATGAATTCCATAGTGCAATACACCTGTGCAGCAAGTACGATGGATGTGTAGTCGTCCATTTGCACCCCAACAGTCACCTCCCCACCACTAGGTACATCCACAAGGCTCATGAAGTCTTTGAAGACATTACAGAACACCGGCATAAGTGCAGGCAAGTCGACTTTACCCTGTACGAGGGGGATGGCAAGACATATCGATGGAGCAAGGAATATATGGGCATATACATATAACAACAATGGGGATAACAAATGGTACCTAACCTGCAGTACATGTGTGTTGTGTATATAAGTAAGAATGAGTATTTCATTTGAACAGTATGGAAGGCAATGACACATGGAACACCAAGGGCGAACTGACATGCAACAGCAAGTATAGGTGGTGAGAAGTTGTTTGCACCTTTGTTGTGTGCCTGCTGCTATGCCGGTCTGGACAAGCCTGTGAATGAGGCAGTAGTGGAGGATCCTGAGGGAGTCCTGTAAGACCAATGCGGATGGCCCATTTTCAGTCCAGCATCATGAGTATCCCATTTGTGCCTGAAGATAGCTACGCCAGCTTGGTGCTGGGTCAGGGCACAGTGGCATACACCATCATCGAGGGGTAGGAGGAGGAGTGGAGCTATGTGGAGGAGTGTGTGAGGGTCGCACACTGGCTGTTTGTGCAGACCATGGCGCCATATGAGTGGGGCCAACAGCAGCTGGAGTGCACCCCACCAGGGTCCTGCACCATACATCACATGCGCCTCAATATGCCTTACCCTGCAGAGCTGACGAGGTAGGGGTGTATGCCTGCACGACACCCTCCACGCCACCATAGCGCATCCACCACCCTCTGTGCTGCCGATGATCAAGGGCATGGAGAGCAGCCCCTCCCCGAGGCCACCTGACCACCACCAGCCATCATGATGCTGGATGACAAGGGGGCAGCATCCACCCAGGAGGTGGAGTCCCAGGTGCTGCTGAACATTGCACAGTGGCCGAGCCAATAGCGGCAGTGTGAGTCATCACAAATTATGGTGGAACTTTTGGAGTTGCTGGACCTGTTTGCCAATGAGCCACCACCACCAATACCATATACGAAGTGATGCTATCCAGCAGTGGTGGCAGCATCAACAACAACAATATCAGTGGACATGTCCCTGGTGCCGGCACCGAGGCTGAAGCAGCTGGTGGACACCTACACCACCACCACCCCCATGCTGGTTGATGCAGGCACCTCCACCGAGGGATCAGTGATGGTGGATGCTACCACCTCCACTTGTGCTGTGAGGAGGAGGTCGAGAGTCATGTGGACGCCTGTCAGACACCTTCGGCAGAGGCTAGCAGCAGTAACAGCTCTCCCAAACGTCTGTCTCCTAGCACAGGAAGAGAGGAAGGATGTGCCATGGCATCTCTTCGAGACTGTGTTGGCCTCTATGTAGGGTGTGTGACCTAGTGATGTGTAATATGTATGTATTCACTTGTTTTTATTTGGGGGAGAGATCTGTAGACATGTTTTTATACTAATAAATAAATAGCAGTTTGTATATGATATGTGTGTTCTTATTTTGTGCGAATGTGTGTGTGTCCCTGTCACTCATACCACTACTCCTATGTCTACTGGGTATTGATGCTTTTGTAGTGTGTCTACCATATGGGCACAAACTATAAACAAAGTGTAGGTTAAGGTATCTGAATATATATACATACAATCAAAGTCGACTACCACCACCTCACATATGGTGCACACACACTCGCTGATGTCCTTGGAGACCATGAAGATGATGGTACCACAGCTCCAAGGTCGGCATGGCACTGCCTGGACGAGACCACTCCTGCAGCCAGAACTGGACTACCTCTCCTGCATCTGTAACAGCACACACACACTTCTGTTTCGGTGTTGTGCCCACGATCACAACCCAAACAACATGTAGGCGACTTAAGGACTAGCAACCATTAGTCCTTAAGGCCACCAATTCCACCATCAGGTAATAAATTGAGCCATACGTACACAGGATGTACTACAAGGCACAAAAACCATGATTGTCGGTGAAGCTGGCATAATAGATATGGGACTGGTTTGGTTACAATGCCGAAACAAAGAATTACTGAACTCGATCACAAACAAACAGATGTAGTATGAAACAAACAAAAAAGGGAAACAGCACGGTCTGGAGTAAAGGGGGACAGGTAGAGACTAAAAACTATTTAAGAAGTCATGCAGCTTTGGTATGGGCTACCAGACCCTTCAGCGGTAAACTATACATGTACCGATCTCCACACTCATGTCACTCATGTTGGGATAAGTGATGTGTTTCCTGGGTAGGGTGAAAAAAACAGAGTTCCCTGGGTCAGAGACCCAATATAGAGGACATATCCCCAGGTAGATATGGTGTGTGTACAAAATGCAGATGAGTATAACCAAATAAGTCTATGTGTAAAGTAATGAGAGTGGTTGTGAGTAACAATGACCAGTATGTGTAAATACTTAGCAGTGGATATATAAACAGATTCATAGAAGCCATAGTGACTGAATGTGAAATGGTACATGTATCACATGTGCTTTTACCATGTGCTCAGCGAGGGATGGATGTGACATCCCCTGCAGTAGGTGCCGACATGCTACTAGCACCATCTCCATTAAACAGAAGTGACACACAAGATAGCATCCTTATACAGCTACTATATGTCCTCGAGTGTGCCTCCAATTGCTAAACATGCACCAGGACACTGGTTGTACACCTACACAGGACTTGGACTTCTCCCTGCATGATCTCCAGTGCACAACCAACCAGCATACATGACAGGGCAGATCAGCCCTCCCCCCCCCCAATTCGTGCTCCAGTATGCCAGAACCAAGACATAAAGTATACAGGATGCACTTAAGATGACTCGTGTGCGGTATAGTTGGGGAGAATGATCTGAAGTGGGGGAACCAGAGTGTGGGGAATAAAAACCGATTGTACGCAAGGTGCCATA
The DNA here is from genome assembly GCA_029891345.1 of Dryococelus australis. Classification (NCBI taxonomy): domain Eukaryota; kingdom Metazoa; phylum Arthropoda; class Insecta; order Phasmatodea; family Phasmatidae; genus Dryococelus; species Dryococelus australis. The sequence continues at coordinate 257,093,854 of CM056995.1, forward strand.
GCGTACAGCTGGCCAACATGCCCTGACCAGCTGTAGTATGATCTCCAACGTGCTGTAAATGCTCACAGTGCATACACAATTACACACACTGGCAACATGCTTGACAAGAACATTATACAAGTCTTGAACGTACTCGAGCGTGCCATCCAGGCAAGCCAACACACCTGGTAGGATAGATATGACTCCTACATATGCTACAGTGTGTTGCCACTGGAGCAGGAGAATGCTGGCATGCATGGCAGGATTCCTATACAGCTCCTGCTTGAAGCTGCAGCATGCTGGGACAAAACCACATACATACAGGTAGTTCATTGCAGGAGAGGAGAGCGGAAGCGCTTCAGCTTCAACAGTCCAGGGGCGAGAAACTGCCTCCTACTATGCATCCTGACCTAGTTGCCCTCTCGAGGGCAGACACATATATGATGATATGTGTGCCCGGACATGTGTGCACCAAGATTTACCCAATGTAGCTATAGGGGACAGTGCGTATTCAGTTGTCCAAGATCTGGTACTTGTGGTCAATCCACGACTGTGTGAGCTTATTGCTGAATTCTGTGAAGACATTGTGGTGGCGCGACCTAATGCTATGGACCTGTACCCTCATGAGTTGGTGCTCCAGAAGATTGTGCCGGTTATCCTCGATGGTAATGACTCGATGGACGACGCTCTTCTGAACCCCCATGGCCTGCTTCACGACCTTGTCCCTGCATGCATAAGCATACAATTTGCTCTTTTGAACCCCCTTTGTCTGTCTTCATGACCGTGTCCCTGCATGCATAAGCATACAATTCAGCCCTCAGCACAACAAACTCCATCATGTCTTTCCCCCACACTCATCCTTAAACTTGCCAATGACCTTCGCATTGGCATTGGAGTAGCAAGGATGAGTGGGAGGGTAGCCACTAAGATCGAACTCTGCCATGTACGCCAGATCTGAGGCCAGGTTGTGGTAGAAATCCACGCACGATATGGCCATGATGAAGGAATCAGTATCCATGTATACCAACCTCTTGTCAGGGCCATACAGTGGCTTCATTACATCACAATGTAAGCGGTACATTAGGGTATTCGACAGGTCCAGTACTGTAATGCCGGCATACACTGGTTTGTTGAATTATATATGCTCATGGTCGAGCTTGACTAGGGACATTGTTTCACTGTATATTGTTCTACAAAGGAACACCATCTTGGAGGTGAGCTGCCTCACCTGTACCTCATGGCAGACAAGCTCCATCTGCTGATGGTTGCGTTTGTTCCCTAATCAGTTTGCCATAGGTAGCATTGTTCATCAGCTTGAAGAAGTCCTGCTAAAAGGTGTTTTTGGCAGCCTGATGTTTCTTAGTGTTCAGTTCAAAGTATGGCTTCAGCCATGCCTTCTGGCAGAACTTCAGGATATGGTGGATAAAATTTAGCAATAGCCCATGTGCCAATGCCTGCTAGAGGGTGACAAAGTGTATGATATATCACGCCTTCCCCTCAAGCATGGTCATCAGCTTGGGCTGTCTGGACCTGGGGGCACTCATTGACAGTAGGAATGGCTGGTCTTGGTAGTCTTTGTGTAACACAGCAGGGTAGTCTATGTACACCTCTAGTATGTATCCAATTGGGCCATCATCCGGCATGGACATCATGTCAATATCCATGCCGGCCCATTCAAAGCCTCCATAGGGCAGAGGCATGAACACCGTGCATCCATACAGGTTGTTAGCATCCACATACTGGAGGTAGGTTGACAGCTGAGTGGCATCATACATGATGGGCAAGGTCCTGTTGTTCGCCACCACATGATCTGTGATGCACTGGGCCACCCCTCTCCAGAGACCAGCCTCGACAAACATGTGTTCATCATAGTCTACAAGTAGCTCCAGCTCCACGCTCGTCCTGTGCAGTATGGTGTCGAACAAGAATGCTGGGGGTTCATGTACCGGACACAGTCCAGATTGTACGTAGTCAGACAAAGCCCTTGGAGGTTCTCAAATATGTTACACAAAATCAAGGTGTCTGTCCAGAGGTACAACTTGGAGTATTCTTGGAGAGTAGTGCATCCAAATATCTCCCATACTGTCTGTGCATGTTGGTATTCCTCCCTGGTGATGTCATATCTGGTGAGCTGGTTGTCGAAGGTGTCTATGTCCGGCAGCTGTGGCGCGTCGAGCATCCCCAAAGATATGACGTCATAGGGGAACACTGCTTTACGAGTCACCAACTTGAGCTGCCGGGGATCGGAGAAGAATGCAGCAGTCATCTTGGAGTCGGCGGCTGGGAGATTCTGCGCAAGAGTCATGAGGGTGGCAGACAAGAATCTATACATATCAATCATTGGATGGCGAAGTTGTCACCCAGACCCTTGCTAAATGTAATTAATTTCTCATCTGTGTTTGGGATCATAAATATGTCTTCCATGTCATAGTCAAGCTGGGTGACTATGAAATGTGCATCATAGGACAAGATGTGGAAGAGGACTGGCAGATGCTTGGGGTGGTGGCGGAGCTTGTTGCAGTTGTTACTTGCCACCCTGATAAACGCCCATGGGAAGTTGTCATTGTCACACACCTTCCAGTTGTTGACTCTGGTGAAGGGGTCCACGCAGAAATGTTCATAAACATTGACACTGACCCCTGGGTTCTCCTGCTCGAACAGAGGCGCTTGGCACAGAGGGGTGGGGAAGGCCAGGCTGGTGAAGTCGAACCTGGCCTCCAGGTTGAGGTCCCACATGCCAGGATCGCCCATTTGAAGCACTGCTGGTAGTGGTTCTTGGGGTTGGTGATTTTTATATCTTCATGGCAATCACAGCAGGCAGGGCGATACAGGAGAAGGTTCAAAGAGGGTCGAGCTTATTGATGCATAGATGAAACCTCTTGGCCATGGTAAGCTTCCAGTCACTGCCCTTCCCCATGTAGACCACCTTCTCCTGGCATATCTTAGCAATGACAGTTGTCACAACATCTTCCACATTGTCTACAATGTAGAGCACCAAGTTCTTTGTCTTGAATACTTGCTGATCAGACTCATCCTTGTGTGGCTCAGGCTTACCATATGTACACTCCAGGAAGATGTTAAATTTTATGGTGCCCTGTAAAAATATATCCTATTACAGTTGGCCAATGATGGTGACCTTCATACTCTCAAGGTAGCCACAAATATCGATGGCATTGCTAGAGGTAATCTTCGCAACATATGTTCACATAATAACACTAAACCCACTCTATGCCTCCCAGAAGCTGTGCTTGTTGGCCGCACAAGTCCCGTTAAAGACAGGGGTGAGGCATCTGCTGTGATCTCACATGTAGGCATGAATGGCGATGGCTGTGGGACAGTCGACAAACCCAGCTGGGGTGAGGTGGAAGGCCCCAGCTGAGCAATAGTGGTGGAAAGTCGATCATCGCTCCTGTACGAGCATTTAGTATGTGGTGATACGGATCCCGTACATTTTGCACTGTGAGCATGTAGGTTATATTGCCTGGTAAACTGCCTACAACAGCTCCCATACTCCAGGGACTTGGTGTTGAGATTGAACCAACATCCACATTCGTGCCACCTTGCATCGCAGGCATGTTGAAAACCCTCCTTGCAGAACTTACAACATATTGTAGTGGCTTGCTTTGGTAACCCTGTACACGTTACACAATGTCTCTCAAGTTTGTCGGTGTGGGTTTAGGATTTCCTGCACCTCTCTCAAATGAGTGGCTGCGCCTCCCTAAATGGATTGAGCTCACAGCTTCTCTCGTGCCTAAGAACATCGTGGTGATCTGTAAATGTATGGTCGCAGAAGCCACACTGAAGGGCCGCCCCACCATATCAGAGCTGCGAGAGTAGGTGATGGATGTTGCTGAGAGGAGGTGAGTGATGACGTCGAAGTTGCAGGTGAAGCTGGATGCTTTTGTTGTTGTTGATATTGTGATAATGATGATGATGGTGGTGATGAAACAAAGGTGATCAATGGTTGTGAAGTAGCCATTGTATTGAAAGAAGAAGAACAGGATAGTCAATGACAGAAGGTCTCTCTCCCTCTGCTTCTTCCTCGACTCGACTGGGGGGCTGTGTCATGGGCGATGGAGCTCGGCTCAACAGCACTTGCGATGCAGGTAGGCAAGGAGGAGGTGAATCCATATGGAATACAGTTTAGGCCTTAGGAACCTGCAAGAGGAATGTGACATAACCTTAAGCATAACATAAATTGTTACATGCAAATATGTACTATAGTAGGGGTAAAACAAATGGACACTATTGGGAAAATATATTTATCAGTTGGTGTGGTGTCATGAGCACTTACATAGATATTGGTGGACACAAAAGCATTGGGTTGCCTTGGAAATATTTTTTGGTCATGTGGCAGTGGGCAACTGGGTGTGCTCCACAGGCAAGCATTCTGATAACGCCCTATCCCCCAACCCAACACTTAGGCACTGATAACTGGGTGCTCCTGTGTACACCATGTTGGAGCAATCTGGCATAACACTATCCCGATGTAATAACTGGCCACTAGGTACCGACAGGAATGAGAAAAAAATATAATATTAATTTTTTTTTGTTTTGTGTGGCAGATGGTAACTCAGGGTGCTGCTGCAATCTCCATGCACGAACAGTCTCATAATTCCCTATCCTCCGACACAACACCCAGGCACTGATACCAAGTCTAAATTGAAATATATATAAAGAATTTTTTTGTCTCTGGGCACTCCCACGCTGGGCAATCTGTCGTAACACTATCCCTGATGTAGCCCCCGACCACTAGGTACTGGCTGGAATGAAAGGAAAAAAAAATTATTTTGTGTGACGGTGGGCATTTTGGTGTGCTCCTACAAGCTGCATGCACGAGCATTCCAATAACTCGCTATCCCCCGACCCAACACCCAGGCACTGATAACAAGCCAAAATCGAAATATAAAGTAAATAATTTATTTTTCTCTAGATGCTCCCATTTACACCATGCCGGGCAATCCATCATAAAACTATCCCCGATGTAGTGCCAGGCAACTAGGTAGCAGGTGGCATGACAATATATATTTTTATGTGACAGTGGGCAACTCGGGGTGCTGCTGCAAGTTCCACATGCGAGCATTCTGGTAACTCCCTATCCCCTTGACCCAGCACCCAGGCACTGATAAAAAGTTTAAATCAAAATATTAAGTAATTTTTTTTTGTCTCTGGGCGCTCCTGCTTACACCATGCTGGGCAATTTGTCATAACATTATCCCCGATGTAGCGCCCGGCAACTAGGTCCTGGCTGAAAAGTCAAGAAATTTTTTTTTTTTTGTATGTGACAGTGGACAACTTGGTATGATGCTGCAAACTCCACGTACGAGCATTCCGATAACTTTCTTTCCCCTCCGACACAACACCATGGCAATGGGTATGAGCTGATACATATAAAACATTTTTATTATAATATTTTTTTGGTGGCTCTTTAAGTCGAGGTCTTGGGAGCTAGTGAGTGTGTGGTGACACAGGAATTATTAAATAAATTAAAACTTAATTTTATGTAGTAATATTTGGGCAACTCTTAATGTTGAGGTCTGATGAGGGTGTTGTGTCGTAAGTATGAAGCGTCGTCGAATAAAGGGGCAGGAGGTCCATGTGAAAGCCCGCCGACCTATAGCATTGCCCGAAATGTAATTTATTTAAAACTTATTTTATGAAGCATTTTATTTACTAATGATAATGCCTCGGGTTAGCGCTAATCACGCGTTTACATACACACGTGCACAGAGTCTACAAATTGTGTACCTCTGTTTTTAAATGTTACCTTTCTATTGCATTCCATAGTTTCACATGACCGATGCATGAATAGCTTATTGAGTGACTTTTAAATAGATATAGCAATGTAAGTAGTAAACACAGTGTGTGTAGGGTCCACCACACTCGAAAGTTAACGTCACTGGCTAAAATAAAATATATGTTTATCGCTTGTTGCTCGGAATAAAAGCGCTTTTGGCACCGGTTAAATGAAACTGTGAAATTATTAATAAAAGTACATACACTACAATTCTGACTATTTTTACACTTTGGTGAATTAAAAAAACAGAAAGCAAAATAAATAATTATCGCTTATCACAAATGGTTACCTAACACTTTTTTTTAAGTCGATGTTAAGAATGGTAAAGCTTGGTCACCACTAGCTATGTGTGGTTGGTATATACAAAAAAAAAGTATCTCCGTCCCTAGTGTGTTATTTGTAGAAGCAGGTATTTTGACCGGTACGTTGACGCCAAGAGGGTGTGGACCTATTGTTTATTCAATTGGGTGTTGTGAAAGGGAACAGCTGATTGTTATTGCTGCATTGACACATGTTAAAGAGATATTGTTTTCGCAACAGGACATCGCAGGGGAAACACGTCTCGAGGGGGAACTAACCTGTCTGGGGAAACACACGTCTCGAGGGGGAACTAACCTGTCTGGGGAAATACACATCTCGAGGGGGAACTAACATGTCGTGAGGAGATGCAACCGGATGCTACACACACCTGCTAGCGGGTACGTGATGCGACAGAGCTTGGAAAGCGGAAGTTCCTTCAGCGTACCCTGAATCCGGTGGAGCTCGGAGGGTGCGACGTCGTATGGTCACCTGAATGCTGCGGTTTTTTGTGTGTAAGGCCAAGGATTGACTCCTGCTACTACTAGCTTCTCATTTCCATGTATTAAACAGAACTACGAGTGATATGACGCACAATATAACACCGTTAACATGTGCTCGTTTTTAAATTTTATAATTTGTGTGTCCATGTTCCTCCATGGGGAATAAGTAATCACAGTGTGCTACTATATATGCACATACCTGTTTCCTCCATGGGTATAAACGTGTACTTAGGTTTGGTCCTTGCGAATTACTACTCATATAGGCTATTAACAGTAATGTGAGCAGTTTTGAAAGTACTCTCTGTTGGAATACAATTCAATAAATACATCCTATTTTAGCCTTAGATGAATTGTTTCAGAGTGCGGCAATGTTTATTTATAAAGGTGAATAAAGGATAATATAAAGCTGAAGGGAAAAAGTAACTAGGGCCTCAGCTCACTTTACCATGAATGGCATATACCTGTTGGTATTATTTTACTACAATTCTTAAAATGTTTTCTATTGTTACATAATGTAACTTCTGTCCCCTCACCACAGTGATATGGGGAGGTTACTATCCCGCTGATTTTTAGGGGCTCACAACTCCCTAAATGCACACTTTAGGGTAAAAGTGGCACAGAGATTTTTCATTTTATATTTTACGGCAGGCATAACAAGCCAGGGGGTTTGACAGCAATGTTCGGTGACGTTTTTTCTCCACGGAAACACTATACCATTTCTATTATTGTGCCTAGCTTGTTTTAGGACAGCAATTATTTTTAAAAAATAATAATGCAAATACATTAATGCATAAGTTTGCTAAATGCTATTTAAAATCCACTACCTGCATGAACATAAAGTGATCATGTGCTCGTTCTTTTTTATAATTTGTTTGTTCACGGGGAATAAATAATCACAATGCTCTAGAGGGTTGCGGTCAACTGCATGCCGATGTCTTTTGTGTACCATTCTACACATCATCATTCACCAATTTGTTGCTTACTCGTGGGTGTTAAAGGGTGTTTAAAAGTGTCCATTCTTCAGTGAACAGCCTAGATATCATCGAGCACGCAGCACATATAATTTACTGGCTGTAAGAAAGATACTGAACACACGTACAGCACATACCAAAATATCACGTGATTGCAACACTTGATGTGGATGTTCGAGGGCTTTCAAAATTGCTCATTTTACTGTGAATGGTCTATACATTATCGAGAACGCAGCACAAGTAGTATACTGGCTGTAAGAAATATACTGAACACAAGTACAGTGCACACCAAAATATTACACGACTGCAACACTTGAACTCACACCTACGCTGTATTCGAAAGAAAAATAGCACCGACTGTACAAGAAACCTGGGGCTGGCAATTGCCTCCTCAAATCGCTCCCAGTTTCAGCTCGAATGACAAGTTATGGTTAAAGAGGTACAGCCTTTCTCATCTTTATTCTTTACATCAGGCGAAATGTAATGCCTGAGGTGGCAATGATATATATATATATATATATATATATATATATATATATATATATATATATATTATATGTATGTATTTATTAGCGGTAAATGCCTGTTGGTAGGACCTTAAAAGGTGCTCACTTTATTGTGAACAACCTGTGTGTGAACCTGTTTCCTCCACGGGGTATAAACGTGTACTTAGGTTGAATCCTGGCGGATTACAAGTGTTGGTACCCGTATAGCTGCATCGCTCACTTGCTAACTGCTATTTAAACGGAATATTTCTCACATAAAGTGTACATATGAAAATTATTCGCCAACATGTCAAACCGCTGTATGCACACACGACCTTGATAACTCTGCATTGAAGCTGTGGTAAATTTACCATTCCCGTCATTATAATTAGCACACGAAAATATGTTACGACAATACCTGTTACCATGCGCTACAGTTCACTCACCACGTAGATGGAGATACGGATCAGTCGTGCTGCATGCGTCTCTCAAGGTGCAGGGTGACAGTGCAGCTGGTCAGCAAGAAGATGATTTCACTGAGGACACTGAGAGCTGATTAAACAAGTATCCTTGACGGGGGTTGTATTTACATGCTACAGCATGTGTGCACCTCTCCCATGCCGCTGCCAACCCCTTCCTTCCCTACACACTGGCCCAGTCAGCCAGCATCTTCCGGCAGTGAAGGGTGCATATATTAGCTTCTTCTGGCAGGCTGGTGCTCGCAGGGGTGACCATCTCATACTAAATGTCCGTCTCTTAAGGTGAATTGACATTAACATATGTACCACTCCATTCATGCGTACTCTGTAACAGTAGTAGTATGTACATGTGGGTTGTGTCACACACAGAGAGCACTTCGATGGATTTGTGTCACCATTTTTCCCCCTTTCTCCCACCCTCTTCTTACATATGTACTCGTAGTACCGCTTATCATGTTCATGGACACACAATTGAATGGCTCATTATTATTCAGGGCAGGTTTTATCCTGCGTGTTTAAGATGGCCACCGCCATGGGGCTTCGTCCTGAGGACCCCTCGGGGAAGGGGTCACTGCTCTCTGGGCCTCGTCGCGGACGAACTTAGGCGTGTGTGCGGGCGCCATTTTGGCCGTGGTAATGGCGATCTTCAGTCCATGCTGGCTGCCAATATGGCCGCCATGAACATTCCGACTGGCTACCAAAATGGCCCCCTTCGAAGTATGCGCTCTTTCGGGTAGTAGGAAATCTGTTTTGACAAACAGTGGGAAAGAAATTTCGTGGCTGCCTACGGCCGCCATCAGTTTCGGGCATTTTTTCCTGGCCATCAAAATGGTCGCCGTCGACATATGCACTCATGCGGGTAATAGGAATATCGATTTCGGAGTAAAAATTTTCACAGCCTTCCAAAATGGCCGCATTTGGTTTCGGCAACATTTATACTAAATGACAAAATGGCCGCCGTCATGATTAAATGATACGTTCTATAATTTTCCGCTGGAAGAGAGGATAATTTTTTTAAATTTTTTGTTGGCAGGGACGTTAATTTGCTAATTACAACCCTCCAATCCTCCATCAGATCCCAAGTGTCCCAGAACTAACATTTTTATACTACTGGTGTTTGTTTGGTTAATTATTTCAACTATATGCTACCACTTAGTTACTTCAGGCGACGCCAAAAAGAACACTCCTATAAAGGACGCTCGCCTCACAGAAGGTTATGTTTAGTATTATGAGAATTGTGTATATAAATATCGATTTCTTGTACATGTAATAGATTTCTGCACACACTTGTATCATATGTTTCCAACAATACACAATCGTTTTCATAGGACACTAAAGTATTATAAATATACACACAAATTATTTGTGTTCAAATATACTGCATAAGTGACACCTTTTAGATAAAATATCGAACAAGTGGTTTACCCCACACAGTGTAGTTTATATTACAGCATTTCTTGTTGATATGCTTCAGTTGTGTAACACAAATTATGATTGTCAGCCCTAAAGGTTACTTTTCTTTACGGCTAGGGCAATTGAATATCGAACAGCTCACTATGTACAGATAACAAATTGTAATTTCCATAAAATTATTCTAATGGTTAGACGCAGCCAATATCCCCTACTTACTTACCCGCTTCTTGCTCACAAACGCCTCGCGTCGACGCCAAGGAGGAGGTATCCCGCTGCCCTTGGTCGGCACATTCCACAGCGAACCCCCCCCCCCCCTCCCCTTCGGCTGATCAGTTCAGCGACCAGCACTTCAGTGCCAGTATGGCTAACACACTATTGTCACTGCTGTGACACCGAATTCTCCTACTACTCTCTTTGCTTTGACCTTTGAAAGTGTAGACACACTCATTGTTACACTTCTACTCGTCTACTTCAATCGAAGCTTCTGCTTCATTCCATTTCTCTTTCTCCCCCAGTGATTTTCTATATTTTCTCTACTGTCAGTATTTTTCTTCTGCGTCCCACCTCTTCCCATGGCTCTAGGCGAGATGTTATGAAAGCCCCGCGGTGTGCACCCGTTTCATAAGGTTTCGCCTAAGTGAAGCGACAGTAGCGAGGACAAAGATAGTTTAGAAAACATACATGCCATACACCCGACCAAAAGTGCAACCTGTAAACAGTTAAAGAAAAGCACCGAAGATAACACAATAAGTGGGTCCAGCCAAGTCAGTATATTTACCGGTAAGCATAACAGCCCATCAATAAGACTCCACCCACAGGGCACGGCGGGACCAATCAGAATCGATTACAAGAAACAGAACAATCAAAATCGATTACAAGAAACACACGTGGCGGGGTGAGAAGTATGCTTCTATTTTTTAAAGTATGCTAGAAGGTGAGAAGTAAATATACATTTTTGATGCTTATAAATTAAAAAGCTGTTGTCAGAAAAAGAATATTATGATTACTTGTTATGTGCATGCCATTGGCCACCGCTCATGAAATGTGAATAAATCTGTGTGCATAAAATCATAACTGTGATTATGTTTACGTATGTACGTACATTTTTTTAAGCTTCATAAGAGTATGTTTCAAGATGCACAAGAAAAATGGTGTAGTTCACATGACATCATACCTCAATAGTACAATACAGAAAGCTAGAACAGCTAGAACGTCGAAATTTCTGCTCACGGAAAGATTTTCAGTTTATGTTCTTGATTAATCGTACGATATTATTAAGACCAAGATTCCGAAGTAAAGTCAAAATAAAAATGATTGCATTTCCAGGAAAAAAATGGATAGTAAATAAAATTTTCTTACGCATGTGAGCAGATACTGTAGATTTGTGTGTGTTCTTCAACTCTGAATGTTAATGTAACGAACGTAAATCTGAAACACGTTATAAAATACGCCTGGAAGACTACGAAGGTGTAGTATATTTGCTGTATAATCAAACTTTTTGTATGATACCCCATAAAAAGCACCCCATGTATGACGTCTTCGCCTGTTTTCTAAATATGTCATGTATAACAAGCATTTCAAGGGCTCCGCCTGCCTGCACCAATATTATTATTTTTTTTACGGAGAAGCGCGGGAGCTACAAGAGTTACATTGGCACGCGCCACAAAGGCGTTATCGCCACTATGCGGAGGGCTCTGAACTGGCGTGCAGTGTTCTCGTAGTACTGCGTGTACCTTCAGGACTTTCAGTGGCGCCCTATCATTTCACTGATGAAAAGTCTGTAGCAAAGTCAATATAGGCTCCTATCTTAGTTTGGCTCGTGTCCGGCTACGAATGTTTTAAAATACGCCAATCTGGAAAAATTGGAGGGCTCAAAAATAATACTTATAGACAGCGTGAGAACTTTAAGGCACCATTCCTTCCTCGTCTAGGGTATGATGTCTTTTCGTAGGTAAACATACTGGGCGCAGGTTTAACAGTTTCGTAAAGAGAACAGAATTTCAAACACTCTGCAACGCAGTTTAAGGACCTGGCAGGCTGAACCCTCACATTTCTGTCAACATAAGTAACTTATTTTTGGTTAAACTGAACTTATATTTATATATCACTTATAATAATTACTTTGGAGCTAATGCGAATAGAACCAGAGAGAAAATATCCGTGTTGGTAGATCTCAAACAAAATATCATTAAACTGAGTGCGCCCGAAGGTGGTCCGTTGTCACTTTGGAGTAATTTTCTAGACTATATTAGGCCTTTTTTTTATGCATGAGGTGGAGAAATAAGTTGAAAATAGATCAGTAAAGTTGGAAGCAGCCATGGATGACTATGTATTCAACGATGTACAACATGAAGTTAATCGTTGCTGGAGCTAATTGGTGAGGGGTGGATACTTTTCCAGCCTCCACCATATTGGGAGACCATCTGATATCATCGACTTCTCCCGCCTGACGTATTTTTTTTTATTAAACTTATTAATTTATATTGATTTAAAATATAAGATTAAGCATGATTATTCGGTGAAAAATCATAGGGAGGCGATAGGTACGTTCCACTGACACGCGCACGCGTAGTAGTGATTGCCTCGTCGGCCGACAGCCAACGAGCGAACCCGAGCATGTCCCGACAACAGCCGAACTTCGATCACCGCCTCGGAGGCCTAAACGCCAACTTGTCCCTACTCCAACGGCGTGGCACGTGGCACCCGCGGATGGAACCGCACGAAGAATAGCTGATGAGGAAGGTCCTACCCTCTTCTCCCCCTTTATTTTTTTTTCTCTTTGCCCATGCTTCGTCGCACGTGCCAGCAGCTGCGTTCGTCATCGATTTGCAAATTGCGCCGAGCTCGACTCCACACATAGTGTCAAGATCTTTTTACTTGTAGTACATTTGTTTATTTATGTCTTCATGAGCTCTGGTAAATGTTGTAAATAAATTGTCGAGATATTACGAAAAACATTCGTGCAAATAGTTATACAGTAACTTACATAAACTAACAACGTTTTTTACAGCAAATGTAAAAAGTACCCACCGATACAAAAGCAAATGAAATTTAACGATTTATTTTTAAATTCTGAAATATTTTAAGATCAGCTTACGTGAGGCAGTTCGATGGAGTCCGGCCATTTGGTGAAACGTGGTCGTGTATATAAACACCTTCAAAAAGTTTGGAATATACGTAAATAAAGCAAAAAAGTATGCAATATACATAAGAAAGCATAGCAATTAGAAGTTACCAACAGTAGTAGTAGGGGTGTGGGCGTTCTGAAACAAAAGGATGCAGCCTTCATTGATATCAAAAGGTTAAATTGATTTAAAGGGTCGATTAAATTGATAGAAAGGGTTGAATATATTGAAAGAGATAAATGCATTGAAAGGGTTAATTTTTAATCCGATGGAATACTTCAAGTTTTTTAATCTGATTAAAAAATTTTAATTTGATCAAATTTTTTTGTGTTTGTTGCAAGAGTGTTTTAAAGAATAATTGATTTTCTTTCTTTCTTTTTGTGGATTGGGGAGAAGCTATGGCACGTCCTCACCTTTGGATGTCTAGCACTCGACTGAGGTATAGCGTGTTGAGGACAGGGTATAAATATAGTGAATTTTGTGCAAGAGTGGCATACATGTATTTTTTGGGTTGGTACTGATATTGTTTGTAGATGATGTTTGCAGGTAGGCGATTTTTTTTTGTTATTAAACAGAAAGAGAAAATGTTGCATATAGTTAACACATGAGAGAAATTTCGGAGTGATTAAACGAAATTTATTTCAAACGAGTTTTAAATATGAAGAACCTGGTGTCCTAAAGGGAATTAACTATCTACAACAAAGCAAGCATGTACCTATAAATTAGACGGCTAACAAACACAATATGAAGGTTTCTGAAAAATAACATTACTTGACACCTCTTGCACATACCTGACGTGATTTTTAAACATTTCCGTCTGCCTATGAGAATGGCGAGGAATATTTTGAAATGGAGTCCATACATTAAACGATGATTATTAAAAAATTAATTCATTTATTAATACACATAAAAAAGAAAACGTTTAATAAAACTTCATTTGCTCGGGAGGTTGCTGCAGCACTGACTTGGAGATAGCACTTATGTCAACTTATAAGCTGTGTTGAGAGCAAACATAACCTGCATCGGCCTACATTTGATTATAGACTGAGGTCAAAACTCGAACATTTAAATGAACATACAAAACTAATATTTCCCATTAAATTAAATGGCTAACGAACTTAAGTACATGAAAATCACTAAATGATTTATGACAACAGTTCTGAATACACTATTCGTCATACAACAGACAACAAAACAATAATACATTTTTAAAAATAATTTACCCTGATTTTTAACGAAAGTTTCACTATTGTGAGAAGAAGAAGAAAATTCAATTGAACACAAATTGTTTCTGCGGAAGCACAATAATACTCGGATGGCTTAATCCTGCAATAATTTGTGGAAACATACTATATATAATTTTTAATTATTTAATATAACGGACTTACTACAAATTTTTCCATTAAGTTTGGGAAATTCAAGGCACTAGTTAGCAAAACGATCGTTGAAAATGTTACCAAGTTTCGTCTAACGAACTCAGAAAAGGTTTTACGCAATAAGCATACTATATAAGTTCAACAAACAAAAATTGTTTTTTTCTTGGTAAATTAAAAAAAAGAATTTTTTAAATATTAATACAAGAATCGCGGCTAGCACTCAGCCGTATGATATGCCTACACTCTCCGAAACCCACAAGAGCGCCGCACCTGGTGAATAGATGGTTCAGAGGAGTGAGCGATGTATATGTGTATACTGGACAATTGTGTTTGCGAAGAACTAAGATGGTGCCAACCCGCAAGAACTGTTCATGCTGGTGCTGCCCCTCCCCCTTGTCCAGAAGATTGCTTTGTGCAAAAGACAGTTTCTATCCAAGGCCAACAGCCTCCTCACCCTCAAACGCAGACTTCATTTTCTGCTTGCTGGAAGGCTGCTCTGTCCAAGGTCATGCACCCTCTCTGTCAATCCAGCACCGCAAAAACCTGTACAACGCCAACCCCCTCCTCCGTCTACATCAGTCCAGAATGTACTTCTGGAGAACTGCCCCCTTCCAACGCTGAACTTCGCAAAACCTGCCCACTGCCCACTCAATGTTAGAACACATTTTCAGATGACTACTCTGTCCATGGAGGGCGCTGCACAACTCTCACTATCGATCCAATACTGTACACCTCCTCCCTTCACCCGCCCCAGAACATGTTTTTTTGGATATCTCGAGAACTCGCCAGTCCACGCAGCCCCGGCCCCCTTCCTTCACCCCCACCCCAGAGTGCACATTTTCTGACACGAGAGCTGCCTCGGACAGGAACAAAAGCTTGCTTCAAGGCCAAAGCATGAATTTATTCAAAATGTCAGGAATACTCCATCCCTCAGGAAGTGGATTTGAACTGACCTTGGCTACCTCCCCTTTTCCCTTCAAACTGCTACTTTCGCTCAAACACTGCTGTTTCCTCTTATCTTTCGAGACACAAGCGCCAGGTGTATTCCCAGCAAAATAAAATTTCACAAGTCCCACTGATGAAATTTATATCCCTGAAGCTAAATGTTACCCAATATTGTAATACTCACAAGATAATCCCAAAGATTTAACATTTCAACAAAAACTTTATATTTTAATTCTGTAAACTATAGCCTGTTTTCTAGCAAACTATAACTAACTATGACATATTTTGGCTCATTAAATTATTTTGTAAGTAATGAAAACCACCCATCATTCTACTTACACAAGTTCAACTTAGAACACCATTCACACATTATTCGATTTAAGCAATACTCAAGGAGATGTTTATTTACTTTCAATCTGTTCTTAATTATTTAAACGTCTACCATATAAAACATACATATTCCATCTGTTTTTAAAATATTTAATGCTTATTTTACATGTAGCACTTCCCAGCCCAGAATTTCGACTCATCTACCATAAAAATACTTATATTTGAACTTAATTGATTTACAAAAACTATTTTTTGACGTGATATTACTGAATTAGCATGTATCCATCTTGTAATTTCACGGTATCTCAACAGATATTCCTAAAAGGCCAAATTTAAGCAAATTTAAAGGAAAAATGACCGCCAATTAAAAAAACCTTCAACTATGTTTACTGAGTTTGTATAAAGTATGGTTATGTTTTAATACCAAACATCTTCATGTTGAATCTTCAGTTGCAGGAGTAGTTGTAATCTGGTTGTTGTGAGAAAAAATATGTATTATATTTCAAAGTTCGTTGGATTATGACACTGCTTGTTGTAGAGTTTTAGGGCAGTGGCAAAACGTCCTTGGAGCTGGGGTGTGTTGCTAAGAGGTCTCTCTACCTTCCTCTCACAAAGGTATTTGTGTCACTTGACGCTCAGTTTCGTTAAATTCCCTAGGGTTCTTCAAGTTGGCCAGCGGGCCAGCAAAGTTTTCTGAAGATACTACGAGTTTCCCTCTCGTTTCAAATTCATTCATTCAGACGTTTTTGATTCTCTCCAACATTTTTGTAATTTCACCTTTAGAGTATGTGAATTTATTACATTTCTAAGGAAGTTTTTAATGTATAATATTAATTTTTATCCCTTATCAAGAAGGAAACGAGTAACTTGTAATTTTTTTTGTGTAAAAACTTCCAGTTACCTGATTTTAAAATAAAACAAACCAATAACTTACCATCACCTACTCATCTCAAGTTACCAAGAATATTTTCATTTAAACATTTAATATACCATCATATACAAGTACTTCGTCTTCAGACACATCCCATATCCAATCACTCACAAGATACATAATGACATGAGGAATTTTCAAACTAATAATTAAAAAGACACCATATACCATTTCAACATTGAAATTTTTTTATTGAAAATACTTTTTTAAATAATTCATAAAATACATCTCAGTTAACATTCATACAACGAAATCTATACATATTCATATCAAACATGCTATGACTGAAAATCATTAAACATTTAATGATTTAAATCATAAAGTTTATTAAAACTTCCCATAATTTTATATTAGAAATCATTAAAACTTGAATGAAATTTTATAAACTTTTAAACAAATAGTTAAACATTATAATGAATTTTTATAAATTACATAAAACTTTTTAGTAAATAGTTCAATCTTGAATGAAATTGTCTTAAAATCGATAAAACATTGAATTAATTTTTGTAAATTTCGTGAAACTTCGAATGAATTGTATTAAGATCATTGAACTTTGAATGAATCTTCTTAAAATCATTCAAACTTTGGATGAATTTTCTTCAAATCATTAAATCTTTTACCAAACAGAATGGATTTTTAAAAATGTTGATAAATTTGAATGAATTTTCTTAACATCGTTACACTTTTAGTAAATTGTGAAACATTTAAATGAATATTTATAAATTTCGTTAAAACTTAAATGAAATTTTCTTAAAATTGTTTAAACTTTATGCTTTCAATCATTAAAACTGTAAAAATTTCTCACCCTATTACAAGTGAAAATCTTATTACCATAACACATCTTAAGATCATTACAATTTTAAAACTGAAAAAGTCTAGCATTATTATGTGTCACAAACCACTAAAAGCATCTCTTCATGTAACATCTTAAAATCATTTATCACTGTAAGCTTGAATTGTCATTAGAATTTATATTTAGAGTTAAGAGATAAGCTGAATTTGCATTTCTTTACAGGAACAACAGGTGTTTGGGGTGGTGGTGATATTGGTGATGATATAGCAGTATGAATTCTTTCTTCTGGTGAAGTTATGAATGGACAAGGAGGTGGGGAAATTAATTTATTCTGCGGTGTTTCAGGTGATAATAATTCAGGAGAGGGTACACTTGACTCAGGTGAAAACACAAAATTGAACTCTAAAAATTTTTTCCAACTCTTGGTATAAATAATTTTTAGACATATCTTCCTGCACATTATTTGAGGTTAAATCTAGTGGAGTGCAACAGAAACACATTGCTGGTTTTTGTACACACCGCTCACCTGATTTGTTGACTGTTGTTAAATCTAGGGCTTCCAAGCTCAATGCCAGAGGCATTGCTGTAGTCTTGGAAGCTGGAGGCATCGCTGTAGCTCTGAACTTTGAAGACATTACTGTAGTCTTGGAAGCCTTGGAAGCCGTAGGCCACACTGTAGCCTTGGACACCGAAGGCATTGCTGTAGCGCTGGATGCCGTAGGCATTAGCTCCAGACACCGAAGGCATTGCTGTAGCCCTGGATGCCGGAGGCGTCGCTGTAGGTCTCGCTACCACTTATGTTAATATACATGCTCTCGATGTTGTAGACCTTGTTAGAGCAGACATCGATATACATGCTCTCAACATCGAAGGTTTTACCGTATGTCTTGTTAGTGCAGACTTCAATATACTTGCTCTCGATGCTGAAGGTGTTACTGTAGGATTCGTTAGCACAAACATTACTGTAACTGCTCAAATCGTTGAAGATGTTACTATAAGATTCGTTAGTGCAGACATCACTGCAACTGCTCTTATCGTTGATGGTGTTACTATAGGATTCGTTAGTGCAGACATCACTGCAACTGCTTTTAGTGTTGAAGGCACTGAAAAGAGCAATGGCTATAGAGTAGATCCACTTTTTTCATCGGAATCATCCAAAAGTTCGAATAAATGTTTTTCCAAAGCATTTGGTCCATTCAATAAATCATTAAAATAATCCCAGTTAAAATCTGTTAAGTTCTCTTTTAAAGTCTTGGGTAGATAAGCCAAGAAAATAATCTTCATATGAGCACGACATGGTAAGGCGAACCGAACTGACAAACCACTGGAAACAGTGGAAGGGGGCATAGAGGCTAAAACCCTATTTATAAAAATTTCAAATTCCCTCATAAACACTCGAGAAGCGTGATTTCTCCCCTCCAACCAGAAGTCAGAAGACCAAACACCCAGACCCTCCCTTCCCTTAACCCCGACTTTTAAATATCCTCAACCCTCACCCCAAACCTCTGTTAAGTTTCATCCTCGAAGAAATTAATGACAATTAATTTATCACAAAAATTACTTGTTTAATAAAATTAAATTCTGTTTAATTAAGAACTTATTAAAATGTTAGCAAATGTATTAAAGATAAACACATTCAATAAAGTGATTTATAATTTATAGGAAAAAGAAAGTGCAATACTACAAAAATAAATCATTTACACTTGTTATAATCCTTCTTTAAGCTTCTTTAAGATTAAATCTATAGTTTAAAGGATGTAATATTTCCTTTTTTTTCCCCGAAACAACTATTACATTCTGTATATTAAGGCATCACCTCATATTTCTTTAAACCTTAAACTTAACATATCTTTTTTTTTTTTTTTTTCAATAAATCTTATTGAAGTCAAGAGACATGTTAAGCTTTACAATCTAATTTATGTAAAAATGCTCCAGTTTTCTTATTGTGTTTATAGTTAATCATGTACATATACTTTCCATTAATAAGTACTATCATTTTAAATTATTGCAAGGAATATATTTTATAAAATATTTTACAACTATTTGTAAAGGTCGATGTGTATGGGGATGTAAAACTTGTTTCACAAATATTTGTTAATTTTTTTATATGTCTGGCGATTTTATTTTTTAATTTCCACATATTTTCTTGCATAATGGGCATTGGAAATTGAATAATAATTTTATAAAGTAGAAAAAACAATTTCTCACAGTATGAATTCAGCTAGTAAGACATGTTGACATTGGTATCCCTGACGGTTAAAATTGTCGAACTTAACTGTACTCCCCAGCAGGATGGACCAAGGTTGGCATCTCGATTTGTGAAAAGATATACTTTCCCCAGAGTATTATAAAACCAAAATGTGTTCTGAGGGGGTTTGTTGGAGTCAGGCTAGCACCCTCTGAGACCTCGTTTTTTGTAGTTAGTACTATTGGAAAAAGTTGAAATTAACCCTAAAGGTTTATGATTCTGGAAAAGGAGCGGAGATACTGCTAAGACCATATATCTCTGAAGGTAATGGTTTTTTTCATGTCTGGAGATATTGGCAAATGCTATACATATAAGGTTTCTAAGGGAGTATAAATTTGTTAGCTAATTATGTTTGATCGGAAATATTCAACATGATTTATTTAAGTTTAAACATCTATCAAATTGAGCATGTGTACCTTTTTCTTTCGCGTACATGGACACACGATTATCAAGCTAATGTATACATTTCAATTATGTGATTCGTTCATTATTACTTTCATGTTTATAAACTAACCATTATCATCCATGATGTAGTCAGTACTCGAATCCGTAAAAATTAGTAATATCAAACATGACCTAGCAGAGACTCGAACCTGGAAACTTACTTATATTAACCATGCCTTACCCAATATGGTATATTCTATACTTAGTTATGGAAAAGTGGTTAGAGAGCTTGCTTCCAAAACTTTTAATCTGACTTTTTCATTACAACACATGTACATGTTAATGTTAATACAAACCAGACATCTTTTAAAAATCTCTCTGTTGAGAGATATTTATCAATATATTTTTTTCATTTGTTAGCAAAACCAAGTAAACTTTTAATAAGGATAAGTTAAATAAATGTACAAAAGGAATTCATTTTACAAGATCAATTTATTGACAAAATATATACAAACACAGCTTGTTTCAAAAAAATAATTTTAACACAGAAGAAGCATAGGATGTTCAAAAACATATACAAGCAAATACAGGATGTCACACAAATTACACAATTATTTTTTTAAAATGCATGCATACACAAACTGTTTATAAAGTTGTTAAAACTATTTCTTTCCAAAACAAACTCGAAATGGTTTACTCCAACATGCTAATAACTTGCTAATATTTATTTTACACTTCCATTTATGTATGCAAGAGCATGTGATTTTGTTGTCTTGTTGATCCAGTTCAATGAAATATTGTAGAATATTCAACCAAATACTTGTTAAATTAAATTTCACTCATTAGTTCTCTCATCCCAAATAATGCCATATCACTCGAATAATATCAACAGGTGATTCAGGAGGAGAATCATTGTAATCTGTTACACCCTAGTCAGATATCATTGCCCATGTTAGCATTAATTTAGAGTTTTCCTCTGCAGTGAAGAATGTTGAACTGCCATAGATGTGGTTTGTCGTCTACTAACTCAAATCATTATCTACACCAGCTTATCTCTTAATTTGTAACTCGCTAATATATCATGAATTATCAGAGCACAAGATTGTGTATTTGCCAGAATTGGTGTATTTTCAATAATTTCATTTTGTGAATCAATTATGCCATTGGTAATTGTATTGACATACTTGTTAACATCAAATACAAATTATGTTCCCCTGGTTTTAAATGATTCAGGCTCTAGGATCGGTGAGCTGATTTTGTTATAATACATTTTCTGAAACTTTGAGTACATGTCATAGCAAACAAGGAATTACCCTTTTTCAAAGTTCAAATTAAAACCCATATAGAGGTAAGCTTGGATGTTTAGATACAGTTTAATATTTTTCATATCACAATTACCAAACACTGATCTATCAGCTTTTAAATTGTTTTGTTGTTTTTTTCCAAAGCAAATAACGACAAATTGTGGTTTCGCAGATGTAAAATTTGATTTCACATTCCTAATTATTTTTGTGATGTCGGTAGCATTAGAAATGTCTCCAAAGCCCAAAATATTGATGAAATATCTAGATTCTTCCCTTTTCGATAAATTTTACAAACTTTACACATTCATGAGTGTTAATTCCAATATGTTGCATTAGCCATTCAACAGTGTGTAATTTAAATGATACACCTTCCTCATTATTAACTGTATCATATATGGCATTCAAATGTGTATTGCCAAATAGAATAACTAATTGTTGTTTATAATTTAATATTACATGTTTATAGTCCTCAGCAAAGCCCAAAACCACACTTAACAGTACAACAACTTTGTATTTTCCACCTGTGTTTATTTGTAGTGTAGAATTATTAGCATTGCTCCACCCAGCCATACACCCTGTATAGAGATTGTTTACAGTTCCCGAGAGATAGTTCTTAATCGTGGAAGTAATTCCAACATCTCGTGTTTGGTCTATTTCAACACAATTGAGCAGATATGCAATTCTATCGATCAAATAAAGTATTCTGTTTCTCACTATTCCTGTAGTTACTGCATTAGTTGCATCAGTTGTCTTTTTAATTGTTCCTCTAAACCTTAAACTTGATTTCGATGGTAATTTGTAAATATCATGATTTTGTATAGCAATCCTTATTTCCGATGGAAATGTATACAGACCTGTTTGGAATGTTTCGTACATATGTATTTCCATATTGGTTATTTCATCCTCGTAACTGATCAGTTCTTCAACATTAATTACGTCTTCCATTTCTATTAACAGTCTATCCTAATTCCTTTAAGAACAATTTGTTGCCTCGAATTAACTTCACAGGTAACTTATTTGAAGTGAGCATTTTATGCTCGCGTTTACATTCTCTTATACGTCCTTTCTTCGAAATACGTTCCTTTATGAGATACTTCTTAAAAGAACCACCTACTTTAAGACCGTATTGGGTTCTATATACAACATCCATTTTTTTACTGTAATACACATGGAATGTAATTGTTTGTATAGATTTTTTTTAATGCACACAGACTGTAATCTCTTTATTTCTAAATTAAATCATTTACCATCTTGATCCTCAATTGTAACAACTATTTCATCAACACAATAAACTATTACTGGCAGATATATCAAAGTATTCAGTTTTTCAGTTATTTTATATCCTGGAGTCACTGCACTTGTGAATTCATGTAGTGTATTTGTCAATTTCCCATTCATATATGAACCTCCTACAATGTTAACATTAATACGACATACATTTACCCGTAATATATTAAACTGTTTTGATGGTTCATGCAAATAATTGGCTGGATATACTCTCCGTTCATAACCCAACATATTTGCAATAGAATTGTCTTCGAGAAATCGAAATCGACATTAGTATACATTGCCCTAGTTAACATATTTGGATTTCCACGTAATCGGATATGTACATATTCAGGTAATGCCGCTTTCATGAATGTTTATAAGACACCCAACTCATAAGATTCTAACGGTATCGCATTCTTGTAGGTTTTTCACCAATATTAGCCGTAAATGATTGGTTATCCATATCAATGTTTGGTACACTGTTGTAGATAACAAATTCGATTCGACTTATTTGCCATTCTCCATGTAACTCCAATGCAGTGAAATATACTGCATGCACTTGCTGTTAATTTCCAGTTAATATCAATGTAAATGACATATTACTAAATATGATTACTATTACACTTACTTGTATATCCTATGTATCGTCAAAAAATGTCAACATAAATGACCACAGTTGATTGTATTTGGTAATTGTTCCATTTTGTAATTGTAACCTAATTGCATGTTTTTTAAAAATAATTACATATTTCAATTGGAGGACGTGCATTGCCGAAACTGTCGTAATACAATGATTGATTTACATTTTTAATTAATGCAACCCAATGCATTCCTTAATTTTTTTTCGAATTAAAATTAACAATTATTCATTCACGAAGATTTGGGTTCTTTGGTAACTCTTCCTCATATACACACCTCGGAAATAGGGGATATCCGGTTTCTTTACAAATACATTAATATCCTTGTTAGTTAATGCATGTTTAGGAAGACTATTTAAGACTAACTGCATTTTTTTCCCCCACATTTCGAGTTTTTTCTTCCTTGACCAACTTTATAGGGTTTCAAATGCAATCCTCTACCTCGTAATTTAACTGCTCTACTAATTGCTGAAACTCATGTGAGGATTGATCCAAGTGCTGTTAATGCTGAAAATAGCATTTGAATGATACCTTCTTTCTTTATTTTTCGTTTTGTTTTATGTTTTAAGCCAATGCCTCTCTTCACTTCTGCATGCATGACTTTGGCAACAACCCAGGTGCCTAGCTTTTCACCTTTTGATTTTAATGGATTGTCCCTTATATTTGGTGCTTTATCGGCTAGAATTGTATCTGCAATATGTCTTTCTTTAAAAAAGTTTGTTCAATCATAAACTATATTGTGTTTTTTACATGCATTATCCAGAGAGTTTATTCATTGATCGTTCCATGCCAGACATTTTGCAAGTTGAGTACCTGGTCCGCAAATATTGTATTTTGGTAAATGCAATTGAAATTGCAATTTATTAATTAATGCATTCAATACACAGCTTCCTTTTTTGATATGTTTAGTACGAGCCATTATTTCCAACTGAATGCGAACCTGTATATAGATTTGCATTTTTAGTTTTTACATTAGTATGTTACATTATATTACATTATACTCTCTAATTGTGTAGAAAATAATGTTATAAAACAAAATGTACATCTCCAGGTAATTGTAAATAGAAAATAAAACATAACTGAACAGAAATGTGTTATTCTTTTACCATCAAATATATGTTGTATAATAAGTGGTCCTTCTGTATGTGAAAAAACTTATGTTAATATGTTGCTGTTGGAACATCCAAATGAACTTAAATTTGAAAATGTAGTCGTGATTTCTAAGACAATACAACAAGAGAAATATCAACAATTAGCGAATATTTTGTCGTTAATTGAAGGACTGCGATATTTTCCTTTTACAAATAAAGAAGAAATTGTGCCTCTGAATGAAGCATTACCCAATTCCGTATTTATTTTGACGATATTTGGTGTGAACTACAGGATGAAATACAACAATATTTTAGTTTTGGTCGACATTCAAACCTTGATTGTTTTATCTCTCACAAAGCTATGCATTTATACCAAAACATAATATATGCGATAATGCAAATATGGCAATTGTGTTTAAAATGGATAATATGAATCTGCAACACATTTACACTGATCATCTTTTAGGCGATATGAGCTTTACAAAGTTTAAAGATTTGTGTTTTTACTGTTGGAAAGACAAATATGATTTTTTTTTTGTGATTATACCAATGCTTACCCTATATAATGGTGGATATAGGTCTGGCTTTGACAGTTTTTTACTTCCAGGCGAATAACAATGAGTAATTCAAAGTTTGGAGATAGTGGTATAAAACGTAGTCATTACAATAACTGTTTAAACAAAAATCGCGATGGGAGTAGTGATTTGAAAGGACATATATTACGCGATATGGGTATGGCTGTGAAAGATACTGATGCGGTAAATAAACATTATGTAGAAGACTTAAACACCATTATGCTAAATGTACTCATATTACAATCAAACAATATTCAAGAGAAATAAATAAAGTTAATGAAATTGAATGATAATGTTTATAAAAACACGAGTGTAATTGCAAACATTTAAACCAATATTCAGAATGATTTGCAGATTAACGAATTTAGAATTGAAGAAATGGATTTAGCAAAGACTTGAATGATATGACAAACATAGTTTTTAAAACACAACTTACAGAAATGCAAGAAAATTTAGGAGTTGTAATTAACAAAGTGGTAAGGCCTACTATTACAAAACAGCTTGAAATATGAATGGAACGAATAATGCAATATATAAACAACGAATTCATTATTTTAAAAAATTGGTTTAGTTACGCAAACAGATTTGAGATAACAAAATAATGATTTGGAAACACAAATAAATTATTTTATTAATGACTTGAGAATTATGACTATAGCTAAATTAGATGCTGTTTTAGGTAAAATCCATAAGATTGAAAAAGCCCTAACTATTCAACCTACTGCAACATTTAAAAAAACTAACGACTTAATTCATATAAAATTGATTTAATTTAATAAAATATAATCGAAATATGTCTGCCTCTACTTCAGAATTACATAACATTATATGTGCTGTGAAGGAAAAATATTTACAAGCCAAACGATCTCGTAGAATGGATACATTGCATTCTGTGTTGTATAAACCTGAAACATATTTGTAAATAAAATCGGAAGAAGAAACCAACAAAAAAAAAAAGCAAACTCTTTCTCAGTTAACACACGTAGTTATTAGCTTTAAAACATAATTCACCTTTGCGGGATACGACCTTCGGTGTTTATCGACATGAAAACATCTGGTTTCTTGGAGATTCAGTAATAAAGTCTTTGTCTGGCAATAAAATTAAAACAAGTGATCATGTAACTGATGTGAGTCAAGGGTTGTTGTTTGAATTATTAATTTAAAACTTGCCAAAGGATATTCTGTTACAAATTTGCAGAAATATAAAGAAGTTTTTCTTCGTACAAATGCAAATAACCATTTAGGATATAAAATCCATCAGAATCTACATTTAATAGCAGATATAGTCAGAAATGGAATATATAAATATGAAATTGACCACCTGTTTTCACCTGTATATTGGAACAATCCCAATGAATTGGTTGATAGATTAAAACTTCTCATCGCTTAGAGAGAATCTGGTAATAATTCACATACAAACAAAATTGTTTCTATAATTGAAGAGTTGAAAGAAGACTGTTAAATTACCAATGAAATTAAGTAATATTTCTGAAGAGCTTCTCGCTCCTGCAAGGATGAGATATCCCAGAAGAAGAGTTATTACTGAAGGGTTAAATGATCTTTTTCAAGCGAATTTGTGTGAAATAACATTGCTTTCCAAATACAATAAAGGATACAAGTATATTTGAACCATAATAGATGTTTATTTGAAATATGGTTGGGGTATACCTTTGAAAAACAAAACTGGGAAACATATTACCAATGGAATGAAGATAGTTATGAGAGATAGAAACCCAAATTTGCTCCAAACCGACAGAGGAACCGAATTTTTTCTGTGCCATTCCCAAAACTGACAGATTATGGAATTAATCACTACGAACATATTCGGAACTTAAAGTCATTGTTGTGGAATGATACAATAAATCGATTAGGCAGGTAATATACAAACATTTCACATCGAAAGGACTTACAAATGGTTTACGTTTAGCTTGAAATAGTTGAATTTTATAATTCCAGATATCATAGAACTATCAAGATGGCTCCCAAAGGAGTTAAGGATAAAAGTTAAATGAAAATTATTTGTAATAATGTTAAAGTCATCGACGAGAGGAAACAAAACTTCAAAGTTGGCTAATATATAAGTATCTTGAAGCAGAAAGTATGTTTGAAAAAAAAATTATGGTTAATTGGTTTCATGAATTATTTAAAATTATTTCAATTAGACAAACATATCCCAAAGTGTATTACATAGAAACCTATGATGGAGAGCATATAAAAGGCGGATTTTACGAGTATGAACTAAAAAATGAATATTTGATTCATAAAATCATTAAAAGAAAAAAAGATATGTCCTTTGATCGATGGTGGTGTTTCTCAAAAGCACATGACTCCTGGGTTAAGAATAAAGATATTTTAAAGATTGTAATGCAATGATTGTAAAATTGTGATAGTAAATAAAATATTTTAAATCATATCTGATGTCATATTTTATTTAATAAAATTCTGGAAAGGTGATGGATGTAGTATTAATTCTGGAATCAATTGGCTTGTTGATTGGTATTTCGTTTCTTTGGATTAACATTTAAGCATAATCCAGCGTGATAAAATGTTTTAAATTATAAATTTTTTTTAAATATTACCAACTTATTTATTTCTAAACTTGGATTTTTTTCTAAAATAAAAATTTATGCAGGGAAAGTGAAAAGTTTTCCATGAGCGCTGCCTGTTACAAAGGAAAGGGAATATTGGTCCTGTGTTAACGATCGGATACAATGCAATAAAGAGAGGATAGAAGAACAAGTGACATAGGAGAAAACCTATGTCGGTGATCATTGTATGTTCATAGCAAGACTTTAATTTAGTTTCCTTAAATATTATGAACATGTTTTGACAACCATACACACAAGCTTGGGTTCCCATATTAGAAAATTAATGTTATAATTTCAATCCCTTCATAGCATTAAATTCGGTAGCAATAACAATGAAAGAAAATAAATTACTTTTCGGAAAATTTTATTGAGCATTTATAAAAGTTTTCACTTCGTTATGCGGGATTCGGTGTAAGAAGTGTAAGCAATAATTTATCGTGATAGCGAAAGTTATTCGGAGACAATAAATTTCTTGCATTTCCATAAATACAGTTACATATCTACTATTGTTTTCAATATAGTTATTAATTTATGGGAATATTTTTTTCAGCGAAATTTATTAAATATTTATTTGATGGATATAAACGTTCAAAATCTTGAGACTCAGAATTTGAGAATTTTTCAAATATCCCATGGCACAAAGGGGACCAGCTCCAGGTATGGCGAGTTGGGGAAGGAGAGGTAGGGGAATAAGTATTCCTCTCACAGAACCAGACAGGGCGGATTTTCGGGATAGTCCACAATTCGTGGGTATAGCATAGTTTTGAAAACAAATATACGGTTTGGAAGAGTCCAACTTGGTGTCTTGAGGGGTGTCTGGAATGTGGACAGTCCCCGAAGTTGTTGGACAAAAGACGCGATCTGGGCTCGTGGTGAAGGGAGGAGTTGCGTGACCTTGGATCGATAGCGGTGGCTGTGCAGCGCCGGGGTGGGGGCTGAAAAGTATGCATTCGGACTGGTTACTATTCAAGTCCATACTTGTGCAGAAAAATCCGGAATGTTTACTATTCAAATTTTATTAGCAAAATATTGCATTACTTAATCCTGAAATGTATCCATTGTAGGAATGGTTGCCATTCCGGATTTTTGTACTGACTTTCACATCCCAAATATCCTGAAAAGTGCCCATAGTCGGAATGTTTATGATTCCGGTATGTGTGTTTTTTAGTTGCCATCCACAAAAGCCTGAAAACTGTCCATTATCTGAATGGTAACCAAGCTGTCTTTTTCGCGTCAGTGAAGCTTGGAGTTTCCCCACACATTATTTTCAAGTGTAGCCCCCTCGTACTTAAAAATACTATACAAGCGTAGCCAAACATAATGCTCCGATCCAGAGTCCCAGCTCCAGCAGGGGAATAAATCCCCAAATCAGTGATTCAAGGCGTGCCTGCAATTTTTTTTTAGGTGGTGACGAGAAGCATCGCGCATCAGCGAAGCTTGGAGTTTCCCCATAAATGATTGCCATTTGTATCTTATTTGCATTGAGAAATAATGTGTGTGTTTTGTAATTTAACATATTATTGTACTATTTGTAATATTACTGTAATATTGTCAACATATTTTCACACTTGAGTCCTGGATCGTTACCACTCAGGCAGTGGACAGTTTTCAGTCTTTTGTGTATGACAACTAAAAAACACACATATCGGAATTGTAAACATTCCGACTGTGGGCATTTTTCAGGATATTTGTGATGTGAATATCGGTACAAAAATCCGGAATGGTTACCATTCCTACAATGGATACTTTTCAGGATTCAGTAACGCAATCTTTCGCTAATAAAATCGGAACAGTTACCATTCCGGATTTTTCTGCGCAAGTATCGATGCAAAATTTCCGGAATGGTAACCATTCTTAATGGATACTTTTTAGTCGTCCCGCAGCGCCCTCCTCCCTACAGGTCAGTTCTCCGGAAACACATTCTGGGCGGAGGGAGTGGTTGGCGTTAAAGAGGTTTTTGCTGTGCTAGATCGATAGCGGGTGTGTGTAACTGTCGACAGGGCATTCCTCCGAAAACATGCTCTGACCTTGAGGGGATCATGGGCAGGAAGTCTCTTTTCGCACAAAGTCATCTTCTTGACAAGGGCTGAGGGGAGGGCAGTACCGACGTGAACAATTCCCGCGTTTCTCGTTTTAATAACAAAAAAAAATTATCACTTTTTTTTAATTTATCGGAAAAAAATAATTTTTGTGTATTAAACATATATAGTGCATTTATCGTGTAAACCCCGTTTCTGAGTTCGGTCGACGAAACTTGGCAGCATTTTCAACTATCGTTTCTCTAACTAAAGCTGTGAATTTCACAGACTTAACGGACAAATTTGTAGTATGTCCATTATATTAAATAAATAAAAATAATATATTGTATGCTTCTATAAAGTATTGTGTGATTAACCCATCCGAGTCTCCTTGCGCTTCGACAGAAAATAAATTGTGTTTAATGTGAATTCTTTTTCTTCTTATTCTTCTTACAATAGTGAAACTTTCGTTAAAAATAAGGGTAAGTTTTTTAAAAAAAATAATTCCCGTTTCGTTGTTTCTTGTAGGACGAATAGAGTATTCAGAGTTGTCATAAATTTCAACTCAGCCATGCTCCATGTATAATCAGGCTCTCGACGTAAGTTCGACTCATTCATTCACTAGCTTCCCAGGTGGGCGGATGTATTTTGGGGGAGCTCCTGGTGCGATTTTATTGCGCGTTTTTTAAATTTGTTTAGTGATTGTCATGTACTTGTGTTCGTTAGCCATTTAATTTATTCGGAAACATTCGTTTTGTATTTTCATTAAAATTTCCGAGTTTTGACCTCAGTCTATAATCAAATGTTGGCCGACGCAGGTTATGTTTGCTCTCAACACAGCTTATAAGTTGAACGTAAGTGCTATATCCAAGTCAGTGCTGCAGCGACCTCCCGAGCGAGTGGACGTATATTAAACGTTTTATTTTTTATGTGTGTTAATAAATGAATTTCTTGTTTAATAATCGCTGTTTAATGTATGGATTCCATATCAAAATTTTCCCCATCAGTCTTACAGGCACACAGGCATGTTTTAAAATCATGTCAGGTACGTGCGAGAGGCGTCAAGCTGTATCATTTTCAAATACCTTATTATTGTGTTTGTTAGGCATTTAATTTATAGGATCATTTTTGCTTCGTTGTAGATAATTAATTTTCTTTAGGACACCAGGTTATTCATACGTATAACTCATTTGACATATATTTCGTGTAAACACTCCGAAATTTCTCCCGTGTGCTAACTATATGTAATGTTTCCTATTTCTGTTTAATTACCAAAAAATCACCTATCTTGCAACACCGTCTACAAGCAATATCACTACCAACCCTAAAATACACTTATGCCACTCTTACACAAAATTTACCGCATATACACCCTGTCCTCAACACGCCACATCTCAATCTAGTGCCAGAGCTCCAAGGGTGAGGATGTACCAGAGCTGTTCCCCAACCCACAAAAAGAAAGAAAAAATTAATTTGGCCCTTAGTACACTCTTGCAACAAACACCCAAAGAATTCTATCAAATTTAAATATATTTATTAGGATTAAAATCGGATTTAAATTTTTTTATCGGATTTTATTGGAGATAAAATTAACCCTTTCAATACATCTAACCCTTTCAATACGTTTAACCATTTCAATACATTCAACCCTTTCAATACATTTAACCCTGTCAATCAAAATTTACCCTTTCGATCAATATAAGTCACCGTTTCAGTGAATTTAATTAACTCTTTCACTCATTTTAACCCTTTGATATCAATAAAGGTTGCGTCCCTTTATTTCAGAACACCCACGCCCCTTCTACAAACGGTACCAATATAAAGTGTGCAATCCAAAGTGTCTATAACAAAAAATATATTTTTTCCCAATATCACAGAAAAAAAACACTTAAGAACAACAAATTATCTTACTGGTGTCTCTGACTATGAAGGGTTTGTTTCTTTCCACATCAGGTTATTATCGTGTATGGACTCCATGTGCATTGCACAGGTACGTATAGACTGTTCGCGGCGAAATGAGTACTTTTGAAAGCCCTGCCAAAGATCTGCTTGTATGCACGTTGCATATTCTTCCGCTTTATGTAAAATTAACATTACTATGCGTCGGTAAATTGAAAATGTAGAAATATTAGAAAAGTGAATATTTTACAAATCTGCTAATCTTTACTCTTCGATGCATATATATAAAAAAAGCGTAAGAAATCATTTAGATTATTTTAAAATCGTTACCTTTTTTTTTAATTTGACGTTTATAAATGGGAGTACTTTCCATCCAACGTTACCAACTTTATAGAGAGCATGCCACTAAGTGCGCCCGTTGAAGTATATGCAGTCAGCGTCAGTGAATTTGTTATAAGGTTGATTTCATAAGTGCTAACTTTATCGTGAACAGCCTTTAACACGCAGTGGCATGCTTGTAATTAATGTGTTGACATCATCTTCCGGAAGAAGGTCCTATTTCATCTGGAGAGCTCTTATGTGATCTGGAAGCGTTTATGGAGAATGTGAACGATTATAAACTGCTGTTGTTTTTCAACTTTTCCCAGACATGTTCAGTGCGTTAGTACGCTCTCTGTTGATTGCACATGAATTACATAACTCCTTCCACCTAAACTGCTTTTTCTCACAATATTCCATACTTTTTGTGAGGCGTATATTTGTTTCGAACTTCTTCTATCTTTATTCACGGTCGTAATGTTATTGTATTCAAAAATTGTGGTGATATATGTAGGCCATTCTTAATTTCTAGTGTCATGTGGGACTACGTTCGCATCATTTACTAACTTATAGCCTACGCACATACGTATATAGACAGACACACGCGCACAGCTTGTTTTAGTATTTTCATCTATAGAACTGTTTCGTATTACTTGCAAAACATTTCAGTGGTGTTGAGATGTTCTGTTTGAGCATTTGCAGTTAAAAAATACCACTGTTAAGCTTACTTTCCGTCATCATACACCACCTTGAACAAATTTTTGCAAAATCAGGATTTCTGAGTTAAAAGGTTATATTGCTCATGTCCCAAGAGAAAGTTATGGCGTGAAAAAAAAAAAACTGCCTGTACACAATGCCGAACCAGATTTGAGGAAGAATTTTCTGTAATGCGTCTACTGTTCAAGCGAACATCCCAATGTAATAATTCAATAAAGGCGAACAACCTAGCGAACTGCAGCGACGCGTTCGTATCCAGGCCAGGCGAAGAATCCCGAAACACATTGACAACAATCATACTTTATAAACATATCAGCGAAGCGCCAATGGATCTCCCCTCTCGGCGGCGCGGTATTTGGGACAATTATACCTCCAGAAACTATATAATACTTGGCAACACTTTGTATGTGGTTAGTCTGTGTGAGGACCCACGCCGAGATGAAGTCATCAAGATGCAGCTTGGCGTGTCGCTCTTCGCCTTCCGACTAAACACTCAGCCTCCGGCGACTGTATCATTCGGCATATACTGTGATTGATTAGGACCTTCCTCGCGAATAGCTTCTATTTACTGTAACTCGTAGAAATTGCATTAAATATATGTTTCTGTCTTCATAATTTACACCGGTTCATATCTCATAATAGCATAAATCATCCCTAACCCATAGTACAAAATATAACAACATGGCAACTGGTGGAGGACCCTGGTATCGATCCCGGTACTTCTCGCAAAACTGTTGAGGCATGTAGGTGCGTGACTCACAACAAATGAGCAGTCAGCTGTACCGAATGATTAAAAATTATTCTCCGTTTCATATAATAACCTCAGTAAATTTGGACAGTTCTCAATTAGAGTGAGTGAAGAAATCTGGGTGCGACTCTTAACAGCGAGGTCTTGAGAGTTTTCAAAAATAAGTGCGACGACAATGTATCCCTCCCCTACAACTAAACTCTACGAATCCAATGGTAGACATGGAAAGACTGACAACTTTAATCCGGTGCTTCGGCTTCTACAGCTGGTTGCCATTCCTAAATGTTTCGTTTTTGTTGTGACCACGTAATATACTACTTATGGTTCTGTTAATTTTTTTGTAGGGTGGGTAAATTTGATTTATCGTCTTTCGTGAGACCTGATTTTCTTGTGGTTCTTCTTATGAGACAATAACAATTTGAACTTAAATTGTTTTGATGATGTAGTGAAAATTTTGTTAGTACAGAAATCGCATTACAAATTACTATAACGCGAAAGTTTTAACTTTATTGAAAGAACTAAATGCGATAAATGTGTCGCTATTCGTACCTATGCGAATAATACTCTTTTGGCGAAATTTAACTTACACATTAAAATTGTTTAATTTTTATAATATAATTAAGTACACTAAAAGGAGTTTACATTGTTCACGTACATTACAAAACATCCCACGTGAATGAAACGAGATAAACAAGTCACTATTAATAACGATATGCGAGATGCACAGTAAAAAATATTTCCAGCAAATTTAATTTCACACGTAAATAAATAAATCGGGGTAAAAGGTTTTAATTAAAACGCCAAATAGATACAAAATATTCTAACCAAAATTTTGATAAACATTATTTACAAAACACATATACTTACTGTTCACTAGAATCACTTTTGTCGGCCACTGATCCGAAATCATTTATTTGCTGACTAATTCGATAGACGAAACAATTGAGATGTATCATGGAACAAGCAAATTTAAACTTCAAAACGTAAATACTCGTCGCGCGAGCTTCATGACAGTTAAGGAAAATGGCGGACCAAAGCACACAACAAACCCTTTTACAAAGCGGCAGATACATGTAGATATTTCATTTCACCGAGGAAACTGTGAGTGAGTGAAGAGATTTGGGTGGCTCTTAACAGCGAGGTCTTGAGAGCCAATGAGGGTGATTGAGGTGAGTATGGAGCAGCGACGGAATGAAAGGGCGGGGGAAACGGGAGATCCCCGAGAAAACCCGCCAACCAACGGCATCGACTGGCACGATTCCCACATGCGAAAATCCGATGGCCCGGCCGGGGATTGAACCCGATTCGCCTTGGTGGGAGGCGAGCGAGCTAACCGCTTGGCCACCGCGGCCCCGAGACCGTTCTATAAAGGTACCTACAACGAAATACATTTAATGAAATACGCAAATAAAAAATTATTTACAGCTTTTATAATATTCCGAAACCACCAGTAAGGAATTCTCGCATATAGATATATTATGACGGAAGACAGGTAAATGGCAATGGCATTCACGGGCGGTGGTGACGATTCACATAAACTTAATGTTCGCTTGCTCTACCATAATATGTTTTAATAGTTTTAAAACCATTTCCGTATAACTCAAGTAATTTAAATTATAAATGTTGCAATTATAATTAAATCGCTAAATGATAAATTTTATTGCCGAATAGAATTTTCTTCCATAATCATCGCAAAGGTCGCCAACATAATAAAATGTATCCAGCAATAACCATCAGCTGACATCGCACTTTGCAAATTGTGGTTGGTGTTTGGGGGGGGGGGGAGCGTTTACTGTTTATATACTGTGTAGGTTGGTCACAATGTCCGTCAAAATTTACTGAGGTTCTATGAAACGGAGAATATGCCCAACAACGCTTAGTATGTTGTGCGGGACCTCAAACAGGGCGTCAAAGTTTGACAGCGCTTCATGTATGCTGAAAGGTGTACATTACATATTGCGTCACGAAACCACCACCAACCCAACAAGAGTATCACACCGTACAGTGAATTACAAAAGGTATTCGAATTGTCGACCCCTTACTTGATTACAGAGCCCACATCGGCGGTGCGGGGATTGACGCACTTGTGTGCGCAGTGGTTCAGTCGCAGCGTGGATTACTGCTATAAGGTCCTCCTCTGATAGTAAAGGCTGTTCGCGATAAAGTGAGCACTTTTTTAATCAACCTTAGAAATAAGTCACTGCTCTTACCTGCATATATTTTAACTGGCGCTCCGAGTCCCTTCATAAACAGTGGCTCACACAGGATTTGCTTTTAGAAAAAGGGGGGTGGGGGGTCCAAATGAAGGTTTCTTAAATACATGAAGAAATAATATTCCTTCGTTGTTTATACATTCTATGTGTATTTTATATGCTACAGACGTTGACTTTTACTGTATTTATTGCAATTTTTAAACTAGGAAATAAGAGATCACTTGAATGTGAAATATAAGTAATATAACTACACTTGCATCACAAACAACACAAAACATGATACTTTTATTTCATATAAAGGCAAGGACAATATAGTTCCTAACATGTACTAAATTAAACAAAAACCTTCATTTAAATTGACATATTTATATAAAAACTGTATTGTTAACAAATAACATGTGCATCTCAAACACAAAAATATACGTAAGGTTGATTTTAAAAAAAATTAAAATTTACAATTGCGTATTGTGATTAAAATCTGTAGGTTGAGTAATGTTTATGCAAATCATATTTATTAAAAAATGGCGCCTTTGTGCTACAAGAAGAACCAAACAAGTAAGTTAATTTTCAAATATACCTAAATATAACATCTGCACTGAGAATAAGCATAACAAATCGCAAATGTAGCAGTACTAGAAAAATTTATTGATACAAATAACCCTAACAGCACAAAAATCACAAAAATAACCCCATAGTACACATTTTATTTCAATAAAGATTTTTTATGTCTGTAATGAGTTTAAAAAGTCATAATTACAGTATCTGCAGTATCAATGAAATCTACATTAACTACAAAATAATCCTTGCCTGAAAAACAACATAAAGAACATACATTTTGTTTAGAATATTGGCGATTTTACAAACACATAAATACTGATTTTGACTTAAAAAATCAAATTACTTTGAAGGTAATAATTTTAATCAAAATCAAATATAAATGATTCTTCGCATTATAAAACAAAGACTGTTTGGTTCATAGTGAAGCAACATTAAAAACCTGTAGCTAATTTTAATATAAAAATAATTTTCAGTTGCTCTTACAGTAGTAATATCTATATCTACCTCTTCGTAACATTGCACACATGAACACGGAAGTTAATTTGCAACTGAAGACGATACTCCTTATACACAACAATATTACACAAACACTGGACAAAACCATAACATAACTAGGTACAGCTTTTGCAAAAGATTTCATTCAACATACTCTACATACTATTGATGGTTGTAATGAAAAAGAAGTCAATATTGCATATCCAAAGAAGTATAGGTATTTTGATTTTCTGAACAAGTTGAATTAACTAAAAGTTTATTTTGGAAATGGTATTTGTAATACGTGATTTACAATTAATACATGAATACAAAAAAAAATTGACTAGGATCCTTACCCTCATACTACTAACATCCTACAGTCGCAAGAGACTAAAACCCAATGCTAACTCCGCGGCAACGCTCCGTACCTCTAAGCATTGCCGAAATACATTGAGGCCATTTTAAGGGTCTTTAAAATAATGTTTTCAATAAACGTGACATCTTGAAACTACCCTTCACACATCATCTGAAAAGTGTGTTCTTTTGGTAGATAAATATGTTGGGCGCACATTAGGTAGTTTAGTAGAAAAGAAATGTTTTCTCAACACACTGCAACACAGTTGTGCGGGTACCTTAAGAAGACTTTGCCACAGACAAATGGAACTCACAAAGTTTTTCAATTTATAAAATTTTTGACAACATCCACTGGTAACACAAATTTTCTCTTTATCTATACCCTAATTCCACAGACATAATGAGAAGCTAGCATGATTATTTAATGGGACATGTCGTTATTTTGCGAGCATATCGATCAATTTACGTGGCAAGGATGATGAGAGTGTGATGGTTTATCACTATTCACTGGATGTTGAAAGTGGGGAATATCGACACCTACAAACCAAAACCTCATATGCTAAGCAAAACATGTCAGTTCGAAAGTGTGTTATGTCGCAGTAATGGGCTAAAATTATAATAACAGCCAAAACAACACAAATATAACAGGAATTACGATTATTTAACAGTGAGCAGTAACTCTAAGTGCTCAATTATCTGAATTTTTAAATAAGAAAAACAAATACAGAAAGTCGTCCACAAAAAAAATCTGCATATTTGTCATACCTGGTTTCAGTTCGGTTTGTAGGTGTCGATATGCTAAATATACTAAAAATCACGGGAGCTAATACTATTAGCGGTCGTAGATTTAAAGCATGATCTTACCTTCTCGTTAACATACAGTCCAATGTCGTTAGGATGCACCTGGGTGTCGCTGATCGAAGATGGTGAATTAGTACACGGATTTTCGCAACTTGTTGACTAAGAATTGTTCAAGTTCCTTTCTTCAGTATTTTCTTCCGCGGCATTGTCATCAGTTTCTTGTACATAATCTTCTTCTGGCTTACTTTTGGTTGTGAAATACGCATCTAAAATGTTGAGATTCTATTTCGAAACACT
The DNA here is from genome assembly GCA_029891345.1 of Dryococelus australis. NCBI lineage: Eukaryota > Metazoa > Arthropoda > Insecta > Phasmatodea > Phasmatidae > Dryococelus > Dryococelus australis. The sequence goes on from CM056995.1 coordinate 257,131,772, forward strand.
GGCATTGATTTTGTCCGCCATAGTTCAGGGCTATTGCTACGGTCGTAAAAATAACTTACGCATATACCGAATACAGACGAAAGGAAAACGAGGGAAATGCCACTTGCATTTACTGCAACTGAAGTTGCACTAATATACAAACCGCTGCGTTCTGCGTGCGTTTACATGGTAGCGTTATTTCTCTTCGCTATTGTTAGAGCGTAGGGTTGGAGTGGGGGTATAAGAAAGGACGAGCAGGTAGCTTTAAAAGAAAAAGGGGGAGGGGGGAAGCATCCCTTGTCATACCACTCACACTTCGTCAGTAGGACTTTGGATGAGGACAATACTATACTTTTCTTCACTTAATAGAAGAGCATATACATGTGAATGGAGTATCTCGCAGATTAGTTTGTAGAACACATCACATAATTTCGTTAAGTTATAGCATTAATGACTACAAATACCAGAAATGTATACATGTATATTTGTGAGTTGACTTCAGAGTTCTAGAAGGAGGGGGGGGGGGGGTTCGGACCCAACGGAATCCCCCCCCCCCATCGTCCCGCGGAGCGCCGCTGTTCATAATACCCCAAAAGAAAATAGTCGAGACGTGTCAGATCTGGTGACCCTGGCGGCCATGTAATAGGCCTCACAGTGCACGAACCATGCTTTTCAGGAAATGGGTCCGCTCTTTTAAAAAAAATTAGAGGTTTTGCCGTCCCGCACGACATACTGAGTATGGTCAGTGTTGTTATATTTCATTCGGTATATTTTCGGTAGGAAGGGTGTGCCGGTCTCGCCATCGCCCGTCTTCTTTCCGAAGCAAGGAAGGATTTTCCTCCGAAGCTGTGCGGTGGCAGGCGACATGCGCTCCGTGACTGCGCATGCGTGCTCAACACCCCTCCCCACCCCCCTACCCACCTGGACGTATCGTCGTGAGCGGCCCGCAGCCCGTAACGTCTCTCCAAGTCACGAGCCAGGGTCGACGGGTCCGTGACTCGAGTGCCGGCTTCGGTAATTAACTCGAGGTGACCGCCGCCTCTGAACGCAGTCCCCGCGGGATGCAACTGCGGCCGCCTGGACATGTGGAAAAAGCATGGGAAGAAGGGGGGGGGGGGGGAGGTAGTCACAAACCGTTCGTTTCTCTGCAGGCTTCGAAGGTCACGTAGTTGCATTTAACTAGAGGTTGTCTTCGGTTAACTGACCACTTCGAGAACAAGAAATCTCTTGCATGTAGTGTTAGCTTCGAGCGACCCACTTTAACTTGCGGTCTCTCGTGCTGCAAATAAATAACTCGAATGCTTTATGTCATAGGACTGTGGCACGGTTTACATATCAACTATACTCCACATGGAAGATTATTGTTGGAGCCCCGAGTGTTTCGCGAGTTCATTCTGCGGCGAGGTAGACCTCGATCATTTGTTCTTTTCTCCTGCTATTGCTATTGGACGGCAGTTGTCTTGACATGTCCCTTCGATTACGAGCTAGTAGTAATCAGGAAGTAGTAGAGCGAGTGGGCATTGAACAGTGCTGCACAAAGGCCCAACTTGATCACAGCAACCAACAATCAAACGGTAGTTTCTCGAATACTTATAAAACTGTGCAGTCTCTAGACTGCTGCCAAATCAATCCCCGAAATACTCGGGGCTCTAATAATTGAGCATTAAGATTCGCAGTGTACGGAATCAGCCGAAAGTAGCACGTACACCGGGTGTGAGTATGTTACTTGTCAAGTTTGTTTGAGAAATTTGGAAGGAGCTTAGACTGTTAAATTTTTCCGTATATTTAAGTAGTAAGGTCGACGGAGTTTCACCCCATTTTTGGTTAATCGGATTAACCTTCTGATAACAAATTGATCGAAAGTGTTAGTCAAATTTATTGAAAGGGTTAATCCTTAATTCTATTTTAATCCGATAAAAACGGTTTAATCCGATGGGATTAATTCTTAATCCTATAAAATGTGATGAAAGAAATGTGATCAATTTAAGTTTAATGAAAAAGTTTGGTCAAATTTCTTTAATAGATTTTTTTTGTGCGTGTAAAGATCCTTATTTTATTTCTTTCGTTTTGCGTAGGGGGTGGAGAGCAGCTGTGGTATGTCCTCGCCCTTGGAGCTCTGGCACTCGAGACTGAGGTGTGGCGTGTTGGGGACAGGGTATATATATATGCTGAGTTTTGTGTAAGAGTAGCATAAGTGTTAATATTTTGGGTTTGGAGTGGGATATTGCTCGTAGATGGTGTTGGAATATAGGCGATTTTTGGTAATAGTAATTAAACAGAAAGAGAAAATGACATATAGTTAAAACACGAGAGAAATTAACACAAAAAAAAAAACAATTTTTAAACGAACACAACTACGTGAATAACCTGGTGTCGACAAATTCTAACTCACTAAATGATCACAATTACACGAGTCTACAGTATTTTTAAATAAATGAAATCGCACAAGCACCTCTCCCAAAACACGCCTGTCCAGCTGCGAGCTCAGTGGAGCAATGACTGCAGTGTATGATGTACTGAGTCTTAAAAGCTGTTTCGAGCACTTCTTGGCAGGCGACCTATTGCAATAAAAGCGTAGGGAATCCTGTAGTGAACACTCGTAGAGGAACATCTGAAATAGAATCCATACGATAAACGACTATTATTAAAAAATGTATTTATTTATTAACACATGTAAATAAGAAAATGTTTAACGGTCAGTGATTTTAACACAAGTAGGTCTATATGACAATCACTAAATGAATTACAGAACACAACTATGCTGTTTTTTTAAATAAATGAAATCGTACAAACAGGTATCCCAAAGCATATCTGTCCATCTGGGAGGTTAGTCAATGAATGAGACATCTGGCAGGCAAAAATTTTGAATACGACTGACTACACGAATTACAGAATCTATTCCCCTACCAAGAGAATATTAACGACTTGATTACACTACGTCCTACAACAGACGATGAAATGAAAATTTTAAAAAATTTACCCAGATTTTTAATGCAAGTTTCACTATTGTAAGAATAATTTACACTCACAATTGTAAGAAGAAGAATTCATGCTTGTGAAAGAGTTGAATTTCTTATTCAATGAATATAGTATGAGTGTTTTACCAGCAGGAATCTCCATGTTGAGTTTTCAGCAGCAGTAGTAGGAATCTGGTTGCTGTAGGAAAATTTTATTTATTTATTTAAATTTTGCTGGACTCTGCCAATGCTTGCTGTACAGTTGAAGGGCAGCAGGAAAACGTTCTTGGAGCTGTGGTATGTCACTAAGAGATATTTCTACCTGCCTCTGAAAAAGGCACCTGTGTAACTTGACTCTCGGTTTCATTATGTCCCTACGGTTCTTCAACTTGATCAGCAGGTAGACAGAGGTTTTCTCGAGATACTAGTCTGATCCTTTCGTTTCAAATTCATTCATTCAGAAGTATTCGATTTTCTCCAACATTCTTGTAATCTCCCATCGCCTCTTTAAAGTTTGTTTTTATTAAATTTCTTTAATGGAAATTTAAAAATAAGTTTTAAATATATAATATCCCCTCCCCACCCCCAATTAAGAAGGAAGAAACGTGTTTTTTCCTTGTAAGTGAGAAAACAGGTATCTTGCTACCTGACTTTGATTCTTTTTAAACTCAGAGTCAGAAAATCTTACCATCACTGACTCATCTCAAGTTACCAATATTTTTCATTTAAAAAAATTTAAGAGATTTATATCCAAAATATATTTTCAATCACACTATGTTTAACCAAACAAAATAAAATAAATGTATAAAAAAAAGCATTTTTCATTACTTTAAAACAAACATATCACGAGAATCAAACATACAACGAACATCTTAAGAAACAATTCACCAAACATTTTTTTCAATGACATTTTAAGAATATACAAATTGTTTTGTGTCAAAACTAAATTAGCAATCAGATCAAAAAACATTTCATCGATGACCTGTACATCATAATTTTTTTCTGTTTACTACTACTGCTATTGCTACTAATACAACAACCCAAATCTTCTTACACAGATAACATAATAAATATGTTTTGCCAAATCGAATTGGGTGTTGTATGGAAACTTCGAGCGGGTGATTCTCAATTTCATAGGTAGTAAATTGCCTGCCAAAGTTTCCAGAGAGGCAATCATGAATTGGAATGAATCAATAAATCATAACTTAAAATATTGCGACTTTCCATTGAAATCAGTCCCATTGGGAATTCGTATGGTAATATTTTGTAATTTTTCAGGGTCATTCCAATCACTTGAATTTTACCCAGGTTTTCGATTACCATGGTTCCATTGGGTTGTGGTACATGATATCCAGGTAAGGGCTTTATAAGAAAGTGAGCATTATAGTTTTGCAGGTTATGAAATTCAGCGACAAGTTGTCTTTTGGGCAGTCTGAAATTCAAGTTGCACATGTTATGTGCACGACCTCTGATGATAGACCACAATATCATCTGTGCTGAGCTTTTCCATACAAATGTGACAAAATGTTTGAGCCGCCAACCTAGCTTCATCAACAGGGGTTTTTGGCTTTATCGGAACAAACATGTTGTAGATTCCTGCAACCCACTTTGTAAGTTCAACTAATTTATCTACAAATTTATAAATACAATTGGCACCCACAAACGCAAAATAGTTAGATAAACTTGGATCATATAACTAGATCAACAAAATGCTACAACTATATGGAACATGTTGGTTGATGGTAGTTGTATTACTCATTTCATAATTAGGCAAGCAAGTGGACATGTGTTTCAGGCAACTTTCAACATCGCACTAAGGGTCGAAACCCAATCTCTGCTGTTTGCTGTAATCTTTAAATTCCAAGTACTTGTCGTTCCCAGTATGGAAAGTACTGTGGACAGCTTTTTGTTGCTGACAAAGGATAGTGTGACTCGTGAGTTTCTCCTTACTAACAAAGTACTCGAGACACGATCACAAACATGTTTTATGTTTTTATTTCCCAGCTGATTACCAACCAGCCAGGAAAAATTTCTAATACAAACAAAATGCAACTGCGCGGCATTTCTACTCGCACAAATCGCCAAAATATTTACATGTTTGTCATGAGGTACAGGAGAAATATGCATGAGTACTACAACTCCATCCTTTTCGAAAGTTTCGTCAATTATATTGCAATCTTTGTCTACCACATAGTAGACACTGATAGAAATAGAATTATTCTCCTCGAACTTACAAATATCCTATATGACTTCAGGTGTCGACAGACCCTTCAGTATTCAAAACCTGGTGGGGTATTGGATATGAAGTAGTTCACTCGGCATGTCGTGTGACAGGAAACAAAGGTGCTATGATGGCATAGTGAAAACACATTCCCTCCAGGCAGTCTACATCGATATAAGCAAGACAATTAAAAATAAACTATGGTAATTTAGTGTGCGCAGCACCGACAGTGAACGACCAGTATTGAGACACATGTACATCCATGTATGTCAATATTTGCAGTCTCCAGCCAGATCCACGTGCACTGAATTGCTCAAGCCTGTTTGTGAGATAAGGGATGATGTCATCATCATAGATTAAACCCACATCAGATGAGTGTAGGACATGGAGGGCTTTACTTTGAAAATAGAAGGTTCCGCAGCACCTTCCTCCACCGTGAGGGATATCTAGTACTTACCTGCTATGGTAACTGACTATAAAGAGACTATACACCTCTCGAAAAAATGAGAAAATTCCACATCACCATTAAGCCTATCGTTAAGTATCCGCACATAATTTAGTCTCCCTGCAAATGCAGTAGCCAATAGATCATATGTCATGTCTGTCAAAGCTTCCACTGAGGCTGGGGAATCGGAAAACGAATTATTTTCTGGCTCCCTTGGCAAAATATCTCCAATCGACTAGAAAGTCGGTTGTGAAATCGATTGAGCTCTCTCCAAATCACAAGAATTTTCAGAGTCTGATAGAAATAAGTCATCATTCAGAATATAAACCTTTTTGTGTTTGGGGAAAGCAGACACGTTTCGATCTTTTGTTGTTGATGATCTGTCTGTAAGTGAATCCATGCTCGAATCGCTTAAGTATCTAATGGTACATTTGCCGAGAAATGCTTTATAGGGGTCTTCATTGAATTAAATTCATGGTTGTTAATGTTTGACTAAAGCGATTTTTACAAGAGTTTGGTGTTTTTCAAAGTAATATCTTCGCAACCACCTTCTCACTTAGCCATTTGGAGATGCTGCAGAACTAGATATATTTTTGTTGGGTTACAGCTGTTTCACAATATTTTCAGAGCTAAGTGCTTCCATCTGTCGAAAAACTTAAACTCCCGCACAAAGAATACAGTTTTTTTTACAGCCGAACTGAAATACAGAAGAACCTGTAATGGTGTGGATAATTGCGAAGTAAGGTAGGCCAGCTCGTGTTGTGTTCTATAAATAGGCACTAGCCGGCTACGAAAGAAGAGAAAAGAAATCGAGCACGCTGGCCTTGAATCAACTTGTTCCCGCTGTCATGCAAGGATAAAGGAATACGACTTATGCAAACGTATATGATACATATGTGAAATAGTTGCTGTATTTTACAACATCGCCATCTTCCATAAACAATTGTCAGAGCGCGAACTACAAAATAACTGAACATTCAGGTTCTGTTTGCTCTCAATACCTTGTTCAGCTTATAAGTCAATGTAAGTAATATATCCAAGTCAGTCCTCCTGAGATAATGGACATATATTAAAATCACTGAATGTTAAACATTTTCTTTTTTACACGTGTTAATAAAGAAATAAATTTTTTAATAATATTCGTTTAATGTATGGATTCCATTTAAGAATTTCCTCTATGAATGTTAACTACGGGATTCCCTAGGCTTTTATTGCGACAGGTCGCCTGCCAAGCAGCGTTGGAAATGGCTTATAAGTCTCCACATGTCATACACTGCAGTCAATGCTTCACTGAGCTCGCAGCTGGACAGGCATGTTTTGGGAGAGGTGCTTGTGCTGTTTCATTTATATAAAAACAGGATAGCTGGGTTCCTTAATTTGTTTAGTGATTGTCATGTACTTGTGTTCGTTACCCATTTAATTTATATATTGATAGGGACATTTTTGCTTCATTAATTAATTTTATACTGGAGACTCACGTAATTGTGAATGTTTAGTGAGTTAGCATTTGTAGACACCAGGTTATTCACGTAGTTGTGTTCGCTTTAATTTGTATTTGTGTTAATTTCTCTTGTGTGTTAACTATACGTCGTTTTCTCTTTCTGTTGAATAATTATTACAAAAATAAGCCTATATCCTGACACTGTCTACCAGCAATAACCCACTCCAAACCCAGAAAATTAACACTTATGCTACTCTTGCACACAACTCAGCATATGTATACCCTGTCCGCAACACGCCACACCTCAGACGAGTGCCAGAACTCTAAGGGTGAGGACATACCACAGCTGCTCCACACACCCTACCCAAAAAGAAAGAAAGAAAATAAAGATCTTTACACACACACAAAAAATTCTATAAAAGAAATTTGACCAAACTTTTACATTAAACTTATTTGATCACATTTCTTTCATAACATTTTATCGGATTAGGAATTAATCCCATCAGATGAAACAATCATTCATCGGATTAAAATCGGATTAAGGATTAACCCTTTCAATCAATTTGTTTAAGCCTTTCGATCGATTTGATATCAGGGGTTAATCCGATTAATCAAAAGTGGGGTGAAACCCCGTCAACCCTACAACTTATTTACGAAAATTTTTACGTAAATGCACAGTAAATATACGGAAACGTAATCCGTAATTAGGAAAAACGGAGTTACGTGCGTAAATACGAAATACAGAAAACCCCCGTATTTCCTATAACTTATGGCATGAACAATGCCGAGTCTACACGATACATCCTTCTCCACTGTAACCAGAAAATTATTGTTTTTGCGCCAGTTAAGGTTATCTATATCGCTAAGACCTGTTCTATCAAACATTAAGAAGTAGCAACAAGCGTATGTAAAACTTAGTAACACTTAAAATACACTAACTTACAGAAACTAAAAAAAAAGTTGCTTATGTGATTACTATGGAAACTGAAAAGTTGTACATCGTTCACAACGTGAGCATTGTAGGTCAGTGGTTAGGTTAGGTCGTGAACTAGCAACTTTTTGACTTGGGTTCAAATCAAGTATTAGAAAATTTACTTTTTAAAATATATTTTTATACACAGCGGAATATTCACACAATAAAATAGAAATAAAACAGATATTAAAAATGATTTTAATAGAAGTGCAGAAAATGAACTAGGGAATTAACGGAGCGGTTCCGTGAATTTTACGGAAAGTCCGTTTTTGAAGATCAATGTGTCCGTAATTTTACGGAGTGTTTACGGACACATCTGGGTAAATTTTTACTAGCACTTTTCCTTAAAATGAAGGTTTTTTTTTACAGTGTAACAACTAGGTCTTCGGCGTCCAAAACCAAATTAACGTAAATACTGGTATATCTACAGGAGTGTAGGTTGTGAACTATTAAAAGTAAATATCCTAATAACAATATTATTTATAGTGCGATATTTAATATTATTAAAAACTGAACTTGCTTAGTTATTAAAAAAGCAACAGAACAAGAACTGCCGTAGTAGTATCATACTTGTCAGGGTAATTTGAGTGACGCTGAAACATTTCCCTGCTCCTAACAGCAAATAATAAAGTTACCGAGGTTGTGCGAATGTTAACTTCACGTAAGGCGAAATAATAAGAAATGAACAAAAAGTACATCTTAAGCAAGGCTAACATTACTGATCAATCAACAGCCAATATCCTATACAGGAGACGGAAAAATACACAGTCGGCAGAGTAGGAACTAAGACAAGACTCTCAGATGACGGCGAGTCGTGCACACGTATAATTTGAGGCTATAAAAATGCATAATTGAATAGGCATCATTAGGGAGAGGCGTTTTTTTCGCCAAAAGATTTCAAGAGTACTTGTACTCCAAAACACTTTTATTCTTATGCACTTGCGTGGCTGGATGATTTTAAATGTCACGCCCCTCGAGTGTATGTTCGCGAATCATGGAAGTTGCATATCGGAGTACTTTATTACGATTGGCCCAGTTTAATAGGAATATGTCTTCTCACAAAGACGCGCGGCCAATAACTAAAGAAAGTTGTGGTTGTGGACATAGGATATTGAAGTATAGCATGGCCATAAATATTTTCGCGAAAAACACCTGTCCCTAGGCATCGTGCCTCAGCACAAAATTTACTCTGTAGGAAATATTTGTAAATTTTACTGTGAAGTGCTTTGCATATATGCAAACCTTTGTAAGACTGCAATAACATATTTTGTAAAATGTATTCTTTGTAACGCTACAAGGGTCGTATTTGCTATACGCCAAAAAAGTTTGTAATAACCAGGAATCGCTTTACGTTCTGCAGTCAATTTTCCAAAATATTATATTCTGTGATCATTTTGTTAAATTTATAACAAGTGAATGTTTTTATAGATGACGTACAACTCAATTTAAAAAATTTAATTTAGTTGGTTAGGGCTTTTTGGTAAACCGTTCTTTCGAGTGAAATTAATTTAATTCCCTTTACTCTACTTTTCCAGGAAATCTAAGCTCATGTGATTTCGCTGCTATGTGTATTTGCCCTGCACAGATATTTCTGTAAATAACCAAACGGACATGCAATAAAACAGTCAATGCAAATAAAAACTCCAACAATGCATTACGCTTGTAGACTTAATGCCATTTGAAGTGCATAAATGGTGTAAATCACTAAACTCAATCCTTCCCAAGGTGTGATATTTTATCCTTGGCCCAATTAATGCGCCTTAAAAGAAACCAAGCTCTAAATGACCAAGAGGTTTGTGGTAAAATGCTTACGGTTGTAACATGAAGGATTCTGGTTCAATTATCGGTATTAGCAAAGATGTTTTCGTGAACACAATTTAAATTTTTTTTTGCCTTATGTCCTAATTTGTATTTTTTAACCCAAATAGTTTTTGAAAGAACAATAAAATTAATTTTATTTATATTTCTTAACAATGTATTTTTAAGTACAAGCCTTTTCGTATTATTACAAATTAAAGATTTTTTTTGTCGAGAAATATAAATTATTCTCATTGCTCTCTCGAAAACATAACAACTGTAGAAGGCAGGGGAATAGTTTGAAACTGTGTTGAAGTAAGTATTGTGACTATAGTTCTGGTGCTGTCAAATAAATAAATATATATATATATGTTTTGACATCACCGAAACTATAGCCACAATACTTACTGTTACGGCCGTAAGCTATTTACCACACAATCACACATCCACTTAATCAAGCAGCCATTGGTTTCATTTTCGCCATATTATATATCGATATTTTCGCAACGAAGTTTTTTGTAGCTCTCCAAAAAAAAAAAAAAAGGTCTGGTAAGTAGTTTCTGAAAAAATTTTCTTAAAAAAGTACAAAAAAATGTACTGTTTAAGAAAGTTTAAACATATGTCATGAAGTGGTGTAAAACAAAAGGTCTATTTACTAAGCCCATGTTTTACCGATTGTAGAGGATGACGTAGTGATCACGTGGCTACAGCAACCGCCTTCCCCCCTAGCAAACCATTGAGTAAATATTCATATTTGCTCAATGGGCGGACCTCAGCTTACCACTAGCTCTGGTCCTGCATAAATGCTTAATTTCCTCATCATACACGTCAACGTATCATCAATTCTTGAGCTGGTGGCAGTGGGAGGCTTCCCCCTCCACCTATCCTTCTGTCCCCTCCTCAGCATGTGGGCAGAGGTTGCCTGGAGACACCGCGACGCGGCTTGCTAGGTCACCGTAATATAAATTTTGGCTAGCAATAAACGAAATCATAAGAAATATATGTTTTGTTGTTAATTTTATTAAAGGCTGTTCACGATAAAACGAGAACTTTTGAAATCAACCATAGAAAAAAGTCACTGCCTCTACCTGCATATATTTTAACGGGCGCCCTGAGTTACATGTGTCCAGTAAAGTTGGTAATGGTGGAGGGGAAATTAGTTCCATATATTAACGTCGAACGAAAAGTGTTGGGTAACCATTTGTGATAACTTAAATTATTTCTCTCGTTTTCTATATTATTTTAATACATCGAAGTGTAAAAATGAGCAGTTTAGTACAATATTTACTTTTCTAATAATTTCACAGTTTCACTTGACCGACGCATGAATAAAGTGATGAAGCTCATGTCAATGATAATTTTACATAAGGCGGAAGAATATACAACGTGTATACAAGTAGATCGTAAGCAGGGCTTTCAAAAGTGCTCATTTTACAGTGACCAGCATATATATGGGCTTTGATTGTTAATATATCTAACGCTTGAGCCGAGTAAAATTTATATATATATATATATATATATGTATATATATATATATATATATATATATATATATATATATATATATATATATATATATATATATATATGTATGTATATATATATATATATAAATAATTTCGCATGTTTTTTAAATGATGATTTCAATATTTAAAGTTTTCATTTATTTTATACCGGTTTATACAACTTGTAATGGGCAAAGTTCTGGGCATATTTGAGAAAAGAGAAAGAAAATAGTTTAGCCAAGTTATAGTAAAACAAAATTAATTACATTCTTTCTTTCCATTTCTCACAACTGGGGAAGTTTGCAATTGTTTCCCGTGGGATGTTTTTCACTTGGTTAATTTTAACTTTGTTATTTACAACGGTGAAAGATAAGCAAGTTCTCATTTTATTTTTCTGAAGCCAGAATTTTGTTAACATCGGTATCATTCATAGAAATATGAATGGTGTGGAGGGAAAGGGGGTGCATGATGATCACTTTCATGCGGTGGATGCGTTACCTCCGGGTGCTCCCGTCGCAATTCATAGTCTTCGTCAGGAATGAAGTTTTCTGTTACCCAACCTCTATAATTTTAACGGTAGCTATCTAAGCTAATGCTGTATGCATCATTTCTCTAGATTCATAATCCAAGCATTTTGTTAACATGGCCCCATACACCGTCAAGGAAGGGAAATTTAAGGCTCGGATGTGAACGTTTTGGCAGGTAATTAAGCATCCAATTCCATGATTGGACTCATAACTTATTCGCCAAGCATTTATTTAACTAGAAGTAAAGTATATCTGGGAGAGAAAAAAATGGAAATCAACACCCAAATAAAAACCGCCCACAGACAGGAGAGTAAGCACCCAGCAGTACCCGCGTTAAAACGGGGATTGATACCGGATATTTTAATATTTTATTTTTTCGCAACAACTTGATGGTATATTTGGTTTATGGTAATGACATAGCATCATAATACGCTTGGCGTTCTCTGGTAAAAGGAAATGAGTTTAAAAATGTACAGCTCTAAATTTTTAACGTGCAAGCCGCGTGTTGACCTCCGCCACGTGTATTTGAACAGCTGAAGCCGAGTTTTTACCATTCTATTCACAGCTCTTTTTTGGATCGTAAGGTTGACGCCCGTCCTGGCTCCGCTGGCGTTCAGTCGCGGTAACTGCTTGTTAGTCTTCAGGGAGAGGTGTGAGGGACAAATCGCGTAGATTAAACAGCCGTTCTTCGCGCTGTCCAGGTTACACAGAACCTAATTGTGACTGTTTTCCGTGACGAGTATATTGTTTTATTGATGTAATGCCCGAAAAAAGGCGTCTTAATTTAACACGTGACAGCCTGATAATATGCATCGTAAAAATGCATGCCTCCGCGGTGTCATAGCCATAAGCACAGGTATATAAAAACGCTTTAACAGCAAGCTTTTTAGCATTAAAAGGTAAGTTTTTTCCAGGAGAAAATCCTTGACCCTGAGTGTCACTAATTTGTCCATGGACTTGCACCACTGGACATTCTGAGTTCAAAATCTACCGCGACGACACTAGTATATAAGTTATAGTCAAGGAACAGAGCACGACGAACTACTTAGGATATTTTCTACAGTCGTCGTTCTGTGTCTGCTGTTGATGTTACCACCTCCGTTTTTTCCCGCGCAAAATAAACGCTTACTTCTTCTCGAAGTATACAAGTAAAAAAAGAAATAAGGCTGTGGATCTGTAACAATTTAAGACATTCTGGGGATCTCTGTAATGACAAAAATGTTTATATATGTCTTCCAAAACAGAATCTGTGGTGAAAAACTGATAAATTCACATGAAGACCTTCGTAGAGACTGTAGTGGGGCTTCCCCTCCACCTGTTTACATTTTAGAGGGAACGAACTGATTTTGAAGTTGTAAAAGTATACCGGACGAGTCACCAGCGCCTACTTATCTGTACTTATGCAACCCGCGCACCTTACTGCCCATCTAATAAACCATCGCCCCCGACGTGAAATACGTGTCTCTCGTGTAGCCGAGTCCCGTGGCTTGTACGTACACGTTACGGCACATCATCTGTTAGCTGAATATTCGACGCCGTTGTCAGCCTGCACCAATCAGCGGCGCGAATATAGAGCATCGCTACATCACAGCGCGTGCGCGTTGATTACATCTCGTCGCTACTGTAAGCGGTGGCGGTACTTTAATGTCACATGATAGAAACACAACGGCTCGAAGCGAGGCAAATGTGTCACTAAAGACGCGAGCGATGGTCACGTACCGACGTATTCGGCAAACATCGCAATAATCTGTCTCAACACAATAAACGGACATGCATTCTTTGAAACATGATTGCTTCTCAACCCATTGCTGATATACTACCACCCGTTCACCGCTTACTGTACTGACAATAACGCATCGACGCCACGTGGTGTTCCGTTACAGTCGATGTTATATTAGGTGAGTAAAGGCTGTTCACGACAGAGTGAGCACCTTTGAAATTAACCTTAGAAAGAATCACTGCTTCTATCTGCATATAATTTAACGGACGCACTGAGTGACATGCGCCCAGTAAAGTTGGCAACGATGGATGGGTAGTAGTTCCGTACCTTAACAGTAGTAGGGGTGTGCCGACCCTAGATCAAAGGGACGCCGCCTTTATTGATTGACCTAATTAATTTGGTATCAAATTGAAAGATCGGATTAATCACTAACCCAATCAAATTTTTTAATCAGATTTTAATCAGATAAAACAATTTTAATTGATTGATCCAATTAATTAAAATGATTAAATCAACCAAAAAATAATAATTTTATGTGAATTGATAAGTGTATAGTTTGGTGTAAGAGTGTGCTAAATACTTTATGTATTTATTTTTTGGAGAGCGGGATGATAGGTCCTCGCCCTTGGAGCTCTGCCGTACTGAGGTGTGATGTGTTGGGGAAGGGGTAGATATAAGTATTGTGTGATAATATTTATTTTTATTTTTGGAGAGTGGCATGATAGGTCCTTCATCTTGGATCTCTGTAATTGTACTGAGGTGTGATGTGTTGGGGAAGAGGTATATATAGGTATTGTGTGATATAATTTATTTTTATTTTTGGAGAGTAGCATGATGGGTCATCACCCTTGGAGCTCTGTCGTACTGAGGTGTGATGTGTTGGGGAAGGAGTATATGTGTTGAGTTTGATGCAAGAGTCGCATAAGTGGTATGTTTTGGGGAAGAGTGTCCAGAGTGAAGCACATGTCTGTTCACTTGGGAAGTCGGTGCAGGACTGAGGTCGCTTGTGACTAATGGTAGGCTGGGAAAGGATACCAGCACGACATGTCCGTTCAGTTCGAATGTCTGTGTAGGAATGAAGTGTTTGAGCATTAATTAGATAAGCATGTCGTTTTGTGGAACTGGGATTATTCGTTCCTTTTGTGTTAGTAGGGTAGTAATTATGGTTAGTATTTGATTTGTTGCATTTGTGTGCATTGTAATTGGATTAGTAAACTACTGTTGTGGACGTAATACGTATTCATGTCTCTTTGCATTAAATTGTTTTTCAATAGCTATTTCCCAATCACTTGATTTCGCCGAAACCCTATTCATTTCCAATCACACATTTCTGCCATTTCGCATATCTAATTAGTGCTCAAACACCTCATTCCTACTCAGACATTCAGACTGAATGGACGTGTCGTGCTGCTGCCCTCTCTCAGCCTTCCATTAGTTGCAAGTGACCTCAGTCCTGCACATACTTCCCAAGTGAACGGACATGTACCCCGCTCCCGACACTCTTCCCCAAAATATAACACTTATGCCACTATTGTACCAAACTCAACACATATATACCCCTTCCCTTAGCACATCACACCTCAGCACAATGCGAGACCTCCAAGAGCGCTGTCGCTCTCCAAAAATAAAAAAAATAATATCACACAATACTTATATATACCCTTTCCCCAACACATTACACCTCAGTCAATGACAGAGCTCCAAGGGTGGGGGAGCTACCATGTTGCTTTTCAAAGATAAAAAAAATATTATCACACAATACCTATACGTACCTCTTATCCCAACACATCACACCTCAGTAGGACAGAGCTCCAAGGGCGAGGACCTACCATGCCACTCTCTAAAAATAAAAAAGTAATAAAGTACCTTAGCACACTCTTACACCAAACTATACACTTATCAATTCACAGGAAATGAATTTTTGATTGATTAATTCAATTCAATTAATTTGACGGATCAATCAAAATTATTTTATCGGATTTAAATAGGATTTAAATTGTTTAATCAGATTAATATCGGATTAAAAGGGTTTAATCGGATTAATATTGGATTAAAGATTAATTCTATCAATTTTATATCAAATTAGTTAGGTCAATAAATAAAGGCGGCATCCTTTTGATCTAGGATCGGCATGCCCCTACTACTAGCATATCCGACTTGTGATGTAGTTGCGAATCATAAAATTTAATATATTTACATTCTTGTTGAGTATTAACCAAATTAAAATATTTTTATAAAAAGGTTTACACACTAGCCGAGGTATTTGTGAGAAAATTTTTGTGTCAATGCCAAAAATGAACGGCATAGTTTTCAGCATGACGCATTTGTGAACATACAACTTATTTTGGGAAAATGCCAATTATTATAATGCTTCACGTTATATAATTTCCCTATACGGCCTACCTGAAATTATCACATGCATGGCTAACTTTTGTTGCATTTTTCCCAGAAGTTTTAGCTACTTGTTGTTTTGGACAATTTTCACAGAAATTGTATAAGAATGTTTGACGGTACATATGCAGTATATCTATCAAACCATTTTTGTTGTAAAAATTTTTTGCAAAAGAAAAATGTATATATGAGCAGAATTCAACTGATTTTTCTACTTTCTTATAACTGTGTTGTCATATTAAGAATTTGGTGGTCACACATTTAGTTTGGACCCCTAGCCATGGGTAGAGTAAAAGAGAGAATAAAACGAGAGGAATCGCTGTCAATCTTACAAGACTTGTTTACAGAATACACAATTAGTAATAATTGTCAAAGAATTATGTTGTAACACATTCAGGATATAGACATGAAACACTAATGTAATTTTACTTATGAAATGTTAAGCCCCAGATACCTTTTCATAAGCATAAAATGATAAATAATTTATTTTGATAGGGAACGTGTGTCCGCGTACTAGGGAGCTCCTGTGCTTACAAATGCACCACCACTGTGCGTTTGCCTGCACAAAATGATCACTTATTACTTCTGGGCAGTTATAACAGAAAATAAACCAAGGCAGCATAGCAAGTTAAGACATTATACGAAGCTATTATTTATACTCCGCGCTACTAAACGTTCGATACGCGTCCTATGAAATAGAAGTTGTCAAAATATTACTAAAAATTAAATGCGAGGGACTAGTCTCCATTAAATTCTCACGCTTTTCCAAACACTTCAGAAATTTCGTAAGAATTTCCGTACTCTGCAAGGCCATACTGAAAAACTCTTGCGCTCAGCGTTTACAACCAATATGTTTATGGCTGTCGTAACAGCCGGGTCCTCGTGACCGAACGCCCTGGAAGGCTGACTTCATAACCCGTAAAAATAACTGCCGCAGTAGTTGGTAACGACTCGCGATTGCCGCGCAGGGTGTGGGGAGGGAGGGAATTATGCCCAAGTGCCAATTATGTGACCCCGCTGTTGCCGGAGGATGGAGGAAGGGAGGGGATGATGTCGGATGATGGAGAGTTCCAGGGCAGCGGGAAGCAAGGACCTGGGGGCGAAGCAGGGAATTCTATTGCGCGAGCAAGAAGGGGTGGTTGCCTCGGAAGGGGGGGGGGGGTAGTGGGAGGTTTGCAAGGCATAGCCGGCGGATTGTTAGAGTCGGTTAATAAGCGGCAACCCTTTCATGCGGGAGTGGTTGTCAGGGTTGGTCGAGAGAGGTTGTACGCATCGGGAAAGGAAGGGTTGGAGTGGTGGGTGCTTCCTGCGCTGAGGGGAAGGTTTTATGGAGGGAGAGCGAGAGGCTGCATTGTAAGCCCTGCAGCCAGCTGCGCTCGGCTCTGAGTCACCATCACACACACACGCCACTACCCCCCGCCTTCCAACACCCACCCTCCTGAAAATGAATTTCCTGCTCTTCAAGACCTCCCGGTCGCATGAATGATCGGTCCTCTATCGCAGCTACGTCATCGCGAGGGCGCAGCACCCTGGAGCGACCGGGCAGCTCCTCAACGCGGACAAAAAGCCACAACGACCAACCGAACACGCGTCCTTGGGAACCGTTTGCGAGAGCGCAGTGTTTAACTGACGCGCTGGAGTGGCTTGGTGGGCACTACGCGACTCGGGTTAAGTATCGCCTTTTTATCAACAGTCGAAGCTATTTTTAGAGCTAAAATCTTGAACACAGTTTCATTTGGACTACAACAGCGAGGAGGAATATAAAAATAACGCAGCATTTATACCATCAGGTTTGCTGAACAATTGATGCTGTTTTATTAGGCAGTATTACTCAATAAAGAAAATTTGCCCTCTTGTTACAACTACCCGTACGACCCATCTTTTTAGTGTAAAAAACACACACAGTCTTGGCTGCAGCCATACGATGCCTAGCGCGTAAGCAATTATTGTAAACAAGATGTTCCATAAATTAATAAGTCTACAGTAATGAAGCTGCTTGTATGTTGGCAGCAGTCGGCGTGTGATTCCTTTCGAGAAGTATCGGTATTGTCTACTCGCCTGGAACTGTATTTCTGCCGCTAAAATGTTTGTCTGCGGTTTACATGAAAAAGGTGGGTCCTGGGCAGTTGTCACAAGAGAGAAATATTTGTTATTTAGTTCATATTGCTTCAGCATCAAACGCTCATCAATCCTGACGGTGAAAACGTCGTCTGAAATAAGAGGGTGGCCACCCCTTGTTATTTTTATTATAGTGAGAGGTAATAATTAAAGTTTTCTTTCAGGTTAAAAATTCCGATAACGTAAAACAATGCTCGGAGAATTACAATTTAATCTAACTTCATTCCTGATATTTCGCAAAAATAAAGTTTAAGAACTCGATTTGCAAGTGCTTATATCTCCCTTAATATTTAGTTTAGGCAATGTGTGTCAAATATTTACCACTTAATTTTTTATAGTTTGTTGGCAGAATCCTGCCAATTTATAAATGCATTACATTCGGCATGTCGTCTTACCTTGATGTCGTCTACAACGCCGTCTACATCTTAGAGTATAATAGTGTCTGTGATATAAGTATTTGTATACGTGTACCTCAGCAAATAAATGTTCTAGGAAATAAGTTTTTCTCAGGGAAGCTAAAAATTACTAAGCTCATGCCTTCTTTTGCCTAATGAGGCAACATAATAACGAAATGGATTAGTAAAAATTGCTTAAAACCGCGTTTTTAGAGTTAGCCACCCCAATTTTTTACACGCCATGTGTTATCTTCCGTAAAATATATTCCGTTAACTTATTCCGTGCGTAATGTAATAGTATTCCTTTTTAGCATATCTAATTTGCAAGGAATTCAGTTACTCGAGTGTGTTGCAAAAAGGAATGGCAAGGGGGGGGGGGGTGTTTTAAAATTATCCGTTCGGAATGATTATCATTCCGGAAATCTTGCATCCATACTTGCGCAGAAAAGTCCGAATAGTACGGTTCACGTTTTATTAGCAAAATATTGCGTTACTGAATTCTGAAATGTATCCATTTTAGGAATGGTTACCATTCCGGATTTTTGTACCGACATTCACATTCCAAATATCCTGAAAAGTGCCCACAGTCGGAATGTTTATAATTCCGCCATGTGTGTTTTTTTAGTTGCCACCCACAAAATCCTGAAATCTGTCCACTGCCTGAGTGGTAACTAATCTGTCTTTTTCGCGTCAGTGAAGCTTGGAGTTTCTCCACACATTATTTTCAAGCGTAGCCCACTCGCACTTAAAAATACTTTACAAGCGTAGCCAAACATAATGCACAGATACAGAGTCCCAGCGCTAGCAGGGGAATAAATCCCCAAATCAGTTATTCGAGACGCGCCGGCAATTTTTTTAGGTGGTGACGTGAAGCGTCACGCATCAGCTAAGCTTGGAGTTTTCCCATAAATGATTGTCGTGTGTAGTCTACTTGCATTGAGAAATAATGCGTGTGTGTTTTACAATTTAACATATTGTTGTACTATTTGTAATATTGTTGTAATATTGTCGACATATTTTCACACTTGAGTCCTAAATGGATGCCATTCAGGCAGTGGACAGATTTCAGGCTTTTGTGGATGAAAACTAAAAACACACATGCCGGAATTGTAAACATTCCGTCTGTGGGCACTTTTCAGGATATTTGGAATGTGAATTTCGGTACAAAAATCCGGAATGGTATCCATTCCTACAATTGATACTTTTCAGGATTCAGTAACGCAGTGCTTTCCTAATAAAGTCAGAACAGTTACCATTCCGGATTTTTTTGCGCAAGTATGGATGCAAAATTTCCGGAATGGTAACAATTCTGAATGGATACTTTCAGTCGCCCCTTTCGAAGCCACTGATGATCGTCGCATCCTGCATCCTAACTGCTGGGTGGAAACTTGGGATATATATCGATTTTTGCTAGAATTCTTTTTCGTCATTGGTTTATTGTGAGCTGGCCAAGGCAATAGGGGACATTTCTCGCTAGACACATCCTAAAATCCAAGATTCCCTTTTAGTTTTTTACTTTGCACCTAGAAGAGATCACTCTTCTCTGGTTAGTAACATATTTTAATTTAATTTGTTTTGATGAGAAGATACGAAGAAATTAAGGTTTTGTTATGCGTAAGCAAAGTACATTAAAAAAGTAACCTGTATATCAATAATTCCATTTGTGGCTGAGTTAAATACAAATGGAACTGTTTGGGTGGAGAGATCTGTGTGGCGCTTAACATCGAGGTCTTGAAAATACGATGAGGATGAAGAGAGGTGTGCTGAAGCAGCGCCAGATTGCAAAAGCCGAGGGAACGGAGATCCCCGAGAAAACCCGCCGACCAGTGGCATGGTTGGGCACGATTCCCACATGTGAAAATCCGGAATCAACCCAGCCGGGAACCGAATCCGGTTCTCCTTGGTGGGATGCGAGCCCTCTAACCTCTGTGCCACCGCGGATCCACAAGGAACAATTTTCTACTTGATTCTTTATCGATGTTCAAGAAGCCTTAGATAAAATACCCTACAATCCTAGTCAAAAAATTACACTTTTTTTTTTTTTAGTTACTGGGATGGTCTCTGTTAACTAGTTGGTGAGCTTCTTGGCAAGTTCCACTTAAACATCATCCTTAAAAAAGTCAAAATATGAATTTTAATATCTTAATATTAAGAGGTTGAACATATAGTAGTAGGGGAGTAATTAATTCACTTCACTTTTGATTAATCGGGTTAACGCTTTGATATCAAATAGATATCAAAAAGGCTAATCCTTGATCCGATTTTAATCCTATAAAAAATTGTTAATCCGATTTTAATATGAGGATGTTTCATTAATCCTTAATCCGATATTTTTTAAAATTCTCATCGAATAAAATGGTATGTAGATTTGATTGATTGATCCAATTTATTTAATTTAATTAATCAATAAAAAACAATTTTTTGATAAGTGTATGTTGTACTATTTTTGGGCGGAGGGTGGGCAGCAGCTCTGGTACGTCCTCACCCTGTGAGCTCTTGCACACGACTGAGGTGTGGCGTGTTGTGGGGACGGTGTGTGTGTGTGTGTGTATATATATATATATATATATATATATATATATATATATATAGTGACTTTAGTGCAAGAGTGTACTAATGGTCTATTTTCTTTTTTTCTTTTTGTGGGTTGGGG
This sequence comes from Dryococelus australis, assembly GCA_029891345.1. Taxonomy (NCBI): domain Eukaryota; kingdom Metazoa; phylum Arthropoda; class Insecta; order Phasmatodea; family Phasmatidae; genus Dryococelus; species Dryococelus australis. The sequence continues at coordinate 257,152,894 of CM056995.1, forward strand.
AGAAGCTCTTACAGATGTTATCAGGACGACTGGCACTCGACTGAGGTGTCGCGTGTTGGGGTTAGGGGGGTATATATATATATATATATATATATATATATATATATATATATATATATATATATATATATATATATATACCCCTAACCCATATATATATATATATATATATATATATATGGCAAGTTTTGTGCAAGAGTGGCATAAGTATTTTTGGAGGGAATATTGCTCGTAGACGGTAGATAGGCGATTTTTTGTTAATTAAACAGAAAAAAAATTAGTTGGCACACGAGAGAAATAATTTCAGAGTGTTTAAACGATTTCTATGGGTGAATAAATTATATGCATCGGATTGAAAATTTCAAACGAACACAACTACGTGAATAACCTGGTCTCATAAAGAAACAACTGCAATTACGTGATTCTCCAGTATGGAATTAATTAAAGAATCAAAAAAAGTTCCTATAAATTAAACGTCTAACGAACACATTAACAAGATATATGTAACACTGCTTGACGCCTCTAGAACATACCTGACGATATTCTAAAACACGTCCATCTGGTTAAAAGAAATTTATAGATTAACACACATATAGAAAAAAATGTTATAATAGGTCCATTCACCCGGGAGGTCGCTGCAGCACTGACTTGGATAAGGACTTACGTCAACTTGTAAGATGCATTTGATTACAGGCTGAGGTGAAGAACTCGGAAATGTGAATTAAAATACAAAATGAATGTTCTAAATAAATTAAACGAATTCAAGTACATGAAAATGACAATGAAATCGCACCTCTCCCAAAACACATCCCTCTGCCTCGGAGATCAGTCAATGGATGAAGTGAGCTTATGCCGAGAGCCTGACTATACATACGTGGAGCGCGGTCGGAGGCTGACAAGCAACTAAGGTTATAGCTACTCGGAAATAGATGTGAATACTATTTACGTGACATATAGATAAAAATTATGTTTACGACGCATGTACTAATATATAAATTAGACTAGCTGAATTAAAAACGAATTTTAAAAACACGTAATGAAATTGTAGCTTTCCCAAAACATATCCGTCCGCCTCGGAGGTCAGTCAATGAATGACTGGATCGTATGACGTGCGCCTGCTTATAAGATGTTATACATACGTGGAGCGCGGCTGAATTGAAATTTACAAGAAAAATTCTCTGTTCTCCCTACAACTACGTGAATGAAACGATTATACAACTACGTGAATGTATAAAAAAACACTACTGGATAAAAGTGAATTATTAAAAATAACGGACGTACTACAAAAAAAAATTTCCGTCAAGTCTGCGAATTTCACGGCACTTGTACCGAAACAACATTTGAAAATCATACTAAGGTACGTCGACCGAACACAGAAATTGGGTTTACACGAAAATTTATATTTTTACCCCGATAAATTGAAAATTGTTTTATTAAAACGAGAAAAGCGGCTAACACTCTTCGAAACCCGCCGACCACCGTGCCCTGTGATATTCACTGTCGCGTCACGAAGCCCGCAGCGCCCGGTGAAGTCGAGAGGGCCGGTGGCACGTCTATGCAGAGTGAAGGTTCTTGTGAAACTAACATGGCGGTGGACAGCTAAAACTCTTCACATAGCTCCTCGATCCCCCCCTCCTCCCCCCCTTGTCAATAAGATGACTTTGTGCGAAAAGAGAGTTCTTTTCCAAGGTCACAGAACAACACACCTGTGCGCATCTTTGGTGATATGTCCCCATCCCTTCAACACAGGGTTCGTTCTCGCCCAAAAAGTCAGACACAGAACAATACCCCAGAGACCGTTTTTTGGCGATGCATCTCCCTCCAACACGGAGTTCGTTTTCAGAGGGATGCTCTATCCAAGGTCACGCACCCTCGCTGTCGATCCAAGACCACGCACTCCCGTCCCCTCCACCCTTCAATGTCAGTCCAGAATGCGTCTTGTGTCCAACAACAACTTCAGGAACTCTAAAAAAAATGCCAGACACGCCTCACAACATCAAGTTGGACTCTTCCAAAGCAGTGACCTGTTTGCAAAACTACGCTTTACCCATGAATTGTGGACTCTCCCGAAAAGTTTCCCTGTCCGGGCTCGTCATACCTAGAGCTGGTCAACAGCCTTCAAAACTTTGTGGCAGGCAATGTTTAAAAAAATCCTCGCATTTCGGCTCTCAAGTCTTTGAACGACTATTTTCATCAAATAAATATCTAAGAAATTGTGCTGAAAAATTATTCCCTTAACATTAATAGCTAGATTGAAAATAATAGCAGTAGGTAGGTAGTTGTATTTATGAAAATTCAATGAATTGTTTCCGAACAACTTTCGCTGTCACGATAAATTATTTCAACAATTCTTATATCAAAACTTATCAACGCCTGCATGCCGAAGTGAAACCTTTTTATAAACCTTTGATGCAATTTCCCGGAAATTTATTCCATTTCTTTCATTGTTATTAATATCGAATTTAATGCTATGAAGGAATTGAAATTACAACATTTCTAACACCCGAACCCAATCTTACATGTATGATTGCCTAAACCCAATCCGGATGTTTAAGAGAAACTATATGAAAACGATGTTAGGAAAACGCAATAACCATCGACCCAAGTTTAGTCCTATCTCTCTCGTTCTTCTATCCTCTCTGTTTACGGCATCGAATTCAATCATTAACGCAGGATTAATATTCCCTTTCCTTTGTCATGGGCAGCGGTTATGGAAAATTTCACCGTCTCCCCGCAAATACTTCTTTTTAGAAAAAAATATAAGTTAAGAAATAAAAAAGTTGGGATTTTTTTTAGAAATATATAATTAAAATGATTTAAACAAGCAGCGTTATCGCTCAAACGTTAATCCAATCAACCAGGTGATTTAATCTACAATAACTCCTACATCCATAATATATTTAAAGGTTTATTAATAAAAAATATATAATATAATTTAAAATCTTTATTTCCTATCAGAAATTTTTTCAAACATTGTTTTACAATATTTTAAGATATTGATTCTTAACCCAGGAGTCATGGGCTTTTGAGATACCCCTCCATTGAACCAAGGATATATCTTTCTTTCTTTTAATGATTTTATCAATCAAATATTCATTTGGAGAACTGACATTTTGCAGTTCATGTTCGTAAAATCCCCCTTTTATTGGTTCTCCGTCAATGTAATACACTCTGGGATGTGTTTAAATTGAAATAATTTTTAATATTTCATAACACCAATTAACCGTTTTTTTTTTTTTTTTTTTTTTTTTTCAAGGATTCCTTACTGCTTCGAGATACGTATAAATTCGCCAACTTTGAACTTTGCTTTTCTTTCGTCGATGACTTTAACATTATTATACACCGTTTTCATTGAAATTTTATCCGTAATTTCTTTGGGCGCAATCTTGATAGTTCTATGATATCTTGAATTATAAAATTTGACTATTTCAGGAAAAACGTCAACCCCTCGATGTAAAATGTTTATATATTAACTGCTTAATCGATTTGTTTTAATGTCCCAAAATACTGGCTTTAAGCTCCGAATACATTGCGTAGTGATCAATACCATATTCAGTCATTAGTTTCCAAAACGGTGTAGAAAAAAATACGGTTCCTCTATCGATTTGGAGCGAATTTGTCTTTCTCTCTTTCAAAACGATCTTCATTACATCGGTAACCCATTTCCCAGTATTGTTTTTCAAAGGTATAGCCCAACCATTCTTTGAATAAACGTCTTTTACGGTTAAAATATACTTGTATCCCTTATTGTATGTGGAAGGCAATGTCATTTCCCACAAATCGGCTTCTAAAAGATCATTTAAACCATGAGTTATACCTCTTCTTCTAGGATATCTTATCCTTGCAGGAGCGTGAAGCTCTTAGGAAATATTACTAAATTTCATTTGTAATATAACTATCTTCTTTCAGCTTTTCAATAATATAAACAAGTTCGTTTGTATGGGAATTATTCCTAGACTCCCTCGAAACGATGAGAAGTTTTAATCAATCGACCGATTCACAAGAATTGTTCCAATATACAGGATAAAAATGATCACCATCTTCATCTTTATGTATTCCTCTTACAACAATGTCATTTATTAAATGCATTTTCGGGTAGTTTTCATCTCCTGAACGAACGTTAGCATTCGTTCGACGAATAAATTCTTTATATTTTAAGTTCTTTATATTTTTATAAATCAGTGCTGGAATATCCATTTGGAAATTTTTTAAACAATAATTCAAACAATCTTTGACTCACATCAGCTACGTAATCGCCAATTTTAATTTTACTGTCAGGCAGAAACGTTATTACCGAATCTCCCAGGAACCAGATTTGTCTTGTCGATAAACACCAAATGTCGTATCGCGCGCAGACAAAGATTGTTTTAAAGCTAAATAACGACTTGTTTAATAAGAAAGTGTTTGATTTTTGTTCTTCTTTGGTAAAGCCTCTGGTTCAGTTTTAATTTCCAAATCAGTTTCATTAGGCTTATTCAACACAGAATGCAATGTATCCATTCTACTCGTAACAGGTTTTAATATTTCTTCGTTTAAAACATTCCATTCCATACGAGCTCGTTTGGCTTGTAAATATTTGTCTTTCACAGCAGCCATAATGTTATGTAATTCTGCAGCAAAGGCAGACATGTTTTGATTATATTACGTTAAATTAAAACTATTTATATATGAATTAAATCGTTGCTTTTCGAATTGCTATAGTAGGTCGACTAACTGTCACACTAAATCGATAAGTTTGCAGTTTTTCAATCATATCAATTTGATTTAATACAGCATCTAATTTAGTTACAGTTTTACATTTAAAATCATTAATAAAATAACTTATTCTTGTTTCCAAGTCATTATTTTGTGTCCTCAAATCTGTTTGCGTAACTAAACCAAATTTGTATTAATGAATTCATCGTTTATATATTGCGTTATTTGTTCCGTTCGTGTTTAAAATTTTTTGTAATAGTATCGCTTACCACTTCAAATTTACGAGTCTTAAATTGTCTTGCAACTTGGTAAGTTGTGTTGTAAAAATTATGTTTGTCATATCATTAAAGTCTTTACAAAATTCATTTAAACATTCTTCTATTCTAAATTCATGAATCTGCAAATCATTCTGAATATTGGTTAAAATGTTTGCAATTACACTCGTGTTTTATAAACATTATCATTCAGTTTCATTAACTTTATTTATTTCTCTTGAATATTGTTTGATTGTGATTTAAATATGTTTAGCGAAATAGTGTTTAAGTCCTCCACGTAACGTTTATTTAACGTATCACTATCTTTCACAGCGATACCCTTATTACGTAATATATCTCCGTTCAAATCACAATTCACTTCGCGATTTTTGGTTAAACAGCTATTATAATGATTACGTTTTATACCGCTATATCCAAACTTTGAAATACTCATTGTTCTTCGCCTGAAAGTAAAAAACTGTCAAAGGCAGACCTATATCCACCATTATATATGGTAAGCATTAGTATAATCACAAAAAAAATCATATTTGTCTTTCCAACAGTAAAAACACAAATCTTTAAACTTTGTAAAGGTCATATCGCCTAAAACATGGTCATTGTAAATATGATGCAGATTCATATTATTCATTTTAAACACTGTTACCATATTTGCATTATCGCACAAATTATGTTTTGTTATATATGTGTAACTTTGTGAGAGATAAAAACAATCAAGGTTTGAATGTCAACCAAAACTAAAATATTGTTGTATTTAACCCTGGGGTTCACACCAAACATCGTCAAAAATAAATACGGAATTGGGGAATACTTCATTCGGCAAAACATACATAATAACACAAGTTTTTTTCTCATGATGAAGGAAAGCATATTATAAAACACATATTTGATGGTAAAAGAATGCCATGTATCTGTTCAATTACTTTTTCTTTCGTATTTACAATTACCGGAAGATGTACATTTTGTTTTATAGCCCTAATTTCTACACATTTGCAAACGTTACGTACTAACATAAAACTATAAATGTAGGTCTATATACAGGCTAGCGTTCAGTTGGGAGGAATCATTCCATTGCTATTTATAGCATTAACAGCTCTTGGATCAATCCTCGGAGGGGTTCGGCAATTAGTAGAGCAGTTAAATCAAAATGTAAAGGAATTTATTTGAAACCATTTAAAGTTGGACAAGGATGAAAAAACTCCAAACGTGGTAAAAAGCAGAGTCTCCTAAATAGTTTTCCGAAACATACTCTTACAGACAAATACATTAATGTATTTGCAAAGAAACTGGATATTCTCTATTTTAGAGGTATCCCAACAAACACGAAAAATACGGGTCGACAAACTCTGACCAGATAATGTCGGCCCCCTGTCTTATGCCGGAAGTGGCCCAATGGAAATATGGACTGGCGGCTGACTGTTTGCCGACAGTGCCAAAATACACAATACTGCTAACGGCAAGATACTAAATGTATTCCGACCTAATATAAACTTAAAGTACGGCCAGAATTGGGCCCGTAAAAGCTAGTCGACAAGTTTCGGAATCTGCAGCTGCAGGATGGTGGCAAAATGCCGGGCCTGTGGTGGCTGTATGGCGGCAAGATGCTGGGCCTGCGGCGGCTGGATGGCGGCAAGATGCCGGGCCTGCGGCGACTTGATGGCGACAAGATGCCAGGCCTGCTGCGGCTGGATGGCAGCAAGATCCCATGCCTACCGCGACGGGATGGTGTTAAGATGCCGAGCATGCAGTGGCTGGAAGTCTTAATGATTCCGGGAGTTAAGAGGCATGATGTCCATAAATAAGCAGTATAACCATAAAACACCTTAACTTTTCAATTTAAAATTTTTTGGCAATTATTATTTCCTCTTTACCTATATTCACTTAATTTACTTCTTAACTCTTTATATGATATGAAAATATTTTGCTTGTCAAGTGCGGAATTCGAACCTAAGATCATTGAATTGACAGTTCAACATGATAACCTAAACACCACAGGATCAATTCCTATTACTCTCAAGTAATTTAAAATTTAATGTGACACAAATTATTGTAAATGAATGTATAAATTATTTGACAACATAAATAATTTTAAAACACTGATTACTTAAAAACTGTTCCTTTGTTTCTTCAAAGCCTTCCAAACAAAATAGATTTTGTTAGTTTTCAATATATCTGTCGGATGGTTGCATAAATGAAAAAAAATTCAAACTAAAAAAATTCCATGGGCTACCATGTGATACATATAAGATCATGAAAAAAACATGCTAACGGTTCTCGAAACAGACATGCCATTAACAACTAGCTAACATCTTACCTATTCAAAAAACACTTTCCAAAAGTTTGTTAGCAATAAGACATCATATATGAATGTTTATTGTGATAAAGAGTCATGTCTCGAGAATGTTAGCTGGCCGGAATATATAAGATGAAGGCCACCTTACCGAAAAAAAAGATGCTTGATCGGAATCGGGCCAGAATATAATTTTTTTAATTGGCTACATGTTGGCTGTGAGATATCACACCGACATAGTTAAGGTGATATCCATCTGTTATTCAAAAAAATACAGTGGGCCATTGTGTTTTTTCTAACGGCAAACATACTGTCTCAAAAATGACATCATGGTGTTAACAGCTTGCTAACATATTGCCTATTCAAAGTATTTTTCAACCATTTACCGGAAAAAGACATCATATTTGTAACTTTATTTTGATAAAAGAGCCATGTCTCAAAAACATTAGCAGGCCGGAATAAATGAGATGACGACCAGTTTACCGAAAAAATTAAGATGCTATATCGGAATCGGGCCAGAATATAATTTTTGCTATTGGAGACATGTTGACTGTGAGATATCACGCCGATATAATTTAGACGAAATCCATATGTTATCCAAAAAAAAAATTCAGTGGGCCATTGTCTTTTTTCTAACAGCAAACATACTGCCTCAATAAATACGTCACACCATTGTCAGATGGCTATCTATGTCCACTAGATTGATATTAAGAGGAAATTCGTCGCAATTGTGTGTGGTATATTTCCCAGCTTTGGCCTTAGATGGAGAAAGGCAAATAAGTCTAATCGAATTCATTACTTACAACAGCATACCACACATTGATATGCATAACCAATCATTTACAGCTAATATTGGTAAAAAAAAACCTACAAGATTGTGATACCGGTAGGATCTTATGAGTTGGATGGGTTAGAAACATTCATTAAAGCGGCATCACCTGAAGATGTACATTTCCGATTATGTGGAAATCCAAATACGTTAACTAGTGCAATGTATAGTAACGTCGATATCAAGAAAACAGGTTAATATATTATCTGTACATGTATGTCGTACAGATGTTAATATTGTAGGCAGTTCGTATTTGAATGGAAAACCGACAAATACAATACAAGAATTCACGAGTGTTGTTGCTCCAGGACATAAAATTATTGAAAAACTGAATACTTTGATATATCATCCAGTAATAGTGAATCGTGTTGATGAAATAGTTGTTACAATTGTAGATCAAGATGGTAACCTCATTAATTCAAGAAACAAAGAAATTACTGGCAATTTAGATTACAAAAGATATATAAATTGTTGCATTCCGTTGCACATTACAATCATAATGAGTATTGTGTACAATATTAAATTCGGATGTAAAGCAGGAGTTAAGAACTAGGTCACTGAGGAATGTATTTCGAAGAAAGGAAGTATAAAAGATATAAACACAAGCATAAAATGCTCAGTTCAAATAAGTTCCCAATGGAGTTAACACAAACAAACGAATTGTATTTAAAAGAATTAGAATACACGGTTAATAGAAATAGAAGACATACTTAATGTTGAAGAACCAATCAGCTATGAAAATGCAATCACCAAATACGGAAATACATGTGTATGAACCATTCCGAGCAGGTCCATATAATTTTCCTTCGGAAATAAGGATTTCAATACAAAATCACTATATTTACACATTACCGTCAAAATCAAGTTTAAGGTTTAGAGGAACAATTAAAAACATAGTTGATGCAAGTAATACAGCAACTACAAAAGTAGTAAGAAATGAAATACTTCATTTAATCGACAGAATTGTATGTGCTAAATGGAGTGCATATCGATCAAACACGAGATGTTGGAATTACTTCCACAATAAAGAACTATCTCTCAGGAACTGTAAACTATATTTATACAGGACTTATGGCTTGGTGGAGAAATGGCAGTGATTACTCACTACAAATAAACCCAGCTGGAAATTACGAAGTTTTTTATTCCGTTAAGTATGGTTTTGGGATTTTCTGAAGACTACAAACACATCATTTTAAATGCTCAACAAGAATTTGTTATTCTATTAGGCGATATGCATTTGAATACCATATATGATACAGCTAATAATTAGGACATTATAACATTCGACTTAAGCAGTGTGGAATGGTTGATGCTGCATATTGATATTAACACTCGTGAATGTGTAAAGTTTTTAAAATTGATCGAAAATTAGAAGAATTGAGACATTTTATTCAAATCGTGGGGTTTAGGAGGTTTTCCAATTCTACTACTAGCTCAAAAAATAGCATGGCATGTGAAATCAAGTTTTTCACCAGAAAAACTTAGATATGTTGTCATTAGTTTCAAAACAAAGCAACAAAACAATTTAAAATCTTATAGATCAGTATTTGATAATTGTGATATGAAAAATATTAAACTGTATCTAAACAGTCAAGCTTACCCCTATATGGATTCAAATATGAACTTTGCTAATGGTGAATTCCTGTTTCCTATGATATGAATACAAAGTTTCAGGAAACATATAATAACAAAAACAGTTCACTGAGCCTAGAACTAGAAACTTTTAAAAGTAGAGGAGCCATTTTTTGGGTTTGATGTAAGCAAACAAGACGACATGATTACAAATAGCTTTATTGATTCACAAATTGAAATTATTGGAAAAACACCAATTCCACAAAATACAACAAGCTTACACTCTGGTAATTCACGACAGATTAGCGAGTTACAATGTAAGAGATAAGCCATCTAAAATAATGAATTGAGTCAGTAGGCGATGAACCACAGCTACGATTAGATTTTTTGCAATGTACAAGGAATTCAATCTGCATAAAAAAGATTTTGTATCAAAGAATTAACTATTACTGATATGGAAGAACATACAACTGTATTCAGCCTCAAAGCACTGTTTGATTGGAAATATCTAACTCCCAAATACAAGAAAACTAACAAAAGGGTTACTAACCATCACCATGGTTTAAAATGGGAGAGTGGGTGTATACAGTATGAGAATATTGAAGATATTTGCAAACATTGAAATATATGTAGATGTAGCTGAACAAAAACACATTTAGAAAGTGAGAATAATGGTAAAGTAATAGATATTAAAAAATAAACACATTGCCCTTCATTCATACAAGCATGTAAAACAGATGGATATAATTCTACATTCTTCTCTGCAGAAGAAAACTCAAAATTTATGCTAACTTGGGCGACATCTGACTTAGTTGAAACAGACTATAATGATTCTCCTCCTGAATCATGTGTTGATATTATTAGAGTGATATTGCATTATTTAGAATGAGTTAACTTTAATATAAACACCATTTGGTTTTATGTTATCCAATAGTTTGCAAAGATGGATCAAGAGAACTAAATCACATGCTCATGCATACAGAAATCAAAATGTAAAGTGAACATAAGCAAGTTATTAGCATGTTGGAGCAAACCATTTCGACTTTGTTTCGGAAAGAAATAATTGTGTAATTTGTGTGAAATCCTATAGTTGATTATGTGTTTCGAATCAACCTGTATTTTTTTATGTTATGTTTTGGGACATTCTGTAGTTACTTGTGTCTGCTTTTAAGAGATTTTTACTTGCTTTTTTCTGTATTAAAAAATTTTTTTAATGTAGTATATTTTGTTTTTTCGAAATAATAACATGTGTTTGTATATATTATTTATAAATAAATATGTTTTAAAATGACTTCATTTGAATGTTTATTTAACCTACTCTTTATTAAAACTGAACTTGATTTCCTAAGAAAAATAGTTTTTCGATGGAGAGAAAAATGTTCTGGAAGTAAGCACTCTATCCACTTTCCCATAACTAACAATATAATATACCATATCGGGCAAGACATGTTTCATAATAGTTAGTTGTATGTCAGTGGCAATATAATCATAAAAGGAATAACGAATGAAACATAATTGAAAATATACATAAATTTGTTCCTGCATATGAAAAAATAGCTAGATATGCTGAATTTTATAGTTGTTTGAACCCAAATGAATCACATGGAGTATTTCCGATCAAACATTATTAGTTAACAAATTCAAACGCGCTTCGAAATATTAGACTTATAGCATTTGCCAATGCCTCCAGACATTAAAAAACCATTATGTTTAGATATATATGACCTTAGCAGTGCAACTTGCAAGTTTCTTAATAGTCATAAACCTTCACAGTTAAATTTCAAAATTGTTTCCAATAGTACCAACTAAAAAACCCTAGATCTCATAGGTTGCCAGCCTGACTCCAACAAACCCCTGCGGAACACATTTCAGTTTTATTATACCATAGGGAAAGTGTCTCTTTTGACAAAGTAAATTGTCGAGGGGCTTGGTCCATCCTGGAGGAGAGGAGACTTCAGGTCAATGATTTTAAACTTCAAGGATAGCAAGGTCAAAACGTTTTCCTAGCCATTTGTAAACTCTCACGCAAAATATTGTTTTCTACTTGATAAAAAAACTTGATATTCACTTTGCAAGCTCCGTTATGCAAGGAAATATAAATAAATTTAAAAAATACAGAGGACATAAAAATTAAAAAATATTTGTGAAACAACATTTACTTCCCCATACACTGCTGCTAACAAATTTTAAAAATATCTTATAAATTAGAATTTTAACCATTTTGAAAACATTTTTGGACACATAAAAAGAAAAAATACCTGTATATTTTTAGCGTAAATATGACTAACAATATATGGATTAAGAAAATGGGAACATGTATACAAAAATTAGATAGTAAATCGTAACATGTTTATTGACTAAGATAAGATATAATTTTAATTTAAAAAATATTTTTGGAAAATTTAATGTTTACTGAAATATTAGCTGATGTCATAATATTATAAAGGCAATACTTCATTATATTAAGAAGTAATTAGATTTAAAGTTTCGAAAACGAAAATAAATGAATAAAAATACGTTTAAAAGATTTAAGTAATCTTAGAGAAACAAAAAGAGGGATAATAGCAAAATAATAATATTGTTGTTATGGATTATAATACTTTTTTTCTATCAATAAATATTACTTTATTGACTACATTTATCTCTATAGCATTTCTTATCCTTTTGATTGATTATTAATTAAACATAAATTATTTGTTACTAAACAGAAGTCATTTTTGTGATAAATAAAATGTTATTCATTTCTTCGAGGAAGAAACTTAGCATAGAGGTTTGTCTCAGAGGTCGGGGTGTTGGCTTGAGGATATTTGAAAGCCGGCTGTGCTGGAAGGGAGGGGGCTGTGTGTTTGTACTTCTGACTTCTGGTTGGAGGTGAGAAATCAAACTTCTCGAATGTTTACCTGAGAATATGAAATTGTATAAATAGGGCTTTAGCATCTATGCCCCCTTCCACTATTTCCAGTTGTTTGTCAGTTCAGTTCGCCTTAGCATGCCATGCTCATATGAAGATCAATTTCTTGGTTTATCTACCCAAGATTTTAACAAAGATATTAGGGGTTTCAACTGGGATTATTTTAATGATCTATTGAACAGACCAGATGCTTTGGCAAAAAATTCATTCGATTTTTCGGATGATGACAAAGAAAGTGTATCTACTCTACAACCATTGCTCTTGTCAGCACCTTCAATGTTATGACAGTTGCAGTGACAAATCCAATAGTGATGCCTTCGACGTCGAAACCAAGTATAATGAAAGCTGTACTAACGAGACCGACTGTCACGCCTTCCATGTCAAAGTCTGCAGCACCGCCTTCAATGTCGAGTTCTACAGCAACAACTGCGACATCAAGATCTGCAGTGTTGCCTGCGACGTCGAGGTCTGCAGCGACTCTTGCGACATCGAGGTCTGGAGCGATGCCTGTGACGTCGAGGTCTACAGCGACGCCTGCAATGTCGAGGTCTGCAACAACGCTTGCGATCTTGAGGTCTGTAGCGATGCCTGCATCTTCGAGATTGGAACCTCTAGATAAATCATCAATTATCAAGTCAGGTGAGGCATGTATACAAAACCACCAATGTGTTTGTGTTGCAGTCCACTAGATTAAACCTCAAATAATGTGCAGGAAGATATGTCAAAAAACCAATTATATTAAGATTTGGAAGAGTTTTTAGAGTTCAATTTTGTGATTTCACCTGAGTCAAGTTTACCAACACCACAATCTAAATTAAATTTCCCTACCTCCTCGTCCTTTCATACCTTCACCACAGGAAATTATATATTTTTTTTTCAGTTTTACAATTGCAATAATGTTCAGATGTCATATGGTATAACAGTTATCAGGCATAATATGTGTAATTTTTTTATAAATTTAATTATTTTCACTGTTAATAGACTGAGGAGTTTTTACAGTTGTAATGATTGAAAGTATAAAGTTTTAACAATTTAAAGAAGGTTTAATGATTTTAATAAAACTTATTTAAATTATAAAGGCTTGTTTAATGATTTTAAAGTAACCTCATTCAGTTTGTTAAAATATTTATAATATTTATTTCAAATTCTAAATACTTATTCAACAATTTTAAAGAAACATCGTTCAGTTTGTTAAAAGATTTAATTATCTAAAAGAAAGTTTAATGATTAAGAAAATTTATTTGAAATTCTAAAGACTTGTTTAACGATTTCAAGAAAAGTCCATTCAAGTTGTAAACAATTTATAAAAATGTTAAACGATTGATTAAAATGGTTATAAAATTTCTTTCAAATTCTAAAGATTTGTTTAACGATTTAAAAAAAAAGTTTATTCAAGTTGTAAACGATTCATTAAAATGTTTAATGATTGATTAAAAAGGTTTACAATTTTTTTTCTTCAAATTCTAAAGAAATGTTTAACGATTTTACAGAAACATAATTCAGATTGTTAAATGTTTTAATAAACTAAAATTTTTTCAATCATAAAATGTTGGAGAGTTTTTCCAGTCATAACAGGAAATGTTGTGATTATTTTTACGGTTTTATGACGTAATATGATGTTTTGGTTAAAAAGCTTGTATAGCTTACACACGTAATGATATATATGTTTTAGTGATTTTCTGTTGTAACATACTCTGTTGTGATTATCTTTGCAATTTTATGATGTAACATGGTGTTTTGGTTTTTTTAAAAAAAAAGCTTGTATAGCTTACACACACAATGATAAATATGGTTAATGATTTTCAGCCATAACATGTTTAAAGTTTTGCGATACCAGCATGTTTTATGCGAATATGTAAAGAATTTGTTTTACCAATGTTAACTAAGGTATATATTATACATTTTTTTGAAAATAAATTAATTTTTAATAACATTTTTATATGTTAAAATTGATTGCTGTGACCTGTTATTTATTAGTTTGAAAATTTCCTCATGCCACTACTTTGTGAATGATTAGATGTGTCATAAGTAAATGTATATTAAATGAAAAATATGTTCTTGAGATGAGTAGGTGATGGTAAGTTGTTTCAGGCTTGGAAGTTGGAAAGATTTTTTAAGTCAGGTTATTTGTTTTCTCACTTTTCACAACAAAATAGACAAGTTCTTTGCTTACAATTTGATGTAGGAGGAAAAAACTAACATTTCAATTAAAATACAGTCCAGAGAGCCGAGGATAACTTCCAGCAAAAGGACGAAGAGAAACAAGCATGTCAGAATGAATGAATTTTGAAACGGAAGGAAGGAATAGACTTGGATCTCGAGAAAAAACTTTGCCAGGCCGCTGGTCTAGTTCAAGAACCCTAGAGAATTTAACGAAACTGAAAGTCACGCAAAAACCTTTTCAGGGCCAGGTATAAAGAGCCATTAGTGTGGCACCACAATGTTACCTGCTATCCTACAACTCTACACCTGGGATAATCCAACAAACTTCTAAAATAAAAAAAAATCTGTTGAAATAACATAAAATTTAACAGGTTTCAGCTTCGATATAAGTCAATTCAAGCTGGATGTGTGTTATTTCAGTAATATCACATTAAAAATTTATTTTCCAGGGAAAATAATTTGTAAATAAGTTAAAATATATACACATTTTATGGTACAAATTCAGAAGTGAGAGAACTATATGTGAGATATACACAAATATTTAGAAAATTAAAAATACTACATATGTTTTCTCTGCTAGATGAATAAATATTTAAAAACATTTCGAACAAGTTTGTTAAATGTATATTTTAAGTGCTTAAAAAAAGTTTAACTTGAGTATTGCTTACATCTAATAATTGATTACTTAAAAAAATATTAGCAAGTTAAAATATGTCTTAAAGTTGTGTTGATATGAAAATTAATTATTGATTAGTGTAAACTTAAATAAGTTTGATGGGAAATGGCATAAAGTTTGCTGGAAATAGGAATAAGTTTGGTGGGAAACAGTTTATATTTTAATTGAAGTTATAATGTGTTAAAGACATTTGGAATGTATTTCTTGGTGATGAGGGAAAAAAATGTTTCATTGGTGGGACATGTGAAATTTTTTTATTTCTCAGGAAATACACCAGGCTATTGCATCTCGAAAAATAGCAGTTTGTTGGCAAGAGGGCGGAGGGGAAGCTAGTCCAGGTTAGTTAAAAAATCAGCTGCCGCCCCTAAGGAAATCCTCACTTTGACCTTGAAGCAAGCCTGCTGTCCTTGCTGAGGCAACTCTCATGTAGCAGAATGCATGCTATGGGGTGAACAGATGGGCCTGCTTGGACCGGGCATTTCTCTGGAAACACGTTCTTGGTTGGTGTAAGGGAATGGGTGGCTGCGTAACCTTGAATCGATAGCGGGGGGTCTGCAGCACTCTACGTGGACAAGGCCAGTCATCCGAAAAACACTTTCAAACTTGAGAAGAGCAGGTTTTGCAAACCACAGCATTGGAAGGGACAGTTCTTGTCTGGAGTAGGCGGAGGAGGTGGTTGCCACTAAACAGGTTTTGCAGTGTTGGATCTATGATAGGGGTCAGTCCTCCAGAAACGAACTCTACCTTGGAGGGGGGGACAGATCACCAAAGACACGCTCAAGGGTGTTGTTCTGTGACCTTGGAAAAGCATTCTCTTTTCTCACAACATCATCTTCTGGACAAGTGGCGAGGGGAGCGAGGAGCGATGTGAAGAACTTTAGCTGTCCACCACTATGTTAGTTTCTTGAGAACCTTCACCATGCATTGACGCGCCACCAGCTCTCTCGACTTCACCGGGCGCGGCAGGCTTTGTGACGCGTCAGTGAACATCACAGGGTGTGGCGGTCATTGGGTTTCAGAGAGTGTTAGCCATGTTTCATGTTTTAGTATAAAAATTTTTAATTTATCAGGGAAAACACATCAATTTTCGTGTAAACCCCATTTCTGTGTTCGGTCGACGTATCTTGGTATGATTTTCAAATGTTGTTTCAGTACAAGTGCCGTGTATTTCACAGACTTGACTGAAAAAAGTTTTTGTAACAGGCACTCATCATACGATCCAGTCATTCATTGACTGACCTCTGAGGTGGATGGATGTGTTTTGGGAGAGGTGCGATTTCATTATCTGTTTTTAATTAGTTTTGTATTTCAACTAGTCTAATTTATATATTAGTACATGCATCATATACATAATTTTAATCCACTTGACATGTAAATCGTATTCACACCTATTTCAGAGTAGCTATAATATTAGTTGATGGTCAGCCTCCGACCGCACTCCAGATTTTATATATATATATATATATATATATATATATATATATATATATATATATATATATATATATAGTCAGGCTCTCGATGTAAGTACACTCCATTCATTGACTGACCTCCAAGGCGGACGGATGTGTTTTCGGAGAGGTGCGATTTCATTATGTGTTTAGTAATTTTCATGTACTTGTGTTCATTTAATTTACTTGCAAACATTTGTTTTGTATTTTAATTAAAATTTCCAGGTTTTTCACCTCAGTCTATTATCAAACGTAGTTTATAAGTTGGTGTAAGTCCTATATCGAAATCAGTATTGCAGCGACCTCCCGAGCGAATGGACCTATACTAAATGTTTTCTTTTTTATGTGCATTAATCAACTAATTTCTTTCAACTTATGGATTCCGTTTCAGTAGTACCTCACCAGTCTCACAGGAAGATGGACGTGTAAAAAAATACTTTCAGGTATGTGCGAGAGGCATCAAGTAGTGTTATATATATATATACATATATATATATATATATATATATATATATATATATATATATATATATATATATTGCTGTGTTCATTAGACGTTTAATTTATAGGAACATTTTTTTGATTTGTTAATTAATTCAATACTGGAGACTCAGGTAATTGCACTTGTTTCTTTATGAGACCAGGTTATTTATGTAGTTGTCATCGTTTGAAATTTGCAATTCGATACGTGTAATTTATTCTTATGTAGAAATTGTTTAAACACTCTGATATTATTTCTTTCGTGTGATAACTATACACCTCTCTCTGTTTAAGGTACAAAAAATCGCCTATCTACCAACTACAAGCAATATCCCTTCCACAAACTACCTATGTCACTCTTGCACAAATCTAACCACATATATACCCTGACCCCAACATGCCACACCTCAGTCGAGTGCCAGTCGTCGTCCTGACAAAATCTACCAGAGCTTCTCCCCAACCCACAAAGAGAAAGAAAGAAAATTGACCTTTAGTACACTCTTGCACTAAACTCTCTCTCCACACACACAAACACACACACACACATATATATATATATATATATATATATATATATATACATACATATCCCCAAAATGCCACACCTCAGCCGTGTGCCAGAACTCACAGGGTGAAGACGAACCAGAGCTGCTGAACCAAACCCCCACCCAAAAAAGTACAACTGTACACTTATCACACAACATTTTTTTTATTGATTAATTAAATTAAATTAATTGATTCAATCAATCAAATCTTCATACAATTTTATCCCATGAGAATTTAAAAAAATCGATCGGGTTAAGATCGGATTAACGATTAGTCCAAAAAATCATCGAATTAAAATCGGATTAACAACTTTTGATCGGATCAAAATAGGATTCATGATTAACCCTTTTGATATCAATTTGATCTAAGTGTTAATCCGATTAATCAAAATTGAAGTGAAATCATCATGCCCCTACTACTATCTATCTAATAAGCTTCTGCCCATTCGAAATTAATCAGTTTCTTTAAATTTGTTTAGTGATACTGAAAAAATATATAATATAATGTGACACAAATGGTACAAATTTCTATCTATATCTTCGAAATTTGCATTAATATTACCATTGAATATAATTTATGAATCAGTTGGTATAAACTATCAATTAAATTATTATTTAAATTATTCATAGCAAGTTATTCACAATAAATAAACTTAAGCAACTGTTTCTCCCTGAAATATTTTTTACCTTTACTTTAGAATAGTTTGATAGACAATTTTGAGACAGATATTGGCGTTTCGAATTTGGAATTTTGCAATGTGAAACTTTATGTGGTAGAATTGGGAGAAACCATAAATTTCACCGTTTTAATCCTACTGTCATGAAATAGTGCTGATTATAAGAATCGCTGATATTAGTGGATCTGTTTTTGTATAAACCTTGACCATGAAAGAGAAATTCTTATTCAGTGAGTTCGAACAATCTTAATGAAAAAAAAGAAGGAAAGAAACTGTTTGTTGGGAGGATTACGACTTGAGACTACCAAGGTTGATGTTATCACAGCGAATATTTTCGGCATGAGGTGTGAGTCCACTCGCGTCTCGGGTTGATGAATCAGTGTTGACCTTCGCTGAAGCCAGCAACCGCACATTTCTACTTCTTGCACGTATTTCTATAAAGGAGGGGAGATAAGTGGTGGGTGTAACTACCTCGCCAGTTCGGCCTTCTACTGTGTAAGGCTTAGAATATCACTCGCCAGTGCAAATGCGGTTATGGCCAAGGCTAACTTGTGGCTAACTTATTTATTAGTATTTCAAGGATCCACTGGATACTGCAGGGAGTAGGGCACTTTGTCAAAGGCGTTCCAGCGTCAACATTTTTTCATGTGTGTTACAGATATAGTCTATTGCATTTTCTTCACACTTTTTCCTAAATATGTCTTATATCACTAGCGTTTTATACTTATGTAAACATTAAAGTACCTTATTTTTGGTTCAATTTAACTTTTATTTAATTTTATCTATTAATTTAATTATTTTTAATTTATAACCAATACGAATAAAGACAGTGACAAAATAGGAAAGCTGGTAATGCCTAGAAAGAAATATTTCTTATGCAAAAATATCATTAAATTGGGTGTGCAGAAATGCGGTGCGGTGGCCTTCTGATGTAATTATCTAAGTTTTCTTTATAAGGTGGAGGAATATACTGGAAGTAAACTTTAGCAGGGCTTCAGAACGGTGTGACGTAACAGCGAATGGAGTACGATTGAAATTTTTTTCTATCATGGTATCCGCAAAAGTCCAATTAAAATCTAAAAACAATGGAAGTAAATATTTTCGACATTTTTCGAAGTAACTGTGGTGACGTCGATTGCAAAAATTAGTTGCAAATATTTACAAAATTTTATTTTGTAAAAAATGTCGATTTAATCAAAATGTTTTCTTGCGATGAGTGCCCCAAAGCAGTCACTACGTAATTATATATCTGTTCGCGTGCAAATAGAGATTAACTTTCATTATTTTATTTTAACCTTATAGTGTCAATAAATAAATCTATACGCTAACAACATACTGATTTTCTGTAAAGTTTATTTGTAAAATTTTGGTCCAGTAAATTATGACATGTAGTCAAACATATTTTTAGTATCCTATTTTCAAATGTATTTGCTACAAGAAATAAAATCAAAACCCACATTATATATTTAATTTTAATTAAAAATGTTATTCGCCTCTTCTTTGCTGTTCATTGGGCTGAAATTTTATACGAAGTCACATATACAGAATGGGGCTGAATTTAACCGATAAACTTCATGAGATGATTACGAATGCAAATTATAGAGACATTTTTTCATAAACTGTATATGAAGGGGGAAATAAACCCTTGAATAAAGAGTTTATAAACTGAATTTTTTCAAAATGTTGGAAACGAAGTGATATTGAATCACAACTTTCCGAACGTTGATTTATGTTATCGGTATATTTAACCTAAGAGCAAACGTCTATTAACACCTCCCACCGTAATAAAAATAACATGGGGTGGCCGTTCCATTAACGCACAGAACATTTTTACCGTCAAGAATTAAGAACTGTTATGCTGGTTTATTAACCAGTACGACCTAAGTAACCAAAAATAGCATCTTGTTGCCTCAGGATACGCCGTTTTCGGGTAAAACGGAAACAAAACTGTAAGGTGTTTGCGATAAAGTGAGCACTATTAGAAAAAGTCGCTGCTCATACCTGCATATATTTTAACGGGCGCACTGAAGGACATGGGCTTGCTCCTAAGAAAGTTGGTAAATATGGATGGAAAGTAATTCCATACCTTAACGTCGTATAAAAAGTATTAGGTAACCATTTGGGGTAACTTAAATTATTATTTTAATTTTCTGATATTTTACTGCATCAAGTGTAAAAATGAGCAGATTTGTAAAATATTTAATTTTTAATAATTTCTCAGTTTCACTTGACCGACGCATGAATAAAGTGATCAGGTTCACGGCAATGTTAATTTTACATAACGCAGAAGAACACACAACGAGCATACAAGTTGATCTTAAGCAGGGTTTTCGAAAGTTCTCAGTTTAACGTGAGCAGCATACACCAATACTTCCTGCAGCGAATCAGATACTGCCTGCCGCCGGAAACAAATATACAGCTTCAGTATTATAATCTTATTAACGCATGGGACATGTTGTTAACAGTATGTGTTAAAAATGTCCTCCACCAACGTCTGTGCAGTGAGCATAGCAGCATACATTTAGACGCATGAACACGTGTAGTATTGACTACGTATCACATGTAAATTTTACACGAAAATTTTGTGTATTGAGCAGTTGGGACATGAGGACCATTTTTGTCAACTAGCTTATACTCCATGTGTGATAAAATCATATTAATATAGTATTATATCAATTTTATAAATATCACTATTTATGTCAATTTCAACCATAAAAGTTTGTGATAAATAGATGCACAAAATCAATTATAAAATCAATTTCCTACATTATTATTACAATTTTCTTACACACAATTATTGTGAACATTATGACGATATTCCATGACGAAGATTTTCTTGCAAATTCTGCTTTCTGAAGAATCCAGAATGGATATTCGCTTAAATTTTGTTAAAAAATACTGACTATTTTAGTCGATTATTTTTTTTAAATTTGAAAAGTATATTTTAGTAAAATATTTAATAATATTGCAAATTATATACATTCATCTTTCATATACAGCATAAATTGCACTTTTTTTGACCATTTTTATGGTGTCTGTACTAAATTATTTATACGTTCTTCACG
Source organism: Dryococelus australis (assembly GCA_029891345.1). Classification (NCBI taxonomy): domain Eukaryota; kingdom Metazoa; phylum Arthropoda; class Insecta; order Phasmatodea; family Phasmatidae; genus Dryococelus; species Dryococelus australis. The sequence goes on from CM056995.1 coordinate 257,174,520, forward strand.
TTGTATAGTCAGGTGCAGTGCTCCATAAGCAGTTGCTATACTTCAGGCTCAAGCATTCACAATTCCTGACGGTAAAATAATTGTATACTTGTAGAGGGTGGCCACCCCTATTAATTTCATTACGGTGGGAGGTATTAACGAGAGTTAGCTGTTACGTTGAAGATCCGAACAACATAAAACGATGTTCAGAGAAATGTAACTTTAATTTCACTTCGTTTCCGATATTTCGCAGAAACACAGTTAAGAAAACTCTATTTCCCAGGGCTCACGTCTTTCTTAATATTCAGTTTTTCTAGAAAGTGTCCCGAAATTTCCAAACCTTTCATTGGCTGAATCTCCCGCGCCTATTTTTCAATTTCTATGCAACCCGCAACTATTATATAGGCTGTTCACGGTAAAATGAGCACTTTTGAAGGCCCTGCTTACGATATACTTGTATGTACGTTGTGTATTATTCCGCCTTATGTAATATAAACATTGTCATGGGCCTCGTCACTTTATTCATGCGTCGGTCAAGTGAAACTGTGAATTTATTATAAAAGCAAATATTTAACAAATCTGCTCATTTTTTACACTTCGTTGCATTAAAAATCACAGGAAGCTATAGAAATGAATTAAGTTATCAATAATGGTTACCTAACACATTTTATTCGAGGTTAACAGTACTAGGGTCATGCCGATCCTAGATCAAAAGAGATGCCGCCTTTAGTAGTCGGATTATCGATATGATGATTGATTGGATTAATTCTTAATCCAAGCTTTAATCCGAACAAATTTATTAATCAGATCTTAATCCGATAAAATGTGATCAAAGAACGTTTTCCCATCAAACTTGTTTGCTCGAATTTCTTTTATGTGATTTTTTTTATGTTTATGTATATTGTGTATGGTTTAGTGCAAAGGTGTGCTAAGGCACTTTATTTATATTTTTTATTTTTGGGTGGGGAGTGGCATGGTAGATGTTCACCCTCGGATTTCTAGTGTTGTACTGAGGTGGACTTGTGCTGGGGAAGGAGTGTACATAGGTATTGTGTAATATATTAATTTTTATGGTATCTCGTCTGACAGAAGACTGAGGGCTAAAACATGTCTGCTTCGAGTGACGTCTGGCAAGCGACTGAGGTTATGGCGGAAATAGCTACTGAAAATCAATTAAATGAAAAGGGCAGTGATTGTACAAAACCGTCCTGTATGCTTGGAATATAATGTACGACAGACTAAATTACACGAAGGATTCATAGAATCGTAAATACAAATTTCAAACGGATCCCAGCTATCCTGTAAGAAATCAAGTCACGAGTTCTACCTACAATGAAGCAAAAAAATGTCCCTATCAATATATAATTTAATACAGAATAATTTGCGGGACTTGAATTATTCCGCATTATTACTGAGCACAACAACAACTAATTCAAAACACATAGGAATATATAAATTAATGAAACCACACAAGCACCTTTCCCAAAACACGTCTGTTTGGCTGTGAGGTTGGTGAAGCACTGACTGCAGGGTATGACGTGCGCCAACTTATAAGCTGTTAGAGACGTCCGTTTCGAGCGCTGTTTGGCAGGCGACTGAGCTATAAATACGCGAAAAGTCAGAAATGAACGAAAAGAGAGGTGAATACAAAACTTCATGAATGGATAAAAATTATGTTTAGGGCACACATACTTGATGAGACAACAAGCTTTAAAAATACATTTCCCTTCTAAATAAATTTTCACATAAAATTGAAAACTCGCTTACCACCTGCAGCAATCCTGATGTAATATTCTAACTTAATGTCAAAGATGGAAGCACATTTACACAAACTTACTAATGAAGTGATACAAAGCCAATACGGTTTCCAATTTCCCTGCCAAGCTATTATTAACGACATCCAATTTAAGCACCTCATCAGCTCTCTCTCTCTCTCTCTCTCTCTCTCTCTCTCTCTCTCTCTCTCTCTCTCTCTCTCTCTCTCTCTCTCTCTCTCTCTCTCTCTCTCTCTCTCTCTCTCTCTCTCTCTCTCTCTCTCTCTCTCTCTACGACCCTCAATCTGAAAGCTGCAAAAGGAGGAATAACCCCTGCCCTTTGTCATGAAAACCATGTGGAAAAACTTTGCAGTCTCGCTCGCAACGAATACTTTCTGGCAAAAATATAACTTAAGAAATCAATCACCTTAGAAAAAAATATATATTTGTCCCCTAAGCATGAATAGTCGCAGATGTGAACGGTGTTGTGTGGAGCATCCGACAGGCAGCTAGAATCTGGAGGCATCTCGCGCGACGATTTAGGGATAGCACCCACAGCGCTACCGAGGTTTCGATCCAGCTTACAACGATCACACAACCTGCTTAGGACTCCGCACTGACGCCGTACTTCGCCTGGCTGGTACAGCTACCCGCGACGCTTGCTAAGGTGCTTTCTTCTTCTATCTGGCCACACCTCGCTCACAGTCTTCGTAGCAATATTTGTAGAAATATTTTTGGGTGTTAATAGTTTTATAGTTTTTTTCCTTTTATAAGCGTTTATCGTGTCAAGTGTGTTTCTGAGGTCGGTCTACAAGAACTCGTAGGATTTCAAATACCGTTGAATTTCCGAAGGTGTTCTCCCGGGACTTAACGGAATTTGTATTAAAAATAATTTATTTTCAGCAAATATTCTCACCCTAGGCAAGTGGGTTATTTATTTTTCCCAGGAAATTTAAATTGTTTATTAATTATTTAAACGTGGCATTGGGGTAAGTTTTTCATTATCTATGTTTACTTCTGTTTTTTTTTTTTAATTTCATTCCAATTTTTCCCTTTTACATTTGAGAGCCAAGGTAGATGTGGATGATGTACGTGTATGTCCAGTACGCTATTGTGTCTGGTTAAAATTTAATTATGTATAACTCACAAATTCGTAGGGAAATAGGATATATTTTTGACGTCGTTTTAGGTATAATTCAAAATGCGAGTTTGGAAATCTTTATTTGCCCATGTTAACTGGAAGTGTTAAATTGTTCCGTGCTAAATCTTAATTATGTGAGATTCCCGTTTATAGATGCCCTCATGATTATAGAGAGATGTCTTCCATATGATACCAGTCTCACTAAACTTAAACACAAATTTTATTGTTTGTTAAAAAGTGAATTATTTTTAATGATACGGAAATTTATTCACAGCGGTAAACTACACTACATTTATTTCCTTTTAATATTATAACTCCTGAAAAATTGTTTAAGTTAAAAGTCATTTAGAATGTGATTATTCATGTTTAGGCAGCTTTCGGCCTGATGGTTGTAGAGAGAGAGAGAGAGAGAGAGAGAGAGAACGAGAGAGAGAGGAACGGAGAATGAGTGAGATAGGACTACAGCTACCTGTCTGCGTGTTCCCTAACTGCATTTCGGCCAGTTCTTGTCCACCCAGGAGGTTGTGTGTCCTATACACGCAGAGGACTGGGTTCCGGAGATGGAATCTAATTGTACTTTCATATCCTCCATAACATAAAATACGATAGGAGTTAGAATATTTTTACATGTGTTTATACAATAATTTATGTTTATAACCATCAATCATTGTTTCAAGTGCATTTCTCTACTAGAGTTATCTACGGGATTCGCTAAGCTTTCACTGCGATAGGTTTTCAACGACAGTTGTGCTAAAATTATTTCGGATCGATAAACTGTTTTGTATTTGGACATTTACGTAACTTAGTGTTGGTTTCATCGTTTTTCTTCGACGAAGAGTCTGGAGTGTTTCATTAAAGGCATTTGGTTAGTAATCGTACATTTATTCATTTTGTGATAAATTTATATGCGATTTTTCTTCCGAGTCGTTCGCCTAGATCGTGATTAGGTAGTATTTGTACATTTTCTCACAAATTATGTGCAATAATTAAATAGTGGGACTTGTTAAAATATATTCGTTTGCAGTAAACGTTCAAAACGGTTGAAACTCTCGCTTGCGAACATTTTTCAAATGGACATAAAAGCTTGGAATTTCTTAAATCCGCTGGCTGCGTCCAAGCTTTGGGATGGAGAGAGAGCGGATAGGATCGAGCGCTCTCATCTCAGTTTCTCGTCAAACCTCGCTCTGTACACATGTATACCTATCCACATTCTTCGTAATATATGTTTCGATAGTTTATTAACTTTTAACAAAACGTTTCGTATGGGGAAAAATTGCTTGTGTGAATTCCGTTTCTGAAATTCCATCTACGATTTTTATAAAGACTTTCGGTTTTTCGTACGCTATGCGATGTGAGACTTGCTAAGCTTGCTGCGCTAGGCCTTAACGAAGTTGTTTTAAAATTATTTTATTCTTAGAAATAGGGTAATTTTTTCAGTGTTTGTTTGTCCGTTGTCGAATTGAGAGGCGATGACTTATGCAATGTGCTATTGAGATTAGCTTCCATTTGAATTATAAACCAGTGAATTCGTCAACAGAACATTTTTATCGATTTGCAAAGTATTTCAATTAGAAATTTTTTTTATAGTTTCCTTTTGTGCTAGTCAATTAGTTACGTTTCGGTGTTGAGAGCAGATGAAGTGCTTAAATTGGATGTCGTTAATAATAGCTTGGCAGGGAAATCTGATACCTTATTGGCTTTGTATCACCACATTAATATGTTTGTGTAAATATGCTTCCATCTTGGGCATTAAGTTAGGATATTACATCAGGATTGTTGCGGGCGGTAAGCAACTTTTCAAGTTGATGTGGAAATTTTTTGTACTGAAATATTTTTCAAAATCTTGTTTCATCTAGTACGTGCATCGTAAACATAATTTTTATCCATACGCGTAGTTGTGTGTTCACCTCTCTTTTTGTTTTTTTCTGACTTTTCGCGTATCTATAGCTCAGTCGCCTGCCAACTGGTGCTTGGAACAGACGTCTCTAACAGCTTATAAGTTGGCGCACGTCATACACTGCAGTCATTGTGAACCGCGGGTTTGCTGGTCTGACTGGTGGGCTGTCTGCGTTACGTCCTGCCCAGAGGTCAGGGCGTCCTGACCTCTGGGCTATGTGTTCTTTGCGGTCTGGTGAGGGAAACTTTCTCAGCCCGCAGAGAGATACAAATGCTGCAACCGTCTGGGTGGTATAAGGGCCCTCACAAGGGCCCGAGCACACCCCCGCTCTGAGCTTCGGCAATGATTAGAAATGGCGGACTGCAGTCATTGCTTCACCAACCTCACAGCCGAGCAGACGTGTTTTGGGAGAGGTGCTTGTACAGTTTCATTTATTTATTTATTCCTATGTGTTTTGAATTTGTTGTTGTTGTGCTCAGTAATAATGCGGAATAATTCAAGTCCCGTAATTTATTCTGTATTAAAGTATAAATTGATAGGGACATTTTTTTTGGCTTCATTGTAGGTAGAACACGTGACTTGATTTCTTACAGGATAGCTGGGGTCCGTTTGAAATTTGTATTAGCGATTCGATTAATCCTTCATGTAATTTAGTCTGTTAAAAATTATATTACTAGCACATACAGAAAGGGTTTGTAAAATCACCTCTCTTTGCATTTAATTGATTTTCAGTAGCTATCTCCACCATAACCTCAGTCGCCTGCTAGACGCCGATCGAAGCAGATGTGTCTTAGTCCTCAGTTGCTTGTCAGACGAAATACCATAAAAATTAATATATTACACAATACCCCTTCCCCAACACAAGCCCACCTCAGTACAACACCAGAAATTCGAGGGTGAACATCTACCATGCCATTCCCCACCCAAAAATATGAAATAAGTAAAGAGCCTCAGCACACTTTTGCACCAAACTCTAAACAATATACACAAAATTTAAAAAAATATCATCAAAGGAACTTGATCAAAAAGTTTGATGGAAAAACTTTGACCAAATTTTATCGGACTAAGATCGGATTTAAAAAAAATTGATCGGACTAAGATCGAATTACGAACATTCCAAACAATCAAATCTGTAATCCGATTAATAAAGGCAGCATCCCCTTTGATCTAGAATCAGCACGCCCTTACTACTTTTGCTAAACTTTAATAATCCCTACCATAGTAAAATGTCTAAAGGACTAGGGGCATACAGCAATGGTTCATACAGTACAAAGCTTCAGGATAAAAACTGTTGATATTTTTTACGAATAGCAGCGTAAAGACACAATGCATATGCAAAATGATATATATTTTATAAATTTAAAATTTAATAAGATGAAATATTATGATTTTAAAATTCGAGCCGAATTTGACTTTTTTAAATCTCTTGTTAGACAATTTTGTACAAAATTTAATTTTTCCTACAAAATGAATATATTTCAGTATTATAGAGTTGTAGAAAATATCATTGTGTTATTTTTAACACAACTATTTTGGCATGCTTAGTGATTTCGTTTTTCAACTCTTATATTTTGTAAAATGTTATTAATTTTAAAATTTAAAAAATTACTGCACATGATAGTTACCAGCATTCAAATATTTTGTCAATAAATCAAACCCAAACAAACAACTTTGTTTAGTTCAAATAATGTTTTGATTTCATTTTTCCATAATTCGCACACTGAGAGACATTTACATAACCCTTAGGAGATATTACGTATATATGTATATATATAATTTATATTCAATTAATATAATAACATAATAAATTATAAAAGTAATCCTTGTCGATTAGAAAACAAAAAAAAATACGAATACAAGAACCACAAATATAACCATAGATAAGAATGTAGATATAAACAAACACAGAGGACACAGAACGACGAAAAAATGATTACACAAAAATATTTACAAGTCTTCACGATGTTTCGGGTTCTGGAATCTGTCCCCTTATTAAGGTGACAAAATGGACTCTCTAATAACAATCCCAGTAGACTTTTTCCTGACTATTATTTCATTGTGGTTTTTGTTCACTTTTTTGTGTTTTTTGTTTGTATTGTTCACTGCATTTACTGATATTGTTTTGTAACTGTTTTTTTGTGTTCACTTGTGTGATGTCTTGGTTTTCGTCATTGTGTTGTATTTTCTTTTGGTTTGCATTTGTTGTCTGTCATGTTTTGTAACAATAAGTTGTTCATCGGTCTTTTTGTCATTTTATTTATACAGATTCTCGTTTTCTATGGACAAGAAAACTGCTTTTCCTATTTGTATGTCTGTGGTATTGTGAAAATGTTTTTCGTTTTTTGTATTTCTGAGTTCTGTATGTTTGCGATTTTTATTTATTCTCAAAGTTGTCAATGAACACAGTCGAATCAAACCATCATAATAACATGAACTCATCGTCGCCATTAAGTTTCAAAGATAAAATGTTTGATCATGTTTGCGAACTGAATAGATTTGCCTGATTACATTACTGTAACTGAATGCAAATAATAGGAAATCCTAACAGCAGTTGGATTATGTATTTTCTGGTGCAAGGAGGGGGGGGGGGCTGGGCTGAGGTGCTAAGGTGCCATCTTCCATCTTGGTTGTTATCACATCCGAGGTTTGTGCTCGGCGATAATGTTGAATTTTGTCACGGCCGACAGTTCAAACTTGCCTATTTTGCCCAAAATTAACTTTAGAAATTATTTATTTTGCCCCAATATCACCTTTTCCCCCCCCCAAAAATTTCCAAAAATTGGTAAAATATACCGATCGAGTCTTCAAATGAGCAAAGTGAATTCTATGTCCCTCCATGTACGAGCCCCATATCCCTTACAGCCGCAAGGTGAATTCGAGGCTCTGCGCCAGGTCCAGAGGATCAGGCAGGTGAGCTGTATTATCCCTCTCCCACAACAACCATCCTGCACGCCCCATACAAATCGTCCATGCTGGCCGACCATATGAACCGACCATACCAGCAGACATATGAACCATACATATGGACGAACCATACTGCCAGTCATACAAACCATCCATGTCAGCGAGCCATATGATCCAACCATAGAAGGAAACCATAAGAACCATCGCTGCGAGACAACCAACCAGGCCAACAGCCCAGCAGGACCGACTCGGAATACCAGCGAACAATACGAACTGTCCATACCAGCCATACCACACATCCATACAAACCTACCATAGCATCCATACCAGCTGACCATACGAACTGTACATATCAACCAACCTTACAAACCACCCATACTTGCCACCCATACGGATCGAAAATTCAAGCCACACAAATTATACAAACCATCCATTCGAACCACCCATACCATCCAGCCATATAAACACAGCATACCAAATGGCTGTTCTGAGCGCCCAGACCAAACAACACTGATGGATCAACCACTCATACCAGGCAGCCATACGAATCATCCATGCCATATGACCACTTGAACCAACAATGCCAGCTGACTATGCGAACCAACCATACCAGCAATGCATATTTGTTAACCATACAGCCAGAAACTATGATCCGATCATGCCAGCCGACCATACAAACTGTCCGTAAAACTGACCAAACGGCCAACCATCCAAACTGTCAATACAGACCGACCATACAAAGCGGCCATATAAACAAGACCATAAGAGCAATTAGGCATACCAATGGAAAAGACCAACCATACAAACAGTTCATATGAGCCAACCATACCAGCTAAACATACCAATTGCCCATACCAGCCAACCATACGAACTGACCATACCAGCCAACCATATCAACTGATCACACCAATCAATCGTATCACCCATCCATACGAATGGACAATATTAACCAACCATACTAATAAGCCACACAAGCCAACCATACCAGCTGACCACATAAACAACCCATTACAACAAAAATTACAAGTCGACCATACTAGCCAGCCATAGTAACTTGCCATACCAAACAGCCATACAAAATAACCATAACCAGGTTACCATACGAACCAACTGCATGAGATTATCATATAATCCAACAATGTCAGGTAAAAATACAAACCGACCATGTCGGTCAACTATACCAGCAAACCATATGAACCAATCATTCCAAAGAACTATTCCAGCTAATATATTGACATCAATATGAACCAAACCAATCATACTGACCAGCCGACCAAACTTACAGAAATTCCAATGCTAGCTGACCATACCAGCCATTCAGGCCAACAGACTGACCAAACCAACCAACCATACTTACAGACTAACCATTTCTATCTGACTAAACCAAAAGACCATACCTGCCATCCAGAACAGCCAACCATGCCGGCCAATCATACTGGCCAATGACTGACTCCACCCAAGACAGACTTCATTCAAGATAGGCACCTACTTAGATTAACTCCTGCCAAACTGACTACAACAGTGCAATCTAAGAAATTATTCGGAAATTTACCAGAACAGTGTATACACTTATTAAGAAAGTGGGAAATGGTAATTTTTCCTCTATACATTCATTGTAGTTTTCCTGCATTTGCTCAGGAAACAGTCAATCTGTAGAAAAGTTCCCAACTTTGTATAGTAGCGATGCTAAACAGTCCTATATCTGCAGCTTAATGTGTGGAATTGTTTCCGTGCAGTGCATAGTTTGAAAACGTCCATTACAGTTTAGAAAGTTTACCAGAATGTTTTTTTACAGTGTGAACAAGACCAATCAGAACTGAGCATACCAACCATCTTTACCAAAGACGGTTACGACTAATCTGGAGAGAAGTCACCTATCACATATCTCGTTGCTGTCTTCTTCATGCAAAACTTCACAAAACATCGTAAAACATATTACCCACTGCGAACATGCTGCAAATCGAGTGGTGAATATCGAAAAATTACGCTAAGCTAGTAGTGAATAGTGTCATGAACCAACATGTGTGCTACGCAACATCCCTCAAAGTGCGTTATGATATGAAGAGTGTCAAAAGCATGTCGCAAGCCACATCATGAAGGAATGCCCGAGCTATGTGTGACAAGGGTTGGTTGGCCAATGAGTGAATAACTTCTCTACCACCAAAAAACCTTTCCAACACATGGGTGAAGATGGAGACAAAGCTTCAATATTCAGCTTCATCGGGGATGGGGTGTGAGAGGGGAGATGTATAAGTTGGAAAGGGGTGATGAGGGGAAGGGGGATATGACCGCTCACATGCCTGATCTGTTCGAACTGGCTCGGGGCCTAGAATCTGCTTTACTGCTAGAAGTACTGTGCGGCTCATATATTGAGAAGCCTCGAACTAACTTAGTTCATTTGAGTACTCTACTGGTACATTCTCCCATTTTAGATTTTTTTTTTTTTTTTTTTTTTGAAAAAGGGAAATTTTGGGGGGAAATCAACAATTTCTGAAGTAATTTTTGGCTAAAACAGGCAATTTCGAACTGCTGGCCATGACGCGATACAACATGGCTGCCGAGTACGACTGCCGGTTTTGACATCAACAAAGATAGCTGGCGACACCTCAAACTCCAGCCCTTGCCTCAGGTAGGTATGGCATAACAACTTGTCGACAGAAAAGTCACTAGAGGCCGCCTTACCTCAGAACATGAATAATCCTACTACTCCTAACCTCAAAAATATGCGCTAATTAACATTTATAATAGCTTCCAAAATTGATTATGAACGAATTGGAAATTCCCGTCAATTTAAGTCATACTCCATAGATGTGCTAATCGAAGAGCAACACAGTGTAAAAGTCAGGCTGATGTATTTATACTGACAGTTTACTTCGTAAGTAGTTTGGAGCCAATGTAACAGTGTAGACAGCAAAAACATATATGAAATGAAGTCCTGTATCCCGTGTGACTGCAGCCTTTTATGCTTGTGAACAATTCGTTCAATGGTGGTCACTGAGAAATGTTACTGAGATAAAATTTCATCGGAAAATTCAGTGTGTACTATGTTAGGAACATTAATTAATGTTACGTTCTTACGTGTCTCATTTTCCGCCTTTCGCTTGTTTAAAAAATTTGCAGATTAAAAAGTGTTCCTCGAAACTTTTCTAATTACCGTCTCACTGCCCCCGTCCCCTCCAACCACGGGATACAAGTGAAGATTTCCCTACTCTAATAACTTGCCTGTAGCCATGCCGCAAAATACTGATCACTGGTGAGTGTATTTTATTGTTATTTATTTTATTTTTACTTTAATTTTTAACATATTGACATGAAATTCTTGCGAATTAGGTGACATGCTAACTGCATTTTGCAAAAACTATCATTATAGATAAAGTCAACTTCTTGGTAACCAGGTGTCAAACTCATCGATAATCGTGAATTGGTATAAAGAAAAGAACATTTGATTGATGAAGTTATTGCGTCTCTTTTGGACCGGCACAACGCTACTTCATTTTTACTGGTATTTTTAAAGGTCCAACTTTTACTGGAGGAGTATTGAGCTGAGATATCTGGAGGGTGTTTATAAACTAAGTATTCAGCACTCACAAGTGTTAAGTGAGTGAGATAGGGTTGGAGCAGCAACGGAATGCAAGTGCGGAGGACCAACGTCCACCACATTTCCCACATGCAAAAAGTGGGCGTGAACCCATAGGGAATCAAATTCGGATCGCCTTGGTGGGAAGCCAGTGAGCTACTCTAGCAACACCCCTTATTGATGGAAGGGTAATCTAAATTAGGGGGAGAGAGAATGAAGGGGGTAGCTTGCATGCTAAACCAAATTATATATAAACAATGCCCACGTATATGTAGCCTATAAAATGCTCGCGCTTTTAAGTGAACCGTTTTGAAATCAACTTAGAAAAATATACCTGCTCCTATTTCCTATTATTTCAAAGAACATACTCGCATGCTTCCAGTAAAGTTGGATGCGATGTAAAAAATGGTGATCGTAGTTCTAACTTCGTATTAAACATTTGTGTTTTGAAATCATTTGACACTAGTTTCATGTATTCATAAAATAAAAAAATTGGAATACCTGTGACATATTTATTAAATTCGTAAATGTTTGATTGTTTGATTTGAGTAATGCAGTTCGGGAACCAAACTGCATTCCAAGAACGTTTATGTTTTTGTAGATATAAAAAAAAAAAAATTCAGAATATCATTCAACATTTTAATTCTCTCAACAAGTTATTTTTATTATTTTTTCCACGTAAAAAGTAAATTGTGTAGTCAGATTTACTCTCAATATCTGCAATAATATATGCACATTAACTTTTTAAAAAAAAATCTGATGATTTAACCATGGAATGTAAGATAATATACGATAAAATTGGCCCTGTTTTACCAAATGAAAAAAAAATAAACAGAACCGGTAAAAGGAATAATACCTAATAGTGGAAATAATGATGCATGAGTTTATAACAAATGAATCACTGGAAAGGGCAGGGAGACGATTAAAATATGCTTATATATAACTTGATGAATTAGGTTTTTGAGTAGCCTTCCTACACCATCACTATCGGATATTCGTAAATAAACTGTGGAAAATAAGAAATGTCTAACATATTCCCTTATATGCGGTTCTGATTCCGGTAATCCATTGCACAAAATATACAGCTATAGTCCATTCATTCTTACTTCCAACTTTTCCCAAACGCTGCTAGAGTTACACTTTCAGATTGTTCCACCATATCATGCAAGAGCACAGCTTAACCAAGGCTATAAAATTACACTTAAGGGACAACGAACTCCATTCGTGCTCGCTCACTTTAATACGATTTTAGATGAGAACCATTTTTTACTTCAGATTACCAACATACCAATTGCCTTCCTATTTTTATCCGTTTCAATTAAAATAATACATTATGATTTAAAAATAAAAGAAGAAGTAAAAAAAAAATTATTATCAAGGCTTCTGGGTTTGAGCCGTATCGTGGATTTTTTCTCCAACGTTTCGGCAGTCGTTGAAGCGGCCATCATCAGGGAACAAGGACAGTCGAAGGAAGAAGTCTTTATATATTCTGATTTCTGGAGGGTGTTTCCTGATTGGCTGGGCTCTTCGGTCAATCGGTCATGATTGGCTGAGGTGGTTGGCCAATCCTTGTGCGGGTGTAGTCTCTACCCTGACTGGCTGGATTCTCTGGCCAATTGCAGTCTGTCTTCCTCCTGATTAGCCGAGGTCGTCGGCCAATCCTGGCGAGTCTGTGTTCTCTGCTCTCGCATCACAGAATTTCAGGTCGTCTATGAAGAGATTTGCCCATATTTTATTTAACTTGTTACCATTAAAACATCCGAATAACTCGTCATACATGTGGTAAGTTTTCGAAGGTTCGATACAAAATTTGTGACGATACTATGAATGGACTGTAGGAGAATTTACATTCGTGCTACACATACTCGATGGTAATTAAAAACGCGAAACGCGTCGCCATAAAAAAAAACAACTACACGTCGCTCCGGGGTTGTTTTGTAGCAAGGGGGGAGAAAACGGTGCTGAAAACGGGCGCACATTCATTATCGGTCATAAATCGAGGTCGCAGCGAGGATTAGTTTTCCCACGCGAGTCTCTCTCCAGGAGGATGGGGGGGGGTTTTAGGGGGGGGGACGAGTGGCTTGGAATTTCATTAGAGCGGGCAGGACTGCAACACGTGCCGATGAGGCGTGATTTACGTGTTTCCGTTATTGGAGCTATGGAACTCGCAGAAGGAGGGAGGGGTAGCTGGGGAGCACCACGTGTGGATTTGTGTTGGGACGAATGACCGTAGCCATTCGGGCCCGATTTGACACCACGGACTAAAAGATGAGGCGGGCTGACTTACGTATTCCGAGCATGGCTCCAACATTGGCTTACAATTTATCGTTATTGCTGTCAAAATAATGTGATAATACAGTGACGTGACGTTTGTTTGTACTGGATGTCTCAAAATGATTACCCCGATTTCAAGTAATTCTATATTAGTAAAGGAGAGAGGAGTGATAGGTAGGTAGGTAGTTGGGCTGAACGTCTCGTCGACAGTGAGGTCATTAGAGACGGTCCAAGTTGCGCAGGGAAGAGGGATCAGGGAAGGAATGAGATGGAATCGGCCATGGCCTTTGTTAGACACCCGTTCTAGCATTCGTCTGGAGTGATTTCGGAAAACCACGGAAAACCGAAGTCAGGATGGCCGGACCGGGAATCGAACCCGGGTCCTCCCTAATGCGAGTCCAGTGAGTTACCACTGCGGCACCTCACTCGGGAAGGAGGAGTGGAGAGAGATCGGAGCTACTCTTAACGAGGTCTGGAGTGTCGATGAGGGTGAAATGAGATGAGAATGGAGCAACGCCAGAATTAAAAGGGCGGGGAAAAAACGGGATATCCCCGAGAAAACCCGCTGACCAGCAGCATCGTCCGGCACGATTCCCACTTGCGAAAGTACGGGAGGGGCCCAGCCGGGAATTGAACCCGGCTCGCATTGGTGGGAGATGGGCAGTCTAACCGCTCAGCCACCGCGGCCTCTATTGGTAATGAATACTGATACCGGCAGACGTCTGGGCATGCGAGTTCCCTCGTACTCCCTAGACAGTGGCTCGGCACGGACCGGTCTGTAGCAGAGCGGCAAGACAGCGGCCCGGCGGTATACGTTCGGACATAGAAACATTGGACAAAACCGGACACGGAGAAGTTTGACTAGCGACAACAGATAAAAGTGCTCTTGTGACAGTGTGTGCTGGATGATATCGTTACCGTCTGCGTGAGCTGTTTGACAGAAGTCAATTGCGTTTCTGTTATTGAGTGCAAATGCTCTGTTAAAATATGCATCAGTATCGAATTAAAGTCACCTTAGATGAAAGCAACAACGTTGGAGATGGAATATATTCTGTGGTCTGATGCTTCAGCAGCTTACTTGTTTCGGTTACACATTTACATAACATGAAGGCAAAATAAATGTATTACAAACTCTTTAACCTTGTGGTGGTATGGGTGGGGGGTATAAATTTTGGATGTGAAGATGTATGGCGCGGCGTAAGAAATATCTCGACGAGAATGCATTACTCAGACAATATTCGTTCACATAATATGCCAACATTTGAGGGGTTTGAGACAGCACAATGTCAAACCAACGTAAACACATTTTACAGCACAGCAGTGTTACGTCTAACAAAAATACAAAATCATGCCAATGATAACACACAAAGTCGTACAGAGCTGTCATCTGTCTAGCCAATGCCGTATGTAATTCCCTAATATATTCTTAGTTGTTGCCACGACCTTTGTAATGGTATAGATTTCTTTAATTGTGTCTTGTATTACTCTCTTGTAGAAATCAGTCGCAATACAACCTTTAGTTTTGGGGCTGCCAATAAATTTGTAATAAAGAATTACACATATAAAAAATATTTTAATATAATAATTTTACATTAAATTAAACACGAATATTTACAATACTCGGTGCTATACAATAAGACAAAATAGAACTGACAAAAGAGAAAAACTAATTGGTTCTTATATTTATATTCCAACGAAAAAATGGATGTATGAAGGTCAAGATCAACTATACATTTTGTAAATCAACGTTCAAAACTCTTCAACTAATAACTGCATTTAATTTAGATCAAATATAGGCAAGCGAATCCCAACCGACATGGCAGCAAATCAAACAATGTGGAACAATCACTTAATATATTACGTACAATGTAACTTACAAATTATCTTCCAATGAATAAGCAGTCTTTTGTTCATTTTAAATAAGTTCATATTACCACTGACAGTGTTCTGGTTGACCTATTGGCTGCCCTATGTGGCGCAGTCGGTAGAGTGTTGAGCGTGAGTGGCTCCGGTTTCGAATAAATCAAAATCTCACAATTGCAATTGTTATAGGATTATATTTCACTTTACTTCAAGCTTATGAATAGTTAGAAGCAACTTTCACAATTAGAGATTCAATTTATGCGTCAAGATTTTTTTATAGCTACAGGCTTCCACGGTCTTCATGTAATAATTGACACTATATTTTTAATTGTATGCTTATTACGACAATTAAACTTCCATTTTAAAAAAAACCCATCATGTAGGGTTTGAGGCTGCTGCTTGATACTGACATTTTGTTGCTGTAGTTTAACTATTCTTGTATATTTCAATCTATTGATGAGGAAATTTACTTATTTAATATAATAGTATATTTAACTGCCAATTAAAAAGTCACCCTCTCATAGGAAACATCATAGATTATCTTTTATACTATATCCAAAACAAATAAGCTACAACTTGAAATCGGACATGCACCTTCTTAAACAAATGCATGTGAACTTATCTTTAACCCCAACACACACATTTACTTAACGATAGGGTTAGTTGCGAATCTGTTTGTCTAGTAATTTGGCAGGTATATCATTTTAACCTTTTAAGGTTTTAGTTTTTAATGATTTTCAAATAGGACTACATATTTGAACATGTTTTGTTTCATAATCGATAACTTATTTTCTCTTGGTTAACGTTGCATTTGGAATAACATTTACTGGCATAAATCATATCCGAAAGTTTATTACGGATTGTTAAGTTAGTACAAACAATTATTGTACCATAAAGGCTACAGAAACATTTTTGCAGCGATTACACCGTGCTGCCGAAGCCAGCAATATTTAGAAAGAACATCTTTACACGTGGCATTACTTTCGCACATGATTCGGAATTCTAGAAATAATACCTAAACCGACATGGTAACTAAAACCTTTTTATATAATCTCTAAATGATTTACTATGATTTGCGTGGGCTTTATAATTTTAACACCTAGGCGTATGTAGACCACAATTTCACATGAATTATACCGTTAAACGTGGCAAAAATGCTGACACGCAGATTAATTGGGTGAAATTTGTAAAATAAATTGACATTACACTGTATAGTGTAATATGCCATAGTAGCGGCATTGTTTAGTTTTTATTATTTTATTTATTATTTTATAAGCTTTGTGTGTAGGTTTTCTTTATACCGTGGGACCGTCCACCCCCATTATCGCGACATAAAACTATAAACCGTTTCTATAGTTCCAAATGAAATGCATTGGCCAAAAATTACCGTTTAGTTATACTTTGTTAAAATGTACGCAGAAATGAATTTACGTGAAACTGCACAGCGTGTTACAAACTACGTAGTATTTCAGTTGTATCATTTTTATTTTATATGTGGTCGTTCATGAATAACGCGGGCAAGTGCACTTTTGTAACATTGGGGTTAATTTTCCGTGCCTCTACAGTAGTAGGAGCTGGAAAGTTCTAACTCAAAGGGGATGCTGCTTTTATTAATCGGTTTAACCTTTTGATATCAAAAAGGGTAATCATTAATCCGATTTTATTCCGATCAAAAATTGGTAATCCAATTTAATCTGGTGAAATATTTTCGGTTAATCCTTAACCCGATCTTATCCGATCGATTGATTGACCCAATTAATTTAATTTATTTAATCAATCAAAAATATTCGTTTAATAAGTGTATAGTTGTACTTAATTATTTTCTTTCTTTATTTTTGTGGGTTGCGGAGCAGCTGTGGTACGTCCTCACCCTTGGAGCTCTGGCACTCGACTAAAGTGCGGCATGTTGGGGACAGGGTATATATGTGGCGAGTTTTGTGCACGAGTGACATAAGTATTTTTTGAATGGAATATTGCTTGTAGATGGTAGGTAGGTGATTTTTTTTATTAATTAAACAGAAAGAGACGTATAGTTAACACACGAGATAAATCATTTCAGCGAGTTCTACATATGAATAAATCACATGCATCGAATCGCAAGTTTCAAAAGAACACAACAATGTGAATAACATCTGGTGTCGACAAGTGTTAAACAATCACAATTACGTGAGTCTCCAGTATGAAATTAAATAACAAATCAAAAAAAGTCCCTATAAATTTAACTGTAGTCTTCCTAATCACAAGATATATGAGAAAATTATACTACTTGATGCCTCTTACACATACCTGACATTATTTTAGAACACACTCATCTTTCTGTGAGACTGGTGAGGAACTTCTGAAACAGAATCCACATGTAATAATAAATTTATTTATTAACACGCATAAAAAATAAAATGTTTAATATATGTCCATTCGCTCAGGAGGTCGCTGTAGCACTGACTTGAATACATGACTTACGTCAACTTATAAGCTGTGTTGAGAGCAAACATAACCTATGTTTGATTATAGACTGAGATGGAAAACTCGAAAATTTTTATGAAAATACACAACTGCTAACGAACACCGATACATGAAGATGACTAAACACGTAATGAAATCGCACCAGCAGCACCCCCAAAACACAACTGTTCACCTCGGAGGCTGGTGAATGAATGAAGTGAGCTTGTGTCCAGAGCCTGAGTATATATAGGTGGAGCATGTTCGGAAACTGACAGGCAACTGAGTGAAAATTAATGCAAAATCTCTGAATACAACTGACTAAACGATTTACACACTACTCATACACATCCTGGATTATATCTAGAAAAAAAGGTATCCCTACCAAGTTAGTATTAACAATGTGCAATTTAAGCAGCAAAATGCGCAGACAAAGATTTAGCACTTCCAGTTAACACAGACAAATAAAGATTTCCATACTCGCATTTTGAATTTAAAACAGAAACAATAGTGTGTGTCTCCCTCTCATTTGTACACATACCTTAAGTATTTTAAAAACACAGCCGTCCACCTCAGAGGCTGCTGAATGAATGAGCGAGCTTACGTCGAGAGCCTGACTATATATGTGGAGCACGGCTGAGTTGAAATTTACGAGAAAGACTCTGAATACACTATTCGTCCTACAACAGACAACAAAATGATAATTTTCTAACGAAAGTTTCACTATTGTAAGAATAATTCATCTTTAACACAAATTATTTCTGTCGAAGTATAGGGATACTCGGATGATATGAAGAAGGATTTAATCCCGCAACACTTTATAGAAATGTACTATACATTATTAAAAATAACGTATATACCACAAATTTTCTCCATTATGTCTGTGAAATTCACGACACTAGTTACCGAAACGACAGTTGAAAATCATACCAAGTTTCGTCTACGAACTCAGAAACGGGGTTTACACGAAAAAAAAATTTTGTTTCCCGATAAAATTAATTTTTTTTATATTTAAATGAGAATCGCGGCTAGCACTCTCTGAAGCCCGCTGGCCGGCATGCCTGGTGAAGTTCACTGTCGCGTCATGAAGTCCGCCGCTGATCGCCGTGCCCAGTGAAGTTGGAAGAGCTGATGTTTATGTGTATCCTAGACAAGTGTTGTTGTGAAACTACCATGGCAGCAGAGTGTGAGAACTGTTCACATCGCTCGTCACTGCACCTGCTACCCCCACCCCTAGGATGACTTTGTGCGAAAAGACTGTTTCTATCCAAGGTCATGCAGCCCCCTCCCCTCCAGCACAGAGTTAATTTTCCAAGGGCTGCTCTGTCTATGTTTTTCTGTTGGCTGGAGAACTTGCCGGTCCAAAACCCCACACTTCCACTGTCGATTCAAGGCCACGAACCACCACCCTCCTCTCTTCACCACCAGCCCAGATCGTATCTTTTGTCCAACTACAACTTCAGGAACACTCCACCTGAAAGACACCCCTCAAGACACCAAGTTAGATTCTTCCAAAAATGTATTTGTTTGCAAAACTGCACTTTGCCCTTGAATTGTTAACTCTCCCGAAAATCTGCCCTGTCCTGTTCTATGAGAGGAATAGTTATTCCCCCACCCACCCCTTCCCCTGACTCCTCATACCTGGAGCTGGTCAACAGCCTTCAAAACTTTGTGCGCAGGGGATGTTTAAAAAAAGTCTCACATTTAGACTCTCAAGTGTTTAAACGATTATTTCCATCCAATAAATATCTATGAAATTGTGCTGTAAAAATTAATCCTTTAACATTAATAACTAGATTGAAAATAATAGCAGTAGATATGTGACTGTACCAACAGAACTGTAATTTATTGTTTCCTATTAACTTTCACTAGTGCAATAAATTATTTTTGTACACCTCTTCAACCAAATCCAGCATAGCGAATTGAAAAACTTTTATAGATCTTTGAAAAAATTTTCCCAAAGGTAATTTAATTTATTTCATTGTTATTATTACCAAATTGCTATGAAGGAAATTAAATTATAACATTTCTTTTCTATCACCAAAACACAACCTTGTGTGAATGCTTGTCTAAGCCCATAACTGTTATTTAAGTTAAAGTTACATTAAATTACTGTTAGGAATATCAAACTATATTTACTCATATCTCTCTCGTTCTTCTAACCTCTCTACAGCATTCTATACAATTGTTAACACACAATCAATATTCCCTTTCCTTTGTAATAGGCAGCAGTTATGGAGAACTTTACACTGTCTATGCATAGAATTAATTTAAGAAAAAAAATCTAATTTAAGAATTAAAAAAAGTTGGGAATATTTTTAAAGAAATGTATAATTAAATTGATTTAAACATGCAGGACTATCACTCGAACATTAATAAAATTAAACAATAATCCAATCAACAAGCAGATTGATCGCATAATAATTACTACTTTCATTACCAATCTACAGATTTGTTAATAAAATAAAATTCAAATATAATTTAAAAGTCATTTATTTAGTATCATAATCTTACAATAATTGTATTACAATGTTTTGAGATCTTGATTTTTAACCCAGGAGTAGTGTGCTTTTGAGAAACCCCTCCATAAAACCAAGGATATATTTCTTCCTTTTAAAGATTTTACCGATCAAATATTCATTTGGAGAACTGACTTTTTGCAGTTCATGTTCGTAAAATCCACCTTTTATTGGTTCTCCATCATGGGTTTCTAGGTTATAAACTCTGGGCTGTGTTTCTCCTATTGAAATAATTTTAAATATTTCATAAGACCAATTAACCATAAATTATTTTTAAAGATTCCTTTCTGCTTCGAGATAGATATAAAAATGCCAACTTCGAAATTTGATTTTCTTTCGTCGATGACATTAACATTATTATAAATAGTTTTCGCTAAACTATTATCTGTAATGTCCTTGGGCGCCATCTTAATAGTTTTATGATAACTGGAATCATCAAATTTAACTATTTCAGGCAAAACGTAAACCCATTTGTAAGTCCCCCTCGATGCGAAATGTTTATATATTGTCTGCATTAAGATCCGAATACATTGCGTAGTGATTAATACCATATTCAGTCATTAGTTTCCAGAATGGTGTGGGAAAAAATTCGGTTCCTCTATCGATTTGGAGCGAATTTGACTTTCTCTCTTTCAAAACGATCTTCATTACATTGGTAACCCATTTCCCAGTATTGTTTTTGAAAGGTATAGCCCAGCCATACTCTGAATAATCGTCTTTTATGGTTAAAATATTCTTGTATCCCTTATTGTATTTGGAAAGCTATGTCATTTCATAAAAATCGGCCTAAAATGATTATTTAAACCATGAGTTATAACTCTTCTTCTAGGATATCTTATCCTTGCAGGAGCGTGAAGCTCTTAGGAAATATTACTAAATTTCATTTGTAATATAACTATCTTCTTTCAGCTTTTCAATAATATAAACAAGTTCGTTTGTATGGGAATTATTCCTAGACTCCCTCGAAACGATGAGAAGTTTTAATCAATCGACCGATTCACAAGAATTGTTCCAATATACAGGATAAAAATGATCACCATCTTCATCTTTATATATTCCTCTTACAACAATGTCATTTATTAAATGTATGTTCTGGTGGTTTTTGTCTCCTGAGCGAATGTTAGCATTCGTTCGACGAATAAGTTCTTTATATTTCTGCAAATCAGTATCAGAATATCCATTTGGAAATTTTTTTAACAGTAACTCTAACAATCCTTGACTCACATCAGTTACATAATCACCAATTTTAATATTATTGTCAGGCAGAAATGTTATTACCGAATCTCCCAGGAATCAGACGTTGTCATGTCGATAAACACCAAATGTCGTATCGCGTGTAGACAAAGATTGTTTTATAGGCTGTTCACGGTAAAGTGAGCACTTTTTAAGGCCCTTATAAATTTTTCATTTCATCCAATTTCCACCTCTCTTCTGCTTCTTAATATAAACATTGCAATGTGACCAATAAACAGAGTGTATATATTTCATCACCATCAAAATTTAATACGTGAGGCTGCAATAATATATATATATTTATTAGCGGTTGCTTTCCATTGGGAAAGCCTTAAAAAGTGATCACTTTATCGTGAACAGCCTATAAAGCTAAAAATAACGATGTGTTAAATGAGAAAGGGGTTGCTTTTTAATCTTCATTGTTAAAGATTCTCCTTAAGATTTAATTTCCATAAGCTATTTCATTGGACTTATTCAACACAGAATGCAATGTATCCATTCTACTCGTAGTAGGTTTAAATATTTTTCGTTTAAAACATCCCTCTCCATATGAGCTCGTTTGGCTTGTAAATATTTTTCTTTCACAGCAGATATAACGTTATCTAATTCTGACGCAGAGGCAGATATGTTTTGATAATATTACATTAAATTCAAACTATTTATATTTGAATTAAGTCATTGCTTTTTCGAATTGCTGTAGTAGGTCGACTAATTGTCACACCAGATCGAGTAGTTTGTGCTGTTTTAATCTTATCGATTTGACTTAAAACAGCATCTAATTTAGTTACAGTTTTGGGTTTCAAATCATTAATAAAATAATTTATTCTTGTTTCCAAATCATTATTTGTTTTCTCAAATTTGTTTGCGTAACTAAACCAAATTTTTATTAATGAATCCGTTGTTTAGATAATTCGTTATTTGTTCCATTCGTGTTTCAAGTTTATGTAAGTTGTGTTGTAAAAACTATGTTTGTCATATCAAAAAAGTCTTTACTAAATCAATTTAAAAGTTCTCCTATTCTAAAATCATTACTCTGCAAATCATTGCTAGTGTTGGTTAAAATTTTTGCAATTATGCTCGTGTTTTTATAAACATTACCATTCAAATCCACTAACTATATTAATTTCTCTTGAATATCGTTTGATTGCGATTTAAATACGTTTAGCGTAATAGTGTTTAAGTCTTCCACATAACGAGTATTTACCACATTGCTATCTTTCACAGCCATACCCATATTACGTAATATATGTCAGTTTAAATTACATCGCGATTTTTGGTTAAACCACTATTATAATGATTACGTTTTATACCGCTATGTGTAAACTTTGAAATACTCATTGTTCTTCGCCTGGAAGTAGAAAACTGTCATAGCCAGACCTATATCTACCTCTATATAGGCGTTTTAAAAAAAAAAACTGTAGTTGTCTTTCCCAACAGTAAAAAGACATATCTTTAAATTTTGTAAATGTCATATCGACTAAAACATCATCATTGTAAACATGAAGATTCGTATTACCCATTTTAAATACAACTGCCATATTTGCATTATCGCGCAAATTATGTTTTGGTATACGTGCGTATCTTTGCGATAGATAAAAACAATCAATGTTTGAATGTCGACCAAAACTAAAATATTGTTTTATTTCACCCTGCGGTTCAACCAAACGTCGTCAAAAATAAATACGGAATTGGGTAATACTGCATTCGGAGGCACTATATCTTCTTTATTTGTGAAAGGGAAATATCTCATTCCATCAATTAACGACAAAGTGGTCGCTAATCATTGGAATTTCTCTTGTTGTATTGTTTTAGAAAACACATATACGTTTTTTAAATTTAAGACCATTTGGATGTTCCAACAACGACATAATAACGCACGTTTTTCCACATGAAGAAGGACCCCGCTTATTATACATTGTATGTTTTATGGTAAAAGAATGCACTGTCCCTGTTCAATTACGTTTTCTTTCGTATTTACAATTACCGGAAGATGTACATTTTGTTTTATAACCTTCATTTCTGCACAATTACACAGTATTACATAACGTACTAACATAAAACTATTAATGTATGTCTATCTATAGGTTGGTGTTCAGTTGAAAACAATGGTTCGAACTAAATGTATCAAAAAAGGACGCAGTGTCTTGAATACATTGACTAATAAATTATCATTTGAATTGCATTTACCGAAATACAATTGTTGCGGATCAGGTACTAACTAAACTTGCTCAACTTTAACACGGAATGATCCAGGAATAAACTCTTTGGATAATGTTTGTAAAGAACACGATAAAGTTTACACTTGGACAAACGATTTGAAAGTAAGACATATAGCATTTACAACTCTAGCCAATAAATCTGCAAATATAAGAAAGAATCCATCTACATCTACAGGCGAATAGCTTGGTACTTGGGTTGTTGATAAAGTTATGCGCGCGAAGGTGAAGAGAGGCATAGGCGTAAAATGTAAAACTAAAATAAAAACAAAGATAGTAGGAATCATTCTATTCTTATTTCAAGCATTAAAAGCTCTTGGATCAATCCTCGGAGGGGTTTTGGCAATTAGTAGAGCAATTATATGAAAAGGTAAAGGAATGTTTTTGAAACCCTATAAAGTCGAACAAGTAGGAAAAACTCCAAACGTCGAAGAAAGCCTAAAAAGTCCTAAATAGTCTTCCAGAACGTGCACTTACAAACAAAGATAATAATGTATTTGTAAAGAAACTGGATATCCCCTATTTCTGAGGTGTGTATATGAGAGATAATTTACCAAAGAAACTAAATCTTCGTGAATGTATGATAGTTAATTTAGATTCGATACAAAACGAAGGGACGCATTGGGTTGCATGAATTAATAAAGTAAATCAAGCATTGTATTATGACAGTTTCGGCAATTTACATCCTCCAATTGAAAAACACTATTATTTTAAAAAACGCGTAATTGAGGTACAATTACAAAATGTTACAATTACCAATACAATCAATTGTGGACATTTATGTTTACATTTTTTAACTGTAAACAGGCTATATAAGTAAGTTTAATAGTAAAACATAATAGTAATATGTCAATTACATTGATATTAAGAGTAAATTCGTCGCAATTGCGTGTGGTATTTCTCAGCTTAGGATTAGGAGTTAGTTGGAGAATGGCAAATAAGTCTAATCGAATTCGTTACTTACAACAGCATACCACACATTGATATGCATAACCAATCATTTACAGCTAATATTGGTAAAATAAAATTAAAAAAACCTGCAAGATTGTGATACCGGTCGGATCTTATGAGTTGGATGGGTTAGAAACATTCATTAAAGCGGCATTACCTGAAGATGTACATTTTCGATTACGTGGAAATCCAAATACGTTAACTAGTGCAATGTATAGTAACGTCGATATCATAAAAACAGGTTAATATATTATCTGTAAATGTATGTCGTATAAATGTTAATATTGTAGGCAGTTCATATTTGAATGGAGAACCGACATATGCAATACAAGAATTCACGAGTGTTGTTGCTCCAGGACATAAAATAATTGAAAAACTGAATACTTCGATATGTCTTCCAATAATAGTAAATCATGTTGATGAAATAGTTGTTACAATTGTAGATCAAGATGGTAAACGTATTAATTTTAGAAACGAATAAATTACCGTCCGTTTACATTTTTAAAAAGTTATATAACACAGTTGCATTCCGTTGCGCATTACAATATTAATAGGTATTGTGTGAAATAGTAAATTCAGACGTAAAGGAGGCCGTTCTTATAAGAACTATGTCTGTAAGGAATATATTTCGAAGAAAGAAAGTATAAAAAGACATAAATGCAAGCATAAAATGCTCACTTCAATTAAGTTACCCGTGAAGTTAACGCGAGGCAACGAATTGTACTTAAAAGAATTAGGATATACGGTTAATATAAATGAAAGACATACTTAATGTTGAAGACCCAATCAGTTATGAAAATGCAATCACCAATACGAAAATACATGTGTATGAACCATTCCGAGCAGGTCCGTATACGTTTCCTTCGGAAATAAGGATTTCAATACAAAATCACGATATTTACACATTATCGTGTATATAAATAGTGTTGAGCGCTGATGACGTGGTGAACGGGCTAGGTAGGACTCGTGGCACACGTCATATTATATTTTACTTTACTGCAGTGAGTCATATCAGCAAAGACATTTTATACGCTCTACAATAATACATATTTGCAATACTAGATGTCAGCCACTTTGCTCAAAACCCCAAATAATGGTAGCAGTGGGAATTCTGTATGTAACTTGACAAACATAACCCATCCTAACTGTCAGTGTAGCTGTTGGACATACATATAGCAGGGCACTTGAAGCACTTCCGCTGATGCCTTGAAAATGTGAAAATATTGTTTATGCTCTGGCACAGTGAACAAAAATATTTCCTTAAAAGTCGTTGTTTGCACGAATATGCGTACCTCAGTAAATAAATGTTCTCCACATACATTTTGCCACAAAAGGCAAAACCCAATTATCCAAGCCCATATACTTTTGCTTTAGTCATATTCAATGTATTCAATGAGAAAAAATTTTAGAATTGGTAAAGAAATATAATTTTTTGTTTGCCTGTGCAACCTCCTTCAGTGGTAGGAGAAAAGTGTGTAGTGGGTGTATAGTTTCATCTATTAGCTTTCAGTGTGTGAAATAAGTCCCATCTACTTTACACAATACAGCGCACTGACAGAATGAAGTGGTAGGTGCTTGTATCACTCCACTGTTTCTAGGCCTTGAACATTCAAAACAGCTCCAGGGACATAGGAGCATTAATTGGGCACAGAAATAAGTAGAGGATAATTACTCTTGTGTGCCAGGCATTGGGGTCTAGTGCTAACCTTGCTTGTACAATGTGTGTGTCTATATATATATATATATATATATATATATATATATATATATATATATATATATATATATATATATATGTATGTGTGTGTACATGTGTGTAAACTATTCTGCCACAGAGTTTAATACTCTACTATGGTGTTATTTGGAAAATCGTTAGGACTTTTATGGTAATAGTGCTACTCCCTTGTGAAATTTAGATGTGTCAACATTCAAAGAAAAAACAATTTAATTAAAACTATACAAAAACTTTCGCAGTTGCATGTAAATCTAGTACGTAATTTAAGATGCCACATATTTACATTGTATGTTCTGTGTGAGGGATTATTTACTGTATATATAAAGATGGTGGACAATAAATAACATTTCCATATAGTTAATTATATTTTTAATTATTAAAACACATTGAGCATGACGGCTACTGGTTTTTCTGGACCATTGGGGAACAAGGTTATATGGACAGGAACGTAGGTTATTTTACCAAGTCGGGCGCCAGCCTTCTCCAGAAAGCACTGATGGATGATGATGTCGTGAGTCGTGTGGTCGACCGCCCACGTGGTTATCCCCCAGACGCTCCGCTGTCTCTGACAATATTGCCAGTGCTGAAGAACTAAATCCAATATGCCTCGTCTAGTGGGGGCTCTAAGCATCCCCCAAGTGCTTACTCACTCCTGCCAGGTTGTTATAGGCCACCTTATACCTTAAATTCTCTCACATAATCTTTCAAGTATTTTACATTGGTTAAGCAGCCGCGAAGTGGCTGGTTAAAATAAACAAATGCCGTATTTCATGTTACGTTATTTATTCACAACTTTTCCCAAACTGGGCACTTACATTATTGACCGCCATTCGCGCCAGGCGGGCTCTAAAACTGCACAAAATGGCTAAAGGCCTACATGGTTAATAATGCAACTTACGCTCCAGCCGTGTACAAACGCACCGGGGTTGTGGGGTGGCGCACGCTTCAGGTTACTAATGCTATTAAATGATCCGATACAAAAGTTACAGGACAGAAATTAAGATGATTGGTAACACAAATTATGAAGGCCCGGAGCGGCGCGGCACGGCGGCCACCCCCAAGAGAAAGATCAGACGCTACTAAACAAGGGGCTGGCCCGGAGCTCGTTGGTTAGCCGAGACTCCCGCTTAAAAAATCACGTGACTGTGATATTACAATAAATAATGACAATGAATGGAATGGTGCAAATGACGGCGGAGCTGATGAAATGTGATAACATAAAAACCCTTTCTTATAAATATAAAATTATATTATTAAAAATATAAAATTATAAGCAACCGTATGATCTACTCTGTTGCCGTAGCAACCTTGCTTCAATTTGCATACTCATTTAAAGTGGTGTGTGGCTACTCGGGATTGATCCCGCATGCAACTTATTACGTCAACATGTTTAAAAATGCTGTGCATTTAATTTACTAACACAATTGCTATACAAAAACACTGATTAATGAATCATAACAAGAAAGTGAGGTTATCCAACATGTTACGGTAGCTGGTTCACATGTTTAGCTCAAAATACTGGGAAAAGTCCAGTATTTCTACTGACTGTACTGGAATAATAATTATAAAATAAGAATGGGCGCGCGTGTAAGGTAAGTGATTATTCTAAAAATATACAATATTATTCTTAATGTTGCGCCGTAAAAATATTCTAAGTGTGTCAGCTATTACTGAAATTGGCATCTGTGCACGAAGTGCACGAACATGTCACCCCTGAATTTAAGTAAACAAACCACCATAAAATTAACAAAACACTGTAAGGCTAGCACCGTAAAATACTTATGTCAATTTGGGAAGGAGCATATTGGAACAGAATAATACACATGACACCAAAACACTCATGTAAACAGCAACAACAACATAACCCTGAACTTTAATACTAAAATATTCAGAATATACACTGGCAAAAGAAACACGTGAACACATTATGTAAATATTAAAGGCCGGGCTACAATTGATTTAGCACAGAAAACAGCACAGACACAGAAAGAAGAACACATGTATTAGCACGATACTTGCTACAATCACGCACACCATACGCACAGAAAAACCGCACAGGGGAAGCGCACATAAAGTAGAGTTATGTCCTATAATTCCTGTGCATGTGCGCCATGCGCCGTGCATGGCCAATCAAAAAGTCGATACCACCGAGTTCATGTGACGATGAAAATGGCGACAAAAGTAGTTAATTTGACTAGTACTTGAAAAGTTTGGTGCCATATAAAGAGAAGTTTGTTTTGATTGAAATTTTTGTTGTACAGTCAATATATGTTAAGAAAAACGGTATAACGTATTATATTTGTACAAATTACGACACGAGCAGCAAAAGTAAACAGAGATATCAACAGTATTTTTTCATTCCAATGTGTGACCAACACAAGCATGCGCAATTTATCGAACATCGCTTCCTTTCATTTTCACGGCTGTTTTCTGTAAACATCCGCTGTTTCTATGCATGTACGATTTTGATTGTAGCTTTCAGATTCGAGCTGTGCGTGTGTTCTGTGCTATCGCACGTGCTGTGAGTGTGCTAAATAAATTGTATCCCGGCCTTAACTCTCACTGTATTGGGGCAACCAATGCACGGTATGGAACATCGCTCGTAGCACGCTTGACATAACGAAGCACTGCGTGGAGTAATAATACACAGCATAAAACACTGCATATAATAATTAAAAAGTCCCTTTTGAAAAATAACACAACACTTATTTATACGAAACCAGCACATGGACACACACACAGATACACAGGCTGCTGCATGCTGGTGCCCTCTCGTGACGATGTGGTGAGGTGCAGTGGCTTCCAAGTGCGGCGTTGTGAACGGTCCAGGGCTGATTCACGTCAAGCACTGCACATAACTCCGTGGATTTGTTATTTTAGTTACCTATGTAATCCTATCCCTGCTCCAAATTTCCATTATTAATATTCATCAATTTGTAAGTTGCGTATTTAAAAGGCAGAGTTAACACAAACAGCACATGTATATTTAATTTTTGTCGGAAAAAAAGCATTCAGCATCTGAATGGTGTTAGTCGAGTAGATTCTAATTACTTAAATTTTAAAACTTCGTTTTTTAACCTCTCGAGAATAAACATGCCGTGAATGCTACCCGGCAATAACCTTAAAAAAACCACATATAAAACTTTTTTTCCTGCAAATAATCTACTTTATTAATAATTGAGCACTACATGATTAATAACTACTTAAATTAAGCATATCTATCACTCAATAATCATTAAAAACCATAAGTTTAGTTATATTACACTAGGTGGTTATTTTTGGCAATGCATGTCTGCTGTTCGTTTTGATCTTGGCACTTACTATTCCTGAAACAGACTTTGAAATAAGAAGATCGATACATCATGGAAGTGTCGACTCTTGTCTCCTTCCTTGCTCTGTGACAGTGATAGCAAAATGATTGAACCATTTTTGTAGGAGTGAACACCAGTTAAAAATTGAAGTAATGCTTATAATAATGTACAAATTCAGAGTATTACAAATATTTAAGATATATATTTAAAAACTTAACAATTGAAGAGTTTTTTTTATGTTAGAAAGAAGTTATTTTTAAACTAGATACATTTTGAAAATCTTCACATAATTTGTAAATTAAGACGTATATAATTATATAATTTATGTATAAGTACAAGAAAAACTAAATATTGATATTAACAAATAAAACTCATTATATTTAGCGCTATCTAACAATAGTAATGCAACTATTTATACTGTAAAAGATTTACATATTATTTTTGATAAGCGAAATTGTGTGGGAAATGAAAATATAATCGTTTATGTAGCGTTACAGCTCCATAAATTCATTCACTTAACTTGTACGTGTAAAAATGAAGCCCCGTACGAATTGAAATCATTAAATTTTAATCTTAATCTTAGGAAGGATTTACAACAGCCCATCGCATCCGTCCGTCAAACATTCGTCGGTTTCCCAGGCCCAGCCGAATGATTAAACCATGGAGTTAGGAGTATACAGATGGCATGTTGTGACGTAGCTGAAGCCGCTGGCGATAGGCGTTTTTAGTATGGACGCTCTAGCCGCCATCTTGCTGCATCCGAAACTTTGTGTTTACTTTAGAATGACGTGAAAAAGATTACTTTCAAAGCATCTGGTGAAGAACAAAGATGATGATAAATAAATATATATTACAATCCACGTGTAAAGTTTCACTAGTTTATTATTGGCTTGTGTTGTCCAATAAAATAATTTGCTTATAAAACTACCGATTATGAGTGTCTGATACCGCGGCAATTATATTCAAATTCCTAGCACTGACAATGACTCGAGAGTTTTGTTTCCAATATGACTTTATCTCCTTTCTACATAATTGTCAATATAGAAAATGGTTTTTGGTAGATAAATTTAAATCCGATTTCAGTTATTCCCTCTGGCGGCATGTGGTGGCGTGGAAATGGGTTGGATGGGATTTGGAAGGCGGTAAAGTATGAGGTCTGTGGAATGGTGGAATTACCCGACTAGGCACGAGGCGTCGTCAAGGCGACGCCATTATGGTGGGTGATGCTGTAGCACGATGACTCTCCATGACCTCAGGATTGTGGGCCGTACGCCCGGACGAAAACTTCCGTGGAAATGTTGAAGTCTGCCTTTCCACAGTCAAGGCTAAAGAGATACTATTGTTTGGTGTCAACTAAACGGTAGTCCAATGACTGATTACACGCCATGCTGATGCAGTGACGTTTTCCCCGCAAACTGCTAAGTACGATGACGTCTCGCGATGTGGATTATCAGCAGGGCCGGATTTCCCACATTGCCGCTTGTAGGCCCATGAAACAGTGCTGCTCCCTCCCCAACGTGTTATATTTTTTAGTTTCTTCTTCAATTATTAGTTTATAATCCAAAGCAATGAGACCAGGTGCATCGTCATGATTTAAATAACTTCATTGAAGTTATGTAATTAACTTAAGGAATGTAAAGATTGAACAAGTATTACTTAAAGAGAAGGTAAATTTTGAGTTATAAAATCAACATATTTTAAACTCTACAATTTACATTTCTAAGTTGAACGTATTCTTTTTAGGCGTTTCTTCTAGTCTTCCTGTTAACAAAGTCATTGATGTTGCATGCAGTATCACACTCTATCTCTTTCCCTCTCTATTATATATACTGTAACGGTGCTGGAAAATACCACCATACCGACTTCAATATTTTATTCCACCTAACCAGCTATCTGCCACCTGAGAATGCTCAGCTACCAGGGTTATGAAGATGGCGAGCGAGGAGCTGATAGGCAATGTGTCTGCCTTGCTTGACTTCGGATTCAGCACTGCGTGGCGTCCCGGATGACTCCTTCCCCCCTTCCCCGCAAACCCCCGCACCTCTTCGCTGGATCCAGCCCTTCATTGCACTTGGCTGTTGCTTGGCTACTCTGCGACACGGCGGCATACGTCATTAAGAGATTTAAATGAACTGATTGTTGTACTTCCTGCAAAACCTCCATACTGTTCTTTCATGCTCCTCCACGCCCTAGATCACTAAGTTTTGACTATATATAATGCGTTTTGATAACCAGCAAGACACACCGCACCGGACACGCGGCAGGAGGAGACACACACCACACTCACATTTAAAATGTGAAAGGGGAAGAACAAACAGAAGGCATTTTCCTGCCATGTTTTAATAGAGATATTTTGAACGGGCAAATTAAAAAAATTAAATTAATACAGGGCAAAACACAATTTTAAGCATTTATATGAAAGTTAAGTAATATTGCAATTTTCGGTAATGATTTTGTACTGATTTGTGGAAAAAGTGGTAAATTGTAATATATTTATACTCACGTGCCCCTATTGTCACCCTTTGCATTCTTGGAGCCTGTTTTCAGGCATAATTGTTTTTAACGAGTTATGTGGAACCTGTTTTCAGGCATGATTGTATTTAACCAGTCTTTATAAATTTTTATAGCATATTTTTGGGGCATTATATAAGAAAAAGAAAAAGAATTTAGCCCAATACAGGAAATAAAACTATATTTGTGGTTTGTTCATTTCTCACAATTTTGGGGGTAAAAATTCTACAGTATCAATGGGATTGGAAAAAACCTTTGTTTTTAAACTCTGCTAAACATCTTTTTAATTCTGCTGAATATCTAGAGCTTGGTATGACAGTTGGTGAGAGCTGTGGTCACTGCCACGGAGTTTGAGTTTCCTCCGGGTGCTCCTACTTCCGTGACAATACCTATAATAGCAAGTGCCATTTTCCCAATTATATCAATGTATGTAATGTCCAGGCTTCATATTCTTTCCTGACATGAGAATTTCTTCTATGCTATTCATACTGCATTTGGGGCTTGAACCACATTTACCTCACATACGGTAATAAATGGCCTCAAGAAATAAATATGCAGTTTATTCATTTTGAAACATTTACATTCAGTTGTTTTGCTGTCTTGTACAGAGTTAATTTAAAAATAGTTTTAAATCTCCTCCAAACATACATTACGACTGCCACAGAAATACAAAAATGAGAATGATCAAAATATCAATAAAATATGATTTTTATCTCCGCTCTCCTAACCGTCGTCTTGTTCCAAACCTAGGAAAGGTCTATGGACACAACAAAAGGAGCTTAATAATATTTTAAATTGCTGTGTAACATATTACTGCAATGAAAATGCATAGCGAGTATTATTTTATAGCAAGGAAAATATTTTAGTTTAAATTCACTATTTATAAAAGTACAACATTTCACAGCAGCAATATATATTAATAATTAATTTCTTATTTGGAGATAAATTCTTTTTAGCCTTCCTTTGAGTAAAGGAAGTGATAATGTCCTCGAAGTCCACATCCCACAACAACCTATTCGATGTTCAGTAGTACCACGCCAATAATCTGTCGTTTACCAAAGTTAATCGCAATCAAACTCAATTGCAAAAAAAAAAAGATCACACTGACGGTGACATTTCAGGCGCATGTCAGTCGTTACAGGCATAAAACATGGTAGTATGTATACAGAAAACAACAGAATATAATACCACACCAAGCATGTATTGCAGGGGACCAACTCTTGCAGGATGCACTTAATATGGAGCTGGACCACCTGTAGCATGGAGACAGGTGGTCATGGTGGGGCATGATGGCATACAGACGTAGAATGGAAGGAAGATCATGCCACAGGTGGTGCAACCGACCGTCCAAATCCGCCGTAGTTGCTTCTGGTCGAAGTTGCCATCTGATCTGGTATCAAAACTTCTCTACTGGTGAGAGGTCTAGGGACCTTTCTGACCAAAGAAGCATGTTGCCATCACAGGTGCAGGTCAGAGAGATTTGTGCTGTGTGAAGCCGAACATTATCCTGCTGAAAAATGGGGTTGTCGAGCACCACCAGGAAGGGAACACACATTGTGGCAGGATTTCCTGGACGTATGGCCGCGCCATCAAGGTTTCTTCACTCACCACAAGTGGGGAGCAGGAATTGTAGGTAATGGCGCCCCACTTAATGGCATCTCTCGTTGGTGCAGTGTGCCACTCTACAATAACGTTTTTTCACAGCATTAGCCAGGAAGCCTCCAGACTCTAATTCGGCAGTTATCTGCATACAGACGGAACCATGATTCATCACTGAACGCCATGCATAGCCTATCCGCTAGCTGTTCAGGTCGTAATGGTAAATGTCGTGAGATATGCTGTGATGACAGATCCTGCTCTGCTAGCCGCCTGGATATGGCAATGGTGAACATAAGCATATCCCCAGCTGCTTGAAACCTGTCGCATGATGAAACGATCATCCCTGCTGGTGGTCTGCCGGGGTCGACCCGCACATTTTCAGCAGGTGTGTGTACCTTCCTGATCCTACTTCATCCAGGACCTAGTCACAGTGTAAGTAGAATGGTTCAAGTGGCAAGCAATGAGTCGAAATGCCTAACCTGCCTCTTGTAGGACTATGGTGTGGCCTTTCTCAAACTCATCTAGCTGGGCAAAGGCTTGTTGAATGCATTGTTGGAGCATGATGCGTGTTGTTCACTGAACTTGGCTCTGTGATTGACACTTCTACTAAGGCCTTCTTCAGTGTTTTACATCTATGAAAGGCGGAGGGACATGTATGCCCCCTAGTGATACATACGTGAAAGCAAACCGAATTATACACAAACGGGACACTTGGACTATGACGACACTGTGTGTCAACAGACAGTACTCGTGCGATTTGATCGTAGTGATCAATTTTCGTTTTAAAAATAAGTGTAATATCTCACATGCTGTAGAAAAGGAGCGTTCGGCTGAACAGTTGGTCAAAAAAGCACCAAGTATTTTTCTGAGTGGATACACATAAAAAAATGCTTCTTGGTGTATAAATTTGCACGATTTAGTCATTTTGCCATTATATTAATCTTCATATGCTGTCGAAGTACTTGTAAAAAGGTCATAGCCGTTAAATATTTCTGTTTATCTTAAATTTGCAACAAAGTCTTACAGAAAGTTGTTGTTAATATCCAATTACTCTAAATATATGACCGAGCGAGGTGGCGCAGTGGTAACTCATTGGACTCACATTCAGGAGGACCTGTGTTCGATTCCTGGTCCGGCCATCCTGATTTATATTTTCCATGGTTTCCCAAAATCACTTCGGGCGAGTGCTGGGTTGAGTCACTAACAAAGACCATGGCCGACTCCTTCCCTAATTCCTCCTCCCTGCGCAACTTGCACCATCTCTAAAGACCTCGCTGTCGACGAGATGTCAAATCCAACTACCTTCTTACCTAAATATACTTTAACTGAATTTTGGTGCTAACGGCATTGAATAGTTATGCCCTTTTAAAGTTTCTTACCCGAATTTTAATAAGATAAATCATTTTGTAAAATAAAAGCATGGATCTGTTGATGACATAGCGGTGCTTAACAGTGTACTGCAACATTTGTTCAAATTAACTGCCAAGTGTAATAGTTTCAACTTTAATATCTCGCTGCATGTAGCATCTTCACATGCCATGGCCTGTGTCAGCATAATTAAAACATTTTAATCACTATTCACAAACTCGGCACCTTTATTTGTGTTGCAATAAATACATTTGTTAGGATTGAAAACAAACTAATATCACTCGTCAGCTGCTAGCAGAGAGAAACTTGAAAAACATGATAAATATAAACTGGATTCTGGCACTGGTGGGTACGCAGGCAACAAGGACTTTTATTTAAATCATATAAACAATGAACTCCCAAGCACTTATCAGTCACAGTAATTGGATTCGTTCTAAAATAGAGGTACATTTTATTCTAACACACAGCTATACAAAAAATAATAATTTAACATATTATTTTGCTATTTTGCCTGTCATGTTATGCCACCCCCTAAAAAGCGTGCTCTAGGTCTGGGCCTAGTTGGCCTAATGGGAAATCCAGCCCTGAATATCAGGGCTACCCACACGCCCATACTGATACAGTACAATTTCTCTGACACATGCTTATGTTGTCTTACTGAAAAATACTTGCACTGAATGCGGGTATTGTTAGGGCGCGTCCCTTAAACACCTTGGGGCGACCGAAATAACTTATGCACTGATGAGTTCTCGGGGTATTTATTCGGTTCAACTAACACTCCTCTTAGGGAGACACTTAACACATGCTGAAATGACGTAAACTGGTCATCGTGGTAACACTGTAAAACTTACTTGCATCATGCAGAAACTTACGGGAAACCAAATCTCCCCCGGGCGATGAAATCAAAGGGAAGTGAAGGTTGTGTACCGGGCAGCGAGAACGAAACAGTTACTGAATAATTATACTATTGTAGTGAAGTGATAAGTTCCAGAAATCTCCATGCCATCCTGTGCGCGGGAAATAAGGAGTTCGCGGACACACGCAACCACCATCCTGGACGTTAGACACTTATTGGACTCTCACCCTGGCGCGAGAGCGGACGAAGGTTGGCTTGCGCACCAAGGTGGGGACTACTTCCTGTATGACACATAAACTCCTGCTCGACCTGCTGAAAACAGCATACAATGGAAGGGAAAATACACATTTGCAGAGAACACAACACAACACTGCCAGAACAAAAGCAACAACAATAAAACTCTTTATTGACATAACAAATAACATATTTGACAGCCTAAACCATAAGCCCTTTACTCAGTGCATTGTAAGGTTCTCTTTTAATATCACTTTGCCTTGCGGAGTCCTGCTACTCTCTTGGACAGGCACCGTTTATACCGTCCCGGTGTGCCCTAATTTAACCTCGGACTCGTTGCGCACTACGAACACTCACTGCGCACTGCACATCTGCAGAGTGTGCATCCTTGCTGTGGTGGTGGTGTAGTGCTCGGCCAGACAAACCGTCTTAGGGAAGGGGAACATTGCATATGTAACCCCCCCACCCCCCTCCTTCCACAGCACGACCGTTTTTAGGCCGACAGATGCTACTGACAGCAGCTGCGCGCTCGTGGTGGCCTGCGTGACTGCAGGTGGTACCTCCTTCCCTGCTGCACTGCTGCTTGCTGCATCGTTTGCTGAGCTGTAGACGTCCCCCTCCTGTCAGGCATCTGTGTTGGCCTGTATTGGATGCACTGCCATGGCTGACGTATCCACCGGTGTGATCGGCGCTGGTGAAGCGAGCGCTCTGACCCACTGCCCTCGCTGACACTGACTTCACTCATGCTGTTGATCCTGCTCCCATGCGATGCTTGTTGCCTCCGAGACTGAACAACCCTTGCTACTCTCATCTTGCTTGCTGCCTCCTCCTATGAATACACTCCTTCCTGCCATGTTACTTCCGGAGCACCGACATCTGTTACTGAATCCGCCTTTACTGCCTCCTCCCTGCTTGCTACCTACAACGATGCCTGCACTGGTATAGGTGAGCGATTGCTCATAGGCGTCTCGCCTTTCATGCTGTCGGATCGAGCTTCCAAATGCTCCCTGCTGGGCGTGACACTGCCGGGTAACATGTGTACTCTGTCTTCCGCTGCTCTTGCACCCTCCTGAAGTGCTGATGCACTTTGTTGCTCGTTGTGTCCTCCAGGGAGCTCGTCGGCAGCGTCGCCATCGAGGGTCACATCATGTGGGTCACCTTCCTCCTCCTAGACATGCGGATCCTCTGTGGGTCCCTCCTCCTGAAGTATTGTGGCACCTCTCATTTCGCTATGCGCCATTTCCTGCCCGGCATGACCATCACCATCATGGGGCTGAGTGGCATCGGGAACGACCCCATCGTCTGCCATACCCGGAGTGATCCGGATGTCGTCCCGATGTACTCGCCCAAGCGAACTATATAAGTCGTGGTCCCATGCTTCTGAAATATGCGATGTGGGCCACTCCATCTTGTCGCAAGGCCGGCAGAAAATCTTTACGTGCTGCCGATTGCGGATGCATCCTGATGTACGCCTCATGTCCTGATTGCATTTCTGGCGGCGGTCTTGTGCTGACTGGCAGCCATATTGCAGCATACCTGATATGATGCTCCCTTACCTTTGTGTATGCATCCCCTGCGTTGTTGCTGCTGTATATCTCTGATGGACAGCTCGCTACTTTCTTTAATGCGCTGGCACTTTGTTTCTCCCAGTAATCGCATGTTGCGACCTAGGAGTATTTCCGTGGGTGATTTCCCTGTCGCGGCATTTACTCGCCTGCAGAGTGTGTGCAGGGCGGCTGGTAGGTGTTTGACCCATGCAGTACGTTGCTTCCCTACATAGAGACACAGCTGTGCCTTAATCACTTGATTACAGCACTCCATGGGGTTCACTCTCGGGTGATAAATTGCCATTGTTACGTGATGCACCACTCATCACGTACACAATTCCCTCCATTTTCTTCCAGCAATCTGAGTGCCATTATCGGTGAAAATGTTTTTCGGGAATCCCCATTGTGGGACAAATTGCTCATCTAACGCCCTTGCGATATAGCCTGCTCTCGCACTGCTTGCAGGATATGTCTCTATCCATTTCAAAAAATTGTCCATGACAACAATGAGAAATCACTTACCTCCTTTTGTTCTGGGATATGATCCCATCAAGTCAAAACATACCGTCTCGAATGGCTTACGCTGTTCCCGTGGTCTCTGCTGCTGCCTTCCGTCTGAGCAATGTGTTTTGAACAAATTGCACTTGTGGCACTTTTGCACGTTCTGTCTCGTGTTTCGTTTCAGGCTTGGCCAACAGAAATGTTCACGTACATTATGGGCAGTTTGTTCAATGCCTGGGTGTCCTGCCATGCTGCCACTATGTGAAAAGGCGAGTACTTGATCCCTTGCACACGTGGGGACATACACTCTCCATTTCCCTGGCTCTTGAACTGAGCTTGTCTCTAATCTGTCATTAGCCACGTGCCATCCCTCAACTTCCTGCTGCTTGCATTGTTTCATTTTAGCCTCTGTGAACAGACAGTTTCTCTGTGCCCGTGTTACCTCCTCGTACAAGTCACTTATAAGTTTCTCGCTATTGTTGACATCCATTTGTTGCACATAAACTTCGGTTACGTGATCACGTGCATTTGGCAGTAAAACGTCCTCCCACTCTGCGTCGTCTCTTACAATTACCTCATTGTTAGGGGCACATGACAATGTATCTGCTACCTCGTTTTCCTTGACAGGAACGTGATCGACCACAAAGTCATATACATGTAAGTGTAACTTCCATATCGTTAGTTTGCTCCTCGCCTCCTTCATACTATGCAACCAAACTATAAATCTGTTCAGTTCGCAGCATAAACCTTTGATATTCTTGGTAGGTGTGGTATCTCTTAACGGCCCACACAACCGCTAAGCATTCTCGCTCACTGACATCATAGCATCGCTCTGTTTATCCTAGCTTGGCGCTAGCAAAATAAATTACACGTTTCTCCCTGCTGTTGTCGATCTGGTACAGTACTGCGCCAATTCACTCTTGGCTTACATCCAAGATATAAATTTTTCTGTGTGTCATAACATGCGAGTATTGCACATGCCTGAAATTCACGTTTTATGCCAACAAAGGCCTTTTCTGCCTTCTTAGTCCATTGGAACCTCTTTTGCAGTGAAAGCAGGTCGGTTAATGGAGCGGTAATAACTGCAAAATTTGTGATATGTTCGTGCAATCAATTTACAATTCCAAAGAATTTATGGAGTTGTTTCCTCGGGCGTAGCTGTGGTTAGCGATCAATAGGGCTTATCTGCTCAGAGTTTGGCATATTTCCCTCATGATCGACCACATGGCCTAAAAAGTCGATGCTCGTTTTCCCCACGTGACATTTATCTACTGCGCACGTCTGACCGTTTATCACTAACCTCTCCAAAACTACTTCTAAATGATGTACATGTTTTTCCCAGCTGTTTGACCAAATTATTACATCATCAAGGTACGCAAGTGTATGCTCTCCGATAATTCCATTTAACACTCATACCATTATTGACTGGAAGATAGCGGGGGCGCATTTCAACCCAAACGGCATCGCACAGAATTGAAATCGCCGCCCATCCTGTGCCACGAATGCTGTTTTCTTGTGATCCTCTAATTTCACAGATACTTGCCAGTATCCACTCTTCAGATCTAGGGATGTTCAGACTTTTGCTTGGCCCAAGGAGCTTAACACATCTTTCACGCTAATCTAGGGCCGAGGCACACTACACGTGATTTGGTTCAAGGAGCGGAAGTCTACGCAAAACCTTCATGTGCATCTTTTTTTGGAGCTAGCATTATGGCCGAGTTATATGGGCTGCCAGATCGCTCTATTGCCTCGTCATTTAACATCTCCAGTGGCGTGTAGTGAGCATTTTTATAGGGTAAGCAATATAATGACCCCACATATTTGAGTATTATAGATAACATTTAGTTAAATGCCATTGAAATATGATACATTACACACTTTGCAATACAGTAAATGGTTGACATAAAACGGGCTGACACTATTTTCAATTTCTACTAACAAACTCAGCTTCCAACTTTGTTTACCCTTCACATGTATTTACTGTTTTATAATACCTAACATTGGTGATAAAACGGATACAAAATTAATGTAATAATAATTCAACTGAATATTATTTAGAGAGCATATCCCGAACACTTTCATCCAATATCCAAGGAAAAATTTAAGACTGGAGGACGCAATCAGAACGCCTGCATACCCTGCCTGTGTTGTTGCTTGCGAGTTCTATTCATCGCTAGTTGCTTCCGTTTGTGGAAGTAAAGACTAGATAGCAGCACTATGCATTTACACGAAAACTCTGTTTCTCGAATCGAAAATGGGAAACTTTGAATTAAATATGTTTATAGTTAAGGCGAAAACTATAAAGGGTCATATGTTTCCAATATGTATAGGGTAAGCATTGCTTACCTTGCGTGTAAGGAATAAACTCCACCGAACATCTCTTGAATTTGCCTCTTAATTGTACTTGTTTGATGGGGCAAGTATACCTGCGGATTGGTAAATACACGCCGGTCTTCAGTAAATGGAATTTCGGATTCAGCAACTGTAGTATGTTTTTTGGCATCATGCTTTCCAAACACATCTCTACGTTAATTTAAAACACGTTGAAATGTGGCCTGATGTTCTAGCGGGACCAGGTTGTCAAATTCCCCTAGATGTACCTCGGGTAAGCTACCTGTCGGATAGCTGTCTAAGTTGTACAAGGTCCTTATTTCCTTCGCGCCAAAATGTATACGCTGAGCTGCCGGTTCTACTATTGTGTTCTGCTCTGAAAGCCTAGAATTACATCCTCCCTTATCTCTGGAGTAACAATGATTGAAGTAATAGTTTCACTACCCCGTACTTTAACTGATACTGTTGCCTGGCCTATGGCGGTACTGCAATGTTTGTTTGTGGCTAATCGGATTATGTGGTTGGTGGGTGTTACATCCCGTTTATTTACAACATTTGGACATATTAAATTGTGCAATGCTGTGGTATCTATCAGAGCGCGACACCACTGAACGTTAATGGAGACCAAAATGTGCATGAACTGTGCTTTGCTACTACTGACCTTTGAATGAATGTTTGTTGTGGAGTCAAGTCCGGTGATTGTTGTTGTTCGGGCGGGGTATCGGAGGCGTCTGGCCCCTTGTCCCTGCAACTCATTTCCCTGCCTCTTTGCGCCTGCAGCCTCCTTGATCCGGTCCAGGTGTGGATTCTTGGGGCAGTTGTTTTGCCAGTGGTATTGCTCTGTAGGACAATACCGGCATGGCTGTCGGGTTGTTGGTTCAGATTCCACATCCTGTTCAAACTGCCGTTCCGATCTGTCGCACTTTTCCCGGATGTTTCTGACCAATCGAACTTGGTGCACTATGAGATTTCTGATCTTGCCTAAACACTTTTGTTGCATTATGCCCCGGAAAATGCTGCTGTTTTTGCTGCTGCTGTTCGCAGTATGGTCCGTCCCATGGCTCGTGTCACCATCGTGGAGCACTCGTGTCACGGTGAGGTAACTCGCGCGTGCATTCCAGTATAGTAGCTGCATGCATTACGTCCTCAAGGGTACCATTGAGAAGTGGTATCAAAGCTGCCCTGAATTCTGGTCTGGCGGTTTCGGCGACCATCTCCAGTACCTTTCGCTCTTTGCAAGCACAAATAAAAAGTTTAATCAGGTGGCTTTACCTGGTTATGAACGCCATGAGTGACTGGTCCGGTTGTTGTCCCTCCATGGTCAGCTTGCTGTGGGCCTGCAGGGATGGTTGGAATGGAAATGATGCACTGGTCATGGTTGGTGCAGGAAGGGCGGGTTTGTTTACCTCGGCCACATGTGTCAAGTGGGCGTGTGGCGTTTCCGTTCCTTGCTGTTTTGCCTCCGCACACAGTTGCGATCCTCCTCCAGCACTGGATGTGAGTGTACCTGCTATGTTGATTCCGTCCCGTGCGACCATGGCATTTGAACCATCATTGTTGACTGTAATTTGCATTCCGTGATCCTGCTGATCCAGCAGATTTACCGTGTTTGTTTGCAGTTCTTCTTCAACGAATGCGGTTTGCGTTCTGTTCGTGTCCTGCTGTTTGTTTGTTGTGTCACACCCCAGACAGGTGAACATAAGTCCCACTGCAGTATTCAACTCCCTTGAGTATAGACATCCTCGATGAAAGTTCGTAGATGCCTATTTTAGATCCTTGCGCAACTCAATAATTAGACTAAAATTCAAGCAATTTCAAGCCAAAGTCAAACAAATTTCTAATTTCCTGTAAAATCTTTCGAAGTGCAACTCAAAATCAATCAATTTTAAGATCAAAACCAAAATCAATTTTCAAGTTGTGTTCACTCTTTGTGTGGGGTTCTTTAAAGACTTATTTGCAAGCTAAATCATATTTTTGATGAAATTCCAAGAATATTCATCAAATTCTTGTGATATTTTTTACTAATTGATTTGGCTTGCAAATTTAGAGTAAATTTAGCCTTTTTTGACCAAAAATAGGCCTCATTCACAACCGAAAAGGACACTGATCAAAGAGTGAATGCAGCATGTTTTTTAAAAAAAGTGCGCTTGATTGAGAATGCAAATTTGGGCCAAATTAGCTAAATTTTGGGGATGCAATTGAAGAGATGAATCATGTTTTCAGAATAAATTGAAAAAAAGTTACTTGAAAGTCAGAAATTTGCTTCAGTTTTAGTCAAATCATTGAGTTGTGCTAGGATCTAAAATAGACATATACTGAATTTATAATATATGTTTACATATAAACACAAATGACCCATTTCAAAAAGTGCTCAAATAAAAGTGGCACAAATAAATAAAACAGTATCAAAGATGTTATGCTCAAACCTCCCCTACCTTTTTAAAAATGTATTCTGTCTTCTCAAAATCGCAACCTACTACACGAAGTATAAATTCATCGTTAATGTTTTGGTAGATTGTTAATTGTAAACTTCGTAGATTTCTATGAAATTTGTTAACTAAGTCTTTGATTTCTTTAGAGGATTTATCTATTTTATAGGAAGGCATGGCATTACAACCATCTTTAAAAAGTTTTTTCATGCTGCAAGGCAACACAGACGTTTATTTATAAAAGAAAAAATTATTAAGAGAAAGAAAAAAGCTCATTCAGGTTTAACAAAAAGATTTTTTATTCAATCAAACATTTTAACAAAACATCTAAAGAATTGTATTAAAATGTCGAAACAATTTGTTGTTTCAGTAAAACTGTTTACATCCTCAATTTAATTAAATTTAAATTTTATATATGTTCAGTAATTCTTTCTTTCAATTAAACGTACAATAAATTTCGTTGACTAAGTAAAACAACATTACAAATGGTACCTGCTTCAACAACTTTATTAAAATCAACACAAATTTTAATGTTTGTTTTATCTTTAACTACAGTGGTTTTTCTAAATGAACAATCTACGACATATTAGAGCATTCGTCCCCAAATTAAAAATAATCATTCGTTTTACCATCGTGGTTCACAATAGGTTTATAATAAAGTTCATTATTTCTACATATAGTATCTAATTTTGTTTTTGAATTTCTAAAGTCATTATAAACAAGAAACTGTTTAAGGCAAAAAACCTTTTCAAAATCTAGATTACAATTTTCTTTTCGAAAAATCTCATTTCGACCATTTTTAACATAAATATTTTCTCACATTACAAAATAATTAGATAATATATTTTTTTTAAGTTAACATCTCACCTCTATTAGCATCAAAAGGCTTACTATAATCTATTTTTGTAGTTCCCTTAATACCAGTTAGAGTATCATCAGATAAACTATCAGAAATTATTTTGTAAACAGTACAATCCCTCAAAAAAGGAAAGAAATTTACATCATAGTCTTTGCGAAAACCATTATTATTTTTATTCCACTTTCCACATAAATAAAATATGACATTTTTTTTCTTGAATTTTTTTACTGATTGGTTTAAATTTTATAACTTAACATCTAATTCTTTATCAGAATCTTCGTTGCTTTTTTCATATTTCGGGTAAACAAGTGTATCACAATAACTCACAACTGATTGGTTAAAATTTTGTTATTTGACATATAATTCTTTATCATAGTCTTCTTTGCTTTTTTCAACTTTTGAGTTAACAAGTGTATCACAGCAATTCAAAACAGAAAAGTAAATGTATATTCAATTCTAATAAATCAACATTATTGGGGAAAAAAATGCTTAATGCAAGAGAAGGAATAATTAATTAATTATATACACCAGCATGAAAAAATTTTCCAAGAAGAAAAGTAATTTCGTATGGAATTGAAGATTTATGGCATATCGATCTTCTTGAAATGGATACTGGTAATTTGAGAGGCATATCGCATATAAATAATGGTTACAAATATATTATGACAATTATCGATTTTTTCCTTTCAAAATATGCATTTGCAGTACCAATCAAAGGCCAAGAATGTAGCAATTGCTTTAGAATCTATATTAGTTCAAAGAAAACCAAATAATTTACAAAGCGAC
The DNA here is from genome assembly GCA_029891345.1 of Dryococelus australis. Lineage (NCBI taxonomy): Eukaryota > Metazoa > Arthropoda > Insecta > Phasmatodea > Phasmatidae > Dryococelus > Dryococelus australis. The sequence goes on from CM056995.1 coordinate 257,219,334, forward strand.
AATCGCTTAGAATTATATAATAAAAAATTTAAATAGTTTATGCAAAAATATAACATCATTCACTATTCTACATTCAGTGAATTATAAGCCAGTTGTGTGGAAAGATTTTATCGAACACTGAAGAATAAAATGTGGGAAAAATTTGCTTAAAATTGCAATTATAAATCGGTAAATATATTAGATGATTTAGTCAAAGAATATAACAGCACAAACATAGTACCATTGGCATGAAACCAATTTAAGTCTAAAAAAATGAAAAAAAATTGAAGAAAACAAGATTTTGTAGACATAATTACTAAACCGAAATACAAAGTTGGAGATATTGTCCACCTGAGCAAGAGTAATCGGATCTTTGAAAGGGTTATACAGTTAATTGGACAACAGAATTATTTACCATTTTTTAAGTTTTAAATTTTGATGCACCAACTTACAAACTGAAAGATGACAAAGGTGAAGAAATAAAAGGCAGTTTTTTAAGAATACAAAATTATGAAAACAAACTATCAAGATGAATATTTGGTCAAAAAGTTTTTAAAACTAAGGGCGATAAAATGTATGTAAATTGGTTGGGTTTTGATAACTCTCGTAATTCTTGGTTTAATAAAACAGATGTTTTGTGAATTTTAAATATTTTTTACCTTAAGGTTGACTAGCAGACAATCTTTATATTTTATTTAAATGCACAACAATACGATTAACCACATCGGCTATATCAAAATCTATTTCATCAGGATTAAATCTTATAAATTTGCAATTTAAGTGCATCTCTACATACTTGTCTTTCTACTTCATAACTAAGATTTCTATCTCTATGGTTAAATTTGTCACATTCAAAAGCTAATATTATATCTGGAAAATATAAATCTTTTCTATAACTGCCTATAGTATATTGTTGTTTTTGATTTAAATGTATAAAGCATTTAATAATGTGGGAGATACATCTTGTTTCTTTTTTCCTTCAAAAACATTTATGTTTATATTAAGCTGCATAGAAATTTGTTTTACCGAAGATTTATTGGCTATTCTAGATTTTGTCAGTAGTTGTATTAAACATTTCTATTGATGTAAATTGTAGCACCATTATATTTCTTAAAATTTTCAAGAAATATTTTATCTTCATTACCAGTATCTTCATTTTTTTAAATATTTTTATAAGCTGCTTATGGTTTGCGCAAACATGGTCTGTAATGGCTTTTTCTGTGTTTCTAAATTGTAAAATTTCAGCAGCATCTTTTCCTCTAAACCAAAGCTCATTGTTAACATTTAGCACAACAGTTATCATTTTATTGTTGAATATTAAATTATTTAAATCAAATAATGTAATGTTTCTGCTGTTATCTTCTAGTTGTTTGTCTAGTGATTCGGCCTTCTTGTAAGTAGGAAATCTGTATATATATATATATATATATATATATATATATATATACATATAAGAAAATAAAAAAATTATAAAATATACTTTTATAAAATATAGATCAATTTCATTAACAAATCTTGTAGAAGTTTGAATAGTATCATCCATATCAAGTGTCCATGATTTTTGGACACTTGTATCATTAATTTGCCCTATTTTCCTTTAATATTTGAATATTTTTCAACCGATGGCTTCACATCGGATAAAATACCATAATGGATAAAACACAAAATTTCATTTGTTATCAAAACATTAGCTTCTTACTCAATTTGATGAAGATTATTTATATCACTTATCAATTGAGAATTATTTTCAACAATATAAAAATGGTCACGATAACACACGATGTAAGCATTCAATATTTCTTTCGTTCTTTGATATAAATTTATAGAATTTGTAATATAATCAAATGTCAATAATTCTTCGCAATTTGGATGCCTATCTTCAATTGTATACAATTGTCTTTGAACATATTTTCTTTGAGTTCTTATGAAATAGTGATCATATTCAAAATCATTATCAAATAATTTTAAAAGAACATAAGTTGGATTTAAATATTGATCTTGTGTTGTTGTACAACATGAGGGGCCATTTCTCTGATTACCTCATTTTTGTGAGCTATGCCATCTAATGCCATATGAACAGACTCTCTTAAATTTTCTATATGATCACCTTTAATTTTATTTATATCTCTTAAATGATCAAGTTGGTTATCTTTAACTTTGTTCATTTTTTAATGTGCTCTATTTGACGTACATGTAATTGCAACACATCTTTTTGAATCTTATATTCACCATGTTTTCTAATTGATGGCAAAGCTCCTTCATATAACCAGTCTTGAAAATTTTCCGATATTTCCATTTTAGATGTTGCTAGAAGTTGAAAAAGACCAGGTTCATTAACAAATTTAGTCTTATTTTATATTCTCAACAAGTACCGTTTTGGCACTAGTCAAATCTTCATAATTTTTTTGAATATTTCTTTCATATATGATCTTTAACAGCATTTCTAGTTCTTTTATAGCCAAGTAACCGAGCAATCTGATTAGCATAAAACCAAAGATTATTATTCTCATCAATAATCACAAAAACTCGCTTACCATTGTAAATAAGTTTGTTGTTGTTTGTGTCTGCAATTCAGTCCACTTTTTTTTAATGCAAGTTTATGTGCAGGTGGAATTGGGCGAGTTGTAATAAGTGTTTTTATGTACATTCTTTTTATAAAGAGAATAAGACATTGAAAAATATTCATTTATAAAATATAAAACAAATTCATTCATAAATTTTGTAACATTTTGTATATTTTCTGGTAGCGATGTTTCACCACTACCCAGTTCTTTATATATTTTACTGTAATTATATATCTCTTAAGGAGTTAAATTTTCTAAGTCATCAATGGTATCTTTTATTTTATTTATAATTTCGTTATAAGATAGACTCTTTATACCAAACATAGAAATGTTATTTTTGCCAACTCTAGTCAATTTATTTGTAAATTCGTTATATTCCATAATAGTTTCGTGGCTAAATAAATACAGTAAACCATTTGTATATCTAAAAGCAGACTCTATCATATCTGGAAAATGAGGAAATTTCTTGCTAATTGGACCAGTCTCTTTTATTCTGAAATGATACTCCTCTATTTCACCATAATACAACTTTTTATAGAAGACAAAAGTTTTCCCTGAATACGAATTAAAAACAGCATTTATTTTATAATCATCTCTTAATCCCAACAAAGAAAATCCTTTTGCACAACAACTAATACAATTATAACCACATTTATAACCACAGTTATCAAACATATAAATTCCATCATCAAAAATGGCTTATAGATTATTTTCTTGTAATTCATGCTTTTTATCCAAACTTTTGTATTGTAAAAAATATACAAATCACCAGCAATAATTAAAAAGATTTTTATTCAAATCAAGAGTAATTATTTAGCTTAACTCGGTGCAAATAATTTATGGTTGGGAAATGTCTCAATATTTACCGTATAGAGGTTTCGAATAAGTTGATTATACAGAATTTAATTTTGATGACAATATACATTAAATTTGAAGGACGATTCACAACATGGCTACATATTAGAAGTTAATTTAGAATATCCACAATAACTACATAATTTACACAAAGATTTTCCATTTTGTTCAGAAAATAAGGCAGTTCCAGGAACAAATGAATCTAAACTATTAAAAACTTTACACAAATAGAAAAATATGTACTACATTATCGCAGTTTAAAACAGTGCCTAAATAATGGATTGAGGCTTACAAAAATACATAGAATATTGAAATTTAATCAATCTGATTGGTTGAAGAAGTACATAGATTTGAATATATTTATGAGAACTAATGCCAAAAATAAATTTGAGAAAGATTTATATAAACTGATGAATAATTTTGTGTTTGGTAAAACAATGGAAAATATCAGAAACAGAGTAGATATAAAGCTGGTTTCACATGAAAAAATTTGTGAAAAATTAGTTGTTAGATGCAGTTTCAAAAGAAGTACTATAATTAATGACAATCTTGCAGCCATTAACATGAATAAAACTAATGAAAAATTTAACAAGTCTATTTATGTAGGTATGCCAGATATGGAGATAAAATTGAATTGTGCTTTCAAGATACCGATAGCTATATTTATAACATTAAAACAGATGATTTTTATGATGACACGAAGTCAGTGTTAGATAAATCTGACACAAGTGATTATCCAAATGACAATATGTATAATATGCCACAAATAATTATAAAAGTTTTAGACAAAATGAAAGATGAATGTAATCGTAAAATAATTAAAGAGTTTGTTGGTTAAAGAGGAGAAACGTATGCATATGGAGTTGAGGATAAAGAAAACAAAAGAGCGAAAGGTGTAATGAAGTGTGTAGTTAACAATAGAATTACATTTGACGATTATAAGAAACGTGTGTTTGATGAGAAAATACAATATAGAACAATGAATTTAATAAGAAGTGAGAAACACAAAATATATACAGTCGAAGTTAATAAAATAGCTTTAAGTCATTGTGATAACAAGATAATTATACTAGAAAATAAAATATATACACTGCCATATGGGTATCAAAATTTATTATTTTATTAATGAGAGGAGGTATGAATTTTTCATCCCAACTATTTCTGAATGTTAAGTTTTATATTTTATGTACCTCTTAAGAGCATCTGGCAGGCACCCTTTAAATTTTCAAAGAAAAGTTGTATACTTTATTAATGAGAGTTGGTATGCATTTTGCATACCAACTATTTCTGAAAGAAAAATTTTGTATTTTATATACCTCTTAAGGGGAGACCAGCAGTCTCCCCATATATTTTCTAAAAAAAATAGTATAATATTCTAAACTTTTTAAATCTCCAAACCAATGTTGATTTTAGAACCATAAATAACAATCAGTTTACAGTTTTCCTCTCTATTTTCAAGAAAAATGTGATTAAACCGCTCTTTATTTATTTTATAAAAAATTGTATATGCAGGCTCATAGCTAATGTAATCTCTGAGGCCAAACATAGCTTTTGGTGGAAAACTAGCAATTATGTATGTTTCTAAGTGATTAGACTCACCACACTTCATAAACATTCCATAGGCTAAATTACAATGAAAAGTTATAGTTTTATTTTGATTACAATTAGACAATTTAGTACCATTGACAACATTGTCCTTTTCAATAGTAATATTTCTTTCAAAACCAAGAATATCGGATAAGTGATCGTGAAATTTAATATCAAAATTAAATATGACAGATATTCTATTTTTCACACTGACTGTTGTTAGTTCAATGTTATTTGTTGAGAATTGATTGATTGAATTTATAATTTCTTTTAAATACTCAATATAATCTTGACCTCTAGGAATAGTTATAACTTCGTTTTATCAACCACAGCACTCATTTTTTTTATTGTTGTCATGGCATTATTGCCTATATTTGGTGTTAAAAATTTCGCATGAATACTAATCAATGCTATAGATTTACCTTTATGAATTATATCATAGTGAAGCTTCGTCTTAAGAATAGAACTATTATCTGTAAACTTGAATACTTTACTATCGATTTATTACAAAAAATAATGTTATTAAATGAAGAAAGTCGATTAGGGTGTTGGTGTGTTTTAATTCCCAAAGGAGATGCTAAAAAAAATGGCGAACTTTTGCCTGATGTTATTAGAGGTATAATTGTAGGCCCGAGCAAATGTGGGAAGACGAATTTTATGATTAATTTTATTTATAAGACAAGATGGCTAAATTTTAATAAATTGTATGTTTGTTCGAAAAGTTTGAATCAGCCCAAATATGTTCAGTTACAAGTTTACTTTGATGTGGTATCCAGCAAATTTAATGAAAAGATGGCTTATTTTTCTATAATACTGAAGAAATGATTCCACTAGACCAATGTGAAAATAATTGATTAGTTATTTTTGATGATGTAATTTTAGATTAAGAAAATGTAGTCTGCGATTATTTTACTAGAGGGAGACATAAAAATATTGATGTTTTTTTTATCTTACACAAACATATTCCGGAGTGCCCAAACAATTGGTACAAGACAATGCAATTTTTTAATGTATATTTAGACAATATGACACGAACCTCAAACATATCTATTGCAATTTTGTTGGTGGTGATATGCCTTACGAAAAATTTACAGAGATCTGTGCAAAGTGCTGGGGCGAAAACTATGGTTTTTAACATTATATTTGAGTATAAAAATGGACGGTGGTAAGTAAAGAAACCAGATCCAACATTTTATAACATAAAAGTTTGTCTAGTTTATGTATTTTACATACACTTAAAATATAATATTTTTAAAAACTGTTTTTAGTAACTCGAATTCTTGTATATAAGTTTTTACTGTTTCATCTACAAAAAGTTTCGCATCTTTTGAAGTGTGTGTTTTCCTTATCTATTTCAGTGACTGCCATGCACTCTCACTGCAATAGGACAAAGTTCATCTGCACAGTCTAATGGTCTCGACCACGACGAGCTCTGGTCACGACAGGAAGCAGCTTAGCACAAAACCGCATCGCTATCTCTACTCGCTGCGAACACACTGCAGCTTGCAGCTTTTGGAGAGTTATATTCAGTTCCTTCCTCGCCCTGTCTCATGACTCAACGGATAGGGTGTTTGGTTTGTAATGCAAAGGTAGGGTTCCGATCCCCGGTCTGAGCAGATGATTTAATATTGTGGATATGCGTGGCCCGCATATTCGCAATATTAGATTATCACATAACCATTCAAAACTTAAGCCAAAAACTCACTCTGCTCCTGTTGTGTAGATGCTATGCAATAGGAACAGAGTACAAAAAAATCTCCATCTCCTCATCGTAAGTAGGTTGGTTGTAAGTATCGCACTTTGAGGAGATGGAGATATCTCCACAGGAGTTTTGTCATTTTAAAAAATTGTGTTTTATGTAAACATTTTTTATCAATTCAGTAAACGTATATTTCAGGTTCTAACACAAGTCAATAATTAGACTAAAATTCAAGCAATTTCAAGTTAAAGTCAAGCAAATTTCTAAATTCCTGTAAAATCTTCCAAAGTGCAACTAAAAAAAATCACATTTAAGGTCAAAATCAAAATTAATTTTCAACTTTTGCGAGCTAAATCATCATCATATTTTTGATGAAATTCCAAGAATTTTCAGCTAAATATTGTGTTATGTTTCGACTAACTGAGTTGGCTTGCAAATTTAGAGTAAATTTAGCCTTTTCAATCTAAAATTGGCCTCATTCACTACCGAGGACACTGACCAAAGAGTGAATGAAGCATGTTTTTAAAAAAAGTGTGCTTGATTGAGAATGCAGATTTGGATCAAATTAGCTTGATTTTGGTGATGCAATTGACGAGATTAATCATGTTTTCAGAATAAATTGAAAAAAGTTACTTGATAATGACAAATTTGCTTGGATTTTAGTCAAATTATTGCATTGTGCTAGGATCTGCAATAGACATCTACTAAAGTGGATTTTGCACTCTGTATGCTGCAGCATAATAATGCCTGACTACTGCAAAGTAAATTACCACAATAATTTGGAAGGTGGTAATTTGGAAAATTTGAGTTTTTAACTTTTGTTTGCACGAATGTGTTCACTGTGCTTTGCAAAATTTCATTGTCTGCCTCACTCTGGTTCGTTGATCATGATGCAGTTTATTGTTAGGCTGGACTGACGATGGCATTGGCAGTTATTGTTGCCTCCCTCATGTTTGACTATGTGGTCCTGATATAAACTCTCAGGACACCACAGCGCCGGTGTGCTGTTGGCGATCCTGCCAGCCATACTTTGTTTGTCAACAGAGCCATGTGCTGGCGTGGGTGACTGCGGCTTGTGGAAGCACGTGAGTGGGGAAAGGGAGCGCCCTCCCCGTTCAAGACGCGGCTGTCCCTGTTCGGAGCGACACGGCGCAGGGGTCTATGACCTGGCGTGCTCAGCTGATGTGCAGCACGGCACAGCACGGGTCATCAGCTGGCTGCCGGTGGCCTGCGATGAGTGCGGGAGACAGGTAGCAGGAACCTTCCGCCCGTCGATTCTCCTTCACTTCGTTTCTTTCAGCTCCTCTTTCAGGCGGCGTGGCGTGGGTCACGGTGTGGCACGCTTTCCAAAATTATTGACACGTGACATGCCTTCTGGCATATGGACGGCATCCTGAATACGTCACAACGCTGCTGTTGCCCTTCTTTATGTGTTCCCATCGTCCTCTTGTCGTTGGCAGGTAGGAATAAGACAGGAATGACTTAGATGTGTGGAATTTTGCCAGAAAAATTGCGGAAAAGTTTCTAGCTGGAAGCTTCTGGTAGGAAGTTTTTGGAAGTTTTCGCCTCATGCTTGGGCAAGCCAAATTATGGTGCATGGTGACGTGGAAATGGGTTGGATTGGATTTCGAAGGCAGTGAAGTGTGAGGTCTGTGGAATGGTGGAATTACCCGACTAGGCGCCAGGCATCGTCAAGACGACACCATTATGGTGGCTGATGCTGTAGCACGATGACTCTCCATGACCTCAGGATTGCAGGCCGTATGTCCGGACGAAAACTTCCATGAAATTGTTGAAGTCTACCTTTCCACGGTCAAGGCTGAAGAGATGATATTGTTGGGTGTTTACTAAATGGAAACCCATTGGCTGATTACATGCCGTGATGTTGCAGTGATGTTTTGGCGACAAACTGCTAAGTACGATGACGACTCACCATGTGGATTGTCAGGATTCCCACACGCCCATACTGGTACTGTACAATCACTCTGACACGTGCTTACGTTAAGTCCTGCTGAAGAGTACTTGCGCTGAATGCAGGTATTGTTAGGGATCGTCCAATTAAACACCTTGCGGCGACCGAAATAACTTACACACTGAAGAGTTCTCGGGATATTTATTCTGCTCAATTAACACTCCTCTGAGGGAGACACATAACACATGCTGAGATGACGTAAACTGGTCATCGCGGTAACACTGTAAAACAGACTTGCATCATGCAGAAACTTACGGGCAACTTAAGCTTCCCCAGGCGATGCAAACCATGGGGAAGTGATGGTGGTGTACTGGGCAGCGAGAACATAACGGTTACTGAATAATTATACTATTGTAGTGAAGTGATAAGGTCCAGAAAGATGCATGCCATCCGGTGCGCAGGAAACATGGAGCTCGAGGGCACATGCAACCACCCTCCTGGATGCCAGATGCTTACTGGACTCCCACCCTGGCGCGAGAGCGGCCGAAGGCTGGCTTGCACGTCAAGGTGGGGACTACTTCCTGCATGACACAGAAACTCCTGCTCGACCTGCTGAAAACTTAATACTACATGATACATTAAATTACATATTGACCCTGGAAGATATACACATACATAGCACTGGTGAAATGAATATGGATACAGCGTGCAATAAAATGGAAGATACATATTAGCAGAAAACACAACACAACACTGGCAGAACAAAAGAAACAACAAAATGAACTCTTTATTAACACAACAAATAACAGATATGACAGCATGGGCCATAAGCCCTTTACTCAGTGCATTGTAAGGTTCACTTTTCATGTCACTCCGCCTTGCGGAGTCCTGCTACTCTCTTAGGCAGGTGCCGTTTACGCTGCCCCGGTGTGCCCTATGTTAACCTTGCACTCGTCGCGCACTATGAACACTTGGTGCGCTCTGCATGTCTGCAGAGTGCGCATCCCTGCTGCGGAGGCGGTGTGATCCTCGGCCGGACATACGGTCACTGAGAAGGGGAATGTGGCACACGTCACCCCGTTTTACATGCATTAGTTCTCTGTTCTGATACCGTTTTATATTTATTTATCCCTTATTGTAGAGCAAAGTTTGGTTTGTTGCATCTACAATATGTAAAATGAAGAAATTCAAATTTTTGTACACTTTTCTACACTGTACAATCGAGTATTTTAGCAACTTTTCAGAGGAAAACTGAATTTAAAATGGGGAAGGGGGAAATGAGACTTTTCTGTATTTAATTTTATTTCCTATATGTACAAAAATTGTGTTTCATCTCTCTCCAAAAGTGCAATTTAGTACCAAGAGCTTAGTCAGTCAGTAACCACAATTTTAATTCGGCCCAACATGCTATAAAAATTTACGTATGGTGGGAAAACTACAATAGGATATTATTTCTATAAATACACTTTTAGGGATAGTAAAGTAATCATCCTATGGTTAGCTTAAAATGTATGAAAACTTATTCACCAGCATTTTACTAGGGTATTTTGAGTAGTTTAATCAGAATAGCATACATTGTTGAACTACTTTGGGTGAATGGTGCTTACATCGCAATTATATCGATAACAAGTGCACGTGTACTAACCACTGTGACAAAATTTCTTTATTGCTACCTACCAACTCATGCAATTATTATTTTTATTGTGAAATTCTCCTCTGGATACATTTAAAAAAATATTCATTTTCAATATCTCAATACCACGCTGCAGAAACTTGACAAACAAATACCTCTCTAAGATAAAGTATTGTCGCTAGTAGTAGTTTTTTCAGCTGAACCTACAATTCTTGTAAACAAATTTCCCTTGAGCTAAAATTTATTACGCTTTATAACTCATGTAGGCCTATATGAATATTTTATATTAAATAGAAACTAGAATTACACATACGAACATACAGACACAGAGAACCAACCAAGAATAGTTGCCAATAGGTAGGTCTAAGTGAAGAACATAGAGAACTCTGTAGGAGGAATTCAGTTAGTAAGCAGCAAATTAACAAAACAAAAACTAATGATCAACTCAACAAAATAGACAAACACAGTGGTCTTCTTGCAATTAAATGATTCCTTCTGCAGAATTATGTGTGTTCATGTACCAGTTGACATCTATTCCTGTTTGGTTTTGTGTTTTTGTATGTGTAGTTATAGTTTTCTGCAACATAAACTCTGCTACAACAGTGTATATCGAAACCAATTTATTATTTGTTTCATATGTCACTACTGCAGACCTGGAGAATAGTCTAAACTGTGGGTGACGATGATATCACTATTGTAAACATTACCATCAGCATGTCAAAATACTTACCAATGTTTTAAAATCGATTACCTAGGTCTATTGCGAAAGTTTTCAAATGCCACTTCCAGGAATACATGATTTCTATATAATTCTCTTTAATTTAATTTTCTTTTGTGTATTTTTGTCTGTAAATCCCATCTCTTAATGCTGTATGTATACATGTAAGTAGGTCCATTGCAACCATGGGCGTAGAAGCCGTGGGGTCGTGGGGGTAATTATGGAGTAATTATGACCCACATGGATGGTAGGACTTATAAAATCAACCTTTGAAATATGTCACTGCTATACCTACATATATTTTAACCGGCTCCCTGAGTGGCATGCATTAAGATAGGTTCGTAATAATGGAGGGAAAATAGTTTAATGTCTTAACAGTGAAATAAAAGTGCTTTGGTAAATATTTCTGAATACTGAAATTATTTATTTTGCTCTGTTTTTGTGCATGTAAGTGTAAAAAAGAGCCAATTTGCAAAATATTTGCTTTTCTAAAAATTTCACAATTCCACTTGACCAACGCATGGATAAAGTGATTAGACCCATAAAAAGTGTAAGAATACACAATGTGCACACAAGTAGATCTTAAGCAGGGCTTTCAGTAGTGCTCAGTTTATCGTGAACAGTCGATGGTAAGAAAGCGTGTATGATAAATCTTATTCTCATAGATCTTTGGTAGCGTCAATACATTTGCTCAGGAAACAGTTAAATGCATGGGGGAGATCCCAACTGTGTACACTAGCGACGCTAAAACTTCAGGTGCCATAATTTAGAAAACTTCACAATTTCTCAACCCTTGAGCAAGCTGCTACAGAACTTCGGTCTTTAACCCCTGAGATTAGTGCAATGCATTAAAAGTGTATTAATTTTTTTTTTCGTGTTAAATCCATTACTGGAATTTTTGCTACCTCTTCATCTTGTAAAGCCGAGAGAAGTTTCAGTACACTTAGATGGCTGAAAACTTATCTGAGAAATACTATGACACAAAAGCGACTCAACTCCTTAATTTTGTGTCATATTTATAAAGAGGAGCTGGACAGACTGAGCTTACATTCATTGTGCACTGAGTTCATAAACAGTTGTGATGTCAGAAAAAATATTTTTGGTAAAATAGCTACTTAAATTTCCTTTTTAAATATGTATATTAGCCTCTATATCAATTACTTTTTTTCATGTGTTAGGTTTAATATTGTATATTTTTATAATTTTATTTATAAAACTTAAAAAAATCAACAATCCATGCCATTAAGAGTTATTAACGTTCAGTTCAAGAAATCGTTTTTGGGTTTAAGTGACTAAATAGTCCTACTATTGTATTTTTAATTTTCCTGGAAAATTTTGTAAATAAATTGCTGAGATACGGCTCAGAAGAACTGCGTGTTTTTATCGTTTTATCAAATGCCACCAGTAAGCGAGTGAAGATTATAACTTACTTTCAAAGACTTGTCTGCAGGTGCAATAAGCAGTCTAGTATAAATAGTCGTTCAGAGTTGGAAGTAATAAAAGTATGCAATGAGCTGTAACAAATTAAAAAGAAATAATCTTAAAAGTATTTTCCTGTTCTCGCTAACGAGTGGTGAAATAATAGAAGACACGTGAGTCTCGTAGCTTTAAAATAAGTCACTGAATTATGGACCTCCAATGGGAAATTATGCTTTCTACGCCCATGGGCCACGTGCTAAGTGGCACCATTTCACATACTTGTTTAGATTACGCATTTCTCCAGGGTTTTCATGAGTGTAATATAGACATGTTCGTTTTTCATAGTGATTTGATGGAACACACGTTTAAAACATTGAACAGAGGGCGATCCACCTCAAGGCAAAACCGCCACAACATTGAGGCTAAGTGTTATGTCAGCCTAATAAGTGTAAAAGGTTAATTTTATATATGTATTTATTTATTTAGAAATATGAATGTCTTTTGAATAAACTCCCTTCAGTGTTATTTGTTAAGGGTGAGTGATGTCATTTTTCCAAATGAAACTTCACCAATTAGTAAGAAGTTGTACTATTTGCAAACCATGCATTATTTTGTGTTTGCAGGATGTACCTAATTTTGCATTTCCATATTTTAGAAACTACCATTTTATCCTCTCTTTTTAAGCAATGTTTTTTCTTTTGTAATTCCACATTAATTTTATTTACTGAAATTACTAATTGTGCCAGAATTACATGAAGCTCATGTTGTAAATGTTTTAAAATGAGGCTCAGAATAAAGTACCGCTTTATGCATGTACGTTATAACGATATTATACTGTACATGAATATTTGTGTGAATATATGTTGGTGCTGCAATAATATTTGTGCTTTCTGAAAGCAATTCATATTGTAGATTATTACCCTCTGATATTTCAAATTTGAAGCCTTTAAGTTACTTTGATGCTCCGCTCATTATTACTGAAAAGTATTGCAGGTTAAGATATTTTGTGTGCGCTTTTATAAGATCCTTTTAACGTTTGTCAACGCCGCTAGCCTATACAAAAAACCTCTGCTGTACACCTATTTGTACTTGCATATTGCTGGCTTATATTACTAAAATTCCAAATTTTCAAGTTTTAATGAAGTTCAATTTGAAAAGTATACTAAATAGAATTGATGTGAATAAAATTTTTAAGTAGTGTGTGTTTTAAAATCATGTTTCAGTGTGCAGTGCCAGAAATTTGTGCGTTGGGCATATTTTTGTTCATATTCTGACAGCTAAATGAAATAAAAATACATTATCATTGTAACGTAGGGTACAGATTAGTATTTGTGATTATTGAGGTAAATTGTACCGTAATTGGTTCGTATGGTGATTCACCTTAACCAGCCTTTTTAAGTTAGTTAAGAAATGTAACCATTTACAAGTATTTCTTACATTTATTTCAAACTTTTTAAAACATCAAATCATAAGGTAACATAAAAAAATTTATTCTTACAAAGTTTAAAACTTACGAACTGTGGAACTCTTCAGTCTTTTTTTTTTTTTTTTAGGGTTAAAAGATTTATTTTTGTCGGTGACATGTCTTTACATTTTATTGTAAGTTTTGTTATGAATCACTGACAGTGAGATACAGCTTATTCATGAATCAATAATTGGGTAGATATTGGTATTGTTGCTCTGTGAAAAGCGTATCATCATCTTGGGTACAAGAAAATACACAAGTTGTTTTATTTAGTGGTTCACAGTCTTTTTTAACCTAAAGAGTGTATCCACACTGACGATGCATTTGACGATGAATGAGGAAATTGAGTTACCAATACTTTATATATAAATTGTGATTACAGCTCATGTTCTTCACATAATTTGGTGGCAGCCACAGCCAGATGACACTGGCCAGTAGTATTTCAGTCACTATTAATCTTTTAAAAGAATCTTGAAATATACAAATCATCATTACATTTTTATGAGAATATTGACGATTGCATTACATCCTTTACGGAAAATGGGGAAAAGTTAGCGAATTTTACGTGACAAGGAAAAGTCAACGAATTTTCACCGGGGTTAGGGAAAATGTAAGTAATTTGCTACTCTGCAAAAGTGTTAGTTGTGTACATACTGGGTAGTGTAATTATGAGCATAGGATATAATATGATTTTTTTTCTTCAAATTTTAGAGAGTTCTATATATCCTCTCTTTTTAAAAAATATTTCCAAGATACATACTAATCTTTATTTATTGAAAATACTATTGTGCCATAATTTTATGAATCCTTTGTTGTTAAGGTTTAAAAATAATATTTTCAGTATTGAGGCTTTATGTGTAAGTTATAACAGGATTTTTCTGTATTAAGGCATCAGTTTCTCTTTCCAGCTCATTGGCTTTGGGAGGTAATTATTTTCTGTGTTTCATTGGTCGGGAGATTGAACTCTATGTGCAATATTGGTTACTATGTAAGGGCATGCTTATTGGCATACACCCAATAAAGTTGATAACGACTGAGGGAAAATATGCAATGTGCATACAAGTAGATTGTACCCAGGGTTTTCAAAAGTGTTCAATTTACTGTGAACTGCCCTTAACTTTCAGCGCCCTGAGCTTTACTTACTGTAATTCAAGAATAGTAATTTTTGTCGTGTGTTTTATATGTTTTATATTATTATTACTATATGAAATGTAATAATTTTTTTATTTATAAATATTTATTACTGGATTGATTATAATACAATTTTTGTACCAAGGAATTTTTTTTTTTAGTTCTAGGATACTTACCCATACAAATGAAGGGTTTGGCATACAGATGATGATGTAATAAGATATTTTCAATTTTTTGTGCTCGTACACTTCAATGAAATGTAATTTTTTTTGTCGTATCTGTTCATTTGTTTTGAAAATGTTCACATTAATATAGTTATTGTAAAAGAATGAGTTGAATTAGTTTTTTGCATATTTACCTTTATCTACCCCACTGGTAAGAAACTAGTTTACTGCAAAAGTACATGATCAGGAAATTGTACTTTCTTATTATAGACGTACTATATTCTGCATCTCGGAAATTTAGGATATGGATATATATATATAATATATATATATATATATATATATATATATATATATATATATATATATATATATATATATATCCATACACACACACTAGCAGAGTTAATATTTGTAATGAAACTAAGTAAATGTCAGGGAATTATATGAAAGCTATATTTATAGTGAACTTGTGAATATAGTCCGGATATCCAAAAACTTTTGAATAACATATGCAATTTTCTTCAGCTAACTGGTTTAAATTTTACATGGTTACTGTACTAGCACGACTAGCTGTTGTATTGCCATGTTGTATGTTTGAGGTATTGTGGTTAAAGCGACAAATTTTTCATAATTTGATACTTTTCACTATTAATAACATAACTGCAGTTGACTGAGAGGTTTCGGAAGTGAAATCCTACAGTATTTTCACAAGTGATTGTCTGTATACTACTAAAACTGTGTAAAATGAAGTAGGCCCTATATGAAATTGTATGTGGGAAAAGTTAAGTTTTTCCTTGCAATGTATATTGGGTTAGACTTCACAGTCTTTGATATTCTCATACAGATATAAACTGTTTATTGGTTGATTGTCGTGGTAGTTAAAGGCGGTGGTTGGGCGCACAATTTATTGCATGCTTATTATTGGCTCATCTATCTCCAGGAAGTGTCAAACAACACATCGACCAATTACAAAAGTAACGTGACCGTACAAGTGTGTCAATTCCAACTTGTCTAGAAATGAACCCGTGAAATTCTCGGGTCTCTGCCCATAATGTAGCGTACGATGTTGTGTTGATATTCCAGATATGGTGGCAAAACTTAACGCCGTGATTACTACAGTTGACGAGATACTGACTAATGGGCAAGATAATATTGTGCGGCGTGTGGCCTCATGCCAGCGAATGGACGGTGGATATTTTGAACATCTGATGTAAATCCCTCCCATCAAACAAATTGTTGTGGACCCCAGTGGATCGCTATAGTATCAACTCTTATGCTTGTACGTTAAGTACTGCGTATTAATGTGTACTATCATTACATGATGTGTCACATTTGTGAATTTACCATGCATAATTTACTTAGTATAGGCTGTTCGCGGTAAAGTGAGCAATTTTGAAAGCTCTCTCATTTGGAATGATAGTCAATAAATATATTTTATTTTAGCCTTAGACGTTAACTTCCGAGTTCTGTGGAATATGCACATATGGCAGTATTTATTATTAAATGTAGCTAAAGGATAAAAAATGGCTGAAAGGGAAAAGTAGCCAGGGCCTCAAAAGTGCTCACGTTACCATGAACAGCCTATACCTCCATCACAGTACTACTGTGTAACTGGTGCTGTGCTCTACATGTGATCTTACGTTAAGTTAAGGAGGCAGCTGAGACCAAACGGTCAGCCTAAATGAAATGACAATTTATTTTCCTCTCAGTTTGCACTTCTATATGCAACCCCGGTGTTAGAATGCGCCATATTTTTACATAGTCTGTACAAACAGTTATTCTACATAATTAAATATGTTTACGTTTACTTAAGACCTGGTCAGAAGTAAAGTGATAAAGTATAAAATCATATACATATATACGAAAACAGTAGTGCTAAATAAGAGTTCAAACCATAAAGTTTTGACAGTATTGTCAGCAACTGTCGTTTCAATGCCAGAAGATAGTCATCTGACAACGGCGTGGCATCTTTTTTGAGACATTATGTTTGCCGTTAGAAAAAAGACAAATGGGCCACTGTATTTTTTAGGATAACAGATGGATATCGCCTAAATTATGTCGGCATGATCTCTCACAGCTAACATATCGCTAATAGCAAAACTAATATTCTGGTCCGATTCTGAAATAGAATTTTTGTTTTTTCGGTAGCTGGTCGTCATCTTATTTATTCCAACCCTCTAACGTTTTCGGTACATGGTTCTTTATCACAATAAAGATACAAAAATGATGTCTTTTTGCCGACAAACTTTTTGAAAGTGTTTTTTGAATAGGCAAGATGTTAGCTAGCTGTTAATGGGAAAATGAATTTTTGAGACTGTGTTTTAACCGTTAGCATGTTTTTTTTTCATGATTATATATATATGTCACGTGGTAGCCCATGACATTTTTTACTTCGAATTTTTTTTCATTCGTACAACCATCCGACAGATATATTAAAACCTAACAAAAACTATTTTGTTTGTAAGCCGTTGAAGAGATGACGAAACAGTTTTTAAATAATCAGTGTTTTAAAATTATTTGTTATATTGTCATGGAATTTATACATCACTTATAATAATTTGTGCCATGATAAATTTCAAATTACTGGAAAGCATCAGCAACTGACCCCGTGGTGTATAGGTTAGCATGCCGGACGGTCAACTCAAGGGTCTTAGGTTTGAATCCTGCACTCGGTATGCAAAAGATTTTCATATCATAAAATGTGTTGAGGAGTAAATGAAATGAAGATATTTAAAGAGGAAATAACAATTACTAAAGTTTTTTTTTTTTTTATCGAAAAGTTAAGGTTTATTCATGGTTATACCTCTTATTTCTGGACATCATGCCGCTGCAGGCCCAGACTCTTAATGACATCCAGCCATCGCTGGCCCGGTATCTTTGCCGTCATCCAGTCGCTGCAGGCCCGTCATTTTACCGCCATCCATCGGGCCGCTTCCAGCATAAGATAGCGGGCCGACATCATCTGGCCGGAGTTCGTCACCTACCATTTACCAGCCCGATTCCAGCCCGTGCTTTTCGTGTGTGTTGGGTTTCGTGCTTAACAAAGGCAGGGAGAGTATGCTAAACCTTGGAGCCACCCTCTCTCTCTCTCTCTCTCTCTCTCTCTCTCTCTCTCTCTAGCCAGGAACCTACAAGGCATATATATTCAGCCAAAATTACACCCCAGGAGAGGAGTGAAAACCTAGGACCAATCAGGTGGCTCAGAACTCCCAACCCCACACTACTGGGAAATGGGAAAAATATTAATTTTTGTTTATTACAATACTTCCGCCCAGTAATACACATTTTTGAAACAACTATTCATAGTCCACCATGGAAATTATTTCTGCCTATCAAAAGCTAACCGCAAGCAAGAACTGGCTGCTAACATCACAATGCAGGTGCGAATTCTCGGAAATCAGGCGGGCGACACTGCAGGACTAAATTGCAGGAAGCAGCGCGGGCACTAATTGGCTAATTGGCCATGTGACAGGTGACAGCCACACTGCCGACGACACGTAGTTACTGCTTTGCTAAAGGCCAGGCCGCACGTGTTTATGACGCTCTGCTGCGCCGAGGGTACACAGCCATATCGTTCCAAGATATTACAGGTTGGTTCCAAGGTAGAGTAGAATTATAGCGTAGCTAGAAGAATTCTTGACTCCGGGCTGCCAAAATTACGTGCCTCCATAAGTACACACGGACTTTTTATTTTCCCGGGCTCGTGTAGTAGTTTCGGGAGCAGGAGGACGTAAATTGCCATTTGAAGGCGCTCGGCGTCTCAAACCAAAACTAGTATTATGACGTGAAATGCTTCGTAAATGATATTCGTAAGCAGACACCGCTCATAAATATTAAACATAATTTTTTGAGTTATTCCTTTTCTTGCTGGAATTGTGCCTGGGTGGGTTCTTCGAACAGTTTTCTTGTCTCATACACATCATAGTGTTTCCTACATAATACGAAGACTAAACAAATTACATAGCAAACAGATGTGAATATTTCGGTACATTGGAAACATGCATTTCATGTTTGGATTAACTATCGCCGAATAATTAAGGTAATAAATATGAAATGACTCGTTCCCTATTTAGGAAATATTAAGTTCGTGCCACGTGATTGCACCAGTGGAGTGCTGTGAAGCGTTGCAAGGTAAGTCGATGCCTGCTCAGTGCTGTACACACTCGTCGCACGCAGCAGGAACTAGTAGCCAGAGTGGAGTCGGGAGAAACTGAATGTACTGCGGCCACTTACGAGAGAGCGGCGAGGCACCCATTACACATGCGCTGTGACGTCAAATGCACTAATACATTCAAGTGTCCGATACAGAAACTAGCAAACGATTAGGTATAGCACAGAGTGCAGCACAGCTTATCTTGCAACTGTTTACCACACACCGACGGATTGCACGTGTCCATATAACAAGGTGATTTAATTTTACAAATAGTTCTGTAATTATAGCTCAACATGATATAAAATATTAATTTCCTTGTGAAAAACATACAATCACTGCCAAAGTCTTTCCAGGTAATATTTAAAAATTATTGCACTTAATTTACGTAAATCAAATTGTTGGCCATAAATGTTACACAGCGTTTTCTGTGTCATATGAAAGGTACGAATGCTGATTGAAATGAGTGAGATTTGAATGGCTATTAAATATGCGTATATGCACTAGTATTTATAATTTGGCACTTGCAATACTTTCATTAATAATATATATTAAATATTTTGCTAAAGGAAATTCTACAGAAAAACATTGCGGTGTCTTTTCCTATTATTTATGACAGTAGTGCAAAAACCTGGAAATCATTTGTCTCCATACTGAAAATGCCCAGTGATAATATTGACAGTGTGTTTTAAATAAAAGATAAGTATGAATTCTCAGAGGAAATTCGCGTTTTTTGTCTGCAAATTATTTTCCAATTGATTAAGAGTGATGAAAATAAAGCTAATGAGAGACTCAACAAGTACCTTAAATCGACGTTTTTTTTTCAACAAATACATGTTGGTTTCATTGACATTAAACTCCCTAATTTTGTGATATTTTTCTTTTGCTTTTAGGAAAATTTATAAAATAAACTTCTAGCACAGTAGCTGTTTACGCTCCACTGAACAGTTTACAAAATTGATGCAACTAATAGCATATCATGGAAAATTTCCAAATTAAAATAACACCGGTCATTAGGATAAATGCTAGCGGAGCAGCCCAGAAAAAAAAAGTCAAAACATGGAAAAGTGTTTTTTTCATTTACATATCTCACCCACGGCCTTTCAACAAAGACCTTCATATCCGTTGAGTAGTATCGACTTTATGTTCATCTGCTAGAGTGCAAATTTTTAGTGTAAAAAATGCTAAAACGGGTGTTTTCAAGATTATTTCAGGCACAAAAATCCAGCATAGGCACTTTTTAATTTTTTGGTAGAGTACTACACAACTTTAGCTTTAGTATGTGGTCAAATGATACTGCATGTAAAGAGGATATGGTTGGCATGTCAATTTCGTCCTTAAACCCCCTTTGCCTCTGTACCTGAAAAAAAATGGCTTTGCATGGGCGGAACGTTGAGAATATGAAAATAAATATGAAATATTGAGGTAACATGCGGGAATTTTGGAAGATATTACAACTTACGTACATAGCTCTGTTAAGCAAATTAACGACTTGTCTATTTGGGTGGAAATCGGTGAATACGTCTTCTATAGTTGTGATAACTTATATCAGAAAATTACAAAAGTATGTAAACTGTAGAAAAAATATCCGGTAAACTTTGTAAAGTGTAAGGGAAGTTTTCAACCTGTACGCTGTATTGAGATAATACCACACATCAAGCTGCAGATAAAGAAATGTTTAGCGTTGCTACTATACAAAATTGGGAACTTCCCTAAGGATATGACTGTTTCCTTAGCAAATGTAGGAACGCTACAATGAATGTATAGGGGGAAAAAATTACCATTCGCGCTTTTTCACTAAGCGTATACACTGGTATGGCAAATTTCAGAGTAATTTCTCAGTGTGTTTAAAAAGTGATTCATTCAGTTGTAAAACATATTTCTGTTTGCCATTAATGGTCCTTTAAATATCCACATCACAAAACTGGTTGAACTAGTTAAAAATAATATCATGCAATTCTGTACGTTGTGCACAGGAATGTTATATTAAATTTGGCTGTAACTGAATACCGGGAGGCTGGATCGACCTCCCGTGACGCAGTCGGTTGGTGCACCGTCGATCTGGGATGCGGGAGGCTCTGGGTTCAAATCCCAGGTACGGCATGGGTGTTAATTTAAGTTAGGTTATAAGTTAGTCTCCAAGCCGTCCCCTGCTAAGCTTCCCAGCATAATTTACAATTACTTGTTGAATAATTGCAGATATTTTTTCACATTTCTAAGGCAACCCTTGTCCCGAACACGCCATGAAGTGAAGAAAAACGCGGGAAATGGTATAAAATTAGGAGACTGTAAAAAATAACTGATATGAAAAATGTATAACAAGCTACCTTTAGAATGGCACATCACACGTAACGTGCAGGAATATGTTATGCATATTTTCCGATGGATGTATTGGGACTCATGTTCATTTGGTTATTCCATAGCCACCCACATGTTTCGCAGTGGTTGTGACTACTTGCAGTCAGTTAAAGGCTGTTCACGATAAAGTGAGCACTTTAGAAATTAACCTAAGAAAAAAAGTCACTGCTCCTGCATGCATATATTTTAATGGGTGCACTGAGTGACATTTGTGCAGTAAAGTTGGTAACGATGGATAGAAAGTAGTGCCACATCTTAACCTCTAATAAGAAAGTGTTAGGTAACCATTTGTGATAACTTAAAATAATTTCATTCGCTTTCTGTTTTTTTTTCTTATGTATCGAAGTGTAAAAATGAGCAGATTTGCAAAGTATTTACTTTCATTATAATTTCACAGTTTCAATTAATCGACGCATGAATAAAGTGATGATGCCCATGACAATGATAATTTTACATAAGGCGGAATAATACACATCGTGTTTACAAGTAGATCTTAAGCAGGGCTTCTAAAAGTGTTAAATTTACCGTGAACAGCCTATACCCACCATACATAGGCCCTACATTTCATAGACCTATGAAAAGAGCACTGCCTTTGTTTATTTAGATCCACACTTGTAAAGGTTTTATAAAAAAAAATTGGCATGTAATATTACCAACAAAAAAAAAATACGGCTGGGAGGGGAATCGAATACGCGCCATTTCTTTCTCCACTTTACGGAACCTGACGTCTTACCAACTCTCTGGTTGCGTTTCATATTATGACCGTTCAGTGGAACATAACGATAAACTGCAGTTCTCTTTGGTAACGTGGAAATACTTTATGATCTATAAATATATGCACAATTGCCACACGTTAACTGCTTTGCAGAGCTTGAGAACAGGTCTAGGCTGCATTTAGTTCTCATACTATGCTTCGGAAGTAAAAAAAAAACTGTGATTTCATTTTACGTCGCGGTTCCCTTCTATCCGCCATTTTACTACGCCAAATCAGTGTGAACTTGTGTTGTTTGGACATTTCCTTACTGTGATGTCGCAGTACCACAAACTATTTTATTCTTCCTGTTATTTTTAGCTACATACAACATTTGGTTGCAGTAAAGTCAACATAACAACGAACTGCAGTTCTTTTTCGTTACGTAGAAATACTTTATTCTCTTTAATGTATGCATCATTGGCACACGTAAACTGCTTTGCAAGGGTTGGAAACTCGTCTAAGCTGCAGTCAGTTCTCATACTACCCTTTAAAATTTAAATTAAGTGGTTTAATTTTACAAGGCTATCGCTGTTCACTGCTGTCCGCCGTTTCACAACCCCAAGTCAGCGTAAAATTTTATTGGTTGGACATTTCCTTACTTCAATGTCACAGTAACACAAAATATTTCGTTCTTCCCGTTATTTTTAGCAATAATAACAACTTTTGGCTGAGGCAACATTACTTAGAGGCATTATTTACATTAACACTGTAAAAGTATTTTTGCATTATAGCTATATAAGACTACGAAAATTATTAACATTGTCAAAACATTATTAATTTTACTGCAATACAAACTTTTAAAGAGATGCCTGAATAGTGATTTTTGCAGCAAAAGTAGCCTTTTTTATGTGTACTTGTTTTTGTGGATTCATCATTTATGCCTGTAAAATAAATCTGTTTCACATTAACTGTCGCCTGATTACTAGTGGCTATAATATCTTACACCCTCCATACATTATTTTTCTTCCTTGTTTAGGGGGAGTGTATTGGTTACAAGGATGTATTATGAAGAGGATGGAGGTGGTAGTCGTAATTGCACGGAATGTGTTTGGAATGGTCGGAATAGTTGTGGCATACTTGCAAGTGGGGATGGGAAAACAAAAAGCCTCAGATTATCAGTCAATACGGTGAATTCAACAGACCCTAACTGAATAATATAACTACCTTGTTTAGCGTTAGTTCCTTCTACTTTCAACTGCCCATGAAATTAAGTTTTAATTACGTTCTCGCGTGTATTCGACTTGACTTTGTCTTGAATTTGTAAGGTTTGCTCTATATAACTCTAATAATTTCTTTACATTCGTAAAACTGTGTTTCTTATACTTATTAATCACCTTTTTTACGATTTTTCATGTTTATTGCACCGGTAAGTTTCATTAGCAGGCATCATTTTATTTTTAATAATTATATTTTTGTTTGCATTGTAGTTTTTAGTCAGACTAATGCATGCCCCATACCTTGTAATGTGCATAGACATAAATACAGTAGACATAAGCTTCCCTGTTCCAAAAATAACATATTCCAGTCAGAAAATATCCTATAATAGACAAGAAAATATCTCAAAACTAATAACGAGTGCTAGGTGAGTCTAGCAATAGCGGAGCATGTGAGAAGAAAATCGTCAGTCTGGACGAGCTCAGGTGTGACTGCTGCTCTGAATTGAATTGTTCACTCAATGTTACTCGAGATATTATCAGTCATTCCCTTGCTTCCGAAACACACTGAAGGAAACGGGTTGAAGTTTTGGGAAGCTTCTAGGATCAAAACATGATAGACGTCTTTCTCATCTGGATGTCTTTGCACAATTTATAGTAATTTTAACCCCACGCGCTACAGGTCACGCCAGATGCTTCGCCCCTCTCTCAGCCACACTTCCGACCAATCAAGTCACCAATGCGGAAAATTTGGCAAAGAAAGCGACAGCACCGAAATAATAAATTTTTAATCTGAAAATAAAAGGGCTTAGTGCACATTTGACCCTATTGCTCTTATCTACATCGGCGGTGATGTGTATGCTATGAATTTGATGATGGTATCTTTAGTATATGGAAAATTATGAGTAACCATACTTATAAAAGGACATAACTCATAACTTATCTTACCAAAAAGGCCTTATGGCTTAAATGACCTTACCATCATGGTGGATATCGAGTGCAATGCCTGTGTTATGAATTTGATGACCATAGCATCAATGGTTTGGAAATTATGACTATATTTATAAAATTGCTTAAAATGCGTAATTGATCTTGGCAGAAATGCCTTATGGCCTAAATGATCTTACCATTATATTGTATGTCAGGTATGATGCCCATGATCTGAATTTGATGACCATCGTATCAATGGTTCGGAAACTATGACAATATTTATAAAAAGGCTTAAACGAATAATTGATCTTGGCAGAAATGTTTTAGAACCCAAATAATCTTACAATTATGTTGTATCTCATGTATGATCTCTATGTTATGAATTTGATGATCATAGCAACAATTGTTCGGATACTTTGACTATATTTATAAAAGTGCTAAAATGCATACTTGGCCTTGCAGACGGAAGTCAGCAGCCTGTAGTAGGATATTTGTGTATTCAGAATGAGCAATTGGTAAACGTACGTTGAAAATTAAAATATCATTACTATTTTTAAAAAGTTGAAAAATTTTAATTGAAATATTTATTAAGAAGTATGCGAAAGTGGGGAAAAAAATTTGCGGGTTAGTTATTTTGAATTGAAATCCTGCGTTTTACAACCATAATTGTGCAAAACTAATATTATAAAATTAGGTGTATTTCATATTAGTGTCGAACTACATAAATTAGTAAGTCAATATATTCTTCGTTGTTTGTATTAAAAATCGACATCAGAACTATTATATTTGCATTTGCTGTAGGAAACGACACTACGAGAATATCTAACTCTTATTGACTACAGTCAAAATGCAGTCAATCAGGCGGTTGTCCAAGATAATGTGTGACCATCTCCGACTGCTGGACTTCCGGTAGACGACTACGGGGTGGCACATTGTGAAAACTCATAGGCGTATAGGCTGTTCACGATAAAGTGAGCACTTTCGAGGGTCTAGTTACTTTTTTATTTCAAAGATCCTTTTATACTTGAATTACGTTTTAAAATAAATATTGCCATGTAAGTAATAAACACAGTGTGTAGATTTCACTGCACTCGGAAGAAAACGTCTAAGGCTAAAATAAAATATATTTATTGACTCTTATTCTAAATGAGAGGACTTTCAAAAGTGCTCATTTTACAGTGGATATCCTATAGGCAAACATTAATATACAACTGACGACTGCTTGTTACTGACTGCTAATTACGGAAGTGGTCTTAAGAAGACTAAAATACGCGAATACACTTATTGAGTGAACAAATGATCTAGCGCCGTATTTTTGTGTTTTATCATATTTAGTGTATTAAAAAAGAAAAAAATGTGAAAATAGTTTTTAAAAAAAACATGAATTTAAAAATTAATGCTTAGTTTCCTTTATCGGTAAGAGAATGTGCGTCTATACGGGCGTAGTTTAAAGTGCGGGCTTTCATCGCATTTAATAAAGTATAAACTGTTCACGGTATAATGAGCACTTCAGAAAGCCTTGCTTAAGATGTACTTGTATGCACGTTGTATATTTCCCGCCTTGTGTAAAATTAACTCTGCCATGGGCTCGTCACGTCGGTAAAGTGAAACTGGAAAGTTATTAGAAAAGAAAATATTTTACAAATCTGCTCATTCTTGCACTTAGTTGCTTTATAAAAACACAAAGCAAAAAATAATAATATTAGCTTTTTCCCAAATGTTTACCCAACACTTTCAAGTCGACGTTAAGACACGGAAATACTTTCCCTCCATCGTTAAGAAATTTACTGTACCCATGTCATTCAATGCACCCGTTGAATTATATAAAGTTAGGAGCAGTGACTTTTTCTAAAGTTGATTTCAAAAGTGCTCACTTTATAGCGAACATAATTTACCAAAAAAATCGCGTTGTTTTATATTTGTGGGAAGTATTCAATTTGTAAACATTACTAACGAATAGGCCTACAATTTTCTTGCGTAAAAAAGTTATCAAACCGCATATTTCCTCATAATTACATGTCAAAATCGCAATTTCGGTGTACTTGAAAGATACAAATAATAAGAATATAATCACTTTGGATAATTCACTTGGAAATAATATACTATTAGTTATTTCAACAAATCTTTAAAATCATTAAATGAAATGTTTTAGCAATTTTAAAACTTTGCTCAAATAACGAAATGTTTGCATGGTTATGATTTGTAACAGGTTAGGAATTTTTTTGTTGTAAATTTACATTTCGCAAGTCAAAAATTAAAATGAATTAAGAACTTCCAGTTACAATTGTTCAACTTTCAGTAAAAGTTATTTTACTTTACTTTTCGGAAACACTAAAAATGCGAATTTGACATGTTACGATGCAAAAACTGAGCGATCAAAAATTTATTTTGCGAGCAAATAATATTCTTAAGTATAGGCTATTCACGGGAAAATGAGCACTTCAGAAAGTCCTGCTTAGCATCCACTTGCATGCACGTTGTGTATTCTTCCGTCTTATGTAAGATTAACATAGTCATGTGCATCATCAATTTATTCATGCATCGGTCAAATTAAACTATGAAATTATTATAATAGCACATATTTAACAACTATGCCCATTTTTATACTTCGATGCATTAAAAAAATACAGAAAGCGAAAGAAATAATTTAAGTTATCAGAAATAGATACTTAACACTTTTTATTTGACGTTAAGACATGGAACTACTTCCCATCCATCATTAACAACTTTACTGGGAGCATGTCACTCAGGGAGCCCGTTAAAATATATGCGGGTAAAGGATGTTCACGATAAAATGAGTACTTTAGAACTGAACCTTAGAAAAAAACCGCTGCCCCTGCGTGCATATATTTTAATGGGCTCACCGAGTAACATTCGCCTAGTCAAGTTGGTAACGATGGACAAAAAGTAGTTCCATATCTTAACGTCGATTAGAAAGTGTTACGTAACAATTTGTGATAACTTAAAATTATTTCTTTCACTTTCTGTTATTTTAATGCATTGAAGCGTAAAAATGAGCAGATTTGTAAAGTATGTACTTTCTTAATGATTTCATAGGTTTCATTCGACTGACGCATGAATAAAGTGATGAGGCCTATAGCAATGTTAATTTTACATAAGGCGGAGGAATATACAACGTTCATACAAGTATATCTAAAGCAGGGCTTTTAAAAGTGCTCGTTTTACCATGAACAGCATATAGGAGCAGTGACATTTCCTAAGGTTCGTTTCAAAAGTGCTCACTTTATCGCGAACAGCCTTTAATGTACTCCGGCTGAACGGTATTTTATACAAGTGTCAAATAATGAAGTTTTCGGAGATTGGCACCCTTCACCGCAAACCAGTGTTATACTTGAGAAAACTACATGATAATTCCCAGGTTATCTATTTGAAATCCATAATAAAAAGTGGAATTATAACAACCACGACGCTAGACTTATGCCCGGTTGCACCAACATACTTCCGAACCGAGATCGAATGATCGAAGTTCTGAACCAGGATCCTGTTTGATCTTGGTTCCAATGTTAAAGTGTTGCACCAACGAAATTTCATGATTCTGGATCTCCGATTCGTCGGTCTTGGTTCCAAAGTGAGAGATCGAGATTAAGTATGAAACAAATTTTGCTATTGGTTCGTAATATATGACGTCATGGAAGTGGGCATATTATTCATTATAGATAGAACTAGATGTGCGATGTTTTATCTGTTTTAAGTGAATTATTGTTGTACGAATTTTACTGAATAATATTCAGGTGCGTATAAAGTTTTAATGTCCCAAGAAAACAATCGTACGTCGTTTTATCTGCCAACGTATTTTAAAACTACATCTGTCGGCGGTGGCTGCTGATCTCAGATCGAGATTTGGAACTACCAATTTCGGCGGTTCGAAATGAACTTCATCTCGATCTCCAGTCCAGCCCTGAACTCGAATGGTGCAACAGTTTTCCGTGTCGATCTAAGATCCGATCTCGCATCGAGTTCCGAACCACGATGGTGCAACCGAGCATTAGACAATCAAGGTCGAGGGAACGAAACTTATTTCCCGCGACGCCAGGCGGCGGCCAGTAAACTTCTGGCGACGCACCACGCCGCGCTGTCCGGGGTTCGCAGCCAAGCCCTCGCATTATTAATATCGGTGGAAGGAGTGAGGCAGGGGATGGAACCTTGCCTGACTCAATTACCAGCACTTCTGCTTCGCTTCCCGCTTCATTTGTCAGCTTAATTGCGCGAGGGACGAGCGCGAGAATTTCGTAGCACGGTTACACTCGCGCGAACAGCGGCCAAGAATTTATTTATTTTTTATCGCACACACACACCCGCCCTCTCTCGGTTTGCTTCCTCATTCTGGTGTAAATTGAGCAGCGGAGGTGCAGTCCCCTCTCGGGGGGAGGAGGGGGGGGGCTCGCCTGCGCGACGGTTGGTAGTTCGAGTGCCGCATTGGTTAAAATAAATAAACAAGTCCCTGATAGAACTAACGAGCCTACTTCCTTATACATGGTGCAAGTCATTTTTAACAAAGTTCTTAAGGCCCATGGTGCACGAAAGCAGTATATTTACCCGATTTTAGTTATAACTTGTTTTTCAGAGGGTTTATAGAAGTTTTTGACACAAGATTTAAATATTAATTTTTAACGATTTCTTGCATTATTAAATATTCGCTACCGTTATTATTCTGTGAGCACTGATGGAAGAAGAGAAGTAAGATATTATTTCTTATCTTCCATCAGTGCTCCGATAGTAGTAATGGTAGTGAATATCTATCATTGTGAGAAGGTGTTCGAAATTGATCTTTATGTCTTGTCGTGCCAAAAATTTCGAAAAATTCTGTGACAAACAACTTTTGACCAAAATTAACGGAAATGCACGGCTTTCGTGCACCATTCCCCTTAAAAGCGTAGTCCTTGACGTCTCATTCACGGCAATAGCATTTGATATGAACTAGAAACATATGAAACAGTAGTGAGACAAATACTTATGTGCCTTACCCAAGATTCTTATCCAGAACACCTAGTGCGATCAACTTTACGGAGATCGGATTCGGAGCAACTGCTTCTGATATAATCAGTATAACGCTTTTAATAATAGGGTTTACTAACCTGAAATATTTACAGAACCTTCGTTTTGAAAATAAGTTTTTGAGCTATTGAAAACACAAACGTTTGCGTGACCTTCCATAGCGCTACTTGAGATCATAATTGAGTGGTAATCGGTTGATTGGTTCCTGAGCTGCGTCATAAAAACATTACTTCCTTATTTGGTGCTATCTTACAAAACTGCCTTTAAAAAAAAGGTACTCTGTCTACGATCCTTCTAATAGATACTGTCAGAATAAAAAAGTTTGGGTGACTGGTTATATTGTTTAACAGATATAACAAACTTAACAGAAATATTTACATGGCCGCCATTTTGAAAATTGTTGTCTGGCTCACATAAATCATGCAAGTTTACACGGCGTTCTGTAGCAGTATTGGCGAACAAAATTTGAGGAACTTTATTGAACAATTCCGGAAATATGGCAAAATGTACAAAAAATAATATCTCCATACGCATAATTGATGCTTCTTATTAACACCGTTAGTGTAGTCAATTTGGTTGAGTTTTGTTGGGTTGTTTAGTAAATATGACATATTTATATAAATGTTTTATATTGACGTCATTTAAATAAAAGGCCTGCCACGCCTAAAACATGGACGTTTACATGTCCTACTGTAGCTATACTTGCATGTATAATTTGTTGGAAACTGGTTTATTGGGCCTCGAGATGTGACATTGAACCTCCAGTCTTCTCGTGATGGACTTAGTAAATGGAGGACAAAAAAAAAGTTACGTATTAGCGCATTCGATTATTATCATTGTTACTGCCAGTATACAAAGTTAAAATATAATCGACTTCATAGCTTCGTATAAACTAAGCTTAAATATTTATATAGCAGCCATTCTGAGAATAAGTGTCAAGCCCATTTAAAAAAATTAATATTAATATGGCATTTCATAGTGCAACTTCTTTGCCAACTGTGATAGGAATCGGTTGAATGTTTCTTGATATATGACAGAAAAAACTTTATTTTTTTTCATATGAAGCTGTCATGCAAAATGGTGGAGAAATGAAGATCTGTATAGACACATTTTATTATAATAGATAATGACACCTTACAAAGTTAAGCTTAAATTTTGTTTCGTAGACATGGCATATTAAGGTAAAATGTTTATATAGCCACTATTTGTAAAATAAGTGTCTGAATCACTCAACCAGATAAATTTACATGGCCTTATGTTTATGTGGGTATTTGTGTCCCCCTAAAATATTTTTAACGCGTAAACCTTTTCACCAAACTCGGTAGAAATATAATACTTAGTAAGAACATCTTCTTTTGTAGTTCTAGACCAAATCCGGAGCTTACTTTCAAAATGGCGGCTATTTTAATGTTATTGGTGCTATGGTATATATTAAGAACCATTCTACCGATTTAAACCAAATTTCGTATTTTGAGAGTACATCTCGGAAGCACTGAATTTTGGAATGGATAATGCTGTTGGACTACCACTTTGTAAGATAGCCCCACGTGGAAAAATAAATCTTTTACATAATAGCTACAAAACTACAGTCAGTCACACAAAAAAAAATTGCCGGTCTAGACCAGCAAATATTCTTATAACTGAAATTATCAACATTATTATTTTTTTATTTTCGCAGATAATCCCTGGGGTAACTTTGAAAAAAAATTCACTATTTCTTAAACTATAATAATGCATCATCATTACGTTGCACGTGTACACTAAACCAGCATGAAATTCCACAGTTAAAGTAAACTAACATTTGAAACTCTTCTTGTACGAGATAAACCCACTAACATCTACATCCCAGCCTGTTAGTTTCTTTGTAAATATCCGCCATGCTGCTAAAACAACTGGCATTCTTTAGTTATGCATTCGTCCTCGTACAGCCAATAAGAAAAATAGGAGAGCGAGGACTGTTTAAATATACTGGAATGGCCTGTAACTATCGAAATCTGCGATGATGGATAAAAAATTTCAGCACTGTCGATTTGCGTGCCTATGTATGAAGTTGCAAGCTGTGGTAAGTTATATCCTTTCGCAGTCCCCTTCGTAAATATGCAAGTACATAAATGTGAATGCTCATGCGTGCGTGTATACAGAGTTTAATTTCCCTACATAATTCGTACTTATGTTATGTATGAAGTTTCAACTCCTACTACTGATTTCTTGAGCTTGCTTCTTAGTTGAAGATATATTAACATACAAGCCATCTCTTTGATGATTTTCCAAGACGTTGCCATGTCAATTTAATAAATGGAAAGTAGGGCACAACAACACCTGCATGTTAACTAGCAATTTGCAATGTTCTGTATGTGGTAGAGTTCATTAATACTATCACGCGAGCAACCATATTTGATGCCAGTATTGCCAACTGATCTTGATTTTTGTGTAAATGCGTATATACCGGCGAGAGACGTGTTGCGGTTTCATTTAAAATACATTTTTTTGCAGAAAATAAGTTATATATATATATGCAGCTCTACTAAATTAAATTTTTCAAAATCCAAATATAAGAATTAGTTGTGGTCAAACATGAATAGAAAAAAAAAGTACGGTTCTAGATATTTGGGAGTGGAATGTGTGACTGGCCTTTCTGAAATATTTTGCTTTTTTTTTTTTTTTGTGTGGACACTAATCTCTGACGACACCTTGTGAATTCGTCGTGTCACAGTAATGGAAAATCGCAAGGAACTATAGACGGTTTGATATTACATTCGAGCGTTGAGAAGTTTGCACACTCATGTGACTCATATAAGACATTACCTAATACTCATATAAAATTCTTCATTGCCTCCTAAAATTCTCAAAAACTATCAACCAAGATTTGCCATAAATGAAGATAGCTTCGTGGCTACATAAGCATGCATTTGCAAGGAAAGTAGCATCTCGAAGGCCTTTCCTCTGCAACTCAGCGTAAACCACTATTAAATCAATGAAATCCAGCCAGTGAAATAATCAGCTTTCACTCATATCTAGAGCAGCATTATTCACTGCATGGTTTTATTGTCGTGGAGCCATTTAAACAAATTAGGTTCATAGTGAAGATAATGGTGATCTCAAAACTTGCCCAGCGTTCATTTCACTAATGAGTGACATTAAATAGCAACAGATTCGCCATTACAATGCGAATATTGACTCTTTAATTTGTCGCGAGAACACCTGACAAGAAAACTAATTTTTCCCTTAAAGACTAAGTACATTCTACATCTAGAACAGCAGAAGTGTAACTACATCAGAGTAAATTAGAATATAATACTAACATTAATAGCTTTTTACTGTTATTTTAATTATAATTTATATTGTTGTTTTATTTTTATTGTTGCTTTTAATATATTATATTAATTACATTATTTATTATTACGTTATTTTATTACATATAAGTATTTTTATATTATTTAGTACAGCTTGTTTGCAGCTAAGTAAGCATTTTTAAAGGCCAGCTTAGTTCTAACTTTTTGTTCATTGAGTATCTTTCCGCCTCAAATAAAAATAAACACTGCTATTTCATAAGTGTCCATGCGTCACTTAAATGACACTGTCAAGTTGTTATCAAAACTATTGTCCTACTCTTACCGAACATTAAGTTTCTCTATTAGACCTACTAATAAAAAAAAATGAAATCGGTTTCAGTTGCCAGTAGTTTTGTTTTGATTTATTATATTTTTATTACGGCGTAAACACGTAGACCTGTTTTTCATAACGTGTGCTGGTATCACTCTATATAAAATAATCATTGTTTTTATTTAAGTGTGTGAGTCAGAGCCGTTTTTAAAAGGCTGAGTTAAAAATTGACCCGTTTACGAGGCGTAAATTCGGTTACCCGCCCCTGCCAACCCAATACGGCTCTTAAAAAAAAGCGAAACGAATAAGGCAAGTTTCGAGACGACGTTTGGGGGGGGGGGGGGGTTAAAAAGTTGCATGCGAGGGGGAGGGGGAGGTCCAACTCTGCAGAGTAGCAACGCCTGCAGTCCCAAGAGGCCGTGCGTGGAGCTTTTATAGACTGATAGAGCGGCGTTATGAATCGAGCGGTAATCTGATTCGCAGGCACAGTCGCGAGTTAATGCGTCCGATGATAGGCATCGCTACTGCAGCAGAGGGCGGTAACTGCTACGGAGTCATATCTAGAGAGACGCAGCGACAGGGGTGCGGCAGAGAGCAGGGTTGACTTTTTTTTCTTACAGAAGCAGTCGATACCAGTCGACATTATTTACCTTGTTAGATGAACGCAGTTTTTATTTTTTAATTACTATATTCACATTTTACATTTCTATTTTAAGCGCTGACCAACAGAACAGCGCCGGTGGCAGTAACGTTATTTTCAGACAGGAAAACGGGATGTTTCATATTTAGATACTGCACAAACTTTCGCCTGGGATGGGTTTTATAAAACCACTTGCGAAAAACAGGAACGTCCAGTGGAGCCTACCAGAGTCGAACCCAAGATCTCCCGAATGCGAGCAAAACATGCCACCGCGCGATGAAACACGGTTGGTTGCGTGATACACTCGATCTCGTGGCCAAACGCGCTCGATCAAAAGTTCGAATACGCTCGGTCACTTGATCGAACATGCTCGTCCACATGATCGAACATTCTTAATCGCATGATGTAACATGCTCGGTCGCATGTCCGAACATGCTCTGTACACAACCAAATAACCAAACTGCTCAGTCGTATGACCAAACCTGATCGTTTTCAGAAAACAACACGCTCGGTCGCACAAAAAAACAAGGTTGGTTCACGACCCAAAACGCTATGTTGAATGTTCAATAAGCTCTGTACACGAACAAAAACGCTCGGTTGTGCGACCAAAGAGGCTTGGTATTGGACCAAACACGCCCAGTCTCATGACCAAATCGAGTGTCACTACATTTTTTTTCTTTATTTTTGCTCCTGCGTGCTTGAAGCTTTACTCCACTTTTGAGGCCGAAAAGCGCGGAGTGATAAGGACGACACTATCGCGCGCATCAAGTACGCCATCGCCACTAAGCGCAAGGCTCTGAAGTGGAGTGCAGTAATCTCGTCGTACTGCGTGTACCTGTGGGATTTTCAGCGGTGACCGTTTACTTTATTGGCGGAAAGTCTGTAGGAAGTGTTCAATGCATGCCCCTTCACTAATTTTGTATGTTCTTGACCTGTATAGGCCTATTATGAGATACAGCGCTTCTCATAAAAGGTTTTGACGCGAATACGTCTTTAAATTTGCAACCATAGCGGGAGGCAATCCAGAATATCCGATTATAACGAAATCGGGGGATAAAGTTTAGCATTGCAGCTCCGACTCTATCATCTACGTTCAAAATTCAATTACACCACTCGAGTGCCAAAGGATCAAGGAATATGTTACGTTGAGTGAGAACTGCGAAGAATCGCGTGCGGCAGCAGGAGGGGGGGGGGGGGACTGGGAAGAATCGCGCGTGGCGAGGGTAAGTCGGGGGGGGGGGGGGGCTATTTTGAGTTAGTTTCGCCGCGTCTCATATCTTCCGCGTAGTACAACTTTTGACTAGGAAAAACTACGATGCTCGTTCGAGTTTCAATCAGCAGCTCTCGTGAAGATCAATCGATAGCGTGTATAAAAACATTTGTGCGGCATGGTTATGTTGAAATTGTACGAATTTAATGTAAAAATTTAAGAAAACTTAACACAATGTCTGCCTGTGCGCGTCAAAAAGCTAAGTCGAAATACATGAATTGTATACGGTTGGAAAGAGCATCTCAATAGAAATCCAGTGATACACATAAAACCCCATATGATCGAGTGAAGCGGTGTCGGGAACATAAAATAAACATCAAGGCGTCTCGAGTGCGTCAATGTAGACGTATTCACGCAAAACAAACGGCCGTGTCCTCAAAAATGCCAAACCCAATTTTTTTTTATAGCAATATTGTGGTACTCTGAAATGGTGTTTATAATGCTAGCGATGTGTTGCAAGCACTTAATAGCCCTTGTCTGAAGTCTGTGTTCACTTATAGGTGAGCACATTGGATGCACGTACGAAATTGCCATGAAAAAAAGTGAAGTGCAAACACTCAACGACGCAGGAAAATTTGGCATTTGACATGTGCACGAATTTTCAGAAAATTTAAATATTCTCTCGCGAATAGTTCCATAATTTTGAACAGCAAACGCCAATACATAATCGCAGTAGTGTACGTATGTAGGTTCGGGCACAACGCGATCCGGGATAGGAGGTAGGAGTTTGCCGCCATCTTGGGTGACGTCACACGCGCGGCCGGCGGCCTCTTTCATCCCCCCCCCCCCCTCAACGCACCAAACTCACGGCCGGCCATTCCAGCGACCCGCAAACTTTGAACTGATTTTAATATTAAAAAAAACACTAAATATATTATTATAAAAAATTATTTTATAAAAAAGCGAATTTAATAACCATTCCTTAAAAAACATCGATCTCTAATATCTATGTGAATTTCCTAGAAATAAACCTTAATTTGCAAATAAATTCCCCACTCGCGCGACCCCTGCTAGAGTGCCGATCGCCAGTGTGTACGAATTTAATAATTATATTTTTCATACAAGAGAAGGTACATAAAAATAACTTCAACAAAACTTTGAGTTCTTCCTATCTAAATAATTGTTAGCAAAATCAAATGTACGGTATGCCGTATCCCATCAGACTTTCTACTCAAAAAATCGATTTTTTTTATTTAAAATTAGTTGACATTACATTCCAGCTAGAACCCTGTAAAAATATTCTCATTTTAATAATTCCATTTTCGAAAATCAATTAGATTTTTTTTTAATATTTACTTTATTCAAGTCGTTCTTACTGTTTTCCGATAAAAAAAAACTAATTTAAAAATAATAAAGCCCTATTATTGGCTGTTCACGATAAAGTGAGCACTTTTTAAGGTCCTCCCAACAGGCATTAACCCTTGATAAATGTATTCTATTGCAGCCTTGAGCATTAATTTTTGAGAGAGGTGAAATGTATACACTCTGTTTATTAGTGACATGGCAATGTTTATATTTAAAATTGGCAGAAAGATAGAAATAGACTAAGAGGAAAAATTTAGCAGGGCCTTAAAAAGTGCTCACTTTACAGTGAACAGCCTATAGCATTGTAACTACACACGCACCGACAGGCGCGCGAGATATCACACACATCAGAACAGGTGCGTGTGGCAGGCGGCATCCTTAGGGCAACGACGGAAAATGAAGGGGGGGGGGGTAAGTGTTTTCGACCTCCGAGCAACGAGCGTGTGAACTGACTTTGGTCGCATATCAGCTGCTGTGCGGCCTTGGAGCCGTGCATCACTTTCATATTAAAATGCTGCGTGTTAAAAAAAATATATGTGAAATATATATTTATTCATATGCCTAAGGAAACAGAAATCACTTATTAATCAGGGAAGGGAATTTAAATTTTCTCCGTAAATTAAAATTCGCCAACCATAATATGTAATAAATGTTTTAAAAAATAGATCCGCAATTTAAAGTAATAAATCAAGTTTCTTGTTGAAACGTCATAATACTGACATAAAACACCGTTTAACAAAAAATCCGCTATTTACAACCGAGCTGTGTCGCGAAAATCAAGTGAATTTGTTCATGTATTTTAACATGCTGAACATGTTTCCTTTATATTTGCAGCTGATATTATAGAGCAATGCTGCTGTTTTAATAAACACCTATCGAATAAGACAGGGAAGGCGATGCAGGAAAAAGAAGTAGAGAAATGTTATAGGCAGGGACAAATAATTACCATGGCTCTCCGACTGGTCGGCACAAAAAATATATATTATAAGAAAGTTTAATGCCACATAACCTACAGACGCGGGCAACAGATATTGAATTACTTGAAATAGTGCCATGTCGGCTGTACACAAGACTAAGCACAGGGCACCTACACGTAAACCATACCAAGCAACCGCGTTATGCAGCTCACTACTGCTGCGTTTACTGATATAGGCCGTTCACGGTAAAGTGAGGCACTTTTTGAAGCTGTTTCATCAGACATAATAACCAATAAATACATTTCATTGTGACCTCGGACTTTTGGTTTTGGGCATGGTGAATGTATACATTGTGTTTATTTCTCACATGGCAAGGTTTGCACTAACAAGTGGTGGAAGGATATAAATTGGTTGAAAGAAAAAGTAACTAGGGCTTCAAAAGTGCTCACTTTACCGTGAACGGCCTATAATTGGCCGGCACGAGAAGGTTAGAGGGGGAGGGGAGGTGAAGCAAGGTCGGCATTGTCAGCTGTAGACGTGTCCAGCCCAAGGCTATCCGGCCGCCGGCCGGGCTGTCCGAGCTTGCCGAAAGTTTTTAGCAAAATAACTGTACGTACAGGCGCGTGTGTCTACAATTCAATTTGGCTTACGCAGGAAACAAAAGGTCGTATTACACACACACACGTGCGCTCACAAACACGTGTACATAAAGGTGTCAAAGCTCGCGGCTCTGTATTATTACGCTTGCGACACCACAAACTAGTCCAAGCGCACAGCGGAAATGCGGCCAACGCTTGTTTTATAAATTATAACTGCAGATAACGAGGACAGTGACGCAACGGCGAAAAGTGCAGTGGGCTACAGTAGTTAGCAGAAAATTTGGGTCTGGCTGACATAGAAAGTCGGGGCAATTCCATCAGCAATCGTCTCAGTAACCCAAGCGACGTGGGAGAGCCAATGGGAACAGAGGATTTCGGCGAAGGCGGGAGTGAACGAGAAGTTTGGTGGTCGGAACGGCCGTGGGCCAACGTGTCAGTCGGCGACGGTCCACAGAGGTCTGCGGGTTCCGAGCGGCGATCGGGTATGAGTGCCTTTCAGCTAGGGTGAGAGAGCTTGCCCGTTCCATAGCACCCTTCCCATGTAGTCCTGTCCTCACCCTATCCTAAATCAACCCCTATACTATCACATTATGTTTGTGCAGTAACAAGTTGTCATTAAAATTAATCTATATTTTGTTAAAAGGCCGTTATTTCACAATCACATAAATCCCTATAGGCTGCTCACGGAAAAGCGAGCACTTTTAAAGGCCTTCCCAACAGGCTTTAGCCACTAATAAATTTATCTTATTGCAGCCTCATGCATTAAATTTTGATGGTGGTGAAATGTATACACTGTGTTTATTTGTAACAAAGCAATCTTTATATTTAAAAAACAACAGGAAGATGGAAATAGTATGAAAGGAGAAATTTACAAGGGACTTTAGGAATGTATGGGTCCCCTCCTCATTGGAACAGCATACACGGTCCGAACCAGGGAGACGTCCTTAACATCTTCGGGCTTCATGCGAGTGGTCGAATGCTCTGTAGAATTATACTCTCTGGCGAGTTTCGGCAGTACCTCAAGTTACTTATGGTTTCCATTCGTTACGAAATGCCTCCACAATTTGGCTTTCAGAGTCCGGTGAAAATGCTCGACGATGCTAGCCTTAAGTCTAGAGTTCGTGGAATAGTGATTTATGCTGTACCCTTTCATCATTGTATGAAAAATAGCATTAAAGTCTTCTTTACTATAGTCAATGTGGAGAATTTTCGGTTCGCGTCCTTCTCTCAACACACCCCACATTGCCTCTGTGACATTACATGCATTTTTCGAATTGAACAGTCTGGCACAGGCATACTTGGAAAATGTGTCTATTACGGTCCAAATGTAGCGGTGGCCTTTATTCGCCCAAGAAAATGCTTCCATTTCAATCAGGTCGGACTGGAAAGTATCGTCCAGTCCTTCCATGACATTTTTTTTTCTCCGAGGATAATTTCTTCTAGTCGACCTGTGCAATCCCCCAGAAACTGCATGTCTTCACCTCACAGCTCCGACGAGTTCTTCGATGATGAATATAATCTTGTTGGTGTGCGACCGTTTGCATGCAGACTATGACGCCACCAGTAGCCATTGTCTATCGACGAGTTCATTCGAATCGTCCCAAAATATGTTGTCTATCTTGCGTATGGTGTCGATTATCTGCAGCAGCATATCTAATACAATAGAGTCGACCAATCATGGAAACAGTCCCGCGATAATGCCGAATTTCGCAAGTGCCGTGTCCTTAAATTGCTACATTGAGGTGTTATTGTTCTCATAATGAGCATCACTGGATTATAGCAGGCGATGGTACTTGCTCAAATCCAATTCGGTGTAGTGTGCAGATGCCTACGAAACAAATGTTCGCACTGATCATGCATCATTTTGACCTTGTGCTTGCAGATCTGCATCACATCTCCTTATACCTTGTTACAGAGAAACCATTTTCCATCGTGGTGTCGCAAGCTGTACGTCTTATCGCTGTTCCGATCAGAGAAGGAAGCAATGAATTGCTCGACCAGGATGCCCATCTCTAGTCCAGTTTAGGTGAATCGCAGCTACATTTCTAGAGGAATATAGACCTCGAATTTCCCTCCAGGTTATATAGGAATGCTGTAGTCACCATCCGTCCTCCAGCCTGCCATCTTGGCCGTAAACAGTTCGTTCGGCATGAGCGAGAATTAACTTTTGATCGCGGTGATTATGCCGACATCTCTCGTCTGACCTACCTCGACATAGTTGAACAAATACATAATGCGATCGATGAGGTGGTGAATAACATTGCTTGTTATTTTCGTCGATGCCGGGTTGGATCGATCTTCTTTCTTCAGTGTCCTCCTGAAATGCAGGAATGACTGATAAGAGAGAGTGCTGATATCTTGGTTTTGGACTGCTATCCGAACATAAAATGGTAACGTGTATGGCCCGATCAGGAATGCCTGGTATGAGTGAAGTTCCACTTTTGTGGCACTGTCTTCAAAAACGACCGACTCGTAGATGTCCATGTAAAGTTCCATGGCGATCGACCTCTAAGCCAAGACTGCGATGGAAAATCTTATTTGCACATATTAACACCTTGATGACCTGTGATGTACTGTTTGTCGATTTGATGATATGCTTTCTTTTATTGCTACTGGCCGCCATAAAACTTATTCCCATCTTCTCGAATGCAAGCATTGTGTGCTTTCTTTATTTCAAATGTTCACGAACTCTCCACGCTGGTCGACGATCTTCACGACGACTGGGATGTAAATGATGCTTCGCGGTGCCACGGCCAGTTTATAATCTGGAGGGACAATCGGCGAAAACTCGTGCAGCATATTGCTTGGCCTACTGTTAGATACATGCTGCTCGCCAAATTGCAGTTTATTTGTACACATTATCAGGCAAGATGTTTATGGATCACGATGATTCGTGGATATTTCCAGCTTCGTATGGGCCTATGTGTGGTTCGAACCCCAGAATCATTCTTATAGAATCCAGTTTCGTAAAGTCTATATCTTGGCTGCATCTGATCACGCTCTTTATAGTATTGGAATTTCCATCTAGTTCGAATTCTGTGTCTGGAAACAGCGAATCTTCGATGTACCTTGCAATTATGTCTAATTAGTAAAAGCCAATCGGTCATATTACCTCGTGGGAGGTATTATTGCTTTTCATGAGATACAGCTTGCAGTTTTTTCATTGATGTTCGGTAACGTACTGTTGTTTTGAAAATCTACTAAACCTATGCACAATTCCCCACCAGGTCGAGTGGAGGAAATCTCGGAGCTACAACTTGGCAAAGTAAGCATTATCGATATGACTGATGGTTTCCAGTCTATGCATAGTTATTTTATTCAATTATTTGTATGAACGAACAAGGAAGCAAGGACACAACTATCCACAATTCCAAATATTCGGCATCTGCTCCATCTCGTAGTTGTAAGTCAGTTTGCGATTTTTCAGGTACAGTCGTTACTCGGGTGAAGGACACAAATTACTGAAACTGTCATAGAATACTGCACGTTTGCTACATTTGACATAAGTTGCCCAGTATGTATCGGGCCCGGCTATAATGTCCAGGTTGATTAC
Organism: Dryococelus australis; assembly: GCA_029891345.1. Taxonomy (NCBI): domain Eukaryota; kingdom Metazoa; phylum Arthropoda; class Insecta; order Phasmatodea; family Phasmatidae; genus Dryococelus; species Dryococelus australis. The sequence continues at coordinate 257,260,712 of CM056995.1, forward strand.
GGCACATTTGTCATGTTTGGGTTTAGGGGTCAATGCATCTTGCATGAACACTCCGCGAATATGATGTATCTTCAATTTGCCCACAAACATTCCAAATCCACATTAGTGAGTGACCAATTTGGTAGAGATTTTATTATTGCCTCTTCTTGCTGCATTTCTTTTTCACAACTCCTCCCACTGGGTATGGCCCAAAGTTCAGGCCTTGGCCAATTTTTTTATGCATGCCGATAGCTTCCATATTTGAATTGTGCATTTGGGTGTCGGGCAACTGCTTCCATTCGTTCTATGCTGTGTTGACCGCTCGAACAACAGAGCTCTTGGCTCCGATTAGGCCCCCGAGGGCTCCGAATGCAGGTTAAAGTATTGGAAAATCTGCCAGTAGATGTTTTCTTGGTCTTGCATGCTTTCCTTCCCTTTTTCAACACTTTTCGTTTCACTTGTACCTTCCGCTTGCTCTTGCACCCTTGCCCATTTTCACTTTGGCCTTCATCACACTGGAAAAGCCCCACTCTGCTATTTTTTCTCCGAGTTCAGTATCAGAAGATTATCTTATCTCGCCTGCCCTCTGTGCGATTATCTTGCCTGACTGGTGCCGAGCTTCGAGATCCTTGTTCAGGTAGTAAACAATGTTGTGTTTGCTTTCACGCCTCATCTATTGCGTTGATACTCGTGTCACAGCATGTCTCTTCGTTCCCGACCCGAAGAACTTCTATTTGGGAATGTGTAGCTCGAGCAGTAAATTGCCGATCAGCATATCAATGATCCCACTTGGTCTTACATCTTCGAGACTTCACAGTGAACTGACCTAAAAACTTATATAAACATGCTCCTTTTATAAATTTTTGTTTCAGTATCATTCTAGACTTGGAACAATACAGATATATCACATATTCAAAAATGTAATCTCAATTCAAACTCTGCCAGAAGCAGTTTACTTAGGGTGATAATTTGAAGAAACATTATATCTCCAAGAAAATGTGCTTAATGTCATCAAGAGTCTTATTTATGATACATCCTCCCCCTAATGTCTCCTCCTCATCATCAACATCCAGTGTATGAAATAAAAAATGCCTAAAAAACCGTTTACAGATTGTCAAGCAAGATTTTACTCTACCACTATGCATTCATGCTTAAGATAAAGCTATATCCCACGAATAACGACATGCAAGCCTATTTTCGAATACAGTGAGGTGCACAATCACAGTACCGTCAACTCGCAGGAAAACATGTGTCGTACTCAGCCTGCTGGAAGAAGAGAATAGCCTTAGATTCGAGAATGTGTACATGTACTCAAAATCGATACAGCAATCGAAATAACCGTTAATGGCATGAGTACTGCAAGCCATAGATAGTGTGAAATATTTACCTTGCAGCGATAACGAAGCCGTCGTATCACCAAGCGAAGCATTGCCAAATTCAGTGTTTATTTTCGATGGTGTAGCATGTTAGAAACAGACTTCCATTCAGGAGTACTTGAGCATGGGATGGCATGCGAACGTGGGCTGTGTGTACCTCGGCCAGACTTATTCGTGCATACCCAAACAACTGCTTCACGATAATGCTAATGCACTGGTGCTGTTTTGCATGGACAATACGAACGTGCAGCATGCGTACAGCGACCATGTCAATCCATACAGGACATTCGCAGAGCTTCAGAATGTGTGTTCTTTGCACTAGAATGAGCAGTACAGCATATTGGTGATCGATAAGGATTCGTCGGTACATAAGGGAAGGTACAGGCGTAGCTTCTATCAATTTAATGTAAGATGCCAACCATTAATCATGATGCCATTTCCAAGTTTGGATATGGTCTATGCTCCGATGATGATGATGGGTATGGGTTCATGGAAGCTTGCCTCTCCACTGTTCACAGGGGCCTGTCGCTTCTTGGGCAAAAGATCGAGAGCGTGAAAACTGAAGTAGGGGATGATTTGATAGCCATCGACCAGCATGTAGGGGGCATGGAGGCATCGATAATAGACCTTAATAACATGTTGATTGTGCAGAGACTGAAAAAATTGAAGGCTCTTCTAAATATGTTAACATCCAAACTGGCTGCGAAAACCTATGTTTCGAGCAATAGCAAGGAGATGCTGGATGCATGCATAGACCGACTGGAAAGGATCGAAAATTAACTTTTTTCAACTCGAGAGTGTGTGGTTAGGTGTGTATTCAATTCTATGAATGATGACAGGCCAATCTGAACTGAGACTGAGCTGCAGTGGGTCATCGAAGTTGTACACCCGAAATATGTACTCGCAAAAAGTTACAAACTGGCTCTCGAGAATCGAAGGGAAGAGGCTTACAAGCTGATAACCAGACATGTCAACGAACTTGGTGTCAATGCCAGGAGGAGGCTCTGACTTGTCTGGATATCAAACACAAAATCAAAGTGGAAGGACCGACCCCGATGTGTAAATGGAAAATAAGTCCGGAATTGCCCGAATCAGAAGGTGCTATCACTAGTGATGAAGACGATTTGCACTTGATCAATTCGCTGCATGCACGAGAAGGGAAACGAACACAAGAGCATGGACCCGAGATGGGTATCCTGGTCGAGCAATACATCGCTTCCTACTCTGATTGGAACAGCGACAAGACATATGGCTTGCGACACCACGATGAAAAATGGTTTCTCGGAAACAAGGAAGTGATGTTTTTTCCAAGAGATGTGATGCAGATCGACAAGAGAAAGGTGAAAATGATGCATAGTCTGTGCAAAATTTTGTTTTGTACGCATCCTGGACACTACACCGAATCGAATTTGTGCATGTATCGTTGCCTACTACAGTCCAGTCGCGTTCTTTGCGCAAACAATAACTCCTCAACACTGCGATTTAAGGACACGACCCATGCGAAATCCGGCATTATCGCGGGACTGTTTCCTCTATTGGTCGATGCTATTGTATCAGGCCTGCTGCCGCAGAAGATCGGTGGCAAATGCAAAATATACTACGTGTTTTGTGATGGGGTTTGCTGGTGTAAAATTATCGGGATCATCCGAACAAACTCGTCTATAGATTATGGCTACTGGTCGCTTCATAGTCTGCAGGCAACCGGTCGCACACCAACAAGATTATATCCCACATCGAAGAACTCGTCGAAGCTGGCTATGTCGTGAGGTGACGAAATATCCTGTTGCTGGGAAATTGCACTGGCTGGCTAGAAGGAATTATATTTGGAGAAAGTACGTTACGAAAGGGCTAGATGATATTTACCAATCCGACCTGACCGAAATGCAAGATTTTGCTCGGGCGAATAAATTCACCACTACATGTTGACCAAAATGGACACGTTTTCCAAGTATATCTGGGCCAAACCGCTCAAATCGAAAGATTCACATGATGTCACCGGGGTAATGGCGGATGTGATGAGAGGACATGTACCTAATATTCTACATACCAGCGATGGTAAAGAATGCCTTAATGCTACTTTCCATACACTGATGCAAAAGTATGGCATAAACCACTATTCCATGTACTCTGGACTCAAGGCTACCATCGAGTGTTTACACCGGACTCTGAAAGCCAAATTGTTGAGACATTTAACTGCGAATGGAAACTACAATTGACTTGAGCTACTGCAGAAACTCGTCCGCGAATATAATTCTACCATTCATTCGACCAATCGCATGAAGCTCGAAGATTACAAGGACGACTCCTTGATTCGGACCATGTATGATATCCCTACGAGGAAGAAACCACGCAAGTATAAAGCCAATATCAGTGACCTGGTGCGCATTATCCAAATATTTCAGCATTTTCCACACCCATTACCGTCACATCTGGTGTGCGAACTTGTACAAGGTGATCATCATACGACATTGGTATCGATGCATGTATTACCTCGAGGACTTAAGTGGCTAAGAATACTCTTCCCATGCATGTTGACTTAGTCTATCTTACATCGAGCACGTGCAAACACGACTTGAAAGCATGTGTGCAGTTACCTGAAGCCATGCAGGGCAGACCTCATGGTCATCCGATACTGTGCAGGTGCGAAAACGATTTGAAAATACACACATTTACATATGTGCGGTTACCTGACACTTTGCCGGTGCGAATACAATTTTAAAACATGTATGCTTGCATGTGTGCAGTTACCTGGATCTGGGCAGGTGCAGACTGTAAAAATGCTAACATTGCCCTCCCCAATTCATTCCCGTCCACCTCTCCCCCTCCTCCGCAAAAGCCTTGACAAACACCTGATGCTCTAACCTTGGATATGGTCAGTTATAACCGTATTCTTCCAGGTTTATTCGCATGGAATGCAGAAATCAAGGTCAGTTCGCGTGCACTTGGTTCGGAGGTCGGCAACATCCCCCCCCCCTTTTTTTTTCCTTTCCCTTCAGTGACATCCAGATAAACCCCTATTATGACCGGTCATCTGTCTTGCAAGCTTGCCCACACATCCTTATGGTTTCATAAAACCCAGAGTTGAATACAGCCTTTTTTTCTTCGAAAATACAAAAGTGTTTATATTCGTCCCGTTTCAGAAATTACGTTTTGCACCACCCTACTTCACCTGCCCGCTTCGACCCCGCTTCACCGCCTGGCACGGCGTGGAAGGCTACGGACGCAATGTGTGTGTGCTAACACCGTTTTATGGACAAAATGTACACAAATTGCTGAACATACGCACTAAAACTATTTAAATTTACAGTTGTTGATAATTCCCTACCTTAATATTGTACACACTGGAAGGTCTGTGATGATTAAGATTGCTAGGGCAAGCTGACGTCACGGAAGAATACTACATCTCACGGAGCTAGACCAGAGCCTCTGGCTGCCTCGCGACCCGACTCAAGACTGGGAAAATTGCTGCGGCTGGTCAGGCCAGCGGTTGGTATGGGCGCTGCTGTTGCGCGCCTGGTTGGCATCGGAAGTTGGAACACGTGGCCGGAACTGCAGCGCCAGAAGTCAGTGTTCTCGACAATGTTTTTGAATATTACCGAAGCTCGTTGATATTTCCAGGAGATCTTATTGATCAGTCATTTAATTTTCTCCCGCTGGGAGGAGGCTAGCGGCCCAAATGTTTTCTATAAAAGCATAAGGAGTTGGCCGTATCGGGGATATCGGCACTCCTGGGCTTTCGACACACAACATGAGTTAAGTATTGTAGATGAAATTCTTGCCCTTCTGGGCTGTAGGCAAGACAACATATTTTCACAGTCATAGTAGATAGATATGAAAGATTTTCTATTTTCTCAAGTATTATAATATATATCCTATATAATGTAGAAGGCTGTGTAAATATTTTATGAAATTATTGTTTTATTCTGACAGCCTAAATTTTGTCATATACAGCCAATAAAAGTTTAAGTATTTTAATAAAAGTTTAAGTATTTTTTAATACTTAATTGTTGGCAGGTCTCAAAGAAAAGTGACAATGTTGTGTCACTTTAACTTAGAAGTGTAAAAAAAGTCATAGTTGTCAAAGTTAAAATATCTTTTAACTGATGGCATCTTAACAGGCATATAATGGGGTGAGTTCTTTTTAGCCATGTGAATTTTGAATGGTTACTGTAAAAAACGTTTTTAACATGGCAAAATACCCGTATGTGAGAAAGTGCTTATGACACGAACCCTTTTGAGCCTACTAAAAATTTGGAAGTTGGTCAACACTTTTAGAAGACTATAAAAACACGTAATTCCTTAGCAGGAAAAGATTTCTCTAGTCAAATTAAATGTCAGGTGACATTTAGGTTGAGAGGACACGAACATAGCACGAAACTTTTGTCATTGCCATAAAATCTTGAAGTATGGCAGTTCAAGTTTTATAAAAGGGCGTTTGTATTTTTCAAATATTAAAAAAAAAAAATTGGTATGTATATTTTAATATGCCCAGTATTGTTCACCAAGTATTTATCTACCAGTATTAATTGTTGTGGGAAAGAATATTCAACTTTCAACGGTGTTATTGAACATTTTTACATGTAGCTGAACTGTTTTTTTATAATAACTATTTCTCAATTTAATAAAATGAAAAGTACATAGCAAAGTAAATCATGTTAGCTGTTTGTTCTATGCCAGAAATCTTTAATTTATATGTTATGCATAAAGAGGTTGGATTTGGGTATTTTCTGAAAGTGAATTTTTGGGCTGTGCATAAGCCCCTCTGCCACGCCCTTGGTTAAGGGCGTCGCAGTATTTATTTAGAAGGTCCTACCTGGAGTGCACGTTATAATAATTTTTATACACCTTCTCGTGTATGGAAAATTACACCTTTAAATTCGTAAATAAATACATACAAAGGCGGTTCGTGAACTATAGCAGGAATAGTTTGAGGGTGGGGGGGTTTCTATGCAAATGGATGTTTATTTCTAGGAAATTCGCATATTGATTAGAAATCGATGTTCTTAGGAAATGTTTATTAAATTCGTTTTTATAAGCGTTTTTTATTAAAATAATTTTTATAAAAATTTAAAATTTTTATTAAAACTATTTCTAGGGTTACGGGTAGCTGGAATGACCGGCCGAAGGTTTTGATTGGCGAGGGGAGGGGGGAGATTAACGAAGCCGCCAGCCGCGCCTGTGACGTCAACCAAGATGGCGACAAACTCCTACCTCGTATACCGAATCTCGTTGTTTCCGAACCTACATATATACGCTACTAATCCCGATAATAATTTACTTTGAAATGAACAGATGAGCAAACTACGAATTATTTAAATAGTAATTTCGGCAGTTAGTCAAAATATTTTCTAGGAATTCACTTTAAGCAATATCTAAAAATTGCGCGATTTCCAATTACACTCATGAAATAGTAATATACAATGAAGAATAATTAATTTTAACTAATACACAATGCATTAACAAAAAACATCAAAACCGAATTTATCCGTACACAAAATAAGAATTGACACATAATGGACTTTAGAAACATTGCATCGTACATGCCAATGAAAAAAAAAAAAAAACCAAGTTGAAGTTTTAACAGATTTTAAGAAAAAAAACTTATAATTTTATTTAATTTTTAATCGTTTTACAGTAGTAGGCAAAGCAATACCCTTTGCGTTATAAGCTACGCGAAGGGAAACAAGATATCAGTTGAAGATTTAATGCAAACCAAAACAATGGTAAAACAGCATTTTGTGAAGTTATTTTAGCCATTGAAAACTAATGTTTCGTTAGTAAATGCTAGTAAAAATAAACTTTTAACGCAATTTACCCTCACCCTTGAGACATAGCACTTATAATTACAACGCCTCTGACATCCTTTATGAAATTTGCTCCATGCAGAATATTTTTAATCTATTTAACGTAACCTTATCGAACAAATTCTTATTCCGTAACATATCGTATCTCATTCTATCATGGGAGCATTTTCTCACATACAGCAGTAGCTGCCAAAAATTATGAAAAATAGTTGCTTTGTGTAACGCTGATATGTTGTATGAAGCGTTAGACGAATTTTAAGCTGCTACTAGAAATCACTTTTTTTTTTTTTTTTTTTTTTTTCGCGTAACATTCTATCTTTAATGCCACATTGAAACACACTACCACAATATAAATTTTCGTCTTAAAATGAGCTCTGTTCTTTAAAAAGCTATACATTCTCAAATGAAATGCGTTGAACATAAATTAATTTCAAATCCGCATTACTTAAGCTATCGTATTTATGTTCATCCGCACTAAATGTTAATCCTAAATTTCTAACACGCAAATTTCGCACTAAATTATTTATTTTATCTGAAATAACGAGGAAAGAAATAAAAATATCTCAAAGTGTTTTTGTAAATGAAAATACGGTGCAATATAATACGTAACATAAATATTTACAGTGGCGTTATTTCTGTGAGGCAGAAATTATCTCGAAAAAATACTGTGGACATAGCATTAAGTGTAACTTAATCATGCTGCCAAAGCGACAAGAATTAAATCGTAAAAACTTTACATTCAGCTTTGATATCACTCCGCTGGCTTTAACATTAAAATGGAGCAGAGAACAGTATGAAACTAATCCTGTCGTTGTATTTAATGTAATTTAATTCACCAGCAATGGAAGCTAAGAGCACTAATGCTCGTGATATTCCGCGTATTAACTTTTTTTTCAAAAACAAATTAACAGTTCTCTTTGATCTCGTGACTGCCAGCATATCGTGACAGTGTGTATGTGAGAGAGCGAGAGAGAGGAGAGAGAGAGAGAGAGAGAGAGAGAGAGAGAGAGAGAGAGAGAGAGAGAGTTTGTCCCGCACAAATCAGAGGAATAACATGAAAGAAAATAAAGGTCGGGCTTGTAAAAACGAGTTGTTGCACGAGAAGGAAGGGGAGAGGGAGGGGGAAGAGAGCTCACATTTTTAAAAGGGGTACATCATTTATTCGTATACACTTCTACTGCAGTGCGCCTCTCTCTCGTTACCGGCGTTGCCATGGTCAATGGTATTACTGTCGCTTGTCCAAGCTGCGCGCAGTTTTGACATACCATATCAATGCTTCGGTAGTATAGAGTTGTTTAACTGAGCGCTTTTAATATCAAACACTGAAAAATTTCCCGACCCTTGTAGACATACTAAGTTAAATTTTCCTAACGAAGTTGACAGAGAGTTGGGGGAAAAGTAGACAACAATGCTTCCTCTCCCCCTTTCCTTCGTGGTAAAAGTGTATTTTTCATTAGATTATTTTCCGAAGGAAAGAAAGGCTTATGATATCACCAACCACCAATCAATTGTTTAATGCATGAACAGAATTTCACCAAACTCGGTGCACATATACTAAGTAAAGACATCTGGTTTTTATTGTTTTCGACCACGTCGTGCACTGCTTTCGAAATGGCGGCCATTAAAAAAATGTAGGGAGATATGTCATATCTCGGATACCATTAAACCGATTTTAACCAAAATTTTTATGCTGACAGCCCAAGTTGTACGCATTAAATTAATGGGTGAGTTTTGTGGTTGGTCCGCAATTTTGTAAGATAGCGCGACATGAAAAATAAAGCTTTTACTTTATATCTCGAAAACTAACTAACCTATTTTCGCCAAATTTAGCACGTAAGTATAACTATGATTGGACGGGTAAATTTCAGTAATTGAACTAAATCAAATCGCATACTAATAATGATTTTTATACGGATTATACTAAGTACAGTAAATCCACAACATATATTTATATATGCCTTTATTGATATGTAACATTTTAATGCTCCTTTTAATATTATTGTTAATAATTAACCAGAATTAATTTTGTTATATATTTATTTGTAATGAAATATAAATTATTTATTTATTATTTAAATCAATTCGTTTTCATTTCTTAGAGAGGATACTTAGTACAGAGGTTTATCTCAGAGGTTGGGGTGAGGTTTTGAAGTAATTTGAAAGTCGAGGGTGTGGGAAGGGAAGTGGATGTTTGCCTTTCTGACCTTCTGGTTGGAGGGGAGAAATACCATTTCTTGACCATTTACCTGAGAATTTGAAAAATTTTTTAAATAGAGGTTTAGCATGTAGGCCCTCTTCCACTGTTTCCATTTGTTAATCGGTGCGGTTCGTATTGCGATGTCGCATTCCTACGAAAATTACTTGCCTGGTTTATCGAACCAAGACTTTGATAGAGAACTTCAAGATTTTAATTGGGACTATTTTTATGAAATAATGAATGGTTCAGATCCTTTAGTTACAGGTTTGATAGATTCTTTGGACGATGGCGAGAGTGGTCCTACACTACAACCATTGAACTTGTGAATGTTGTCCTTAGGGTTGTCACAATCGCCTCTGGCATCCAGAGCAACTGCAGTGACACCTCCAGCATCGAGACTACCTACAGTGACGCCTTCGACGTCGAGAGCACATACAGCGGCGTCTTCGACGACGTCAAGAGCAACTGTAGCACTGCTTCCGGCGTCGAGACTAACTACAGCGCCGCTTATGGCGTCGACCTGCCTATAGCCCCGCTCATGGCATCGAGACTACCTACAGCACTACCTCCAGCATCGAGAACTACTGCAGCGTCCCCTCCGGCATCGAGACTACCTACAGCGCCGCTTCTGGCATCGAGACTACCTACAGCTTCGAGCTTGGAAGCTCTGAATTTAACAACAACCATAAAATAAGGTAAGCAACATGTATAAAAACCAAAATTTTTTATTTCTTTCACTCCATTATACTTAACAGTTATACCTTTAAATAATGCATGGGAAGGTATGTATAACAACAACGACTTATTTCAAGAGTTAAAGAATTTTTACATTTCAATTTTGTATCTTCACCTGCTTAAATTCTGCAGTCTCCTGAATTAATATTACCTTAATCAGTACAACATAAATTAATTTTCCCACTTCCTTTGTTCAATCCTTCGCCACAAGAAATAATATATACTCCTATATTTTCAACAATATCACCCCCTTCATTTGGTTCTCCACTACCACCACCTGTTGTTCCTGTAAAGAGACACAAATTGAGTTTATCTCCTAACTCTAAACGGAAATTGTTCTGAAAAATCAAATTTAAAGTGTTGAGTGATTTTTCAGTTGTATGATGCAGTAATGATTTCATATATATTTTCATTTTTTTTTGTTTTGTGATGTAACATAATTTTATAATTATCAGCTTAAAAGTTTTTCGGTCGTAACATGATTTGTTATGATTATTTTACAGTTTTAGGACATAACATGAAATAACGATTTTTAAACTTGTAATGCTTTCAGGTGTAAATGGTAAAAACATGTTGAAAAGTTTTTCAGCTGTAACATTATTGATGTTAATATTTGAATTATTTTGACATGTAATATGATTTGTGATGTAACATGAAGCAACAATTTATAAGCTTGCAATGTGTTCAGACATAAATGGTAAAAACATGTTTAAAGGTTTTTCAGTCATAACATGATCGATATAAATATTGTATTGATTTTGAGGTGTAGTATGATTTGTGATGTAACTTAAAGTAACTATTTTAAGCTTGTAATGCTTTCAGATGAAAATGGTAAAATAATGTTTAAAAGTTTTTCAGTCATAACATGACTGATGTGAATATTTTTATGATTTGTGGTTTATGTACAGTCTTCGTCTTGGAAGTGTTAATTAAGGTGTGTATTATGAATTTTGAAATAGAATTTTTCAATGTTAAAGAGGAATAATGTGTCTTGTTATTTATTAGCTTTGATTCCTCGTGTCACTAATTTTTTTATCTCTTGTCTTGTGAATGATGAGTGGATAAAATATTATTTTACTAAAGATAAGTTTGAGAAAATATTGAAACATGAAATGTATGGGTGTCTAGAAGTGATGGTAAACTGTTGGTTTATATTCATCCTTAGGTAGCAGGAGGCCTGCTTGCTCACTTCCATGAGAAATACAAGTTTTTATAGTTTAGTCCAATCGATTAAATCGATAATCCGATTAATCAAAAGTGGTGTAGGTCCCCCACGCTCTTACTACTTATGCGAGCTCCTAAAACATACCGATTTTTACCAAAATTGGCAAACAATTACCACAATAGCAGGCTAAAAAATTTATACATTTCGTGTGGGTCAAACATACATATTTTAAAAATGGTGGTTATTTAAACATTTTTAACTCAGAATTTTTTATCTACGAATTTGAAAAAGTAATTTCAACTCAATTTTGTATGCTGACAGTATCAGTTTTATCCATTAAAAATTGTATATGCAGAGCCCCATTTCTCCGCCATTTTATAAGATAGCCCCACATTAAATAACATAGTTTTTATGCCATATCTCGGGAAACAATCAACCCATGTCTTTCAAATTTGGCGACGAATTTGTACTGTAGTAGGTTATATTAATTTATATGTTATATGAATTGAAGTATATTGTTTTCTGAATGGCGCATATACAAACATTTTAAGTTAGGGTGTATATCTATGAAACTATGTTGCAGATTTAAATTGAATTTTGTAATTTTATCTGTGACAATAATTGAATTTGCAAATATAAAGTCATGATCGATGGAGGTTTTTATGCCATATCTCGAGGACCAATCAACCGATATGCATACAGAGATCCTCCTTTTCCGGATCCCTTTTTCGAAGAAGCGTCAGGTGAGTAAACTAAACATTTTGTCATATTTTCGGAATAATTCGAGTAATTTGCACAAAAGTTTGCACGCCTGCAGAAGGCCAAGTATAGTTACATGATTTAAATGGGCTCAGACAATAATTTTAAAAATGGTGGCCATAAAAATATTTTCAGATGTTTGGCATATCTTTTTAATAATTTAACAATTTCAATCAAACTTTTTATGCAGGCATTATCTGTTGCATACATCGTGTACAGAGCCTCTATTTAAGCAATTTGGAAACATAGCCTCATTTAAGAATATTAAGGTTTTTATGTTATATCTCAGAGACCAATTAACCGATTTTCATACAGATTTTCACTTAATTAGTGTTGTGCTAGACCATCTAGACTTAACGTGTTTTAGTGACTCAGAAACTTGTTTTGAAAATGATGGCCGAGTAATTATTTAAAGTTTGTGAACTCTATAATTAAAAACATTTGACTGGTTACATCCGAATTGGATGCTCCGAATCTTACCGCCGTGATGCAGTTCATTGCAAGCTAGCTTAATTTTACTTGTTTTCCTGAATTCGAATACCGGGTAAGTCACTCGTGTATTTCAGTTGTCTTGGTACTGTTTCACGTGTTTCTGGTTTCATCTATAATGATATTGCTGCCAATGGGACTTCAATGCCTACCTACCATCTAAGCTTTCAAGAACTTTACTAAAATTTATTTGCACCCATCTAGAAGAAGTTGAGCTCATTAGTTATCAGTAACTTCATGTTTAATTCGATGGCATTCTATTTAAATTTTATTTTATTTCTGTTTGAGCACGTATGAGAAATAACTGGTATAAATGTGAAGTGATAACCTTCCTAACACTTGCGCAGTTTCAAAACGTCAACGTTTGAATAAAGTGATCCAGACCATGGCAATACTATATTCAATTTACGGTTACTCCCACAAATGTTCTGAAGCATTGCTTAAGATCTTCTTTCAGAATATTCCTCCTAATGCAAACATAGCGTAGCCAAGTCTAAAAAATGACACCAAAGGGGCACTGCACTGCGTTCGTGGCACTCAGTATAATATTTTGGTTAAGAACAATTACTTAGTAGGTATTGCCAACATACTTATTTTCTCCCTTTTTATTCCTATTAATTATAATTAGATATTATAATTTACACCTAAAATATAAGTAAAACTACTGTTTTAGTAAAAATACGATATTTTTACTTTAACACAAGTATAAAATGCTTGTGGTCCATAACATACATATTAAGAAAACCACCAAGTACATACATGCGGTGAATTTACAAAGGCTTTATTCAATAAGTGCAAATAAACGACGGATATGGTGTAAAAATATAAAAGTATAAAGGAAAATAGATCCTTAGCAGGCTTTCGAAAGAGCTCTTTTAATTGCGAACAGTCTACATAAATTTGTGCACCGTTGCAAAATGTAAGCATACATTTGTTCAGCACATAAGTTGCCCACACTTGATCAGCCTTCCAGCAAGTGAAGGTATTTGTACAGAAGATTAACTTTTAAAAATATCCATTTTCCCCTCATGTTTGAAAATCGCATGTCCAGTAATCTGAAATAATATAATGCTCAGGCATCTGTTTTAATAAGTGCATAATTTCAGTCAGCTATACGCTTTAAAATTCACCTGCTGCTTCCAGGGAATTTAATTTCTTAAAGCTAATTATAAGCAGTCCTTGGTAGTGCTGTGTCCAATTGACGTCTCATCGATCGAGTCCGTCAGACCAGTAGCTCTCGCGGACTTGATCCGATCATCTTTTATTACAAACACTGGATGTAAATAATTCTATGGAAAGGACATAGCCATTAGAGAATCTCTCCGTGATTCTGTAGCTAGCTTCCTGACCTGACACGCTGTAGTTACTTCCGTGTGCTTCTGCAGCCGCCATGATATAGGCCGTTCACGGTAAAGTGAGCATTTTTGAAGCCCTAGTGAATTTTTCTTTCAGCCATTTTATATCCTTTAACCACCTTTTTAAAATAAATATCGCCATGCAAGTAATGGACACAGCGTGTGTCTACTCTACCGCGCTTAACATTTAAGGCTAAAATAAAATGTATTTACTGACTATGATTTCAAATGAGAGGGCTTTCAAAAGTGCTCACTTTACCGTGAATAGCCTATACCAGTCAATTAACTTGCGCTTGACTTCGCTCGCCCTCATTATAAGAGAGCGAATGAGTGGAGTGTCGTGGGCGGCTCTTGTCACCAAAATAGGCCATATTTTACACTCTTGCGAAACACACTTCAACTTGTAGACCTAATTGCTCTTTTCTGGTATTAAACAATTTATATCGCACAGTTTTTGCGTCATGGTATGTTAAAATTACTATTCTAGTGTTTTTTGGGACGCACAAGTAAAACAAATCAAATCATTTACAGAAGACAAAGGTGACTTAAATATCATGCTTTGATTCATTTTAATGCATGCTTAATGAAACTTATTTACAAAATTTCATATACTGCTACAAATAAAAAAATTGCAAAAATTTTCTTTTTTGGAGGGTTTTTTTTATCTCGAAAACGTTTCCTGCAGGGATTGTAAAGATTCCTGGAAGTAACTCATGGTGTCTTGTTTCAATGTGAACTATCTCATTACGATGAATTAATATTTATTGTTTGCACGTCTTGAGAACACTAACATTGTGATTTCGGCAGGTGACAATGTGAAAAATACGCTGTCTTAATATTTTAATATGGGGAATTTGTACTTGTAAGTAATGTATTTTTGTATTGTATTGCAAAGCGCATATTAACGTCCCCCGGTTTTATGCCTCAAGTCGTATCAGGGGACGGCTTACAAAATTAACTTATGGCCTAACTTAACTGTACACCCATACCTTACCTGGGATTCTAACCCAGAATCTCCCGCACCGCAGACCGGCGGCGCACCAACCAACTGCGCCACGGGAGGTTGAAGAGTATTTCTTACAAATATAATACTATATATTTTTGCGTTGCCTGCGCCTTTAACGTTGGAGTCTTGAAGGCCAATGAGGGTGAAGCGAGGTGAGTACGAAGCAGCGCTGGAATGCTAGGGCGGAGGAAACGGGAGACCTCCGAGAAAACCCGGATATCAGCGGCATCGATCGGCACGAGATAACCATGGTTCCTGACCTGGGAGATTACAGTGGCAATTTCCTAGTTATTACTCACGGAAAATGAGGCGTTATGACGTAAATGCACTAAGATATACCGTTCTAGTTTATTTAGATTTCGGCTTTTAGAATTTGTCATATGCAATTGCACTAGTACAACCAAGTATGAATTTAACCTCTATTTCAAATACTTTCCCGTCGGCGAAGCATTCTGCAAAACTCGTCTAAATTTTGTACACGGCAGCCCTATCTGCTTGCAAATGTAGCCAAATTCCGAGCCTCGAATTGGTTGTTTCGATGTTGCCAGCCTGGGGCACCCCATTCATATTGGTTATCGCGTGAAATTTGCGAGCTAGTCCATCGGAAACCCTCCCTGTTTCATGATGTCCAATAGAAAATGTCCACATTGCCTTTGTGAAATGAGAAGCAGTGTCATTTCCAGAGGAATTTTGTACTGTTGAAATTTTCCTCGATTACTAATGTGCGTGGGTCTGTTACCTACACTAGCTGTAGCAGCTTTTCTGAGTTGTAAGTTTTGCAAAAATCTGCCTTTCCAGTGGAAACTACCACCGTGTCAAGTTGTGCAGAAGTAGGGAACTAAAACTTCGTACAGAAACAAATAGTGAGACAAAACACTAATAGTGCGCTGTAAATCTGAATCAGTGAGAATTTCACTTTTTCAATCAGTCAAACGTATCTAACTGATACAACAGTCACAACAGTGAATTTAACTGATTAGCCAGTGAAATAATGCCATATTTCCTTCACTGATTGAGTCAGTGACATTTTCCACTGATTCGTCAGTCATTTCTTCTACTGTTTTCTCAGTGGTTAATATTTTGACTGATGGACGAGTGAAACATCTGAGCAACTTGCTCCGTCTCTTATTATTTTTGACTGATGCATCAGTGAAACTGCGTGTAAGAATGACCATCAAACATAGTTTAAAAATGGCCGTTAAACAACGTGTATCAAGTGAAATAGCAACAAATAAACGAAGAAAACTAAAACCAAATGCTTCCTAAAATGTGTTTCGTCTTTCAAAACGCCATTTTACGCGGTAATATGAACACACAGCCTTTCATTTCGTTTTTGCGTCATCAAGTTACACGATTTTGCAGGGTAACTATAAGAAATATATTTTTCCTCTCATAATAAATTGGACTTTGCATGGTAGCTCAGATGGCAAGGCAATGGCCCAGAGTTGAAGGGTGCGCGAGTTCAATCCCGGCCACCAGCGAAATTTTTTTAATTTTATTTTTTTATTACTGTAAAATGCGCAATATAAACAAAAAATTATCGTAAATGTGTTTATTTCGCGTAATTATTTGTCTACATTTGATAAACGCAATATTTAATTCGCCACTACAGTCGGCCGTCACTTATTCAATCAGTGAAATCGTTTCACTAAGTAATTCAATTAGTGAAATTTTTTCATTGAACAATCACTGGTTTCCCACTGATTCCAACTTATAGTGTGATGCGGACTTAATTTCTATTGGTCACAGGTCACCGTTGTTGCGTAGTAACGAAGTGAAATGTAAACGTCTGACAGAACTTTCAGGAATTTACAAAGTGTTCAAGAGTTTTGATTCCATGGCGTAGTAAAATTTCCTGGCATCTCATACAGTACAATCGCGTCCGTGGTGTATTGTGGCCTGCTCGCTTACGGAAATGAACTCATTAGGTACAACCCACCTACAGGATAGCGTAAAAAGCGAAGCTTACCACTCAACATCGTGTGCGACAGGACTTCTGAATATTAAGGATTCGAAACCAATTGACAGTCAACTTTGCGCCGGAAGTTTGGCTCCAAACATCACCAGTAAGGTCTCCTCGGCACATCACTTCGCCTCAAGTTAAGCTTTAAAATTCTTAGACGCTAGTAATAAGACTACCCGTTCGTCGTGCAAAGGTTTCACGGCTAATTGTTTTGCAAAACAATTAAGTTCAGGTACACGGATGGATGGTTTTACTTGTCATGTGACTTAAGTGTCTGTCCACGAATCACGGACGTTCAGTGCTGGTGTAATTAATTCTAATTGGCTAGTGAAATTAATGAATGCCCCACGCTATGGGCGCCACTAAAACGTGTGAACCGGAAGTGAAGGGATTTTGGGCGGCTCGTAACAGTGAGGTCTTGAGAGCCGATGAGGGTGATTGAAGTGAATATGGAGCGGCGCCAGAATGAAGGTGCGGGGGAAATGGGAGATTCCCCGAGAAAACCCGCCGACCTACGGCATCGTCCGGCACGATTCCCACTTGCGAAAATCCGGTGACGCGTCCGGGGATTTAACTCGGTTTGCCTTGGTGGGAGGTGAGCGTGCTAATCGCTTAGCCCCCGTGGCTCCACGTGTGAACGTGTTATGTACGAATGTAATATATAAGTGAATAATAATAATTCTGATTTATGTGGCTCTGAACTTAAAGAGTGAGTGACTGAGAACACATGAAGTAGTTTGTCCTTGTGAAATAAAATTTCAGTGTACTGGAAGATAGTACCGCTTTCATAGTGGCACATAAAACGAAACAGCTTCACATAAAAAGAAAAACAATGCTACCAGTAAACTTCATAAAACAACTACCCAAAGGTGAAGCAGAGGATTCAATTGCAGGTGACTTTTCTTAAGCAGCTGTTTCAAAATTAATAATAAAATTGCAATGTTTGAGAAAATGCTACTAAGACTACGTTTTAAATTCACATAGCTTGAGCAAAATAGTAACAACCATATTAAAAGAATAGGGCAACTGGCAGTTACGTGTCATTTAACAGCGAAAATCTGAAATTTCCCGTCTCAAAGTTTAGTTTAAAACTTACAATATCGCACAAAATTTATTTAAAAAATTTTCGCTGGATTAGCTCAATTAATGAGGTAGGGTCAAAACAATTCGTTCACTGGGGGGATATGTAGATTAATTTAAAGACATTTAGTCAAGTATTTATGGCAGGATTAACTGTCACTGCTTCACCTCAGGTGCTACGACTTATGAAAACAGCACGTTACGTATACCATTTCACTTGCAGTAAAATGCAGAAAACACCCCCCCATAGGCCCTCTTAATTTGCGCTTCAGCTCACTCAGTTGGCGTCAATTAGACACATTAAAGGCTGTTCACGATAAAGTGAGCACTTTTGAAATCACCCTTAGAAAAAAGGCACTGCCCTTGCCTGCATATACTTCAACGGGCGCACAAAGTGACGTTTGTCCGGTAAAGTTGGTAACGACGGATGGAAATTAGTTCCATATATTAACGTCGAATAAAAACTGTCATGTAACCATTTGTGATAATTTAAATTATTTATTTCGCTGTCTGTTTTTTAATGCATCAATGTGTAAAAATTAGCAGGTTTTTAAAATGTTTACTTTTCTAATAATTTCACAGTTTCACTTGACCGACGAATGAATAAAGTGATGAGAACCATGGCAATGTTAATGTTACATAAAGCGGAAGAAGAAACAATCTGCATACGTAGATCTTAAGCAGGGCTTTCAAAAGTGCTCATTTTACCGTGAACAGCCTATAGTACTCTTCATCACGTCGATACAGCCAATTTACTACGTATTGATCAATTTTAACACCCTGGGTCAGCAGTCCTGGCTGCCCTGCCCAGCTTAACGTAGATTCACATTCAAAATGTCGCCCAAATTACAAATTTAAAACTAGGCCTACATTACAAATATAGGACTTCACTCAAAACCACATTCAATAAGCTCTCTTTGATTTTGAAGTCAAGCTCAGCTGCCAACTTAAGAAAACATAAACAGATCTGGCTTTAACAAAACTGTAAAAACATCAAACAAAAAAAAATGCTCTTCTTTTAAAATTACATTTAAAATAAAACAACTAACATACAGTAAAATATTTCAATTTAAATACAAAAATATTTATGCTGCAAAATATATGCACGTCAGCAACAGCACACCTGCAGCGATAAATAAACATAGGCCACTGCCAACACAACTGTCTACCACATCAATAAACCATACGTCACATTGGTAAGGTGAAATAATATTTTCATAGAGAAACGCGGGCAATAACGAAATGAAAGTGGTACGTGTACAAATACGATATTAAAGTCTAATCTCCACAGCATTCGCAGAGACGTGGGGGCTTATTCTGAGTTATTGGTTAATTTTTCGTATTAGTTAAGTTTGGAAAGCTCTCAAAACGAATAAAATCTTCGAGGAAGGTAATTTCGTATTCTAAGTCATAATTCGTTACAGCCCTCAGAGACTTCGGCAATGTTCGGGTTTTCGTTAGCGAATGCGAGGTGGCGGAAACACTATGCACATGAACTTTACTGTTTTTCGACACTTTGTTTACAAGATATGAGTAACTAAGCTTGAAAATATTGCTAAACCCAAGCAGTAAGGCACTTAAAATATTTTGTTTGCTTTTAGCATGTTTTGTATATTAGTGGTAAATAAATAATGTATTCTAGGAAAAGGGTATATTTCGTTCGTCACGTATGTCAAATTTGCAGTGTGAAGAAACTGCAGATAGACTTAAGTTCACTCACTGTTTCTTCAGATGTTTTCAAACGAACCTTTGAAAAATCACCCTACGAGTAACATGTCAACTTATTTTGTTTTTTTTTTTTTATAACTTGTAAACTATATGAGGGCAGCGATGTGTTGGCTACGGCTCGTAAGGAATACTTCACTCTAAAAATATTGTTTTAACGTAGATTTTTGGTACGTTTTTCGCAAAATAACATTGCCAATAGGAAAATTAAAATTTAGGTAGCACTGGTGGAAGCATACTTTATTGTTATAGTATAACTTATCAGCGCAAATTACGGTGCCCCTAATGAAGTTTTTTTTTTCGTCCGAGGAAGAAACTTCTATAGGTAAAGTGGAGCTTGTTGGTCTCTCTTTTTCTCTCACTCTCGGGAAGTTTCGCAGCGCTAGTAGTAACAGGAAAACTATACTTTTTTTTTTTTTTTTCAGTTTTAGCATATTTCATACTTAATACAGGCAAAATTAATGTTTTTTGAATTTGTTGTTTAAAAATGAAAAGAGATGTTAATGTTCGAATACTTTAATAACATATTTATGTTATGGTGGGATGCTTACAAATCCGAAGTTGGCAGAAGTGGCAAAATGGCATGGCGCGTTGCTTTTAGCTTAACGAAATATTAATTTTTCTTCCTGCGAAAAAATACTTAAAATTACCCCATCAAGTTTGTACCTGTTGTTTTTTTTTTTTAAACCTACCTAAGCAAGCTACGATGTTGTGATAAATGTGTGTTTCCATGTTAGGAATAAATATACTATACGTGTGTCGTGAACACTGTGTGTGAAAAGGTATTGTTGCGTCTCACGCTGGGCTAATGTGTGTGATTGCAAATATTGGCCGTGAGAAATTTATACGTTTTAACAGTAAACTGTTTTATGACTAATTATTTTAAGGTCACGTATGTTTATTTATTAAAACTTTGTAACTTTGCCTCATGTGTTTGTGAAACACAATTGTGTAACGTGTTTACGTGTCTGTGATTTGAATGTTTGCCACAATGTCAACAAATGACTAAGCCCATCCACAATATTTTAGATAAATAATAAAATTAATCTAGTGAAAACTAAGTACGTCTATTTGTGTGCGTATTCATAATTTTTTTTTTTTAAGCGTGTTGCTGCTACGTACGAAAACTAAACGACATGAGTACTGTTGGCTTTTTCGTTGGACTGGTTGCTTCTTCGTTTAAATATTTATTCCAACTGAGGCCATCCTTTTAACGAAATAATCCAACGCAAATCAATAACAAAAGGTTAAATACTACAGTTCTTTCTAACATAGTTGTAATAGGGTTTAACACATTCACGGCAAAATATCAACGTGCATTATGTGTAATGTGCTATATCGTGTATAACACAAATACATTAACAATGTAAAATAAAAGTCATAAGTACTATCGTCAAAATAGACATTGTTAAAAGTAATAAAGCCTACCTAAATATGGCTATAGGCCTAAATTATAAACATTCATAGGTAATGGTTTTTAAATATGACTGAATTCTTTGAACAGCTGAAAAGAGTAGCCAAAGCATTTGACAGTTAAAACGTAGAAGTCGCATTGCAGTGTTTATGTTTACATGTAGCGGAAGGATACGTAATCAGTAACCAAAAGTAGAAATTTATCAGGGTTTCAGAAAAGTGTGAAGTAACCTTAAATTGCCTATATAGGCCCTACCCTAGTAATATTGTATGAAAATGTTGAGAACTGCAATACAAGCGGGTAACAGTTCACTCGCTGTACATTCTAAGCTCGAATCAGTGATGTCAATCAGTGGAATAACACTCACTGAGAGTTATTTGATAAACAACTGCCGACTGGCAAATTAAGGAAATGAACTGGTAACGAGTGACTTTTGGTAGTGAATTTCTCGACATCCAGTGGGAATCACAGATAAATGAGTGAAATTTAGTCATCATAATAATTAGTTACCATGCACTGATTGTCAGTCGCTCAATTCTCACTATTTTCAATGATTTGACTCAATTTTCAGTGTTTCACCATTGAGAGTGACAGGAGAGAAAAGAAAACTTTTACCGGCCCATCAGGTTACATTACGCATATCTAGCATATCAACGTAGCATATACGTAGGTGTACAGTTGTTGCCTTGTGAATAAGGCCTCGCTATTTAAACCGCGCTGGGGAAAAATAAGAGGTTTTCAGGGACTTAATTTTTTACGTCATCCGTTTTCTCCTGATAATTTCGGCAAGAATAGAAAGCTAGCAGGCCGGTGCAGAGGACTTTTTTAGTGCCTCATGAAACACCATTGCCATACTTTCGAGTTTGGGGAAAATGCCACCAAGCTTGATCATGGCTAAATAAGCACGAAATGAAAATTTACGCGATCATCACGCGTGACCTGGAAGTAATTTATACAACACATCTCAACTATACATATTTATCGAGAGGGTTTCTGTAGTTGTGTACGAAACTTCAAAGAACGGCAGCATGTGCCGTTGATGTCTTTCTCATGTTTCCACTTTCACTTTGTTGATAAAAACTTTTCTTTAGCTATAAAATTATCCTTTTTTTAGCTATAGGCTGTTCGCGGTAAAATAAGCAATTTTGAAAGCCCTGCTTAAGATCTACTCGTATGCTCATTGTGTATTCTTCCACCATACATACAATCAATGTTACCATGGGCCAGATAAATTTATTAGTTCATTCCCCATTCGAAGCAACCTTCTCGTAGCCCTGCTAAATATCTACTTGCAGGCCCGTTTCGTATCCTTCCGCCAAATGTAAACAAACATTGCCATGTGACTGCCATGCAGCATCTGTCAAAATCAATGTTTACATGCCATTGTCTGTGTACGTGTGTTCGTATACTTTCGCTACACCTAAACATATACATATAAATGTGACTTCTACTTTTATACCTGTCGAATGTGTTGTTTACTGTTTACAGCTTTTCAAAGAATTCTGTCATAATCCAAAAACCCTTCCATACGAATATTCACAGTTTGGGCCTCTAACATTATTTAGGTCAGCTTTATGACGTTTTGAAAATGCCTGAATTGACGACAGTTCTTGCGGTAATTTTACATTAACATATTTGTTTTCCACGACATAGCACAAAACATGTAATGCACGTTAATATTTTGCCGCGACTGTGTTTGAAACTGTTACAACTGCGGGGTAATGAACTGTAGTATTTATCCTTTTTTTTTTTTAGATGATAAGTGTTGGGTTATTTCTTTAAAATGGACGGCCTTAGTTAGAATAAAAAATAAAACGAAGGAACAACCTGACAAACGAAAAAGGCACACAACTCGTGTTGCTAATTTTTGTCACACAAACTTAAAAGATAGCGGTGAACATGCACACAAATAAGCCTAAGGTAACTTTTATTCCGCTCATATTTCTATATATTGCTACTTACTGTTTATTAGGTCTATTGAAATTATCGGACTGGCCTTAGTATTTTTCTGGGATTGTAGAAAATTTCGTTACACGACTGCGTTTCAAACCCCTTAGCGCAAAGGTACGACGTTGTGATAAATAAACAGACGTGGCTGCAAATAATTAACTTTTTCATAAAAATCAGTTCACAGTTAAAACGTATATATAGTGCTAATCAAATATTTGAAATCACGCTCACACAGGGCCAGCGTATCGACCGCAATGCACAAAGCCACGCCATTTCACACGCATTGATTAACGAAACACGCGTCCACAGTATATTTATTACTGCCGAGGAAACACAGATTTATCACAACATCGTAACTTACCTAGATAGGTTTAAGAAACATAACGTCTATAAACGTGATGTGTAATTTGAAGTATTTTTCGCAGTAAGAATAATTTACGCTTCGTTTGGCAAAAAGCAACACGCCATGTTATGGCTCGCCACATCTACCAACTCCACTTGGTAACTGCCCCACTACCATATCTAAATATATTAAAATATGAATTTAAACATTAAAATCTCTTTTGAGATGTAAATTAGAAATTCAAAAATTATTATTTTGCTGTAATAAGTATGAAAGATGCTACAATTGAAAACCTGTATAATTATTGGCTTACTAGCGAAGTGAAACTTCTCGAGTGTGAAAGAGACAAAGAAAGAGAGAGCGACAAGCCTCGCCCAGTAGACAGTTACTTTGAGTTGCTTTCTCGCTCGATAAACAACACCGTACCATTACGGCCTACTCACTATATTTTGCGCTGTTATTTTAAACTGTAACATTGAGGTATGTCGCCATCGGGGCTACCTAAATATTTAAATATTTAATGTTAAAATAATATTTTAACTGTGAACTATTTCTTACCGGCAGTTGCCAACACGTCGCTGCTCTTGCTGTTGATTTAAAATGAAATAGATATTAGTTATAGAAGATATTAAGGTAAAGATTCATTTATTTAATAGTACAGTACTCTAAAGTTAAACACAGTGTTACATATTTATGGAATACAGGTTATTGATAAAACAGGCTGACATTTTATGCCTAGAGTGTTTTTTCAAAGGTTGATTTTCGTAAATCGCTTCCAGTCGGGAATAGATTATACGTGCATGGAAAAAGGTCAAAAATTAGTATGAAATATTGTTGTAGTCACAAAAGTTTAATTAACACTTGTAACTTAACGATAAAACATGGAACTACTTTCTCTCCGTTGTTGCCAACTTAACTGGGCGCTTATCATTCAGTGTGCCCGTTAAAATACACGCAGGTAGAAGCAGTGATATTTCTTAAAGGCTCGAAAAAAGTGCTCACTTTACCGTGAACAGCCTATAACACTCTCAGGTTGTCTCAAATATCCAGAATCTGCACTCGCACTGTCACTCGCACTTGAACTCCCTCCCACAATTCCCTGCATACTCTTCATTTGGAACAGATCCACACCTGCACTCCCACTCACTATTTACCAGTATTATTTATGTGTTATTTTGAGACGGGGTGTCTCAATTTTATCAGCATCCCCCCTTCCTAGCCAAAAACTAACCAACCCAACACGATCAAAATGAATTTTTGCTCAAAAATGTGACTTGAAAATGGATGATTCCTTGTGAAAACACGTACTGATTTTACCGTTTCTTTGCTCTGCTGTTGCGAGCAAAACGGAACCTGTCACCTGCCGGAAACAAAGTTTTCAGTACGCAATCATTTTTTTCTTGCATACATTTTTGTCTCAATAGATGTTTTCTAGTTGAATATTCTAATACACACGTTGGGGAGTACGTTCGAAGAATTTTGAAGCAATCGCATGTTCTGAAAATATAGCTGCCCCTTTTGGACAGAGTTCACGCGGGCTAAGAAGAATGTCTTTTTGCTAAAAAATCTCTAACTACGCTAATTGTCTCCGTTGATTCCTCAGTTACTTGCATTTTTGGCGTAAACTGGAAGAATTATGCGATGCGCCCACGACGAACGAAGATGTGACAATCATCAGCTGGAGAGTTCGTTTGCCCGGACGTCGACTGGCGAGGTCGTTGCCCGGAGTGACAAAGGTTCCACGCCCGGCGGACCCCAAGGCCGGACTAAGCGGCGTAAGTCGGTTACTATACAGGATAATCCAGCGCATGAGTGCTGGCCAAGGTATCCCAGTTGTTTGGCGCGAGGCTCGGCGGCGCTCTGCGGGCGGCCGACGTCTAGGCGCCCTGCGATTCGCCGCGCTACCGAGAGTTCAGCTGTGGTGGTGGGACGGAATTGCCGTTCATTGGAAGTGCCCCCTGAGTTCGCCCCGCCATGGAGAATTCGTGTTCTGGTATCACTGATTGGACGCGCATGGAAGAGACGTTTATTATTGGGAACTCAGTGTATAAAATTTTGGTGACTTTTTGTATAAATAGGAACCCAGGAGAGCCCCCCCCCCCCCCAAGAGAGAAATGGCTACTCTGTGATGATCAAACGGCTGCTTCATTAGTTAAGTGGTGTGAGAATTTTGCTATGAATGGATGAACTTTAAGCTCTTCTGGCATGAGGGTCAGGTTGGACCAGATGGGATGTCCTTGTATGAGTTTTGTGGAGCTAAGAACTTTGTTTTCAAATTTTTAGAAATCATATTCTTAGGGCATTTTAAAATAATTTTGGAGAAAAATGAAAATTCCCGTTGTATGTACAATTGCAAAGTTATAAAATTTTAAAATGATGGCTTTAAAAAAAAAAGTGATATTCTGCCATATTTTCTATTTTAAAGCCACCATAATTGGCATACTGTTATGGAACATAAGGTTTTAAGTGACAGCTAACATAAGCATGCTCCTTTTAAAAGATTTTTAAAATGCTTTAAAATCAAAGCCTGTTGTGCGAAAAATTAAAGATCAGTTATTAATTAAAACGAAAATTGACCTTCAGTATTGTAGCTATAGCCAAGTAAGGAAAATACCGTATTAAAATATTGCTTGTGTAATAATCAATTATTAGCATATTCCAGCATTTTGTTTGATCGAATATATGATATTTAATGGAATTACCAATGGCCTTCAGTATTGTGGCTAAGGCCAAGTAAAGAAAATTTAGTGTACAATATATTGCATGTGTAATCAATCAATAATTACAGTATTTGTATGATGGCCTTTAAGCTATGGCCCAAATATAAAGTTTCTCATGTATATGATTTTCACCAAATGAATATATATAGCATATTAAAAAATCTTGTCACAATTTGCCAGAATAAATTTTGTTTTGACAATTGTTGGGCAGTGGCCATGGGCAATAACAAATAATATACATTGTTCTGTATTTTACATTTTTCATAGTATTTGAAGACCAGGGTGCAGAATTTAAAGAAGTTAATTCATATTTAACATATTTAACCTTGTTACTGATTGCTGTTATTTTTACAATAAGATACATTTTTCAGTACATTTCATACTTTATGGTATTGGAAGACGTTTTCAGGGTGCATAAATTAAAAATAAAATCATGTCTAGCCTGGTTTCTTATGACTGTTATTTACAGTATGATACATTGAGCTGAGAGAGGGGCTTTCAGCCTGTACTGAAGTCAGAGCTATAAATCAGAGATAATATGAATGAATTTGGTTTTTTATTAAAAAAATTATAAGGAATTACTATTTAATATCATGTTAAACATTTCGAAAGTAAATATTTCTCTTGCAATTTCAATATTTGCAGTAAGGTCTCACTGATAATAGAAACTGGGGTTTTTGTAAATAGTGTAATGGTGCCTATTTGATATTTCTCCGCACCACTCTCTCCAGGGCTGTTGGACAGCCGCCTTGTTGTGTCCTCTGGACATAGAGGATGCCACAATTTATTGTTTTCGTTTAATTTAAATAAACATCTAATCTTATAGTGTTATAATGGTGGCTGCTATTATTTTATACCATTGAAATAACACTTTTATTGCGTTGCAACTTGAACATAATACACAATAGCAAACTCATTATATATTATAAAGAAAAATATTTTTTTACTATCGCAAGCATTTAATTACAGTGAAATATGGTTTGTTCGTTCAGCATCGTGTGGATTACGACAGTGTTCAAATGTAAGTTAACAAACAATATCCCAAGAGAATGCATAGAGCATGCATGGAGCATGCATCAACACACACTCGCAACATGCACTCATGCAGTCGCTCTCATACACTTGCACTCTGTCAAATTCAACAGCACCCTGTGGCATCACTTCCGTTTGAGAGTGCGCGAGTGAGAATATTTTGACCATTTGAGACACAGCCTTAGTCCTAGCGTACATGATTGAGGACATGTTGCACACAAAATATATTTTTGATCGCCACTGTACACCACAAGGAATCAGGGGTCAATGTTTCTGGCGTCTTACTGGTGATAAATCTGATTTGTTGAAGTTTTAGTACTTCCCATCTGTGAATGGTTAATACCGACATCAACTAACACGCAGTAATTCTTTGACTGGCTGCGAGAAGCACGCTCAATACAGGTACAGTGCCCAACACAAAAATGTAACGATTGCAACACTTGAATTCGTTAACCCATTAAGAAGGCACAGATTAACAGGCGCTGAAGACAAGGTTGGCGTGAGCTGTCTATATTATCCAATACAACAATATCAGTGGTGTTGGTGAATGTATGTCTACTTACCATTGTCCTATTGGACCTCGCTACAACGGGACTCGCTTACTGTACACTGCTACATTTATTGTTGGCTAGCTATTGGCCAATGTAGTCGCATGTTGACTGTGTACCAATCAATGTATCGCGACAGATGTAACAGTTTCCACAACCCATCGTATTCACTTGAGAAATTATTGAAAATAACATTTTTATTCTTACGGATTGAAACGTTGACTAGTTACAGTTTTTCACTTAGATTTCAATACAGTAAAACTATAAGTGTTAGTTTTGTCTTTAAAAAAAATCACCTAAACGTATCCCCGAGTATATACTTGCATACTCCTCAAGGGGTTAATTAGTTCGCTTCTAAACGGGTTAATCAAGTGGTGTACGAAGGACAAAAAAATTGCACTCGAAACCCTGACGTCTACCTCGCCCCTTGTATAATTTAGATGTACTACCTGCACACCAGCTGTATTACGCTGGTTGCAGATGCATGCCGGCGCTGCATTTCTATCCATGTAGCATGCTAATAACGAAAAACACGTATGTGTTGATTGGAATAAATTTAAGAGATTTGCGTTATGCAATGTGTATTTGTTTGTGAGCAAAAGCTACACAGATTTGAAAACTTACCAGTTGTCTGAACAACAATTTTTTGCAGGAACTTTTGGCATATTTTAAACCAAAAAATTACAATTAATTAGTCTGTATTGTATTTTGTTTAATAATTCATTTGCTATTAACAAATTACTACTCATTCCAACACAACGTGATCATTCTTCAAGCGCTTTTCCTATTTGAATCATTACTGTTAAGCAATCGTATTCTACTATGCTACCGTAGGTAAATTTATTATTTTTATGATAATGGCTGGGTGTATGAAAAAGTGGACTGCCTTCACTCTGCCACATTAAAGATCATAACAACACACCATATGTATATATATATATATATATGACTGTGACAATAACAATTAACATTACTGGGTGCATGCCAATCAATATGAAGCATAGATTGCAATAAAAAATTTGCGAAACTGGAAAGAATTTCGGATGGTTTGCACGGAGTTTTAACAGTTTTACTGCTTTAAACTGTAGCCTGATAGCGTGTGGATTTCCGTTATCATATGTAGGACTGTTCCACTCGAGAAGCAAGACAATATTGTTTTCATTCGCCAAGTCGCTGAGAGATTGGGTTCGGATCGATGGGGACACTAAAAACTTGCTGAACTTTGTTACGTCAAGATCGTTCATAAAAATGGTCGTGAAAGGAGATACGTACCCACGCTCCCTTAAATGTCACTGTCTGGCCACAGATGATGGTGGAGTCCACCCACCCTGCTTGTCCATTGTGTACCTGGTCATTCTCTACAGTCAAAGTCAGACAATGGGGAGAGCTGGCGTCCTGTCTAAGGCCACAGGTATGGACTGTAGAGAATCCTGCAAACCTACCTACCGCCTACGCAATATCAGGACGGTATCAAAGCACACACCTGCATTTCAAGCAGTTCTAGACGATTACAAGATCTGAGTATAAGTGAACATATAAATATCCATGTTATTCAATGATTTAAAAGGAAAACGTGCAAAAACTATAAAGTATAGATCACTACCGTAGAAGACAAGTCCAAACACTCGCCAATATGACAATGTTAACGCTGCAAGCAAACTAGTGTTGTTAGCGCTTCTGATATAGGGATTACGCCAAAGAAATATCAACGTCATTTTCCCATTTTAAGAAAAAATTGCAATTCCCCTCCTTGTGCTGGCCATGTCAAACAGCACTAATTCCGTAGCAGCGCGTTGTGGCTGGGTTTATAAACTAAATGGGTCAATAAGGGAGTTAACTTTACAAGCTAGTGTCCAGGCCTGTATTCTACGGCTGTCGTATATACATCGATAAGTTGTAATTAAATCCATTAGACCTGCAGGACAGGAATCTGTAGTTACACGGTAGTTTTCGGTAGCCAAATATTCTGAGGCGTCACACATCCATGTGTTGAGTTAGGACGGTAACAGTTCGAGACGAACCTACGTCATGAATATATTTAAGAATACCTGGTATTTATTCAAGTGGTTCGGAACCCACCTTAATCTTGGAGGTCCCGTCGTCTTTTAACCTTTATGTACGAACCCAAGTTACGTGATTTGCTAACACAGTACCTCGTTATACTAGTTTTCACAGTTGTGCACGCACCAGGTAGATGAATTGCATTTACCACATAAAAATACGGACTAGAAAGAGCGTGTACTAATAAATGATTTTATACTACGCTGGACTTAAAAGAAGGTGTATTTGTTTTATTATATTCTCGGTCGCGAGGATAAATAAATTAAATAGAATACAAGAAATCCTGTATCACCTAAAAATGTGCAGTTAACAATTTTAAAATTTTGCACTTTAGAGTTGCTTATTTTGATTTGTATAAAACAAATTTTACTTAACTGTTTATATGATAAATTATACAAAAATAAGTACGCTTAAAATGCCATACTCAAGGAAGGCGATACCACAAATGAATTCGTGGGAAAATTTGCTCGCTTGTGGATGCTAGGTTTAGTGACGTGTTTGTCGATTTGAAAGCTGCGCTTAACTTAGGCGAGTAATGACAAACGCGGAGTGCCCGTGCTGACGCGGGGAAGTAGTCGCGTGCATTCGCCGCCGGGAATGTATACATCGGTTTGTAATATTACGTTTGCGGCTCGCAGTGTCACAATGAGAGGATTAATGTTATCAGTCCCTGGAGTTCCTAGCGCTCCCCATTCTCCGCTGTCGTCGATCCCACGTGTTCCCCTCCCAACCCCTTCCGGTTACACCCCTCCGACACGTGCCGTGAGTTATGGCTCCGCCTAGCTCCCACCCCCCTTCCAACAGCCATCCCCTAAGCCAAGCCCCCCAGCGCCAGGCATCTTGCTTGATGGAGAGGGTAGGCAATTCGTCGCGACAGGAGAGGGGTGTGCAAAATAACCCCCTCCTCGCATGACGCGCCAGACACGGTAGTCCGCCGCTATTCGCGCGCCTGCATTAATCAAGCGACATCCTTTAGACAATACAATTAAAGTGTGTCAAACGAACCGCGCGGGGGTTAGGCATTTCCCCATTTATCTGGATAATTCCATCCTGAATTAATCGCCTCGCGTTTGCCGTGCTGCAAAACGCCACTCGCGTCTTGGAACCTAGCAATGACGGTGTGCTTCTCTGACAACTATTTGGTTTAACGGCAGTTTCATCCGGTTATCAATATGCGCAGTGACTGCCATGTCAGTAAGCGAAAGCAGACGGAATTCCGTGGACACTGCCATATTCCTGTCACACCTTACGGCAGTGGTGCAGGAATTTTGCAAATAAGTTCTCGCGTTAAAATTTACTTGCCTTAATTCACGGTTGTGTCACCATATGGTTGCACGGCAGTTTATATTAGGAGAATAAAAATTAAAACAAAGTGATTTGGATGTGCCAAGTGTATTAATTGCTTAGATAGTATAAATAGGCATTATCCACCGCCTTAGTTAATTAAAATGTTGTAGATAAGTACAAACAAAATAATTTTAATGAAGGACAAAACCGTCCTCTTCAAGTTTTTCCTATGATTATGAACCATAACACTGACTGACACTATACAATAAATCGCTTAGCAAACATTTGTTGCAGCATACCGTCAACAATTAGTGCCTGTTTTTTTTTTTAATTTATAACTAAGAAGTAAATTATTATTATTATTATTTATTTGGCTTGCTGTAAAAATGCTGGCTACCAAATCAAACGTAGCACAATTTTCTTTTAGTTATTCACAAATAAAAATGCTTAAAACTGGTACAGGTATAAGTTAATTTTTGGATGCTGTAAAAACAAACTTCTCTTTTACACTGTTTTAAATTAAACAGCAATCAAAACTACTTCTTAAGGCTCGATTCCACTCCTTTGTAGAAATGCTTTGTTTTCGTGTCATAATTTCGGATTCAGAGTAATTACTGACAATCTACGTACCATTGTAGAAATTTTACATTTTACAAGTTGTTTAATGTCTTTGTGCTTAATCTTCGTTATGTGTTATCTGTTAGGTGCAAAACGTCAAGAACATATTTGTATTGTATCATAATAAGTGAAGTAAAAACTTAAGGCTTCTGGTTACGGTGGAATAAACACCGAAACTAGCGTTGCAATTGTACGTTTCCTTAAATGGTTGTTAGACGCAAATTCCACAGAGCGTTCAAGTGCAGTCTTGGCACTCAATACCCGTGCGAAGATGGTTCTGCTGCTAGCGCAGCCGGTCTGGCCGGCAAACGTCTAAAAATTCCAATACGTGTCAGATATATACTAAATTTTTTAAAGGCTGTTCGCGATAAAATGAGCACTTCTGAAATCAACCTGTGGAAAATGCCACTGCCCCAAACTGCATATATTTTAACGGGCGCGCTGAGTGACATGCGGCCAGTGAGTTTGGTAACGTTGGAGGGAAAGTAGTTCCATGTCTTTAAGTTGAATTAAAATCATTTAGTAATCATTGGTGGATACTGAAATTATTTAATTCGTTTCCTGTTATTTTAATGCATATGCATGTAGTGATAAGCTTATTCTTAAAATATTTAATCGTCTAAATATTTCACAGTTTCGCTCGACCGACGCATGAATAAAGTGATGGGGCCTTAAGCAGGGCTTTCAAAAGTGCTCAGTTTATCGTGAACAGCGTAT
Source organism: Dryococelus australis (assembly GCA_029891345.1). NCBI lineage: Eukaryota > Metazoa > Arthropoda > Insecta > Phasmatodea > Phasmatidae > Dryococelus > Dryococelus australis. Next base: position 257,293,035 of record CM056995.1, read on the forward strand.
ATCTGCATTTACGTCGCAAAAAAAAATAGATGGCATCAAAGACGGAGAAATTATCGGAATTATTTCCAGACATGCATGTTTAAAGTCTCATAGCAGACCCGAATAACAATTTGTTGGTAATAAATAGTTTATTTGCCTTATTGCCGGTTTTACCACCACCTGTCAGTCTTCACGTCAAAATTAGCTGCTGTTTAGCATTGAATTTCGTCCCACTTTAACTCAACATCTAGCGACGACTTTAACATCCATTTAACGGTTACCGAAGATGAGCGGCCGCTAGCTGTTCCAACAGCAGTTTGGTGAGAAATAAAATGGCGTAATATTTGGAAGGCTTTGTGGAAATCATATAACAATGATGAAGTTGACTGATATCTCGCTGGCTGCGTATATCCAGTCTCCGTGTCCCAACATTGTACTGATTTTCTGTCAACCCGTCTAGCGAAAACGGCATGGTTTGGATTTAAGGTAAGATAACTGATTTGTAAACAAAGTCAGCCGTGTTTTCCATATGAGAAAATCCGGGACGACACCGGCGGACCTTGTTGTCGGACAGCGGGTTATCTCGGAGTACTCCTGCTTCCCCCAGCCCTTGCATTCCACCGCTACATCATCTTCGCCTCACTTCTCTTCCACCGGCGCTCACGAGAGGCGAGCAAAACCTTTCAGCTCACAACTGCAGATAGTTGAGTCAAAAAAATCCCAAAAAATTATTAAAAATTCATTTAAAAATTGTTAAACATTTAGCCTACTTAAAAATTATTAAAAATTTATTTAAAAAATATTTTTAAATGATAACCAATTTATTTAAAAGATATTTAAAATTATTAAAGAATATAAAAAAATATTTTAAAAATTTATCATTAAAAATGTGTTAAAAGAATCTTAAATTTCCGGAGGTCCCTGACAGAGCATCAACAGCTCCGACGCTCCGCGCCAGATGCCAATGGCACAAAACATGCTTCTATTTTCTACTCTTGGGACTCGCATTCGGGAGGTATTGGATTCGAAATCCAGCCGGCCACCCTGATTTTGGTTTTCCCTGGTTTCCCGAAATTGCTACAGGCGAATGCTGCAGATGAGGCACAATTTCAAATACATTCAAGATTATTTGATCCAGTTTGTTGAATGGAAAAATCTTATGGCCATATCTTGTCTTCAAAATATATTGTCAACTATATTTGAAGGCCAAAATTTGACAGTGTGGCAGAGGCTTTAGCCCTACCCACCTATAGTCCATTAATGCTTACTTCCAACTTTTCTGAAGCCATGCTAAAGTTTTACTTTCAGGCGATTCCTCCACCTCTTGCAAGCAAAGTTTAAAATAAGTCTAGAAAATTACACCACGGGGACAATGCAATACATTTGTGCACACTCAAGAGTTAAATAACATTTTGTATGAGAACATTTTTACTAGGTATTACCGACACTTATTTTCTCTCTGTTTTATTCATATAATTTATAAATTAATAATTATCATTAAAAACAGAATAAAAGAAAAATGTACTTTTACTAAAAAACAAGATCATCTTATGCTAACATAAGTATAAAACTCTCGGTGATACATGGCATATTAAGGAAACAACCAAACACATGGAGCGATTTATCAAAGGTTTGACCCAGAAAGTGAAAAGAAATTACGAATAGAGTATACATATCTACAGACGTACCTATGGAGTGTTCACGGTAAACTGAGCACTTTTGAAAGCCCTGCTCCGCGTATTCTTTTATGCACATTGTGTATTCTTCCACGTTCCATCATATACACAGTTAACATTTACGTGGGCCTTATCACTTTATTCATGCACCGGTCAAAGGAATCTGTAGAATTATTAGAAAAGTAAATATGTTAAATATTATCTAGTTTTTACACTTATTTGTATTAAGAAACACATCACATAAAGAAAATAATTTCACTGTTCACAAACATTTGCCTAACACATCTATTCAAAGTTAGAAATGGAACTACGTTCTCTCTGTTGTGCCAACTTTACTTTGCTGAAGCCGGTCAGTGTGCTCGTTCAAATATACGCAGCTAAAGGCAGTGACCTTTTTCAAATTGTAATTGTAAAGGCCTTTCAAAGTCCCCCGGTATTATGTTTAATAGCTTAACAGAGGACAGTTTACAGACTAACTTACAGTACAACTTAAATTAAATTAACATCCATGCCTTACCCGGGATTCGAACCCAGAGCCTCCCACAACCGAGATTGGTGGCGCACCAACAGACTGCGCCACGTGAGGTCGGCGACATATTTCAAAGGTTGATTTTAAAAAAAGTGCTCACTTTACCGTGAACAATCTTTACCTACGATGTAGTAGATTGGAGAGATTCGGGCGGCTCTTATCACGGAGGTCTTGGGAGCCGATGAGGGTGAAGCGAGGCGAAGATGGAACAGCGCCGGAATGGAAAGGCGGGGGAAACGGGAGATCCCCGAAAAAACCCGCCGACCAGCGGCATCGTCCGGCACGATTCCCACACGCCAAAATCCCCGCACGGGAATCGAGCCCGGTTCGCCTGAGTGGGAGCGGCGAGTGGTCCCTAGCCACCACAACACCGCGGCCCCAGCTCCGACGTGCCCACAGTTGGCCTGGCACAGTGTTGTAGTCACGCTGGAGTGTTGGCGTAACTGGGGCGGAGTGTCCACCGCGTCGTTGTGAGGAAGGGCAAGCGGGTCGTGTGCTGGGCGTGTCGCAGTGGCGTGCCAGAGGCCACGTGCGAGAGCAGTCGCGTGCCCCGAGGCCGGTGACCCCCCTCTGCCTCACGTGGGGCTGTCCGCCGCGGGCGCCCTGCCAGCCCAGCAACCCCTCCCTCCCCCCAAACGTCCCATCCCCTCCACCAATAGTTGCGCTGAGCCCTGCCTCCGGTCTCATCTCGCGTACAGGCTATGCACAGTAATGCCAGCACTTAAGGCCCTTACACAACTGAAATTTTAAACATTTGACTTTACGATTTGACTTTACGTTTACTTTCCAACACGTTGTTTCTTATGGGGCTTGACACAATGGAACTGTCAAAGATAAAGTCAAGCTCTCTTGAATTTACGATTTCGAAAAGTTGGAATTTAAAGTCCAATTCAAGCAGCCATTTTGCCGAGAATCAGAGGATATGTGGAAAGTCGTTATTTTACTGTAGGACGATTTTAATATCGTTATATTGAAGAAAGTTCTAGTATTCTGGTTTTACCCACAACGCGTTGTGCTGTCTGTAGTTTTCCAAATTTAACTTACACAAACCTAACCTAACGAAACCGAAAATAGCCTAACCCATCTTAAACTAAACGTGGATAAACGCGTAGGGTGTACAACCAGAACAGCCCCATCACGTTGTGGGTAGTTTGTAGTAGTTACACAGCGAAAAGCATTATTGTTTCTGCTATTGAGCGCAGTGAAAATGCCACAACGCGTAGAGGGTATTTTAAAATGCTCGGTGGTAGAAACAATTGCACAGGACGCGTTGTGGAAGTTTATCATTACCCACGCCGCGTTCTGGATAAAAATCTCGAGCAATGGACAAATCCGGCGATTGTGAGTAACATATACACTTTTTTTAAGTCACATTGGTTTTTTTTATACTAACAATTAGCTTAAAGCTGGAATCACAATACCCTGACGAACTCGACACGACAAACCCGACCCGACTAAATTTGAGTAGCAGCCAATGAAAAGCAAGGTGACTGTGACGTCATCCCGACAAAATCGCAGCCCCGACAGCCCGATAAATGTAGGTTATATTTCTACTTTACGTCGTGAGTGAAGAGATTTTGGCGTCTCTTAACATCGAGGTCTTGAGAACCAATGAGGGTGATTGATGTGATTATGGAGCGGCGCCAGAATGAAAGGGTGGGGAAACGGGAGATCCCCGAGGAAAACCGAGCACTTGCGAAAATCCGGAGTGGCCCGGCCGGAAATTTAACCCGGATCGCCGTGGTGGCAGGCGAGCTGGCTAACCGCTCAGCCACGTAGCCCTTTATTTTATGTCGTGTCTGGCTCATCAAAGCACGCAAAAATATAAATGCATTATAAAGAAACATTTCTTGCGTTATTCCCTACTGTAATAAATAATAAACTAACTTGCCATCAAAATAACGTTCGGTTTGTTTTTAAATACATTTTCTCTTGTATAAATTCAAACATTGCCGTTTTAGGAATTCCCAACAGCCAACAAACACACTTGGCGGGCAGATTTCGTCGGGGTACTGTGAACAGTGAATAAAATATAATGTACAATTCCGTCGAGCTCTGACGTCGTGTCGGTCTGTCGTAGCGTGTCCGTCGGGCTGCTCTGACCCCAGCTTAGGGATGCAAATCAGCTGAGAGGAACTTTTAAGCACGGCTTTGAAAAGTGTTCACTTTACCGTGAACGACCTATACTGCCTGAGGCGTGGTGACGCAGAGTAGTAAAACTTTGCACTCGCGTTCGGAGGAGACCTAGGTTCGAGTTCTGGTCCCGCCATTCTGGTTTCGATTTCCCATGGTTTTGCGAACTCCAGGTGGATGCTGGAATGGGTCGGTAAGCTGGGCTCACAACCATCCGCCGCACCCATCAGTTGACCGTCCGTCAGTCATCCGTCGGTTTTTTTCATCCGTCAGTTGAAAGCGACTCACAACAATACGTCGTCCGTCGATCCGTCTGGCCAGAAAACTTTCAGTGTTACCACCCAACAAAACGAACTTTATCTCGCGCAGAGATAAATGTTTTTAATGAATGTCACGAATCAGCATTGCCTCTGAAAATTTACAAGTCATATTCAGTTCAATTCAAAGGAGAAACGCAAAAAGAAAAAAGTAAAGAACTTCACTGCATTGTGTATTTAAAAAGAAAAATATTCAGACAAATAATAAACAAGTGACTGTTTTTCGACAGCCATGTTCAAGGAACAATATTACAAGGCGGTGGACCATCTTTCGGTCTGTCAAAAGTTTATGTTTGAGGTATGCTTGACGGATTGACGGATAGAAAAAAATTGCACTGCGATTGTTTTAAGATCACGTGACCGCCGGACGGACGAGCGACTGACGGATGAAACGGATGGTTGTGAGTCCAGCTTTACTGCAGACCATCGCCAATTCTTCTCCATTCCTGCTTCTCTAGGCAACTTGCTCCGTCCCTGACTACCTCGCTGCCGACCAGCCTGCCCGCAAAGCACGGACACGCGATAAAACGGACAAAGAACACGTGCATACCGAACGAGATGCGCGACAGGGATGACTTCGAGCTATTCTTCAATGCACGGAGTGGTGCGGAGGAATTTAGGGCAGCTCTCAACAATGGGTTCTTGAGAGCCGACGAGAATGAAACGCGGTAAATATGGAGCAGCCCTGGAATGCAGGGGCGGGAGATAATGGGAGATCCCCGAGAAAACCCACTGACCGGCGTCATTGTCCGGCATGATTTCCACTTTCGAGAGTCCGAAAGCGGCCCCGTTGGGAATCGAAACCGGTTCGCCTAGGTGGGAGGTGAGTAGTCTAACCACTGCACCACCGCGACCCCCTACACGGGAATATAACTGTAAGAGGGGTATTTATGACGATTGTGAAGATACATCTACTTTAACATACAGCGTGTCACGTTTTTATTGATACGCAGCCTCAGAGAATAAAAAAGTATATTTGTCCCGATAGTTTTCTGTATTTCATATAAGAGCAAAATGTATTATAATCGTAGCGCACAATATATTTCTTTCCAAGCACAGCCACTGAGAAAGAAAATAAAAGCTAATTGTAATCTCGCATGATGGTCACTTTGCTATCCATACACGTGTACACATTTGGTAGTTTGTGGCTTTGAGATGAGCATAAACAAATGTGGAACGTGTGTACGTATGGAACTTAGTTTCGAGCTGAAAAATGCAATTGTGAATTGTGCGCTTAGAGTAGTCTCCTTAAGTAAAATAGGACAATTCGTGAATAAGAGTCACGCAACAGTAGTGTATGTTGTCAATAAGTTTAAATATCAAGGCCCCCTATACCAAGAAAACTCGAACAGAAATGTCTGAATCCCCAGGAAAAGGGAATAAATTTGCGACGAATAAAATCTAGTCCCCGAACATGCTCTATTGTCAACATTCTCCTGATTAATCACATAATGACGTTTTATTTTCTTTTATAACCCGTGTAAATTATGTTTATGAAAATTAATATCTGGCTTAGATTCATTACTCATACTGAAGTTAGTGTTAAAATGTTTTGTTTGTTGAGAAAAGTAACTGAGAGCAAAAGTTTATTTTCCTGGATCATTGCATACTTTACTTGAATTAATAACGTTAACATTTTTTTTATATCAATAAAATTTTCGAAAATCGTTTGTTTGAAATACTAATGACTTGGCTTATTTTCCAAACTTGTTGAGACTAACTATGTCCGAAAAAATCAATGTACGCTTCTCCAATATATACAATTTGTGACCCTAAGGAAGTTGAATTATCCTTCTTTTCAGTAAAATATCCTCCATTTCCAGAGTAAATGCCCCCCCCCCCTCCCCCAGAAAACCCTGAGTGTCTGGTAACCATAGTGAGATGTGAATAAAATTAACATTTTTGACTGGAATGATGCCTGGAGAAAATCTAAACATTCGGGATGTTCAATTACGCTTTTGGGATGTATGTCTGTAAAAATAGACATTAATATTGAATTTGTTGAATGTACAATAGATAAGTTGTGTAGAATGACATTACATTTAAAGTAGAATGTCAAGCAAAGTGCACAAAAATTAAGAACGATACCTTCCTACATGTTCCAACATGATAAAGATCCGAAGCATACATATTGGTCTAAATAAAGAATCGTCAGTGTGTAACTTTCCAACACAATTTGAAACCTATCCTTAGTCTTCCAACCACAACTCCATTGATCATCTATCGCCATTTATGAAGTCCGGAGTACACAGCAGAAATGTATTTTCCAAGGAGGAGCTGTAAAGAGAGATGCCTGAATAATGGCACAGCATCAGTAGGGAAAAGAATATTTAATGAGTTCAGTGACCTGATGGCTAAACTCCACAGTCCTGTGTACACTCGACACTCACGCGTTTGTTAATTGGCTGCTGATCCACACAGTAGCCAGTGTTACTACACACCTAGCAGTACGGTACTCGCTATTTGTTTTCCTTGCAAGTCTGCTGTTGGCTTAGCGTCGTCCAGGGCGTGTCAAATGAAGTGTAATCCAAATGAAAAGGTGACCAGTGTACACGTATTTGACGTCTATAATGCCCTGCAATAAATTCGCGATATTTTCCTATCCATAAGTATCAGTCGTGGATTGTGTGAGAGATTATATCCGGCAAAGAACCTATTGGTCGCTCAGCATTAGCCTATAGGCAGGCATTACCAAGCCCTGTTGCCACATCTATCAAGCATCCGTCGCATCATACACTCCCGTCTCCTCCAGAGTAATTTCGTTGCTCCATACGATTATCATGACAAATAAGGCGTGTGATTTGCTGACCGCAGCGCAAGATTCAATGCTGTAGTTCCCGAGTATGACAACGTGTTGGGGAGTAGTTTACTGTCAAACATTCGTCGGTCCGATGGCCCAGATAAGTTTGATGGACTCGTGGCGACAGTTGGCTTTATATTCTGTACGACGGTGGATGGGTTTGATCCTAGACCAAGGACAGAGAGATAGCGAAATGGTAAACTTTCGGACTCACTTTGGGAAGGAGATTATTTCGAATCCCAGTCCAGCCATTCTGATCTCGGTTTTCCATTGCTTCCCGAAATCACCTAAGGCGAATACTGAGATTGTTCTTTTCTACGGACCATGGCCGATTTCTTCCCCGTTCAAGAGCAACTTGTCCTACCTACATACTTGCCTGGTGAAGTAGGAAGACACTAGACTCTAACAAAAATCTGAACCAGTGAGAATTTTACTGTTTCAATCAGTCAAACGTATGTGACTGATTCAACAGTCACTTAGTAGTTTAACGGATGAATAAGTGAAACAAATTCCAGATTTCCTTCAATTATTGATTCAATGGCATTTTCCAATCATTAGTTAGTCATTTTTTTCACTGTTTACTCAGTAGTTTATTTTTGACTGATGAATCAGTCAAACAGCGTGTAAAAGTGGCCGTCAAACAACGTTTAAAAATGGCTGCTAAACAACGTCTATTAAGTGAAATAATGACGAATAAACTAATAAAATCAATAACAAATACAATCTAAAATGTGTTTCGTCTTTAAAAACGCCTATTTATGAGGTAATAGAAATACACAACCTTTCATTCCGTTTTTACATCTTTCATTTCGTTTTCATGTATTAGTCACAGCGCTCTGTTTGAAGGTTTAAAACCCTTTACAGTTTAATAGTCACAAAAGTAACCACCTAATTTAGAGTCAACTATCCCGTGTTTCACAAATGCATGATAAATCTTGTGTCATCCATAGCAGTGCATAGGTGGTTGCTGGTTATTACATTAACCACCTTCTCTTATAATTGTTGGTAGTAGTTATGAGGAAATGTTTTCTATCTAGGTGGTTACATTACTGACGACCAACTGTTTACAGCAGCCAACTTAGCCCGTTCTTTTCCTGTGTTGTGAATTTCATACTAGTTTCGTGCCAGCTCATCACACATAAAAGAGTTGCCACTACGCAGAGACAATATTCATTGTGTTTGGCGTACAGGGCGGAATTTGTGACCTTTGTTTTCGCCAAGAAACATATTTAATAGGAAGAAGGACTGGTGAGTAGTAATAAGTTTTTATACTATCGTGTTTATAATAACGTAATTTTTGTGGGCATTTATTTCGTTTATTGTTTAATTTCTTCGTAGTGTTTTATATAAAATAATATGTGATCTCTCTAGGCAAATAAAACCAGTTTACATGGAAGCGCTTGGGAAATCTTGAATGTGATTCGATGTACTGTCTTACTTTTATTAGGTGGTTATTTTATAAACCACCATCTCTCAATACAGGTATCACCCATTTGGTTTGTGTTACTGAGATGAAGCTTTATTTACATACAAAAGCAGAGCTTGTTTACATTAATGCCGTCATCCATAAGCATAACTTGGTAAAGATAACAAGTCATAAGTCCACCAATACTCTCTACTATGTAATCTAAAAACATATAACATATTCCTACTATAGTACCGTGTACTACTTCAGATAATTTTTTGTGAGATTCAAGTATTGTTCACTATGGTGTCAAAAAATCAACATTCATTTATGATGCCCAAATTTTTATTTATTAGATAAGTTGATTTTGATTAATTTCATATATATCGTACAGCAACATATCTTATTGTTTCAGCTCTACGATGGCGAAAAAGTACTCACTCAGAACGTCAGAAGCAATGGACTATGACCAGTATTTGCAATTAATTAACAGTGTTTCTGATGATGCTGGCAACTCTGAATTCGGTGGGGATTCTGATGCGGACGACAGCAGCATTCACTCTAAATCAACATTGTCTCCTCGTGTACGGTCAGAAATAAATCTGATGCCAAGGAACCAGCATAATAAAATACCAAAAACTACCTCACTTTCGTCGAAAACTCTTTTTGACAATGATGCACTAAAACCAGAAGCAATCCCCAGTACCTCCCAGACATCCACGATCCCCGTATCTTTAGAGGAAACTAACTTGCCCTGAAATGGATTTGGACAGTGATGACAAGGATGCAGACCCCGGTTAACAAACTCCAGGCATTTCACAAAGAAACTTGATTTTCGTCAGTGAAACTGATTCGACCGATTCCGAGGGCGAGGAAATAATTTCTGAGAACGTAGTTAAAAATTTAGGGCAATTTAACTTCTTTAAAAGTGTTTGCATTCCAAAAACATTTTCTGAAAAATCATTTTTTCAACCATTTGGTCCCAACACCGAGGTTGATATAAAATCTCCACTAAATATATTTCTGCAGTTCATGACTATAGCATTTATGAGGAACATTGTTGACACATGAAATTTGTATGCCTCACAGAGGACAAACTCTGGACCTGACTTTTGATGAGTTGAAAGTCTTTTTTGAATTATTATCATAATGGGATTTCATAGTCTTCCCAACCTCAGACTGTATTGGTCAGGCGATCACAATTTTCACGTTCCCAGAATTGCTCAAATAATGTCGCTGAAAAGATTTTTGAAAATAATCAGATTCATCCATCTCAGTGACAACTCCTGTATGCCAAACCAAGACAAAATACAAATCTTGACACACTTTACAATATAAGACCCCTCATTCAGCACTTGAACCAAACATTCACGAGGTATTTCAACCCAAGCCGTTATTTATCAATCGATGAAAGTATAATAGGGTTCAAAGGAAGGTCCAGTATAAAACAATATCTTACCATGAAACCAATAAAGAGAGATTTCAAGGTATGGGTCGTAGCATGTGTAATTCCATGGTACATGATAAATTTTGAGATATGCGAAGGAAAAACTTAAAAGTTAATTGAAGGGACTCTTGGTGAAAGGACAGTTTTATCCTTAGTCAAGTCCTTTGAGACTCTTGGCTACAGCTTATTTTTTGACAGATTTTCTCAGCTCCATCACTCTTCGTAGAACACTTCTACAAAAGGAATTGTTTGGTCGTGGGACAATCATGCAAAACCGGAAACATTTCCTTAAAAATCTTCTAAAACCGACCAAGACCTAAAGTTTGGAGATTCTGATAACGCTGTTTGTAGGGAAATCTCAGTCACTAAGTGGAAAGACAGAGGATTCAAGTCCGTTGCTCTCATTAGCAATATGCACAATCCTGAAAATTCTAGCACTGTAGAAAGGAAAGACAAGTATGGAAACAAACAGACAGTCACATGCTCAACACCTATAAGTGATTATAATATGTACATGGGAGGAGTAGACAGGTTTGATCAACTCATGCAAGTATATTCTGTTTCATGGAAATCCAGACTAAGATGGATGAAGATATTTTATTATTTACTAGACACCTCAATGGTTAATTCTTATGTTTTGTACAAAGATACAGTGAATATCAGTAGCACGAAAGAGAAACCAATGCCTGAGTTGTCTTTTCGGAGTGCGCAATGCGAAGATGTGCCCACTGCAACATAAAGAACAAACTCAAACGAAGTTCTCTTATTTTAAAGTGTGTTTAAGTTGCCCTGTGTAGAAATTGTTTTGCACCTTTTCATGGACAATAGACAGTAAGACATTCAATAACAAAGACCTCGGGGAGGGGGAGGGTGGAGGGGAAGAACAAAATATTGTTTTTCAATGTATATCTACAAAATCAAAATATGTGGTGGTAATGATGTGTACATTTCAATTTACTACAATGTGATGGCTAAGAAAGCTGTTCAGAATGTATTGCAATTACATATGTATCATGCTAATATTCTTATAAATGTCTTTCAGTGTTTTATATATAGTGTGTGAAGTATGAAAGAAATATTAAAATTGCATTGGACAGTGTTTAAGCATTTACATTTATATTAGTGCATTGTGGGTTGTCAAGAACTAAATTTTGTTAGTAAAGACTTCGAATTTTTACTCTTATTTGACAATTTTGCTGCATTACTGTAGGTGGGCAGAAAATGAACCACAATTTGTATACTTAACTATATGAACGGTGGTTACTTATATGGCCACCTTTTTTTTATAAAAAAAAAGAATTATATTAAAATAATTTTTTTCATGTTTGTAATAATTTTAACACTTTTATATTACCTGATGTAATACAGTGCAAACTATATTAATGTCTAGATTTAATTTTTACATTTTGCCCTATAAAGGGCTGAACTGAATATAATGTGAAGTGCACTCATATAAACTATTCGTTTTAGCAATCCTAACGGTGCCAATTAATTCAAAAACGAAAAGTAAGAGCATACAATTTAGATCGTCACGATTTTGCGGTGAAACTATAAGGCGTATAATTTCCTCCTAGCATTTCGTCGACTTAGCGTGGTAGCTCAGATGGTGAGGTAACGGCCTATAGTCGAAGGATGTGTGAGTTCAATCCTAGACACCTCAGGCAATAGCACACAATTCAGATTATAGCCTATTCGCGGTTTCTTCACACTTTTTGAATCAAGCCTTTAAAAAATACCTTATGTTTGAGTGTTTAGTTATTTATAAATATGCCATGTTTAATAACCGTTTTATACCACTGTTAACATGAAAGTATCTTATGTGTCATTTAAAAGAAAATTTTACCTATATTTTATTTATAAATTGTATTATTTTATTTACAATAAATATGAATAAAAACAGTGAGAAAACATATATGTTGGTAGCGCCTAGTAAGAAAAAGTTCTCGTGCAAAAATGTATTACAACTGAGTGCGCACGTATACAGTGCGTTGTCCTTTGGTGTAATTTTTTAGACTTAGTTAAGCTTAGTTTGCACGAGGTGGAGGAATATCCTGGAAGTATAACTTTAGCAGGACTTCAGAAAAGTGTGGAGTAATCGTGAATGGATTATATGCATGTAGATTATTTTCATTATATGAAGCGCATTAGAAATTCCATTTGGGAGCATTACAACGTAACTGAGAGCGGCATTTTAAAAGGCAATCAAATGTTAGGGTCATGGCTTAAAGTCCCCTCAGGTACACCAGCACGACGAGAATAATCCACATCTTATTTCAGGGCGCTGCACGTAGTGGCGTTGGCTCACATAGCGCGCTTGACATTGTCGCCCTTATCGTTCCCGCGCTTCTTCTCAACCTCGAAACGGGGAAAGAAATATTCAGGTAGGCAATGGGCGATGTGAGCCTATAAGCGCCCGTCCTTTTGGCCCATAACGTATGGAACGTATGTATCTAATGAATTCTGTATTTACACTTACGAAAGCGTTACTTCAACCTTGCAAACAGCAACGCATTATGGTCACAAACATTCAAACGTATGCCCGTCGGATTTTAACAAGATTAAATAGTTGACGCTTCGTATAGGTATCTAGTCCATATGTAAAGGGCCAGTTTGAAGGAGACAAACAATTAAAAAAGAAAAAAAAAACTTCTTGCTTTTGGTGGTGCTCCATGATATCAGGTTTAAAATATAAACCAGCTCTGTCAACACAGGAAAAGTTGAGGCATACGCGTGGAACTATTTTTTTATAAGACAGTGGTGATTGGTTTTCAATATCCTTAACTGCAGCAATATCTTAAGTATCACGTGGAGGCTAGACACTGACAAGATCGCACGCACATGCTACTTCACGTGAAACGAACGAGACAGGTCTCGTTGGAATACGCACTCCGAGAGAGGTTCGAGTTACGTCAACTACTTGAGAGTCACGTGTCTACTGTTACGTGAGGTAATGACATTCGCCGTCCTACCTCGTCTGCTGACACCGCCTCACTGTAGTGTGTGGGCCCACCGACAACATAAACACTCACATGTGGTTGAATCATATTATTGAGATGTGACAGTGTGTCAGATTCAAATTTTAAATTTCGTGGGTTTCAATTTCAACCGGCGGCATAGGTACATGCCATTCGGTTCTACAGTGATTTCAAACCAAATGACTTCAAAACAAATTACTTAGGACCAAATGATTTCTGAGACTAAAATACTTATACGTCTAGGTATTTAAGGCTAAATGATAATCAGGCCAAATTACTTTTACGAATGTCGACTTTCGGGTCAAATGACTAGCTTTCGGTTTTTCATCCAAAGTTCATAAAATACTGGCTCTTCGCACACTGACTACTAGTGAATTAAAGGAAATAAACGTCAGTTACTTAAAAACCAGCTGCTTTTTTTCGCTTTGGATAGGGTCAGATGAATTAGATAACTTGCCTAAAATGCATTGAGTTCTTTGGCATGTAACTTTCAAAAGATCTGATTCTAGCTAGGGAACAGCGTCTATAATTACACAGAGACGAAATGACGTGAGCGTACTTATTTTCTGGTTGGCTGCTCGAGGGTCTACGAAATACGAAAGGTCCTTTTGTCTGATTGGCCAGTGCTTGCTGCGGAAGCTTCCCTAATGGCTTGGCTACCGACTGGCGAGTAATTACCAGGTGACGATTCCTGCACGTTACTGGCGAGTGACGCTATTTTGTAGCATGTGAAGCTGCACTCTAAGAAATTATTTGGAAATTCAACATGCCAGTTTATACGCTTAGTGAGAAAGCTGGAATTGTAATTTTCCCCGTTGTACATTCATTGCAGTGTTCCTAAATTTGCTCAGGAAACAGCCAAATGAGTAGGGAAGTTCCCAACTTTGTATAGTAGCGACGCAACAACATTCCTATACGTGCAGCTTGATGTGTGGTATTATTTCTATACAGTACATAGGTTAATACTTTCATTATATTTTAGGAAGTTCACCAGAGACATTTTTATAGCATGGAGTTCGCATTATAGGCAGCTACTTCACCTGCATATTCTTACACGGACTGAAAGATTTTGTTTCAGATACCAAACAAGTTTATCTTAAGAGCGTTTATGTTGGACAATATCACGTTCGTTCAACTAATCTGGTCTCGCTCCAAACATTTGCCTTCGTTTTCCGTGAACCAAATTACACATTTGAAAACAATGCGTTGAACCGGACATTCATTTGGTTGTTCCGGCATCATGTAGGTACATGCATTTGGTACACACGGCAATTTTGCAAGTACGTTCTGCTAATCGGTTTGCTGCCGTAAACTTTATAAATGCCATGACAGAGTCCAATCAATATTTTGTTTGAAGTGAGTAAGGACTTGGTTATCTGGAACAATCTGATATGTCTGATAATAAAGAATTTGTGGCGGAAACGCAATCAGTTTGGGGCAGGTCCAGCATTTATTTCGTTGGCCGTAGGATAATTGATTGATTTGATTGCTTTGGTTCGAATTCAGAGCTCCATAGATTGTTTATAATTTATGCTAAGACTGGGGTAATAAAGGTGTTTGTTAGTGTATTCCTTGATGCTTAGTGATGGTACAAACAGTTGCAATGAAATAATTTCAACAAGGAACAGAACATTAAAGCTATTAAACTTGAACAATATTTGACGTAATATATACCAAGCATTGTAACATATATTGTAAGATATATATGTATATATATATATATATATATATTAAGTTAACAGTTAACGTGGTTGATGCCGGGTGCAAGAGCTGTTAGTCCGAATCTCAGTGCTTATTTAATTTTGGTTTGTAATATACGTATAGCAATAGAAAATTTTAGTTCCAACAACCAAATCGCACACGTTTGGAGCAACCCATTTAAGAGAAGTAATGATTTGGTTTCAGTGACAAGATATTTAACCGCTATTTTACAGATGTTTAATTAAGTTGTGCCGAATAAAAATATGTGTTATTCAGAATAACCTTTCCTCGGTGTAACTATTCTGTGGCTAGGGTGTGTATATCCTGCCTAAATCTACGATGCCGCTGGCTGACGGGTTTTCTCGGAGATCTCCCCTTTCCCCCTCCTTTTCATTCCGGTTCTGCTCCATTCACACCTCGCTTCACCCAGATCGGCTTCAAGGACTCGGTGTTAATAGCCACCTAAATCTCTTCACTCATTCACTCATTTTCTGTCTAAAGCTGAAGACATCCGAACGCTTCTCAGATGACGTCAGTGATGACTAAAGTCTATTCGCTGTTTCTTCACACTTGTTTTAAATCAAACCTTTGAAAAAGCACCCCATGTATGGCATGTTTAGTAATTTCCCAAGTATGGCATGTATCACAAACGTTTCATACCTCTGTTAAGATGGAACTATCGTATTTTTTTCGTTAAATTGGAGTTTTATCTGTATTTTATTTATAGATTATAATATTTCATTCATAATAAATATGATTAAAAACAGTAAGGAAATTTGTGTGTTGGTCGGGCCTAGTAAGAAATAGTTCTCGTGCGAAATATAATTACAGCTGATTGCGCACGAATTCGGTGCGTTGTCCTTTGGTGTAATTTTCTAGACAGTTAGGCTGTGCTCGCACGAGGCGGAGAATATCCTGGTAGTAGAACTTCAGCAGGGCTTCAGGAAAATGTGAAGTAACCGTGAATGGATTATAGGACAACTCCCTGCACACACGAACGAAAGCAGTTTGTTTTAATTTTTCTTTTATTCGAAGTCGCAGCGGCGACGTCGTCGGCAGTTGCGGGTCGGCTCACGCCCATCTTCGCGAACTTGCTCCAGTTCACGTCGCGAAGGCGCGCCCGCGCGCTACGAAACCGCGAATTAATGTACACGCAACGCACTCACGCAAGCGGCCCACGCACGCGAGCGACCCACGCACGCATTACCCTTCCCCCTCCTCAACACCGCAGTTACACAACTCGCATGACGGTAGTGCAGTGTTAATAAATCCATACGTGTACTAGCAAGTGTCACGTCATCCTGTAACTCGGATTTTGGATCTTCTTAGGTTCGTAGCAGATGACGGAGCAGGTGTGGAGAAAAATAAATAGCAATTGACACAGTATTTGTGCTCTTGTATGTATGCATGTATGTGTATATACATAACGGGTGTTTCACGTGAGCCTGCGGATTGAGAAGTTATGATATCTCGACATGCTACAGCCCATGGCGCAGACACTGGACTCCGGCGTATAACCACTAGATCCGTGTTCGATACCTGGCGGTGGCAGTGTTTTTTTTACAATCATTACTAGTACTTAAACATGTATAAAATGGGTATAAAATGGCAATGGTGATGTGTAATTGCAAATTATGTTTTAATCGGTTCACCTATTTGTAATTTAAATATCACAAAATATGGAGAACACGAGGATAATTCGATGTACCTATAGACCATACATGGTTATGACAAGATTCCGAATGATTTTAGACTGAAGACGATACATATCTTATGATGATACAATTCCGGCTGATTTTTTCCTGGTTTGTAATTACAATTTTTGATAACATGAATTACAGTAAACAGTACAACTGTTTTACAGGGGACATTTTAACTGATTACATAAAGACGAGTATAATATTTTAGAAGGAAAAATAAATATTCCATTTTCTTTCGTTACTGCATATATATATATATAAGGTTAGGTTTAAAGTATTACTATAATGTTTGCATCTTGTTCTGCATAAAAAAAAGGTATTGAAGTACTAGTAGAGTAATTCAACCCTAAGTTTTATACGCACTCGTCATTTTGACAGTAGTACCCTTTTCTATCATCTGGCCCTCTGTTATTTTCCAGGCCACCTTTTGGAAATACCTAGTTATATTTTTCTTTGGGGTACGACGGAATTGCAACTCTTAGATCAGATCTTTTTGAAGCATCATTTGCATCCATTGCTCTTGACTTTCAATAACCTAAAAGTGCCAATCGGAAATATTGGTGCATTCAAATTCCATTAACACAAACACGCAGGCTTGTGTGTGTTCGTACACTGCGAAATATGAAATATGTCTGTAGGTGCACGTGTGTAAAATATCTGCTGTAGAAAGGATAGTCGAGAACCAATAGAAATGAACGGCGATACTCGATCCTGCTGTAAGCTGAGCCTGTTATGTGGGTGTCAGTAAAGGAAACGAGACAAAGCAAAGATGCGGGTGCGCAGAACGCTCGAAAGCAAGGCTAATAAAGTAATATGAAATCTGTTTGGTCTTACTGTGGGGCCAGGTTACATCTTCTATATGATTTCATGATTGCTTGATCAAATCCTTCGGTCTAAAACCCTGAAGTCTCTCAAGTGGCTTTGATCGTTAAGATGCATTACTCGCAGCATTACAACTGGGCTCTATATTACGGCAAGTATTCGGTTATAAGATTATAGTACTAATATATGAAACATGAAAAGTAACTGATGATAAATTTAACAACGCTGCTGAAATTCACATAAAAGTATTCATTCTAAGGCAAAGACAACATTATTAATCAATTAGGTATTTTATTTTTGATAGGGAGTCCTTTTAACTCTGCTACGGCGTGCTTAAATTAATTTAAGACAGCTAGCTTATGCTTTCGTCTCAAAATTAAATATAGCAAAATTTGTTTGTTGAAGGAAATTAAGTGACGCAAAACAGTTGACACGAGCACGAAACATAGAGTTCGCTGGAATGTAAAGCTGTACCCTCGACATTAAAATAATTTCGTAATCGAATTCGCAACTTATGTGTATTCATCATACTTTTTTATACTTTCAGATACTATGTTAACTTGAGATATTAATAATATTTGAGAAAGGACAAAATATTTTAATGAGAATTTAAAATTAATTTTAATATAAGTAGCTTGATAGATGTCATATTTATGAATGATTTTTTTTGTGTGATTTCTAATGCAGTCTTGCGACCTTAGTGCACTTCGGTCACCAACTACAGAGGACTCAACTAACGACATTAGTTGACAGCAGCCGAGTAGTTAACCAAGGCATGGGTCCCCGGTATGGTGCCACAAGATGCTCTTGGTGCACCAGCCATTTTATTCGGAATGTCGAGCATTCACTCAGAACACTTGTATCTGCCTGGCCGGAGCACTCTCAGAGCTGCACTACCACTTGCTATGCCGCCTCGTCTTCGGGAGTTGGCCCAATGCCGTCACAAGTCTGACCCATCTAGCCGGGGGAGAGGGTCGCCGTAACCCTGTAGATTCACGCTGATTTAATGTGTGATTCCAAGTCTTTGGAAATGATAAATATTTTTATATGTATGCTGTACTTTAGGCCAAGGCGGGCCTTGCTTCTTTAAGACAACCAATGAACTATATGTTCTGTGTTCGGCTATAGAAACAAGCACTAACCATAGGCTAGAACAGTGTCATGGATTACGAATCTGTTACATTTAGGGAAGATCATTAAGCACTGTGCCTCACGATTTACACTATTGGCCAAAAATTACCTTCCTGTGCGTTATACACTTAGGCAGGATTTACAACAACCCGTCCGTCCGTCATCCGTCCGAAAATCACGTGACCAGCAGTCAATCAGAGGTGGCCATTAATTCTATCCGTCCGTCCGTCAAAACCTTGCCAAAGGTTTAACTTTTGACGGACGAACGGATGAAATTACGGCCTTCTAAATTGCACGTTTATTCATTCATCCCTAGTTCTTTACAAGGCTGCGTAATGTGTGCAGTGTTTTGTTTTGGCTGTCTTTTGTTTTCATATGTTTGTTTATGTAACTGTAAAAAGAAATCAAGTTACATTTTTACTGAAGATTAATTGATAATTAAGTTCGGAGACACGAACTTTTTTGTTTTATTAGTAAAAGTAATAAAATCATGATTTATATGATATTTAAAATTATTCTTACATCGACAAATTTCCGTTACGTACGGGTATGTGCGTTTTGGGTACTAAAAAACACAATATCGCCAAAAATGTTCACTTTTTATGGGAATTTTAATTTCTCTGTGAACATTTTTGGTTTTATCAGTTTGCAGCAATGAACTTACAACAGGCGTACGAAGTTTGGTTGTAAATCGCTCGGTTGGGAGACGGACGAATGTACGACGGACGGGCGGATGACGGATCGACGCGACGCGACGGACTATTTGCAAATCCTTCCTTCCTTACATGCGAAAAACTATGGGGCAGCAATAGTAGATGTAATAGTCGGTGGCGTGACCGTTTAGTTATGTCTTGGAAGTGCTCAGACCTGTATCAGTTGGGTTCCGACATCGGTAAGTGAGTGTGCGCTAGTCATTGCATTGCACTGCTGCCCATCATGCACGTCACATATTCCCACAACGATGGTATATTACAGCAGGATATAGTGTCATCGGGTCCCCAGTTGCCCAGAGAACTATAGTGAGTCAATTGAGTTGGCTTAATTAATTGTAGCGTGAGGAGGGTCGTGGCAGGGTGGTAGTTGGGGAAGGGAAGTTGAACTTTAGCTCGTAATCAGGCGAGGTATGGCAACTGATTGGTGTGGAGGGGGGTGGAGGTGAACCGTCTAATCCGTCCAACTATGGTGAGTAAATAAAATGGAGGAAAACTAGCTGGACGTCAAGGTCACTAACATTCTACATGATGGTTGGGAGTCAATAATAGTAATTTTTCCTCTATTTTTAAGAGTTTTTCTTCTTCAACTTTTTGCAATTTTTTCGAGTTCATGGTCACTGGGGTCAAGCTCAAAGTCACCCACATCCATATTGAAACGTTTGTTGTGTTGTTATTCCCGCGGTTTTGTTTTGTTATCCGCACCAGTGTAAATTGCTGATTAGCGTAGTGTATATAGTAACCCCATTCCCACGAAGTTTATTTACTATGAAATATAGAACTAGGGAACAAACTGCCCTAAATATGGTAGCGCCAACTATTTCGTACAGCTGTCAGCTCCAAAGAGGCGATAATTCAGCTAATGTGTTAGTTGTACGGTAGTTTTGCGGGACAGTGTACAGCTTAGTTGTTGGGAAACGAAGTGATGAGAGAGCGATAATTCGAGGATGATTGTTTTTTTTTTTTTTTTAAGCTCGCGTTTTTTAGGTCGGATATATCGGTACGCTTGGCACATTGCCCTGCATCATGCATAAATTTGTTACGTAAGTAGTCTCGTGAGTTTGGTAAACATTTAAGAAAAGGTGATAAATACGTTACTTGGAATATATTTAAAGACTTTGGAGTGTTAGCCGTAGGTCGCCGAAATCATTTTGCGATGCAAATATTTTTATTTGATTTTCAAATCAGCGTACTAGTGTAATTGTAATGGTTGACTGTTTCAATTTCTTTTTTTTTTTTCCTTTTTTGTCATTTCTCCATAACTTGATAGAAACGAGTCTCGTTCTTTTAAATATCTTAAGCTCGACTGGTTTTAGTATGCCACACTTTACTGGACATTTATTTTAACTTGGTTTTCCATTAATAGAGGTTGCTAAATGTGAGAGGCGGTCTTCTGTTAGTCTGATGACTAATAAAGCGCATATACTACTCTACAGAATGTTCACGGTAAAGTGAGCACTATTGAGCCCCCAATTTCTTTTTTTTTTCAGGCATTTTTTCCCCTTCAACCACCTTTTTAAATATATATTACCATGCGAGTAATAAACACAGTTTGTTTATTCCCCTACACTAGGAAGTTAACATCTTAGGCTAAAATAAAATATATTTATCGACTTTCATTCGAAATTAGAGGGCTTTCGAAAGAGCTCACTTAGCATATACATAGAATTGATACTGAATAATACAAAGAGAGTGTGTGACCCACTAGTCAAAGAAAGCTTGGAGCATTTGTTGTTCCTTTCTAGGTGTAAGAAGTCATGTCGTACGAAAACGGAAATTTCAATTCACTTGTCTGTGTTATAATATGGGAGAACGAAACGTTCTGAAACAATTTTACCATTAAATTGCTGCTATTAAATGTTATTTATATAAGTTTTAAAATAGGGAATTTTGAGCTTTCTTCGCCTCACTGAAATTTGCGGCGTTTATAGTTCCCTGAAATAATTTTTTAAATGGCATTTGCTCAGCCAACAGTTTCCCAATTTTTTTTTTACTTGTATTTTGCAATCGTTTGTAATTCGTAAAAATCTGGATGAACTTTAATAGTTTCTCGTTTCTACTCTGATTAAAAGTCATTTTGTTACCAACCTAACTATTTCAGCATATCTGCAGCCGCTTTCATGATTAAGTTCTACTTGTCTTCCGACTTGTGCTCCACTTTTGAGGTAGTTTCGTGGCCTCTTCTTCATCGCCGATACTGTATTTTGACTGTACTTATTGACTTATGTGTTGAGAATCACTGGGTGACTATCTTCCTGCTTTGCAAAGCACCCACTATGGTGGGGTTTTGAACAATTTTCTTCACACACGCGTACATACTCACACGCATATTCTTATTCTAAGCTTTGCTTTCGATCTTAGAAGAAAACACTTTGAATTCCTGTTTCCTACTCTGTAATAAAAAGAAAAGCTTGGGATTAATTTTTATAATTCTTTAGTAGACTTCGAAATCATTTTAAAAAATATTTTTTTTTATGCTCCGACCAAATCTGTTTGTCATGTGGAGCCTTAAAACAGATCAAGTTTCTGAGTTTGTACCCGGTTTATTCCTTCGCAAAGATAACAGTCCCCCTCCCCCCCTTCTCCCCAACCAAACCATTCCCATAATGGTGATATGTACTGATGTAGCTTCAAACGACTTTATTTTTGGGTTGTGTGTACACTTGTATTATCTACTTCCAGCTGTCTACGTGCACGTAATAGCATCTATAGAAATTAATTAGCACCGTAACTTTATTTCACTAGCAAATTTTAATTGCAATTTTAAATAATATTTTAGAGGGGGAATATATAAATATATATGTCCCTTATTGACTCTCCCCGCCAAACAAAACACGTTTAATAACTGACCCTGAATTCAGAAAATTTAGTGGTAGCCGTAAGAATACAATATTTATAAAATATTTATGAAATGATGGTAGCAGTAGTAATGTTCTGGTGTAGTGTGTTCGCAGCTTCTTCATACTTTTTGAATCAAACCTTTAAAAAATTGCCCCATGTATGACGTGTTTAGTTATTTCCTAAAGATGCCATGTATCACAAACGTTTTATACCTCTTTTAAAGTAAAAGAATATTTTCTTCCATTCAATAGAAGTTTTACCTTGTATGTTATTTATAAATTATGCCGTTTCATTTATAATAAATATGACTATAAACAGTGAGAAAACACTTTTTGGTAGCACCGACTAAGAAACAGTTCTCTGAGCGCGTATGAATTCGGAAATGTATTACAACTGAGTGCGCACGAATACAGTGCGTTGTCCTTTGATGTAATTTTTTAGACTTAGTTAAACTTTGGTCGCACGAGGCGGAGGAATATCCTAGAAGTATAACTTCAGCAGGGTTCAGAAAAGTGTGAAGTAACCGGGAATGGATTACAACATCATTACCATCAGACTCTCTTTGACCAACTTATAATTTGACGAAGGGATACAACTTGAATGTGCGACAGGGGTTTTACGCTAGTCGTGGCACGTTACCTGCGGACGACGTGCTGCTCTGTTGTGTTGGTAAGCTCCGTTACCTTCGTGCCAGCCGGGGAACACGGACAAGTTGCGCGGAGTGATCTGCGCCCACGTCACGCGCCGGTTCTATTGCGCATCACCAAGTTGCTCTATGGGCGCTCTTAGCAGCACTAGAGCTTTCATACGGCCTCGCTCGTTACAGACAAAAATCACGTAGTTGCAAATTTTTATTTTGAAAAACGTAGTTTCGTGAGGGAATTTAAACACGAGGCTTGAAGGTGTGACGCTTTTATGTATTTTTTCTCTGATTCCAAATGCTTTCCAAAGGAAAATTAGCATAGTTTGGTTCGTGTTGAAATGAATATTATGCTGGCGTAACCTTGCATCAATTTGCATACTTTTAAAGTACATAAACGTAATGGGCTGTGAATTTACAAATTTTTATGAGTAAATAACCTATTTTACACAAAATAACCATGCATTACATAATATTATATAGTGCCCTAAAGTATCCTCTAATTAATCAAATTTGGATAAAGGTATCCTTAAATTAAGACTCATAAATAACGTGGGCAGAAACTGTGAAAGTGTTCAACACTTACAGAATTTGTCAGGTCTATTGTTGATGATGTAGTACTTATGACCTCAGATACTACCGAAACACTTATATGATACAATCAGGATATCCCTTTCACTAATATCACAAATATACATTTTTTAATAATCAGTCTAGTAAAACCCTTTGGTGTGGTCACCATTAGCCAGGGCTGGCAGGCGACGCTCGAGAGTCCAGGCTGGTACAACCTCGATGGGCTGTTTGTAAAACATCCCCCGCCAAGTAAGGTAGTGAGGCCAGGCGGGGCACTATGTAAAACTGGAGCGAGGGTGCTCGCGGCCATCTTGATTCCAAGGGACGACGGGACGACTACAGGGAGGATCACTAGGCCAGTGATCCCTACTTCGACGCCAGCCGCTGCCACTGTCGAGGAGGTCTGCCCGACAGCGATGACGAGACAAAGCCAGGGTAAATATACTCCCAGTAGGGCGCCCTAGGACGTGCAGCGTTAGGATCATCGTATAAACCTTAAGACTTCCTCAGAGTCGCGAGTATATTAATCATAGTTTGTTGCGATAGGTCATCAGGACCTCTTAGCTATATTTGTTAACTGCGGAGCAGAGATATTGAGTAGTTGTAAATTAAAGCCGAGTGCAATTTATACGTGATATTGTGTATAAGTTGTGAGTAAATAAATATATTATATTGTATATTGAGTGCTCTATTGTCTAGTTACAACTATCCCCCTTTCCTTGCGTGGCCTGATTCATCCTCAGGACAGGTCACAACAAATAGTGGAGGCAGCCGAAGCTTCCAACTTCCTTTTTAGTGCACTCACAGCTTAAAGTAAAATATATTACAGTTGCAATCGGTGGAAGATAGCATTCATATTCTAGATGCAGAACTAAAGTTTAGTAATAATTAGAAACACTGCCAGCTTCCACCAACTCACGGTGTTCCAATCCCTGGCAATATCGTGCAGGTTATAAAAAGTAATTTCAGAAGCCAGCAAGCGTGGAGGCAATGGTGTTCGTATTATAATTTCAATTCATTGCATTGTTTATTCCGATTACAATCAGAATACAGAAGCACCTCATAATCCCTGCCACCCAGGGTTTTACCCCCTGTCAGAAAGTGTTAAAGCCAACATACTTCAGTAACCTAGAGAGAACTGTAGTAAACAGTAGTATAAGCGTGAACTTGTACCAGCCATTCAAAGCCACGACGTGTCATGCGAAAGTTAGCTAATTCCAGCCGTGCTAGCGCTCTCGGGTGCAAAGCAAGCCAAGGCTCCCATTCTAGTATAGTGAGTGTGTATGTGCTTACGCTTGAGTAGACGTTAATGCATGAGAAATTACGGCCACTTTTCGGACCGATTTAATATTTGGAAACGTAATTTCCATAAGTGTGTTCGCAGTGTGGAAATAATTATTTAAGCCAGGTTATGTTTGTGCATGTTAGTTAATAAGGCCTCAAGTTCCACTGACAGACAGTGTACTACACTTTATGACGGATAAAGCTAACATGTCGTTTTTGAACACAACATACAGTATAATAAAACACGCGACCATTGATTTATCTGACACTCAAAAGAAATTAGCAGCCCCAACACAAATACAGTAGATATATTCCAAAGTTTAATCTAGTCTGAAGAGCAATGCTTACAGGAGAACCCTGATTTAATTGACCAATTTAACACTGCTTCCACATGCATTACACATAGTCTCATTACTAAAATCACAAACAGCGGCCTTCTGCCGACAACACCACCGCCCACATACCAAAACATTGAACAACACACGTCAGATTACCTTACACCGGTTCACATTAACACAGACACCACCGAAAACTTTTACGAAAATTCACCTCTAGCGTCACCTCAAAAGGGACACAGTACAAACAGAAAGCATGGCGAACGCTCCACCAGCGAATATCATTGTATAACAGCCAATGCAAATACCCACGTTCTCAGGGGACGATAAAGAAAATGGGTAGATCTCATTGAACAATACAACCATGAAGCCGAAAATAATAACTGGACTGATGAGGATAAATGTAACAAGTTAAAGTATTGTCTAAAAGGGTCAGCTAAGCATACCTTAGATAACTACACACAAACACATGTGGGCGAGATACCATGATAAGGTGTTGTGAACAAACTAAAGTCCACATTCTTCACTCCATCAACTGAAGAATACTTAAAGCAACTTTCGTTTACAACTAAACAGAAACTTTTTCGAGAGTGTGCAGAAACATATTGAAACACCCTTGTTCTATCACCACAAATAGAACCCAAATGTAACTGAAAGCGACTTCATAGGTATCGTGTGGCGCTCTCTGCTACCGTCCATAGCAGATAAAATTGTCGGTCTGAAAAATGACACCATTGAGGACATAACCACAAATTCAGAGAGCCGAACTTGGTCTCTTCAGGTATAATCAGACAATATCGGATCATCAAACACTGTCGGACACAGACTCCTTACGAGCAGAAGTGATAAAGTTGAAGGAGGAAATCGCGAATATGGCGATAGAGAACGAAAAAAGTACCAAAGACAGACCACTCATCACAACAACATAAACATGGTAAACGCAAATCTTTCACCACCACCCAATTGGGGGGTAAAGAATTTCACAAACGCCCCACCAAAGGTGCTAATAATGGGCAAACACTAAATAACCTCTACCAGAAAGAAGACCATATTAACAGTAATGCCACCTACACAGGGAAACAAAATAACCAAAAAAACTTCTACACGAGGGGGCAGTAGGCACCACCCCAATGACAAGTCAAAAATAAGGGTGCAATTTCATTACACACCATACAGGCAGACAGGTCCCTTATGGACACAACGGGAGAAGACACAACACCCTCAGAAAGATTGTACGCAACAACATTTCCAGGCGCAAAACAGACAGGCAGAGTCTTTAAAGGATGTGTGTAAAAGTCAGGAATGCCTGTGGGGTGTTACACCCCACGAAAATGCGTGAGACACGCCCCACCGAGGTGAAAGTTAGGCGGGTTATTAACGCATGCCAGGCATTTTTTGCGAAGAATTCCGAATCGCACATATGTGGAAATTGCCACATTTAATTCTCATAGGGAAGAATTTCAAAAGCCACTGCAACCTCACATGAGCGAAAATAAAACAAGGGGCGATCATGGAAACATTGCAGACAGAACAAATCAGGTCAGGGTGTATTAGCAGGAATTCCAAAAACACCTCCAAGGCCAAACCGGAAAAGAAACAAATTGTTGCGCCCGTGACATATGACACTCCATGCATCGCGGAAGTGGTGGTGAGTGACAAGGACATGCACATTTTTCAACACCACGAGCCGACCGTAAAATGTGGCCCATGCATACACAAGGCAACAGCGGCCCCTGACCAGTCGGTAACCAGGAAAGATTGCATGAAACAGTAAAAGCACAACATCAACGTAACAAGGCCAGTGTTCATCGGACCTAGGTTGGAAATTGCATCTACGTATGCACTGTGTTTGTACAGAAACCATAGAGTGAACAATTGCCCATTGTTCCCCAATCAGACACTTCCATTTCAAACTGATATTGTGGCACAGTTCCGAAAATTTAAGCAAAGGTTCGGGATTGGTGCAACTCGAATTAAGTTACCGCGCACAGGAACGAACATTCCCGTAAACAACAACATGGAACTGTTTGGCAGTGATGAACGGCATTAGCGCAATCTGAGCCACCGGCCATTATTACAAGCATTGAATAAAGAGACCATGCCAGTCACCAAGGACGAGTGTCGCATGGGTTATGTCAAAACATCAACACCGCACATCCTTGTGAGACTTGGTGGTAAAACATACAATGCGTTGCTGGATATAGAATGTTCTCGTTTCTGCATGGCGACCACATTAATGAATTTATAAAAAACTTAATATGCCAGTTAAAGGAACATTTTCTATAGTAAACTGAGGACATTGCAGTACCACAATACAAAACAAAAGTCAACATAAATATACATGGTCATAATTTCTCTCAATAATTCTTGCTAATTGATCATTTAAAACTTGATTTGATTCTATTTTAACAAAAGATTTAATGTTTGTGTGCGCATCAAATAATGATGAAATATTGTAAATACCCATAAATACCAATTCAATTGAATATGATCACAGGAACTCAATAGAATATCATATCAATAAAATAACCACTATAGAGGATACCACAACCGAAAAATCGTTGGGTCATATCATTCCTCAACTATCACTTCACCAAATAAATCAAATGCAATCGTTATTAGAAGAATATAATGATCGCTTTGCTAGTTCGATTCACGAATTAACTGAAACAAATACTTATGAAATAAAGCTTGACCTAAACACAAATAAGCCGATTCATGCTCGGCCATATAGAATCAACCCCAAATAGAGAGATGATTTTCAAAAGCAAATACAACTGATGTTAGACTCGAGAATTATCATGTCTTCCGAATCAGCTTACGCCGCACCGAGTCTAGTTGTCCCCAAACAGCAGGGAGGAATTACGTTCCTTATAGATTTTGGATTGCTGAAACAAATTTAACTAAGGTCCAATACCCAATTTCTCGAACGGAAGGTGTTATCACAACTTTCGAAATATATAACCTCCATTGATATGTTTGGTGGATTTTATGCCATACCTGTATGTAAGGAAGACAGGCATAAATTCACATTTAGTGTGGATGGAATCAGACTCTACGAGTACGCCCATATGCCTATGGGCCTTGCAGCGAGACCAAATTATTTCCAAAATGTTGTAGGCATCATGTTAGGACCATTGCATTGGAATACTGCAGTGGCATACATAGATGATATTTTTACTATCGAGAATATGTTCCCTGAACATTTAGAAAACATATGAAAGGTTATGGAGCATCTGAGAAAATTCAATGTAAAAATCAATAGCAAGAAATGCAATTTTGCACACCATGAAATAAAAATTCTAGGTCACCATGTAACACCCCAAGGAATACAAACTGACCCAGAAAAGATAGCAACTATACAACAAATGGCACTGCCTAAAAATGTTAACAAACCCGGACATTTATAGGGCTTACATCCTACTTAAGGTTTTGTATACTTAATTACGCCCAGATAGTGGAACCACTAATGGAATTAACTAAATAAACTATACCGTTTAAATGGGGGCGAGAAAGAACAACTTGCATTCGAAAAGCTGAAAACAGCATTAAGTAACATGCCCATACAAGCAAAATTCGATGACCAATGCCGAACAATACCCGCATGTGATGCATCGCAATCCACTATAGGCGCTGTGTTATTACAGGAAAACCCCATAACTAAAGAACACGACATAATAGCTTTCGCGTAAAAAGTTATACTGAAATGGAAAAAAATGGTCTGCTACCGAGAGAGAGCTTTTCGCCATTAAGTATTTTGTGCTTTATTTTATGTAATATCGTTATGACAGTAAATTCATTATAGAAACGGACCATGCAAGTTTAAGATATCTCAAGATCATGGTGGAATATAATATTAGAATGCAGAAGATGGCCATAGCATTGATGGAATATGACTTCGAGGCAAAGATAGTTAAAGGCAAATTAAACACACTTGCCGATGCCTTGAGTTGCATACCTATGGTAGGAGTAGCTGACACTACACTCAATACAGTCAACAATGTAACCAACCAGATAAAATGCCAGCTACTAAAATGTCCATCATTCTACACAGCACTAGCTGAGGTGCTATTGCAAGATCCCACAAAAGACACGGAAGTAAAAGTCTTCACTAACAACTGGGCCGACATCAAACAATTGATTAAACACGAATTCCACACTACAGACAAAGCATGCATCGCTAAATCAATCATTAATGAAGAATATTTGCCAATGCAGGCAATAGCAAAGACAGTAACCACTATTTACAATGACAATATCGAATTTATTCAGCAAAACCATGCCAATAAAATTTCGACCACGTGTCTTTATTCGCGACTACATTGTCGTATACTCATCACATACGATAACAAGAACAAAGTATCCTAGTTACCTGTATATATCCACGAGCAGGAATATATCAAAGTCGATGATGACATCCACCTCTTATTACTACCCTTGAATGACCAGCCAGCATCACTGTTTCTCGCAGAATACGCCAACGACCCCATATTCAACAATTAAAGTTAGCTTTAACTGATCCGGACAACACTACTCAAAAATATCGCCACCTTGCTAGACGATACGCCATTTCAGAAAACGGCTATATATATATATATATATATATATATATATATATATATATATATATATATAAAACTACATACGCCAGCCGGGGAACACATTTGACACATGTACCCAAAATATTACGTACCTGAAAATATTACAGCCCGCCACAATGCGCTGTTAGGAGGGGGACATTTTGGTCATTTTAAGACGGAAAAAATTAAAACAGCATACTACTGGGATACGATGAACAAAGATGTTAAAGAGTATGTAAAGAATTGTCCCACATCCCACATGTCAGCGTATAACAGCGCCTAATCAGAAACCTATATGTCAGCTGACTCCCAGCCCACCCCCTCCTCCCCTCTTCATCAGTCATAGGGTCTTGACACGAAAGGGCCTCTACAAACGTCAGCCCGAGGTAACAAAAATGTATTAGTTATGACCGAGTTTGCCACTCGATACGCCGTCGCCCATCCGGTAAAATCGATTGATGCGTTAACTTGTGCCAATTTTGTTACAGACATCATTTTAGAATTTGGTTGTCCGAAATCCATCTTTACGGATAGAGATACTTCATTTAATAATGAAATGATGGCGGAAAAATTACACAAATTACAAATGAAGAAATTACAAACCACGGCGTATAACCCAGCTTGCAATGGTTTGACCGAGCAAGTTAACAAGATTTTATCCCAGCATCTTACTTCTTGTGCCAGCGACGATCCAACTCATTGGGACGAGTACGTCCCATGTATAACTTTCAATAATAATAATAGGATTGCGAACCATAGTATAAAGTTCACCCCTTTCTTCCTTATGCATGGGGTTGAAGCGATCCAGCATTCGCACGTCATTAGCCATTTGCATTCCCCTAGCGCTAGCGATTGGTGCGAACGTCTTAAACAAATAAGAGAACAAGTGCACGTCAACTTAGGTGCCTCCCAGCAACAACAAAATCGAATATTTGACATCACACATCGCCCGAGCGAACTAAAAGTAGGTCAGTTTGTGTGGGCGAAAACACACGCCAGACAGAAGACATTCTCGTTTAAATACCGAGGGCCCTACAGAATATTTCAAGTACTCGGTCCATCTACAATTTCAGTAGGAATACGTAGGAGAGGAGTTAATGAGATAGAGACTATTAGTACTCGGATTTTAAAACTTGCCAATGCCCAACAGTAACACCCTCCTTATGTTACAGGGGAAGAGGATTTGTGAACCAAGGATATTCCAGCTTCAGGATGTGCCAGGCTGTCTACTGCGTCCTGCTACTTTTGCTGAGCCTCGCAGCGATGGCGAACGCAGAGTCGCTGTATACGGCACACCAAGGTGTTTACCTCAGCCAGCTGATGCCGCAAATCAGTATGCAGCAACGGCGCCGCTACGATTTCTGCTGCTATGACAAGAACAAAGAACATTGGTCGATACAGAAGAAAGCGCACAGCGATATTGAATAATGATGAAGTTTTTATTCAGTAAATAATTGTAATTGATGTGTCATTTCAGTGCAATGAGTGCCCCCCTCCCTTCCCCTTCTTTTGTTGCAGCACCAGTGCCCGGACACGTGGACGTCGATGAAGGCCAGGGATGGCCACGGTAATAATGGTACTACCAGAGGCGCAGACACGAAAAGTCGTTTTTATTATATATTTTATTTAAACTTTACCAATTTACTGGCAGAAATCAAAAGACAAGTTCAGGAAAAAATTAATGCTCTGTCAAATCAATTCAATCGCTAGCACGAGATTTTCATTCTCGAGAAAAAGAAATCGAAATGTCTGGAGTTCAAAGCCAAATGTTGGTAGGCACTATTTTATAACTGATCAACAACATTATAACTGAAATAAGTTTAAACACCTATATTCAGGTATGCCAAAATGATCTTCTACCATCACAGGCGGTATCTAGGTCTCTCTTAACAAGAGAATAGATTAAATTAGAATCTAAACTTAGTCAAATGAATTTGAAACTCAGCATTCCGGTCAACAACATATTAAGTTATTATACTGTCCCCATAACAGAGTGCTCTTTTTCGCCCACTCAGATCATGATAAAAATTTCAAGTGCCTCAAATGAGTACTAAAATCCCTTGGCAATTTTTTAAAGCAGTACAAACTCCGTACTTCTTTAATAATGAATCGTCTACCATTGACTTAACAAAAGTCATTATAGCTGTAGATATGTTCACTCATACGACCAGGAATGTGGCGGACGAAAAGACTTGTATCTTATCTCCAAATATCCTACAGAGTCTAGAGAGGTAGGCTTTTAGGTTACAAAACCTTGAACAGTTGTACAACTTAAATTTTCATGTGTTGAGAGTAAGCAAGTGCAGGTGACGGCTATACAGCCTCACCATTTATGTGATCACAAATTCTTCTGGTAATTTAACGGTAAGATGTATAAACAAATCACTTAGCCAAAAATCATAAAATCTGACATTGGCTCTATTGAAATACGAGTTCCGTGTGGTTGCAAAGTCACCTTGGATAGAGCAACGTTAATTGAAGCCACTCATGTGTGCGGTATAAAACCCCCCGTCATAGCTGTCGCACATACTATTTTACCAATACAGTGGATTAAGAATATAAATTTTGAAGCGACACAGTTATACATCTCTGAAGGTATAGCCTTTTATTCTATTAATGATACTATTGATACGAACTGGAAATTTTCACATGCTAACTTGCCCACTGTGCAGCAGGTTTCAAATAAGAATAATGTGTTATCCAAATATGTGTTCTCAGTCTTGTTTCAAGAACATTTTAATTACGCCAGTTCCTCGCATATTTAGTATTGCTATTAGCCAAATCTCTGCTTTACTATAAATTGATAAGGATATAAATTTTGTTGAAAAAGGCCGTATCACTTAATGGTAATAACAGTTGAAAGTCAGTCAGTAACCACAAAGCGCTTACAAATGAGAAAGATTAGGGAATATTTTTAGCGCTAATAACGGGTTAGAAGGACACTGAAATACAGTGCGTATATTGAAAACAATGTAAAACAGGGATAGCCCAGATAGCATGTCAGGCCTGTCGGCATTCCTCGGGATACACAATTTCGCCCGCCAACAAGGTAATCGCTGCGCATGACAGCGCGTTCTCTTAGCTGGCGAGGTAAACAATTTGTGCAACAGTCAGTGCTATGAACAATAGATGTCGACAGCAGCCAGGACTGCCGCAGTTTGTTCCAATAACATAGATATTTTTCTTGTATAACAGAATAAGGTAGCAATCATTTCCCCACCGCTATGGCAGAGCGTATGTCATAAAAACGTGCACGTAAACCCTTTTTCCATATAACCTCGCAGTCGGCGCCGGGGAGTTATTTTTCTAATATAATTTTATGGGGTAATTTTATATATTACGGAGCCGATCGCAAAACCTCCTCCCCCACCCTATGATTACGCAAAACCCATGGGGTGAAATCTTTTATGGAACAGGCGAAACACAATTTTTAGTTGAGGTTCATAACCGCTAGAGTGTGTCGTAGTAGTTGATGTTTGTTTACACTGTCGTTTGTAATTTCGAAAACGCAGTGATAATAGAGGAATTTTTGTTAGTGCTGTTGATAATTCAAGATCACTTGTTTTTCATTTCGGTAATGGGCGCATAATGGGGAAGAAGAGGCCTTGTTGTGTCCCAGGATGTGCAGACAAACAGTCTGCATGACATCGGTTTCCACTTAAAGACGAAGTTTTACGTGCGTGGTTACATAGGATTAGGAAACCGAAGTTACAAAGTGTAGACAAGAAGAAAGTGTACGATACTTATCTAGTATGTGACCTGCACTTCAATGATGAATGTAAAAATGCTGGGCCGAAGAGTCTAAAAATGTATTCCGTGCCTTCACAACTTCTTCCAGGTAAGTTCATTATAGGCCTAAGTAACGTCATTTTGTGTAGTACATCATGCAGAATAATTGCCTATAAGATGACATGAATCGAAATTAAATGTGATTTTTCATGGCGTATTATGTAAATGTAACTTAGTGCCAAGGATGTTGATTGCAGTCTAGCTCTTATTTAAATCGTAACATTAATAGATTAATACTGCGGAGATAAAATTTTGAAATGGTGGTAACTAGGAGATTCAACGCTCTGTGTTAAAGCTCGGTTGAGCTACCGTCGTGAAAAGAAAATATAATCTATGTTTTAATATTTCAATATAAATTTTCGTATTAAATGTAGGCGTGAAATGAGCACCGTATCTCGTAAAAAATTGTTTTGATGGTTTCAATATTATTTACCAAAAATACACTTTGACTGTTGTTGAGGCAGTAGTTTACAGGTTCCTATAACTCTACGATTGCGTAGTAAAATGTGAAAGTCATCCCATAAATTTATTGTATAAATGCTTTGAATTGTGAAGGTGACAGCAAAGCACTAGTTTATGGTTGCACTGCCTCCACCTGACCGATATACAAGGTGCATTTCTGCAACTTTTTGCCATGAGAAATATCACATAATATGAATGTCCTTTGTTTATTCACCACAAATATAAACAAAAATTGTTTAAGCACATCACTCAGTACTTAACCAGCGCCGCCTTAAGGGAAATAACGTAATTAAATATTAATAACTTGTGAGGACAATACATTTACCACAAACTGAGCTGGCGACTATCTTTCAAATCTAGAGCTTTATGGCAGTTAATAAGTGTTGCACGTACGTATCTCGATGCACAAAAATCCATACAGAAAGACAATGTCCCACATGCAATTTGTTATAGATTTATTGTAAACGAAACTATTTATCAGCAGCACTTACCAGTGGGCTTAGAACGTCTATTGGAATCGGCAACTCCTCGTTGCACTTTACCTATTGCAGATATGCCACTTACTGAGAAACTTTGTTCAGAAATTAATTCGTCCTGTGTTAATACACTTTGTGAGAAAAAAAGTGCAGTAACATGGAACGAAATCTTTTTTATTTTAATATTCTGATAAATAACACTGTTCTACAAAAAATATTATTTTTTCTGGATTTGTCTTGTGTGATTCATGTAGACTTTTGTGTGCTGATTTCAAATATATTTTTGGGATTTTTATTTCAGTCATAGTTTCCAAGATATGGACGTTTTTCTTTTGCAATTTACTTAATGTCATGGTGACATAATTTACAGCTATACTATCTAGTGTATACAGCAGTTATATAGACATATTTATTACAGTTGTCACTAAAGGAACATCTAAACATGTTGCCTATTTCATGTAGAGCTTACAGAAAATAAAAAGTTCTGCGTAACAATGATGTGAATATGTCTATTTTATTTGCTTCTTTTGTGTTCAGTTTCTTTGCAGTCTCGAATAAGATTCCAGTGGTAACCAGCGAGCATGTTAGTCATCCCCATTTTCCTTCATACCGCTTCTCTATAATCATTATGTCCTTATGGAACCTTTCACCGTGTTCGTCAGACACATCACTGCAGTTACCAGGGAAGGAATCCAGTTGTGAGTTCAGGAAATGCACCTTCAAGGACATGTTGCACCCTAAATTCCAATATGCAACAATCATCTCATTCTCCAGTTCTCTGTAGTTTGCTGCTCTTTGTTTCCCCAGAAACTTTTTCGTGACATTTGTGAAACACATCCAAGCTTGCTTTTCTTTCGGTGAGAGACGTACTTCGAAATTTGGGTCTTTCTGAAGTTCCCTAATCTGTGGGCCAACAAACACACCTTACTTTATCTTTGCTGATGAAAGACGAGGAAATTAGTTTGAATGATACATAAATCCTCTTCCAGCTTTGTCAATTGCCTTTACGAATTGCTTAATGGATCCCAACATAATGTGGAGTGGAGGAAGCAGCACATCTTCACTAGCTACCAGTTTCTCACATTCAATATTTTTCTCTCCTATTTGCCATTTTCGTCGAGGCCATTCTTGTTTTATGTAATGAGAAATTATGTCACGACTATCCCACTCACAAAGGAAACATCCATACTTTGTGTAGCCTTGCTGCATACCCATAATCATTGCTATATTTTTCAAATCACCGCATACCTTCCATTCGTGGTCATTGTATTGAATACATTTGAACATTTTTTTCCCAAAATTTCATAGTCTTTGGCCATACTAGCATAGGCAACAGGTACAGAAGGCAGGATGTTCCCATTGTGGAATAGAACTGCCTTCGAACTAGTTTTGGAGGCATCTATAAAACGTCTCCAGTCCTGTGGATCATACTTAAAGTCCAGAACCCTCATTAACCCACATACATTGTTGCAAAATGTCAGTGAGTTGTCAAACGTATAATATGGAAGAAAAGTGCTTTCTCTATGCCCGTAAAATGCAACATTTGTATCTGGATGAAGAATATTACATTCTTGCAGCCTAGATTTTAGTAGTTCTGACTTTTGTTTACTTAGACTTAACACACGAACTAAATAATGTAGATACGTCTGAGTTGAGAAATATGGAGAGGAAGTACCTTTGACCTGATATGTGGGATGTTTCTTCAGAAGATGGAAATTCTTCACCAACACTGTATTCACTATGTGTTTCAATTTCTTCGTGTGCTGGTCTTGAAGGCACTGGATGATTGACAGTGTGTGGCACTGCTCTGACTGCAGAAGGCAATTTTGAGTAAACTATATGTTTCTTTGATTTCCTGTTTGTAAATCCTTGAAAATTTGTCATACAAAAATAACAATCTGTTACATTATCTTTTGGTTCCCTCCAAGACATTGGTGCTGCAAACAGCATGGATTTACCTTTACCATTCCACCAGTCTATAAGTTTAACGTAACACGTGACACAACAAATGTATGGGGCCCAGTTCTTATCCTCGTTTCCTAGCTCCATTCCAGAGTAATGTTTGTAGGCCTTTTTTACGATTAGTGAAATGTTTTGCCTATATCTTGTAAATGTGAACTCTCCGCAGATGCAGCAGAAACTATCAGGTGTATTTCGACATGTTCGGTGGCGGAGCATTTTCTATTTAAAAAGAAAGGGGGGCTTTATTAAAACTATGTAACGACGCATGCATTAAACAAAGAAATATATTCACTTAAAATAAAAATACATTTAAGCCTTCAATGTGACACTCAAATTTCCTTTAGACTTACAAAATAGCCTGCTTGTGACCTGTAACTAAGGCCGTGTCCCAATTCGCCGAGAGAGTACTTTCTCGCTCACTCTTGACGTCACAGAGAGTCCTCTCAGTTGTCCCAACTCCGAGGAGAGAGCGCGAAAGTGAGAGTGGACGACGATGTACACTCGGGGCTCACTCTCGCACCTTCTCTGGCAGCCATATTGTTTTCATAGGAGAGAGAGATATTGTTTACAAGTCTAACCTCAAATATCCAGATATATTTTGTTTTTTTCTAAAGAACTGTTCAAAATATTTTATCAACTTAACTTATTCATTGCAATTGTGAAAGTGTAATAACAGCAATATTCTGTTTGGTATCGAGCATAACAAATTATAATGTTATTATGTTAAATTTTCATTCAGGTTAATTGTGTGCATTTTATTCAATATTGCCATTTGCACATAAAAATAATGGTTTTAATCATGCAAAAATGTAACAAATTAAAATATGATACTATTTCATAAGATACTGTACATTTATTCGAGGAAAGGGAAAGGCCAGCAATATTTTGTTTTTCATTATTTATTACTTTTTCTGTCAGGGAAATAATGCCGAAGGCCTACAGAGGGCACAAAGCACAATTCACTAAAGTGAGCCAGAGTGTACCAGAGTGGAAGTGGCGAGTGAGAGTGATCACACTTTTGAGTTAGGACACGGCCTAAAGCTACTGTACACAATTCGTATTGAAAAATTGGCTATGGGCGCAGCCTTTCTTTATTTTTATATCTATGATGAATTTTCCCTACAGAGTATATCGCCTCTTTCATGCACTAATCTGTGATGACAGTGTTTTAAAAAAAAATAGTTTTTCCATATTTTTACATCTTAGTAAAAAGGTTTAAATTAATGCAATCCACTCCGAAGTAAAAGTCGCAAGCTTACGAAATGTTATCTACTTTGATATATACCATATGAATAAATGTTAAGAATTTTAGAGGTTAAATGTTTCAGAAACATATGCTTGCAATAAAAACGTTTAATGATATTTACCTCCATAAGCAGAAGATTCAACGTTCATATAACCAAGATATTTCTAACAAAATATCACGGATATACAAACTACACACTGGTTAAGCTCAAATCTTACTAGCCTGTCAACGACTTGCAGAATAGCTGAACACATGGAAACATAGTTACAGCTATACCAACCTCTAAGTCCGAAACAAGTGAAATTCAGAAGTCAGTTTCGCCAACAGTTTAAACTTGGGTTTAATCAAATATATTATTGTATATGTTTTAATTTTAGTTATATATATTTATTTATACAAACATATCTGAAAAAAATTGTGCCTGACAGAACATTTATGATTTAAGATATGAATTTCCCATACTAAAGTCTTTTAGAAAAACACTACTCCATGTTAGAAAATTTACCCTTCTAGAACAGTGAATCAACTATTAAAAACCTAGTTATGCATACGCATCATGAAAACGTAAAACCAGGCTAGTAATCCCGAACATTTCCATGGCCCAATTTAATGACAGCGAAAAGTTTTGCATTGGTTGTAGATCTTTATCTGTTTTCATGTAACTCGTATTTCTTAAATACGTTCTCTATTATCCTCAATGAACTGGAGGTTCATGTAAAAATTCAAAGACATGTAAAAAGCGTATGAATAACTTCAGATAATTAATCGTACAGCGTTTTCAAAATATTTATTCCTTGATGAACCAGCCCCCGAAGTTATTCTGTCGAATTCATATATAAACTGTATAAAATGGTATTCTGTGGCTGTCAATATTGAAACTTTCTACAAGAGAAGAACAATAATATAATCAGAGAAACAATAGGATAACTTGAAAAAGAAGATCGACAAAATATTAATGACGTCTGGAAACATTTAGTAAACCCCACAAAAAGCACACTACTAAATACGAATGACTTTTATGTAGGCTGTTCACGGTAAAATGAGTACTTTTGAAAACCCTGCTCAAGATCTACTTGTACGCACGTTGTGTATTTCT
Source organism: Dryococelus australis (assembly GCA_029891345.1). Classification (NCBI taxonomy): domain Eukaryota; kingdom Metazoa; phylum Arthropoda; class Insecta; order Phasmatodea; family Phasmatidae; genus Dryococelus; species Dryococelus australis. The sequence continues at coordinate 257,331,644 of CM056995.1, forward strand.
CCGCCTTATGTAAAATTAACATTGCCATGGGTCTCATCACTTTATTCAAGCGTCGTCAGGCGAAACTGTGGAATTATTATAAAAGTAAATGTGTAACAAATCTGTTAATTTTTACACTTAGATGCGTTAAAAAACAGGAAGCGAAAGAAAAAAAATTAAGTTATCACAAATGGTTACCCTAGCCCTTTTTATTCGATGTTAAAATATGGAACTACTCCCTCCATCGTTACGAACTTTACTGGGTGCATGTCATGTTACTCTTGCGCACGTTGAAATATGTGCAGGTAGGAGCAGTGACTTTTTCTAAGGTTGATTTCAAAAGTGCTCATTTTATCGTGAACATCCTATAAATGAAAGCATTCGTCATTAGGAAACATGGAACACACAGAGCGACAGTTATGTGTTAGTCCCGTTTTCACTGGGAGTTGATTTAAATTTTCGCGTCGTTTTTTCCTACTAATTTCTCAGATAAGTTATCTCTTTGCGTGATTTTATTCAACTGAATTTATACTTATCCCACTTAAACTTTTTTCCGTCAGCATGAAGACAAAGCAGCACGAGCTAAATATTAAGAAACAAATTCATTGTGTGCTAAATATTTTTTTATAAATTAACAATAATGTTGACCAGATAGTTCAACAGAATATGTCAAATGACGTTACTATGGAACTTAAAAACCTGTCATTTAGCGTTGTTCAGTTTTTATTCAATTTTTTTACACTTAATTGATCAAATCTTATCAAACTATTTTCACTGTGTGCGTGACGTTCTGAAGGGAGAGAATTGAAATTACGCTGAAAGTTTATCACACAGAACTTTTCTCTGGCTGAAAAGTACACTTCAACAATTCGGGATTCACGTTCTTCTGCCGCAGAAAAAAAAAATACATTTAGGGATCCAAATGTGATTCTAAGCACCACCCCACCTATTCTTAAAAAGTGATCAGTATGTGAGTGTTAGAGGATCTATTCTCAGCTTTTCTGCCTCGCATCTGTCACAAAAGTTGCAGCCTGCCTTTCTCCATGCTCTTCCTATCATCCTCAACTCCCAGTCTGGGATTAGTCTTTGATCGCCCTGCCAGCAGAATACTTGTAGAATTTTCTACTTCAGTTTACGAGCAAACATTTTTCTCAGCATTAAATTTGCAATAAAGTAAGATATGTGAAAGGGAACTAATATTTTGAACACAGTTTAATGAACACACGAAACAAAATTTCTATTGGTTGAGAACCTCAAGGACGCTGAGACTTGGCTAACTTCCCCATTGTACATTTTAAGAAGTTATTTAAACTACGTCGCTGAAAGTACGTTATTCTAGAGATGTGTAAAGGATGGGTATCCAAAACAAGAAACACTCAGTATTTACAAAATACATACGTATCATGATGCAGAAGAAGAGTTGTTCTATACATGAGATGTGGCACATACGTAAGAAAAAATACTTCATTAGTTTAATTCTAAGGTGATCTTTATATTTTACAAATGAGAATATAAAAATTTTCTTATTTTCTTGTGTTTACGATCTAATAAAAAAAATCTTAAATAATAAAATTTCAGTTTGAATGCGAGCACTATAAATTGTGCCAAAAGTACATCATCAAGAGAACTATATATCTGTCTTCGTGCACGGAGTTAGATAGGTATGTTAAACATCATTAGTGAACATGTTAATTTAAAAGAGCTTCCAGTATCTTTAATATCGCACTCAACCTGCTTGTTAGCACAAATTATAGGCAACAGTTTAGAATAATCACTGGTTTCATGAGACCGTGCTCTTCTGTGGGGCCCGCTTGCTCTTGTCATTTTATAATACTCGTTGCTCATTCATTGTAACGCATCCCTATAAATGTTTTGCCCTTGACGGCTTGGTGGAACAGTAATTCACCTTGGCTGAGAACTAGGCAGCTTTATCTTCACAGCTCAAGTGTGTCGTCATTGACTCGGCTGGCCATATTTTCCAATGACTGCGTTCAGGTGTTGGCCTCTATGACCAATCGCTGGGGAAAGTTCGACGACACTACTGATCCACTCTGCCGTTTCCGTTCGACACCAGACTTTTCGCCTTTTTTGCTACAGCTAGCTGTTAAAGGCTGTTTACGATAAAGTGAGCACTTTTGAAACCAACCTTAGAAAAATGTCACTGACCCTGCCTGCGTACATTTTAACGGGCGAACTGAGTGGCATGCGCCCAGTAACGTTAGTAACGGAAAACGGAAAATAGTTCCATATCATAATGTAGAATAAAAAGTACCACGTAACCATGTGTAATATTTTTAATTATTGATTTCACTTTTTTTTTATTTTAATGCATCGAAGTGTAAAAATGAGCATATTTGAAAAAATAATTACGTTTGAGTTTGTCAGTTCCACGTCCTTACGTCACACGGCACGCTATATAACTATTCAAACATTACATTATCCTAACCGAGCCATGCACAGAAACTTGGCGTTAGTTAACACGTAGTTCTACTACCAAATGATGGAAACGAAGTATGGAAAATTAATTATTTTCTCGTGGTAAATTTCCTGTGTTTATATCAGAGCGGTGAAAAACATATGTGGTGACGTGACGGTGTCGCAGTAGCGCTGGAAGAATTCTGGGAACGACAGCAAACGGTGAGGGCGCGACGTGTCGAAGGTCGGGGAACGCAGTGAACGATGTCAGCGCTCGCGTCTATAAACGAAAGGTCAGCTGCAATAAGGAAGCTTGGCACGCCGCTGCGAGTGCAGTGCCAGCAGATGCCCGAGATATCTCTTCCCGTAAACACATATTATTGTGAGCTCCAGACACTACGAAATTTACTGACGACATGGTCGGAAACTTCCTCGGACCCGATTTCTTTCCAACGTTTGCGCAGTGTGCCACGTAATATAGCTATTCTGCATCAATCGACTACCCACGTCCAACAGAAAATTTTTGAGAAAAATTGTACTTTATATAATAACAGTTTTTTGTTTCGGGTTTGAAAAAAAATACACTATCCGTTAATTTCGTAACAGTGTCTAGGTCACTATTTAATGATTTTATATGTAAGGTAAATAAAATTTCTGTTGTAGACATTTAACAACAAGCTAATATTTCCTTAGCAACTTACATTGTAACTTTAGATCAAGTTAAACAATCCTTCAAAATTCGACAAATTATTTTAACAATTTAATTATTTCTTACGACGTCTGCAAAAAATGTATGGGTCCACACAACGTTCAAAAATTTTTGTCGATTCTCATTGAAAATTTATTTTATTAAGTCTAAAATTTCAGATTAAACAAGATTTCTACATATTATTTTATATTTTCAAGCTAAAATTTCATAGTGGGTGATACTTTTAGAATGTTTCCTAAAGTAGATAATCAAATAGTACATAACCGAATGTATAGTAGAACGAATATAATACAAATTATTATAAGTATAAAACGCGCCCTGGCCTCTTACTTCTCTGCATCTGTCAATAATATATTAACATTGAAATTTATTTATCTCATGAACAATATAATTACACGTCTTATAACATAGTACGTCAATAAATACAGCTTGGTTTAGTACGTTATATATATTATATAATATTTAAACTTAACTTCCACCGTGGAGCTATAAATAACACAGTAAGGTATTATGTGATTTATGTGGGATGTGCAATATTAAAGTCGTCTTTTCTGAGAATGAGAGTGTTTTTTTTGTATGTAATCTCTACCATGGTATAAGAATATATACATATACTTTTTTTTTAATTATATAGCTTTTCATTATATACCAGCGTCGTTTTGAACTAGCATGGAATTGTTCACGACTTGTTACATTCGCAGCGATCACTAAAAGTGTGAAAAAGAGGTTTCACCTCAGTCCTTGTTTCGTCGACTACAGAGCTGTCCAAAATACTGTTGTTCAATAGTTTTCATTTCGGTAGACCTACTGGGCCATTTTGTTTTGTTTACGCCGATATTATCATTTTAGAGAATGTTGGAATATCTAGTATCCCATAATGTAAACATTACAATTAACTCTACGAGATGCGATGAGGTAAATTAATTTATACGGCTAAAATCCGATACAGTTGTTTCCAATGATCTATATTATCCGTTTCAAGAACTTTTACAAGTGGCGCTTCGATTTTGTGCATAAAAACTACCGGGATATCTTCGCAAGCTTTGTCTTGGAAGATATTAATCACTGCTTCTGAAATGTGCACTATAGATGCACGATGGCATACATAACATTTCATGCGTGAATATTTACTAAAGAATGTTCACGATAAAGTGAGCACTTTAGAAATGAACCTTAGAAAAAAGTCACTGCCCCTGCTTGCATAGATTTTAACGGGTGCACTGAGTGGCATACACTCAGAAAGTTGGCAATGAAAGATGGAAAATAATTCCATATTTTAGCGTCTAGTAAAACGTTTTCGGTAACCACTTGAGATGACTTAAATTATTTCTTTCGTTTTCTGTTTTTTTAATGCATAAAAGTGTAAAAATGAGCAGATTTGAATAGTATTTACTTTCTTAATAATTTCGCAGTTTCCCTTGACCGATGTATGAACGAAGTGATGAGTCCCATGGCAATGTTAATTTTACATAAGGCGGAAGAATACACAACGTGTATACAAGTAGATCTTAAGCAGGGCTTTCAAAAGTGCTCATTTTACCGTGAACAGCCTATAGCAGCTAGTATATAGAGAATACTTAATTTAAGGACACGGCCGGCAACAACAATAATTTTATAGTTTTCAGATTTTTGTTGTTTTATAGGTACCTCTAAAAAACTATGTTTCGGGTATTTATGGCGTTAGTATTATTGCTTTCCGATTCCATATTTCTTGAATTTTGTTCATTAGAAGCGTGCTTGTAGTCTAAATAGAAGCGTTCTGGTTTATTTATTCAATATTGCCATTCAAAATTTTGAGAAAAATGTTTTTTTTTTTTTTACAATCCACTTAACGCCTGAGAGGGGAGAAAATAACGTGTCAAATGCAAGAGAACCCAAATTCTAAACATAAATCATTCCAAAATGTTACTCTGAGAGTAAACTTTGCTATTTGGTTGTACCAGCACTCTCGTAGTAAAAGTTTTGCTCTTGAGGTGTCCCAAAACTATAGAGTAATGACTGAGAAATTGACCAGAACAGAACTTTACATGCATTATTTCGACAAGTAATGCAGGGTAAAGGGGAAAATGGCGAGAGGTTTAGTTGAACTAGGAGAGCTTAAGGAAATTTTTTACATATTACTACTGACATAAATAAAAAATTGATAGTAAAATCATTATTATTTTTCATTTTAAATGTAAATTATATACGCGACTACTTTCATTGGCAAAATGTTAATGGTTAGGTTATGGTAAGTGTAGCTTATTTTATATATAATTCATTAAACATTTTTTTTTATTATTGATATTTGGATATTATAAGCAGCGTTATTATATATAGGTTATTGTGAATTGCCTCCATTAATTTTCCATTTGCAGGAAATATTTGTAAATCATCAAAACCCTAGCTATGCTCAGTTTTTGCTCTACGCATTCTTCACTCTACTCTTAGAGTAGCGTTTTAGAAAGGTGGCCCAGAGAAAAGCGGGAGAGAGAGAGAGGGAGCGAGAGGCCGATATCTAATGTTATTAGGGGTCCTTGAACGTGATTGTAAGCAGAGAGTAGCCAAGTTGTTTGCGATCCACTGCCGATTATTCTGTGTGGTGAATTCTCCCCTTCTCAAAAAAAAAAAAAAAAAAAAAAAAAAAAGGAACCAAAAAATTATTTATAGATTATATACTTTCACATGTGCAGTAGACTAGTACATATGTCACAACTTATTCGAAAATAAATAAAATTCGTAATTACTATCCCGCCTAGATAAACCACAAACATGGGTCAAAGCTATTAAACTGCCGACAAAACACAATTTCCATTTCTGTTATGTGGTCCAGTTTTTATTTTACAAATTAATGGTATTTTGGAAGTTATTATTTTTTAAAAATTAGGTGCAGTATTACAAATCAAGTTTTTTTTTTCTGGACTGAAACGTGTAGATGAATAGGTATAGTACATATGCCACAGCAGCCCACGACGAAAATTTTGCCATAGTTTATTCATCATTAATTATGAACTGAGTAATACTGAGAACTGGAAATGTAATGCATCGAGTTTTGCGAACAATCGTGTTGAATGTATAACGATAGGTGGAAATCATGTTACGGAATTCGCTCAGCAACAAGCAGTGAAATATTCACAAGCAATTTCAACTCTCGTTCTCCAGACACAAGTAGCACTCAATATAGCTCAGCGTGTTAATTTGTCAGTAATCCAATCAAATCAGAAAGCAGACAATTTTTGCGCGATGGATAAGTACGATATGGCTATATTAGTAGTTTGGCGTGCTTCCAAGAATGGGATTGTAGTTGTACACGTTCTAAACAAATAAATATTTGAAATAAGTACATGGCAAAAATAGTTTTCTATACGGTCAAAAATAACATTTAGAAACGAGTAGTCGAAATATTTTCAATACGTACTACTGAAAACGTTGCAAATTTTAAATGACGATAAATTTTCTTGAAACGTAGTCAGTAGCCTATGAAAATTTAATACTTTTAATAGCTACAGCAGCTATTAATTTGCTTCGAAAACATAAAATGTAAAACATAATATATTATATATACACCTTTCAGTTTACGCAAAGACACTTAGCGTTTAGTGGCCAAACATGAGTTTAATTCCCAGAAATGGCGAGAGATATTCTTTTCAGATATCTAGTGGAAGTTTGAGAGAACACATATTCCGTCATTGCTCACATGAGTGCGGTTGTTTTAAATGAACAGATCAGTGGCGTTTATTCCATAGACGCAAAGTAAGCAATGCTTACCCTATACATTTCAGAAATGTTTGACACTTTATAGTTTTCACCTTAACTTTAAACACATTTAATTCTGAATTTCCCGTTTCCGATTCTAGAAACAGAGTTTTCGTAACTCCCATACTGTACACGCACTGTGCTGCTATCTAGTATTTATTTCCACAAACGGGAACGAACTCAAACTCGCAAGCAACAACACGCCACCGCGTTCCTTCGGCAGGGTAAGCAGTCGTTCTGTTTGCGTCCTCCAGTCCTACATTTTTCCTTGGAAAGTGGATGTAAGTGTTCGGGAAAACAGGAATTTTCTTATATTTGTAATACGCTCTCTAAATAACATTCAGTTTAATTATTATCACATTCATATCGTTTTCGTTCATATAACTAATGTTAGGTATTATAAAACGGTAAATACATGTCAAGGATAAGCAGATTTGGAATTTGCGTTTGTTAGCAGAAATTGCTTACCTTGTAAAAAAACTCACTACACGCCACTGGAACAGATACTCCAGATTTAGAAGCTTCTGTCTTCTAGATGAAAAAAAAATTAGACACGAGGTATTTTTAGGGCCTCGCTCAGCCAACAAGAGACAGGCTGCAGTTGCAGCCAGGACGCATTTCACAGAAGAGCAAACATTACTCTATAATAAAAATTTATCAACGTATACATATTTCTTGGGAAAAAAATTTGTTGAGTTTACTTGCACGCAAGAAGGCCCGTGGTGATATACACCAGTGTTCAGATTTCTCTTCCCATCACGTCAAGATTTGAATTGTTTCTCGGTGGGGTGAACCTCGGATTTTGGCATAGAGGCAAACGTAGTGGACCTTACTGTCGGGTACATTTTTTGGTGTTTTCCTGTTTCCCCCACTATCGTACATAGTCGCTTCTTCGTCCTCACCAACCTTCGCGCTAAAGAACTCGGTTGTATCACGGCCTCGAAAGTTTCACGTTCATTTTTACTAGTTAACATAGGAAAATATGGAAGAATATTTAATTTGTGGGACATTTATAGCATAATACATCGAGTAATTTGTATAACTGTATTTTGTACATAATATAATAGTCAGTAGTGTATGCATGGGGATACTGGCGCTATGTATTTTAAAAGGGAGCTGTGTGTCTGTGGTTGTGGCTGAGAGCTCCTACTAAGGATCGACTAGGACGAGCTCGGCAGTCTTCGGCTCGACTCAGGGGAGCTTTGAAGCCCTAGACTCGGGATTGTCAAATGTCCCCGTAGGTGCTCAGCAGTTACGCCCACCAGAACTTCAAGTAGGCATGTACGTTTTTTCTGGTACCTATATTGGTTTTATAGTCATAGAATGTGTCAAATCGTAAAACTATTTTTTATTATTTCATTATTTTATTTTCGTTAATGTGACACATTTGAGTATTTTTTGTTATTCTCTGCCTCGACTGTTTGTTTGACATAAATATTGTACGCAGATAATTTAAATGCATGTATGTGTGACCAATCCACGCACGTCGTATAACGCCTCTCTGCACATGGATGATAAAATCATGGCATGCATCATCATCTACCAACACTTATAAAAGCACAGTTGTCTATGGTTTACGAACCAATAGGCACTTGATACTAGGAATGTACGAGGGCAGGTTGGGTGATAATCATTCGTGCTCTTCTCAGACATCAATATTTTGATCTATCCCAATTCTCTGCAATCTTCCTCTCCAATCCTTAACAATACTCCTCAATCCTCACACATCCTCAACAGTATAGGTACTGTTCATCTCGTACTTTCACTCTTGCTGGACTCCCTCTACAATCCCAACAGTGGACTGCTATTTTGTCAACAACACTATCAAGAAAAGTCGGCGGTGATTGAGCCGAGGATACGAGCAAAATACTAAAAAAAAAAAAAAAAAAAAAAAAAAAAAGTATGGTGTTCACGGTAAAGTAAGTACTTTTGAAATCGACCTTTGGAAAAAGATATTCTGTGCGTTAACTGCGTAAATGTTGCCGTACGCGGAAGCGTTAAATGTTCTCAGGTAAGTGAGCAGTGAGATATAAAAAATAGTTATAATTTTTGACGTTTAACTGCAGGTGTAATGTAAAAATATATCGCATACCAAGTTTATTTTTATCTCTGCTCTATACACATTGAGTACGAATTGGCATATCGGTAGTAGATTGAGGTTTCAAATCATTTCACGTTTTCAATTTACAGGAGCATGAATCAAGTCAGCAGGCCCACATCAATGTACATTTTACATATGATGGAAGGATACAAAATGAGTGGAAATGTAGATCTTCAGGGGAGTGATGCTTGGAAGCAGTATATTTACCCGGTTTTCGATATAGGTCGTTTTGCAAAGAGTTTCTCGAAATTTTTGTCTCGACAAGACGTAAATAATAATTTTCAACACCTTTTCACGTTGTTATATTTTCACTGCATTCTTTATTCTCGGAGCCTTGATGAAAGAAATTAAAGGATTTTTTTCTTATCTTCAATCAGAACTCCGAGAATAACGAACGCAGATTAATTTTAACCATGTAATAAGGTGTTCAAAATTGTTATTTACGTCTTGTCGAACGAAAAATTTCGAAACATCCTCTGTAAAACAAATTGTGTCCAAAATTATATAAATGTACGATTTTCGTGCACCATTCCCCTTACGCAGGGCTTATCAAAAGTGCTCAATTGACAACGAACAGCCTATACTTCGTCTTGAGTCTTCGTTGTCCATGCGAAAGAGTAAGGCTTACATAGAAGGAAGAGACCACGTCATTCCGTTTCTGTGCAGTTGGTTATTCTGTGGCACTGAGAAGGACGATGTTTTCCCGCGGTCAGTAGGTGACGGCGCGGGGCGGTAGTAAGTAGCCTGCCATGTCCACTCACCGAGGTATAAAAAAGAGATGCGGGCGGCTGGTTGGACAGCGGAGTGGAAGGCGTTTAGTAAACAGCTGGCTGCGGGTCGTAATTGCGTACTGATGTCTGCCCTCGAGAATGAGCAAGGTGATAGCAGGCTCATGCCAGCCTTACAAATATAAAACGAGAGGAGGGGCCGCGGATATGGGGCAGGCGCGTGCGAACGGGATCCGAGCGCGACAAGCTGAGTGAGTGAGGATATTCGGGCGGCTCTTAACAGCGAGGTCTTGAGAGCCGATGAGGGTAATAGAAGTGAATATGGAGCGGTGCCGGAATGAAGGGGCGGTGGGAACGAGAGATTTCCGAGAAAACCCGCCGACCAACGGCATCGTCCGGCACGATTCCAACTTGCGAAAATCCGGTGACCCGGCCGGGGATTGGACCCGGTTCGGTTTGCTGGGAACGACGAGCTGCCTCGGCTGTACAGTCCCTGCCACACTGTCAAATTGTTCCGTCAAACTGCTTCCAATAGGTTTGGAGAAATAAAAATTGACAGTTATGACGTTATGTAAACGTCATAAACGCCTCCATATTTGTCTGAAAAAGTTGAATAACTTCAGTTTCCATCAAACATTTGAAGATTGGACTGGTTCTAAAATGTATTTTAATGTGAAGATAATATGAAGATTATTTATTTATTTAGAAACTGTCTAAGCATGAATGCTATTTTAAGTGAATTCTGCACATAATATCAAGAAATGACAGCCATCAATTTCATTGTGGAGGAAACATATCTCATAAATAAAATTTTCATTTAGTAAGGAAACGAAAATAAAATACAATATTACTTACATTTCTTCCTGTAATGGACCACATGGAAAAACAAAAGCAATATCTCACTATGAAAATAATTTGTAAATAATAGTTCAAATAAGATTCTCCCAATAAACAATTAGATATTATGACACACTTTCAAACACATTCAAGATTATTTGATACAATTTGTTGGAAGGAAAATTTGATGGCCTTATTTTGTTCTCGGTTTTTATTGTCAAATATCATTGAAGGCAAAAATTTAATAGTGTGACAGGGGCTTAAGATAGGGCTGTACCATATCTACTTTTCCAGTATCGTTTCGGAACATGTTGACCAGATCGGCCACGGCGAGATACATAGCCCCCATATGTTATTGAAGATCGGTGGCGATATATCGCAAATATCGGCATCCGAAAACATAGGTTATAATAATATCGCCAACATCGCATATCTCATATTTCGGAAATATTGTTTTGTAATCGATGTATCTCTATGCCCCTCAGCCCTACTTTCGGGTGTCCCCTCACAAGTCTGGTCCGGGATACAAACAGAAAGGACGCTTAAGCGAAGCTACAGAATGGTCCAAGAATGCCAAGGGCTGCATGATAGGAAAGTTTTTAAACAAGTGAGAAATAAAGTGAGGATCCAGTGGTGGATCCATAGAAGGAGGAGGATCTAACAGGGCTGAAACACCTCCCTTGGAGGTTGATTTTATACTGAATACAATATGATTATTATAGAAACTAAGTGCAATCTCAATAATGCAGTATTGATACATGCTGTATACATAGTATAGTAGGAGGAAATTCTGAAATGTATTCACCATATAAAAAGTGACGTTTACATGTAGCATTAAAACTTAGTTCTTACTAGTAAGTATGTGGTAACCCACTCGTCAGTGGGTGTCTAGATCTGCCACTGAGGATGCTAGTGTTTTTAATTTTTTTTTCTATTGGTTTAAGTATACTAGAGAATGATGACTTCCAGTGCCTTTGAAGAAAACGCAGCTGGTACATCAATACTAACCTTGTTCATACTGCGTGTTGAATTACGATGTTTGTTCCTGGTTGGCCCACTCGTTACACGACTCTGGCCATCTTGGTGACAACTGCGTAAGGACGTTAATGTCCGCCGACCACGCCAAACGGACAGAGTGGAAAGTTAAGCCAGACTAATCTGTTTATACCGCATGAACTACGCCGAAAAGTTGAGCTCACGCCGGAATTCTTCGCTCGCAAAAGGAACACACTTCGTCGATATTGCATTAAGGTTACTGTTTCAGATGTGTTATAACAAAATCTTCAAGGATTATCAGCGTATAGCTTCAAACAGTCTACGAAAGCAGTTTTGGAATGAACCGATATACAGCAATTTATACATAGTATAAAACAAGGTCGCCCGGCCACGTGTGTCTGTGTAGTCGGATAAGGCTTCTAAACTACATGATGGATTTTGATGTGGTTTTCGCCATCATTTAGAGAATGTCTTGGCAAAGGTTTCGGTATGTAATACATTAATATTTAATTTACGGATAATATAGAAATATCGACGTTTCCTAATCAAGTCGGAATAAAGCAGCTTTTCGGGCGCTTACATGGCTTACACTGACTAAACCATAAGAGATATCAAATTAATGTACTACAAAATTGTAGATCTCAAAAAGGCCTACAAAAAGTCCGCGACAGCATATGATTATCTTTTAAGGATGACCAACAGTAACAAGTAGATAGTGCCTTGGTAAGATCTTTAGATGATATGTTACATTCGCACAACCACTACATAAAGTCTTTCTAAACTGATATTGAAAGCGTTCAACCAGGCACGCCCGACTTCAACGACAACGGTGTTCACCAGCGGGCACTTTATTTGCATGGATAACGCCATATTTGTAAATCGCACCCATGCGAAGACGGGCGGCCAGTTTGCTAGTAAATTATCAAATAATTTTCTGTGTATGATAGGAAATTAAGTATACAGACTTTAAAATCATTCGATGGAAAATTGTGCTATATTGAAATCATTAAAGTGTATTGAAAATCCCAGCAGCATTTGATCAGTTGCCCGCCATGTAAAGGCTGTTCACGATGAATTGAGCAATTTTGAAATCAACCTTAGAAAAAAGTCACTGCTCCTGCCTGCATATATTTTAACAGGCGCACTGAGTGACATGCGCCTGGTTAAGTTGGTAATGATGGATGGAATGTAGTTCCATATCTTAACGTCGCTTAAAAAAAGATAAGGTAACCATTTGTCATATCTTAAATTATTTCTTTCGCATTGTGTTTTTTAATGCATCAAATAGTAAAGGTGAGCAGATTTGTAATACATTTACTTTTCTAATAATTACACAGTTTCACTTGACCGACGCGTGAATAAAATGATGAGACCCATGGCGATGTTAATTTTACATAAAGCGGCAGAATACACGACGTGCACACAAGTATATCTTAAGCAGAGCTTTCAAAAGTGCTCAGTTTACCGTGAACAGGCTTTACTTAAGAAACTTGGTATTAAGAATAACGAAAAAACACTAGCTTGGTCTTAGAACCGAACACCTTTGGTGCGGTCGGCGTAAATGTGAACCAGGCTTAAGGCTGGCCGTACAGTGAAACTGACTTGGTTGGTACGACTTGAGTTCGCGCGTATTCCTACCAAGTCGCCATAAGTCGTCTGAGCAATCCCAACTTAAGATAAAGGGAGTTCTCATATTGAATGCAACTCAGTCGTCCAACTACGTGCACATTGTTCGGATCTACGGCCAGGGGCCATGAGGGTTATTTTAGGTTTTTCTTTCCTACTAAAATATTGTAACGTGTCGCTGGCCCTCCGCACGAGCGAGTGAAGAGGAAAGCGGAGAGTCGTTATATGATAGCGGCGGCAGCACGAGCGATTTTGGCAGCATATAAGTTACAGAAAGAGAGTCGACACTTTAATCACTTGCTGCTCATTCTGTTGATCCTGATTGTATCGATTTATTCATTTATCTGAAGAATGCTCTGGATTACTGACCTCGTTCTCTCGGCGCGACTCGGGGTGCGTTGAACCTTCGAGAAGGTCACGGCCAACGCTGTAAATATGGCTGCAGGCCTCCGGGCAGGCAGTTGAATTGAGTTAAAGTTGATGAGGAGTGAGCTGCTGAGTTCCGAGGATAGAAGACGAGAAGCGAGAGAAGTGACCAGTGGAAGGTAAGTCTGCGACTGCGGGTATCAAGCAGTGGAGTGTGGGGCTGGCAGGCTGGACAATTGGACAAGATGCGTGAGTGAAAGACATTATAAACCACGGCAACAGATAGACTAAACATGTGTTGGTAATGAGTATGAGTTAATTGACTGCAACCAACACAGACAATTAAGAAGGACGTTAATTAGAGTTGAAATCGACATCGTATATTGCGCTCACTGTTAAACAGAAAGAGTAAAAGTGGAGGCAGATAATTTAATGCTCTAAATAATAGCTCTGTGAATAAAGTAGAAATCAAATTTACTTTCTTTTATTTTTAATTCTAACCTCCATCTCTCACAAACTCAGATACGCCCCTCAGGCATACCAATGTAACAGTACAATAGCTACTTGACAGTTATCGAATCCAAACAACTGTTCCGAATTTTAAGCCTGGAACGAAGGTCGTTTGACGTCACGAGCTGGTGATAATGGAGTCGGAACGTACCAACTGCTCACAAGCAGTCAGTGGGTTAGCATTTCGTATATACATCAAAATGGTGGACGTCGTTATTAAATGTCGCCGTATATGATAACGACATGGAAAAGTAATATCGTGTACAACGGAATCGGAGCATCATGTTGTTTTATTACGGGGTTTCCTACATATACATGTACGTTACCAATAAGCGTGAAAAGCTTGGCTGTATTTATTACAAATTAAATTTTCTACCGACTACGTGTGGAATATTATTATAAGCGTATAAATGTACGAATACTTCGTTATAAATAATTATTTAATAAGTTATTATTGTCTTAGTACACAAGCAGAGAAAAAATAATTCGTACACTGTGTAACATACACGTGTTTCGAAATTACAGTTTGGAATGTTTTGGGGCTGGCTCAGTTAAATTTAATTTGAATAATAAAATATGGTTGGCAGGGCTACTGTTTTATAACAAAAACGGATCGTGATTACATTTTAATGTTATATTTATATTCTGCAACAAAGTGACATCAACTTCCTGCTATTGCATCATTTAGTAATTTTAACACTAACTTCGGGGTAAAACTAATAACAAAGATACAATCTACGCACCTAAATAGTATATTCCCTTTGTAGAAATAAATATTATCTATACTGGAGGATTGTGGGCGTTTTAAAAACTGTGTAGACAGTGGTAATATTGGTAATTTCCAGTTTCATTTTCTTAGGTCTTTTACGTATTCAAATAAAGGGGAATGATTACTTAAATCACACCAAACTCAGTACCAGTTGGGTAGGATGTTACCAATATCATTATTTTTAACAATCAAAGAAAAATATTTATTACGTTTGTGACTCAGTCAATGATAGAGATACCATATTTATTAAAATTTGTCACTTTTCATGACTCTACCTTATATATAGTATATTTCATGGTACACTTACGTGAACACAAATGTGAGGAATATTAATATAATTAAATTAATACGTGTAGATTTCCTTATTTATAGTCAGGATATGTTTCACTTGGAATCTATAATTAAAAGTTGCTAACTTTCCTTCACTTAGCCTTGGCGAAATATTTTCTTTTTCGCGAACACAACTGGTTAGCAAAACAAACGGGCCACGTCTGTAACACGCGAACATCGACATCTCATAAAGAAAATAAATTACTCACCGATCAACATGCCCACAAAATAATTTTTCATTCTCCCCACAATAAAGAAAAACATTACTATAGTATTTTCGTGTAATTAAATTAATTTTTGTATTCGTATACTGTTTTTCACGAACTACCGAATTTAAAGCTTATTTTTCGTGTCTTTAAATAATATATTTTCAGCATATTTGTGCTATTTTAAAACGAGTTATTTTAGTAATATATTTGTACTGAACAAAGTGTTGGATTCTATAAACGCATATACTCTAAGAAATCCTTTCGAAGTTTTCTGTCTCGCAAAGAAAACTACTTATTTGAATGGGGCCATTTTGTTTACAGTAACGCAATGTTACTTTCATTCAAATAGAAGGTTACAGAAACGTAAGTTTGCTGATGATGGTTTCATTTTAAGTTTTGGTTTTATGTGAATATTACATACCTTTATAGGAAAGAAATAAACATTCTTTGAATCGTTTTTGTTCACAGTAAAGATACATTACTTTGTAAAAGCTGTTCACGATAAAGTGAGCACTTTAGAAAAAAGGCACTGTCTCTGCATGTATATATTTTAATGGGCGCACTGAGTGACATTCGCCCAGAAAAGTTGGTAATGATAGATGGAAAGTAGTACCATGTGTTAACGTCGAATAAAAAGTATTTGGTAACTATTTGTGGAAACTTTATATTATTTCTTTCGCTTTCTGTTTTTTTAATGCATCGAAGTGTAAAAATGGCCGGTTTTAAAGTATTTACTTTCTTTATAATTTTACAGTTTCTTTTGACCGACATATGAATAAAGTGATAAGGCCCATTGCAATGTTAATTTTGCATACGGCGGAAGAATACATTACGCGCGTACATGTAAATCATTAGCAGGGCTTTCAAAAGTGCTCATTTTACCGTGAACAGCTTATAATAAGGATAACGGTTTAACGAAATTAAATGTTTTGTGTCGTAGATAGTAGTTTTAAGTGCGCAACTCTAGTCCCGACATAAACATTCACAAACCAATTTATTCAGCAGTTACAAAACTGGTGCTTAGCAAATGTACAGTACTCTTGCAAACTTCTTGTGACATTCTGGAGTACAGTATACCTCCAAAATCATAACCTCAGTTCTTCCCAAGTGATGACATTATACTCCTGCCCGTTTCACTATATAACTTAGCCTAACTATCAAAAGTAGTCTAAACACAAGACAAAGTTGTCGTATGGTAAAAGGGACCGCGGTGGTTGAGCGGATAGACTGCTCGGTTCCCACAAAGGCGAACCGGGTTCAATCCGCGGCAGGGCCACGCCCGGATTTTCGCTAGTGGGAATCGTGCCGGACGACGGCGCTGGTCGGCGGATTTTCTCGGGGATCTCCCGTTTTCCCCGACCTTGTATTCCGGTGCTGCTCCATTCTCAACTCATTTCACCCTCATAGGCTCTCAAGACCGCGTTGTTAAGAGCTGCCCAAATCTGTCAACAATAACTCGTTTGGTACAGAGCGTTACGCTAATAACACGAGGAGTATGGGTTCAAAATTTGGAGCCATCCTGGCGAGTTTTTTAATGAAAATAAATTTTAAAATTTGTTACTTTTCTCTTATTTTACTAATCATTGTTGTTTCTCAGAGAACAAATTGTCGTTACAATGTGACTGACGTTACGCAAAAACGTCTGCGGAACTATTTTGACGAAAACCCAAGGTTACCATAGCCATTACTATTCAGATCATACAACACCTACGTTGCGGCAAACCTACTTCGCAGTGGTTCATATACTAACAACTGTTTTTTTGCGGCAAAAAGTCATGCGTTGCAGCAAAGAAAGCTTTTGTAAGGGCGAATGTGATGTGTCTGTGTCAGAAAAATAATCTCCCGTATTTGCAAAAGTTCTCGTTGAAGTCACTCCTGCAAAGAAAAAAAGTCGTGAAGCAGAGTAATGGGAATAAATAAGTTGAACTCGAGCCACCGAAGGAAGAATCATTTGACGGAAAAAGGCAGTAGTAAAAGATGCTTTAAAAAAGTAAAATATATGAAGTTTATCTGGGTAGGGCCCCGAGAGAGAAGGCCATATGAAAGGCGGAATAAATTACCAGCTGAATAGACACCGTCCGGAGGGACAAATAGAAAGAGGGAGAGAGGAAGATAACAAGATGTAAAAAAAAGAACATGGGAGATGCATCTAACCAACAGCACGGGACATAGATCAAGAATTGTTTACGAAAAGTATTCGGGTTAACTCCGTCATCGTTCAGCCGCGTTAGGAAACCACGCTCAAAATAACTAAGTCCTTCGCTCTATCAACTCTGAGCAAATCCAGCCCAACTCCTGAGCGATGCGAATGAAGCAGATGACGCGTACAAAAAAAAAAAAAGGCGACCAGAACATCGTACGGTCATGTTCAGTACGGTAATTAACCGTGACGATTAAAGACACTTTCTTGCATGTCATGGTGGCGAAATTATCAGTGTTTGTTTATGACTTTGTTACAGGTGGTTGTACGTGACAAGATTGGTAAAGTAAGAGAGATTAATAGAATAAAAAACAGCTAAATTGAATTTTATAATTTACTTATAGCACTAAATATATTATATTACAGTTCCTTTCACGGTGCGCTATTTCACAATATTTCACAGTGCTCAGTGTAAATAAGAGACTCATGTTATTGCACTTATCAATCTAATAGTTTAATTACACTAATTAACAAAAAATTTACGATTTAATATTTTGTAATAAAGTGAACCTATATTATAGGCTTTTCACGGTAAAGTAAGCACTTTTGAAAGCCCTCTCATTTGAAATAACAGTCAATAAATTAATGTAATTGTAGCGTTTGACGTTAACTTCCGTGTGCGGTGGAATATACACACTGTGTTTAATACTTACTTACATGGCAATATTCATTTTAAATGGTTGTTAAGGATAAAAAATAGCGAAAAGGAAAAAGTAACTAGCGTCTCAAAAGTGATCACTTTACCGTGAACAGCCTATAACAGCTTCTCTTAAACTTCTCCAGCCTTCGCTTCGAAAACTAGATGGCTCACAAATACTGCATCTCTTCTCCAGGAGCTCCCGACCGATGAATCTCCACAGTCACTTTGGCCACACAGGTGGCTATCTCCGAGTTGTCAGTCCGAATCGCCAGGAAAACTCGCCAGTTAACGCCATAAATACAGTGGGATACAGCGCTGTATTTATGCAAATTCTGGTCGATTATATATTTTTCTCGCTTAAATATTCATGACGTTAACCTGATTCAGCATCGAAACGTTTCTCAAAAAAGTAGGCAATCATCAACCGCTAGTGTGAGCTGTCATTCGCGTATGTGCTAAACACGTGCTACCCACTTCATTCTGCACCACGCCATCCTATGCTGCACTTATCCCGCTTCCTGAAAGCCTATATAATCGGTATCCGCAGGCATACTGGCTTAAGTACGGGAGCTGACCACTGGTCCACACCAAACACATTACTTACTTTCGCCCTTCAAGTGTTATGGAACTAGTGTTGGGGCTAAAGGCTCATGACTATCGTAGTATTACAGTGAGTATTCTGAATTCCACTATATTTCCTTGTATTTTCCACTCCAAGCACTTTGAACCATTGCCGAAATTTATTGCTGTCGAATTAAACTGACAAGGTCTTGCGTTCAGCAATGGGACAACTATCGTTATAGGTTGTTCACGGTAAAGTGAACACTTTTGAGAGCCCTGCTTAAGATCTACTTGTATACATATTGTGTATTCCGCCGCCTTATGTAAAATTAACATTGCTATGGGCCTCGTCACTTTATTCATCCGTCGGTCAAATGAAACTGTGAAATTATTGAGAAAGTAAATACTTTATAAATCTGCATATTTTCAAATGTATGGGCATTAAAAATACAGAAAGGGAAAGAAATAATTTTAAGTTATCACAAATGGTTACTTGACACTTTTTATTTGACGTTAAGATATAGAACTACTTTCAATCCATCGTTACCAACTTTACTGGGCGAATGTCACACAGTGCGCCCATTAAAATATATGCATGCAGGGACCGCAACTTTTTCCTGAGGTTCATTTCTAAAGTACTTACTTTACCGTGAACAGCCTTTAGCAACAAACTTTACCTATACAACAAGGTCTACATAGTTATAGACTGAATATTTTTCCGTTATTTTCTGACTCCAGCTTAGACTCAACAAAATTCTATTTTCTCAAGTCGCCATTTCGTCATTAGCTTCCCAACAGCGAAGTTCTTCTTTAGGTTATGACTAGGTTCCAAATCATTCATAATTTTCGTTTGTTACGTGTTTCTTATCGGCTTCCAGTCGTTTAAGGGCGAGTCAGATAACTTGTGATCCAATGATGGTGGCACAAAAGTCCTTATCTTTGTACTTCAGTCTGTCGTGAAACAATACAAATATTACAGGCACCTTTACTCGTATATGGCTTGTAAATTATAATTTTATCCTGCTGACTCTAGTAAGAGTCAGGGAGGCCAGTTATTTTATCTTGAAAACACGCAACTTCAATCTGTACCGCTCAATCATTTAAGAGAGAACTTTCGAAAGTTGAATGGCTAAAGCGGCAGAGGTTTGAAGTTTATGTGGATAGGTTTACTACTGTTGTTATTCGTGCAGTGAGAGTAGGAAACATACCAAACTTCAAACTGTTCCAAGAATAAAATATGCTTTGTCACTTCAGCAAAAATTTTTTTCTACGGCAGACTTACATCTTACAGTATTATGCTGGACTCCCAATAGGAAAACCACGACCCTTCAGACCAACAAGATGTCAGAGCACGATGAAATTTTGATATGATATTTTATTCACTGTTTACGATACCCCAACAATCTGTCCGACAAGTATTATTCTTGGATGTTGGAAAATCCAAAAAGGGCACGGCACTAATACAATGTATATTAATTTTGACTTGACACTCTCGATAAAGTGAATGATTCTTCTCTTTAGTCCAAATATATATGCATGCGAAAACAAAGTTTTTTTTTTTTTTTTTTTTTTTTTGCGCTACGTCAGTAGGTGAGAGTGGAGTAAAGTAAAATGGGCTATTTAAGTTTGCCCCACGGATATGCACTTGCCATTTATTTCAATAAATTAAAGCTTAATCACCTTGTAATTTAAAACGCAGGATAACACATCCTTTAGATTCCTACTTAGTTTTCATAATTAACTTTCGATGCAGAGATAGGCCTACATACTGTTGAATTACTCCACAGTTATTAATTAATTTAAAACTTATTTATTTTATCAATGTTTTGGTTAGCTGTACAGTGCGCAACTATTTTAGAAGATATCTTACACAAGTGGTTATTTAACCAACACATTAATAGAAGAGTCAACTGTAGCTATGAGACTACAAATCAACCTATAACATCGAACGATCGTTGGGGGAAAGGCCCAAGGATGTCCGGTCTTACCACCATTATAGTCGCCACGTTTAAACGACCATCTGACAGGAAACATAATTTAGGCTCCGCCTCTCCAATTTGGCATTTTAGTCGTCTTCACTGAATGCGCCTACAATAACATTGGGGCTGTCCTCCATAAATCACTGACATTTGGTCTCAAGGTCTATGCTTACAAGTTTCCCGAAGATGTCGAATTTTCCCATTCCCTTCGCTGCCTGTTTCCTGGTTGCTGCTGCTTTGCTGCTACTGAGGACTGATGGCTCTCAGGCTCCACAGTTGTCCACGTGATAGACATTCGATCTGTTTGAGTGCGGGACGACAACTCTCTGCAGCGCGGACCCTGGAAGTGATGTCCCCCATGGTCGTCTGCAATTCCTTCAGAGCATTGATGCTGTTTTCCTCGTCTTCATTCAGCATCACTTCGCGCACTGGACGTCGGGGCACTGATACCTGTCTTGCTGACTTCACCTCCAGTTCTCGGGCCAGAGCACCTTGCATGGTATGAGACGCAGCGAGGTGTACAGCTTGCAGCACCTCGGTATCGGCGATAGCATCAACGAAGAAGGTGACTGTGATGACATCACGTGCCTCCTCGGAGCACTCCTCCAGAGACCACTGAGAAAGACACACGATGTCCTACCACAGCTCCTTGTCGTTGTGTGCGGCTTCGCAGTTGGGTATGGTGGGTACATCACAGGTATTGGTCACCGAATCTTAGCTCTAAGGCCGACACCAACGTGGAGTACTCCAGTCAATGTCGTTCTCGCAGGGTACCCTCAGTACAGCCGCGAGGTAGTACGCCCACTGCCCGTCGGTACAGCCATTTAGGGCCTCTACTGTTACAGATATATTGGTGGCGACCTCTGCCTTCTCACTGATGCCCAAATCCTTCGGCTTGGTGGGGATCTACCTCAGCTTCTCCTCGTTGCTGGCCCTGAGTATCTTCTTCCCTGTTGCCATGGGAATGCTTGCCCCTCCTCGAAGGTGCTCACCTCCTGGGCCACTTTACACTCGACCCTGTCCAATCTTTTACTAACACTGCCAATTTTCCTGTCCACATACACTATTTCATTATTCACTACCTCGCTAATTCCTTCTATCTTCCGGTCTACATTGTCTATTTACTTATAGTCGTTTTTGTTCATACTCTCTATCCAGTATCGACCTTGTCTATTTTCCTATCTACCAGTTGACTAAGAATACGAATTCAAGTATTTACATTGTCATTTACACAACTCATTCCGCTTTTTTCTGGTTCACTAACTCTACTACGATTCCTTAACACTGCCTATATGGCCACATAGTTCTTTAATTAAAGCTCGCAGTGCTTCCATATCTGCCGACATTCGTCTAGTTTTTATTCAATGGAAAAAATCCTAATTGTGCGGCCTTATACTTGAATTACTTCTATCTTAATCATTATCTTACTGTTTGACCTATTTACAATCGACTACTGAACGAATGCTTCCATCTCATTTCTGACACCATTCTTACTTTTTCTCAAATTCAGGTTCTTTAAGGAATGGAGGTCGTAATAAAATATATTAGTTAACAATGATTTCCTAATTTATAAGCAAATTCTTCGAAAGGAAATACTTTTAAATTAATATCTCACAATAAATTAATAGCACTTGTTATTTTCAATTAATATTAATGTGCGTAATTGTTTTATCGCCTCATAGAACTTAATGCAATCGAATAACTAAAATAAATCCCAAAAACAGTGTATCAAAATCTATTTAATTATTTTATAAAGTGTATGTCCAAATTTGACAGTTCCAATATTCACAATAACGTCCGTATCACATGTTCATATAGCTCGCCTTAATTCAGTTCATATTCCACCAGTCAGCAAAGTTATAAGAGTGCTCCGAGCTCTACCCTAATATGTGGCATTCTACTCATTAGGTGCCACGACTTCTTGTCCACCCACACCTCACACACACACACACACTCATACACACACACACTGGTCTGCCATCACCTCGCACCCTCCACCTTCGTCCGTCTTCTCCACTGATGTCCCTAGCTGCACCGTACTTTACCGGATTACCACACTTCAGCCAGATGGCTACCGCAAAAACTGCCTACTCTCCAGATGCGGAAGTAATTATAGCGTTGTCGGCTGGGGTACAGAATCTTCCGTACACGTTAGGTTACGCCGAGGACATTGATGACCAGAAAATTCGCGTTAACCTTCTCAAGTCGCAAACTCCTCCGGTAGGGAGAGGAGGGGCTGTAATAACATCCAGGTAGGTTGTCAATTATTAACCCGCCCGCCGGGCAAAGTAGCGGAGAGCTAGTCAGCCTGGGAGGAAGGGGGGGTTCGAGGTGGGTCACTCCTTACAGTACCGGGACCACTCATAACCAGGTTACACGATGCGTGCGGCAGGTTCGGGACGCCTGCGCGTAGCACTATGTTTTCATAAGCGTTGTTCAAGAATGAAATGTGTCCAGTTGAGTAGATGATTACTTACCAATTTAAAATTATTTGGATAATTGAAATGGCTGTTTTTGTGTGCGTGCGTGTGAGTATGTGTATATATATATATATATATATATATATATATATATATATATATATATATATGACAGTAGATAGAGGGGGAGGGAAAGGGAATGGGAGATGGGAAATTATATTAAATAAAATAATAATATATGAAGAAGAACGTATTTTCTCCTAAAAAGTCTTTTATTTAAAGGAAATGCCACGTTATATTTAGCCAGTTTTTTTACAAACGCTATTCGAAAACACTTCCAACACAAGTTTGGGGTGTATTTAATACTAGGTTTGCATAGTATAAACATTAAAAAGTATAAAAACGGCATAACTTACTAAGATTATGCTGAACACTCTCATAAAAATTATTTTGACTAAATTCAGTATACAATTACTTAATTCTCATCACATGACTTTGATGACAAATCAAAGAAGTAATTAAAAAAATCTATGACTAGATTCTAATCTTAAACTTTAAAGTCACATTTTGTAAACTTATACAATAACCGAGTGGTTTTCTTTGGAAAATGATTTTCAATTTGAACCTAAATGAAGTGAAGAGGTGAGATTTGGGCGGCTCTTAGCAGACAGGTCTTGAGAGCCGACGAGGGTGAAGTGGGTTGATTATGGATCACCGCTGGAATGCAATGGCGGGGGAAACTGAAAATACCTGAGAAAATCCGGCGACCAGCGGCATCGTCCGACATTATTCCCAAATGAGAAATTGCAGGGGCGACCCCGCCGGGAATCGAACTCTACTCGCCTTGGTGGGAAACGAGTAATATAACCACTAAACCATCGCGGCTACCTTGAACATATCTGAAACATTTGGATGAGCATCAACCAGGTTGTATACTCCCGGTAAAGGACAACTTCAATTGGAAAAGATGCAGGATAAGCTTCATCCCTAACCGACGAATAAAATATTTAAATTACATATATCTGAATACCGGGACACCAGAAATCGAAAATTCACTGATTTACAATTATCTCATTTACACTGAACGAAGCATTGTCAACAAAAAAAGCGGAATACACACAGATGGTGATTTCTTGACAAGAAAAGAAGAAAATTATGTAAATACATATGGCAACTGAAAGTGAAGGAACACGTATTTCAAAGCCCTGAGACTACCAGAAAATAAGGAGGAAACACCCGTGCGCTCGCACACAGCACACATTATATATATATATATATATATATATATATATATATATATATATATATATATATATATATATATATATATATATATATATATATATATAAAATTGCATAATGCTTGTTCACCATGACGCAGAGAGAATTTGGCATTTGGGCTAGGGTATTACAAAATAGACTGCATTCTTATGAATAATTAATTCATGTCGGAAACGAAAAGTACAATCGACATACAAAAAGAAATTTCACCCTTTACACAGGGATTGTTAGTGTTTGCATTTTGCCACACTGTGACGATTCAGTAAGAAACATGGCCATCATGGGTGACAAGCAGGGCTCGTACTCCCCGTGGCATACCACAGATCAGGTTGTCCAGGTCATCGGGAGGGAGGCGATTCCACTCTTCGAGGGCAGTCTCGATGACCTCCTGGTGGGTCATGGGAGGGCGTGGACGCCGAGAAACAGCACGCTTCAGCATATTTCATGCATTTCGAAACAGTTCATGTCCGGCGACATCGCAGGCCTTTGCATTCGGGCAATGTCTGACTCCTGGAGGAAGGTTTGTACTATCCCCGCTTTATGTGGTCTTGCGTTTCGTCCACGAGAATGAATTCGACGCCGATTTCGTCGTGGATTGGACGTACAATTGGTCGCAGCATCTCGCGAATGTAACGCTCGCCCGCCATTGTGCCGTCAAATTGCACGAGCGACGCCCGCCATCCCAGCATTATCCCAGCCCAAAACATGATTTAACCCTCCGTGGAATACGTGCACTTATTGGACAAGCTGCAGCCTGGCATGAGAAGCCTTACGCCTCTAGACCCTGTTGTCGGGGTGGAGGGAGATCCTTGTTTCTTCCCTGAACGGAATAAAAGGCCACTCTGCACCTCCCCATTCACGGCGTGCTTGGACCCACCTCTGACGAGCAGCTCTGTGGTGGGCATGGAGGGGGGCAAGACGGCCTCCTTGCATGTAGGGCCCCCGCATGCAAACAATTCCTGATGGTCTGGGTGGACACTCGCACACCTGTAGCGCGTCGTAAGTCAGCCCGGAGCTCTGTGGCGCTAGCCATTGGGCGCATTGTGGCGCTTATGGTAACAAAGCGGTCTTGAGCTGCTGTTGTTTTGGAGCGAGGACGACCTGTCCTCGGACGATCAGACACTAGATGCATCTCCTGATACCTCCTCCATAATCGGGACACGTCACTTTGGTTGACTCCAAGACGGTTTGCAACAGCTGTCTACGTTAGGCCTTCCTGGATCAGTGCGACAATGCGTGCCAGGTTGAACAGTGTGATGGATCGTCTAGGCATGTTGACGTGACTGACAAAATGCACCGAATGCGACCAGTGGCTGTAATCTGTAACTCGTCAGCTGTCGTATAACGATCGGTTAAGTCTGTTAATGAGGAAAATCGTTGCTGTCATTGAAGATCGATTCTGTAACTTATTTTTACCTACAAATGTCGGTACGTTATCGAAAACCCTCGTTAACTACGCTGTGGAGAACCGAGAAATCTCGTTATCGTAACGAGGGGTACGAGAACCCTCGGTAACCTACCGATTCGATCGTATTGCCGAAGTCCGTAAATAAGCAGTAGTATGTTGGACAATTCTCATATACGCTAACGAAAAACTAGAGTATAGTGAGCCAAATTAGTGAAAATCAGCGAAGTAAGCTTCATTTAAAACAGTTGCAGTCGACGATAGCTGTTGTGTGCGCTTCGTGTTACTTTGCAAAGTGGCGGGTGTACGTGAACAGCTTTAACCTCGTAAACTGAAAACACTCGAATTTAACTTCAAAGCACAAAAGCGATTCCGTTTGTAACTTAAGCTTGTTCGTATACCTTGTAGGGCAGTTTTATGTACACAGAATGGTAAATTAATTCCCAAACAAGAAATATTTTGACGCGGAGATACATTTACGCTTACGTTACCAGTAAATATAATTACAAGTACTGAAGTACAGTGCTACACCATCGGTATTGTGGTGGTCTTCGTCAAGATAGGTGGAACACGGCGCGGCGTGGCACATCGCGTCAGTGGTACGGCAATTTTTTATTTTCATTCTGACGTTCACGCCTACAGGAAGTGCGTGTATATTACCGAGGTTGGGGGTACGCCGTGCTCTGCCCACCCCTCGGTCCTTACAAGTGTACAATTTAATGTTCCAGTAGTAATCGTCGATAGGTGGTAGTGTTATAAGTCAGTGTCACGTGTCGAGGTGTACGCCGTGAGCTGCCCCTCACGTTAAATAATTTTTTATGTGTTCATCGACTTTGTCAGTAAAACCAATTCACCAAATGTTCATATCGTTTTGTGCCCCTGTGTAAGAATTGTGTAGATATTTTATTGAGTATTTTGTTAATGTTTATATTGTGGGTTGAATGTGTACTGTATATAATAGGTTAAGGGTAAACGCCTCTGTATATCGTGTGTGATAATAAATCTATTTTTATAAAATAAAATAAAAAGTAGTGGTAAGCGTCATGGCTCGTAGTGAGCATGGTCTAGTAATATTTTAGGTTCGCGGGTTCAATCCCACCTGCTACCAAACTATTTTATAGAGTTTTTTTATTTTACTAATTTTGTAAAATAATATTCTAATTAATGCAGTTTAATATAACAACAATAATAATGCGACTAGAATCGCAATTGTTGTACTAAAATTATGCACGTATATCAGTCAGGTTAAACAAATATAATTATGTAGTCCAGTTCATATAAGTGATCTCAAATTTGACAGTTCTTGGAAAGTAGTACCAATGGTATCTGGGTGGTCCCATTTTTTTTAGTTCATAAATATTTTATGTAACTGACTAACAGCCCATGCGATAAGTCTATAAATTGATAATTTTTTTATCTTGCAAAAAATTTGTAACCACGAAACACGAAAATGAAATTCTATTTTGAGTGTCAAATGAATAAGATATTTTACTGTTTTACTATACGGTACTCGAAATATATTAATGACAACTAATCTTGTCACACTTACCTGAGGAAAGTTCTTGTAAACATAGAAAATTTATCATGGTTTTTACAAACACCGAATTACAAGACCCCCCCCCCCCCCAGGAATGCACAAATACCGAAATACCGCCCCCCCTCCCATTCCTTTTTTTCAAAGACAGTATACATTCTTACATACAGACTATGCCTACTATTGCATTAAAAGTACATAATTCAATTTCGTGGTATGATATGACAACAAACTTTGTACAGCCTGATACTTTTATTGTCATGCTGCGAATAAAAACTTATTTCTGACTCAATGTTGATATTTACACTGAAGTTCAGTCGCACAACATCCCTCCTAAAATTGTGAATACAGTCCTAGACTTGTTCTCGGTACCTAATGAGAAACTATATTTCAGTTCAGAGATGTTACAAAGCGCTCTAGAGAAGTCGATGTGACCTACAGCAACAATATATCAAACGAACATGTTACTTACACACTAAAAAGTTGCTCCACCTACCCAAGATTGAAGACATTATAAAGTTCATTTTCCTTAGCGATAAATTTTGGAATGTCGCAGTTCCTGCTGATGCATGAGACACTTCTTTATGATGTTGGAGCACCTTTGTTGGATGCTTAAATTGAAAGAATTTTGTTTGATAAGCATGTTGTAATTTACTTGATATAAAACAGTTGTCTTTCCAATGTAAATCCGGTTTATGTGAATTATTGTTCCGTTATTCTTGAAATATTCTTAACAATGTATTTTAAAAACACATGCGCGCTTTTAATTTGCAAAACAAAAATGCTCAAAACGTTTATGAAAGACTCCAACGTTGAAACCTACATGCCATTATGTTACTTTCAAATTCAGCCTTTGAAAACAGGAAAAACCTTTCAATTTATTTGCTAACAAGTATACTGCGTAACAAGACTGACAAATTTTATATACGTTCTAAAAAATTACAAGTGATACAACTTACAAGTTTGTATGGCCAGTAAGCTTTACATTTTGAAACCCTCCAGAACCAGAGTGTTAGAGTTTCAGTCAATAATAACACAGAGAAATGTTCATAGCCATGAAATGTGGGCCCAATTAGGGTATCATCTTTATTTTATTTCGAGGTAAAAAGGCAAAAGTGAGCAGAGTGGGAGGGAGGGGCGCTTTAGTTTATCGTCTTTCATGAGATGGTATTATTTTTATGTTCTTACAATGCCGGAATCACATAGCCCCAATGTGCACGACACGACGGCCAACAGCCAATGAAATACTACATAGATTGTCGTAAGCCCGACCGATTCTGTCGTCCGACCAGCAATTTTGGATTAGAAATTATAGCTATTCTTCGTCGTGTCATGCGGCACGACACAAGAATGTACAACATTGCAAAATGAAATTGTATTGCAAGCTTTCCATGCAATGGTAAATACGCTGCTTATAAGAAAAATTAAATTGTAAACTACTATACCTAACTCTTAAAAATAATAATTTTACTTTTGTATGCATTAGCGATACCAATTTGTCATCATTATGTATTACAATTTCCCTCTTGTTCACAGCCTGTGAGACTAACGTAGCCTATTAGCGCCTTCTAAATAGTTAGGTTAAATGCCGAGAGCGTGGTGTCGGTCGTGATTTAAATTCAAGTATTCAAATTGAAATGTGTCAAGGTTGCGTTTATGGTCGTTTCGTGCTGTGTTGGTCGGGGCTATGTGATTCCGGCATGAGTGTGTTGCATTTTGAATTGCATATTCTTTTGATGGAGCAGTGGAAAATTTTGCTCGTATGGAAATAACATTTAAATTATTTAACTTCCAAAATTATAATTTTAATTAAAATACAAAACGCGATACATGTTCGTCGCTGTTCGTATTCGTACAGATGCAGCAATATGTACACACACACACACACTTTGACCAAAAGTTAACCTTACACTCAAATTTACGATGTAGACAAACGAATATTATTCACTCACTACAAAAGTGTTGAAAGTGCGGCATTTTTCAGGCCACGTGCATTTCAAGATTTATATTAACTGTTTACAAATACATTTACAAAACACGCAAACTTGCTGTTGTAACCTCTTGAACACGTGTTTTTCTATGTAAATCCTTGCGAGTTTATATAATTAAAATCACGTTTGTTCGTCACTAGCATTAAATAATTTATTTGCAAAATCATTCTGTAAAATCAACACTGCGCACGTTTCCTGATACAAACTAACTTAAACTTATGTACGATAGTTATATTTGTGTCACTTCATTGTGGAAGGCGGTTAGGAAAATGGCGGAACGAGCAGTTTAACGACGTACCGATTAATATTACATTTCACCCAACAAAACGCACTACAACGGTACCTACAACCAACTATGTTTGGAAAAAGCAAATAAAAAATAATTAACTACCAATTAAATATTCCGACAACACCAATAAGATATTCGTATAATAAACACGACGAGAAAAAACGCGCTCGCACAACTTCCTTCACCGGGCTGGAAGCATAAACATGGCTAGCCATTGGCTGGAAACGTTTACTATTCGCATGTGTCGACATACTCGTGTCATAAATTCTGAACATGTTTTTAAAGTCCCGTTACTGATAGCCAAGAAAATTTAATATTGCTTTAGAAACATAATTTAAACCATAAATGTTGTAAGTATAATTAAAATTTCAAATCACAAGTTTTAGTTTCCAGTACTATTTTCTTCCAAAGACATCATCAAAATAGCCAACCTAACAACATGGATCCCGCAGCAGTTCATCAGCTGCTACAATACTGTAGGAGCGAGAGGATTTACTGTTTACATAGTGTGTAGGTAAGTCACGTCTGTCAAATTTGAGACCACTTATATGAAATGAACTATACCTAAGTTTGTAAATTATGTTCTGTTACGTATAGTCAAACATTACATGTATGCTAGTAATTGTGTTTAACACATAGGTTCTATGTGCGTGGTAACTAATTGCTGCGAAGAAAAATCCGTATTGTCCCAACACTAGCTGCGCTGCCATTTCATGCCGAAATTTACTGAGTTATTTTAATACGTTGTAAGGAAATTAGTCAAATACAAAGAGAAATTAAATCTCCGCTAACATTAAATGTTAAGTTAGAGCTAATGTAATAAAGGCGTAATTAATTTTGCTGATACTGCCATTAATGGCTGTAGGAGAGATCTTATAAAGTCTATAAAGTAACAAACACCTTTCTATCTCATTTCGGGGAAATATCCTCCCCACACCCCCTGCCTTTCGCTCATCTTATCGAGGATGCGAATCGTGTGTCAAAAAAAAAAAAAACTAAACATTTTGAGAAGTGTACTCTTAAATGTACTGTGACTTGTCGTCACATTTGTGTGGTGACGAGAGATGCATCTTTGTGTTTTTCACTTACTTACTTACTTAACTGCATTTTCTTCTTCTGCGCCATAGTGAGTAGAATAACCAGTTGAGGCTATTTGGAATTGTAAATACTAACTGTACAAATGTATCGTGTATTATTAATAAATTCACCAACTTTATGTTTAATACTACAATTTTATAAGTATAGTTAAGTATGTACTTTTTATACGTTAGGGGAGACATTTTGTATTAAGTTGGTTTGGTTTCGCAGCAGTTAGGGGTGCTGTACTGAGTTGGGAGTTGCGCGCCTTGTGTTTGTTCCGGGACGTGCCTGCGAGCTAAGGAGTTGGACAGTGAGCACGGAGCAGGCTTGACGTGTTGCCACCGCTCGGTTAGATAATGCCACAGGATAGTTGGCCTGGTCAAAACAGTTATATGAAATTAACTTTGGATTGATTTTGCGTTTCATATAGGCTACGACGGAGTAAATAAGTGGGCTGTATTGTGAAATTCACGATCCATGCGACGAGAGAATATAAATACGATCGTGAGACAATTTAAAAATCGTGAATTGTTTCGTGCATCGTTTTGATACAAGTATATTGTACATCCTTGTAATTTGGGACCTTTATCACGAGGAACAAGATTTCATCGTACATCGGGACTTTGTTGCTTGCCTTGCTGCGAACATCGCCTCGTCCCATTTGTCGACGAATGCTTGCCAGCTGCTGGCAAATTCTGCTGTCAATAATTGCAAAGCATTCACCGTCGTTGTATGACTACAGGCATCTACATTTAAGGGGTAAAAATCTGTATTTTATCATATGCTCCTAAGGAAACATGGTATTGCACTGCATTTTGAACTTATGGGTTCGTATGTCGAAGATATCGCCTTTCGTCTGCTCAACAAGTAACTGTTCTTAACCTACGAATAATTATTGTTCTTAACCAGCCTTAGCTTGTGGCAGATAGGGAAGGTGTCTTATGTGATCACTCCACGATGTTGTCAGTAGAGAGGAAATGAGGTTTCGGGGACAATATTACAGAAAAGGGGTGTTCAGACAATCTATAAAAAGCTATAGCCATTTTTACCATTATTTTATGTACCTACCTGTGGATAGTTTTTTATATGATTGTGTGGTTGTATGCACTTACTGTAATGGAGATATTTACCTACATAAATGCAGAAGTAAGCTGTCGGTCGAAAAATCTTTTATACATTTTTTTGTATACAGTACTGTTGTTTTGGTATGGCACTTTTGAAGGAAGTAAATATAGATATTTTATTCAAAATATATCTTGTTGATGATGCGTACAATACGGCTAATATTAATATGTTTGCATTGGCGCAGGTCTCAGGAGATAAAGTGTGTTAGTGTTTAGGTTAACGAGTGTTGTCTTCCTCACAGGGCAGCCCAGTTTGAAACCTGTGTTAGCACGGCTCAGAAACCATCATCGTGAGTGAACTACACAATATTGCTCTGCATTCAGAGTTCTGTAATGGATCTCAATTACTAATCTGGTGCATAGAATAAATTTTAGGTTCGATTCTCAACGGAGTCACACTCGGATTTTAGAACTTAGCTAAAGATGCGGACGTTGGCTTTACTTAGTCGGTTTTCTTGAATTTTGTACTGGAATTGGGAAGGGCTTATTAACGTCCTTCGGAGACAGCTTACTCACTTACGACCTAACTTAAACTAACAGCCATGCCTTACCTGGGATTCGATTCCTGACCCTCCCGCATCCCAGACCAGCCGACTTTCCAATTACTCCACCATTGTATTTCTTTGTCATTCCATCCCAAGGTTTCTTTCAGTGGCATTCTCTAGGGATGACGGGCGTCTGATCCCACCTTGAAATACTGTTTTCAAGTGAGTTCTATTACTCCAGCCTTAAGAGTGCAATTTGATTTTTTTTTAAAGTCGGAACACACTCTAAATTCGAATCAGTGGGTAACCAATGATTCGCAGTGAAATTCAACTACTCGAATCAGTGGAATAGGCTCCACTTACGATCAGTGGAAAACCACTTATTGTTTCAGTGAGTAAATTTCACTGATTGAATTAGTGACGTGAAATTATTTCACTGATTGATAAGCGACGGCCGACTACAGTGGCGGATTAAATATTGTTTGTATTGAATGTAGCCAAATAATTGCACGAAATAAACATATTTAAGATAGTTTACTATTTATATTGCGCAATTTACAGTAATTTAAATAAGTAAAAAAAATCGCAAGTGGCCGGGATTGGCGGTCATTTTTACACGCAGTTGGACTGATCCATCAGTCATAAATAAACAACTCTGTAAGCAGCGGAGAAAATGACTGATAAATCAATGGAAAATGTCACTGAATCAATAAGTGAAGGAAATCTGGCATTTTCCCACTGATTCTTCAGTTAAATTCACTGAAGTGATTGTTGAATCAGTCAGATACGTTTGACTGATTGAAACAGTGAAATTCTCACTGATTCAGATTTAGAGTGCGGTAGTTTGCGTTTAGCAAACATTGGTGCCATTATTTGCGGCGATGGTTTAATTGAAGCTCATGAATAATTTTAAGCAGATGGAGTTGTACCAGAAACAACACATGCTAAAGAAAATAACTTGGTAAGCCACTCAGCCGATGTTTGTCCTTGCTTACACTAAAATGCGGGTGTAATACGTTTCCCGCATACTTAGCACAGACTTGCGAGTCCATATGCTCTGCTGCACTATACCCGCGTGAACAAACTCATATGACTTGTGAAACTAATGTGATAATGCCTGAGCTTGAAAAACGGATGAGTGTAATTTCTGTAGCAGTAAGTATGAAAACAGTTCTGACAAAATGTATATTTGGGAAAGTAAAGGAAATAACCTCGTAAAAATATGTAAATGAAATAAAACCAAAAATAATTAAAACTTAATAAGGCAGAACCTTGTAAAAAGATATAAAGGAAATACACAAAAAATTGTGAAAATGTAATAGTTCCGTTTAAGAGTCTGTAAATACCATTGTATAGTTCCCATATAGAGATCACCATTGTACGTTATTTTTGTGTCGTTTATTTTTTATGCGTTTTAAATGCCACATAAATTTATGCATAATGAAATTCAGATGTAGCCAACAGGCACGATGTTGGATAGACATATTTGAAATAATGTTCTCTCTGTGCTATATAGTTCATTTAAGAATGTATGATACAAAAATGCACACATAACACGTGTATTTACGTCCTCCATGCATTTTTTAATCTAGACTGAAAAAATCAAGAAAGAGCAATGGTACAATTTTTATAAGCAATGGCCGATTTCGTTTACTGAAATGCTGTGCTGTTACTTCCAAACTGTTTCTTGGCAGTTTTATCATAAACTCTTTCACTAGACAACTGTCTCCACGAATATTACAAGTATATAAACGTAGTATTTCAAGACAGACGTCCGCAAGCAACGCCATACGGAAAAACAGAGCATGTTAAAAACTAAAAGGATGTTAATAGTTCAATATCTGTTAGAGCATTCAAAACACTGTTTACCTCCAGAGACTACAGGGGCTAGTTTTCAATTTATATAATCTTCCGCAATACATTTTTGAAGAATAAATCGATACAACCGCCTTTTTCCCTATTATTTTTAGTTATGAGAAATCCGGTATAGCATATTAAAAATAGTATCGGCACACGTCGCACGCAATTTACGTGTATATCCATTCAAGGTTACTTTACACTTTCCTGAAACCCTGCAGAAGTTCTACTTTCACGATATTCCTCTGCCTCATGTAAACAAAGCTTCGCTGAGCCTAGAAAATTACGCCTAAAGACAACGCACAAAATATGTGCGCACTCAGTTGTGATAATATTTTTCATGAGAACTATTTCTTACTAGGAGCTACCAACACACATATTTTCTCACTGTTTTTATTCATTTTACTATAAACTAAATAGTATAATTTATAAATAAAATATACACAAAACTTATATTTAATGAAAAATAAGATACTTCTATGTTAATAGAGGTACAAACCGCTCGTAGTACAAAGCATATTTATGAAATAACTGAACACGTGATACATGGGGTGATTTTTTGAAGGTGAGATTCAAAAAGCGTGGAGAAACCGCAAATGGCACACGAAGTTCCTCTAGTGTGCCCTGGGGCCACGGTGGCTGAGCGGCTAGCCTCCCGCCAAGGCGATCCGGGCTCAATCCCCGACCGGGTCACTCCGGATTTTCGCATGTGGGAATCGTGCCTGACGATGCCGATGGTGGGCGGGTCTTCTCGGGGATCTCCCGCTTCCCCCCTCATTCCGGCGCCGCTCTATACTCACCTCAATCACCCTCATCGGCTCCAAGACCTAAATGTTAAAGCAGATTCCCACCCGCCATCTTGGATTTATGTGATTTTTGCCATACTCAGGAAATACAGTGTTGTATAATGTTTTTTTTTTTTTTTTTTTTTTTTTGGAACTACAGAGCACAGAACATTGCCTAGTGCATTGTCTGGTGCCAGTAGTTCTGGATTACTGTTGATATCGTCGCCTTTGTAATCGTCCGCAAGTAATAATCTTGTGTTTCGCCTCGACAGTTACCAGCTAAATATTAATTAATGCAGCGAAGCTGTGGCAGTTCGACAAAATTTGGGAAGCTGTTATTTAGGGTATGTCGTGCGAGAAATTTCAATACACCTTCTTAAATAGAAGCTTTGGCGAATTATCGATAAATCCAAGATGGCGGGTAAGAATCCGCCTTAAGGTTGAATGGAAGTGACGATTAGTGAGATTCTGCCTCCAGAGATGGCGTTGTTTGTGGCTATGTTCAGGATAATGTTGGCCTGTATGTAGGCAACCAGATCCACACGAACCGCTATGTGACTACCTTTGGTTGGCGGTTTGGGGGGGGGGGGGCGGTGGGTTGGGGAGTGCCGAACCTTATTTTACCTTGCAAGGATAATGACCTGCCACTCAAAGTTTACCCTACCCTGCATCTCGACCCAGAAAAGTGTGGCTCCAATCCATCCCGTAGCGAACAAGGAAACAATTGCGGAATCTCACCTACCAGAACAACCACGACTGCAAGAGACTTTTAAATAACTCACTAGCCTTTAGTTGTATGCATCGTTAGTACAAACTCACTCAAGTATCCCCACGGCGCTCGTGAAACGGTGCGCCATCCGGGACCGGCCGCCCACAAGCAGGTAGGCGAGCGATACGATACCCGTCCGCGGGCGCATTCAAGGCTGCCGTGGACTGCGAGGGTTATCGTCTACCTTTGGTAGAGTAAGGGGGGGGGGCGTTCTGGGGCCCCGCATCCTGCCAGCCTGCGCCCTCATGCCACATCCGATATCCTCGCGTGCCGCACCTGATGGGGCCACCTAACCCTCTGCTCCCCACCGGCCTCGTCTTGCGACAGCCCACGGACCTTAGGCCGCCCGGGGAGCTCCTGCTTGCATGCGGAGTGTGTATGCGAAGGCTGTCGCGATAACGTGAGCACTTTAGAAATCCATAGACTAAATATGAGATAGACCAATCTCTGTGTCCCAACATTGATCTTCTCACCTGCTAACACGTCTAGCGAAAATGGCGTGATTTGTAAACAAATGCTTCCTCCTAACAATTTGAAATGCATTTTGATTAAATCAAAACTGGTGAAAGTATTTTGTTAATATAATAGTGCTTGTCATTTAAAAATCAAGATTTAAACAAACACGTTCATCACTTTTGACCATGTGACTTTGACATTTGGGTAGTATTGCGGTAAGTGAATGTTGGATACATGTGCAGAAGACGAATAAGCGCCTACCTCATATTTTGTCTATGTAGAAATCAACCTTGGAAAAAATTCACTGCTCCTACCTGCATATTTTTAACGGGTGCACTGAGTAACATGCGCCCAGTAAGTTGGTAACGATGGAGAGGGTGTAGTTACATATTTTAACGTGGAATAAAAAGTGTAAGTTAACAATTTGATATAACTTAAAATTATTTCTTAACATTTCTTTTTTTTCAATGCATCGAAGTGTAGAAATGAACAGATTTGTAAAATCTTTAGTTTTCTAATAACTTCACAGATTCACTTGATCGACGCATGAATAAAGTGATGAGGCTCATGACAAAGTTAATTTTATGTAGGCGGAAGAATAGACAACTTGCATTGGAGTAGATCTTAAGCAGTGCTTTTAAAAGTGCTTGATATACCGTGAACATCCTATATGTGTGTATGTATATTTGAACCGTGGCTATACACATGGTTTCGTAAACCGGCGGCCACTGCAAGGTAAGGTTACGAATTTTTTTTCAGATATGTCATAAGGGGCACGTCTGACAACTCAACGCCCGATATCTGACCCGAATGAAATTATATAGTAAATTTATTACTATCATAGAGAACAATTTGATACATAATGTGTAATGTGCAAAAGTCAGTATTATAACTCACAGTAAATTGAATTTATTATTTAATCGGCTTTAAAACAGTCTACACCAGTACACTCAATTCTCGGCAAGCGCTACTTACACGAACGCACTTGTTGAAGAATGCCATCTGCTTGTGTCTGTTGTAACAATCTCTGGCCATCGGGTTAGAACATGAAAGTAGGTATACATACCTGTAGCCGTTTAAGTGGCAAATTACTGATAGTGTCCATAAGGGATCAATATCTCAGCCCCAGGATACGAGAAATCCCGTATAATACGTGACAGTTGGCAACCCTACTATAAAGAATGGTATTTTAGGCCTTAAGACATTCCATAGGCATAGTTGGTTCTAATTTACGTACCATAAGGGTTAGGTCCTTGAAACTTGGAATACACGCGGCTAGCATAAATACAACCAACCCGATATAGAACACAATGGTCTAAGCTATTTTAAAATCACGGGTTGATTTCAGGTACAGCCATCATGATTGTGGTATTCCAGAGTTTACCGAAATCAGTAGAGGCGAGTCCTTCATACAGGTCCTGGTCGATTCCTTTCCCATTCCTAAATGTATAGTGTTTTGCTACTGAGGCCTTTCGGCGCTGTTCGGTGGCACTGGAAAACAGATATTAACATTAAATATACATATAGTCTGTTCGCGGTAAAATGAACACTCTTGAGGCACTATTTACTTTTTCCTTTCGGCAATTTTTTGTACTTTAAGCACCTTTTAAAAAAAATATTGTCATGTAAGTAATAAATACTGTGTGTATATTTCACTGCTCTCGGAAGTTAACGTTTAAGGCTAATATAAAATATATTTATTGACCTATTCCAAATGAGAGGGCTTTCAAAAGTGCTCACTTTACCATGAAGTGCATACAGTAATATAAGTTTTAACCAACAAAAAAAAAAATGGTTTTTAAAAATTGGACACATGCGAACAGTAAGTTGCTTATAATCTACTGGTAAATAGCTATATTAGTAAGCAACACACTATAGTAATAATGACAACCATAATCCATTATTTTATCCATCAAGTCTAACCTGTGAAACTTCTTTGCCTAAGAATTTCGTATTTGGAAGGCTCATGTTTTAAGCACTTAACAGCAGAAATAGCACTAGTTTAAAACTATGCTACTCGTAATTGTTATTCGTAATATCAATTCTAGAATATTTTTTTTAAATGTGGTTTCAATTTTTTTATTATTGTTTATCTAAATGACATTTTTGATATCTTACAAAAACTAAGTCACTTATAGTAATGACGAAATCTACCTTAAAAATAAAATGACGCCATGACCTACCTTTAGACGCGTGTTTAATTACGTGGTGAAACGATTTCTTGTAAGCGTCTACAATATGTAATTCATTAAGGAAGTTTTGCATTTCTATTACTTGTGGTTGTGTTTGAGTTTATGTACAATAACTTTGACTTAACTCGTCATAGAATATACTATACGAAATCCTTCAACTTTGCATGTATAATTTTTTCATTTCTTTTGTTTATTTTATTTGTGAGCGTAAAGGCCTGTAAAATAATGAAGTCAATAATTATGTGCGAAAATAAAACGTGAAAATATGATTTCAAAATAGTTTTTTCGAATAATAATACGAGAAATATCTGCATGTTGGAGAGAATTTGCCAGATATGTATAGCACTGAAATTTAAATTATGTAAACATTTTCAAAAATCCCCGCCAGCTAGAAAAGAAGAGGAAAAGCCACATAATGAAAATCATTTTCAATGCATTTTTCGACCGGAATGGAACCTACAACCTTTTGAATGCAGCTCAAATACTACCGCGTAATCAAGCACACGTGGCTTGTATTCGAGCACACACACAATTATAATTTTTTCCTTCTTAAAGTTTTCGTTTGCTTTCATTATTTCAGGAGGCTGACCCCGAGCCGAGACGGGTTAAATTGAACGATACACACATCCACGCCTTATTGGAAATTCGAACCCGGAACCCTTCACCCGGAAGTAACGTCTTAGGGACATCGACTACCTATGTGGCGTTTGAAGTAAAAAAAAGAAAGAAAAAAGTTCCACGTGGCATTTCAGATTCACGGTAAAGCTAAAAACGTCAGGATCCACTTACTTTAAGCAGTTACGAACCACTGTGTTAAAGACTCGTAGCTCATAAATTGAGCTGTGCTTGGAGTTGCGCCTAAACTACCACCGGTATGGTCTCCTAGGCCCCCTTTTCAAATTTTGTGGATGGGGCATAAGATAGCATTTGTAACCCCCTTGCCCACCACAAAACATTATTTTAGTGTCGTGCTATATACTACCTTAATAAAATGTGCAGCAACAACAACCTTAGTTCCAGTACGATTTCACGAATTTCTACTGAGGAATGTTTTATAATCTTGTTATGTTTTCTTAAAATGGGAGGATCCTACTCGTTTGGGTACACGGCTGCCTTCGTCTCTCCGCGCTGGAGCCTAAATAACTAATTCAGTTGTCAACTTCTAAATTATATCGCCAAATAATGAAACATAAAGCACAGGAATTAAATAAATTTGTTCTAGATAAGTTTAGAATAGTTATAAATACATCTTTATCTCTCACGCACAAACTCACAACTTATTTCGGGTGACGGCATACACCTGCTGTGGAGAAATTAGGTAGGTCTTAAGGGGACTATGTAGTTGCGCGTCCAAGGTCAAGAAGCGAGGGAGCGATACGGGCGACACTAATAAGCACGCCTAGTGCCTCGTCGCTCCTACGCGTAAGGCGTGCAGTGTATCCGTCTTGACGCTCTACTGTGGAAATTAGATCTGTAGTACTGGGGTTGGTAAGCGTGCCACTGTACGACATGATCGCTCCCTTGCTCTTGCGTCCCGAATGCTCTGAATAGCTCCAGGTGGACTGGCGCCAGTTGAAGATATGGGCAACGTCAAAATAATCGCTCTAATTCCTGCAGTCGCCTGCTCAACGGCGTTACTTTGATGAGTGCTGGGAATTTGGGGGGGTGGGGGGGGGATGGGATTGAAAAATAACTCAGTGTTAGTTTGCGCATCCCATATCCCGTGCTATTACAAAGCATGCTCATCTACAGGCATTTGCGGGGAAGTTGTATCGATTTCTCGCGTGTTTAACTCTCTTAGGAATATATGTAAAGGCTGTTCACGGCAACCCGAGAACTTTTGAAAGTCCTGCTTAAGATCTACTCGTGTGCGCATTGTGTATTCTTCCACAACATGTGAAATTATCATTGCCATGAGCCTGATCACTTTATTGGTGCGTCTGCCAAGTTAAACTGTAAAATTATTAAGATAATAAACATTTTACAAATTTGCTCGTTTTTACACAAATTATGGATTTAAAAACCTGAAAACAAAATAAATAATTTCAGTATTCAAAAATGTTTAACCTAACACTTTTCATTCGGTGCTAATACGTGGAACTACTTTCCCCTCCGTCGTTACCAACTTTACTGGCCACGTATCACTCAGAGCGTCCGTAAAAATATATGCAGGCAAGGGCAGCGACTTTTTTTCTCAGGTCGATTTCAAAAACGCCCACTTTATCGTGAACATCATTTACTCCGACAATGCGTCCTTTACGTGCAGCGTCGTGGACTAAGTGCAGTGTTCCCGTTGCACCACTAAAACTAAATGACTTCAAGCGGTATCTCTATCATTCTACTGGACGCGACACTGTCGCAATTTCAAATTCACCACTCTATCGTACTTTCTCTTGAATCCGGTTCGTATATTTAGAGAAAGAACGTCCGGAAAAAGCCGTTTTCAGATATTTTCGTGGCCAATAAAATAATATTTCCAAGGCGCGTGGTCTGAAGTGTGTTTTCTTTTCGTGGAAACGAAATTTGGGCGTACGCTCAAGCTGGACTCACAACCATCCGCCGCATCCGTCAGTCTTCCGTCCGTCAGGCGGTTACGTGATCTTCAGCAAATCGCAGGACATGTTTTTTTTTCATCCGTCAATCAGTCAAATATTTCTCAAATTTTAACTTTCGATGGACATTCCGTAGAAGCGATAACGCACTTTGAAATAAAATGCAAAGTGGTGGATTTGTGTATGTTATATTTGGCGGTAAATTCAGGAATTTAAAATGTAAACAATAATTCAACATAAATTGTTATCGCGTAAAAAATGTATTTTCCGCAAATGTTGTGAGTCGCTTTCAACTGACGGATGAAAAAACTGACGGATGACTGACTGACTGACAGGTGCGACGGATGGGTGTGAGTCCAGCTGTAATGGTTTTCCTTAAAAAAAAAAAAATAGTTGTCAAACACACTGCATAGCAGTTCAAA
Organism: Dryococelus australis; assembly: GCA_029891345.1. Taxonomy (NCBI): domain Eukaryota; kingdom Metazoa; phylum Arthropoda; class Insecta; order Phasmatodea; family Phasmatidae; genus Dryococelus; species Dryococelus australis. The sequence goes on from CM056995.1 coordinate 257,372,976, forward strand.
TGCCGGATAGCAGCCCGTCTTAACCCTTGACTTACACATTAGTTTTTCGTTCCAATTGTTGCAAATTACGAGATTTATTGTCTGACAAGCACTTGAGAATTCCTTGCAATAACTTACGTGATAGAACCTATGAAGACAATTTCCATTGGTTCATTGCACTGGCAGCGACCAATAATCGAAATTTCGGGTGCCAATATCATCAATCAGGAACAAATGCGCTACTCTGAGAGAAAAATTGAACAAAATATTTGTTGATATAGGGCCAAATATATATTTAGTTGCCGTAACAAAATATTGTTGAGGAAACAAAATTTCAAAAGCAACAAAATTACTTTTGTTCGTCTAACAAAATATATGCTTGAATAAACAAAATCTCTGTTTTCGGCCAAAAAAAATTAGACTGTCAACTAAATATCTTGTTGAATCAACTGTATATATTTGTTTGGTCACTCATTAGACTCCTTTCGTTCCAAAATACAGCTCGAGAGTTTGTTTGTATTTTTTGTGACAATTAGGATAGTAACCGTGTTTGTTAGTACATATATTGATGCTTAACAATCGTATAAACACATTAATAAAACAATGCAACAAGAAACTGACAAGTAAAGCTGTAAAACTAGAAATACTTGTTGGAACACGTTGCCCAATAGTTGCATTATATATATTTAAAAGCTTTCCGGCGTTATAAGTTGTCACGTTAGCAGAGATTACTAAGGCGTAGCACTCGTACGCAGGTGATCTAGGTTCGAAACTCGGTCGAACTTAGAAAAGTTTCTTATATCGGCCCAGACTGTTTAATATACGTGCAGTCAAACAAATCTTTAGTTGCGCCAACCAAATCTTAACAGTTTGCCGCAACCAAATGAGAACAACAAATTAATTTGTTTTCAGCAACAAAATATTTCATTGCCCGTATACAAACAAATAACTTGGTTGCACCGAACAAATTTTCTTTGATCCAGTAAAACTTTTTTCTCGGCGTGTCAGCCTTGGCGCTGGCTTCTGAGCAGCAACGACCATAACTTTAACTCTTTTGCAACACGTCGTACGTTTACGAGTATACTCGGGATAATATGTTAAGGGGTTAACTCAACTTCCCACGCAACGACCATGGTACCTGAAAGGTCTTCTCCATATTGGGTTTAACCGTTTCTCTTCATAGCTAATCGCTAACATTAAAATCGACATTCAAAAATCTTTTGCGTCTTGCAGCAATACTCAATACTTGGTAGAATTTCTGAAGTTGTCAAAGGCTGACTTCTGTGTGTATATTTAATGCGAGATACGAAAAAAAAAAAAAAAATTAGTTATCTTCGATTGGGGTTACAGGCTTCACGACATTTACAGAACGTCCACGGTAAATAGAGCTCGTTCGAAAGTCCTGTTTAAGACCTACGCGTATGTACATTGTGTATCCTTCCGCAACATGTAAAATTAGCATCGCCATGAACCCGATCGCTTTATTCCTGCGCCCGTTTAAGTGAAAGTGTGCAAATATTATGAAAGTAACTATTTAACCAAATTGCTTATTCTTACACTTGCAATCATTGAAAAACGTTCGACGTTAAAAGAAGGGACGACATTCTCATCATCATTACCAACTTAATTGGGCGCTAGCATGTCAGTGCACCTGGTAAAATATACTGAGGTAGAGGCAGTGACATTTTTCGAAGGTTGATTTCAATAGCGCTCATTTACCGTGAACAGCCTAAGAAGCTAAACAAAATAGATTTAAAATTAACAATCAGGATACGCGTTGTGCTATAACGTGAAAGGCATACAAATATTTACTTTTAAGGTTAGTTATGGTGAAATATGATTGAATATAAGACAAGTGATCGGACGAGGACGGTCAACAAGATCCCCGGAAGGCTACGTAGATTCGCCCACAAACACTCTACATCTTGGCCACAGAGTGGTTGCCGCCTACACAACAGTATGAGAGCTGTTACACAGACAAGTATGGATCCATTACGCTGGCAAACAGCGGAGTGCAATATGCTAAACGACACTCTGGAGTGTACTTTTGCCGAAAGTGTTTCTGAACCCGTGGGCTCAAGTCACCTCTCTCGCATTGTTTACTGGCGAAGTTGCATTCACGAAGTAGGGCTCGTTGAACCCAAGTGACAGTGCAATGCGTGGTCTCCCCGGCCTAACACCGAGGTTACTCGAGTGCAGCCAACCACGGATTTGCGCATGTGGGTAACGTAGCGGACGCTGCTACTTGAAAGGGGTAAACCCCCAGCAGCCAACATCAGCGTACCATCTATAAAGCCCATCCCTCGATTGAGTTTACTCCTCATTTAGTATGCACTTTTCCGTTAGCATTATACTTTACTTGCATAGACCTGCAAAATTCGCGTTGTTATTTGTGGACACGTTAAATTTGAAACACCTGTATCTTTGCTATACGTTTGTCATTGGACCATACTTCATGTGACACGCCCTGGGTAACTCTGCGCCAATGAATGAACACTTCACAATTGTGTGCCCCAATGACGTTGAGTTCAGTCAAAAAGGGGCTGACTTCACAACTATGGAGAACAATGGAGAAACGACGCCGTCTCCTTTGCATACAGTACTGTGAAGCTTAGCCTGATGTAAAATAATAACGCGAATTTTGCAGGTCCCTACTTATGAGCTGAAAATTAACACGAAGACAGAAGACCACTGCCGACAACATACAAATTCACATATGTTCTTAAAAAATAGCGTGTAGCATGAGTTCACAAGTTAGTAACGTAAACTAGTAGCAACCAAAACAGCACTAGGCGACTTTAGTTGCAAATTCCAGAAGAACGTTCGAACGTTTCATTATCTGCTCACAAGTAAAGTCAGTGATAAATTTGAAATAACCATCTGAGAGATTAACACTTTTTACACAGTGGCGCTTGATATATTAACGTATTACCATAATCATTGCCGTTGCGAATTCGCGTAGCAAGTTGCAGAATTTTTAACTTTCTTTTGCGATAACCTGTACGTAGACGATCAGAATTTGCCTCTGTGGGGTATGGGTGAATCAGTGGGGGTTGGTTATGTCCCGTATTTCATCAGGAACACGGGGCTAATTCATGGCCCCTACAAGGTTTCGTTTATTTCATAACGAAGACGGGCTAAAGCCCTGCCCCCAAAGTATTTGAGCAATTGAGTTAATACTTTGGGGCGGTTGGAGAGAAATGTTTCAATGTGAGCATCGAATTGTCACATAATATTATATTGTAATATCCTATGATGTTCGCCTACGAAATTTAGACATTCATTTGACTCGAGCTCATGCTTCCCTTACATACACTTTACTGTGGAAACAAAACATATGTGTGAGTGAATATTTGCAGCGAAATGTGTGTAAATACAAAAAAAAAATACTTCTGTGTCAAAAATTTCCTGCTCAGATTAGCAATACCATCTGCTACTTGGTGTCATAATATTATCTTAGCATTGGTCTGCGGTGGTGTAGATGAAGTGTTTTTTTTTATAGTTCCCAGAAATTTAGCGTAGACTTTATTAAATAATAAGTCAAAGAATTTTTCCACGACATGGCACAGAACGCCTTAAAGTTGTACGCTAAATTTAAAATCGCCTCTTACGTCCATGGAAGCAAAAAGTAAGGACGACTTTATGCCGTACCCGGATATCCAGACTGTATAAATATATTTATTTGTTAAAAAGAGAGTTTTTAATGAAGACACTTAGATATTTCAGAATCTTCTTAAAGGGGCTGCTATCTTTGAAAGCCATTTTGGTTTTCTCTGCAGAGTTTGCAGTTCTCGGGAGAAGCCTACTAAAATGTAAGTTGGTACTTAAAATACAAGCCGTTGTCACGGCAATGTATTAATGACAACAATAGGAGTAATCAAATGTCACTAAATTTCTCAAACAAAAATATATGAAATATGCACCAATGCCAACTATATTGTGTAACATTTCGCTTAACCATCCATCTTGGTTTTTAAAGAAGCAGTGGTAAATGAGTCCACGAAGATGATATTGTATCATAAACTTTTTCAATTTCTACATTCATTATTATAATCTATGTATATTTTTACTCATTCTACACTGTCAATTACAAGCACTGTCATTTGCACACTTTTTTCACATATGTTTCATTTTTATTTATTTATATTTATTTTCGTATGTTTAGGATTTTGAATAATTAGATGTTAGAATTCCGATAATTTATGAGTAAATTCCTTAGATAGCTAGATTTGATGTTAGTTTGTATTTTAATTGATAATTCAATATTTTCATTTATTTTCTTGGTCTCACACCATTGTAATTGTTTCAGGGAATTTATTGTGTTATTTTTATTACCTCCTACGAGACCCGTAACTCTTTGACATAGGGAATTAGACCGTGAGGAGTGCGTCATATTAGCTGTTTGAGTAGGAAGCCGTCCAATTGGCTGGCAGGTTTGAACCATGCACCCCCATTGGCTAGCGTGATAGCGTAGGGCTAGGCAGATAATTTCAGTTAGAAGATCGCTGTCTCTCTCTCTCTCTCTCTCTCTGCCGCCATCTTTCAACGGGTTAAGGCCTAAGTCAGGACGCACGTCCAGAAGTAGGACGTAGCATAGGTATTTTAAGTGGTATATTATGGTGTTTTAGTTTCTACAGCTTGCTTAGTTAAGATTGTTTTGTTTCTACGTAGAGAAGTGTGCTGTAATCCCCTCCGTATTGTAAGCAGCTGTTTAGGTGCTTAAGTCAGTTAGTTAGACGCTGTGACGTTCCGTGAGCTGTAAGCCACGTTCAGAAACACCTTATTTCTACGAAGTTTGAATACAAGTCTACATTTTCCTGAGATCCATTCCTGCTTTCTTCTATAAATGGTATCACCCTACAAGTAAACTAGTTTTCTATACTACTGGTTTTTCTACGAGATTAGTCTACACGTCGTATAGGCCTAAGAGAGCGGTCATTTGTAATAGAACATTCTACACAACGCCATGTTGGCACGGCGTTTTTAACAGGTAAGAACCAGCATATTTTTTAAACATAATTTAACACGAGAGACCGAGTTTTTAATGTTCTATCACTAAGCTGAGTCACGTTTTATTTTTTCACGTAATAATTGCAGACGTTTTCATTCAGTGATTTTTTTCTGATGTGACAAACTGGCACGTCAGGCTAGTCTACGTTTTTTGAATAAGGGTATTGTTAACGACCGTTACGTCTGGCCACTTCCTATCGGTAGTGCTGGTTTGAATGTTTTTCATAAACACTTTGCTATTACCATTCAGGATTTTTAATTAGTTTCATTTACAGCCAGAATACATATCAATTAAATTAAAGAAACTGAATTTGAAATAAAATAATTTGGCTGGAAAATGTTATGTAGTCTAACGGCTTTTCCTGTTTGCATGAGTAATTGTTTTCACTTCCTCGCCTTCACTGATAACCCAGTTCTGCATAATTTCTGCATGTCCTTATGGAAAGTAAGTTGCATAATTTTCAGAGTGTGACAAATGTTCATTGGTTCAAGTAAGTGTGGTTAACTGAGATGAGTGTTCTTGGCATCGAACGTCTGGTTCCCGAGCCTGCAAGGGACAGGCAGACGTTTTCCTCAGGGGAGAAATACTCTATCACACTGCTCAGTTGTAATAAATTTTGCCAACAATAATACCCAACCTAAAACACGATATCAACACATAGTTTTATTTCACATTGTTTTATAAGCCCATGGGATAGTATGGTTATGCAAACAGCTCAATAGTACACTATCGTTATTCCACACGTTGTCACGTATTTTCTATTCAGTGCCACATGGTAATATCCTGTCTGCTCATATTTTATGTTAGTACTACTTGGAATAGGCCTACAGCACGAGCAGCAGATACATATGGCAGGGCACTTGGCATTGTGTGACACATGTACTGCAGGTTAGCTACGTGTACGTTTTTCAGTAAGATAGTGTGCATAAACTACAGTAATATTCTGGCTATATTGACGCGAGGAAATAAGACGGCTTCGTGTTAATTTATTATGTGAATGTGGTGTTTACGTTTCAGTGTGTTCATGCAAATTGTTGTCAACTGAAATTCTTTCATAGAGCAATCTTAGTGAACATACTTTCACATGTTTCTGTAAGAATCATAATTTTCTCAGATACATTCCTTTCGATTTTCTTTGTGCCGGATTTAATACTACAGTTCCATGGGGATCAGAAATAAACACGCAGTTGGCCACTATTTTTAATAATTATGGCTTAGAAATATTGCAAAAAGAATATGTGTCATCGCAGGTTCTTATTTTCCACAGCATGTCTTTCAAATATGTGTATCGTAGACTTTTGGATCGAAAACGGTTATCGGGAGGAATTTTTGTATACTATGCTCACATGATTGAATACCCATGCCTTAAAAGGGTTACGAACCCACTGCATCTGCCCTGCAATCAAGTACGCCACTTGTGTGCTTCCCGGATGTGGCCTATAAAACTATAAAATTCCGTTAATGAGAATTTTAAATGATTCTGTTCCTTATCGCATTGTTAACCTATAATTACTTTGCGGGATTAATTTTTTTTTTCAGTAGTAAGTTCATTAATTTTATTCACAGAGGCTAACAGTATCAGCTTAATGGCGAGGGAACTGGTAAGTCAAATAACTAGCATTGTACGTAACGTGGATGTAAGTCTACTATGAAGTTACCACTCCGTAGGTAGTTGTCTAGGCTTTAAATTAACACCTTCTGAACTAGGGCATAAGTCTAGTACCTTCTGCACGACCAGATGCGCTCAATTTTTCTTTAGTTTGTTTATGGCATGTTACTAACGTTTCTCACTGAATGCTTAGAAACGCATGACAAACAATTTGTCTATTTTGCAAAATTAAGCTAACTTAAATAAACACATGTAATTTACTATTTATATGAACGTAGAGGCTTCGCACTATTTCCATGTTAATATGCGTTGGCATCTAGAAAGCCAGAAAACTACTTTTAAAAAAATCGCTTGCCACCATATATGTTAGATACTTGTTTCATGTTTTCTTTTTCTTGTTCCAAATCCATTTTATTATCAGCTAGTATTTGTTTTAAAACCAAATTATTCGTTATTGTGAATGACACGACATCCTGGGGTACATTATAAGAAAAGTAAGACTATGAGAAAAATGCTTGGAGACACAATCTGTACTTTCAGAGAGAAAGTAAATAAATTATTAAAACTGCAGATAAGTAACGATAAAGGCCTTATTTCCAGAGTAAAATGTGTAATTTCTTCGGATGAGCACGCAAGTACGTATGAGCGCGTAATATCAAATCAGTTTCTAGAACGAAAGTACTTGATATTTTGCTCCATGATTTCACCATGTTCACAATAAGGGCTAAGCCGGTCTGGCACCTCATCCATCACACTCGTGGCGTGCCTGTGATTGGCGCAGAGAGTTTGGAATGGGGTGGCGAGAGCTGACAAACAAGGTCGTGTACGGCGGAGCGCGAATCGACCTCGGGAACTACAGCAATACTGACAACGAATCTGCGGAGACCCCAATGAGGCAAATACACTATTTAGTAATTTAAACAAACTTTTCTCAATTGTTTACTTTATCCCTTGCTTTTAATTTTATAGTGATTTTACTGGGGTAGTATAAAATAGGAGTTCCAATCCGAAATTATTCCATTATAAACTTCCTTAAAAAAACTAACATTTTGAAAAAAATGTTTATCACTTTCTATTATTCGAATTGCTATCGAAACTATAGATCTTTATTTTGTATCGAGAAACTAAAAATATTTTATTAAATATGAAATTAACACTAATCGGGAGCTCATATATTATACAATAGACAAACTACATATCGGTACATTATATAAACCAATATAAATGCATAATTATATAAAATGATGTATGAATAAGAGAATTTTATAAAATGAATCAGCTATTCTAAATTTTTTATCAGTTCTTTGCCATTAAATAGAATTCTCATTAATCATTTTTAAAAGCATAATTGTTTTTAAATTGTTTAGAAGTTGGTTTTACCAAAATTTTAACACCAACGTGAAAATTTATTAATTCATTTATTGTTTAAATTCAGACTTTAGTAAGTAGTAGTACTGTTCAACTCAGTCAAGTTATTTGACATCGCGAACCGTTTAACTATTATTAATCAAATACATTACAAAAATATGTGTAGTAAACATAACAATATATACATATAAAATAAATGTAATTTTAATTTTATATAATCTGTGTAATTTTCTTTATATAAATAACTTTATTTAAATATGGAATAAAACTAAAAATAAAATGAAAGGTAAGCCAAACTTACCAGCACGAGCCCCGAAAACGAAGTGGATCCAGATTATATATATATATATATATATATATATATATATATATATATATAGTTTATTCGTTAAATTATTTATGATTTTTGGTTTTGTTATGGCTAAATGATTTCTCAACAGCGAGGTCATTAGGAACGTAATCAATGACTAGTAATATTCAGCATTTACGAAGCCAAGGCATTTGCTTATTTATTTTGACTTTATTTTTACTGGCAAAGTTAAGACTTCAATGCCTTCTCTTACACTTACCAAGGTTTAATATAATGTACACGTATACGTAAACATAAAGAAAAAGAAAAAATACTTAAATTAACAAGAGGCGAAACAGAAATATGGTAGCTCTGATGGATAAAACTCTAAAAATGATCTGCAGTTTCTAATTATGTACATATCTTGAGCAGGACTAGGAACAAGGGAATGTCTGAATATAGAAACCACTCTAGCATCCACTTAGGGAGATTTTGGAAAATCAATGGAAAACGAAAATCAAGATGACTGAACTTTGAATCGACACTGGGTCCTCTTGAGGGCGAGCCAAATATTCCTACTACGCCACCTCAATCGGTTTTGAAGTTCCACGGGGCTTATCAGGAACTTGCGCAGTTCATGGGAATGAACATTGAAAAATGCCCCGGTCATAAGATGATCGAAAAAAGGAAAATTTTCAGGTTGAGTTCAGTATAAGCGGAATGCAATTTTTAAGATTGCTTCCGCATTACAGCTTTACACGAAATCGCAAAGCCTAAATGACGTGACACTAAACTTCGCTGATCACCGCTTTTAAAAGGCATCTTTATTTACGTGACTACTTGTAGCTGCACAAACACAGGACAACGATCCAATGTTTCTACACGTAGTCTCTCTTATCCACCGGGGGCCACTGTGGTTGGGCGCTTAGTCTGCCCGCCTCCCACCAAGGCGATCCGGGTTCAATCCCCGCCCGGATCACTCCGGATTTTCGCATGTGGCAATCGTGACGGACGATGCCGTTGCCGTTGGTCGGCGGATCCTTTTCTCGAGGATCCCCCGCTTCCTCCGCCCCTCCATTCCAGCGCCGCTCCATATTCGCCCCAATCACCGTCATCGGCTCTCAAGACCTCGATGTTAAGAGCTCTCCAAATCTTTTCATTCACTCTTGTCCACCATTTTGGAATATAGCACCACATGAAAAATAAAGTTTATCCTGTCTCGGGAGACTATTGCGTGATTTCCACCAAATTCAGGCTACAAATCATACTTTTGTAGTTCATCTAAATTGATATGAGTTTTTGTGGTAGTCCATGTAAATATTAAAATTAGTTTGCCACATTTCGCAAACAATGTTATTCAAACTTTATATGCTGGCAGTATCTATGACAAACATCGAATGCGCTAACTAGCTAACCTTTATTACTGCCATTTATGGAGCTAGCACCACAAGAAAATACTGGGTTTTCATGCCATATCTCGAGGACAAATGAAACGATTCAAATAAACTTTATATGCTGGCAGCAAATGTGGCAATCATGGAATGTGCTAATATGTAGATTTTTATCAGCAATTTACTAAGATAGCACTACGTGAAAATAAGGAGTTTTAATACAATATCTTGGGGACCAATCAACCGATTTCCACCGAATTTTGAATGCAAGTAGTCTCACGCTAGGCCATGTAAACTTTTTTTTTTTTTTTTTTTTTTTTTTTTTTTTTTTTTTTTTTTTTTTTTGGGTCACGTATATTTTTATAGCGGTGGTATGAATAATTTATATTTGTACCCTATATCTATTGAACAGTTAAGCAAAATTCAACGTAGTTTTGCATGCTGATAGTGTTTATTACAGAATCATCAAATACGACTATACTGAATCTCTTTTGCCCGCAGTTCTGTAAGGTAGTCCCACGCGAGTAAATGGAACATTTACGCCATATTTCGGAACCAGTTAATTAATTCTCACCAAACTATGTACACAGAAAGTTCTTGAGCAGGCCTTGTAATATCACATGATTGAAATGGCGGAACACTTATTTTCAGATTGCCGGCCATATAAATAATTAATATTCAACCAAATTCAACCCACCTTTGTATTTTGACAATAGCTAGAAGAAATAATATGTATTCTTACGCAGAACCTTTGTTAGGGCTTTTTGTACGATAGCGTCAAATTAGAAAATAAACCAATTTCCGCCAAATACTGCACACAAATAGTTCTATGGTATCTTAGATGAACTTAGGTGATTGAAGTATCTTGCACACTTGTTTTCGAAATGACGATGCTGTAAATATTTCACGTTATCAAAAAAAATCGTTCTACCAAAATTCTAACTCTTATAATACAGCTGGTTGCACGACAGCTTACAAAACGAGGGAACGGCCCGTTTGTATTTGTATCTGTAGTGTCGGATATGTTTCTGGTTCCATTTCTAGTGCTATTACTATCGCCAAGACGTCAATGCCTACCTACCAGCTAAGCTTTTAATTATGTGGAATGTAGAGGAAATTAGGCTCGTCAGTCTTATAGCTGTTGTATTTCTTTTGAGACGGCGGTTCTGGGTGAATACCTAGGTAACTAAGGTTTCCTTTAAAAAAAAAAAAAAAAAAGTGTAAATTAATGCGAATGTAGTGCATATTCGTAAGTTCTTTTATAGCAAAATTTATTATGAACTTATTGAAATGGATTTTGGAAGACTACTTCATATCTATATTGATAGACTATATCAATATTGTTTCTATCAAAATAGTGTTATAAATTGCCAAAGTAAACAATATTTACTATTGAGCTCAAGGTTACGATGAAGTTATTTATACGAAGCCACATTCATCGAGGCTACGTCACTGTTACAAAACTTAAGGCCACTGATGTAGATACGGTCGAAAAAATTTTAATAACAAAAATTTTTGTCGGTTAAATGACCCAAATTTATATTCTCGTGCCTTAAAAAAAAAAATAATAAAATAAAAACACATATACAAACTGTCAGTTACTGCGTAGATGAACTATGAAATAACCGATAGAAACTGTCCGACTGTTTCAAGCAAAGATAGTTCTGCTGGTGATGTGTCTCAGGAGTTAGTGAATAATTTGAAAGTTTTGACGACAATGTTTGGTGGAGGTTTCAGTGCCGTAATTATTAACCCCGTAGGATAGAAAGGAAAACCTCGTGTGGTTTGTTTAGTGGCAAAATAAGCCGCTTACGTTGTTCCATTTCAGAAACGTTGGCGTCGTCGCTAACACGAGTAAGAGTTACTGGCGCGTGCAGTGCGTTTACCCTGTTGACTCATCGCCTGAATACAGTTCGTCCTCTCTCGGAAGTGAAACCTCGTCCACATGAGCGCTGTCGCTAATTACGACCGTATACACGAGCTACAGTTTAGCATTTGGAGGGCTGGTATACACCTCACACGTTAGGTTGACGAGGCAATTTTTATAACGGTCCAGCGACGAGTGTCAACTGTTAGGATTAAGCTACACGAGAGGTCAATTGATTGCCGGATAGTTTACACTATAGCTGTTTGTACCTGCCGCTCCTTCTCTTTCCTTATTATCTTACGGCAAAGGAAACCTCATTGCGGAACTCGTTAATGCAATATATCTTATTTATTTCCTGTGTCATACCTAGAGACATGCGAAATTGGCGTTATTATTCTGCACCAGGCTAAACTTCACAGTACTGTCTGTACTGGAGTCGGCGTCGTTTTTCAATTGGCTGCTGCATAGATGTGAAGCCTTGCCCTATATGACTGAACTGCACGTGATTGGCTGCTGCACAGATGTGAAGTGTCCATTCATTGGAGCACAGTTACCCAGGGCGTGTCAGATTAACTATGATCCAATGACAAACGCTTTGCAAAGGTACACGTGTTTAAAGTTCAACTTGTCCCCAAATAATGACGCGGATTTTGCAGGTCTCTAGTCATACCTATCTTCATGGTAGGCAATTAATTTCCGCATTACAATCTTTTCTTTATTCGCACATTTTACGTGGTTTCATGTGGTTACATGGTTAGTATACCATGACTAGTAACGAACATTTCTCTTCACATTGCATGCAGATATATCCCCTCCCCCACGAGTATTTAGGTCAATAAGGTAAATTTAATCAGGGGAATGAGACGTAGCTGAGTGTAGTTAGGTACAGGCTAAGATTCAATTTTAAAATTCCTTTAACACCTGTGAGCCACGAAATCCCGAAAATCCTATGTTTACCATTTACTTTTCAGACAGAATGGACATACTTCAGTCTGCATTTTATAATTTGATGATGAAAAAGTAATAAGAAAGGAGTTCATGTTTATTACGGTTACAAATTTAAAAAAAAATAACATCAAAGGAATTTTGCTGACTTAAAAAGCTGTTGAAATATGCCTTATGTCCTAAAAGCCCGCATTTGCAAATATTTTATTTCAAAAATAAGCTACAAAGAAACAAATATCAATCCATGTTGGAAGGGATACTTCCCTTTTAAGGCAATAACCGTAAAGTTAAAAGGTTAATACTTTAACATTAGGGTAGTCCTTGGAAATGTGCGCCTTTTTATCGTGTAGATTAAGGTTATTAACGTGTAAATTTCACAGCATAAATTCGGGTGCTTTAGAAAAACCCAATAAAATATATAAATTTATCATCTGTTTCCCTGTCAAATTTTAAGCACTAATATTAGTTTAGTACATAATTCTGCTCATTAGCATAACATATGGTAATGACGGAGAAAGGCTGGGAGGAGTTACCTCAAGTAATGGCGTTTGTATACTAAGCGCAGGGTACCTAAAGTGACTGTGAGAAACGATTCTCGATTGTTTACCATTACCTTTTGCAGCATGTAAGTCTGTTGTTATATTCCGCAACTTTAACTTGCTTTAACGGTGTTGGAGCCCAAAAAAGTCAATAATTTTATTTTTGTACCAAACATTGTTCTACGTGTACATATTTGTTCTGAGATTTTTCTCGAATAAGGTATTTTTTACATTTTACATAATTTGCAAAATTTGCTGTCAAACTCAATTTTTTATTTATTTATTTTTTCTGTTTTTGTGCAGTCATAATAACAAATACTAAGTTGTACAAAAGGAAAAATTTACAATGTAAACTTACGTCATGGGCTACCGTATGACATATATGTAATCTCCAAATAACAGTTCATGCATTAAAATTTATTCATTTGTACAACTTAGTTATAAATTGTTATCGGTGCATCAAAACAGAAAAATATTGTATATGGCATCAAATTATTCAAAACATATAAAGTGTAAATGTTTTTATTCTAGGAACATGTCATCATATAAAATGCGTACAAATATAAAATTATTAATTTTTTTTGGGGGGTTGGGGGGTCAAACACCCGTACAGATAATCACTACTAGCATCTTTATGATAAAGACAGCTTAAATGAAAGTTATAAACTGTTCACGGTAAAATGAGCACTTTAGAAAGCACTGCTTAAGATCTACTTGTACGTCCGTTGAGTATTATTTCGCCTTATGTAAAATTAACATTGTCATTGACCTCGTCACTTTATTCATGCGTCGGTCACGTGAAAGTGTGAAATTATTGGTAAATTAAATATTTTACAAATCTGGTCATTTTTATAATTCGATGGTTTAAAATAAAACAGAAAGTGAAGGAAATCATTTAAATTATCACAAATGGGTTAGGCCCATACCTAACACTTTTTATTCGACGTTAAGATATGTAACTACTTTCCATGAATCGTTACCAACTTTACTGGGTGCATGTTAAAATATATGTCGTTAGTAGCAGCGACTTTTCTTAGAGTGATTTCAAAAGTGCTCACTTTATTATGAACAGCGTTTACTCGTAATTGGCTTTATGTGGTTTTATGTAAAAGGGTTTACACAATGAAAACTTAAGCACAAAACAGTAGAAGTTAGGAAGATTTCCATCGCCTTGGTTCAAATTGAAGCATACACTACGAAGTTACTATTTCTCGCTGCTTACATTTCACAGTATAAAAAAATATGAAACTAGAAAAAATCACTTTCCTAAGTTTTAAGTGTAGCCAATCACTAATAAACATATATTTTAATGAGCGCCTATTTATATGTTCATTTCAAATATGGAACTCTCAAGATTTATTTGTGTTTGACTAGCTTATAAAAATAATTGTCAACAACCTAATTACTATTAAATAAAATCCTGCTTCTATTTTCCTTTCAAATAACACTCTGTAAAATGCGTTTCTATTTGTTGACAATATGCTTGTTGAATTAATTTTTTTTTTTTTTTTCGCTTATTACAGCTTATCTTGTTTCACATTTTATAATGGGCTTAGACACTGTGGTGGGAAAGAGTGGAATTGAAAGGGGGAAGGGGGTGGGAATTGCTCACCCTAACTGAATGGATAGAGGGGGAAAATTCTTCCTCAGTATTAAATGAATTAGAGACAAGAATGTAAACTGAATTTCTGTTAGATTCTCACAGCCTGTAACTAACAGCCATGCTTTCATATATAAACAAAATTTGTAAGTGAGATTACTTACAAGCTATGTTACAATGTGAAAGCCTAATTGAGTCAATTGGGGAGCGGTGTGTGTGTGTGTGTGATTGTGTTATTTGTTAACATTTTTATGAAACATAAAAAATACTAAATTATCTTATTCCTGAAATTGAGCCAAGCCATGTTTTTTTACCCCTCCCTGGCGATGATTTAGGTCGCCATCCCTGCATACTTACGTTAATATAGGGCTTAGTAGCTTTATAATTATAAAGTGTATCTGTTTCGCAATACAATTCCGAATAAGGCTTTTAATATATATTTGCTTCTCTCCATGAAACATGTTTTCAGATGTTCCTAGTATATTTTGAACATCGTGAGATAGCAGCACTACACTCGTGGCCGAAGTTAGAGGGTGCCACTAACGAAAAATGCTACAAGCTAAGAACGAGACCATTTACATGAACTTGACGTAATATACTAAAACATAATAATTTTAATAAATTACGTAACTTTGTTTTCCCGCACTTCATTTAATACATTTGTGCTAGGTTTGGCTGAAAGTTACGAACATCGGAGAACAAAATATAACCCCGCGGGTGTGGGTACAGCCTGCAGAGAATACTTAGTAACTGTACCATAAATACTTAGTAACTGTACCATAAATACTTTATCATTATAAAAAATTAACGGACATTACAAGAGTTGAAAACGTAAACGAACTTTGAAATAACACCAGAGGCAGTTTAGACACAAATGAAGCTAGGTCTACACAGTTATCATTCTTTCATATTTCTGTTGTGTATACCTGTTTATGTATAAAACTTACCAAAATAAATTATGTAAGAATTTAGCACTTCTTAGCTGGTATATTTCTAGCACAAATTCCGAGCCTGCGTGCTATTTAACATACAATATTTCTCGGAAATACCTATCACGTATTTGTTATGCTCATGAAACAGGTTAAAAATGTTAATGAGGTCAAGGTGTATGATGTTTTCATATGACTATATAGGCCTGTGTGTTCGTTGTTTAGACGATTCAGACAAAAACTATATTACAAATATACATCATAGTGAAGGAAATAAAAAAAAGGGGGGGGGGAATACATTGCGGCAAGTTTTCATACTGTAATAAATGTATCAAATAACAGAACTGCGCGGGATATAAAATAACATGTGGTTACGCAACTGTGTAAACGAGCTTGAAAGGAATAAAACCATAAACCAACACATTTTTATTTTTTTTTTCCGAAAACGAAATAACTTGTATTCACATTGAAAATTCATAGAAGTTGAAATTGTTTGAAGGACAAAAAAAAAAGTCATTATCAAAAACAGACTATAGGCCTACTGCTATAATGATAACTTTTTTTCTTTGTGTGGAATTTTAAATCTATTGGTTACCCTTGTACGCACTTCCTTCAGGATTGCTGCCAACATGATTCACAGTGGCATATTACGTACGAGCCAGCTGATGGTAGGTGAAGCGAATAATATAATTTGCTGTTTCACCGTTATGAAGTTGGTGTTTCTGCCTGTCATCTGTCAAAATCTGGCACATTCGTTGCCGAGACGTAATATAAACGAGAGTGCAGCCATATTCCAGAGAGGAACAGCGCTTTAGGGACAGCTTATGTGACTGGTTATCGCGGAACATATCGTTCGAAGCAGAATTAATCAGTTTACGTGTTTTGTAATTATTCTTTCTATTGATTGCTGTTCGCGTGCAGTCCACGAAATGTTTATAAAGGCCACACAATTCTTCGGTGTTCATTATCAGCTATGAACAAAACTACGACCAATTATTTAAGGTAAAAAAAAATTGAGAAGTGGTTGACTTCGCATCATCACACAACTGCGTTTTGAAAGATATCGAAACAAGCCTGACCTCACGCAACAGCGGAGAGTGAGTGAATTGTAGTTTTCTTATGCAACTGTCCATACAACCTTGATCCCCCCCCCCCCCCCAAAAAAAAATTCATGAGGATTTCTCCTCGATAAATGGACGTCATGTAAAATGCCAGAGTTAGCCGAGTTCAGTGTGTCAAAGTGGCGGTATATCGCGATTAATAAATTTAATTTCAAGAAAGGTGAGAAGAAAATGTTTTCTTGGTAAAAATTAGTCATTCCGGAGGACATGAATTTTATCCCATAATTAATTAGTTTATTCCCCAACGGTTAATCTTCTTCATTCATGAAATTTCCTGCATCATGTTCCTTAAACTGAACCTTCCCATTTCTTATCTACGGGGTCGATAAGACAATTATCACACACACATTACTTGCTCTGTACGTAATTTCATTTAGCGAAAACCACATTTCGTGATCTGCAACAGTTCTGAAAATATTAGGAGTATACACGTTACGCGGACCACCCTCGATATATACAGTATGTTTCACCTAACGTTGCGACCTTCCATATTTTCTACAAAAAAAAAAAACAACAAATGAAAAAGTTTCGTGAACAGAATTGTACTCACGTCCTGGGCTCTCGTAATTAGAATATCTTAAAAAAAAAAAAAACTAGTAAAGATTGAAAACAGTATTTTCAACACAGAGGTCAATTATTTTTATTGGAATGTCGGTATTTATCAAGCAGAATGAATTCTAGATATAAAACTACGAATAACGGAATTGGTTTCACTTGCCTAAACCAAATACTTTATTTTCAGGTGCAGTGCAAATTTTCACAGTTGGCAGTGGAGTATGTGCAATACACATGGCATGTTTCATTTAACTGTGTGATCGCAATAATAGTCAACAGCAAACTAAATATGAAAAACCTCCATGCGCAGGAATATACTTGTATCAGAGGCTCACAGTATGAGAAAAGAGACAATGTTGCAGAGTCAGATGATGATAATGTTGACACACAGTTTTTAATTTATTAGAAGAAGCTTGACATGCAAACAATGAAAGCACAGGTACAACATGTATAAATAACATAATTATTTTCACATTCCTCACACATAATGCATACAAGAGATACGAAGGTCTAAAAGACAGGTGACATTTGTATTGTCAATCCGACCCAAAAAAGCGCAGATAATAACCAATTATAAATACCTACATCGTATCTTAGTAGAATGAATAATTGTCACTGGAGCAGATATTCAAAGTGACCGTCATTTACGTAAAGGTGCTTGTGTAAACAGTGAAGTAGAGAGCATTACACAGATCGCAGTGGTTACCCAGATATTGCCGCACATCGCCTTCAGAATACGCTGTCACGTGTTTTCTTTTGTTGTTGGGTGATCCTCTATCTTTCACTGCACACCAGAGAAAGAAGTCCAATGGTGTCTAGTCGGATGATCGATCTGACCATCTCATTGGACCACCCCGTCCTATCGACCGATTTGAAAACATTTCATTAACTCTGTCTATACTCACACGTGCAATGTGTGCGGGGCAATCATCATGCTGGAACCACACTGATAATACGCATTTCCAGTGCCATGTCCTCGATGAGAAGGAGTAGGATATCTTGAAGATACGTCGCGTATCGCTGCCTGTTTAAGTGTCTTAGGATAAAATAGGGGCTTAAAATACAGTCGTCAAATATACCACACAACACGTTAATACTCCACTGTCTTTGATGATCAAACTCGCGAAGCCAGCCATATGAACAGTAGTGCATGTTCCTTGCATTCACATTATTATGCTTTGTTGGCGAAGCTTCATCCGTGAATAAAATATTCTTAAGAAATGTATTTTCTTATTGTAGGTGCTGAATTGCAAATTGGCTGGATTCAACGTGGGCCTGGAAGTCATGCCCATGCAGCTCTTGATGCAGGTACATATGACACGGATGAAATTTATGCCTGCGCAATACTCTCCAAACAATAGTGACTCTCATTCCAGAATTGTGCCCAATACAACGTGTACTCGCATGTGGATTGTATGATACAGCTGCCATAACTGCGACTTCGTTTCCTTCACTAGTTGCTGTACGCTGGCGGCCCTTTCGGTTCCAAGCCTCCTGTTTCTATGAGACCTCTGCAGACATTTACAATAGTACGTCAATCGACGTAACGTTCGGCGTATAATGTCACCGCTATTGTTGTCTTTCTGTGACATTCGCCGTACACCGAAAAAGTGTCAATTTTCTCTCCATTAGTGAACACCGGCATATCTACTAGTTCAACTAGAAATATGGTTGACCCGTTCAACCCTGACTTACATACAGCCGACGACTTCGGGAGACACCACTACAGTGGCTTGCGCTTTGTGTATTCCATGTGTACTGTACGTACTGTACTGCCAACTGTGAAACTTGCACTGCCTTTGAAAATAATGTATTTAAGTATTTGGTTTAGGAGAGTGAAACCAATTCTGTTGTTCAGAGTTTTTCCTCGAGATTTCATTTTTCTATACAAATAGCGCACATTCCATTTAAAATAAATTACCTCTATGTTGAAAATGGTTAGTCTCTAAAGATATTCTCATTATGTGCACCCGGAACATGTAGGCCTATACACTTTGGTTCACGGTTTTCTTTTTGCGAGTACTGTTATTCGTTGTTATTAGGCCGGGTTCACACTAGCGACGAACTGACGCGCGGTGGCAGGCGGCGATGGCAAGGCGCGGTACTCCCTCAACGCGAGGCAGCCCCGCGCGTACAGGCAGTACCGTGCGGTTACGGAGCAGTGCACACTTGCGTTGAACTGTCGCGCAGTAGTATAGATTTTCCAAGTGCAAAAGCATCCTTTTTATTTGGGATTTGAACAATGACGATTACAAAGACAAGGGAGGGGGAGTATAACAGCATGCCTGCAGATACGTGAAGTTGTTTTTGAAAATTTTAGTACCAAGACAAAGAAGGATAAAACTGAATATGGTATGTATACGCTTGTAACTATCATGAGTATTTATTATAAAAAGTAAAGTTTTGTAATATACTTAGATATGCACAAAACACTGTCGTGGAACATTGTAAAATGTAAACAGCGATGTGGAAACATTTTGCAAAATAGTATAAACAGTTACCGTTTATTACATGTCCAGTTTTGTAATATATTTGCATACATACCTAACATTGTTGTGGAACATTGGAACATATACACCATGATGTACAAACGTTTTGCAAAATTATTGTCCATAAGTACGGACGTATTACATGCAATCATAGGAAGGTGTTTAAATGTTTCATCTAGTTATTGAGAGATATAACATGTACTAGCAGTCATATCCTGTCATTTTCCCATGAAACCATACCCACATTTGAAAGAAATTTTCCTCCCGAATATTTTTAATGAGATTAACATGGGACCAACCATTTACATCGTCATCCATTGCAGCATCATTTACTTCTTCCAAACCTTCAATGGATAAAGTATCTTCAAAATTGTAACCATCTTGAGATCGTACGTAACTGTGTAGAACGCAGCACGCCTTAACTATGTCTGTAGATAAATCAAGATTGATATTTAGAGGTTTGTAAAAATTAGCCATTTGTTTGACAGGATTCCAAAGGTGCATTCGATGTACCTGCATGCTCGACTTAGACGATAGTTAAAGATGAGCTTTGTGTTTGACAAAAATCGTCCTGAAAATGGACGAAGTATATGTTTATGTAAACCGAACGCTTCATCACCCACAAATGCAAAGGGCATTTGCGGTCTGGTGGTTCCACGTAGAGGTTTGGATTGAGGAATGTCGGATTCTTTCCCAAAGGAGCCGACATCAATATAAATAAACCTGTAATTAGAATCAGCCACACATAACAGTACGATAGAATGGTAGTGTTTGTAATTGAAATATAGAGAGCCCCCCAAAGCTGGTTTGACAATTCGGACGTACTTTCCATCGAGCGCCTCTGTGCAATTAGGGAAATTTACTTTCTGCAAGAAACGGTCAGCGATATTCGGCCACATCTCTTTTGTAGGAAGGGGAGGACATTCGTCTTTTAGTGTGTTTCAAACTGTTTTATACACTTCCCGCATAATATTGCTTGCTGTTGAACGGCCGACTCTGTAGGAATAATGTAAATCCATCAAACTGCAGCCACTTCCCAAATACCTGTAAGAATATGCATCGAGATAGCAAAAAGATCGTCATATTGAAAATTACTGTTTAGGCAAATGTAACTATAATACATGGATAAAGTAAAACAAATAGGTAACATTAATTATTTGGCTTCAGGAAGAAAAATTATGGCCAAATGGAAGAACTTGAAGAATAATTACTTGAGGAATGTAAAGGAGGCACCGAAGTCTGGGCAGGCAGCCCAAGGATACCGCCCTTATCTATATGGCAAGCAAATGTCCTTTTTACTAAAAGTTACAAAACCTAATAGTACATAATAGTCATTACCTGAAATAACACAGGAAATAACAACTGAAACAGATGACACACCCTCCGATGGAACACTTCATGTTCAGTAATCCGTGGAGTATCATAACATAGAAACACCAGCTGAAATAAGTTACAGCAGTACTAATCAGCGCAAGAGAAATAAAACGTTAGAAACATATATAATGAATTATATTAATACACCGTTACCAACGTCTGCAACGACCAGCGAAGATAATGACAACTTACATTTTTTCAAGTCCTTATTGCCGACACTAAATACGTTTTCCATTGATCAAAATCTGGAATTTCGGAGTGAAGTTCTAAGTGTAATGAAGTGCATCCGAAGCAAGGTTACATATCAGTCAGGTATTTCCTCACAAGCACCTCGCATACCGACTCACAGTGTTGCATCTACATCATTCAACGACACTAATAATTCATTTGCTCATCCATTCAGTGTTTATCATCAACAGTAGCCACATTATATTACTCCATCTACTTATCCACAACATAACGTTTGTCTCGCCACCCCAAAATGATATGTTTCAACAGTCACATTTGACATCATGCCAACCATCAACTCCCAGGACCTTGTTGACAACTCTCCCGGTGACTTAAACTACAAATCCATTGCCTACCCTAACCAGCCCACAACACGTATCTCAAGACGGTTTCCATACAAGGCCACACCAACAGGCATAACTTTCTCCTGCTACGAATGCTGTTGTGAGCCCGTCTTATTCCCAGTCACATTTTTCACCATCGGACACTTCGAGTGACGATATCTTCGGTGGATCATAGAACTGATTTGTTAGTTTTCATACTTAATCATGTTCTACAGATAAAATGTAGACCTTGAGTGAGATATTGCGTGTTGGAACACACGTCTATGCTTTGTGATTTGTTACATGTAAAAATACATAATGTTGCAAAGTATATTGACAATGTTTTTATATCACACTTACCTGAACGTAATCGCCAACATTTCTGCTGATGTTATAGCAACCCTTAATTTGATGTCTTCCGATTTGATTCCGCCTTCAAGTTTTACTACCAATTCATCAAATGATTTTACGCTCATTCTAAAGTAATTGAAAAATTTGTTTTCAGCTTCTCGCAATTCAATGAAACTTGTCACTAATACGCCTTTCAACAATCTCTCATTTACATATGGGTGAAACCATATTCTTTTCTTTTTCGACATCCATTTATACACGACATACGCGAAAACAATTTTCTCTTTCTTCTGAATTACTTGATTCATATTGCTGTCATGACATCGGTAGGACTACTGCAAACTGCGATGTTTCTACGCAGCTGTGAACAGTACAGCTCGCGTCGGAAATAACGCGCGTCTGCTCATCGCGCGACGTCGCACGTCACTTCAGCGCAATTGTGAACCTGACCTAAGTTGTTAGCGGTTAATTGAACACTTCTGATACCAACCTTTGAAAAATGTCGCTGCCCTTACCTGTATATTTTTCATTGGGCACGTTGAAAAACATTCACCCAGTAATGTTATTAGATGCAGAAGGAAAGTAGTTCGACGTCGTAGCGTAGAAAAAAGTGTGTTTGGTAAACATTTGTGATTAGTAAAATTATTTATTTTAATGTTTTTCTATGTGCATTTAGTTGTAAAAATGAGTAAACCGGTAACATATTTTCTTTTCTAATAGTTTCCAAATTTTACTCGACCGACGCATGAATAAAGTGATCAGGTCCATGGCAATGCTAATTTTACAAATGGTGGAGGAATACACAACGTGCTTACAGAAGGTCATACGCAGGGCTTTTAAAAGTTCTCAGTTTACTGCGAACAACTTATACTTGGACCAGTTAGGTTCATAAATAACTATTTTTACAGTCGGCAAATCTAAAATAACGCAGCGACCTGTGAAACATGGCATGGATAGCAACAGATTGTAGGAAAAAGTTCTACTCAGTATCCTCTCTGGTCAAAGTAACCTCTTCTTACACTAAAGATTATTAGTTTTGTTTGTAGAGTTTGATTTTTTTTCCTTTCATCAATTTGTATGTATTACGTGTTGCCAAGATCATACAGTGGCTCACAAAAGAAATTGGGTGTGGTTGTGTTGGGAACACGGTCGTTTATTCTGCGTGAATACGTCTACATTGACGTGCTCGGACGATTTGATGTTTATTTTACGTTGCCGGCACCGCTTCACTTGATCATATGGGGTGTTATGGGTATTACTGGATTGCTTATGAGATGATCTTTACAACCCTATATGATTTCTGTATTTCGACTTGGCTTTTTGACGAGTATGGGCAGAAGTTGTGTTAAGTTTTCTTAATTTTTGACATTGAGCACATACAATTTCACCATAGCCACGCCGCACAAATGTTTTTATACACGCAATCGATTGATCTTGACGAGATCTGTTGGTAAACGAGCCTCGCAGCTTCTCCTAGTCAAAAGTTATACTACACGGAAGTTGTGAGTCGCGGCGAAACGAACTCAAAATTGCGCCCCCCCCCCCCCCCCTTCCCAGCCCCACCCATTCGCACTCAACCATCTCTACCCGCACGATGCTTCGATCCTTTGGCAATCGAGCGGTGTAGATTATTTTTGAATGTAGACGATAGATTCTGACCTGCAATGCCAAACTGTATGCCCGATTTTGTTATCATCGTATTTTCTGGATTGCCTCTCACTATGGTTGCATATTTAAAGACGTATTTACGTCAAATACATACACCCACATGTTTAGCCCTAACGTGTGTATATTAGACAATGTAAAGCCATAAGCAAAGAGAGGAATGAAAAAGTATAGCCCGTTGTACTAGTTAAAAGCACACCGACTTCAGAAGAACGGCCACTCAATGGGAATTATGTAATTGTGATAGAAAAAAAAAAGTATTCGTACAGCAGAGATGTAACCCTGTTTGGTCTCGTAGCACCCGTGTTATCCACGTCCAGCAGTTGTACATACAAAGACAGGTTCCCTGCACGTCAGTTACCAGGCTGTCGTGGTAGTGAGAGCTAGTGATCAGAATGGAGCGCAAGAAACGTGAACCATATGTGAAGCAACGCGAATAAGTTGTTTCTCTCTACAAGCATGTCAGGAATTTCCATTTGTTTTGGAACTGTCAGTCCCACACTAATGAAGTATAAATAAACAGGGACGGCAGAAAATAAACGACGATCCAGATGCCCAAAAGTTCTTGCGTGGCGCTAACGACGGAACCATTCCGAAGTACAGCGTCTTTAGTGAAAGACATCGCGTCAACATCTACACATACTGTAATTCCTCGAACTCCACGAAATGTATTACATAATGCGGACTTCCTTGGCAGGGCAGCCAGGAAGAGACTACATGTTTCTACCGTAAACCGACAAAAATCGCCGGCAATTTGTTAACGAACAACATTGATAAGCAGAACTAATTTTGGGATATTGCGATTTTTTCCGGGCAGGTACACGAAATATTAAATAATTGAGTGAGTGAAGAAATGTGGGTGGCTTTTAAATACCGAGGTCTTGAAATTCGATGAGGGTGGAGCGAGGTATGGAGCAGCGCTGGAATGGAAGTGCAGGGGAAAACGGGAGATCGCGGAGAAAACTCGCCGACCAGCGGCATCATCTGGCACGATTTCAACATGCGAAAATCTGAGAGTGACCCCACCGAGAATCTAAGGTCTACATCACCACGACGGCATTAAATATAGGTTGTTCACGGTAAAATGAGTACTTTTGAAAGCTCTGCCTAAGATCTACTTGTATGCATATTGTGTATTCTTCCACCTTATGTAAAATTACCGTTACCACGGACCTGATCACATTATCCGTGCGTCAGTCAAAGTCAAATTAAATTTTTTTTTTTTTAGAAAAACAAAATTTTACTAATGATTTAGTTCTTATTCTTACTTGAGTTAAAAAAGCAAAAGAAAAAAGAAAATATTTCAGTATTCACAAATTTTTGCTTAACACTTGTAATTTAACGTTACATGTAGAACTATTTTTTCTCTGTCGTCGCCAGCTTTACTGGACGTGTGGCCGTCAGTGTGTCCCCGTTAAACCACACGCAGGCAGGGGCAGTGACATTTTTCAAAGGTTGATTTCAAAAGTGCTCACTTTACCGTGGATCAGCCTTTAATGGTGTGGTGTAGAAAAGTATGTTCCATTTGCGACTGTGCTAACACTTTCTCAGTTGACGACAAACATTACGTTATTATTTCACGTAAAATGTTTTTATTGTGATGTACTCTATTTTTGTACAGGCAAAAATAATACCCTCGTGTGATTTGCAAATGAACGTAACTTCGCTGTTTGGTTGTACTTTATATTGAACCTGGAACACAAACTATGGGTGTATGAATAATTTTTTTAAATCACTGTACATGTGGAAAGTAAATTATATTGATTTCGACTTATAAAGCCATTTTACGTACGTCACTCGAGCTTTTCCGGTAGAATATTTCAACTTTCAAGGGCGCTGGTTTAAGCCTGCGTCTTACAAGCACAAGTAAGATTTTATATTCAAAGGTAGCCAACTACTGTTTCAGCCAGTTGATCCATACTTATTAGCCTGTGTAAACAGCTTGTTTATCTGGTCATGCTCTTAAGTGGAAACAAAAATATAATACAATGCGCCCTGCGTGATGAGGTATGCGTCAACAGCAATTAGGCGCAGTGCTATCCTTCATATTAACCATTGTGTATTTCTACAACTTTCCATTGCTATCATAGTTAAGTTATTACTTTTCGTCTGCCAGTATGGAGAAGTATCAGTTGTCTTGGGCAGTAAAACCTGTCTTGTATGACAAATCCTGTCATACAGGTTGCCCAATTTTTTAAACAATCTCGTTAGTAATTATGTGATACCATTTCTGTTAATTACGTAAAGACAATTTTCGTATTTCACAAGAGTCAAGGCCGTAAGTGTTATCACTTTTCACTTTAATTGTCCACCATAAACAATTTATAAGGACTGTATGTTTATATTTCCTCTTTGATTATCCGAAAGGTAATCAGAGATCTTATGCGTCATCATAAAATCTAAACACACATTTAATAGTCCCTATGCCTTTCGTAAAGTATTATATTTTAATTATAATAAAGCTCGGGATTTATATAAATGCTAAATTATTCTCTGATAATATATATATATATATATATATATATATATATATATATATATATATACCCAAATCATAAAAGTTACACAGTTTCAGTATTCTTCGTCTTATATGGAAGATCTTGTTATGTCCCACGTTTTGTTTTACTTCTTCGAAAATTTTTAATACTCATTCGAGCACAACAATTTATTTCACAACTTTGTCGTTCTATTCCAATTGAATTCAAATGTTCTGCTTTTGTGCGCGGTAAAAACGGTAGCGTGGTGCAGAGAATAAATAAATAAGTGTATGCGTGGAGGCTGAATATTGCTTTAGCGTATTCCATTAAGTTTTCGCTCTTTCATGCATCTCAAATGGCAGGGATAACGTAGCCAATTCTTACATTATGTTATGCTTCATCTCCTTGATGCGTTGCAAAATAAACTGATCTAAGTGCCAGGGTGATGTGGAAAAGAGAAAAGGAATTATAGGTTAGAATTTGCATAACAACCGCTTAGTAAACAGTTCCCATCCCAGGTCCAAGCACAGAGCAGCAATTTTGCCAGAAGACCTTTCAAAACCATAAGACTTGAACTTCCAGTTATCCCAGTTGTTTACGTAAACGTTTGATTAAAAACCTTTTTACGCTTTCTTTGATTGCATGTATACGTAAGGAAGTTTCATTTACTATGCAAAATATACATTTGGTTTGTTTTTATTTATGAAACGCGTTATTGTTCTACCACGTGATTTTAACAGTAATTTGGACAAATAGGGTAGTCGTTGTTTGGGGCCTGCGCCTGCGTAGAGAAAAACAAAAAAGTTGACCTCCATGCTGACCATATGGATTCCCTCAAAAGTCACCGAATATTTGACTTCATTTCCAGGTTCACAAAGCAGCAGGGATTGCCATGCGGCTAGGGTAACAACTTTGTACCACGGCGTTTTGTGTTCGACTGCAAACGGGGTCATAGCCTGACACTCTAGCATGCGGAGAATATGTCAGACGTTGCCGTCAACCAGTGAGTTTCCGAGGGTTACTCACGTTTCCTTCACCCTTGCCTTCCATTGACACTCTATCTTATGCCCGGTTGCACCACCGTAGTTCAAAACTCGATTCGAGATCGGTTATAAGATCGACACAAAAAACTGTTGCACCATTCGAGTTCAGAGCTGGACTAGAGATCGAGTTGAAGTTATTTTCGAACCGCCGAAATTGGTGGTTTAAAATCTCGATCCAAGATCAGCAGCCATCGCCGACAAATGTAGTTTGAAAATACGCCGACAGAGAGAACTACGTTCGATTGTTTTCTTCGGAAATAAAAAAAAAAAACACTGTTCGCACTTGAACCTTATTCATTAAAATTTGTACAACAATAATTTACTTAAAACAGATAAAGCATCGCACATTTAGTTCTATCTATAGTGAAAAATATACCTACT
The DNA here is from genome assembly GCA_029891345.1 of Dryococelus australis. Lineage (NCBI taxonomy): Eukaryota > Metazoa > Arthropoda > Insecta > Phasmatodea > Phasmatidae > Dryococelus > Dryococelus australis. The sequence continues at coordinate 257,400,510 of CM056995.1, forward strand.
TCCATGACGTCATATATTACGAACCAATAGCAAAATTTGTCTCATACTTAATATCGATCTCTTACTTTGGAATCAAAATCGACGAATCGGAGATCCAGAATCATTAAATTTCGTTGGGGCAACACTTTTACATTGGAACCAAGATCAAACTGGATCCTGGTACGGAACTAAGAACATTAGATCTCGGATCGAGGAAGATGTTGGTGCAACCGGGCATAAGGGTGTCATTCCATGTCACCCGTTTGTGATGGCGAACAGCTACTGTTCCATCTCGAAACGTCACTCATGCCCAGTTGCACCATTGAGGATCAACAATGATCTACGTTCAAATACCGGTTTGATCCTGGTTCAGCGCATTTGGCTGTTGCGCCATTGTGATCTGCGCGCCGAACTAAGATCAATTTGAACCTCGCCTTGAACCGTGCGTTATGGCGGTTCAGAAGGATGATCTCGGATCAAGTCAACACGAGTGCTTTATAAAGCACTGTAAAATATTTGTATTTACTAAAAATAAACGTGGTAATATTTAAATCTTTTAAAAATAGATCTGGTTGATTTTACTGTTGTAGAATGTAAATTGAGAAATTTTGCAAAGTCTTAAGATGCAATGCATTTATTGAATTAAAGATGACATTAATATTTAGTAAAAGGAAAACGAAATTCATGCATTTCCCTCCGATCAAACAAAAAGGAAAACTGGAAAGGCCATTCAGAATATCAGAAACCGTCCTAATTTTCCTCACGATCTAAATATCATGTCGAAATTATTGCTCATAGTCCAGTAAAAATAGGCATCAAGGTAGACATTTGAAAAAACAAAACCGGACACTGGGAAATTGTAAAGGACACATTTCTAAATCTCCATATGAAAATCCCTATTTAAAAAAAAAAAAAAAAAAATCTAAGCAATTTAACTTTTCGCTGTTTTTTTTTTTTTTTTTTTTTTTTTTTTTGTAATGCTTGTTATAAAGTTCTCTTTCCATTAGTGCCACAAAACTTGCGATTTACTTGCAAAGTTTTCGTGTTTTTGTGCCTTAAAAATTAATTGTTTTGGTTTTAAACCGAATACTGGAAATCGTCGTGATTCACCGCTAAACGGTGGGACGCATAGAAAAATGTTTCAAACAAAAGTTGTAAAGCATAAAAAAACATATCAAAATAAATCATTACACATAACATATATATATTATTGGCCCAGCAGAGCTGCGTGTTCCTAGGCCACGGTGCAGCAGTTCACAAGGAGAGTAAATCGCTCACAACATACTGCATGAGAATGATGGAAAATTCACAACCCGCTTTTTAGGGAATCTCGTATGGAGATTTAGATAGGTGTCGACGATGTTTTATTGGTGGTTTTGTTTTGTTCTTTTATTTTTTCAAATGTGAAACAAACATTGTATTTTAAAGCTGTTTTGGTTTTTTCTATTCCACTTCTAAACATTAAAACATCTTAAATGTTTTTAGAAACAGCACAACATTATAAACCTAATGGTGTATGTAGTTAATTATGACCAGTATTATTTGAAGAAATTGATCTTCATTTAAGGTTGTCAATTGAATGATTTTACTTACTTAGATCACTTACGTCTTCAGTTTGGTTGTCAGAATTTTGACGATGTGTAATGGAATTCACTTTCGTCATCAATGTCTTCTTCGGAATCAAATTCACAATTATTGTCCATGACTGGTCTATTACTACAACCGTATCCAGAACACTGACCACAAATGCTTGAACATTAAGTCCACTTCGTTTGCACTCACAGTACTTGTCATACGAAATCTTGCAATTGCACATTTCAAGTTTCATTAGGTTGTCTGGAGCAGCTTTTTGTAGCGTTGGAACTGGAAGGAGCATATCATTATGAAGCATCCAGCCCCATTTTGTTGGTGATAAATCCACATTTCTCCATTGCTGCACTTGTAAATAAACACGCAGGCAGTGCTGGCGTGCTGCTGAAGATGTGGGTGGTAGTGTTGCTAAGTTGAAGCTACCACCGACTTGCTGCTTGGCCACTGTCTTGATGTACTGGTGATGTCTTTCTGTATCGAGGTTAGATTGGCTCTTAACACCGTTCATTGCCAGAAAGAATGTTTCTCCTGCCGCTGCAACTGAATCACTGGATGAGGAAGAACTGTTAAAGACATCCATTTGACTACGAAGTGAATCATTAGTAGAAAGCAGTTTTTATGCATTATTTTTCCCTTTATTGAATGGAGCAGAGGTGGAGTCGCATCCAGTGATTGCATGAAGGAACAACATGTATTTTTTCATGTCTTCCAAACTGTCCTGCATATTCTGACTGCTGTATATGCGATCTGGTCTTGTTTTCGTACCAGGTAATAACACATGTGTGTCAGCTGTTGCATGAGTGATCAACAAGACCAGTAGGTCAGTATCTTCCCCCACAAGCACAGATAGACTTGACAGCAGTAACTCAGTGAAACAATAAGTGTGTCAGTATCTCCAGCTGCCTGGTAAACATGACATCCAGCTTTTTGGAGATGATCTTTCAAGAGTTCGATAAATCCAACTTTATTATTTTTGTTTGTCAGAAAGTCTTGTTGTGAAGTAGACACATGAATATTGTCTGCGACATTTACATTTACTGAAGTTACATTTTTTTCCTCTCCGCAGGTGTTCAACATCTTTTGTACTAGGGCCTACTTGATATCCATCAAATACAATGTAGCAACATCCACAGTGGTCCTTGACATATTTAACATACTGATGGCAAATTTGCCTGAATGTTGCAGGACGAAGCCAAACAACTTTGTGAAGTAAATGGCCGCAATCGATAGTATATACTGCAGTAACTGTAAGTGACTTCTGATTTGGAGACAATTCATCTAGGATATGTACAAGAGACGACTGTGTACCTTTACGAATTGAATCATCGAACAGCGATGTTGGACGAGCAGCCAGCTCATATGCTAAGTAGGATGCCAACTCTGCATCACTTCTTACAAGGCACAGCATTCTGTGGAAAAGTTGTTTCGGTTTGATCAACATTTCTTCGTTGTGTACTCCAACAGCATTACTTGCATTGTCTAAACACTTCACCTTATCAGAACATCGATAGTGTACTTCAGAAAAATATGTGCCAACAGTATTCCTTAGATTTGATAGCCCAACTTCTCAAGCTTGATCACAGTTTATAGACTTGTCACCAATTACCCCACTCGAAAGTGACACCAGGTCAGCCGAGAGTCTTTGGAAGGGATTGTGATCATGAAGCCAGTTTTTGAATAAATTAATGTCAGTTCTATCTCTGTTTTGTCTTGACAATCTGAGATTGGTGTGCTGTTCTGAAGATGCTCTCAGAACTCCACAATTCTTCTACAGAATCCACAACTCTTGATGCAATAGGAACTGCATGAATCCATTTTGTAAGAGTGGCTGGTGAGACACCGCGGTCATGAATAAGTCCTTCAGTACTCTTCATAGAACGCATTAGTGCCCCGTTTGATGGTCATATCTGATCATATGCCAGACCAGTATTTGTTCGATCAGCTAATAGTGAAAAATGCCTGTACAGCAAACGTGTGAAATTCATCTGGATCCAGTTTGTCTTCCAGCTGAAGCATTTCTTGAAGATATAAATTAGCAGATTACGCATAGTTGAAGTGACCAGCTGAATAAAACTATGGCAGCATTTGTTGTATAACAAAAAGATGTAGCTCCCAGTCACCGCAATGCTCAGCAAGGATAATCAAACACATAATATTGACCACGTTCATATACTGAACCCATATTTTCGCAGTGCGCCCACTGTTCGTACCTGCATTCTGTTTTTCTCCATTAGAAGTTTTGTTAGATCCGAAAGAAGCTGAGAGTTAACAACAGTATAGCGGTTTTCAGTGCTGTTGAACATTGAAACAGCAGCCTCTTCAAGGATTAGAGTAGCTATAGCGTGCAAGGTCAATAAATGAGCCCTCACTGCTATTGAGTATGCTCGTCTACTTAGAATTTGCACAACACTGTTCTTGGCATATACTGTCTACCGTAGGTTTTCTATTCCACTTCTGTCCATTATTTTACCCACTGAACCCATATATGAGAGCAGAAGATGGAATCCACCAAGGTATACAATAACGGATTTCAGTGGGCTCTCTGGAGCTGCTGCGGAAACAATTTGAGTAGCTTTTGCAAAAAGTGGTTCGTCATAAGTCACCATCGCTTTCAACTAAACACATTTTATCCGTTCTTCTGCAGCTTGTAGTAGTGAGGTATATATCGTGGAAGGACTTCCTAGATCCAAATTAATAAATGCCAATGACATTATAGCTAAAGTCTCAAACTCTTCATTTTCACATACTCTCTCCATAAAGCCTGCCCAACTACAAAGATGCCAAATATCTAGCCATGTTCCTGACATCCATAAATAATCAAGTTGCTGTTCAGTTTCAGCGCTCTTTGGTTTCAATGGAATTTCCATAACGTCTTGCACGACGATATTACTATAACTAAGTTTGGTAGACTGTTTGTAAAATGATATTTTACTTAATCCTAATGCACTTGTGCTAGCTGCTGAAATTATGCTTTTTCTGGGAACAGGCTTTTCTGTTTTGACAGCTGTTGCAGGTGTTACACACTTAATTCCACCCATTGCGTGAAAAGTGTGATGGCCATCCAGGGTCTGTGCATTGTGATCTGCATTATCATATACAAACTGCACGTATGCATGTTAATCTACAGTGATCTGTGCATGAGTAGTGACAGATGACTCATACCTAACCACTTCATGGAAGACGAGCAAACACCTAGGTTTGACAGCAGATCAGTCAGATTTTTTGATCCAAATCTCCGGTGTAGGTAGACGCCCAGGCCAATTTGCAGAGGTGTAATTAATGGTCTAGTCTGAAGTGCAGCAATAGTAATAATCTAATGCTGAAGACATATCTGCTTCCTTTCCATTTTAAATTTTTTTTTTTTTTTTTTTTTTTTAGTCAAACTCGTTTCTTTAAACAGCTTTAATAATTCTCCTACCAGCTTGGTATTTCCTGTCTTGATTTCCTCAACAGTCGGAAAGAAGTCATACTCATAAGGTCAGGAAAGAATTCCCTGTTGTATCAGATTAGCTGCAGCTATTATTTTCTTTTCTTTTCTTCCTTTTCGTCGGTTCTTTTTTCAGTCTACCATTTATCTGTGATGATTTCATTCATTCCACCAGAAAAACAAACAACGCCCTGTTTGCCTGGCAAATGTGTTATGTTTATATTTTCGCCGTAATGTTCAGTAAGCTTCCGTTTCAAATGCTTCTCGCTGTAGGGTTGTGAATCTGGACATTTTTAAGCTACATTTTCAACAAACTCACTGATTGTGAATTTACATTCTTCGTTATCTTCAATAAATTGACACAAACCTTGGACTGCATCTTCCCGTAGTGTGTCTGGTAATCGCCCACTCTTTAGTACAGTTCCGGACTTTGGTGATCCACATACATTGAAGCGCTGATAGCAATGCCGATGATAGCGACCTTCTTCAGCGACAAGATCTATTGCCCCAGTTAGCCTTATAAACACCTCCTTGGCCAACTCACAATCGCTTCTCTGCTGTGCCATCTGACGAATGGAGGCAACAGCATGCAGTGTTGATGCTACACTCCACTCCTCTTTGCCAGGATTACGTAGTTTTGAGACATCAATACAGCTGCGACTGCAAAACAGACATTGACTTTTAAAGTTGAAAACTTGTATATTTGTACGACATAGCTTCGGTGTTGTGGAAACCTGTAAAGCAGTTCTTTTCCTGGTGTAATTTTTCCTGCATGCCACATGAACAGTTAATCCCTCAGGACCTGCAAACTCGTGGTTCAGCCCATCATTTCTTAATCTGCTTATTTCTATTACAGTGTTCAAGACTTTTTTTGTAAGTTGAGCAGTTTCGCCTTTTGGATGAAGACACGGTCAAAGACAACACTGCTCCATGTGTATTGCTTATTTATTCACTGCAACAAAATGAGAACAGAATGGCGTTTCAACAAAAATATTCAAATTATTGTACGAATTAATTTTTATAGTCAAAACTAATAATATTTCTATGTAAAAATTTAATTTCTATTTCTCCTTGAAAGCTAAAATAAAGGTATACAGAACATACTTAAGTGCTACAAATTTTAAGAATAACAGCGTATGTACGAAACTAATTCGTCCAAATAGCAGGGTTTCCAATTAGGAGTTTTCTAATATTTTGTCATGGATGTTAAGATGGATACTTAATACTCCACTAAGGAATGTGCATTTTCATTTCAAATGTTAGGTCGAAACTGTTATGCATAATGCTGTGTGTTATTTATTCCCCGCACGAGCTGATGCACCGCGTCCTACGAACACGCACCTCTGTTGGGCCAATGAAAAACATACGTTACGTGTAACAGTTGATTTTGATATGTTTTTTATGCTCTACAACATTTATTTGAAATATTTTTCTATACGACCCACCGTTTACCTGTAAATCACGAAGATTTCTAGTATTCTGTTTGAAAAAAAAAAAACACAATTCATTTTTTACTGCACAGAAACGCGAAAACTTTGCAAGTAAATCGCAAGTTTTGTGGAATGGGAAGATAACTTTATAACAAGTATTTTGGGAAAAAAAACACCACGAAAAGTGAAATTGTTTAGATGCTGTGATATGTTTAGTAAATACCTGTACAGTTTCTTAAAAGCGTTTGTATTTTTAAAAATGGCGGAAAACCTGCAACTTGATTTTTAGAGATTTTCGTATAGAAATTCAGAAAGGTGTCTTCAACATTTTCTAAGTGGTCACGTTTTGTAATTTAAAATGTCCGGGTTTGTCCTTAATGTGGTTTAATTTGACCGCGGTATCACGAAAGAGCGGCTGTATCCGACAGATGAAGTTTGAAAATACGTGAACAGACAAAGGAAAGTACAATATTATTTTTGGGAATTCAAAACAACATTATACACACTTGAATATTATTCAGTAAATTTAGTACAACAATTATTTTACTTAAAACAAATAAAACATGGTACCATCCAGTTCTATGTACACTACCTTCTTCAATAATATTGGTATTTAAAATAACGATAAAAATGTGTGCAAAGTGTTTCCAATCAAACAAAACAAATGAAACAGAGTTTTTCCAGTGCATTCAAATAAATTATACATTAAAAAATCCTAGTCTCAAGAGATAATGTCCACAAAAACATATTAATTGTTTCCTAACTTCAAAATAACAGATGCATCATGACGTCACGAAATGAGAGCCAATCACAAATAGTGTTTCATCTCAGGCCTAGTTTTGAACCGAGATCAGGTGATATACGTTCAGAACTTGGCCGTTAGCGTTGGTGCAATACTCGTACATTGAACTCGGATCAAACTGAAGATCATCTTTGAACCAAGAACTTATGATCTTGGTTCAGGGCTGTTAATTGTGCAACCGGGAATCAGTGGATGTACGACCACCCTAGGTTGCACATATCCATACTCATCATCGTCTTTACTAGGCCCGTACTATTATTTCGCCTTTCTACGATTACCCACAAGTTTTCTGTTTAAAAGAGTGTTGATGATTTGAAAATATATTGGAGGAGAAAATGTTAATGACAATTTTTGACGAACAGGTTCCACATCAGTCCTGACTGGAGCACTGAAAAAAAAAAAATTATTGGGACAAATAGTATCTGTTAGTCAACAAAAATTAGTGGAAAAGAAATATTTTGTTGTAGCCATATATTATAGTTAAAAATGTTATGTTATTGGCAAACATTTACTTAGTTGTTTCGCACAAAGAAAGCAGTTTAGTAGTTTTAAACAAAGTGATTTGTTGCTAAGAAATAAATGCTAGCGTGGGAATACTTTTTTATAAGCCATGTAAAGTAATTTATTTTCGTTATGCTAGCCTGATGTTAAGTCATAATACGCAACTTAGTAAATACTAAATTCACGCGATGACAACCGAGATTATAACGCTGAGCGCTTACTTAGAAAGTCCACACTTTTCTCGCCGACCTATAGACGAGTATCGTTTTGAAGACCTTCGATATACAGAATGAGTCCTAAAAGAGGCCCCGTGGGATATGTGTGTAACGGAGCGAGGGAATGGGGAAATACAGTCCAGTGTGACGACAAAATACCTAGAGTAGGTGCTGGAAGTGACAGCCTCTAAGTAATCAAAAATTAAACATACACATACGTAACGGAAATTAATCGATATAAAACAATGTAAATAGCATATAAAGTAAGATTGTATTATTTTTACTATTGCAAGCAAGGAGCTCGTGTTTCCAAACGTTAAGTGTCAATCTTCAGGAAAGATATTTCACTATACCGTTACATAAACAAACATAGGAAAACAAAAGTCAGCCAAAACCAAACACTGCACACCCCACACAGCCTTGTAAATAACTCGGGATGAACGAGTAACAAAACGTGCAAATTTAGAAGGCTGTAATTTCATCCGTTCGTCCGTCAAAAGTTAAAGCTTGCCAAGGTTTTGACGGACGGACGGACGGGCGGAGAGAATTAAGGGGAATGGTGCACGAAAACCGTATATTTACATAATTTTTGTTACAACTTGTTTCACAGAGAGGATTTTTTCGAAATTTTCTGCTCGACAAGACGTAAATAACAGTTTTGAACACCCTCTTATATTGTTACGAATTCACTGCGTTCGTTATTCTCAGAGCACTGATTGAATGTATTGAATGTCCCACGGGGCTTCTTTTAAAGGAGGACACCCTGGATGTTTTACTATTGCTGTAAATAACGTTACTCTTAATTACACACATATTCCGTTTTAACATTTTCTTTTTGCTTTCACTTGAAGAGACATAGTCAAGATTATTTATACCAACACTACAGTACATTCAGTACCAGCCGTACCAAAAAGAAATACTGATATCATAATTGTAATATAAATTGCAAACGTACGATAGAGCTGCATTTTCGAGCAGACTCCCACATAGCACAGCCAGCCAAATGTAAGCCGTTAATGTAACCGTTTGATTTTGCTGTTACAATAAATTTGTATAAAGTCCATTAACGGTTACTTTCAAGTTTTCTGAAGACTCTCTGAAGTCCTACTTCCAGTGTATTCATCCGCCTCATGCAAAAATGCTTTACTGAATCTATAAACTACACCAAAGGGACAGCATACCGCATTCGCACGCAGTCAGTGTAATAATATTTCGCTTAAGAACTATTTCTTACTAGACATTATCAAAACATCTATCTTCTCCCTAATTTTTTAAATTTTATTATAATTAAAATATTGTAATTTACAGATAGATATAAGGAAAGGTTCAGTTTAATAAAAAATCTGTAATTTTATCTTAACTCAAGTATAAAACACTTGTGTCACCTGACATATTTAGAAAACTACCAGGTACGTCACATGTGGAGTGATATTTCAAAGGTTTGATTCAAAAACTGTAAAGAAACCGCGAATAGACTATATAACGACGTCAGATCGTTCCAGTCAACAAAAATTTTACTTATTTTTTAACAAACTAGTTATTTCAATCTACCATGATCTATACGAAACTTAAGCCAGCCATATACGTAGTTGCTAACGAATTTGAGAAATGGTTGTGTAAACTAAATACATTCTGATTATGTCGAAATTAACAATTAGGCATTTGGCCCAACGTATTATTTTTAAATGCCTTATTTGTTTCAAAGGAATATATGAGGATGTTTGGAGCAAGGGCAGTTCGTTTGTGTGAACGAAACATACTCCTGAAGTATATTTATTTGATTCCAGCAATTAAATATTTTTCTCAGTGTGGCGAAGAAAGTTGACGTGACGAAGTAATGATTGTTTAGGGATGGCTGCCTGTAAACAGGTGAATTTTTTCCTTCACTAACCAGTGTCTTCCATTACGCAGAATATTCAGCAAGCGGTAGACTAGGGAAATCCCATCTACAGGCCATTACGTCCTGTGTAGGTCATTCACGGTAAAGTGAGCACTTTCGAAAGCCCTCTCATTTGGAATAATAGTCAACAAATATATTTTATTTTAGCCTTAGACGTTAGCTTGCGAGCGCTGTAGAATATACACACTGTTTTTATTACTTACATGGCAATATTGATTTTAAAAATATTGTTGAAGAATAAAAAAAAAGGCTGAAAGGAAAAAAATAACTAGGGCCTCAAAAGTGCTCACTTTACCGTGAACAGCCTATACCTCACCCATTGCACAGTGGTAACTGGAAGAACCCCCATTGTCCGCACGGAGCAGTTGAGATGCGCTAAACATATGCCGTACCAGGCCATTCATTACTTCGGAGTCATCTGCTTTCCAACACTGCAATTTCGTTGACACGATAGGCGCAACCAAGAGCACCCTATAGGCTGTTCACGGTAAAGTGGGCACTTTTGAAAGCCCTGATTAAGATAGGCTGTACTTGTATGTGCGTCGTGAATTATTCTGTCTTACGTAAAATTAACATTGCCGTGGGTGTCTTCGCTATATATAACATGCTTCGGTCAAGTGGAACTGTAAAATTATTAGAAAAGTAAATATTGTACAAATATGCTCATTTCTACACTTTGATGCATAAAGAAAAAAAAAACAGAAAGCGAAAGAAACATATAAGTTATCACAAATGGTTACCTAACATTTTTAATTCGACTTTAAGATATAGAACTACGTTCCCTCCATAGTTACCACTTTTACTGAGCTCAAGTCCCTCAGCGTGCCCGTCAAAATATATGCAGGTAGGAGCAGTGACTTTTTTTTTCTAAAACTGATTTAAAAAGTGCTCACTTTATTGTGAACGGCCTTTAGCAGTGGTCATCTGAATATGTATAGTACCATAGAAGGAGCGAACTTATAATTTTTCCGCGTGTTTTCAGCTGGGATTTCTTCCATAGGCTATTCACGGTTAAGCAAGGACCATTGATAAATGTAACTGGGGCAGTTATATTTATCAATGGTATGTTTCTAGGTGGGTTGGTAACGAAGGCGAGGAAGATATCTCCATGTATTCTTGAATTAAATGTGTTTACTAAACATTTGTGAATTCTGAAATGATTTATTTTCCTTTCTGTTTTCAAATACATATAAATTTAAGAATTTTAAAACTTGTTACATATTTACTTTTCTGATAACTTCACAGACCGACGCAATGAGCAAAGTGATGAGGCCCACGGTAATGTTATTTTCGAATGTGGTGGAAGAATACAGAATGTGAATACAAGTACATATTGAACAGAGCTTTCAAAAGTGCTCAGTTTAATGTGCACAGCCTTTACCCACTCAGTGCCGGGAAAGATGAAGAACTTGGTCTGCCACCGTAAACTAATGGTGACAACTTGCGAAGGCGAGCGTTGTTTCTGACACGTGAGCCTTCTCAGCTTGACTGTGTGGTCAACTGGGGAGCTATGGCACGTAACTTCGTCTCTACATCGCGTTCAATCTTCGTCGCTTATACACTCAACCACTCGTGCATGCGACCAGTGGCTCGCCTTAGCTCCGTACAGGCCATTGTTTGTTATAATAATATTTACTTGTAATGGACAGGCAATCTGAATAGAAATATATCTTATGTTATATGCGCTGGTAATTAACGCGAAGTTTACTTATCCAGGATGGTTCCAAATTAGATCGACAAACTTCGGGAGATGATTCTTTATGGAAAAGTAAAAGGAAAACATACGTAACACTTTATACCTAAACCGAATATTAAGGGAGGTATGAGCCCTTAAAAAAACGAGGTTTTTTAAACCGTATTTGTGCAAAATATCGGTAACGAAGTAAAATACAATTAAAACTCTCGGAATATTATTGTATGTTATCGAGACCTTCAACGAAAGAGCTGCAGTAATTTTTTGCATGTTAAAAGTTTTAGGTAAAAATTATAAAGTTTTATAGAGTTATTGTTAAAATCGTTTGTTACAGCTAACGACACACTGGTGGGGTGTTCATAAAGATGCGCACTTAAGGCGTTTTTTATTAAATAATGTGTCACATCTGTGTATTGATTTTGCCAGACACACGCACACGCCAACGAGAGCCTAAAACACACACACACACACACACACATACGTAGCTTTAAGATTTCAAATGATGAAATGTAATCCCATGTTGTGGATGTAATTAATTTCTTCCTTGAATAATGACAAGGGGAGTTGGATCGAAGACACGTTCGATGCAGTTATGAAGAAAGATGTTCACAGGAGCTTTAGTTGCCAATAATTTTCTCTCGAATGGAGAGAGGGATGTCTATGCAGAGATGCTGCAAACAGCTGTAGATATTGCAGAAAGTTGTTGTAGAGGTTGCAGACAGCTGTGGAGTCTGTGCTGTTACGTGTGGTGCTGGCAGATGGACATCAGTGGCGTTGTGGTGCTGGCAGTTGGGGTGTAGATGGCTGGGTAGTATTTATTGTGGTGCTGAAACTAGATGTTATGGGGAAAAAAGAAAATAATTCAATAAGAGATTTTGTAGTGCCCCCAGGGTAAGGTCGATACTCTATCTGTTTGAATGTAGTGGTTATCGTCCAAACCAGACAACACTTCCTTGGTCACGCGTTTGGTATAGAATTCGTCACCACGCGAACGAAAGTTGTATTGGGTCCCCAAAATCCTGGTGCAATTTTCGAGGTAATCTCGATAATCCTCGTATCGGAGCTTCTGTAGTACATTAGATTTTACGCCCTTCGCATTGCGTATACATTGCTCATTCGCAACAACTTATGCGTTAAGCTTGAGACGTAAACTTATGAAATGTGTGACTATACTGCCAGTACATTCATCTTTCATAACTCCGGTGTGGCCTTTGTTCTCTTGGGATAATCCTTGCGGGTTATCGAGTGCAAAGTTAGATGTATCAAACCGCGCTCTTAAACCTGGGGCAATTACTTTATAGACGTCATCGCAAGCAACCGAATAGACCAATGAATTGGTATCACAATAAAGGAGGTGCAAGGCTAGCAGAAGAAATTTGGCGCACATGTACTGATAGTGAAATTCATACAGGGTTAATTTTGAAAGATCAAGAATGGCAACATCAGTGTACAAAGGTTTGTTGAACGCAACAGAACTCTTTGAAATATCGATAAGGACTAAATTTTCTTCGATTATCTGCCTTGCCTGGAATGTAGGACGGCCTATAAGCTCTGCAGCCCCGTATATCGTGTCATACCTGGAAACGACTCTTCTGTCCCTTTTCCCGGGGGACATTCTTCAAAGTTTTCCTTTTATATGGAATTATTCATCAACTTGAAAAAGGATTTCTCGAATTCGTTTGCTGCTTGAGCACGCTTCTCAATGTTAAATTCGATGTATGGCTCCATCCATGCCTTCTGCTCAAAGCGCAGAACGCGATGAACAGAATCAGATTTGGTCCCATACATCAAAGAGTGCTTCAGTGTATCCCCGTGTGTAACATATTTCTTCCACAGTGAGAGTGTCAAAATAGGTTTTTCATGCGAGCCGTTCGGAGGTATGGCAGATACTGGGGCCAAAGGCAGATCTGATAGAGCACCATGGCATTCGTTTGAAAATACAAATCCACTTCCGCGAAAAAACATGTGTCACCATTATTCACAGTGTTCGCGAAATCCCACAATAAAAACACGTCAGCCTCAACTCACTCAAAATTGCCAATCGGGAGCTTGGATCGCATCGCATGGCTGTACAGACCATTCAAATCGATATAGCACATATATTTCGATGTCGCACTGGGGTCGTAATCTTCACCTATGCAAATATTATTGGCTTCCGCATGCCTTCTTGAAACCTGGGTAATGCCGCCCCTAACCCAGCGTTCTACAATAAGATACATATCTGGGTTGATCAACAACTCTAGTTGCGCGCATGTCATTGACAATAGAGCGTCCCATGAAAGAGATGGAGCTGTGACGTACATGGTGGGGTCAAGACCGTAATGAGCCAAACATACGGTCCTGAAAATCTCAAAAATATCTGCCAGCAAACAAGTGTCCACACGTAAATAGTGAATGGCATGCTGCAACAAATTTATGCAATTGAACGCATCCCACGCGGCTGGAGCACGAGCATAATCCTCATCGCTAATGCCTTCGCCTTACATCACATAGTGAAATGTGGCCTTTGGTGGGAGTGATTTACACATCAGACTGTCTGGCGACTTAACAAAGTCATAAGGAATAACTCCCTGATGTTTGCCATTTCAAATTGGGTGTTGTCTGGAAACCTCCAGCGGGTGATACTCAATTGCGCAGGTTGTAAATTACCTGCCAGAGTTTTCAGAGAGACACTAATTAACTGGAATAATCAATAGAACGTAATTTGAAATACTGTGCCTTTCCATTGAAATCAGTGCCATTGGGATTTGGTTTGGTGATGGATTTATATTTATCTAGGGTCATTCCAATCACCTGGATTTTACCCGGGTTTTCAATTACCATGGTTCCATCGAGTCATGTTACATGACATTCAGCCAAAGGCTTTATGAGAAAGAGAGCATCATAATTTTGCAGGTTATGAAAGACAGCGACAAGTAGTCTCTTTGGCAGTCTGAAATTCATGTTGCACTTATTATGTGTGCGACCTCTGATTTCGCCCATCAGATGGTCATGATCGACCACAAAATCATCTGTACTGAGATTTTCCTTACAAATGTGACAACATTTCTGAAATGCCAACCTAGCTTCATCAACAGGGGTTTTTGGCTTCATCGGAACAATCACCCTGTAAATTCCAGCAACCAACTTTGCACGTTCAACTTATTTATCAACTAATTGGTACACACAATTAGCACCACCAAACTCAAAAAAGTTACATAAACTTGGATTGTATGAACAAATCAATAAAATGCTAGAAGCATATGGAACATGTTGGTTGATGGTAGTTGTATTACTCGTTTCATCATTAGGGAAGCAAGTGGACATGGGTTTCAGGCAACTTTCAACGTCGCAATAGGCAACGAAACCCAATCTCCCCTGTTTGCTGTAATCCTTAAATTCTAAGTACTTATCGGCCCCAGTAGGGAAAGTACTGCGAACAGATTTTTGTTGCTGGCAAAGAATAGTGTTACTTGTGAGTTTCGCCTCACCAACAAAGTACTGGACACAACGACCACAAACACATTTTTTTCTGATGCTTCTTACTTAGTTGACTACCAAACAGCTGTGACAAATTTCTAATGCATACAAAATGCAAATGCACAGCATTACCACTAGCACGAATAGCCAGAATATTTACATTGCGAGCATAACGTACAGGAGAAATACACATCGGTACGATAACCACATCTTTTTCACAAGTTTCGTCAATTATATTACTATTTTTGTCCACCACACAGTAGAAATTGATATAATTAGGATTGTTCTCCTCGAACTTACTAATATCCTGTATGACTAAAGGTGTCGACAGACAATCAGTATTCAAATCCTCTCGAAATTTTGGATATGAAGTAATTCTGTAGACATTCTGTGTGGCAGGAAACAAATATGCTATGATGGTAGTGGAAACACAGTCCCTCCAGGCAATTTACATAGACACAATTCTTCCAATCAGCAATAAACTTTGGTAATTTAGTTTGTGCAGCACCTACATTGAACATACTGTATTGTGAGACATGGACAGCCATGTGCGATATCAGTTGCAAACTCCACCCTGAACTATGCGCACTTAACTCCTCAAGTATGTTAGTTAAGTAAGGCTTGATTGTCTCATCATAGATTGCAGCAACATCAGAAGAATGAAGGACAAGGAGGGATTTGCTCTGAAAATATAAAGTTTCCGTAGCGCCTTCCTCTGCTGTGAGGGATTTAACATATTTACATGCTACAGTAATGCAAATTCTAATAGGACGGGGTGATGCCAATACGAGGTTTCACAAAGGGTCCTTACCTCTCGAGAAAAAATGTTCAAAACCACGTAAGTATTAACCCTATCATGATTTATCTGTGCATTTCTCAATTTACCCATGAAAACCGTGGCCAATAGCTTGTATGTCATGTTTGGCAAAGACTCCATGGAAACTGGGGAAACAGAAAACTAATTATTTTCGGTTTCCTTAGATGAATTCTCTCTCACTGACTCGAAAGTCGGTTGTGAGACGGACGGAGTACTTTCCAAATCACACAAATTTTCCGTTTCAGACAGATACAGATAGTCTAACAAGAGATCGACCTTTTGTTGTTTGGGGGAAGAAGGTACGATTCGACCTTTTGTTGTTGGTTGTCTTTCCATGAGTGATTCGGTGCTCGAATCATGATTCAGTGCTCGAATCACTCAAGTAGAGATCGTCTAACAAGAGATCGAAATACCTTTGCTTAGGCGAAGCAACATCTTGACAGCTTGTGCTACACTGTCTTTCCATCTGTGAATCAGACTCTGAATCGCTTACAAAAAGATCTCCAATAAGTTGTCAAGATGTTGTCTCTTATGTTCACTCATTTTCATTCCTTCCTAATTTTTTCTTGTTACCCGATAAAACTAGATTCAACACCAAAATAAATGTAAAATGCCTGGTTGTTCTGAAAAAAGAAAAGAACCTATTGGTCACTTACCACGGCGTTATGATGTAGCTGAAATAAATGTTCTGTTAGTAACATGCTAGCCATAGTGGGAAAAAATTTATTAGTTTTTTTGGTATTTCAATGAATTTGTTTTAAAATTGGATCTCTTAAAAGATATATATTTTATGAAGGGTTAAGTTGTGTGTGTTTAAAAAGCAGCATGCCATATGCGAGAGCCTTGGTATTTGTTTAGAAAAGATACCAGGGCATGTAACCTGGCAAGGAGATGGGGGAAGTGGATAGCACATGAGACCTTTGGTCGTGTTCAGCGGGGCGAGACGAGAGGCTGGGACATGTTTTAGAAAATCGACACAGCAGGCTCTAGTGTACAGATGTGTCCCCTTCCCCTGCCCGCTTCCCTTCCCTTCAGAGCTCCATCGTGCATGCGCTGCAGTCGCCTGCGTGACACAGCCAACAGGGAAGTTCACCACTCCGCCAACTCCAGCCCGCAGCGGACTGAGTCCCTATTCAATACTATAGTAAACAATACACCACACTGTGACACACTCTACCTGCCAACTCTGTCTTTCCCAGCTACATGTTTCGTCCTAGGCAAGCATACTGCATTTACAACACAACGTAATATTGTATTCAAGTTAAGACAATTTTTTGAACATGATTTGTTTAAGAGAAAACTTTACTTGTTAGTTACCATTTTTCCACTTTATAAAGAAAATTTTTCATAAATTAAGGTACAGATTACTTTTCAACTTTAAGAATAAAAAATACATATATAATGATTTTTTATCTGGAAAGATTAACAAAGAGGAATACGATTTTGCACTCTTAAAACTAAACATTCAATACCCTTACATAGTAATTAATAATTTAAAATGTTCTGCTACTACTACTACTACTAAAAAGTTACTTAAATTTTTAAAAAATTTAGAAAATTAAAATAATATTTATGCTTTGACAAACATCACTCAAGCGAATCAACTTCATACAAACTAAATTTTAAATAAAATTTCCCACCCAACCCATTTTCAATCATTCCACATTCATTAGAAATACTCAGGTCCCATTATTCACCAATCTTACATCCTTCTCCAAACAACAATATTCTGAATTGACTCAGGAGGTAGGACTATTCGCCCTCTGCTTACACGAGGTGTAAGTGGCTTAGTTCTCCAATTTTTTTTATTCATTCCATAATTCACACACAAGCACACATCAACCCACCCGCCCAGATTGTCTTAAAATTACTTAAAACTAACAAAATTAAAGAAAAAAGTCCCACCCAACACATTTTCAATTATTCCACATTCATTAGAAGTACTCAGGTCCAGTTATTCATCAATCTTACATCCATCTCCAAACAAATACATTCTGAACAGACTCAGGAGCTAGGGCCCTCTGCTTACGCAAGGCATAAGCAGTTTAGATATTCAATGTTTTAGTCATTCCATAATTCATACCCAAGCACACCTCAACGTAGCTCCCCAGACTGTCTTAAAATTACTTAAAACTACTTAAAACTAACAATATTTTAACAAATTGTAAAAAAAAAGGTTTCATGATTTTCGTTCAAATTATAAAAGTTTTTAACAAATTCATATAAAAGTTTAGTGAAATTCTAAAATATTTTAACAATTTATATAAAATCTTAATGAATTTCATTCTAATTCTATAAGTTTTTAACGATTTTCAAAGAAAGTTTATGTAAATTTTAATAGAATTGTAAAATTTTTAATGTTTTGCGAAGAAAGTTTAATGAATTTAACAAGTATTGTAAAATGTTAAACAACTTTTAAGCAAAATGCAGTAGCTTTCCATCAATTTTTAAAAATTCCGAGAAATAATAAAAAAGACTCTAATTGTTAAGCTCATTTATTTACATAAAGTCTACTAACAAAGATGGTAGTCGTCGAACAAGACCTGAACCCAATTCAGGTACATGAAGGCCCGATTGTATCCCGCTCAAACAGCCGAGAGTCCGGACGGGGCCCCCAAATCCCAAGCTTGCGCCAGGATGGCAGCGGAGCTGAAGGTCAGATTCGCAGGTTCCTTGACCCCAAAACACCAGCCGAGATGCCATCAAAACCCATGCAAGCTGCAAACGCGCAACGGTTCCCCAAACACGAGCGATTCATTCCACTGTCACCATCACGAGCACTCGACAGCAGGTCTGGTGGCCGGAGGTGGGATGAGACCAGTTCACAGAGCAGATAGGTGGTACGCGCACTGGAGAGGCTTATGAGCAAATGAGGATGTGCGAGTAGGATCCCCTATATACATAGGCCATACAACCTCCCTTGTCACAAAATTTTATATGTTGCTATGCGCCTCAAATCTATTTAAATCGAAGAAGTAAAATAATTTGAAATGGTTTTTGGTAAAATTAAGGTAACATTTAAGCTAATTTAAGAAATTAAAATAATTATTTCACAACCAGCTGCGTTTTTAGCTTTTAGAGTGCACACTTTGAAATGTAATCTGGAATATGTGTATTTATTCAGTTTTAAGCAATTTTATGTAATTGGAATTACATTATTATTTAACAATTTCATCCACCAATGAATTTCTTTTTCAACACAAGTTTTTTAACCCTGAATTTATTGCATTTTTAAGTACATGAATGAGTATATGTTTCGATTATCATTTAATTATATATATATATATATATATATACATACATATATATATATATAATTACGTGTTTCGTTCATTATTCCTTGACAGAATTTTATGTAACTTGTAATATGCTTAACGATTCCTGACTTGCAGGCGTCTCTTAGCCAGGATTCGAACCCAGAAGCTGCAAACTAGATTACAATCATACATGCCTTTAGCAGGGGATTCGATCCCAAGACGCTATAAACTAGATTACAATTAACCATTCCTTACCCAGGATTCGAACCGAGAGCCTCTATACGATAGCATAATCTAATTACTCTATGGAGGCTGGAAGAATAAACTTTTTTTTGTGTAAAAAAGGTATGTTGTAAAATAATAGTACGTTTTTTCGACAAATATCTTTGCCAGGAGACTGTTTCAAATATCTTTAATTGTTTTTAACCAGCATTTTATTTGGCAAACAAATAGGTATGTTTGTTACTAGATTTTTTTCCTATGATTTTTTCATTACAAGACTCGTTCGTGTTGATGAACATAGTTTGATAGAAACTAAACCTCTTTTAACTCATTGCAGTGTGATAGTTATAAATATTATTCCTTTTTTTTTTTTAGGAAAACAAATACACATTTTAAAGAGGTGAGGTAAAATAAACATATCAAAATAATTATTTTTAAAACATAAATTTACTGACAAATTCTTTTAAAATATATACAAATACAGCTTGTTTCAGAAATTTATCTACAACATGTATCTAAAACACACACAATTAAGAACAGGTTGCTCCAAAACATAGCAGATAATAGACAATTGTTTCAAAAATATATACACACACCATCAAACAAATAAGTACAGGTTGATCCAAAAATATATGTACAACATTCATTTAAACCATACACTAGCAAGTACAGAAGTTATATATATATAATTTTAAATTTATCCAAACATAACTTCCATATCATATCACTGGTGAGTATAGGGTGTTATGCAAATTTAAGTAAACTTTTCTTTTGCTATAGGATGTTTCAAAATATGTATACTGCATTTTCTATATTTATCCAAACATAGATACACAAGGTGTTTAAAATAAATAACAAACACTTTATAGAGACAAGTTATAAGCTTTTAGCAAATTCCGTAAACAATGTTTTCAAACACTTTCTTAATATTGGACCTAAGTCCTCTTTTTGAACTCTACTTTCAAGGAGGGAATGTTTCTTACACCCTGGCTTTATCCTGTCTGTTTGAACACAAACGTATTTACATTCAGAGGAATGTAAAACGACACTTTCAACTAAGTCTGGATATACTTCGATATCATGCGAGCGAACATCTTCAATACTAGATGGAAGAGGTGTTGCTGTCATGTAAAACACAGGACATTTGGTTGTATTATTGCATTGTATTAATTTATTACTTTTTTCATCTCCTAGCAAAAAATAAATCACGAAAGACACTGTCGCAAGTTTCTGTAAACTCACAGAGAAAACAGTTACACCATAATGCATAAGTAATATTAGACTTTCCTGGTTTAACACTAACATAATGGTTTCCAGGATGAAAATACATGTTATTCATCTGCAATACAATACTCAACTGAGAGCAATTAGTAAGGAACAATGCACGTATATTGAAAAAAATCATTCCCTAACATTTAAGTTAAACAGTTATTTGTGGATTAAACTTTATTTTTGCTAATTTTATTTCAAGATGCACTTAACATTTTGAATAAACATTCCCAGTACACGATATGTAACCAACCTTTCTGCTATGATGATATAAAATATGAATATCATTATCACATTCTTCGAAATACTGATATGGCAAAATATATTATCTCCTGTATAGATAAGATGGTTCAAGCATTGCTCTTCCTCACAGCATGTCATTACAACATACTCGCCCTTAAGCTTCAAATCTTGATCTACTCTGTATGGTCTACAGTGATTTACACAACATTTCGAACTGTTGAAGTTAGTTAAACTGGAATTAAAACTACACAACTTATTACGTGCTGACAAAGATTCATGCCAGTATGTACTCTTAAAATGAATGCCTGACACACATTTCCTTAAAAACATGTGATTATACTACAATATAAGTTATAGAATAGAAAACCTTTTCAATAAATGTATACTTGCAAATCGGCAACAACATTATTCTGAATTAGCCACTTTACACAAATATGTTGCACATTGACAGGAATACTAAACCTCCTTGTTCGAAAATAAAGTTGTGGATGTCTCCATCGGAGGTTTCTTTCCAATGGACGGTGATTCACTAGTGAGGTCTAGTGAGTTGATAGGCGATTACTCCACTTCCCCGTTCCTCTTCAAATTCCGCAGTAAGGCTGGCTATCATCAAATTTTCTAATGTAGATGGCAGTTTACTGTCAGGTGGAGATACCTCACAGTACAATCGTTACATGATATGCCTTCACCAAAGCGAGTCCCAAGGCTGTTATCGAAAGTTTAGCACCAATGTTCTATATTGTTGCATACTTGAACTTGTAAAATACTGTCATATGATTTAAAGAAAACTCTTCTGTAACCTATTCGCAGAACATTGTATACGTCTGTAGGCTTGAAGATGCTAAATATGACTGACAATTTAATACTAAATGATCTCCTTTATATATCTGTTGTGATGTCATTTAAGTGTTCTTACTCACCCACATTTTACAATTCCTCATCCCACAGGGAGTCATTAAATATTGGTTTCCTATGTAGACCAAATGTTCTTTTTTGTTACATTGTTCGCTCCATACTGTAGGAATAGAACAACATTCCTTCTGCATGATATATTTGATTTTCTTGAATGATATATGTTTCGTGATGTGTGCAGCTTGAGCTTCAAATTCTAGTTGGTTCTCACTGCAAGATAACTTACTGTCAGGACACAAATTATACAAAGGACAAAATCTTCTCCCAAAACAAACATAAAAATCTTTTAAAGTATTGTCAGGACTGATTAACTAGAAACATCAATGTTCTTCTCCATTACACATATGAATCTGTAGTGGACTATCTTCCTCTTCAATTTGAAACCACACTTGCATGTAACTTGAAGTAACACTAGCATAATGAAGTGATGAGTACAACCCCTCCATCGTAACTGACACTATGGTGAATGGTTCTTTCTGTTTATAGTTAGATTTTCCTCCAATTTGGGATATTACTTTTTTAAAAAACTTCTTGGTTAAATTGAATTTACAGACACAAACATTGCTCTGCCAAACTTCACAATCCCACATTCCACAAGGCGACATTATAATTCGGTTACTTCCTTTCATTTGCATGATGTGCTGTTTCTTATTACATGTTTCTGTCCACAAGGTAGGACTTTCGTAAAACTCTCTACTTAATTTATATTTAATTTGTTTAGGTCCAGGTTCCTTAGTTATTTCTTTACTTACAGTTTCAATCATAGAACCCTAGAAGAACAAGGTAGTTTGATCACATCGCATATTAAAATCCGAGCAACCATCTTGTTCATAACACAAAACGCGTTCATTATATATATTTCCTTCAAAAATTTGTGTAAAGTTCCAGCGTTCATCGCCATTGCAGATCTGGAATTGGAAGTACATGTTTAGAGATTTTCACCAAACTCTCTTGTAGCCTGGAGTAACACTCTTGTACGCCTTAGCGGGATTGAAGATCTCCATTTCAAAGTCTTACACAGGTAAAAAACCTGTACCAAACCATTTTTCGAAATTATTATCTTTACATGTAGGTATATTGTTGATATAAATACTCTGTTAAAGCTTTGCTTTTGCATTGTGAACAAAATATTTTCTTCTCACAGTGATTAGTGTTATGGCATTTTACTATCGAATTAGTACTCGAACAGTCATGATATCTTCTGATGTTTACAACTTCTGCATTGGTTAAAAGTTTTAAAATTTCCTTCTTCATTTTGCCAAGTACGTATTTGGGATAGTTTTCGAGGAGTGCATCGTTCAGGTGCTGGAAATGGTCTTTGTAAACTATATCACCAGAGTCCCATTTTAAATTGTGTATTTCGTTAGTTTGATGGCGAAACATCATTTTAATTCCTGGATTTAGAACAAACCAAGGCATGGGAGATTTAAAACTTATTGCTAATGTGTCAGAAACAGTTTCATTTGAAATGGCAAGTTCTTTAGTTACAAAATAATTTTCTTCGTGATTTTCGAACCCTCATGCATAGCACATCATTATTATATTATTTATTTTTTACACTCTCTAGTTTTACAGTATGTACAGAAACTATCCAAACTTTTTTACAAGATCTCAGTGGTCGCCTCGGAATCGACTTCGTCAACTCCAGTATCATCCATTACTACATTGGGGATAATCCTAGCTTCTATTAGCTGTTCCAACCTTCGCCACATACAAACCCTCAGCATATGTTGTTGATTCACATCATTGACGAAAGCAGGCATTCTGTATGAGAAGTCTTCGCATGGAAGATAAGAGACAATATCCTCGCCTGCTTTTACATGTTCAGGAAAGGAATGAATGGACCAATTTTATTTTGTGAGCCACAAAAGTGATGACAAATTATTTAGGCAGCACCCCCAATTGAGAACAGTTTAAAGTCAATAACATTTTTGCCTTTCCATAATCTAGAATCTCAATGATTACCTCTATGTACTCCTCATCACAGTTATCACAGCAATTCCCTTTGTACATTATACCTGTTGCAAGATGCCGCAGAGAGCAGTAATCCCTGTAGATTATTGACGTAGCTCTCGATGCTGTTGTGGACCCTGGCGTCATTCTCGGATGTGTGGATGCGTGACGTAGCGCTTGGTGGAGTGAATGCCTGTCGTCGTTCTGGATGATGTGGATGTCTGGCGTTGTTCTAGATATTGTGGACACCTGACTTTGATCTCAGATTTAATGCAGACACCTAAGTCTTGGTACTGTGGACTGCTAATGCAATGCACATGCATGGACGCACACGATGTGACCTTGGCAGCTGGCGACTTAACATTCAGAAAACATTAATTAATTCCTCATTATATAGTATATGGCTTCAAAATGGCCACTGTTTTCCTTTAAATGTTCTTAAATGTGTGGCTTTTAGAAAATTTGTTGAAATAACTTTGAATTTGATATATTCCAGCTCCAATAGGAGTCATTTCAGGCTGGATTCATGCTAGTTCATTAATATTGTGTCAAAAAGTAGTATTTTTAAATAAAAATAATTTATATTTGTTCAAATATACACATTTATGCTATATTTGATAGATGTGATATACAAAAAAAAATATTGTATGGGAACTTTGCTTTTGCAAACAAATTCTACATGCAGAATACATTTTTTCGCTGCTATTCATAAATATCTGAATACATTCGTTTTCCATACTTAAAACCTTTGACTTGTGTATTGTATAAATTTCAGTGAATCGAATATGTGTTTGGAAAATTACGTTCTTTGAAAAAACATAAAATTTGTTTAGTCAAAATATCTCTTGTACAAAATTATACTTAGTTATAGTTTCCTGGATTACTTTCCTAGAGTTAGATTGATGAGGGATTTTAAAATTTATTTGAAGTTCGCAGGAAAACGGGATAGAATTTAAACTTAATATTTTCCTGAATTATTGGATTAAACTTAAAAATTTCTTAGAAAAACTTATATTTTAATTGAATCTAGTGGATTAAAGACATTTCGAATGTAATTCTTACTGTTGATGAAATTTCTATTTTAGTGGGACTTGTGAAATTTTATTTTGCTTGAAGCAAATATTCAAACAAGCTATTGCCTGGGTTGGAGAGTATGGCAAACCGTTTTTTTCTGGACAGGTCAATACTCTGGGAGAGTTCAAAATCCCCAGTCGGAGGGGAGGGAGTTAGACAAGCAGCCCTCTAGCTGGACAAACAAATGCTTCGTGGTAGAGAAGGAGGGAGGGAGGGGGCGCATAGAAGGATCTTTCAAGCTCCTTTGCTGGGCAGGGTAAAGAAGCCATCTTAGTTATTCTTCAACCCTCGTTCAGCATAGATGGATAACTACATAGTATTCGTAACAATATTTTTAGAAATATTTTCACGTATTTATCTTATGTACAAATTTTTTGTGATAGGTGGTAAAATTTATTATTTACACATGTTAATAATTTTATGGTTTTTCCTTTAATTGGCATTCATTGTGTCAAGTGCGTTTCTGAGGTCGGTCTACAAGAGTTAATAGGATTTTCAAATACTGTTGTGGTAAGGAGTACATTAAATTTCCGAAGGTCTCCCAAGATTTAATGGAAGTTGTGTTAAAATTTATTTATTCTTGGAAAACGGTAAGTGTTTTCCCTGCGATTCACTACTTGCTTTCATTTTTTTAAATTTCATTCGAAAAGTAACGAATATTTTTACGTTTTCTGTGATTTTTTACATTTTATATGGCATTGGCAAATAACTTTATACGCAGTTAAAACATTGCTTACATCTAAAGTCTTTTATTTTTTTTTAATAATCCGTGTGATTTTTCATTCGGCTAGGATTCATAAATGTGGATTGCGAGAGGTTTTCGATGGAAGTTGTGTTTAAAAAATCCTTTTTTTTTTTAATCTTGGAAATGGGGTTAAGTTTTGATGTGCATTTGCGTGCTTCCTTTTCTTTGTATGTTGTTAAAAATTTCATTCCAATAATTCCCTTTTACATTTGAGAGCCGAGGGGGATGTCGGTGACGTTCGTGTATGTCTAGTACGATATTGTGTTTGCTTAAATTTAATTACTTTGTATCTCTTTGTTAGTAAGTTTGAAATCCTATGCACTGTGAAAGACTTTCGACGGAAGTTTTGTTAAGATTATTCGAACTGATAAGTTGTGCTTGTAGATACATTGTTTATGAGATAGTATTTTTCATACTTGTAATGCGGTTTCATTTGAAACATTTCATATTAAATGGAGCTCTTTAAGAGGTAGATCTTTATTTATATAATTTATTTGTACATTGTTTAAAATTTCTAGTGAAATATTTCGTTATGCTTTATATAAACCGGTGAATTTGTAAACAGGACATTTTTATTGACTTTTAAAGGATTTCAATAAGTATTTTATTTTGTCTACTAGCCTGTGCGTTTCGGTGTAGAGAGCTGATGAGGTGCTTAAATGGATGTCGTTAATTATAACACCTAACTTGGTAGGGAAATAGGACGCCATTTTGGCTTTGTTATTTACATTCAATCACTTCGTTAGTAAGTTTGCGTATTTTGAATGTGTACTTTAATTCAAGTCATTTGATTCCATCTTGAACATTAAGTTAGGACATTACATTAGGATTGCTGGGGGAAGTAAGCTCAGATGATTGCAGGGAAACATTTGTTTCATCTAGTATGTGCATCGTAAACATAATTTGTATCAATTTGTCATAGTCGCATAGTTGTGTGTAATAGGACGTAAATCGTATTCAACGCTCTTTTCAATAGCTATTTCCTAACCATTTTATTTTGCCTAAATGTTTCCCATTTTTGTCGTATATAGAGCTCAGTCGCCTGTCAGATGGCCTACAATCAACATCCCTCCAGACACACAGCTTATAAGTCGCCACAAATCCTATCCTGAGGTCATTCCTACAGCAACCTCCCGATCGAACAGACGTATATTAAAATGATTTAACATTGTAAGATACATGATTTCAAATTTGTTGTTAATATACTTAGGAATAGTGCTGTTTAATTCAAGTCTTAAATTATATATTGATAGGGAAATTGTAGCTGTAACTCGTTACTTGATTTATTTATGACACCAGGATAGCTGAGGTCTGTACTTCATTTGAAATTTGTATTTCCAATTCGATGAGTTCTTCGTGTGAATTATATTGCTATCATACAGGAAATCGTATTTACTAATAATTTCATTAAATACACCATAACCTCTGTCGCCTGCCGGACAGCGGTCGAAGCAGATGTATCTTAGCCCTCAATCACCTGAAAGATGAGAAGGACCTTAATACCATTGAAAATTAATATTACACAATACCTATATTTACACCTTCCTCAACACAGCCATGACTCAGCACAATGATAGATGCAACATGGTGTTCTCCAAAAATTAAAAAAAAATTAAATCCCTCTACAGATACCCCTCCCCCAACACATCAAACCTCAGTACAATGCCAGACCTCAGATAGTGAGGATGTACCATGGCACTCTAAAATAAAATAAAAAAGAAATAAAATTAAGAACCTTAGCACACTCATACAAAAAACTACTCATCAATTCATGCAAAATTCAGAAATTTTAATAATGATTAATTAAAGCAATTAAATAAATTGGATCAACCAATCAAAATTATTTTATCTAATTAAAATCGGATTTTAAAATTTTTTATCACTTTAATATTGTATTAGGAATTAGTCCGATCAGTCAATTTGATTAAAATTTGATATCGAATTGATAATCCGATTAATCGAAATTGAAGTAGAAATCCCCGCTCCTACTATTATCTACAAAGGTACAGAAAAGTGAATTTACGCACATCTGTGCAACTCTAGTTGCCTGGACTCGAGTGAAACGAAATCATAGGGCTAAAGTGCTTCATACATTTTCACTAGCTACTAAGTCTGTGTTACAAATAGCCAGCACTCACTCTCGCACTCCCACTCGCACTCGCACTCGCACTCACTCTTGTTCTCGCACTCGATTTCGCACTTACACTCTTGCCCTTGTGGAACAATGGTCTCTCGCACTCTTTCAATTAATCGATACGGCTTGCAATCGACTGTTATTCTAAATAGGCAAAATAATATTTACTTTTAAAAATATATATATTTACATTTAAATTATACAATGTAGCGTTTAGTAGGGATGATGATGGGTAGATTGTAATATACGAAGAGAGTCAGGTATAAATTTTATCTGCAATCAAAAGTTTAGGCTCGGAATTTAAGCTCCTTTAATTTTTAAATTATGAGTTAGTCATTTTCTATATATATATATATATATATATATATATATATATATATATATATATATATATATATATATATATGTATATATATAGATGTGTGTGTGTGCGTGCGTGCGTGTGGATTAAACATTTATTGAAAACACTTACAGTGTAATAATACTTGTTCCTCTGCAATTTCACTATTTTCAGTAATGTAATCTTACTTTATAAATTTATAAATTGAAATGCGTAACCCAAAATAGGCATTTATATTCTTTTGCGTAAGTCACACGGAGGAGAATAAAATTAAGGCGGTTTATTTATTTTCCTTGATGTTCGAAAACCAACAAAAGAATGGCGGTTGTTGCGAGCACGAATAGAGCATTAATGTGCACACACTCGTAAATAACACTCGCACTCGTACACCCACTCACTCTCATGAACATTTTGAACAGCACTCTCTGACGTCATTGTCAAGTGCAAGTGCATGAGAGTACACATTTCTTGCTATCTGGAACACGATCTAAGTACGTATGAAGCAGGCAAATCAGCATAAACCTCCACACTCGCCAAGAAGAGTGGCACAGATTAGTGTGAATTCACTTCATTGAAGTTAGTAGTCAATATAAATTCACAAAAGTTGTCATTCTCTAATAAACAGAAAATAAAAACATACGAACTTAATTAAATTTGGTTAAAATAACAACTCCCGTGGCAGCAGCACGATCATATTATGCAGAGAAACATGGCACATTCAACCCAAATATTTGTTGCTTGGACACAGCATAAACGAACACTATTTGTCAATTTGAAAGTAAAGGTACCTCACAAATAACTTCTTTCAGTTCTTGCACCTTGTCGAAAAGATTTCTAACCATTACGTTGCACCAAATAATTATAAAAATAGATTAGTGCCTATATCTTCTGAAAGCAGATTTAGAATATTAAACTAATGTATGCTATGTTCGAAAATCACTGAATTTGTAGCATCCAGAAGATAGGAAAATTTTTCCAGAGGTCTAATTATGAGTGGGTTTAACTTAATCTGCTTCTTTTATTTGTACTTATTGTGCGCTGTTAATACTGTTATGTGGCAAAAAATGTGGTAATCGTGAAGAATCACGGATTTTCCGAGGAAAAATACTTATAATCTCTAAAATTATATGTTTTGACGTTACTAATCACGTTGAATACGAATTTAATAGGGGCGGCACGACATTCTCTGCACATAGAATAAAACATGATAGTGGGAAGCGCTATGGAGATCAGGGAAATTATGGGGTAAAAAACGTAAAATACATGTTAAATATAGTTCAATCTGGTTGCTTAACTGCGTTAAAAGTAAAAAGACTTAACATAACCTAACTTCACAAGGCTAATAACACGAGGTGGGTACCACGGAGCGTATTATGACGGCCGCTAAATTTCAACAGGGCAATCTTAGCAAAAACTACTATTTTCATAGCTTTAGGATTTTCCCTTTACAAAGACGTGATTTTTAATAATTACTACAATTATTGTGTTTAATATACACTTTATTGATGTCAATACGTATTTTAATTTCCAACCACAGTGGGAGGCAATCCAGAAAATCCGATGATAACAAAATCGGGTTATAGAGTTTCGCATTGCAGCTCCGAATCTACCGTCTACATTCAAACTGCAATTACACCCCTCGATTGCCAAAGGATCAAAGAATATGTTATGCGAGGACTGTGAAGCATCGCGCTTGTTGGTGGGGGGGGGGGGGGGGAGCAATTTTGGGTTTGTTTCGTCGCGTCTCATAAATTCCACGTAGTATAAATTTTGACTAGGAGAAGCTACGACTCTCGTTTACGTTTCAATTGACAGTTCTCGTCAAGACCAATCGATTGCGTGTATAAAAATATTTGTGGGGCGTGGTTATGGTGAAATTGTATGAGTTTAATGTAAAAAATTACGAAAACTTAACACAATGTCGGCCTATACTCGTCGAAAAGCCAAGTCGAAATACAGCAATCGTAAACGGTTGGAAAGAGCATTTCAACAGCAATCCAGTGATACACATTAAACCCTCATGATCGAGTAAAGCGATGCCGGGAACGTAAAAATAAAAAACATCAAGGCGTCCGAGCGCGTCAACGTATACGTATTCACGCAAAACAAACGCATTACCAGTTCAACTGAGCTATATTGTGCAATTTTACATCACATATAATTCAAAATTTTATCACGGGAGCTGCCTTCAATACTTGTGGCTAATGTTATAGCAATAAAATCATATGTATATTTTCATGTTTCTTCTTTCAGAAAACTGTCCAACGAATAAAATAGTTGTTACCGAATCTAAAACAAAACCAACAAGGACTGTTGATGAAGGAGAAACGAGCCCACCTTTCAACAGGAGATCCCCTCTCCCTTCTCCTCTCTAACTCGTAAGAGGAGCCGCGGTGGTACAGCGGTTAGACTGCTCGTCTCCCATCACGGCAAACCGGGTTCAATCCCCGGCCGGGCCACTCCCGGGTTTTCGCAAGTGGTAACCGTGTCGGACGATGCCGCTAGTAGGTGGGTTTTCTCGGGGATCTCCCGTTACCCCCGCCCCCTGCATTCCGACGCAGCTCCATACTCCCCTCGCTCCCCTCAAAGGCTCTGTCCAAAACCTCTCCAGTCCCCTCCACTCCACCGCCCACGAGGTGTGCGTCACTTTCTCTTCCCCGCCGCGAAGGTGTCCTGATAGCGCGGACAACTGGGGCGGCCTGTTTTTAACGGTACTCTCGTCTCGCGGTGGGCTGAGGGAGAGCCCAGGGCGCGAAAAGAAGGCCGGGCGGGCACACTTGTCGCCAAGTGAGGCAAGTTCTCACCGTCGCCTTCTTACCCCCTCCCTCCGAACCGTCATCTCATCTGGCCGCTTAATTTACTGCGCCAGGTGCAAGCGGCGACCCGCGAGCATGACCTCTCCGCTGCTCTGTAATTGTATCCTGTTCCTGTGCGAGGCCACGTCCACCCCCCCCCCCCTTTTTCTCAGACGGCCGACCGGCTCACGTTTTTTTAACCCCTCCCTGCGCGGCGCGAGCCACCTGCCGGCTGTACACTCAGTGCCCGAAAAATTGGCCGCTCCTAATCAGTAGCGAAGCAATACGGCCACGCGTATGCTTTCGAGGTACATTAATAAATGCTAAAAGCATTGATAAAAAATGTACCGGTTTTTGGAAGCGAATATAGGAAAATCAACCAACTGCAAACCCTAGATAATAATATTTTTCACTATCTGTGTGAGCAAATATTTCGGCAGAATGATGTATTACTGTCGAGCCATTGCTTACGCCGTAAGTTTGCTCGTATTACTGCGGCGTAGCATATCGCAATAAATGAACGTATATTTCAATAAAAATATTTCCATACAAAGTAGATAGAGATTTTTTTTTTTTTTGTCTTATCTTGGTTCTTGGTTTTTCTATATTGGCTTCCTTAAACCCGCGAACATCAGTTCATATGTTCAGCGTCAGTTTATGTACTGCATCTCGGTCTCACCCAGTGTGTTGAATTTTCCATTTGTGCACCGTAACTTTCATTTCAATGAAATAACTATTTATTTTAGGCGCATTTACATTTCACCCATACCTTCATGTAGTTGACAAATGTTATCCACGCATTATCTGGCAGTTATGAAACTGCAATCCACTGATAATTTTAAAGTGAAGCTGCGCTATTTACGTAATAATTACTTTATAGAACTTCAGAATTTGTGTTTGTTCTACAGCATAAGTATATTGCAAGAGAGGAAAAGTTGTAAGTTTCGAAGAAAGTTTTCGCAAACAATTAAAATAAACTAGAAACCAACTAATTCAACATGGCGTGAGGCCGAGCCGTAAACGCGACGTGGAATAAACTAGTAATGCGTAGAGGTGACGGAATGAAAAGTTAGGGAAAGAGGTGACGTAGAAGAAAACTCACTGGCCAAATTCAACGTCCGTCACGTTCCCCGCGTGAGGAAATCTGGTTGTATGATCCGTTCAGGGTTAATTCAGACTTTTCTGAAGCCCTGCTAAAGTTCTACTTCCAGAATATTCCTCCGCCTTGTGCGAACTAAGCTTAACTAAGTTTTGAAAATTACGCCCAAAGGACGACGCACCAAATTCGTGCGCACTCAAGTGTAACAGTGTTTTGTATAAGAACTATTTCTTATTTGGCGCTACCAACACACATGTTTTCTCACTGTTTTGCATTCAAATTATTTATAAATGAAACATCATAATTTATAGATAAAATATGAATAACATTTAATTTTAACAGAAACGAAGTAACTTTTATGAACACAAGTATAAAACGTTTGTTGGAAATAACTAAACACGGCATACATGGGGATATTTTTCAGAGGTTTGATTCAAAAAGGGCTAATAAACCGCGAATTGACTATATCTCTACCGCTATGTAATAATAATATATAAACAAAAGACAAAGGTTTTGGTAGCTGGTTCGCAGTTAAGTTGATGGTGATGTATAAAAGGTAGTTGCACGTTTTAAAATCGTGTTTACATCGTGATTTTTAAATTTGTGAATGCCGAATTATTTTCATTTAGTTCGTGCTTGTTTTACATACATAGTAGCCGCAACTAAGGAATAACATTAGAATAAGTATGTTATTAACATGATAGGTTCACTTGATGGAAGTATTAATAAAGTGATTTGTGGTTAACTGCAATATTAATCTTAAGTGTAGTTGAGGGATACAAGATTAGCAAAAAAATTCAGTAGATACTTTTAAAAAAAGTGTTTCCAAAAGCGTGCAATTAATCGCGAACAGTCTATATTTCCGAGATAACCAACATGTTTACCAGGTGAAGAATCGGGAAGGTACAGTGGCAAATACAAGGTTTGTTTGAACGATAATTTTGTCTAAACGGTTCGCTGGTGAGAATATATTGTTTCCACCATGCATGACCTAACTCCAGCACTCTTACTTTTTTGTCGGGGTTGTCCCTATTTTCAAGCAGCAGCAGTGTGTACCAAAACTTTTTCTCTCCTTTGACCAGCGAGTCGTCATTAAACGGTACTTTCCAGCAGTAACACGTAGCAGTCCGCTGAAAGACAAGGAAAAGTTGTAGATAAAAAGTTTTCCGTTTTGTTGTAACCTTTATTGGAATGGCTTGCGGTATTTACCAATTTACCCCCTTTCCAGCTGTTTTTGGCTCCACTTCGATAAAAATACAACCTCTTATTTATGTCGGCGAAATTTTTGTTCCGCAACTACAGAAAACTTCACTGCCGTAGTTTGTGAAGTGATGTTAGCTAGAAACTGTAATTTGACAAGATATTTTTGAATAACGGTTTTATTCTAATAAAATGTTAAATTGGACGTCCCTTGCTTGACGGCATTGATATGGCTGCTATAGTAGCGTAAATATTGGATCGATCATCAGCATATCATATCATTAGTGAAAACAGAACTTCTTAAAAGAAATTGGAACCTAAATTTAATTCCCAATAAATATAAGCACACTTGAACAAAACATGAAATAATTAAAACATAAATATGCCTAGACTAAAAATATATACCTACGTTTATAGTTTTCTTTACGCATAGGCCTATGCATGATCATCAAAATCAAATGTAGCCGATACCAAGGAAATTAAAATTTAATTCCTTTAGTATTACTTTTAAAAAGACGTTCAAAAATTTCTACTCAACATTTCATGTTTGTAAGCTAAATGTTCTAATAATTAATCAAAACTTTTGAAAGAATCAATTTCTGATTCACATTTACATAATGAACTGCTAACAATATTTTCTGTGTTGATAAGTGGTATGGCCATTAGTTGAAAACTATATAAATTTTTGCATTACCTGTACAGCAAATGCAGTGCAAATTGTTGGAGCCGTTTCTCTAATCGGCTGGTAATACATTACATGGATTTTGTTTGCCAGTATCAGCAATGAATAGGGAGGGTAAAATCACTTCAAGTAAGGCGTTTGGTATTGCGACTGCTGGTTCAATAGTTTCATTCCATAAAACATGCCGAGGCCACACACGTGAAATGTCCCACAGAAATTTTAAAGACTACATTTTAGCGTCATTTATAACTTGAATTATTTACTATCGGTTATTATCGTGTACATCAACTTGGCTTCTAAAATTCATATTAAACGTTCAATATTTATTTTGGGGACCCTAGGGGTGTACACTAATACTTTATACATATTAGATAAAAAAACCATGGTTAGTAATACGATATTTTTCCTAGTAATTTTTATTAAAATATTTTAGCATCTCCCTCGCACCCTAATTCCCTAACATCATTTTAAGATACATATGTGGCATTAACCCCACAATTGACACACTTATACAGCATCTTCTCACGTACCACATAAACAAATTACTGTGATACCTGCGCTATGTTGACACAGCAGGCAACGTTTGTACTCATCCGGTGTGCTCAGAGACATTAAATCATTGGTCACGCATTAAATACAGATTGTGGCTCACGTAAGAGTGAGAAATGAGACAACATTTTTGTCATAAAGACTTTAAGGTTGCAGGTCTTCCATTTCCTAAAATGCGATTCATCGCCAGTCACAGCAGCTGACCTGAGATAAAATTCCGTCATCGAGCGTGCCGCCATTATGCCCCCAGAATCGCCACATGTTCTGGGATGAATAATGAAAACACGATCTGGAAGTCCGAAACTAATTTGCACCACAGTTAAAAAAGCCTACGCAACCTAAAACGAGAGTGAGTCGTCGAAGAATATTTGCACATTTTGAGGATAAAATAGCTGTTAGCTCACCGCATAATTAAGGGGCCAATAAAGGCGGGTATTATAAATGAAAAATATGATCGTATAGGTAGCCAGAGATATTGGAAACGCTGCAAAATCCGGTACAGGAAAAAATGTCAGGAGGAAAAAGCATATAAAAGATGCAGTGCGAGGGAAAATACTAACAAAAAAATTATGAACAAGTTCCCCGAATCAGCAAGCTCGCCCTCCCACCCTTGGTGAATATTTAATTTTTAAAATTAATGTTGGAAGAAATTTCGTACATTGCACGTATTCGAAATGCTTCTCTCGTTAAAGAAATCTTTTTAATGTGGAAAGTTAGATGTAGTATCGTTTTAGCTTCGAGCGAATATGGATAGCATAGTAGTTGTTTTTTGCAGTAAAAGAAAAAGGAAACTAGGCTCTCACATTTTTAATTTCCACAATGTCTTATCTTTTCTACCAATTGAAGTATTTTTATTTGCACAATTTCCCACTGCATTTATTTTAGAAATAAGTGTAATAATATTGGAAAAATCCTTCAATTTCTTAAAAAATGAAATGACTTGCATTGTTAACTTTGTTGATTCTAACAGAAAACCATGGCAAACCTTATTAATTAATGAGGTAAATGCAAATAATATTAAAAAATAAGTAAACTCGATCGTCTGAAATTAATCAAAATATATAACATAGTAAAATGTTTAAAATTCGGGATTTCTTTGCTGGGCTCTGTTGGTTGAAAATATTTTTTTCTTTTGTCAAGTTTTTTTTTTTTTTTTCGTATTACTATCCTATAATCATCGCGTGTAATGGAGATTGTCTTCTCAAATTCTGAATGTAACTCCTTCACTCCATTACTAATAATCTTCAAAAACGTCACGCATGCCAAATGTTTGTGTCATGGATGGCGTCTACAGGTCTGTGGAAGGCATACTTCGTATGACTTTCATATAAACTAGAATGATGTCAGTTTGAAGTTGTCTGTCTGTTAACAGTACTTTTACCCCTGCCACGAAAATGCTGTTAAGTACGACAATTGGGCACACTAACACTTACCTATCGTTCACTCCATTAGCATTAGCTTAGAATCTAATGACATTGCAACTACTTAGAAAAAAAAATTCCAAACAATCAAAAGGCTGCAATCTCTAGTTTATTTTTTTTAATTTTTTTGTAAATTGTATTGTATAGGATTTTTTAAACATCCCCCTGTTTTATTCTTGAAAGCTTAGCAGGGGACGACTTATAGACTAACTTATAGCCTAGCTTAAATATTATCACCCATGCCTTAGCCGGGATTCGAGCCCAGAGCTTTCCGCACCCCAGATTGGTGGCGCACCAACCGACTGCTCCATGCACGAGAGGTCAGGTATTTTTGTGAAGAGCGGTTAGAAAAGCAAAACAGGTTTCCGCTGTTGCGTATGTTCATTTTTTAATAAGTAATTAATGAATTTAAGTCATGTTTTCTGTAGGCATAGTTAGGCAACATAGGCGTTATGTACCACTGAATCTGTTATAAACATACATAGTGTATATACATTTTAAAACAACAAATAAAGTAAAGTGAAAAATTAAATTACACCAATCTATATATATATATATATGTATAAATTTCCTGACTAACTTATACTATCGTGTGACACTACGTCAATATGTAATCGGATGGAGCTCTTAATAAATAAAGACCACCATATGATAATTAAATAATGCGCATATCATCTATTTCAACTGTTCAATTAATCAACCTGGAATATGTTGATAAGTTATCCCTTAAATCATTAAGCCCTATACAAGTTTAGCCACTCCAAGAGTGTCACTTCTGTTAAGTTAGGAATAATTTATGTATATTAGTAAGGAAATGTGTGCGATCTGAATGACTACATTCATAAACGATGCAATTATCTAGTGTGAATATGTTCTAGTGCCTTAAGTTTATCTTATTTGCACGTACACACATATAACAGCAACTGTAGTAGCCTGAGATAGGGACACACATTCAACTTTTCCAAAACAAATCATTCATAACCTAGACCGTTCACCAGCTTAGCCATGTGAAATAACCTAGACCGTTCACCAGCTTAGCCATATGAAATAACCTAGACCGTTCACCAGCTTAGCCATGTGAAATAACCTAGACCGTTCACCAGCTTAGCCATATGAAACAGGTAATACCAGTGTCTTTTGAATATTAGTGCCCGGTCTGTGGACTGGCTGGTCAGGAAAACAACTAGCAAACAAGCAAACACCTAGAAAACAATGTGATCAGACTACAAAGAATGTATGCCATTACATAGCAAGTTTCTTTGCAAGTCCAGTTTATTAAAATATATTAACAACGTAATTACGTTCTGAACTGATAATATTCAAACCCTAGTGGCAATCTGGTAAAACTACCGATGACATAAACAAAAACCTTAAATGAGAAAGTGGTTTTTACCCAAAGTAAGATAATAACATTTAACATCCTTATGTTACGTAGCTCCCATAAGTATATTTCGCTCACTCAATCTCAGTTCGAATAATAAAAAACATAATCATAAAATTATTGAATTTCAAATACTCTTCAAACTAAAAGAATTAAAATTCTATGTGTGCCTAGCTCAGTGGGCGCGATACCATCTCGCTGGTTGGCCGCAGGCATAACTTAAATTGCAAATGCTTGTTAATACTGCATTCAACATGGTGTCACACACAATGTCTTCATGTTCTAGACTAAATAATTTGGACATGTCACTTTATCTGTGTATAGCATTGGCTACATGAATAGTGCTTATCTGATACAAGGAGGTGCACAGATCCAGACGTTCTTGCAAATGTAGACCCCTGGAAAACGAAAAACACGCAATTCCAGTAATTTCTACAATAAGTAGTTAATACTAAAACAGTTTTTTTTAAACCATAGAAAATGCACATACATTCATGATGCGGACATTTGCTTCTATCTCCTATAAATATAAACTATATTTACAATGATCAGTGACTATTCAGAGGGCGCTCTCCTGGCTGAAAACCATAAATATTGAAGAAACAGAATTACTCACATAATGAGACCAAAATAAATATAACTAAGTTATAATTACAAAAATTAATGGAAACGTTCTAACTAATTAAAATCCTAACCTTAAACAATTTTAAATTGCCACAATACACTCTATATAAAACTTCCTAGCATGAGAAAGAGAACATAGTAATAATGGAAAAAAAAAAAAAGAAACATCCTTGACATAGATACAGCTGTTCAAATTACTTAAGAAAAATATATTACACATATGTCACTTGCAGTAACCAGTACCTAGGTGTGGAAACAAACATACATTATAGTGTGAAATAATAAATAATAAACATTAAATATATTAATTAAATATGTACACAACTGACGTGAAAATCAGAGCCTTACATGGTATAACTCTAACAAGTTAAGACAACAACGATAATAGTAATGAATCAATATAGCAAAAGCATGTCACCCTTAAGGTACTCTATTGACAATGATTGCTTTTTGTTAACAAATTCTAAGGATGTAGCAAAATCATAAGATTTGACTGTTCAACACACGTTAATTATTCCACGTAAAACATGATGTTAGATATAATGTGATAATATTATATAAATATACTAAAATTATAACGTAATATTAAAAGGTAACACTAATGAGGACATCATAGTTTCGTGTTGCTAAATACTAAATTGCAAAGAAAAATTAGATTGAAACGTTTAATCACTTTAAGCTGACACAATATGACATTTACAAGATTTGTGCATTGTCAATAGAAGAAGAAAAGTGAAACAGAGAAGTTATATAGCCTACACATACAATATAAACGAGAATAAATGTAATCATGTGACAATTTCGCAAACATACAAAATACTAATTGTAAGTAAAGGCTTACATAGTATTATTAGTAATACTAAGTTACAATTAACGTATTTTCGGATCAACTGCTATGGAAGTTACTTTTGTTCATATTTATTTATATTAAATACATGTAATCAGTTACTTAACACAGATGACTCCCTTGAACACTTAACACGATGTGTACCAGTGATTAGGGATACAATTGTTTAACGAAGTAGCTGATTATGGAGCTACGCAGCAGTTACTGGGCATGTTTAAAACGGCACTCATATTTAAGACTATGTTAAATATTGAAATCGGGGTAAAAATAAATTTTTGTAGGTGTCTTGCATATTGCCGGTAGAGAGTAACTCGGCCATTACCAAGTTCTGCACTGGAGCTGAAATGTGCCTACAGTTCGTGTGTGTACACTTCAGAGGTACTATTCCATTAGGCCACGCCTGACACGCTTTCCCCTCTGATAGCGGCGAAGGATGTCACGACGCGACGACAATACGAAATGAGGTAGCTAATGTCTCCTTGTAACGGGACGTCCGGTAGTTGTGAAGAGATAGTTCAGGTAAAGTAATCGCTCTATAAAGTGTGTCTCTTCGTCGCCGTTTTGCGTTACATGTAAGCTAGCAGTCAACAAGGAGTTGTAAAAAGATCGTTTGTCGTTCGCGTACTTTAACGTTAGTCTTGTATTTTTGTCAACTTGATCTTTTGTATTACCTACTGCATTAATATATTGTTTTGATTAACATACACGTTATAGATAAAGAGGCATGCATCTCTTATGGAAAGAAAAAAGATAACTGAGCAAAATAAGTTTCGTGTCATAAGATTTAAACACCGCACTGATTGTAAGCTGTTTAAAATTCAAATATTTTTCTTGATTTTTGCCAACTTTACAGGATGAGTGCTGGCGGGACATGGCTTCTGGTTCAGTAGTTTGTCCGCCAGCCCATTTCCATCCACCAATCCATTCCCATACATCATCTCGTTTCTGTCCGCTATCTCGTTTCCATCATCTCGTTTCGCTCCATCATCTCATTTCCACTCGTCATCTCGTTTCCATGCGCCAACTAATTTCCATCAGCCAGCTAGTTTCCATCTGTCAACTTGTATCCTAATTGATCACTTGTGCTCGTCAGCTATCTTGTTTTCGCCTGAGTTTGACACCTGTCATAGGCTGCCGTCTTGTTTTCACCTGTTGTTTGTTTCCAAAGTGAGCAACCAGATGAGTTGTGAATTACTCATTGGCATCGACCACTATATATGATTATTGTGTTTGTGGCACGTAGCAGTGTTGTCGGACGCCATATTCGATATCGTTGGCCTGATATAGGAGTCACTTTAAGAGAGGCTAGGGATTTGTGCATAACATTCTT
This sequence comes from Dryococelus australis, assembly GCA_029891345.1. NCBI lineage: Eukaryota > Metazoa > Arthropoda > Insecta > Phasmatodea > Phasmatidae > Dryococelus > Dryococelus australis. The sequence continues at coordinate 257,440,400 of CM056995.1, forward strand.
TCACGATAAACCCACAAACTCAATCCACCCAAGGTCAGGTGCACACGAGTCGCGATGGGCTTATCTGGCGCACGCGGCGGCTCGCCTTTGTAAATCACCGCGTACTTCTTACGTTCTCTCTCTGACCTTAGCACACTGTTTCCTCGCTACAGCGAAACAGGGCAAGGAAAGCGGTGCAGACCAGCCACACGTATAGTCTACTCAGGGCTTCTTTTAACTTTTTGAATCAAACCTTTGAAAAATCTCCCCATGCATGTATGACACGTTTAGTTATTTCCTAAATACGCCATATATCACAACCTTTTTATACCTCTGTTAATATAAAAGTGTCTTATTTTGCGTTAAATTAAAATGACAATTCGGTGCGTTGTCGTTTGGTGCAATTTTATAGTATTAGTTAAGCTTTGGTTGCATAAAGCGGAGGAAAATCCTGGATGTATAACTTTAGCAGGGCTTCAGAAAAGTTTGAAGTAACCGTGAATAGATTATAAAGAATATTCGTAATTAAAATAATAGGGTGCCATAGTTACAGCTTGACGAAAAGCTTCCACGCAAGTCAGTGCCTGATACGTAGAGATGAAGGGGATATTATATGCTCCAGCCAGTGTCCCCCCTTACCATTCCCTTGGTTAAGTGACTCACAAGAGGGAAAGAAGAAATGCGCGCATTTGATCCTGATGACGGTTTTTCAAGCGTTAATATGCAAATCATGTATTACCGTATTTAAGAATGATTACGACTGCGAAGTCTGTTTAAACAATCCCCTGTTATTTAAGCCCGCAGGGATTCACCGAGATGTCATTAATAATATGCCAGTTCTAAATACCACATTAATTGGTTACCTTGTGCCGGGCTGTTTGTGAATAATGCTACGCCAATGATAAAGCGTTCTGCGCACACGAGAAAACGGCTGCGTAATATAGAAGCTGTAATTAAAAATCGCAAATCAACCATTTTTGAGCAATAAACGATGAGTGGTTGCTTTCGTATCTGCGTCGGTACCTAAGTATTCCCGTAACTTGTAAAACATATTTATTTACTCCGCTTGCCATTAAAATTGCAACACCAAGAAGAACGCAAGCTATCACAGCCATATTTATTGGACATACATAAAATGGGATAATCAGTACTGTGTGGCCTTAACACGGGCGGCAATAGCCGCTACTAGACTATACGACATTGAGAAGAGGGTATTCTAGTTGTCCATCAGTTGTATCTCTGCCCATGCTGCTTCGATGCGCACCCAAAGTTCATCCGTTGTGGTCGCGGATGACCTGGGGTAGGCCAATCGTCCGACCATGGACCATAAGTTTCCGAGGGGTGAGAGATCTGGTAAACGCGCAGTCCAAGGAAGCAGTGCGACATTGTGGCCATGCAGCAACTGTCCGACGATGTGAGACACACCCCGTTGGTACAAAGCACCAGGTTGACCCTGATGATAGGGGACAACAGAAGGCCCCAACAACACCTACACGATAAAATGGTCGCTGGTCCGCATATCAGCGATGAGAGCTAGGTGCTAGCACGACTGGAATCTGATGGTAACCCATCACGTAACTTCAGGTTCTGAGCCGGTATTTTGGTACACAATGCAGAACTCTGCCATGCGTGTATCACGGTGCCTTCAGACGTAAACGCGACCGCCGTGGTGCTGCAAGCAGAAACGGGATTCGTCGGAGAAGACGATGGCGTGTAATTTGTCCCTCCAAGTCCGAATTTTGATGCATAATTGCACCAGCAGACGCCTGTAGTGAGAAGTCAGTGGCAGCCCAGTAACGGGTGCATGGACAAGACGTCCTGGGGTTTCACACGGTGACGCACTGTGTGTGCGGACACACATTGATGTGCTCAGTGCCTCAACTCCTGAGCGAGGGTGCTCGACGTGGTTGCACGATCTTTAATCACAATGCGCATCATATGTATGTCCTCACGCTCGCTGGTACGAAGGAGCAGTTTGTTTTTGTACGTCACTAAACCCGTCCCTCATCCGCTTCACCGTGGTTGCATTTATTGCAGTGCGGGAACCATTTTCGAGCGTGGGTGGACTTGTACTAGGGGTTTGGCAGTATGTGACGATAGGTCACGATTCTGTCCTGCGGTGAAAGGCGTACAACTTTTCGCGTGGTTGTCGAATTCTTCGACGTGACACGCTCATCCGTTTGCGAACACGAACGATGGGGAAACGTAATGATATTACCTCTCAGCGGCTCCCCAACCTCCACTTATATACCACTTATCAGTTTCGCCATTGATTCGTGTGCTGCACCACTCTGCTGAACAACTAGTCACGTCTTATTCCTACTCAGCATTCCTCCCAATGGGGGATCCTTCAAATGCGCCCTTTTTGGTGTCGCAATTGTAATGGCCATCAATGTGCTTTGCATCTAGCGCTCTAGGTAGATGGGCGTCTTAAAGGGTAAAGGACAGAAAAAAATATTTATTTTTACACGCCCACTAAAGTTGTTCCGTCTTGTAGATTTTACCTGTGATATAATTCACAGCCTGCGTAATTCCTACAAAATCACATGTAAAATTCGGCATTTTGTGATTTTCGGAACATCAAATTATGAAGACCGAACGATAAAAAAAAAAAAGAAGCAATATGGGAGGTTCAATTTCAATGCTGTTGCATATTAATATTAATGTTTTTTTTTGTTTTTTTTTTTTTTTACTATGTGATTTCACATATACTTTTATTTGAGTGGAACGTTACATGTTTAATATATGTTTATTTTTTTATTTCTCAACGCGAAGCAGATTTGTTTTTGTGTCCCACCGATAGTAATTATAATTTTGACTCTGGCATGTGCTAAGCCAAAAACTTGTGGAATTGTTTTTATTTCCCCGAAAACGACACTGCGTGTGATGTCTACAAGTTGGTGTTCGGCAAATACGTAAAATAACTTCTTCTTTTCTCCGCCCCCCCTCCGGGGGGGGGGGGGGGGCAATTCGATAAACGCGTTTTCTCTGTACCCCGTTCTCCGATCTTCTCCTGTATCGGGCCGGCAGGTGTTGGACGTCATCTCCGCAGGCTTGTCCCAAAAGAAACCGCGCGGGGCAGCTGCGCGCGTGCGTAGTACTTTGCTAAAATATGTGCGCGGATTGGCTTCGGTGGTTTTTACGAGCGTGGGATGAAAAAAAGAAGGCCGGGTGGTTATAAAAGCGTGAGAGCGAGGGAGGGGGTGAGGGGGGGGTGTACTGGTCTCTCGTCGCCGAGCCAGTGAAGACTAGGAATGTGCCAAACAGTTACTTCCATGCAACGAGTTCTATAATTCCAGTTACAAAAGTTATACGTTCCAGTAACGTGTTATTTTTTTTTTTTTGTAACAGGTTACTCTGAAACATTTCTCGCCTGTTCCGACGTTCCGGGATATAACAATTACGTTGTTCAATATTCCAAAGCTTGACGTTCCAAGAAATAAAATCCGCGCATGCGCACAGTTGCAAATCAAGACGTTCCGAAAAATAATGTTTACGCATGCGCACTGTTGCAAACCGAGACGTACCGGAAAATAAATTTTAACGCTTGCGCAGTAGTCAAGCGTTGATCTAAGTGAGGTAATTCAAGACGTTCTAAAAATAATGGTATAAACACTGGAACGTGTTACTCGTGTAACACGTTACCAAATGTAACAGTTTATTATAACTGTCACGTTAAATAACGCCCATTTCTAGTGAAGACATTCACCGCACGGGGTTCATGCGTTCTAAGAGAACATAGTTTTTACAGTGGATATATCCGCTCCGTATCACCGAGCGGGGTGGCGCGCAGTGGTAATTCACTGGACTCGAACTCGGGAGGACCCGGGTTTGACTCCCGATCCGGCCATCCTGATTTCGGTTTCCCCATGGTTTCCCAAAATAACTCCAGGCGAAAGCTGGGATGGTTCCTTAACAAAGACCATGGCCGATTCCAACCCATTCCTTCCCCAAATCCCTCTCCCCAGAGCAACTTGCCCTATCGCTAATGAACTCGCTTTCGACAGGACGTTAATCCCATATACCTACCGATCACTCTAAACTGGCTTTACTTATTTTCTAAATTAATTGTAGAGTTGGAATTGCTTGTTATACCATGTACGTATCGTTACTGAAACATTTGAACGTTTAATGAAAGCACTTAAATCCATTTTATTTTTTGGTGTCTAAAAATAATTAGGTAATACGAAATGCCCTACTGTTACATATGTGACAGGACTTCATTCAACTGACAGAAAGTCACACGCCCGAGTCTGAAAGGCGAATATTGTTTGTTGTCTTTCCAAACAGCTGCCAGCCTGTCAACTTTTGTATGTCAACTGCCTTGTAAAATAGCTGCTGTAGGTAAGCTGCTTTGTCTAATAAGCTGTATGTGGGTGAGCTGACCTGTCTAATAGCTGCCTGTTGATCAGTCTTACTGTGATAATAGCTACCTGTCGATCACTGTCGATCAGCCTACCTATCTAATAGACGCCTGTATATTAGCTTACCTGTCTAATAGACGAATGTCGATTAGCTCAACTCTCTAATCGATGCCTGTTGATATGTTGACCAGTCGAACAGCTACAGTTCTTTCAGGCTCTATGTTGGACAGCTACCTGTCTGACCTGTCTGTAGATTGTCTTGTCAAACAGTTGCATGTAGGCTAGCTGGCTTGTCCATCAAATGCCTCTACGACATAAAATGCAGCCTCGAGCACCTGACTATTAGCCACCATATTTAACAGATTCCTATCGGTCATGTGGAATTTCGCTTTGCTGCCGGTCGAACAGATGACCTTCGGTCAGCTGTTGCCCCCCTCCTCCCCGAGAGGCCACGGTGGCTGAGCGATTAGCACGCTCGCCTCCCACCAAGGCGAACCAGGTTCAATCGCCGGCCGGGTCACCGGACTTTCGCAAGTGGGAATCGTGCCGGACGGGTTTTCTCGGGAATCTCCCGTTCCCCCGCCTCTTCATTCCGGCGCCGCTCCATATTCACGAGCCACCCAAATCTCTTCACTCCACAACCCCCCCCCCCCCCCACCTCCTTAAAGACTTCAGAGGAAGGAGAATATAACGAAATAGATCTCTAATAACTCTTACGAGAAATCCTATTCTTAATAAGTCTAGTTGTTAAATAATAGATTAAAAATAATCTTTTGAAATATTTTAATTAACCCACCATGACGGGGCGTTGTCCACCGTAAACCCTATACAAACCTTACTTTTCGCTCCTTTATGAAGGGATTGTATGGTTGAGAGGGGGGTAATGTTTAATTGGATGTAAGGAGAGTGGGTAATGCAGCGGCGAAAATAGGACGGTGTGGAAATGGGAGTACCCCAAGCGAACTTCAACAACACTGCACTGTGCGTCATACTTTCAACATTAGAATTCCCGTCCGATAGATCCCCGTTCACCGGGACCAGAGATCTAACCTGGGATCTATGTGGTTGGAAGCGCTTGACTAATCACTGAGCCTACCGACATAGGCCACTGCATGTTGCGAAATATTCCCTATTGGCTGGATTGCGAGATGGGAAGTTAGTTACCTGTACACAATTCTCATAATCCTCTCATTGTTCCGCACTTAACGGACTAAGTTAAGATGGAAATCTAATCAAGGCAAAATCTGTGGCAAAATGACGACCGCGCACCAACTCGCGATCACTTCTAATTGTAGGAGCGAAACAAATATGCCACATCGGCTGCCCTACTACAGGACAATATTGCGGGAAGTACCTGAAGTTCATCAACACAAAATGAAGAAGACTTTAGCTTTGTATAACTGCATTGTTGTGAACTGTTGTCTCTAATATATCAAACCGAACCATCGTACTGCGTATGCGTACATGCAGAAACTGAGATTAAAAAAGAACGAGTCCAATGGGTTCAAAATAGCGCGAGAGTAAGGAATTAAGAATTGAGTTAGATGCATAGAGTACGCGAGTATGTTCTGGCGCATTGGCACACGGTATAGGATCTAGGAGTCGGTCGACCGTCATGTTGTGACGTTACCCACCCGCCATCTTGGATCTGGGTGATCTTGACTTCGTAACTTTAAAAATATCCCGTCTTCCCCACAAAATCAATTCAGAAGTCTTTGATTTAACCCCAAAATTATCTTTTTCCCAAAAAAATATGAAAAATTTCTGCACATGGGGATTTGACGTTCTTCGGTGTGATTCCCCCAAAATTGACCCAAAATCAGCAACTTGGTGTCGAGTTTTACTGAAAACGACCAACGCGAACTCGAGACTTTTCAATATGTAAGTCATAAAGTCCTCAAATCAGAAAGGCGGGCTAAATGATCCGTGCCATACCCAGGAAACCAGTAAGAATGTCAACCATATATATATTTTTTTACATTATACACTCCAAACGCCACATTGGATATCCGTGACCTTCACCTTGGGATAACCTTAAAGTTAAAAATCGAAAGAAAAAAATTGTAGAGATATAAAAAATATAAATATGCTATTTAATTTAAAAGTCGAAAAAGATGTAAAAAAAATTTGAGGACTTTCATGCAGGAGGTGCAAACTTCAAAACAAAATTGATGGAGCACATATCCTCCCAGAAGGACGACTAGCGGATGACTGACATCCACCAATGTTTTTCATGGGATATTTAGTCGACAAGTCCCCACCCCAATGCCATATTCCATTGGCTATCTAGCCAACCCCCCGATACCAACTATCACCCCTCCAGCGAATCATAGGATTATGTTACACCCGACCCTAACCCACTTACCATCACTACAGCTCAACCCACATCACTACCACTAGACTGCGCTAGTGATTTATCGACGATGTCACATTGATCGCTTGTGATTGTCTGTTGATCATGTAACATAATGTCCTCTGCAGATAATTAATGTAGCCAAAGGCACGCCACCTCACGGTTCTTCGTCTGAAGTGAGAGGTGACAGATTGCTCTCTCTTCCCCAATGTTTCCAGCAATCAGTCTGTCAAGTTAATTTTTGTATCAGAATATACAATCAAATTTGATAGGGTTTTATCGGACGTGCTCGTAATTACACAAACATTTACCAACCGAAGTAATATACGGGATATGTCTAAATTCACATTACACAAAGTAAGGGCTTGTAGTGGGGACCAAGACGGTTACGTTTTGCATAGGAACTTAGGTGCGGAAACATACCGTTTCCCCGCGACAAACAAAACACCATCACATCACATGTTGACCTCTCCAACGTCTGCAACATACTGTACGTTGTATTTATTCTGGGTCCACTTACACGAAGAGCTCGATGTGACGACCAGTGACGTCTACACAAACACGGTACCTACGTACCATGTTCTGGTACACACGATCACCAATACCTGGAAGTCCAAGATACAATGCAGCCATAATCCACGCCAGCATGTCTTCCTCTGATTCCACAGGGGTCTTGTAAATCACGCCCTTCATGTGGCCCCACAGGAAGTAGTCTAGCGGAGTCAAGTCGGGTGAACGTGCAGGCAAAGCAATCGGTGATTGATGAAATAGTTATCGAAATAATTATATTTTCAATTGGTGGTATATATATTCATCTCAAAATTTAATGCTTACACAATGCCCTATCAGGATTCAAAATTTGTTTCAAATTGGTTGAATGGTTCCTGAGATATTATATTATAAATCAAAATTTAAAAATAGCCGCCATTTTGAAAGTAGGTGCTTGAAGTCATCAGAAACTATAAAAGTCAGGTGTACTTACTAAGTATTATATGTTTACCAAGTTTCATGAAATTCGATTGAAGCATTCGAAAATTGGAAAGGGGGGACACACAGACAGACAATCGATCTCATAAGCCTTTCTTTTCTTCCGGAAATAGGCTAAAAGATAATAGTAAAGTTAAAAAATATTTTTAATATAGTCTATTCGCGATGTCTTCACATGCTTTGAATCAAAACACCATTCATGACTTTTTTGGTTAGTTTCCTAATTACGTAATGTATTACAAGAGTTCTATACTTGCGTTAACATAAAATTACCTTGTTTCCAGTAAAATCAAACTTTCACGTATATTTTGTCTATAAATTATAATATTTCATTAGAAATAATATTAATAAAACGGAGAGGAAATAGGTGTGTTGGCAATGAGTAGTAAGAAATTGTTATTTTGCAAAATATTATTACACTGAGTATGCACGAATGCAGTGCGTTCACTCTTTAGTGTGTAAACATATTTCTAGACTGTGTTAAGTGTGGGATAGAACCCCGTGTCTTAGTTCAAAAAGCGAGGGAGCGATATGGGCGACACTAACACGTACTTCTAGCACCTCATCGCTTCTACGCGCAAGGCGTGCAGTGTTTCCGTCGTAACGCTGTTATATGCCGATTAGATCTGGACCAGTGACACTTTATCACACGCAATGAAAGACCACAGATTAAACTATGGCCGTAGCTTTGTGCGTTTCTCTTGCCGCTTAAGGAAACTGCATAGGCAAGCTTTAAAAATGTGATATGTAACCATTTTCACGATTTTTTCTCCAAGAATACAATTAATTTGACAAAAGTAAAAAAATAGGGGCATAGATTTTTTTTTCTGACAAAAAGTCATATCCGCAGAGCATTTATTTACTGCGATAGGCGTATTCCCACAAACAACTATTTTACAAAAAATATTTTAGTCCATCCTCCTCTTAAGCTTTGTCTGCTTGAGGCTAAGGAATGACCTTAAAGTAGAAGTTAAAGCAGGGCTTCAGAAAAGTCGGAAGAAACCGTGAATGACCGATAATCGATTTTATGCACATCCACTTCAGCCGTGAAGGTTATCTTTTAATAAATGAAATAAATGTACATAAAAAAATATTAAAACTATGTTTACTTACATACAATCTTATCATAGTAATTATTACGACTGCCTTACCTGGCGAAGGTTTTAATGCAAGATATTTTTGTGTGGTCGTGTGCATGCTCCATTGTAGGCTCTAGGTCTATAGGCTGTTCACGATAAACTGAGCACCTTTGAAAGCCCGACTTAAGATCTACTTGTAAGCACATTGTGAATCCTTCCGCCTTATGTAAAATTAACATTTCCGTGGGCCTCATAATGTTATTCATGGGTCGGTCAAGTGAAACTTTACAATTATTATAAAAATAAGTATTATACAAATCTGCTCATTTTGACACTTCCATGCATTAACAGAAAAAGAAAGTGAGATAAATATTTTAAGTTATCACATACGATTAGCTAACACTTTTAATTCGACGTCAATATATGAAACTACTTTCCCTCCATCGTTACCAACTGAACTGGGCGTATGCCACTCAGTGCACCCGTTGAAATATACGCAGGTAAGAGCAGTGCTTTTTTTCTAAGGTAGATTTCAAGTGTGCTCACTTTATCGTGACGAGTCTTGAACATAATATTCCTGGGCCAAGTTCGACTACGTTCGCCTCAATCTGGTCCGTCATTATTCCCTAGCTACACCAACCTTCGTTCGCTCCCACACGTGGGCGGCAGCGAGGCGAGAACCGTGCAGCTGGAGCGCTTTCATAATGGTACGTTCTTCTCGAGCACCTACTTTCTCCGTTACTAACATCACATCTAATCTAGCCTGGCCTTAGGAGGACTATGTAGCAGCGCGTCCAAGTTCAAGAAGCGAGGGAGCGATACTAGCGACACTAACACGCAAGTCCTTAGCGCCTCATCGCTGCTACGCGCAAGGCGTGCAGTGTTTCCGTCCTAACGCTTCACTGTGTAAATTAGATCTGTAACTGTGTGGTTTTATTACACGCGATGAAAGTACACAGATCAAACCACCTACGTATAATCGTACTTTGCTCTTGCCGTCAAAGAAAACTGCATAGGCAAGCTTTAAAAATACTATATTTTATCACTTTCACGAAATTTCTTCTCTATTAATACACTTGATATGATAAAAGTAAAAATATAGGGACATAGACAATAGTTCTTTTTTTTTTTTTTTTTTAATATAATTTCTGGCAAAGCTTTGTATTTCCAGAACCGAGATACGCGTTTACGCGCAAACAACGATTTCACAGAAATCGTTTCAGTACATAGGACCCTTAACATGTTCTGCCTGTCTGGCTCTCACACGCGTTCAAACACTTCCGCAGAACCGATTACCTAAATATATGTTTATTATACATTTATTAATTTTACTAATCGGTTTATAACTTTCAGAGACTTACAAATGCAAGGATTTCATTCCCAGAATATATCGCGTGGTTCTAAGTTAACGCCCTTCAAGATTCTAAAATTAGGTTTTACTAGCTAATTATATAAATTAAAATCTTCTAAAATTGTAAGTAAAAGTCTCGAAACTGCACAAAATTGATAAACAGATCAAAATATTTATCCGTTTTATTAAGATGCTAAGAATAATATTACAGGGGAATTTCTTATACGGTTCACGCGTGATTCAAATTTAACCTGTAGAGCGCCTAGTAACTTAGTTGCCTCTCTGAAGAAATACCACACTGCGTACGTTGTCGACGAATAACCGTTATGGCGTAGACGACTTTATGTTTCTAAGAAAAACAAGATAAAAATGAAACTATTAGCAACTATTTGTTCCTCTTTTACCCCATCTAGTATAATTTATAACGTTTACACTTAATATTATATCGCCGTAGACGGAATTGTGAATGTGTTTAACTTTAATCCAGTTTAACAATTCATTGTGCTTGACGTATATACCTGTACACTTACGGGCTGGTTAACGAAATGATATGCATCGCTATACATATGAGGACGTTTTAGTTGCATCTTTAGATACACTTGTCCATAAAAAATATCTGTTCAAGTTATTTACGCGGTTAAATGGACCCATTTACATAAAGTAACTATTTATCCTCTTTACCGCGTCATGAGTGACTCTATTTTCAAACCAGGAAAAATTAATTTACATTAGAACTGATCAAATACGACAAAGTAGCTAATAAATGTAATTTTCGGCATATTTTCCTTGGCGGGATATGCTTATATGATCGTTTGACTGTGCGCATGTCTGAATGACTTATATTAAAAAGAAAACAACTATAGCAAATTGTGTACCGGTATGATGCCAATGGCAGTTGTCACGTCACAGGATGTTAAAGGCTGTCCACGATAAAGTGAGCCATGTGTCCAGTTAAGCTGGCAACGGCGAAGGGAAAGTAGTCCTCTGTCTTAGAGCTGAATTAAAACTGTTAGGTAAACGTTTGTGAAAACTGATTTTTTTTTTTTTAACTAATTTGAGGATGTTAATAGCTTATTTATATAACCTTTACTTCTTTAATAATTTTGCAGTTTCACTTGACCGACGCATGTATAAAGTTATCAGGTCTATGCCAGTGTTAATGTTGCACTTGGCGGAAGAAAACACAATGTACGTACGCAGGGCTATCAAAAGTGTTAAGTTTACCGGTGAACAGCCTACAGCAATTCTTTTTTTTTTCTGAGAAAATATTAAACGTGCCCCCAATGTGCTGATCTACGGAAAGAGCACGCACTTCAGGCGAGGGCATTGAACCTTCCTAAAGACTTTCCACGAATAAAATAATACAGTCATGGCTCAAAGTCCCATAGATACACGCAGTGTGACGAGAACACTGCACGTCAGTTCAGAGCCTTGCGCTTAGTGGCGATGCCGCACTTGATGCACATGACAGTGTAGCGCTTATCGGTCTCAAACGCGGAGAAAAGCTCCAGCTAGGCGGGAACCTTAATACCGAGGTCTTGACAGCCGATGAGGGAGCAGTGCCCGAAATGCAAGAGCGGGGGAAACGCGAGATTCACGAGAAAAACCACCTACCAGTGGCGATTCCCACATGCGAAAATCCTGGTGGCGACCCCGCCGGGAATCGAACCTGGTTCGCCTTGGAAGGGAGGCGAGTAGTCTAACCACCGCATGCCCGAGAGGGTGGGAAAAAGCACGAAGGCTAAGCGGTCGCATTTAACAACATTATGATTGACTAAAAACTCATACCTCTAACGACCGGCACAGTCCATTCACGGTTTCTTCGGCCTTTTTTAATCAAACCTTTGAAAAATCTCCCAATGTATGACGTGTTTAGTTATTTCCTAAATACGGCCACTATCACAAGCGTTTTATACTTGCGTTCATAAAAGTAACTTTTTCCCCTGTTAAATTGAAATGTTATTAATATCTTATCTATAAATTATACTGCTTCATTGATAAATAATTTGAATAAGAAACAGGGAGAAAATAGATATGTTGGTAACGTCTAGTGAGAAACAGTTCTTATACAAAATATAATTACAACTGGATGCGCACGAATATGGTGCGTTGTCCCTCTGGTGTAATTCTCCAGACTTGTTAAGTTTAGTTTGCACGAGGCGGAGGAATATCCTGCAAGTAGAACATAAGAAGGGCTTCATAAAAGGCTGAAGTAACCGTAAATGGATTAAAACACCCTAAATATTTATGTTGTAACTGTCAAATTTTCCTATTTTAAACTCTTTTACTGGGTTCGCCGATTCAGATTAATACTCAACGCATAGCTTGCTACATGACTGCCAAGAAGTTGACAAAGCTGCAACAATTGTCGGCTCTAGACTTAGCAAGAATTTCGTTGCTTTCGTTCGACACGGCCGTTAAGGTTCTGCCGTTCGCTTTTCTATCGCGTTTTGAATTAAACCAGCATTTGCAGTCAGGCTATATCCTGTTCTCAGGGCTGGATAATACCATTTTCTTCGTGATTAGGTTTCGTGAGTTATTGTATTTTAATGTTTCTTTGAGAAATGTGCGTGCAAAAACTGATTTTTTTTTTTATTGTGTGCCTCTACCCCTACGTGAACTTTGACAACTTGTCATCCTATATAATGTGCATATTTGTTATTGTCGGAGTTTCTGACTAAGCGGACTGTGGAGCCAGTAACTGACATTTCTGTAGTACAAGAGACCTGTTTTTCATGGCCCTTCACTTGGCAAGGTGTGTATTCTGAATTTCTGGCATTTATTGGGGTGGAAGTTTATGGAATTATCTCTGTTTCTTCGCATCTTGCTGGCCGTACTAGTTAATTTGATTACTTCCTGGCAATAATGCATTTGCTGAGGAAATGTTCATGTTGTTTCCGCTTGTAACGAACAACAACATTTCTGTTCCTCCTTGTGCCAAACTGGAAATAATGATGTTCCTTTTTTTTACCTCAGAGAGAATATGATGGCAGAGAGTACACGACAGATGTGCAGATACCAACGTGAGATCCAACACTGAACATCTTTATTGCCACTATACCGGTTGAAAATTTGACTTGGATTAAGGTTAGCTCATTTTTGTCATGATTATTTGTTTTTAAATATTAGTTTACTCTATCCCATCAAGTTTTTAATGAAAACATATTATATTTAAAATACAATAACGTTTTTTAAAGGCATGAGTGCGTCCAAATATCAACATAAAGAAACATCAACGGCCCTATCTGAACACGTGATTTTGACACTTCTGTTGACAAACTGTGAGCCAATGTTTAAGACATTCACTACTATACGATTTGTATTTAATGGCTATGAAAAACTCTAGTTGTGTATGCTTCCAAAATATAAATTCAATAACTGCATTTGAACTATTAAATATGTATCGACGGGGTTTGTTTTATTGGCTAATTATATTAATTAACAAAATAATTACATACAGCATTAGTTGATATAATATGTTTAATAATAAAAAATGGTTGACTTTTTAGCGAAAATTTTGAAATTTGAAAGTTTTTACTATGAAGATTTTTAATAACAAAAAAAAATATACGTTGTGTGTGTGTGTGTGTGTGTGTAAGCTGTGCACTATGCAAGGAGCTCGTTTGAGGCCCTAGTTACTTTTTTCCTATACTTCCATGTAAGTAATAAACACGGTGTATTTCACCGAACTCGAATGTTAAGGGGGTAGTATCCACTCCATCTTCGAATTTTATATCAAATCTTCGTAATTAAAAGCATGACCAGAAATAAAAATCAAAGCTAGACATGGCATGGACGACTACTCAACGAACGTTTTTTTTTTTTTTTTTTTACTGTAAGGTTTCAAATATACCTGTATTTTCCCATACGGGACTGAACTTATTAAATAATTAGATAATTATTGATCACAGTTACAGATGTGACACTAATCTTGTAAGAAAAATTAGTGGAATTTAGAAATGACTGTTAAAATGTTCCCTATATCATGATTAGCTTGGTTTTCAAATACTGACTCCGAATATTAAGTAAATGAGGAAAATACGTAAATCCAAGATAGCAAGGATATTTCCCCCTTAACGTCAAAGGCTACAATAAAATATATTTATTAACTATTATTCCAAATGAGAGGACTTTAAAAAGTGCTCACTTTATCAGTGAATTTTCCCCTGTCAATTCATTTCACCGTTGTTCCGTTTTCAACTTGTTTCACTCAATACCTCAGCTTTTAAGTAACACCCAAATAGATTTCACTTATTGGTACGTAGCGATTGACGACTCGTCAACGACGAGGTCATCAGAGATGGAGCAAGTTGCTCTAAGAAGCAGGAACAATATTGCGGATCCATTCCAACATTCTCCAGGAGTGATCTTGGAAAACTATGGAAAACCAAATTGAAGATGGGTGGCCCAGGAATCGAGCCCAGGTGATCCCAATAGCGAGTCTCACTCTATTGTGAACGTTCGACATGGTTCAACGTGGAAGTTTTTTTGAGGGTTTAAACAATTCCTATCTTTATGCTTGGCGACCTGCTTATAGGCTGTTCACGGTAAAATGAGCACTTTTGAAAGCCCTGCTTAAGATCTACTTGTACTCACGTTGTGTATTCCTCTGCCTTATGTAAAATTAACATTGCCATCATCACTTTATTCATGCGTCGGTCAAGTGAAACTGTAGAATTATTGGAAAAGTAAATATGTTACAAATCTGCTCGTTCTTAGACTTACACATTAAAAAATTAGAGAGGAAAGGAAATAATTTCTGTTTTCACAAATGTTTACCTAAAAATATTTATTTGACGTTAAGATATGGAACTATTTCCCATCCATCGTGTATATGCAGGCAGGGGCAGTGACTTTTTTATAAGTTTGATTTCAAAAGTGCTCACTTTATTGTGAACAGCCTTTAACACTGCATACCTATACTCGCATATTGGAAGGATGCATAAATAGCAAATATTCATTTTTTCTGAATTTATTGGGATAGGAGGAGAGGATTCGAAATAAAGTGAAAGGTGAGAGCGTAGCTCATATCAGTAATTACAAAATTTAACGAAAACCACGCTTCCTTATCAAGTTTAGTTGCTTTCGGTCCGTCATGAAGATAAGCTTTGCTATCGAGACACACTTAATGAGTTTTAGTCAGTTTTTCCTTTTTTTCAATATTTTAAAATTCCAAACATCACAACTCACTCTTCGCCTGCAAGTGACTATATTTCAAGTGAGAAACATTACAACAAAACAAGCGAAAATTGAGACCACTGACTCTACTACATTTCTCTTTCTGCCAACATAGTCTTTACACAGTGGCACAAAGAATGGGCGATACACATTAGTGTATTTGCTGTCGTGTCATCACGAGGTAGACAAAACAAACTTGTACGTGAGATAGCCTTGTTTGGGCACTGGTTTCTCAGACAGCAGTCACCTTCCGAAGTTGTAACCAAACACAAGGCACAGTTTAAAAAAAAAAAAACCCGAAGTGTTTTACGGTGCAGCTGGGTGGAACTGTACAAGGGTGGGGGAAGGGGGGCTGTGGATGCTAGTTATCTACCCTTCGCCATATCTGGCAGTTTCAAAGGGCACGTCAATGATTTATTTACACGGCCTCGCGGGCCGCGTGTGTGTTCTGCATGACGAACGGAACAGGCGGTTCGGGCCCCGACCTCGGTCCAATCAGCGTGCTCCCCGTCACCTTGCCCAGGTGCGGTGAGCTGTGGGTGGCAAACATTGCGTCCCCACTCCCTGCGCGTGCGTGAGACAGCGCGTCTGCGGTGTGTGCACAGTGTTGAGTCATTAGCGGGACCTCCGATCGCATGCTGCGCTAGCACCTGGCTAGAGCCGGGTCACAGGCCTCTGCGACCCTCGGGTCTTAGAATCGTACGGGGCCGCTCTAGCGCAGCGGCTAGACTAAGGGCCGGTTTCACCAACAAGGAGTAAACTATATTCCAGCAAACCGACGCTTAAGATTAAGTGGCCTTTAAAGATGTCGAGGTGTTTCACCATTATAAAATTCATTTATGTAAGCGCGTCTTAAGGCCGGTTGCACCAGCAATGCCCCGATCCGAGATCGAATGATCCTAGGTCGGAAACAGGATCCAGTTTGATCTTGGTTCCAATGTAAAAGTGTTGCACCAACGAAGTTTCATGACTCTGGATCCCCGATTCTTCGATCTAGGTTCCAAAGTGAGAGATCGATATTAAGTATGAGAAAAATTTTCCTGTTGGTTCGTAATATATGACGTCATGGAAGTAGGCGTATTTTTCATAATAGATAGAACTAGATATGCGATCTTCTATCTCTTTTAAGTGAATTATTGTTGTACGGATTTTACTAAGTAATATTCAAGTACGTATAATCCCAAGAAAACAATCGATCGTAGTTCTATCTGTTGGCGTATTTTCAAACTACATTTGTCGACGATGGCTGCTGATCTCAGATCAAGATTTGGAACCGCCAATTTCGGTGGTTCGAAATGAACTTCATCTCGATCTCCAGTCCAGCTCTGAACTTGAATGGTGCAACAGTTTTCTGAGTCAATCTTAGATACGATCTCAGATTGCGTTTCGAACCACGATGGTGCAACAGGACCTTAGCTGGGCTTTGCTTAAAGAAACATGTTGCAAATATTCGTATGTTGGCAGTGGTACGTTGTGGCCATGTGACTAAACGAACCAATGAGAATTTTACCATAGAAAAGGAAAAAAAACACTTTTTTCTCTGAAACGTTGTGTTTAATTTTTTATGAGCAAACAAATCCTAACAAAATATTTTTTTTATGATAAAAAATTAAAGGTTTATCGTTTGCCTGGTGAATGTTAAGAATCAATTAAATTAGATGTCACTGCATATACGAAAAAGATATGTGTATTCAATTTGCTCAACTGACTACACGAACCAAATTTTTTTAATGTTAAAATTACGTACCGTTTTAAAATTTTCGAGGCTAATTTATCATCCTGGAAGTGTTGTGTTTGCAATTCTGTGATGTTTTGTGATCTCGTTTTTATTATTTATCAATGCCAAGTGTTATTAACGATCCATATTATTCTGGGCTGTTTTTTGATTAGTCAGAATGTTAATTGTTTTATATTTTGTCTACTCGGGTAATGTTCTAGACTCGTTACATATATTAACGTAGCTTTGGTCCAGCATTTATATAATCAATGCTTTATAAAAATAATACGTTAGGTTAATGATAAATTTTAAAATGAAACTGTTGTCTTGTTGAGGCACTGATTGAATATTCCCCAAACGTAATGTATAGTCCGTGTAAATATCGTATTGCCCTCAACAAACAACACTGGGCCTAAATTTACTACAGGACCATCCCGAATTTTTCTACATAATAGAACTGTTTTATGTTACGAAGAAAATACATTTCCCCTTTGAGGGTACGATGGTTAATTAATTAATATATCGGCTTTCATCACTAACCAGAACTGAACTTTTGAAATTGTGATAGTTTTTGATAATAACATTGGCGATATTCATGTGCAATTTAGAAACGCCCAGTCCCCGAATTTTAATAAATATGACTATCACCATTCACACCTATATGACATCTTTAATTGGGCTCTCGTTAACTTTTCAAATTCAAACAGTCGAATGTGTGCAAAACTTGTACTTCAAATTTGTCATATGTAGTAAAGCGTAAGTGTAAATGCGTTATATTATGTCCAGTCTCAAATTCAATCAAAGTAATCATACAGTATATTGTTATATATCGTATGCACAGGCATAATGTAGGCAAATTTTTGGTGTAAAAATTATGCAGTAAAGTGAAGGCGAACATTTTTTCCATTTATTTCAAATACTTTCGTAACTTTTGCGTACTCAATAAAATAATATTTTATCAATCAACTACCTGCCTAGTAACAATTAATTTTCTATTTGTATATTGGTTTTGCCTCTAGTAAATACGCGGAAAATGTATATAAAAAAAATATGTGCCTGCCACGAGTTTTAAGCCCAGGTCACGTATATTTGCTCTCGACCATCGTCATAAATGCATAGTTTATTTCCGCAAATAAAGACTTGCTCCCAGTCACAATAACATTGATACACAAAAATTTCTTATTTTTATATACAAAGAATTTAAAATATAAAGCTAAATAATTTATAACACATTTGGAGTTAACTACACACTACTTTTTTGATGGCAACCATTTTCCTATTAATTAATTTACAATGTTTTTTTACCAGAGCTTAAATGGTCGGGCATCCGATTTCGGCTGCTTAAATTAAGAGCTGCTTAAAGCATTCTAAGAAGAGTTTAAAATTGGTGAAACGGTACAAGGCGCTAGGGACAGCTTATTCAGTGTTTAAGTGACGCTTAAATTTTAAGATGTGTTGGTGAAACCGGCCTTAAATGTTAAGTTGGGAGATTTGGGCGTCTCTTAAGAGAGGGACGGACCCTCCGTGGGAACCCCGAGTCGAAGATCAAGAAGCGAGGGAGCGATACGGGCGACACTAACACGCACGCCTAGTGCCTTATCGCTCCTATGCGCAAGGCGCGCAGTGTTTCCGTTGTGCCGCTGTACTGTGCGAATTAGATCTGTAACAGTGGGGTTTTATTACACGCGATGAAAGCCCACATATTAAACTACGCCCGTATATTTGTACTTTTCTCTTGCCGCTTAAGGAAACTGTATAGTTTAAAAATTCGATATTTGAACACATTCAAAAAATTTTTTTCTCCAAGAATACACTTAATATGACAAAAAAAAGGCATCCATAGATAATTTTTTTAAATCTTTTCCGACAAAAAGTTGTATTTGCAAAAGATTTATTTACCGAGATACGCAAATTCGCGCAAACAACTATTTCATAAAAATGCGGAGGTCCATCCCACTCTTAACAACGACGTCTTGAGAGCCGACGAGGGTGAGATGAGGTAAGAATGGAGTAGCGCCGTCATGAAAGGCTGGCGGAAACGGGATCTCCCCTAGGAAACCCGCCGACCAGCGGCATCCTTCGGGAGTGACCCGGCCGGGGATTTAACCCTGTTCGCCTTGGTGGGAGGCGAGCAATCTAACCACTCAGCCGTCGCGGCCCAGGCTATAGTGAAGTTCAAATGAGAAACTAATCATCGTGCAGCTACGAGGGAGGAAATGTAGTGGATGCAGTGTAGGTGAGGGCTCTCCCGAACGCTCACTGCTGGAGGGAGGGAAACGACGAGACGCAACTCGCGATGTATGTACATATCAAACTAATAACATCGCTCTCTAGTACCACGTGCTGTTACATGCAGTTTAGGCGACCTAGCGTTTTTTACTCAGGTAAAATATACACGCGGAGCAACTCTCGGCTAACCGTAGGCCGGGAACACAGGCCAAGCTCAATGGGACGGGTCCGGCCCATCCAATTTTGATGATAGATGGAGAGGCATTGTGAAGCACACACGGTCACGGGCCGGGCCCGACACGGTGCAATGCTAAAACAGGCCCGGCCTGACGCCTGTGGACGGGCGCCGGGGGTTTTCCGGTGCCTTACTCGGCCGTTGCCGCTACTAAATTGAGGCCCTGTCCGAAATGCCAGATTTTGTTGACGAAATGATCACGTGGCCCGCTTTTATTTACAAAAATGGTGAAGTATTTGGAAGTTTGGTTTTTCGTATATAGCGGTTGTTAGCAAAAAATACAAAATGACAAAATCAGTGCCATGTTAGTTTTGGCGTTCAAAACACATTCGCGAAAGTGTAATTAAAATAATTTTTAAAACAAATGACTGTAGAAAAATACGCTAGGCATTTTTTAATATAGCATGTAAGTGTTGGGCATTCGTTATGCATAATTTTTTTACTGTGTTACTTATTAACATATTGGCAGCATTCCAGTAACGATTGTAGGTATATTTCGTCCGTTTTAAGCATTAAATTTAGATTAGAAAATATTTTCAATGTTATTGTAAAAATGCGTTGCCGGGAGTTCTAAACAAAAGTGACTTTCGAAAACGTCCGTATTGAAACTTACGAAATGACAAATTACAAAATAACGAATTTGCAATTTCGAACACGGCCCGAACAACCACACCCCTTCGTGTATTGGCGATGGACTCTCCTGGCTCGTCCAACGTGTTTTAATACTTCAGCGCATTATTTTCTCATTTGGATTTCGCTTATACAGCACATCCGAGCCGAGCCGGATTTGATTATTATTGGGGGGGGGGGGGGTCGCTCCCGAATTTTCCCACGTGGGAATAGTGCCAGAAGATAACGCTGGTGGCGGGTTTTCTCGATGATCTCCCGTTTTCCCCGCCCTTGCATTCCGGCGCTGCCCCACTATTAATGCAACACGGACTTGTGAAGGAGGAAAGAATTGTTCTAGGCAACTGTATATATAGAATTAAAGTGGTCGCCTGTGTGGTCCTTGATCATCATTGCAGCGTGTTAGAAATACGGCTTTATTGACGAAACTATTTAACCTGCCCGCAATATGTTCACCTGTATAAAACGAGAATGGAATGATACTTTCGAGGTATCGAGCATGCTATTAATGATATTTTGGAGCCCTTCACATAGTTGAAAACGACTTTAATGCATTGTTTTTTCTTAGAACATGCATTAACTGGAAACTAACAAAACTACTATAAAGGCTTTTCACGATAAATGAACCTTAGGAAGAAGTCGCTGCCCCTGTATGCATATATTTTTATTGGCGCACGAGTGACATTCACTCAGCAAAGTTGGTAACGATGGATAGAAATTTGTTCTATATGTTAACATTGAAAAAAAAATCAGGTAACCATTCGTGAAAACTGAAAATTATTTCTTTCGCTTTCTGCTTTTTTTTATTTTTTTATTCTCAGAAGTGTAAAAATTGACATATTAGTAAAGTATCACCTTTTCTGATATATTTACAGTTTCAATTGGTCAACGCACGAATAAAGTGATGAGACCCATGGCAATGTTGATTTTACATAAGGCGAAGGAATACACAACGTGCATACAAGTAGATCTTAAGAAGGACTTTCAAAAGTGCTCATTTCCCCGTGAAAGTCTGTAAGAGGCTGTATTAATGAAACCATCTTCCACAGATAAAATGACTCGGTCGCTTCTTAATGTCTCACAGGTAGTGCCACTTGTTTTTTACGAAATTATTAATGCTCAAGCTAGACTTCCAAGTTCTTTATTGGCTGCCGGTCTATGCGAGAAGACATTTATCTACCCTAGGACAATCAGAATGAAGTAATCCTGATACTGAACGTACGTGATTGGCTGGCAGACACGTAAGATGCATGCGAGTTAAAAATCATACGATCACGAAGTTGGTTATGAATTAACGTTCTTTGGAGAACAACTAGTCGTGGAATTTTTTTTGCGAAAAAAAAAAAAAAAAAAAAAAACAGGTGGACGTCCTATATGTAGAGAGAGACCTGAAAAATTCGCGAGTTCGACGACCTAGAGCCTAGACTTGACAATCTTATATGAAACTCATGCAAATATTAACTGTTGATTGGTTGCTTGTTAAGGCATTTCAAGCATGTGATTGGGACTACAGTTTATTTAATTTTTGTTATTGGCTCAGTCGTATCCAGGGGGTGTCATACAACGCGTCGACCAATTACTAAATTAACATTAATCTACAGGTTTGTGAATTCCAACTTATCTCGACGTGAATCCGCGAATTTTTCAGATCATTAACCATAAGTAGGGATAGGAACATTTTGCGAGTTCATTTCAGGACAAGATAGACGTCAAACACCTGTACACTGAAGTTGACTTTGCAATTGGATCGCAGTTTATTAGACACGCCCTGGACGACTCTGATCCAATAGTAGACTTGCAAGGAAACAAGTAGCGAGTGCCATGCTGCCAGGTGTGAAGTAACACTGGCTACTCTCTGGGGCAGCAGCCAATTAACAAACAACTGAGGCTCGAGTATACACATAACTGTAGAGTCTAGTCTGCAGGTCATTGAACTCGCGAATTTTTCTTATCCCTATCCATATGTAGAGCCACGATTATTTCGTGGATTGAGCTAGCAGCAAGCTAGACTGGGCAGCCCTCTATACACTTCAGACATTATCTTTTGCTCATTGGTTGCTGTGATCGAGTGAGGCTTCTGTACAGGACTTTCAAACGCTCACTCACTCTACTACTTCCTGCCTTATTACTGGCTCACAGTTCAGTGGGGCGTGTCTAAAGAACTGTCGTCCAATCACAACAGTAGGAGAAAAAAACAAGTGTTTCGAGTCTTCCTCGCCGCCGAATGAATTCGCGAAATACCCGTGGCTCTACATATTTGGTATACGCAGCCCAAGGAGAACTCTGCACGCCAATTCTAAGCCCGGCGCGTAGCGGAGATTGAGCATTTCTGTGTGAGTATATAAGCCCCAAGTTTGCGGGCGCCAGTTCAGTCTATGTTCTGTCTGTACCCGATCACACTTGCTGGGCACGTTTTTTTTTTTTTTTTTTGATCGGAGAACTAAAAGCGCTGGAACGGCTAATGACGACCCTGGAACGCTCATCATATGGTTTTCGCAGGAAGATCTCCTGCTTCAAAAATTTCGTAGTTCTCATCTACGCTTGTGATAGGATGACTTCAAGCGCCACTCGTCCCAAGTGCCTTCCGGCGAATCACACTTGTCTACTTTAAAGGTTTCAATTTTGGAAGAGACGCGGGTAATAACCGAAGGAAATCTTTAGATGTGCACGTGAACTGAAATATAGACTGCGCGTGAATGTTTAAAAAAAAAAAAAAAAAAAAAAAAAAAAACAAGTCTCGCTACCCGTAATCTTGACATTTTATAACCTACCTATGAAGATAAATGTGTGTTTCACAAGCTTATGGTAACTTTAAATGTCCTATACTACTGAGTTCTATTCTCAGAAACACATCCATGTAACAGCTATACTCATTGATAAAGATGGAAAAAATTTAATTCACCTGTAATCCCCCCCCCCCCCCCTCCTTTCCAACAGCCTGTAAAAATTCCCTCGCCAACAATTTGAAAATATGTTATCCTTTGTCTTTTAATCCGCCTACTTTCAAATCTGGCGCGCAAGTTCGTCTTTGAGAAAATGTCAGCTGCCCGTAAGGTTCAGTGTTGGACAACAGCCTGTCTTTCAGCTGTCTCGTCGAACAGCTGCCCTCTCTTTATATGACACGTCTATCAGTTCCAGGAATAAAATCATGTTATACTAAAAAATATACCATTCGAAGTATTTCGGGTTTAACCTATTATTAGACAGACAATAAATGAGTGAAAATTAATATTTATGCAGTGGTTGGCATAAATTTAAATCCAAAATTTTTAAACAGGGGCGTTAAATCGCCATTCAGTACCTTACAAATAGTGAGTAGGTATATTTTTAATGAGCTGTAGATGTTAATAATTTTACCGACAAATCGGCAGGGAGAATTTGAATGCCACTAGAAAATCTGTAGGCCATAAGCATTTGCGCATTTACATCAACTATGAATTAGACGTAGAACAACGATGCACACAAAGTAAATATTATAGATGACGTACACACAAAGCCAGAAAAATGAATCTTCAAGGTGCGAAGAAATTATTGTTCAGTGTACACAGCAACAGACACCAAAAGAAATTATTATTTTTCCCACAAATTTAAATTTTACAATTCCAGTACGAATTAAGACACAGAACTACATTTAATACAATATTGCTAACATAACTGTATAGATACGCCAGTCAACATTTAAGTTAAAAATATATTTTTATGACCGGCAAATTTAACAAATCTTGATACCCAAAATATTTATAACCACCAACCAGCCGTAATAGATCGTGGCTATGTATACAAAATTAACAGCTTGGTTCGTCCAAATAAACTGGGTGCCAGAAAAAAAGGTAAAGTATGCACAATGTTATAAGCCGTTCATGGTAAAATTATCACTTTTGAAAGCTCTTCTTAAGATGTATTTGTATACACGTTGTGTATTCTTCCGCTTTATGTAAAATTAACATTGCCATGGGCCTCATCGTTTTAGTCATGCGTCAATCAAATGAAACTATGAGATTATTAAGAAAGTAAATACTTTACAAATCTGCTCATTTTTACACTTCGATGCATTAAAAATCAGAAAGTGAAAAAAAAAAAAAAAAAACTTAGGTTATCACAAATTGTTACCTAAAGCTTTTTATTCGACGTTATATAGAACTACTTTCCATCCATCGTTACCAACTTTACTGGGTGAATGTCACTCAATGAGCACATTAAAATGTATGAATGCAGGGGCAGTGAGTTTTTTCTAAGGTTAATTTCTAAAGTGCTCACTTTATCGTGAACATTCTTTACATGGTGGAATGACGGCGTGGAAGAGGCCTTGAGGGTTAGAAACTTGACCATGCACGACGTCCACGAGGTGGGAAAATGGGGCCGGTGAGGGGGAGGGGGGGGGGGAGATTGGACGACAGCTGCAGGAAACCGCTGAGAGGAAAAATAAAAAGAAGTGTTATTGCATGTTACGTGAAAACATTTCGGGGAGTCGTCAAATCGGTGGATGTCTGCAGCTGTCTCCCACAGCCAGAAGTAACACTTTCAGTTGATTGACAAGCGTGTAGGTCTACTTACATTACTATGGACTGTATGATTAAATTATACAGGATGGTGCAATATTGCATGTCAATACTTCAGGGGAACATTCCTCACATCTGGAGGATGAAAAAATGTTATATGTACATAGGTCCGCAAACGCTTAGTTTCGTCGCTACAGCCCGTAATACATAATGCACAGCGTATGGCTTGAGAGCTGGTTCACTGAGCTGTGGAATGCCATCGCGGTTGTAATTTGCAGCCCTCGATGAGCCCTGATTTGAATCCACGAGACTTTTATTTGTGGGGACATTTGAAGGCACTTGTGTATGCATTCCCAGTGGACGATGTGGGCACCCTCAGTAACTTTATTGTGGCGGGTTGCGAAACAATCAGGGATTTTCCAAGGATTCATCAACGCATTCGGGTGTCCATGAAACGGCGGGTTGATGTATGTGTTCGTGCTGATGGAGGGCATTTTGAACATTTCCTCTAGTGCCGACTATAAGCATGTGTAACTACGTCCTGTGCAGTTCCTACTGTTGTAGGAGTAGTTTATTAGTGTGCGGTGTCGTGTATCATGCAAACGAACGCTGCGATGGCATTCCATAGTAACATGATCCAGTCCGCGGGCCATACGCTCTACGTTATGTATTACGGGCTGTAGCAAAGAAACGAAACGTTTGCGCCTATGTTCATATAATATTTTTTTATCATCCAAATGTCAGGAATGTTCCCCCTAAGTACTGACCTGCAATATTGCAACATCCTATAAATGATGTACACGAACTACCGAACTTTTGGTAGTGAAACGGTACCATGTGGCTTTGTCGATAGACGAGTTGAGGTCAGTTGCTAAAGGTTCCATGATTCTCGCCCATCATGAATTTGTCATCAATGCAACTATGTTACCAGATTCAGTTCACTTTTCATGAAAAAATGGCGTAGGTTTAACTGATTGATTAATACAAGCATGTTATCTGAGTTTTATTTACATTTATTATTTAAAGCCTAGTAAAAAATTCACGGATTTTTTCTTTAAAAATTATAATTTTGACGTTCTTAAATTCTATTTTGGCTTATAATGCCTGAAAGTAGCTATTAATATTCCTCACTTCAATTCAAATGTTTTTAAACGTTACTTGAAATGAAATATTACGTGAACAAGAACCGAGGATTATTCTAGTAATAGTTTAGAGTTTCAATGGATTGCTTTTCTCAATAACTATATTGTCGCTTAGAGGGTTTTCTCAGAGGGGACAGGAGAGAGACAAATAACAACGTAAACTGGAGTGACAAAGCTATCTGCAACACCCAGAGTTATAAATGTATAATCAGTATCTTCGTGTTTATCTGGAAAGTACAGCCATCACCATAAACAGAATTGGAACCACCAAGCCTAGAAACGAACCACAGAAACGTAGCAACTCTGCCCAAATAATTATACTATTCTTTAAACGGAGTAAAATGTAAAATTCTTCAGTAGGTTATTTTTTTTCGCTATGTAGTTGCTTTAAAGTGCAGAATTGTATGACATACTAAACGTGCTCACAATTACATGTTATATGAATTTCAGTAATACCTCACTAGGCATTGAAACGTGTAACCATTTGGCAAAGTTGTAGCCAGTTAATCTGCATAACTAATTTGATTTTGAGTTTTTAAAAGTTTTCCAAAAACTATTCTTTCGAATTTACCTCGCTTTGGTTAGCACATATCACGTACAAAGTTAAAACTTAATGTTTACCGCAAAACTCAATACTTAAGCGAATATCCAGAGATGTTAAATTTTTTGAATGGTAATATATACATTAAACCAATTTCAGCCAAACTTTATATACTGACAGTATCTATTAAAAACATGGTTTACATGCCTTTCTTTTGGGCAATTTTGTAAGGTAACACCAACAAAAAAAATACATTTTTATGTCATATATCAGGGACCATGAACCAATATCCACAAAATTCTTCACTCAAATAGCGCTACAGTAGACGATCTTAACTTACGTGTTTTAGGTGTCTGAGGCACTTATTTTCAAAATGATGGTCGTCTGAATATTTTATTTTAGTAAACTCCATCAATATAAACGTTAAGACTAACTACATCTGGAACTGATGCTCCGAATCCGAACTTTGTAATGCAGTGGATTGCTCGCTAGCTTATGGTACGAGGATTTACTGTTCACGGTAAAATGAGCACTTTTAAAAGCCCTGCTTAAGATCTGCTTGTATGCACGTGATGTATTCTTCCGCCTTATGCAAAATTACATTGCCATGGATCTCATCACTTTATTCATGCGTCGGTCAGCTGAAACTGTTAAATTATTTGAAAAGTAAATATTTTAGAAAATTACTCTCGTTTTTATGCGTTAAAAAATAAACAGAACGTGAAATAAATAATTTAAGTTATCATAAGTAGTTACCTAACACTTTTTATTCGACGCTAAGATATGGAACTACTTTCCATCCATCGTTGCCAACTGTACTGGGCGCATGTCACTCAGTGCACCCGTTAAAATAAATGTAGACATTGGCGGTGTCTTTTTTCTAATGTTGTTTTTAAAAGTGCTCACTTTATCGTGAGCAGCCATTTAAGGTGCGTGTGTATTGGTAATTGCCTCACTATTGTACCACATGTTCCTGGTTCCATCGCTAATGATATTGCTGTCAACGAGACGTCAAGGCCTGCCTAATATCTAAGCTTTTGCGAACTTAATTAAAAACAATTTGTTTCCATGTAGACGAAAAAAGGTTCATTAGTTGCATTAGTAATTGCTTACTTTGTTAACATTTGTCGTACGTAAAGCCAAACCAAAAAAATTAGTTGCACCAAATAAGTTGCAACCAAATAAGAATAACAAAATAATTTGGTTTCAGCAACAAAATATGTCATTGCCCCTAAACAAAAAATTTATATGGTTATGCCAAACAAAGTTTGATTTGAAAAAACCCTTTTTCACAGTGCAAACTCTTCACATCTAACAATCACTACAGGGCTCTTGCAAGCGACAAAGTCAGGTTCCATGTCGTTTGTCATTTTATGATGGGTGCGCCGGTCAGTACAAGAACTAAACGATGTTCTGTATGTTGTGTTACTGACAAACAAATGACGCTACTCCAACTGTAAACCTTGTCGTAATTTACGTCCCAATTTTATGCCACTCTTTCTTGCCGCCGCCGCTAGAAAACATAATTAATTAGTAGTTTAATCATTTCACATGCTCACTCCAAGAGCATTAAATTGTTTTCTACTTAGGGGAGGACTAATCCAACAGCAATAATTGGAAGGGTACTTGCTGTGTCTTCTGTATTAAACCAACGGGACAGTGGCATATTCAATTTGGTTTTTTTTTTTTTTTTTTTTTTTTTTGGAAATGGCAACATATAATCAATAGGACTATAACATGACCTGGAGTCGGAAAATGATTATACAAGAAAATAAACATATCTGAAGACCATTAAATTACACTATTCCAACTGACAGTCCTCGTGAGGAGGCCAGACTAAACTATTTAGATGCATTTCTCATTAGACTCCGCGGCATAAATTGAAAGATGAAAAAGCTATCATGATATAGCAAAGGCGTTCTCGAAGGTTAAACTAAAAATGTTGGCACCAAAGATGAAAAGAATTGACTTCGATTTTGTTGACGATGTCATTGAGCTTTATGTTTAAGTTTGAAGTGGCATATTTTACGTTTCTATTAAAGGAGTTTGAATTGTCATGGAAAAATTATTTCTTTTAATAGAACAAATAATTATTGAAGAACGTTAATTTCAATTTCTCAGCGTTTTCCTAAATAAACAATTTTTTATAAAAGTTCACCTCAAAAACCTAAATTTGTAGGAAAAAAAATTTTCTATCGCAATTATAACAGATATTTATTGACGTTTGGTTCGAAAACATATATTTAATAAATAAGTAGAATTTCAATGCAGAAGCAAAACGTTGTATGTCCTCATTACGTAAACCAAACTTGTTAATGATTTGTTGCTGATTTTTGCGAGTCCAATTATTTTTTTTAAAGCCTTTGCGTGCATATTGAAGAAGAGGTTATGTTTTTCTTAACCTGGTGACACAGGAATTTTAAAGTTATCGTGGAAATATACTTAGTTTTGCATGCGGGCTTCATGGTTAAACATGCATTTGTGTGCGCATGTATTCGTTAGTGTGAAATAAATGTTCCCATCCGCATTCAACAGCACACGGACGAACGACATCGCGGTACGAAATATCTCAGCCCCGTCCGCATCTCCTCTAGGAAGGGGGTAGGTGAACTTGTTAATGGGATGCACCCTCGCCTCTCACGTGCCCGCAACTGCCCCCAACTCTCCCCTAAGGCAACCCATGCACACTAATTAATGAGCGCTTCCAAGAGTCGTCTTTCTGTCCTGCGCCCCCTTCCCAATCCCCGTGTCAACTGCGCGCGTCTTCCCTCCTAGGCGAGGTTTTGTACACTTCCCCTGTCGTTATCTACCACAGTTTGGCGGTGGTCGAGTGGACAAAATAAATTTTTTACCCTCAGCATTTTTTCCTTTTATTTTGTTCGGGGGACCGTTGGAGAGGTTAGTAATGTATTCAGCACCACGAAAAGAGGCGACGCCAGCCACCCTGAGTGGCGTAGAGATAGTTCGAGGGGGCGTCCACCTAGCTCTGATTCAAGAAGAGGCAAAATGCAAAATGCAAACCTGGCTAAATTTCAGGGAGGGGGAAATTAATTTTATTACAGATTTATAAAAAAAATAACTAATAACACAAACACCCAAATACCACTTCCCAGCTGACGAAATTGGGGTTTTATACTTTAACATTGTTTAGAAGTTCTCCCGTTATACTAACACCCAACAGGAAACCATCAGTAGCCCTAAAGTCGCTACCAAAGTTGTGGGGAAAAAAATATTTTAGGGCTACTGATTCTGGTGCTAGTGACTCTAGGGTTAATACTATGCGCCCCACCCAATACTCGGTAAGCAACTGATAGGAACTAGGAACTACCTCTATGAAACTTTCAGCGGAGAACCTATAATTTTATGACCTAATAATAATAATGAAGGTTTGATGCACGTCCCTATTCCTTTTTTAAATGTTTTTAACCAAAATGTTCAGACCCAAAAATGACCGTGAAAACACTCGTTTGAGCCATTTTCTCTATCACAAACCATGCTTTTGAGAGAGAAATGGTGGAACTGAAAAACGTATACAGACGCGTAACGTTTCTTAAATGCTGTTCGTAAGCAGACCTCACTCAGACACGTTGGACAGTTTTTTAATAAAACGTTTTCTGCTGGAGCTGTGCACACCGTTCGGCGGCCCATACAAGCGGCCACCTTAATGAAATACTTTGAATTACTTGAATGTATTGTAGTCTCATTAAAACTAGGTTAGAGTAAGTGTACAAACATCTCAAAGTACTACTCACATGAACACCCTATCACATTTTCCCCCTCCGTTGGACAATGCTCCCAACTCCTTGACCTCCTCGATGTCTACTGTTTTAATAAATAGATTATAACTCCTCACATGAAGATCTATAACTTAAGCGGTCTGTTATTGCTTAGATGGGCTATACTGTAAATAAGACTATTGGGGCGATGCAAGTTATTGATAAGAGCTATGTAACGAACAATATATAAAAAGGGTTTATTTAACATTAAGATTGTACACTTTTATTTCAATATGAACATGAATGAGTATGTTCGTGAAAGAGGGGGGGGGGGACATACAAATATTTTGAAATATTAATTTATATTAAATTACAAAGGTTTGACCAGCCACATTCTGAGCAAAGTCTGATTGTAGAGTCCCCACCTTGTTCATGATTCCGGAGGCTGATTAAGATGGCGGAAGTCAACTGCCGGACATACCCATCTTCAGTGTTCTTCTCGTTCCAAAGGCCCGACGACAAAAGACACCGCCCATGGGCTACACTGCCCTATATCGGCTGCGTTGTCCCCGTTTACTGACCGGTGGTGGGGGTTTCTGTGGTTTACGATTTCATAACTAATTTCAGCAATCACGGCTGGTGTCCTGGATATATATGTGAAGGTGTGATCAGGCAGGCCGCTGAACCAAGGCCTGATCACTTCATAGCACTACGTTCATAGATGGCGTAGCCACAAGGAACAAACAGCCAGATATTATAGCTTTTATGGTTCTTCAGTTCAATAGACTCTGACAGTTGCCTGGCCAGCGGCCGTGAAATGTGAATTTCCTTGTAGAAAATATTTCTTCTTATGTCGGTGCTACAAACAACAAAACAAGTCATTTGTATCAATGCAAAACTTTCGTACGAACTTAAAAATTACAGAACGCAGTCAATTGCAAAAAATAATATTTCTTTTTTATTTCTGTATTATGAGAAATGTCTGTTTGTGTACGTATTTCTGAAGTAGTGTAAATTTAATTACAGAGATCATGAAATAAAAGTTATGGTGTATCATTATCAGTTCCAGACTTAGAGCCAGTTGTAAGTTGATAGCCATGGTCTCCTACACAAAAATTAGTTTTGTGTTTATATTAGTAGTGGGTCTATTTCATTACTAAGACTTTCCTACATTTCCATTTAGTGCATATAAATTTAAACCATCGACAAGAGTTTAAATAACGTGTTTTCTGCCAGCGCTTTCTTGGTGTAAATATATATTTTTTTGGTAATACTAATTTAAAAAAAAATTGTTAGTACAATTTAGCATTTTTAACGCTGAATGCCGAAAATCATAACTGAACGGAAGAAATAGAACTGATAGATGGCATTATAAACTACAGTAATAATTAGGAACTCTGATGCAACAGTCATGCGCAGTACAGTCAGTAAGTTCTTGAACTGGCGCCCCAATTGTATAATCCATTCCCGGTTACTTCACACATTTCTGAAGCCCTGCTAAAGTTCTACTTCCAGGGTATTCCTCCGCCTCGTGCAAACTAAGCTCAACTAAGTCTGAAAAATTACACCCAAGGACAACACACCGAATTCGTGCGCACTCAGTCGTAGTGATATTTTGCATGAAAACTATTTCTTACGAGGCGCTGCCAACACACGTGCTTTCTCGTTGTTATTATTCATGTATATTATAAATGGTATATTATAATTTATAAAAATGTTAGGCGAAAATTTAATTTAACGAAAAATTAGATACTTAAATGTTAACAGATGTATAAAACGGTTGTGATACATGGCACATTTGGGAAATAACTGTGCACGTCATCCGTGGCGTGATTTTTCAAAGGTTTGATTCAAAAGGTTTGAAGGAACCGCGAATATACTATAGGCAGCCACGCTTCGCGGATTACATGAACGTCACCATCGTAAATGGCTGCCTGCACTCGAGTAGCCAATCCACGAACTTATTGACTGTGGTAGTATTTCATTAACACATGCCAAATTCATCTACGATAAAAATAAAGGATATCAGAAATAGATTTTGAAAAAAGCTAGAACGACCCATTTTTAAACTATGAAAATACTATCGTCTGTACTTGAACTAATACTTTGCTATTGTCTTGAATCTGAAAATTTGGTAACGAAAAAATTATGTAATTCCGGAAAATTACTTGTTTTCGACGTTGTCTTGTAAAACATGTAATTTTTATGCCTTAAGCAGTTAGTTTGCGAGTTATTTAGATTATTTTGTTTACCGCAAGTGGTATAATTGACGTGGGACACCATGGCAGCTTGGAAATCAAGATGCAGCATTTCACACTGAGACAAAGGTTTTGTTGAATCAAACAAGATTAGTTTGGTGCAACCAAATTATTTGTTTGTATAGGTGCGATGAAATATTTTGTTGCTGAAATTAAATTATTTTGTTGTCCCAATTTGGTTGCCCCAAACTGTATGATTTGATTGGTGCAACTAAAGATTTGTTTGGCTACACGCACATTAAACAGTTTGGGCCGATATAAAAAAATGTTACAAGTTGGACCGAGTTTCGAGCCTGGATCACCTGCGTCCGCGCGCTGCGCCTTAAGCTGGTGCCACGCGTTGCAGTGAACGATAGCCAATCAGAAGGAAGCAGATTCAGTTGCAGCGCGTCGGCGTCGAGTGCGTTGCGCGAAATTCTTGAGCTGCGATTGTCGGCGTCAGCCTGCGACTGAGAAGAATAAGAATAAGTGTTTTTGTTTACAAGGAGAATAAAAACACACACACATATATATAATATATATATATATATTATATATATATATATATATATATATATATATATATATATATATATATCAGAATTTGAAAACGAAGATTGCGTTACCGGCGGCGTTTTCGTATCTGTGTTTTCATTATTGCTACGGGGATGGGCAAAATAGAAGACAAGGCTTCTTATAGATATAGACAATGTCATATAATTAATTTATTAACGCCAAAATAATTATCCTCCGTCTTATTACGTCTCGTTCCCGCTAGTTTTCGTCACACATCGCGTTCACACTGCCCTGTTTTAATCTTCTACCACTTAAAACATACGGTTTCAGACCTCACATTCGTGAGGTCTGAAAATGTAATTTCCACCCTCAAACTAGATAGCAGCACCGTCTCAGACGGCGTCCATCGCCGACAGATCATCGCTTAGTTGTGAAACAGCTAGTATAGCTCGTCGCAGCCCGACGCTTTGCAACGAAACGCATCGCACTATTGTGTAACCAGCTTTAGTAATCTCAGTTAATGTGACCAAGGATGACGCCGGAAAGCTTTAAAATAGATATACTGCAAATATTGGGCAACCCGTGCTAACCAATATCTCAAGTTTTACAGCTTTATTTGTCAGTTTCTTGTTGAATTGTTTTATTAATGCGTTTGCACGATTATTAGGCATCAATATATGCACTAACAAACACGTTTTCTATTCTCATTGTCATAAAAAAATACATACGAACTCTCGAGCTGTATTTTTGAACGAATGCAGTCAAATGAGTGGCTGAACAAATACATACAGTTGATTCAACAAAATATTTAGTTGACATTTTAATTTTTTTTTTTTTTTTTTTTTGCCCTACAAAGAGATTTTGTTTATTCAGACATATATTTTGCTAAACGAACAGATGTAATTTTGTTGCTTTTCAAATTTGGTTTACTCAACAATATATTTTGTTAGGGCAACTAAAAATAAATTTGGCTCTATACAAACAAATGTCAGAATTTAAAATCGATACCTTGTGCCGAAATTTGGCAACGATGCATCGACGACGCATGTCTACTGAGGCGATCCGCTTGTGTAACTGACTGAACAATTTTTTTTTGCGGAATGAAATAAGTATGAACGTTACAGTTAATAGACGTGCATTGCGTCTTTGGCATGTGTAGCTGCCTTTTGCAGGTTTTATAAGCAAGACCCGTGGTTTGTGGTGTTCAGAATGCACACCTGGAAGTTTGAGTTTGTTATTTGTTGACACATATGACCTTACTTTTTCAAATAATAGATTTTTCAGATATTAAGAAAACACATTTTACTGATAAAAGTTTAATAAAACGGGAAGAACATGACGTTTGAAGCATGTAACCGAATGAGAAAAGACATTTTTTTTTTAAATATGTGTATCATTTGAAACCTTTTGGGGTGTCATACTAACAGGCGACTATAAAAAAAACACCAACACATTTCTTTTTGTTTCTTTCGAAAGTGATTACACATTTCAGTGCTCTTAATTTTCAATCTGTGTAAATTAAAAAAAAAAAAATAAAGTATATTAATTATAGTAGCAGATGTTAATTATTTTGAAATAGTATAATACCTTGTAATCAAATATAATTGGTTGAATCCACAGAAACATACTTCTTTTTCGGTTGAGAGCTGTGTAGATCTCACATAATAGTGTTAAATAGTCCCTTAATATATTTATGTCAAAAGCTTCGTATCGTATCGATTCCTTCGTATCGATATAGACGTTACATTATGTTTCAAAAAGTTTAAGTGGCTTGACGTCTCGTAGGTGTTATATGTTTTAATCTTTGCTCAAGTATTTTACTGAAGCCATATGAACTCACGAAAGCAAACTACCGAAACTAGAGGGAATGGTGTAATTTCGAGAACTTAAGTAAAAACCGTATAAAACTTATGTATATAATGTGGATCATCAATAAATTGTCTTGAGCACGTAACGCATTGTAATTTATGTAATTTCACTAACGCAACGATGAGCGGTGATCCGTCAAACTCAAATAATTTCCAAAGATTATCCATTTATTTACAGCACGTACTGCATTTGCTAACATGGGCAAAGATAACTGGTTTTTAACTACCACCAAACTAATTGTTAGATGATTCGTCGATCTGTATGTTATGTCCGGTTTACAAAAAATAAAATATGACGAAGTGCACTTAAGTTTTCGCCATGGTCAGACTACTTGGACAGCGGAAGTGGGTTTGCCGCTATAATGACACTCAAGAGAGGATGATGACGATTATGGCGCAGGTGAGGCCAGTCCTACAAAAAGACAGTGAGCGTCCAGCTTGCTCTTTTATTACGAAACATGAACACTTCCTGCACGGTATAATCTTAAAAGTCATATCCTATACATTTACATGTGACAGGAGAGCTCTATGGATACTATTTTCGCTGCCCCGTTCGTAACTGAAACAGTTTCTTCATAAAAGTGGGAAATATTTCACGAGATTCGCGTTATTTTAGATTTTACACCGTGATCTCAGTAGGTATTCGTGTGCGTGCGCAGCAGTTTCATTTGCCCACGGTTCTGTTGAAAAAAATCATTAGATCTATATTAATTTATCTACGATAAGTGTCGGAAAATCAGCTGACGGAACGGTATGGACGCTAACGGGTTCCCTGTACAAACCTGGATTGACCCAACGAGATGTGCCAAATGCTACGCGAATCTTGCTGACGTCAACGTAGCTCATCCTGACACCAGGCGAATCACACCTCAAGTACACTTTGAAATCCTCTCGCATAGCTAACGTCTGAATCTGGCAAAACAATATTTTTGCCCAAGGGTATTGCGTAGTGTGGGACTGGCAGAGCTTTGCGCGTTAACACATTTTAGCCGTTTCTGAGCTACTTTTCAGAAAATCGTTTTCAAACAAAATAACAAGCTGTGCCCTTTTAAGGGAAGATCCGTGTTACAAGATAGCAAGCTGGAGTAGATTAATAAGTGTTTGTATGTTTGCGTATTTCTTGAGGACATAAATCTTAATTTACCTGCTATTTACAGAATTATAAAAATTTTACAAAAACGTTTTTGCATAAATGTGGCTGGGCAAATATGGACAAAGTGTTTCTTTGTTCGAATACTATATCGTAAAAGGTGGGCCAGACATCTTCTAAAATCATTTAACATTTAAACCCATATCCTTTCACTGGTCCGATCCTGCACTAGGCAGCCGCGTTGAGGGAACATTCGGCGTTTCTTTTCTTCTATTTTCTGCTCTTAACTATGGGCTATTTACGGTAAACTGAGTACTTTTGAAAGCCCTGATTAAGATATAGTTGTATGCAGGTAGTGTATTCTTTCGCGTTATTCAAAATTAAACTATCACGGGCCTCAGACCTTTAATTCATGCGTCGGTCAAATGAAATTGTGAAATTATTACAAAAGTACAATTCTGCTCATTTTTACACTTAGATGAATATTATATATAGAGAAAGAATTAATTTAAGTAATAACAAATGTTAACCTAACACTTTAAATTCGACGTAAATACATGGTACTACTTTCCTTCCAAAGTTACCAACTTTACTGGGCGCATGTCGCTCAGTGAGCCCGTTAAAATATACGCAGGTATGGACAGCGATATCTTCTGAGGTTGATTTCAAAAGTGCTCACCTTGTCGCTAACAGCATTTATGCACCTTTAGTTATGTAGGCTTGTATGTATGGCTTATCGTGTCTTCACCAGCGGTGCCATTACAAATGTAACAAGGTGCACAAGCTAGCATTATGTATTTGGAATGTTAAAAGCATAAATATTTTCGTTTTTTGTAGTGGCTTTTTATTTCGTTACTTTTTTTTAAACACGTATTACTGCTTTCTGCTTTTTCATGTTGGCACTGAATAAACGGTGAATTTGCATCTACATATATGCCACGGTTTCTGATTGCTGTTTGTTGAGAGAGAGAAAAAATAGAGCATTATAGGCTGCTCGCGGTAAAATGAGACTTTGAAAATCAACCTTTTAAAAATATCACTGCCCCTGCGTGAGTATAATTTAACGGGCAGACTGAATGGCTTATACCAAGTGAGTTGGCAACGGTGGAGGAAAAGTAGATCCAAGTGTTAACGTTGAATTAAAAGTGTTAGGTAAAACATTTGTGTATATTAAAATAATTTATTTCACGTTCTGTTTCACATTTCCAGTTGACCGACGCATGAATAGAGTGATACGGCCCGCGGAAATGTTAATTCTAGATAAGGTGGAAGAATGCTCAGCGTGCATACAAGCAGGTAGTAAACAGGGATTTCAAAAGTGCTCCGTTTACAGTGAACAACCTTTACTGAAAAACGGTGACACAAATTACTGACCTAAAAGAAAAAAAAAACTCAAGGTTGTAGTCATGCGGGCTGAAGGTACCTACCAAGCCAACCTCCAATACCTTGAAAAATAAAAGAATGTACAAAACGTTGTGAGTAATGCCATCCATATTAAAACATTACTTGTAGCTCATTATAAAGTATCCCCAGCGTGTCTGTAAAAAGTAATTTTATAGTAAATTTTCCCTCAATTTTCTTGCTCTATTACCTTTTGTGTCTAAAATATTTAATTTAAATTTTTAAACGAGAAAGAAAAATTTCGTTGACTTAGCGCTCTTTTTATTGAGGATTGATTGAACATAAGTAGACAAGACTTCAAATATGATATTATCAATTCAACAGAACGACTAAAACAAAACATTTATATTTAAAACGTATGCTTGAGAGCTGTGAAATTTTGAACATCAAATTTAGCCATAAAGAAGTGTGTGTGCATGTTTTAGTAAACCACATATTGTCTCGGCATTACAGTTCATTTAACAGACGAGAAACAATTGATGAAAATGAAAATTAATACTACGTTGCTCACCAAGGTCAATGATACGCGATTTTAAGTGTAATGACTTGTTGCGCTAGAAATATATGCACGGTAATCACGAAAGTGAGCCGTGCGCTGCAAATGAGAATTGTATTTCTAATCTAACCTCGTTATAATCATACAATATAATATAAGTGGCTTATAGGCTGTTAAAGGTATAATGAGCACTTTTAAAAGCCCTGCTTTAGATCTACTTGTATGCACGTTGTGTATTATACCGCTGTATGCATATTTAACATTGCTATGGGCCTCACCACTTTTCTCATACGTCGGTCAAGTGTATCTTTGATATGATTAGTGAAGCAAATATTTTACAAATATGTTCATTTTAATACTTTGGCGCAATAAAAATACAGAAAGTTGAAGAAATAATTTAAGTTACCACAAATGGTTATCTAACACTGTTTATTCGACGGTAAGATATGGAACTACTTTGCATCCTTCGTTACCAACTTCACTGGGCGAATGTCATTCAGTGAGCCCGTTAATATATATGCAGGCAGGAACAGTGACTTTTTTCTCAAGTTGATTTCAAAATTGCTCACTTTATCGTGAACTGCCCTTAATTGCAGGTTCTTCTAGACATGCGAAAGACGCGTTGATAGTTTTGCACTTGTCAGAGTCCCCTTCAAAACAATGAACTAACAAAAAGCCCTTTCCTTTTTCACACTTCTGGGCTACAGCTGTATAGCTGTTTGTCTCGGATGTTGGGTTCAGTGAATGAGCAGAACGGACTTAAGCCGGGATTACGATACTCCATGTAGTGATGGATAAAATCGAATGAAAACCATTACGAATATTCGATTGTTGCACTATAATCGAATTCTCAATTTTTGTCTGTGGTATACGAATGAATCATTCGGTTTAAAGTTATCCTTCTCGACAACAGATGGAACTAGATGTACTACAAAACTTACGTAATTTATTTAATTAATCTCTGACCTTCCGTGGCGCAATCAGTTAGTGCACCACCCATTTGGGGTGCGAGAGGCTCTGGATTGGAATCCCGGGTAAGGCAAGGGTGTTTCGTTAATCTAAGTTATAAGATATTCTTTAAGACGTCCCTCTCTAAGCTGTTCAGTATAAAACTGGGGGACGTTAAATAGCCCATTACAATTACAATTTAAGTTAATCAGCAATTGGCATTTAAAGTTTTGACATTTTTGTACAAAGATTCAATTTTTTGTCATTCCATGTTTTCTTTTAACACAATTTATGTCGAGTATTCTACTTAAAAAAAAAAAAAAAAGCAAAATTCCACCCAACATTCACTTAGTTAAATGATGAATGATTCACTTCACTCATGAGAATGTTCATTCTTTTCACTTATGGGAATGATACATATCTCCACGGAGTGAATGGCAGCTATTGTAATATTACTGTTTCTAAAATCAATTTTAGCAATTTTTTCCTTCAGTTTAGTAACTTTTTGTGAATTGCAAAGAGATTTTACTTATCAAAATACTCTTGATAAAATATATTTATCATTGAAACGACGAGAAAAGATTGTGCCTAAAAATAAAATAACCTAAAAACCCTTCTGTCGCATTTCCACAAGGTTTACGACAGGTCCGGAATACACATTAGGACGGAAAAATGTTCGCAAAATAAAATAAATATTATAACTTCTTATGAACTTAAGTGTCATAACTTCAGCTAAATACGCCATTAGTTTACTCGCTTCAAAAAAGTACTTTTCGAACTGGCAGCATTAACGTTCATTCCTTTCGATTAAGATGAAATGACGCAACAAGGAAGAAAAACCGAATATTCGGAATACGAATGATTGATTCGATTTCAGACAAGACTATTCGAATAAAAATAGATTTCGAGAATAATTAGATTTTTTTCCCCATCCAAAACTTCATGTTTCACGTAACACGCGACGAGTAAACACGTTCGCGTAAGCCGGCTATACCTTGACTAATGTGTTTCTAGGAGACCTACCACGATAATTTCACGCAGTGTTCTCGAGAAGGAAAAGCTTGCCAATGTTTAACTTTTGCGCGATACGTGACTCTTCACTACGTGATCTCGCTGGTCAATCACAATAGTGGCTGTGTTGTGTTACATTTGCTTTGATGTTTATTTTGCTTTCCGTGATTTTGTTTTTATTTTTGGCATGCTGTGTTTAACCTAGCGTATGTATTGCCCTCTTTCACGAATTAGAAGGCGAAAAGTTGAGTTCAGTTAACTTACAAAAGGTATCTCAAGGTTAATAAAACAGCTATTGTGGAAAGTTCAAAGACAAAATACACCATAGGCATAGAAAACTGCTAATAGAAAGTAGCTATATTGCACATATGTACATATATATCGTATTATATTTGTACAGTTGAAATGAAACGTATGTATATGTATAGCCTCTATGTGATGAATAACTCGCAGCATAATGCTAATTATTTTAACTGTACATTCGGTAGTATTTAGAGGGGTTATATGCTGTTGAAAATTAAAAATTATGGTTAGTGAAAGTAGTTATCGCAAGGCTTGCATGTAATGCTTAGCGTTTATCATCAGATTGCAAACTTGTGTATCATTAAAAATATTTAAACAATTTAATCTTCAATATCCTTTTCGCAGTTAATGCGTATACAATATATACATAGACGAATACCACTTTGGTATCTACACGGCTTATTTCATTCTGGAGCCTGGAGGTTATGGTAATCTGGTTCTATCCACCAAACTCCGCAATTCTATATTAACAACACAAGAGTTAGAGGCCTGTTACAGATATTGCTGTACAACTTTAATTATAAAGCGACTTCGATTAGAAACGCAACAAATTATTTCGCGACACAATGATTCTGGGAATCGTGCCAGACGACGCCACTCGTCGACGGGTTTTCTCGGTAATCTCCCGTTTCTCCCGCCCTTTCATTCCGGCGTTTCTCCATACTCACCTCACTTCATCCTCGTCGGTTCTCAAGACCTCGATGTTAACAGCCACCCAGATCTCTCCAACCCACTCCACTTCATTTTGATTCGGTAGCGTTTACGCGTTAGCGTGTTTACGCGAAGCATCATAATAAAGCACTCTAAACAACCACTTTTACGCACACGTGAACGTGTTACGTAAAACGTCGAGTCACCGTAATCCCGGCCTTAAGGCGATATTACACGATACCATATTCCGTAAAAGCATGTGATGTGCAAATGCCAAGTCCGCCATAGTGGCCGTTATACCGTCTTGTATGGCATCCGTCATGGCATTTCCCGCCTTGTACGGCCAGATTTCGTTACAGGTTTGGCAATAGGACACGTCTCATTTGTCGTGGCAGGTTCTATACCGCCTTTCGTACCTGGTCAATCACATCGCAGTTTCAGAGCGTAGGGCGCTGCTCGTGGCTACCCTACTACCTGAAACGAGTTTATGAAGAAACCAAAAAGAACGCCTCGATTTTGAGTATACATCAGTGAGGTTAAAACTCTTTGAAATAGATTTGAAATTCGACAAATTCTAATAATATTGGCGATGATAACTTTAATTACTGTTTAAAACAGTCCTAAATACTCGAAACATTACGTGCATTATTAAAAAAACTAAATTCTAAGCGTTATTATATATACCTCGTATTTAAAGAAAGCTGTGTCTGTGTGAACTGGTAATGCAGTGGTAAAGTCACGTCACACGTGCTACAGTGAGAATTTTAGACGTCAGCTCGAAACTCCGTCGAACACACTTTTTTTCCCCCCATTGTGTAATACATGGGGATAATAACTTGGATTGTAAAGAAATGACTACGTTTCGCAAACCGTTAATAAAAGTTCGTTAAAATAGAAATAGCACTCTCGTACTCTTGTAACTTCACGCCATTTTCAGGAATATAAATGAAACTACGTCCGTAAGCTTAGAATTGATGCAGAAGCCAACTGGCTAACTTTTTTATACGCCTACACAATTTACTGCCTGTTATAGGCTTTTCATGGTAAAATGAGCACATTCGAAAGCCCTGCTTAAGATCAACTTGTATTCACGTTGTGTATTTTTCCACCTTATGTAAAATTAACATTGCCGTGGGTTTCATCACTTTATTCATGCGACGGTCAAGTGAAACTGCGAAATTATTATAGAAGTAAACATTTTATCAATCTGCTCATTTTTACACACTGGGGAGTTAAAAAATATACCATAAAACGTAAGAAATAATTTCAATTATCACAAATGTTTACCTAACACATTTTATTCGACTTTAACATATGGAACTACTTTTCATCCATCGTTACCAACTTTACCGGGTTCATGTTACTCAGTGCGCCCGTTAAAATATATGCAGGCAGGGACAGCGCCTTTTTCTAAGGTTGATTTCAGAAGTGCTCACTTTATCGTGAACAGCCTTTAGTAATTCTACGAATGAGCTTCATATTTACTATAAAACCATCCGCTGTGCACAGGGTGTCAAATGCTAGTGCGCGAACTGCTGGCGCGTGATATGAATCCTCCACGGCTGCTCATATAGCGGCTGGTATACCGGCTCGTGCACCAGGCCTTGTAGAAGCTTGTACAAGACCAAGTACGGCTGCAGGTATCGTGTATTGCCATGTATTAATTATTACTTGCTGTCACCTTACAAACAATAACTGTACACACAAACACATTCTAGTTAATTTTATTACTAACGTAACTTATTCGCAGACCTTGCCTCCTCGGCCTACTTCTAGACAACTACAATCGTTCGGTTTAAATTCCGCTCGAACAAAACTGAAACCGCCACGAAGTGCTCCGGGCTTCGCGGCAGTTTCTCAATAAGCCATGCATTTCAAAATTCCGGGTTTTAGGAACCAGTCTTTCCTCTCTCGCTGCAGACAGGGAAGGAGAGGAAACAGTTATGGGTGCCAGGTCTCCTGGCGCTCCACAGGGGGCCCTAAACAATTAAGACTGCTGGTCTTGCCGCAGTATTTCTGTTTCATCGACAGCCAGGCGGGATGGGCTGGCTGTCCCCAACCTGGGCTTGAGAACTGATCTACAAATGGGAGAACAACAGCCCTTTCAGCGACTTTTACTTCCCATTCGCTTGAGGGAGTAGCGTCCCAGTGATGATAAATTGCGTAGGTATAATGTAATATCGGTTTTAGAGGCGCTGAGGTATAGACTCCTCAACGGCAGAATTCCGCGTATTTGAAAATTCACCCGTGGATCCACCGATATACACCGTACGTCCGAGTGAGTGAGTGAGGAGATATGGGCGGCTCTTAACAGCGAGGTCTTGAGATCCGATGAGGGTGATTGAAGTGAATATGGAGCGGCGCCGGAATGAAGGGGCGGGGGAAACGTGAGATCCCCGAGGAAAACCGTCGACCAACGACATCGTCCGGCACGATTCCCACTTGCGAAAATCCGGTGACTCGGTCGGGGATTGAACCCGGTTCGCCTTGGTGGGAGGCGAGCGTGCTAATCTCTCAGCCACCGCGGCCCCACCGGACGTTCGAAAATTTTTGGCGAGTCCGGTTGGACCGGTTTATCCATCGGATCCACCGGCCTGAAAGTCTGGTGGATCTGGTGGATATGCACCAAAACAACAACGATAGATTTTCGAACGCTTTTTCTGAAAAATAAAAGTTAAAAATATCCACAACTGTAATATTCAAACATTCCAAAATATACCAAAATAATGCGGACGTCGAGTTTTACAAATAGGCGATGAAAACTTTAAAATATGAGTGAAATGGTATTAATATGTTCCTGAAAGCAGACGAAAACACCACTAAATATCAACCTGATGTTCGAAAAATGCCACAATCGGTGTACGCTGGTGATTTTTTTTTAATAAAAAAAAACAATATTACCCCAGTAATCATAACCTGCGAATTTCTTGTGGAGACCAGGTTTTTGAATGCTGCTCTGTTTGCTTGGAAATTATTAAAAAAAAAAAATAGTGATTTTAAATCTATACAGGGCCCCTTCTGCTAATTTTAGTCACTTTATCAAGTAATTATAATTGAATCTTTTGTCCTTATCCAGCCCCAGAGTAGAAATTATTTTATGTGGAGACTTCAATATTGATTACTTGAAAGAAAATGATCAGAAAAAAATCCCTAGACAGTCTCCTTAAAACATTAAATTTGAAATAAATGTTCATATTTACCACCAGAATAGAAGGAAATTCACAGACAGCCATTGATAACATATTTGTTGACTTGAATTTGACAGGGCTCTGTCAGTGTTTCTCAATTGTAAATGGATTATGAGATCACGATGCACAAGCTTTGATAGTAGCATCTCTTGGTGTAATCAGTGAACATCAGTACTTTAGAAGAACCAGGCAGTATACTTTTGAAAACATTTTAAATTTAAAATAAGATCTCAGCAATGAACTGTGGCTTGATTTATACAACATAGCCGAAACAAACGAATAGTACAATTCATTTCTAAATTCTGTCCTTGTTCTTTTTGAAAAAAAAATCTTTCCCTCTAAACAAGTTCGTTGTAACATCATGCCAACTAAAAACCAGTGGATAACGAAAGGAATAAAGATTTCTTGCGAACACAAAAGAAAATTGTACAAAATAGCCAGAGTAAGTATAGACCATAACGTAACTACTCGCTATAGAATACATTGCAATGTTCAGAGGAAAGTCATAAAATCAGCAACAAATGTGTACTTCAGTTCTCTTTTTCACAACTCAGGAAACAAAATCGAAACTACGTGGTCCATTATAAAAAGAGAAACCGGAAAATCCTATGAACGAAACCCGCGGATAAAACTAAGATTCAATGACATGGAGCTGTCAGATGCACCTACAATTGCCAAAACTTTTAATTCATACTATTTAAATGTAGACAACTTAATA
Organism: Dryococelus australis; assembly: GCA_029891345.1. Classification (NCBI taxonomy): domain Eukaryota; kingdom Metazoa; phylum Arthropoda; class Insecta; order Phasmatodea; family Phasmatidae; genus Dryococelus; species Dryococelus australis. The sequence goes on from CM056995.1 coordinate 257,484,824, forward strand.
AATAAAGCCCCTAATAATAATAATAGTAATAATAATTTCACAACTTCACTAAATAGAGATTACTCATCTATGAAACAGCTGTTTACAACTTCAGGAGAAATGGAAAAAGTAATAAAATCATTAAAATCAAAATTATCTTGTGGCTATGACAGCATTAGTTGCAAATTAATAAAGCAGTGTGCATGTGAATTTAGTGTCCTCTTAAGCCATATGTGTAATGCCAATTTCAACACTAGTGTTTTTCCTGACAGACTCAAATGGGCAACTATCGTTCCCTCTTTTCAATAAAGGTGAAAAATTAAATGTAGCCAATTATAGGCCCATTTCGCTACTAACTTCCTTTTCACAGGTAATTGAAAAATTATTTACAACAGACGCATGCAACATTTTGAAGAGTAAAGAATCTTCTCAGATTCACAATTTGGCTTCACGTAACCTACATCGACCAGTGAAGCAATATACAAACTGACGGATAATATCCTTAATGCTCTGGACAAAAAATGCCAACAAATGGAATTTTTTGTGACCTGACAAAAGCTTTTGTCTGTGTAAATCATGGCGTACTCATTGACAAACGTAAACATTACCGAATAAGCGATAAAATGAACAACCTAATGTGTTCATATTTTTCAGACAGACAACAAGTTTGTATTAGAGACAATGGGTGTTCTGTATATTCCAAACCAGGAAGAATAAAGCATGGTGTCCCGCAGGGCTCAATTATTGGACTTTCGATTTTTCTTGTGCATATAAATGACTTATCTTGCCACCTTAATCCAAGAATCACTCCAATTCTTTTTGTAGACGACACCAGTATTGTAGACACAACCAGGACAAATGAAGCACTGGGACGGTTAGCCAGTACCACTTTAAGTCAATTAGATGCTTGGTTTAAAGGCAACAAGTTAAGCCTTAACCTTAAAAAAACACATTTAATCTAGTTCCGTATTAAAAATAGCAAATAAATAGACCTAAGCTTCCACTATGATGCAGAAGAATTCAGTGGAACTGAGCATACCAATTTCCTAGGGCTGCATGTAGACAATCACATAAATTGAAAACTTCATATCGAACAAATTTTACCAAAACCCAGTTCTGCCTATTTTTCCCTGCGTAATATTGTAGACATCTTAAGCATAGAGACTCCTGTAATGGTTTACTTTGCATACTTTCACTGAATCGTGACATATGGCGTAATTTTCTGGGGAAACTCAACTGACAACAATAAAGTGTTTCGTGTGCAATAAAGGGCTTTAGGGATATTATTTAAAAAAAAAAATACATCTGATTCCTGTAGGCCTTTGTTCAAAAGTGCTAGAATCCTACCACAGCATGTGAATATATTTATGCTTCAGTTATGTTCATTTCCAAAAACCACATTTAAATCCAGAAAAATAATACTCTCTATAACCATAACACAAGAAATAAAAAACTAATTCATTTACCTGTTGTCAACTTAAGAGTTTCCCAAAAGGAGCCTTCTTTCTCTTTAAGTCAGCTGTTCAACAACCTACCCCATTACTTGCAGATATGATGCTTTACAAATACGAAACTCTTCAAAAAAGAATTAAAAGAGTTCTTAATAAGCAAAACTCTTTATTCTGTAGACGAATATTTATCATAAACACAAAACATACTTACCACTACGTTATTTTAATCAAGAATAGAAACCCCCATGGATATTCAGTGTGAGGTATTGTGTAAAACCAATAGAATGTGTGCCTCTGTTTTGGTTTTTATTTCTTTATAGATTGGAGTTGCCTGGGACGCAGCACAGATGTGCAGAAGAAATTGAAGAATGAAGACTAAATATTGAAAATTCAAGACTGTCTGCTTTTTATTTTATATTTGTTTTAGGATTCGATAATATTATAATACTTTGATGTTTTGATATTGTTCTGTAAATAATGTGTTCATGTTCTTTAGATAATGTGTTCATGATCTGACTTGTCCAATGTGTCTGTACAAACTTGTACTTGAAAAAATACCAAACTCATGCAATAAATAAATAAAAATTAATAAAAAATAAACCATCGGTGGATTCATCGATGAATTTTCGAAGACGCAGATTGGTAGACGTGGACTGTGGTCGACTGCGAGGATCTTCGTGACGTAGGATTACGAGACTGTGTCCATAAATTATTAAATCACAATCCTTACACTCTGGCATTTAAATGGAAGAGGTGTTGAGTTCGGCGGTTCGTGTGAAGCTGTGTTCTTACACCTAGCGGCTCATGTTAAAGAAAAGATGGATAACCACTGCACGAGAATGAACGAAAGTAGAGGGACCAGAAGGTACTGGATATAATTGATTCAAAATGGCGACGAAGTAGTTGCACATGCACATGCACATGCTCATGCATGTGCAACTGAATCGCCGCCATTTTGAATAAATTTCATCCAGAACCCCACTGGTCCCTCTACTAACAAAAGGTATTTTCTCCGGGTTTTTATGACAATTTCTTGGCTTAGCATAAGATATGTCTATAATTGCCTTCATTTGTCTATGTCGCCACCATGATATATGCCAAGTAAATGACACTTGTCAACGTTATCCTACCCCCCCCCAGACTTATCTTAAACACTCCCCCCCCCCCGACCCAGTGGTACTTCATAGTGACGTTCGAGTTTGGCCCTCTTTAAAAATATGAGCGATTGCTAGTAATTTAGCCGGCTTGCTGCACGATGTCGCCACAGGAAAATGGAAACGGTGTAGTGTTACTAGCTGCGAGAACGTGGGGGAAATGTCTTATGGCAGCATTCTTTCTGTAGTATTCTTTATCATCCAGCTTATCGCATGTGCGAAACGTGGTGGGCGTTGCCGCTGACTGGCGGAATTTCTGCCGTCCTTGTATTCTACCGCTGCACCATCCTCGCTTCATTTCACCCTCTCGGACGCCAACCGAAACCTCACAATTGTAGTCTGTTCACGGTAAAACGAGCACTGTTTAAGGCCCTCCCAAAAAGGCATTAACTCCTAATAAAGATATTCTATTGCAGTCTCAGACATTAACTTTTGAGAGTGATGAATTGTATACACTGTGTTTAATAGTCATATTGCAATATTTACATTAAAATGTGTCGGAGAGGTAAAGTTCATCCACAGTTTCTTCGGCCTTTTTTAATCAACCCTCTAAAACATCTTCCCATGTATGACGTGTTTAGTTATTTCCTAAATACGCCCTGTATCACAAGCGTTTTATACTTGTGGTCATGAAAGTTACTTTTTTTTCCTGTTAAATTTAAATGCTATTAATATTTTAACTATAAATTATAATGCTTTATTTATATATTATTTTGAATAATAAACCGGAAGAAAATAGGTATGTTGTTAACGTCTGGTGAGAAATAGTCACACAAAATACTGTTACACCAAGTGCGCACGAATGTGGTGCGTTGTCCCTCTGGTGCAATTCTCCAGGTTTAGTTAAGCTTAGTTTGCCCGAGGCGGAGGAATATCTTGCAAGTAGAAATTTAACAGGGCTTTATAAAAAGGCGAAGTAACTGTGAATGGATTATAGAAATTAATTGAAAGGAAAGACTTAAAAAGTGTTTAACTTTACAGTGAATAGGCTATAATTTATCTTCAGTTACCGCAGGCGCGCAGTTAGGAAACCGCTGGGTAACGCTATGACGCTCCTGGTTTCTCCCGGACTTTGTATGTCGGATAAGCTGCGGGGAAAAAAAGAGTGGTGGGTTCCTAAGAGGGAGACAATGGGTTAGGTAAGGCGGCAGGATGCGAGCCGCGCTCGCGCTGCACTGTATCTGGAACGGTAGCTAAGGCTCAGGGGGGGCGTGGAGGGAGAAAGTCCTGTGAGAGCCGCGCTTCTACAGCATGTAGCTGACTCACCTCGACGGCGAAGCGACGTCAGACCGCCCGATGCCCCGCGCCCAGCCAGCCGTGGTCGCACGCGAGACCCCGCCTTAGTCATCCAACACTGCTGCTTGCTTTCTTCCAGGCCACGTCCGCTTTTCTTCCTTCCCCGCCGATCATCGTCACTGAGACGAGATGCTGCTCCCTCGGCGCGGAGAAGTGAGTAAAGAGATTTGGGCGGCCCCTAACAGCGATATCATCTTGCGAGCCGATGACGTTGGTGGAAGTGAATATGGAGCGGCGCCGGAATGAAGAGGCGGGAGAAACGGGAGATCCCCGACAAAACCCGCTGACCAACCACTTGAGAAAATCCGCTGATCCGGCAGTGTATTGAACCTGGTTCGCCTTTGTGGGAGGCGAGCGAGCTAATCGCTCAGCCACCGTGATCCCTACATTGCCGTGGAGCTACAGGCCCTTGTGAGTGCCATTATCCTCCCCAGTTGTTCATGATAATAAAGTCCAGGTTGGGGACAGCTAACCTGCCCCAAGGCGGTGCAGGTTAGCTGATTTTGAGCTGCGGAGTCTACAATAAATTTCCCAGTATTCCAGGGTAGCGCATGGAATATGATCCCATTACTGTATTTTACCTCAATTTTACCTGCCTGGGGGGAAAAAGTTGGTTGGTGCAGTTAATTCGGCACGGAATTTTGAAATTACAGGACTTTTTATTTTTTCGCAAGTCCCTGAGGGACATGCGCGCCCAGTAAAGTTGGTAACGAGAAACGGAAAGTGGTTCTATGTCTTAACCTCGAATAGAAAGTGTCAGGTAACAATTTGTGATAACTTAAATTATTTCTTTCACTTTGTGTTTTTTTTTTAAATGTTATGGATGTGTAAAAATGAGCAGATTTGCAAAAACATTTTCTTTTCTAATAATTTCACAGTTGCACTTTACCGACACGTGAATAAAGTGATGGGTCCCATGGCAATGTTAATTTCGCATAAGGCAGAAGAATATACAATGTGCATACAAGTAAGTACACATGCGCCTTAACCGTGACTTGAACAAACAAACCCTCGTAACGTAAGTATAGGTGTGCTACCAACTGCATTATGGATATAGGATTCAAAGCACCACGTTTGTTTGTAGTCAATCTAATAGTTTGGTACATAGGGTTTACTAACATAAAATATTTGCAGTGCCATCATTTTGAAAATGTAGAATTCGGTCTATTGGTTCTCGAGATAAGGCATCTTCCCATTAAGCGCAGTTGTACAAAAGGCTTCAAAAAGATTATGTGTGTAGTCTTAACGGATTCTAATGGATACTATCGGAATACAAAGTTTCGTTGAATTTGGTTAAATCGGTCAATAGATACGAATAGCTCGTGTAAATCATTTATATGGCCGCCATTTCTGAAACAAATATCTGAGCCACTTAAATTATGTTTACAAGGCCTAATGTAGCACTAGTTGCGTGTGAAATTAGGTGGGTATTAGTCGATTAGTTCCAGAAATATGGGATAGTTGTTCTATTTTTTACCTGGCACTATCTCACAAAAATGCGGACAAAATATGCTCTCTGCATGAATATTATATGTTTTAATGGATATCTGTAAACATACAAATATTTGTACAAATTTTATTAAATTATTTGACAGGTATAACATACTTATCTAAATTATTTATATTGCCACCATCTAGAAAAATGCCTGACCCCCCTAAATATTAAGTTTACATAGCCTACCATAGCACTCATTTGTGTGCCAAATTTGGTGGGAATCGATTGATTGGTAGCCCATATGTAGCATATAGGTCTAAGCTCCATTTTTTCATTGGTGCTATCCTCATAAATGAAGCACAAAAGGTACTAGCAAATTGGCTGCTTGCATACTGCCAGCATACTAAGTTAACCTGAAATTTTTTCATAGTTACAGCTCAGCCATACTAATCTGAAAATTTTATATGTTCGCCATTGTGAATGTAAGCGGCTGACCCGCTAAAAACACACAATTTAATATAACCTACCGTAGTATTGCTTGTTTGCCAAATTTGGTAGGAATCGGTTGATATAAAGAAATATTTTTTGTGTGGCACTATCTTACAAAATGTTGGATAAGAGGCTACGAGTTGTATCTTTGTGATATACCTACGCATTCTGCATACAAAGTTTAGTCGAGATTGATCTGTCAAATGGTATGGCAGATATAGCCAAAAAACCTCAAATATTTATATGGTCACCACCTTGAAAATAAGTGTCGTATACATTTAAATTGCATACGTTTACATGCCATGCGGTAGAGTTACTTATACTTAAACGTTGGCGAAAACCAGCTGGGTGATTTCGGCTATATAAATAGTCGACCAATCACAATTTTGCTATACATTTTTGTTACATTCAACCAGAGTAATAATTATGGTTGTTTTGTTTAATAAATAATTTGGTGGGAGGGGGGTATTTTTGCGAAATGTGCCCTCTAAAGGGTTTAGAATGGAAACAAGCTTAGATATTATTTGACATATTATAACATGTTCTCATATAAAAAAACATTAAAATAATTGTTAGTACTGTATGTAAATAGGTATTCGCGAAATATTTTACAGTTTTCCCAAATGTATACATTATTCTTTCATATGTGACAAATCGAACTTTTATTTTTATTTTTTTATTTTTTTTTTTTCCGTTTTGGTATCAAAAAATTACATGCCTGAATATTCGAAGTTAGACTTGAAAACAACATGACTGCCAGAGAGGATGCGATAGTGAGCAGTGAGTGAACATCGTCATTCACTCTCCTCTCGCGCTCTTCCCTCTAGCTTGGGACAGCATACGTCAAGATAGTAGGTAGGTAAGTGGGCTTAACGTCTCGTCGACAGCGCGATCATTAGAGACGGTGCATGTGGCACAGGGAAGACTGATATGGGGAAGGATTGGGAAGGAATCGGCCATGGCCTTTGTTAGGGACCCATCCCACCATTCTCCTGGAGTGATTGCAACACCAAGAGTGGTAGAGAGAGAGAGAGAGAGAGAGAGAGAGAGAGAGAGAGAGAGAGAGAGAGAGAGAGAGAGAGAGAGAGAGAGAGAGAGAGAGAGAGTACTCTTTCGGCGAAATGGGACACGGCCTGAATAGTTAAAGGACAAACATTGCGGAACCTCTTTGGTCACGTATGGTTAGATTATCGACCTCACATAATAACCTGGGTTCGGTTTCCGGCGTGATCACTCTCCCGACGTAGCTATTGGCCGATGGGTTTATTTCGCGGCAATCCCGATTCCCCCGCAATTTTCTTTCGGGCACTTAAAGAGATGATGACCACCTGCGAGTCTCATAGATCACGCCCTCGTTATGGTGAGTACTTCTCCATTATGTAGTGTTACTATTGTTATAATTATATCCACGGAGGCAATAATTATCGGATTGGTGCTTAGAGGGGGAGCATGACGTCACAAAAGGATGTTCAACATCATCACTGTAGAATGAAGTTAAATTTTAGTAGCCTCCAGTATATATTTAAGTTTTATGTAACAAAATAAACGAGACATTAAATCGCGTATTTGACACTGTGTAGAAAATGTTCTTTCTTGAAAATACTAACTTTTGTTTACAGGAAACAGTATACAGAATTATTTGTTGTACAATGTTTAAGTGTATTTGCTGTGGCTCATTTGTATTTCTTTTCTGCGCGTTCCTTCCCTTTCTTCCAGATGTATGCAAACTTACATAGTGTTATATTACTATTCTTAATCCTCAGATATGAGTTTCAACTCCCACACATTTTATTCTTAAATCACAATTTTTCATATTCTCGTGCCGTGTACGCTTGCACTGACTTGGCGTCATTTTGCGGCACCGCTATGGTGATGGTCGCTGAAAATCTCTCACAATCTCACTGCGCAAAATTTCGGCAACAAAATAGCAGATGAAATCATCGAACTTGTAAAAAAAAGTTTTAGATAACTTACTAAATTACGATACCGACAAAACATTTCCAATTTTAATGAAATGAAACTGTCAAATGAGTTGTTGGTATCATCTACATATTATTATCATCTATAGCGGCTAATACCAAAGGGAATCTTTTGGTACAGTTTGTGATTGTATCTGCAACTACACGTACAAAGCTTACATCAGAGTACTGTGTATCTACTGCACAATAAATAGTTTCTTCGGCATTACTTCAGCAGGTTTCGGACTGCTTTGCGACAGTTATAACTGCTATAAACTAACAAAACATTCTGATGGTAGAATAGAAACATATTCCTGCCCCCTGAAGCCCGATTACGAAACTCTCTTGTTCACTGCTCTGATTTTTGTCTTCTAGACGAAACCTGTTGAACACATCTTTAAAACACCTCGTCGTGAAATCCGACAATAAGACGTACATTGCCACAACTGGCTTATGCTTAACTGAATACGTTTTTATATTAACATCTAAACGCTTTAACAAGCCATACATTAATTTCAAGGTAATCACTCGCTTCAGCAGTCTCCGGATATTAATGCTGACAAAGAACCGTGAAACATCTTTTAAAAAGTACAGTATTAACATTTATTGTTACATGCTGTAACTTATACACTTGAAAGTAATATTTGGCGTAGTTGTAAATTTAAGGTAATTTTTGTAACTACATATTTACAGTGCCTCTCGGTAAAATGAGCAATTTTTAACGCCCTCCAAAAGCATCACAACCAAACCATGTAATTTAATTTTTTCTTAAGGTGTTAATTTTCGAGTGCAATAAAATGTATACACTGTGTTTTGAACATTTTTTGGGCGATAACATCACCCATCATTTGGAAATTAGTGAGCGCTATGTTATTGACAATGAGAAGTGTGTTACCCATGGGTATTTATCGATTGTTATCAAGTAATAATCGGTAAAGGTAGGCGTTTAAATTAAGAGTTATATGACAGTAACGATAACTAACAAGAATGGAGCAATTTGGAGAATATAAATACAAACACCACAGAGATACACCCCTTTGAAGTGAAACAAGTCGAGACTTTTTGATCAGTAAAGAGAGCCGGTTGAAATAAAATGAAATACTTAAATATGGAAGATGAATGCAAGGTGATGTGTTCCTACACAACTGAAGGATTAATAATGGTCATTGGAGCGTAAGCAGATATATTTCATGGCATATTTCAAGGCCACGGTCGTACATACTACTAAGGTTGAGTACACAAAAAAAATCCTGAGGACACGTCAGTGGTAATGAAGTGTACATAAAGTCGGCGAGCAGTTACTAGAAGAGATAAGATCCTAAATGAGATTATTTACAATAGAGCAGGATACAGAACTGGCTAACTTTTAGAAAATGCTATAATGGAACGTTACGGTCACGTACAGGAAACGGGGAGAAAGACGATGCCTAAGAAGATGATAGAGCAGAAGTATAACGTAAGGACACCTCAAGAGAAATCAAGAAGAAGGTAGAAAAAAAAAACAAATATAAGTGGAGCATAAAAATGGGATAATTTAGTTCTGGCGAATAAGAAAAAATAATGACAAAGGGTTAAGTGCTGCATTTTGCCGGGATGGTCGTACCCTAAGTTGGAAAATCTAATGAATTTAGAAAATTGTATATAGGTGTTATAAGGAAATATTATTTATCGTAGATGTGAGCACGCTCTCTCTCTCTCTCTCTCTCTCTCTCTCTCTCTCTCTCTCTCTCTCTCTCTCTCTCTCTCTCTCTCTCTCTCTCCTCTCACTCTCTCTCGTGGTATTTTCTTTTGCCACCCTGACACAAGTGCGTCATGTCAGACCTCCTGTGTTGAGAACGCTGATTCGAAGCAAACTAAGGTTGTTCACTAGTGTTATCGTTTTGGTGTTCGGGTAGGAAGCACAACTTTACAACCTCGTGGACATTCGTTCGTTAATATTATACGCTACCGGATTACGTCTTCAACGCACAAACCAGGCCCATTAGTTGTTTTAAATGGACCCACTCTGGGTGAATTCGGTGTGCTAAAAACATTTACCTTAAATGAACTTAAAGTTCTTTCATTTCATTATTGTTTTGTATTTCCAGAATACAATCACTGCTTAGTGATACCCCTCACTGTGATGCAAAACTACGATAGTATAATTGAATGATTTAGAAATAAGCAATTAGTTTTGGTACTGCTAAAGATAAAAATTATTGTTTTATGAACTTACATCTTGAAACAAATTCGTATTAAGATATGGGTGGCGTTGTAGTTTTTCACATGTATGTATAGTAGTCACTGTATGAAACATTCTTCATTTATCGAGAACGCCCATGGGCCACTGCAAATTTTTTTTTTTTTTGCACTTTTACCAGAAAAACCCTTGGCGACCCAGTTGCCAAAAAAAATCCTTTGTAAAATCTGCAAGACATACACCTATTTGTAATATTACAAATGATAGACTTGCATCATAACTTATATTATTGAGAAGTGGGCATTTTTTTTCTACAAACAAATATAATTAATTAATAACAGATGAAAGGGCCATCTGGAGTGGTTACAAATATTGTAGGAACAATTGGAATAAGAGGAGTGGATATAGTATATTTTAAATCATCGGAAGAGTTCTTTTCCACATCACCTTAGGCTAGAATGCCAGGAGGTAGAACTCAATATGCGTTATTTAATTTTTTTAGAGAGCCTGGAATCCCCCAGCAGGCCTATTTTTATCTCCTTTTTGTGTTTTAGACTTTATGTTATTTTCACACTAGGTTTCCTGTGGCATAGCCTGGGTATAAGCTGTTCACGATAAAGTGAGAACTTTTGAGGCCTTAGTTATTTTTTTATTTCAGCTATATTTTATCCATAAACCACCTCTTTAAATAAATACTGCCATATAAGTAATTAACACAGAGTGTAGATTCCACCGCACTCGTAAGTTAACGTCTAAGGCGAAAATGAAATATATTTATTAACTATTATTCCCAATGAGAAGGCTTTCAAAAGTGCTCACTTTACCGTGAACAGCCTATACAACATTTTAACTTTATCGGGCTGAACGTCCTGTCCTGTAGGTAAAACACAATAGTCTCTCAATAGTGCGAAGTGCTTTACGTCATCCAAAATTAAAATATATTTATTTCTGAACGCAACTATAATTTACATCACAGAGAGCTATGTACGGTTTTACGTTGGTGATTGTCCGCAATTTTGCTTGAGCTCGTGCATACGCGTCAGTATCGTACTGTTGCGCGCTGATGCGAGCTCAATATCCGGCCCGGCTCTGTGGAGAGTGACCTACCACGTCCCTCCCTTGCCCCCAGGCAGACCCTCACGCTGCCGCGTCTCTTGCCCGGGAGGCGATGATTGACAGCTATGATCTGGCTCGCGTCACAGCCCCTCCTCCCCCTTGCAAGAAATACGATGGATTTAGAAGATCCACAAGAATATTCTGGGAACCAGGACCCTCGGCGCAACGCGGCATTTAGAGAAATTTCTGAGCGATCGCCTACGACCCTAAAAATTCAAACCACAGCTGGACTGTGAGCTTTTTGGTGGAAGACAACTAGTTGAATGCGGTAATCGAGCGACGTGTAGAGGACGGGTGATGACGGGAGATTATGAGACGACGGCGGACGAGGTGCTTGTGGTGTGAATGGACGCGAGGGCGTGAAACCCGATGAGTGAAGGCTACTGTGCGTGAGCGTGCTCAGAGAACTCTAGAACATTGCGGACTGGTGGGACCTGGACTAAACTGAGGTTGGACTGAATAATGTGTGATACGGACATAAAATTTGTAAAATAATTGAATAAGTTTTGATACACTCTCTATTAGGACTGATTCTGAATTATTTATTTACGTTAATTTATTTGAGGTAATTGTAAGTTGTACTGATTGAAGTTATTGATTGTACACAGCAAGTGATATAAATTTATTGTGAGATGTTGAATCGAGAGCACTTTGTTTGTAGTCATTGTAAATAAATTTTGAAATTAAAATTAACAATTTTATTCAATTAGGACCTCCGTCCCTTAACGAACTTGGTTTTGCCCACAAACTTTAAGAGAGTATTGTAACACTACAAACGTTTCTGGAGGTCTATAGCTCTTGTAGTTTTACAAACGAGTAATTGTGCAAGAAAAAGGCAATCGGGATTTGCGCGCCATGCGGGCGATAAGATGCAAACACTTCTGAATGCCTGTACTACTCAATTGCTCTTCTCCCATTGTTCATGTAGCGCGACATACGTATAAAGGCTGTTCACGATAAAGTGAGCACTTTTGATATTAACCTTGGAAAAAGTCACTTCCCCTGCCTGCATATATTCTAATGAACGCATAGAGTGATGTTCGGCCAATAAAGTTGGTAACGATGGATGGAAAATAGTTCCATATCTTAACATGGAATAAAAATTGTTAGATAACCACTTGTGATAACATAAATTATTTCTTTCGCTTTCTGTTTTTTTTAATACATCGAGATGTAAAAACGAACAGATTAATAAAATATTTACTTTCCTAATAATTTCATAGTTTAACTTGACTGACAAATGAATAAAGTGATGAGGCTCATGGGGATGTTAATTTTACATATGGCGGAAGAATACACAAAGTTAATTAAGGTAGATAATTAGCAGGGCTTTTAAAAGTGTTCATTTTACCGTTAACGACATATACTAACAAACATCTCGTGTTTATGGTGTCCAATGCCAGGTGCTCTACGCCTGGCAGTTCTGTTCGCCTTCGTCGTATGCAACTTGTCTGAAAACACGCAGGTACGCATAGCTGCGAACTCTCTGCGTTTTTTTGCCTAACTTCGACTTCAATTACAAAATAATAGATGATCCATCCAAAAATTTTGTTACCAGGATTTTTTGTTTATATTAGTCCATTGATGCTGTGGTTTCAATTCGGACATGCTGTTCAAAAACACATTTAGTTAGTGTTCCTTGCAATATCTCTCATATTTTGCACCTTGTACACGATTGCATCCCCTTTCATCGATTTTTTGTGCGCGAGGCCTTCCTTCCCCCCCCCCCCTCCCACTCAGCTACTTATGCGAATTCTATTTTCCGCCCTCTCTCTGTTCGGTGCGATCGGCGTCGAAGCGAATCGGGCACACAATTTCCCCGCGGGTACAGGAAGGGCATGAGCCGGCAACTAGTTGCACGCAGATGACGCGATGGGGGGAAGGAAATAGTGTTAGTATAATCCATTCACGGCAATTTCAAACTTTTCTGAAGCCCTGCTTAAGTTCTACTGGCAATATATTGCTCCGACTCGTGCAAACTAAGCTTAACTAAGTCCAGGAAATTACACCAAAGGACAAAGCACCAATTCGCGCGCACTCTGTTGTAATGATATTTCGCATGAGAACTACTTTTTACTAGGCGCTACAACATTCACGTTTTATCATAGTCTTTATATAAATATTCATGTTAAACGAAATATTATAATTTATAAATAAAATTTATGTGAAATTCAAATTTAACCAAAATAAGATACTCTTACGTTAACAGAGGTATAAAACGCTTATAATACAGGGTATATTTAGGAAGTAACTAAATACGTCATACGTGGGGAGATTTTTCAAAGGTTAGATTTAAGAAAATGCGAAGAAACCTCGAATATACTAGGTATAATAGTGTTGGTAGTCGGCGGTACACGCGCGCGCGAGCGGGCGGCGCGAGTGTAAGGTAGCTGACCGCGCGGTGCACATTGTCATGGTAATGTTCGGTCCGGGAGCGTGCAGCACCTGCTTCCTCCCAGATACCATCGTCCCGGAATAATTGCGGAGGCCAAGGTCGACTTGCTCTCGCTGTAGATACCAGCACTTCCATGCGGGGCTCCGCAAGGCCTCCGCGGCTCGTGTCGACAGGCGGCGGCAGCTGCGGGTCCCTGCCTTAGGCCTCACTCGTCCCCTCTGTCAAGCACAGCCACTGGAAAACTTTTAACACGTGCGAGTGGAGTCAGTTGGACCGTCCTTTAGGCGCCCGTCTACCTGGCGCTTGAAGTGCGTTGCAGAATGTTCGAAATGCACGTTTTTCGACGAAACTATTAAACGTGCGTTCAGTGCACTGACCTACGAAAAGAACACACATTTCAGACGAGGGCTGTTGAGTGTTTTCAAGACCTCACGTTAATTAGAAACACCATTTCAGAGCACGCCAAAATAGCTAAAAACGGCTTTTTCAAAGCGCTGTTTCTCAAAATGTACGTGTTAGAGCTATACAAAACTAGTCAAGGGGCATGCATTGAACTTTCCTACACACTTTCCACTAATAAAATATCAGGGTCGCCGCTGAAAGTCCCATAGGTACACGCAGCACGACGAGAACACTGCACGCCGGTTCAGAGCCTTGCACTTAGCGGCGATGGGGGACTTGATGCGCGTGGCAGTGTCGCCTTTAACGCTCCCTCGCCTCTCGGTTTCAAACGCCGAGAAAAGCTCTAGGTAGACTGAAGTAAAGTAACTGCCTATGGAGCACTGCATCCGACTATACACCGTGAAGAACTCATAAAAAAGTAGTACAGACGCCATAAAAATTATCAGAAAAGTGTAGTTTATGCTGTATATGAAGGAATGTATATATTTTACAACATAAAAAAATAGTTTACTAAAATATACTTTTCAAATGTAAAAACAATAATAGATTAAAAGTCTTTTTGAACAAATCTAAACGAATTTCCATTCTCGATGCTTCAGGAAGCAGAATTTGCAAACAAATATTTGCTATGGAATATCGTCATTATGTTTATTATGATTGTATGTAAAACAAATTGAAATAACAATCTAGGAACCATTTTTATAATTATATTTATATACGTCCATTTGTCACAAATATTTACGGCTGAAACTGACACAAATAAAGATAATTATAACATTTTTGTCATACATTATTACTATGATTTTATTACACTTGCTCACAGTAAATATTATGACGATCTTTCTTGAAGAAGATTTTATTGCAAATTCTGCTTTCCCTAGCATCTAGAATGGAAATGCGCCTAAATTTGGTTAAAAAATACAGACTATTTTAATCAATCACTTTTTTACATTTGAAAAGTATATTAGAGTAAAATATTTTATAATTTTGCGAAATATATACATTCTTCTTTCATATACACCATAAATCGCACTTTTCTGACAATTTTCATGGTGCCTGCACTACTTTTTTATGAGTTCTTCACATCGTATAGTCGGGTGCACTGCCCCATAGGCAGTTGATTTACTTCAGCCTTAAGGGGACCGCCTGCCTGGTGCTTGAACTGCTTTGCACAGTGTTTGAAATACACGTTTTGCCCCAGAGATTAGAGAAGTTACCAATGGAACATTAGCAGGCCGAAGCTAGGCCAAGCGGACATTGTTTATTCAGGTCACAATATGGCGGCGTTTATTTTTTAATGCAATCAGCTGTTTCTCTGTTGATAAACGTGAATTATGTATTGTATAGATTTTAGCAGGTTCGATGACTTTAATATCATCGCTACTATAATACTAGTCCTTATTCGGTGACTTGCCCCAAAAATATCGGCAATACATTCCTTATTGATAATTACGTGTATATACAATAAGACTTGGCTAAGCCCAAATACCTACCACTGGGAATATTCATACCTGAAAACGAATTAAGAAAAATGTATTCTTGTAGAACCAATTTAAAAATTCATAAGATTTTATGTTAACGAGATAAGCAGAATACATAATTAAGAGAGGTGGCCACTTCATTGCATACAACTTGTTCCCTTCAAGTTTAGATCATTTTGGTGGTTTTGTTGCACGATACAGACAGATTAACAACAGTTTTGTTGCAACTGTACTAACCAAGATGAACATCGGTAGAGGGCTTAGGTAGCAATGTTCAATAAGACAACACTTTTTTGTATTGATCTTTAGAGACTGCTTGTATTAGCCGTTATGTCAAACCTGGAGGCAATAATGTTATACATGAGAGAATAATTACCGTTTGCTATTTATGGAGGAAGGAGGGGGAATGGGTATTTAGGTATTTATAGTGTCTTACATGGTTGATAAATTCATGTTGTCTCAATTTTTTGCAAAACCATAATTCACGTTTTCCAAAAGAATTTAACATTAATTTCCAATTTACTACAACTAAAAACATAATTAAGAATTAATTATCTTACAATAAACCAAATTTGTTACAGAAGCCTATATTGGGCATATTTAGACTAAATATTTTAGTTTCCACAAATACTGAAATCCACTCAGGTTTTAATATATATTTATAGCAGTAAAAGTCAATGTTAACAGTAAGAAAACAGTGTAAGAAGCCATGTCATTAAGATTTACCAGTGTTAAATGTTTGCATTCTTAGCAATGTTGTCTGTGTTTATCTGATGGTCTGTTTGCAGCATCTACGAAAAGCAATTTTGGTCTCCTGTACTGTACAACATGAATGTCACTTTGTCTTCACGGCTGCTTATTGTAACTGGACGTATAGTATTTTTGTGAATGACATTGCAAGTTACGTACAGTCGAGGTGTGGAGGCTGACTTGCAAATACAAAAATCAACCTTTTAAGAGTGAATATATAAAGCACTTATATACCTTATTTTTCAATTATTAGTCTAAAACATCTTAATCCTTACCTGTCAATTGTAACACCAAACTACGAGGACATGCATATTCAGACATTTTGCAGTATACTTTAGCATCTTCTAGATTTTTATTGTCAGCATTTTCAAGCGACTGGAAAATATTTTTTTAACATTGCCATAAACCAGGGTTAGCTACTTTGCACCTGCAAAGCGGGTAACTTAGCACCTTAAAATTTTTTTTGTGCCTTTTCATGGAAAAAATATCAGATTTGACCTGGACAGATAAAATTCAAAGTTTAAAATACTCAGCTGCAGTTCAATGTTCCCTATCCAAATGGCGAAAACAGTTCGATGTTCACTTTCCAAATTGCAAAAACTATACATTCTGAGCTGTATCAGGTTACCCCTGCAGGTGCAAAGTAATCTCTGTTTACAGAACTTAGAATGAATTTGTCTGGCCTTTTATTTCTTTTTAAAATATGTTTGATTTCAAAATTGCAGTATGTGTTTATCATATCTTATTCAATCTAAGCCTACCTTCACTTTTTAACCTTTGGTTGAAATACTGCAACCAAGGAAGTGCTTCTGGTAATCCTGCTGGAAATACTATGTGCATTATGGAGGTCAATCTATCATGCTTGAAAGTCCACTGAAAATCTGTAGGGCCTGCTTATTAGGTAGTACTAGTAGTAGGTTACTATTTAAGACATGGCCTAGCACAAGATACACGTAACACCATATACTCGAGACACTGCAGACCCATGCGTCAACCAGGAAGCTGTACTTGAGTCCCTGGTGGTTATCGTGAAAGAAAACTAGATGTAAAATCATTGAATTTGACTTCCACCTTATTGCCTGTTGTAGGAGGTCAAAACTACTCAATTGAAGGTGATGACCAAATGTTTCATTTTGAGAAGCCGAAAAGAAATCAGTACTGATTCTAAGTTTTATTATGTGTGTGAAAGTGGTTTAATACTCATAATGTTACTGTTACAGGCATACATTTCTGCCTGTAAGTGGCATTGCCACCAGCTGGGATAGGCTGATGGACAAAAAGCACACTTAAATAAAGAAAAATGCTAGAGGGATATAAGTTCTATGCTTATACAGTAAATTGTATGATTGGACTCCATATCACATGTCTTGTGTAAATCATTAGTTAAATATAGCCAAGTGGTTAGCCTTGACCTCATTCATCAACATGCATTCTAAAATTTCATCAGTTGAATTAGTAGAAGTTGACAGGTATAATCCCAAGTACTTGTGAAAACAAGCAATACTTACTTACCATCTCACTTGGCCTAAAGGCATTTAAATTAAGAAGGTAGAGGGGTTTATTTAAACTGTGGGCAGTATCTAGCCTAAAATCAAACATTTATCACTTCAATCAAGATGTGCCAATGCACTACTGTTTGCACTATGCATAGAAATGCTGTAGGCATCTTAGATAACAGGGTGACAGAATCCTGTATTTTGAGACGGTCTCATAAGATATTTCTTTCAACAAAATAAGAAATTCCCCAATGTTATGTCACACCTTTTCCTTCCTTGAAGTTGTCATTATTCCAGTCAAAATATAATCAACAAAATAAAATACTCGTTCGTGCTCATCTTTGGGCACCCACTAAGCTATTTACAGCGTGGCTATAAAATATCCAGATTCTCACATACCTTTGAATTCTTTCATTAGAAATTTAAGAAATATGTATGTAACGACGTGTAGATGTCACGCCTTGCAAACTATCTACATTGCATGAGAACCTTACTTAGCCTATAAGCAGACAAAGGCAGGACTTAATCATAAGCATGTTGCATATTGTCTTTGACGGCAGTTGTCTACTAACGCAATTTCTCGGAGCTCAAGTTTACCTATTTTTTCTGTGGACAAAACAATTTTTTAAGGAAATGGTTGGGTGTGTGTGTGTGTGTATATATATAATTATGTTAGATGTTACTTTATCAGTATTACACTGCAAAATGCCACAGTTGTAAGAACTATAAAATTATTAATCAACTTGCTACAATGTCAATAAAAAGTAGACCCTAGGTCTATGAAATAATAAAAAATGCATGTAATCTTTTTCTTGAATTTACGCTGGTCAGAATAACAAGTAAACAAGAACAAGGTAACTTAATATAAAATAGGCATTGCACGAAATAACTACTTGCATAATGTTCATTGTATATTTTTTCCGATAAAGTAAAAAAAAAAATACAACCATTTGATTTATATACATCACCCTAACAATTACAACAGGAATTAAAAGAAATTCTAAAATTACACAGTACACACAGCTGTGATAGCATCAATGATAAATCGTGGGGCCTACTCTGTAAACAAAAATTCAATTGTGGTGGATTAACAAGCATACAAAATGCCAAAATAGCAACAAGTACGGTACTATCTTGCCACTAGCACATTTAACTTAACATTTACATTAAGTAATTTCACCAATAGTGAAAAAACCAATTCCAAAACTATGGCAGGAAATATCCATCAAGTACAAAAAAACAGCAATTCCACAGACTCACTAAAACAAAATATTCAATTTAGATAAGTGAGCTTACAAAGGCTATGTAATAAACCAAATATAAATTGTACCAAACAAAATATGTAGATCAACTGTAAGGTACACTGAAAAAAATACAAGTAGGCCTACTCAAAAGTGCATTAAAATAAAATTGTTACAACTATGTACACAAAAATATCACTAATCATACAGAAGAAACACATCTCAGATATTAAATCATCGCTTACTCGCAACATATGAGTAATATAACTTGAATGGGAAAACAATTCTCAAAAACAAATGTAACTTTCATTACATTTCTGTAAAAACAATTTTTTTGAGTAACTAGTCACTTAATAGTATTTATATTTTCCCCTTATTTACACCGTTTTTTTTTTCATATGTCCCTATAAAACAGTAAAATAGGAGTTCTATTGTACAATATTGCACTAGTGTTCCAGTACAAAATACATAAGTCTGGACACAGTAAATTTCTTCAGTAGAAATTTCCCACCACTTTCTGCAAGTGCAGTTCGAATCACCTTTTCACATATTTTGCATACCTCAACGACATTATGGGAAGGGTACAATATTCCACCCCTGTACTTTTGATGAATTAGTGAATCCAACAAATTTTCTGAATTTCCAGGCAGAGAGCTCAAACAATTTTCATATTTTATAACTTTACTCAGATGACAAACAAAAAATCCAGAAATGTAAATAATTAAATGATGTGCAAATTCTGTAATTTATTGTGGATAAAACATATACAAATGGTCTGTTTCCTGATTGATTATCGTAAGCGCACTTGAGAGCTACCTAGTTTGTAATAAATGAAACTTACGGTTTGACATATAATTGTCACCTTTATGAAACAATTATTTTTAAGGCTGATAATTTACACTTTTTTGTCTGTCAAATAAAGGGAACTTGTATTATTTATAAAACATAACATTGTCATGACATGTTGACAAATTTGTCATATTTGACATAATTGTCGTAATATCACGCCTGTCATGTTTTATGAAATAGGGCCCTGATGTGGGTGTCTGCTCGCCCTTAGCACTTCCACACATAAAGGTATCACACTGTCAAAATACCACCAGCCAGATAGTACCCATGTAAATTTCATATCCATTTCCACATGGATACATTGTTGTATGTAACCTACAACCTAAAAAACTCCACACTAGGGAGGAATGTGAATATCAGGGAAATTGCAGGTTAAAAACGTAAAAAGTAATCACACAAGAAGCCTGTGGTTCCTCATTCCTTACTAGAATATAACCTCACAATTCAGTCTGCACACTTCTAGAATAAAGAAAACCTAAAGTACACATGAATATAAATTGCAAACGCTATAAATTAGAGCCACTATCTACCTGCTGAAAGTGTGGTAGATGTGCAGGAAATATTGTTGGGACAGCACTTTCTCTCAGTCGCACACAGCACAGAGATGTCCTATAGAAACAATATTCAATGAAGTGACACGATCAATAAACACTTTCTTTGCTACCTCTCTTGCATTCCTGTTGGTACACCTATACAGTACACAGGACATTTCTCTTCACTTTTACAGGCGAATATCGAAACTGAAGTCCATTTCACTACAGCACATTACACATGTGATAAACTTCTATTCTAGAAGTAATTAGGCATCACAAGATATTAGGAACTAAAACTGACAACCTGTTGTGTATCACATATATACTTCTATCAAGCGACAAGAATGTTTTTAATAAAAACGAAACACTTTTGCGTCAACCGCTATACAACTCTTATGGGAATAAATAACTTTCTTCAGGTCACAATATGGTGGAAGTCTAGTTGCCCCTTCCGTCTCATGCCCTCAGTCCCCTCACCAAAAAGTACACATCATGTTCCATTTGTACCTTCCATCATCTATGTTCTCCCCGCGAAACTATTAAACGTGCGTCCAATGCGCTGATCCACGAAAGAAACGCACGCTTCCGACGAGGTCTGTCGAGTGCTTACAAGACGTCACATACACTAGAAACGTCATTTCAAAGGACTCCAAAACGGCTGAAAAAAAACGGCTTTTTCACAGCACTGTAGCTCAACAAATACGCGTTGGAAACGTACAGCACAACTCAAGGGTGCTGCATTGAACCTTGCTACAGCATTTACACTAATAGAATAATAAGTTCACCGCTGAAAGTCCCATTGGCACACGCAGTGCGATGAGAACACTGCACGCCAGTTCATAGCCTTGGCGCTTACCGAGTGAAGTTTTAGTGGATAGATTTGGGCGGCCCCTAACTGCGGGGTCTTGAGAGCCGATGAGGGCGATTGAGGTGAATATGGAGCAGCGCCGGAATGAAGGGGCGGGGTATACGGGGGATCCCTGAAATCGAACCCGATTCGCGTATAACTGGGAGGCGAGTAGTCTAGCCGTTACCCCACCGCGGCCCCCGGATCTCGGATATGGACGTCGGTAGCGCATAGATCGTCGCAACAGACGCCATGCCGTAGCAATAATAAATTCGTCATGGCTGAATCTACCCTGCTCGTACACAATCGCACGTGCAATCACTAGAGCGAAGATTATACTATGGATAGTGATAAAGCCGAAATAACACCGAAATGCAAGTTAATACACCGCGAAACACCGAAATCTCAGTTAAAACACAAATAAATGAAGTTTAGGAAAAAAACATTATTTTATCTGTGAAACCATGGCCAAAAATCAGTATCCAAAAATGTATAAATTGAATTATGATAAGATTTATTTAAGTTTTAAGATGATGGGAAGAAAAAAGCTAATTTTAAGCAGTTGTCATTCAGGCTGAGCGAATAACAGCAGTAAATATTGAATACCACGTGGATGAGAAATGATCATTTAATGAGAATAGCAAATATGTAAAAAAACTGTAAAAATAATTTTATTTCTATTTATTTCTATAAAACCGTATTAAAGCCATTCACGTAAGACTAACAAAAAATCTGCACCGTTTAGGAACCTCTACATAAAAGTTACGATGAAACAAAACCTTCAAAAAGTGATTTTTTTTAACCTATGATAATTATCTCTAGTTGTGCAAATTATGTTATTTTCTTGTTTACGTTGATTAAATTAATTGTTAATTTTTCTTGTTTAAAACAATTGCAAAAACTTTTTTAAAATTTTGATGGAATATGACAATACAATATTTGTCAAACAATTTTTAAAATACAATTTTCCATTCAAATGACACAGTACAGTGTTGGATCATAATGCACAAATTTAGTTGATATTTCAATTTTAACGACTTTAAATAAACGTAAACCGAATCAGTATTTTTAAAACGAATCTGCTTAAAATAACCCCAAATCTTGCCCCTAGCAGTCTCGCGCACCCACACACGCACACACACTTGCAAATGAAAATGAAATTTTAAAAAATCACTCACTCCGTAAGCACCCACAATCAATGGCTGGCTACATTTTGCGACGTGTGCAGGACGGTCTGGACGTCCGGTATCAGCAAGGATAGTGCCGTGCCGATTGAGTAGACTAAAGGCCCTGTCATACTGTCAAATTTTTCCGTCAAAATGCTTCCTACAAGTTTGATCAACTATAGATGGACCATTATGACGTGATGAAAATATCATAAACGATACTGACTGAGCGAGACCGTCAAACTACAGATAAATTTTAAAACTGGTCCACTCTTCAAATGTTTGATGGGAACTGAAGCCATCCTAGTTTCTCGGCCAAATGTGAAGGTGTTTATGATGGTTTGATGACATCATAATTGTACATCTATAGTTGATCAAACTTATTGGAAGTAGTTTGACGGCAAAATTTGTTGTGTGAATGGGACTTAAGGAAGGTTTGTTGTCTAGTGGTCCGTTGTAAACGCTCCTTTTGAGGTTGAATGGGAGCTGGAATCCTGGGTACTCCGCAACAATCAATACATACAAACACAGAATGCATATTAAATTAGTATAACGTAACATCAAATTAAGCCATATTTTAGGTTCAAATTGCATTTGAAATAAGATAGTTAAATTTCAGCCAATGCAAAATAATATTAACGAAATACTTTAATTTTATAGTAATTTTTAAAAATATGTTTTAAACATCACTTCGAATCCTATAAGTTTCTATTAAATTCATTGATACATATCTATATATTTGGCCATATATTATAAATTTAAGGACTTGGAAGCACGAAATTTTGCAAAACCCTACATATTACTTCCATTTTAATATGGCCTGCTTTCACGAAGATAGGACGAATAATTTTCGCGGGACACTCGAACTACTGGAATAATCGTAAATTTAGCTTAGAATGTGCTGCTGTTGGTGTATGGTGGCGTATTGTGCAACTACTAGCAGTGGCCACTTGCCATGAATGGGAACTTGTCACTTATGTAGAGTAAGTGGTGCCGAGCAACTGTCTGACATTTGAGAACAAGAGAATGAAGAATGGATACATAAAGAGTATTGTGTAAAGCAGCATTTATACACATATTGCCACGTATTTCGTAACAGCATTCGTACTAAATAGGCCAGTTCGTGGCATATAAGATTGCTTTCGAAAACATTTACTACGACAAATTTGTATAACAACAAATTCCATTTTTGATATAGGCTGTTCGCGGTAAAATGAGCACGTTTGAAAGGTCTGCTTAAGATCTAATTATATACACGATGTGTATTCTTCCACCATATGTAAAATTTACATTGCCATGGGCCTCAACACTTTATTAATACATCGGTCCAGTGAAATTGTGAAATTATTGAGTAAATGGTGTAAATATTATTCAAATCTGCTCATTTTTATATTTTGATGCATTAAAAAACCATAAAACGAAAGAAATAATGTTAAGTTATCACAAATGTTTACCTGACACATTTTATTTCACGATAAGATATGTAACTACATTCCATCCATCGTTACAAACTTTACTGGGCTAGTGTCACTCAGTGCACCCGTTAAAATATATGCAGGCAGGTTTAGTGATTTTTTTCTAATGTTCATTTATAAAGTGCTCACTTTATCGTGAACAGGTTTTACCAGGTGGTGCTGTAGGCAAATGGAAATTTTAACTACGATTTTACTGAAATGCCTCAACTCGAATAAGAATATATAAACAATCTATACACGGGAACAATTATTAGTTGTTTATGTTATGTTAAGTGTCGATGTTAAAGGGGGGAGGGGACAAAATATCAGCATATAATTGAAAATAAACTAAATTTACATTAAAAAATGGCACAGCCACATATTATTCGGGATTCGAACCTTTGATGTTTTGTACGTCACTATTACAGAATGTGAGAACTTCCGTACCCATTTGACTTCGCCTAAGCAACTGTACGAACACTACCATGGATATGCCTACATGGAAAATTCCTTTAATGTTCTCGCTTTCTTACAAAAAGTCTGTTTTTCTTTATGCATGGAAGTGCAAGAATAGCAAAACTTATAAAATAAGTATAGTTTTAATAATAAAGTGACAAGGTACGTATTAGTGTAAACTTTACAAATTGTGGAAAAATACATGACTGTACGTACAAGTAAATCATAAGCAGGGCTTTCAAAAGGGCTCCGTTTAGCGTGTCAGTCTTTATATGTATACACTCGTGTGGTAAAATAGCAAATAAAATTAGCAAATAATTTCTTAGAGTGTATATAAACACGAAATATAAAAAAAAACACAGGTGTACGCGCAATTGTCTGATGTCATGATTTTGACAGTCCAACTGTAAATATGTTAGCTACGTCATGGATGTGAGCTGAAGACGAAGGTCAATTTACCTCATTAACTTTTGTAAAACTGCTACACCTATTGCTGTTGTGGGAGTGTACAGAGTTCGATAGAGTAAGAAAGTTACCTTGAGAAGTAATTATTACTGCTGCAAAACATACGTGAATACATACTAATCAGTATTTGTTGATATACGCTGTTTACGGTAAAATGAGCACTTTTGAAAGCCCCGCTTAAAATCAACTTGTATGCACCTTGTGTATTTGTTCGCCTTATGCAAAATTAACATTGCTAGGGGCCTCTACACTTAATTCATGCGTCGGTCATGTGAAACTATGAAATTATTAGGAAAGTAAATATTCTATAAATCTGCTAATTTTTTGCACTTCAATGCATCAAAAATATAGAAACCGAGAAAAATAATTTAAGTTATCACAAATAGTTACCTAACACTTTTAATTCGACGCTAAGATATGTAACTACTTTCCCTCCATCGTTGCCAACTTTACTGGGCGCACGTCACTCAGTGCGACCGTTAAAATATATGCAGGCAGCAGCAGTGACTTTTTTCTGAGGTTGATTTCAAAAGTGCTCACTTCATTGTGAACAGCTTAACTGTTGTATTATTTTTTACGAAATTCTGAAATCACGCGTACACGTAATTAAAAACTCGCAACTTTTAGAACACGCGCAGGAAATAATGATTGCAATTAATATTTTATAAAACGGGGCAGCGGTGGCACAGTGGGTAGGGCGCTCACCTCCCACCACGGAGATCCGGGCTCGATACCCGGCGGGCTCACTCCCGGATCCTAGCATGTGGGAATCGTACTTGACGATGCCGCTTTCCGGCAGGTTTTCTCGGAGTAGGCCCTACTCCCGCTTCCCCCGCCGCTGCATTCCAGCGCCGCTCCATCCAAGGGTCTCACTTCATGTCATGTCCGGGGATGACGGACACATACAGGTCCCGTCACTCGGTGAGTGTTGTCTCGCCCTAGGCTCACTCCCGCGAGATTTTTTTATTTCATAAACCGGAGTTTAGTAATTTGATTTTTTCACCACAAATTAATTTTTTGCAAAAATCACAATTCACAATAAAGTGAGCACTTTTGAAATCAAGCTTACAAAAAAGTCTTTGCTCCTACATGCATATATTTTAACGGGCGCACTGAGTGACATGAGCCCAGAAAAGTTGGTAACGATGGATGGAAAGTAGTTCCATATCTTAAAGTCATATAAAAAGTGTTAGGTAACAATTTCTGACAACGTAAAATATTCCTTCCGCTTTCTGTTTTTTAATTCATCGGAGTGTAAAAATTAGAGCAGATTTGTGACATTTCCACAGTTCTAATAATTTCTCATTTTCACATGACCGACGCATGAATGAAGTGATGTGACCAATGCCAATGTTAATTTTACATAAGGCGGAAGAATACACAACGTACATCCAAGGAGGTCTTATGCAGATCTTTAAAAATTGTTCATTTTACCGTGAACAGCCTACACCGTAGATACTAATAAAAATCTATCCAAATATAAAAGAATTACAGACGAGAAAATTTTGGTACTAGTTTTTATACTCGCCGTCTTGTTCGTCCCAGAGAGCTATACATTTTTGCTAAATATTCATCGAGTGTATTCGTGGAAGCGATACACCTTCTTATCATACTAGAAAATTAAGAACATAAAGAGGAAAAAATACATATATTAGTTATCTTCTATTTTAGCCTGTAGTTTCTAGAATCCCTACAAATAATATACAAGCATCAGGAATGTACATATGTTTCTTGCGTGATTCTACCGTTTAGTTCAAACAACAAATTCTTGCAGAGCAGCAATGTTTTACAATTTTTTTTACTATAATGTAAATAATAAGAAAAAATATCTTAAAACAGTCTCAATGAAAAATTAAAATTTTGTCAAGTTTTCCTAAAATATAATATCAGGCACATACAAAAACACTATAGACATTCGCGCAGTCACGTTGGCACAACTGTCTGCAAATTATTTTAACCGCGAGCGACATGATGTTTCGCAACAAAAAAAAAAAACGCAATGATAACTTGGAACCGAAAGCCGTTGTGGCAGCTGTTGAAAAGCAGGTGCGGAGGTCGACAGGTAATTAGTGGACAAGAATTGGCTGCACATCGTGGACCACACAGCGCGTTCCCATTCAAGGAGGATCAAATTTCAGTGAAAATGCTTCATGTTTATTTTTTTAAGGGTGGCTGGCTCCTTCTTTACAATTTTGATGTTTGCGCACAATTTACTGTATTCATTCAAGGCAAGCTAGAAGTGACTTTCATTCTTATATTCACTACTACAGGAATGCCAACTCTGTTGGTTCACCGGACACGCATGCTACATTGTACATAAAACGTTCATTGCTGGACGGTTATCAGTTAATCCCGAGTGGCTTATGTCATAACCAAATGTTTTATTTTTCGAACGTAACATGTTATGCACACCACCGTGTTCATTTAATTATCTAAAGGTGAGGTACGCCGCTTATTCGTCTTATCTGCATGTACCCAACATTGAACCACCCAAGTCATTCACAACTGTCAAAGTCACGTGGTCGACAGTGATGAAAGTGTTAGTTTATAACTTAATTTTAAAATGACAATAGCAGTTATATTAATAAAATACGTTTACCAATTCGAATTTAATCAAACTGCTTTACAAATTGGCAAGAGTAAATATATATACATCTCAAAGCATTTGTTTACAAACAGTTTTCTGACCTAAAATCCTAACCATGCCGTTTTTGCTAGACGTGTTGGCAGAAAAGCAGTTCAATGTTGGGACACGGAGATTGGTTGTGCGCAGCCAGCGATATCGGTCTACCTCATCTGCAGTCTATGGTTCGTTCGCGTGGGTATGTATATAGCAACATAAATAGTGTTTTTCTCCCCTTCCCGTTTCTTGTTATTTCGATGAAGTTTTTTTTTTTTTTTTTTTTTTTTCCACCGAATAGAGTGGCGGCTCCTTTGACGTGGGAGTACCCATCCTCTGATTGACTGCGCGAGTCGCTGTCGACGAACCTTTCTGTCTGATTCGATACTGCGTGCTGCGAAACGCTCTCTATTGGCTGCGCGGCCGGCTGCAAGTGAGGCCGTGTTCCAAATAATCAGCATCTGCACTAGCACTTGAACTCCCTCCCACAATTCCCTGCATACTCTTCATTTGGAACAGATCCACACCTGCACTCCCACTCACTATTTACCAGTATTATTATTATGTGTTGTTTATTGTTTTCGTTCACTCGAAGTAAACAAATCATCTGAATCCTTATAATTGTGGCTGCTATTATTTTTATGCCATGCGATGCATGTTGAACATGATACACAATAGCAAACTCATTAGAAAAACCTTTATAGGCTGTTCACGGTAAAATGAGCACTTTTGAAAGCCCTGCTTTAAGATCTACTTGTACACATGTTGTGTGTCTTCCGCACTGTGTAAAATTAACATTGCCATGGGCTTCATCACTTTATTTATGCGTCGGTCAAGTGAAAATGTGAAATGATTAGAAAAGTAAATATTGTACAAATCTGCTCATTTTTACACTTCAAAGCATTTAAATATATGGAACGCGAGGTAAATAATTTAAATTGTTACAAATGGTTACCCAACACTTTTTTTCGACGTTAATATATGTAACTAGTTTCCCCTCCATCGTTACCAACTTTACTGGACACATGCCACTTTTGCGACCGCTAAAATATATGCAGGTAGGGGCAGTGACTTCTTTCTAAGGTTGATTTCAAAAGTGCTCACTTTAGTGAAAAAGTAGTTTGTCCGTGTTCGGCATCGTGTGGATGACCACAGTGTTCAAACGGAAATAAACAAACAATATCCCGAGAGCATGCATTGACACACACACACACACACACACACACACTCACACGCAACACGCACTCGTGCACTCGCACTCTGGTCATATGGAACAGCACTCTTTGACGTCACTTCCGAGTGAGAGTGCGGCGAGTGTCAGTATTCTGACTATTTGAAACACGGCCTGAGTTACGAGACGCTGATTGGAAAACGGCGCGGCATTCTGATATAGCACTGGCCAGTGACGCCATTTTGTTGGCGTGCGTGGTTGGAGTTCGTTAAATAGGAGGCTATATAATTTCTGCATCCTTAAGAACTGGGTGACATATTCCGAGTGAAATTAGGCAAACAATGACACTACATCCGTGTATAAGCTGTTCACGTTAAAGTGAGCCCTAGTTACTTGTTTCTTTTAGCCATTTTTTTATCCTTTAACCACACTTCTAAATCAATACTGCCATGTAAGTAATAAACACATTGTGTATATTCTGCCACAAGCGAAAGTTAACGTCTAAGGCTAAAATTAAATACATTTATTGACTATTATTCAAATGATAGGGCTTTCGAATGTACTCACTTTACCGTCAATAGAGGCCACGGTGGCTGAGCGGTTAGCCTGCTCTCCTCCCACCGAGGCGATCCGGGTTCAATCCCCAGCCGGGCACTCCGGATTTTCGCATGTGGGAATCGTGCCGGACGATGCCGTTGGTCGACGGGTTTTCTCGGGAATCTCCCGTTCCCCCCGCCCTTTTTGTTTCGGCGCTGCTCCATACTCAACTGAATGACCCTCATCGGCTCTCAAGACCTCGATGTTAAGAGCCGCCCGAATCTCTTCACTCACTTTACCGTCAATAGCCTATACATTGCGTTTTCCAAGACAAAGAAATTTCCACGTACAGTTTCTTCAGCTACGGTCGGGCCACAGAGTAAATAAGAACACAGAGGGGAAATAACCACTTGTTCCGCGAAATCCAGACACACGCGCCACCAAAATGGCGTCACTGGCCATCGACGTGTCGTAACGCCGTTCGCCATTCAGCGCCTGGCAACTTACTTGCCACTAAATATCCTCGGCCAATTGCGTACACTTCGCAGTACTATGAGGCCAATCGGACGCCGAGCGCGATTTCAGATCCTCCGCATTAACCAATCGGAGAACGAGTACGCGCGCATCACAAGAACTGCCACCCAATTTCGCCTCTGTGTGTTGTTTATTTACTCTGTGATCGAGAGTAGTCTACGGAGTGTTGACGAGGATCGAACGTACGGACCACCATGAAGGTAAGGACTTATTACCCCCACGTGCGCGATTACGGTGTGTCGGTGTGGATGAGAGAGAGAGAGAGAATGCAGGGATGTTAGATCGTCAGTGCTCTATCGTGGTACTAGAAATTCAAAATAGTGGAACACGGGTACAAAATTCTGATACATTTCTAACAAATGAGTAAAATCATTACTTTATGTAGGCCTTGCTTTCATTACACAACAGAACAGTTGTTTGAACGTTGCATAACACACATCAAATACAAACGAAATACAACCTCCATTTTGACCTAACCAAACGCTATAAACTAATAATATTTTATTATACATTAGTGTTATTAGATGCATATTTGTACTTTAGTCTGATAATGCTACATTTGAGTACCATGACAGCTTCGCCATGGTACATGGTAAACAAGGTCTATGTACGGTACAAGTGCCATGAAAATGGCACGTCTAACACCAGTGAGAGAATGAGAGATGGCTAGTTAAGTTACTTGGCTCGTTGCATGATAGCAGCAGAGGCAAAAGCAAACAATTATAGAGCTACCTTACGTCGGGTAAACGAACTTGCTCCAAAAAACTCGGAAGATAAATCTCTTCTCGTCGCTTCGTGCTATCGATTACCGGTGAGGACAATTTTGAATATTTTTTTTGGAGTACCGGGTTCGATTCCCGAACAGGGCACTTTATATATATATATATATATATATATATATATGTAGTATTCTTAGCATTAGGGAAATATTTGCTGATTCAGTTCTAAGCTATGTAAGGTGCGAGGTTAACCGACCACTTTTTTGAAATCAACCTTAGGAAAATGTCACGTGGCCCCCAACTGCATACATTTTAACAAGCAGGCTGACTGGCATTCGCCCAGTAAAGTTAGTAACAATGGAGATAAAATCATTCCACGCCTTAGTATTGATTTTAAAGTGATAGGCAAACATTTATGAATACTGAATTGGGTTCTTTAGCTTTTTTTTTTTATTGCGCGTGAGTGTAGGAATCAGCAAATTTGTGAAATATTTTCTTTAATACTGTTTTCACAACTTCAGTTGACCGACGCATGAATAAAATGAGGAAGTCCCATGTAAATTTTACATGCATTGGAGAAATACATAATAGGTATACAAGTAGATTTTCAGCAGGGCTTTCAGAAGTGTTCTATTTACCGTGAACAGCCTATACCTGCACGCCATCCTTTTCAGTCACAGAACTGTACTTGTAACTGTACTGCAATATCCGAGACCAACATAAATGTAATAAAAATTTTTGCTCTATATGATATTACCCGTTTCTGATTTAAAATACAGAATAAATTCTCAACAACAAATTATCATCCCCCCCCTCCTCCCCACAAGCCAAAGACATTCCCATAGGACAGTGTTATCAGCTGTATACAATGCAGATCACAGAAGTCGCTTCGTATGCATCGTTCTATATATTAACAATATGAGGTCTGGCAATAATGACAAATATTCATGACGAGCTACACTAACGTTTGTGAAAAATGCAACAAGAAAGATACATGTAATTGAAATGAACTTTATACCGTAGATGAGGGACATGACAATACACAATTGGCAAGGATTGCATAACTATACATTATCTCTGTCCTTGAGAATTCAGTATGGTGTGAAGCCCCCACGTTCAGCAATCAAATCCCCTATCCGGCGTGGCATGGAATCAAAGAGGACCTGGGTATGTTCCTGGGGAATCTTACACCACTCGGTATATATGCGAGTCCACAAAGCATCAACAGTGGTTGTCGGAGGACTGTAGCGAACAAGTCGCCGACCAACAGTATCCCAGACATGTACTATGGGCGACAGGTCAGGCGAACGTACAGGCTAGGGTTTGCAGTAGTACCTGTCGTTCATTGAAGAAGGCTTGCACATTCCTCGCCACCTATAGCTGGGTATTGTCCTGCTGAAATATGGCATGTGGAGTTACCTGAAGGAGAAGCAGTACCTCGTGCTCTAAACCTCGCTGATGTAGCAGTTGCTGTTCATATTGCCCTCAATACGTTGGAGTCGAGATCAGATGTTTCACCCAATGGTACCCCACACTGTCACACTGGCGTTTGTCCGCTATGCCGCTCCACAATGCAGGCTGCCAGATTGCGGTCACCACAATAGCATCCAGCGCGTATGTGCCATCACTGTAGGACAGGTTTAAGCGGTGCTCGTCTGAAAATACTACATTCTGCCGCTCAGCACGCCAGTGACGACGTTCACGTGCCCATTGCAGTCTGAGGCGCTTGTGCTTTCTGGACAATGGAAGCCGACGTAATGGTGTGTGTGCCACCAGTCCAGCCCGCAGCTGACGGCATCGAACCGTCAACGAAGACAGGTCTGTGGACGAAGACAGTCTGTGGACATTGTAGTGCTCCAGTATCGAGCCAACACTGTGGACGAGGCTGTATGGTCCGTTACGGCCATGCGGACCAGATGGCGGTCATCCCGTGCTGTGGTCACATTGTGTGGTTCAGTACCCACTCATCTCTGAGTACGATCACCTTCTATCCACTGGATCCACACTCGCTTCACTGTGGTAGTAACATGCCCTGTACGAGCCGAAATGTCACAGTATGACAAACCCGTTTCCCGGAGACCGATCATTCTGCCCTGTTATAACTCACTCAAATGCTGATATGGCGCCCTTTGACGTCGACGAGGCATTTTGGCTCTTTCCTTCACTTCGTTTGACTTCTCTTCACTGACTGAGCTTGGCGTAACACTGACCTTTCCGGTCACACAAGAGAGGGCGCTGCTGGTCCTACGTGTACGCCATCTCTCTACAACAGTAATTACTCATTGCTGGTACACTGTTTCACAAATCCTCCGAGTTTGTATAAATTCGGGTTATTCTTTCTGGGTGTTTCAATTTTCACTACCAATAGTGTATAAGTGAGTAGCATACAATGTGTTTTTGAAACTACATGTCGAAATCCACATCACGTCATGTATGGGCTAATATAACCAAGGAATCCTAGTAGACACTACACAGTCCTGTACATCGTCTATTACTGGCCATCTGTCAACCAATATAGTGCCGAATTCACAGCCTTCTAATCAAATGATATTTTGTACATAGAATGACTTTCATAGTGATCATTAGCGTAGTCATACAATGTATTATTTTGCTGACGAAAATCCCTGTTGATGAGTCTAGGTGTCATTAAAATTCAAGATTAAACCCATGAAAACAATTGAACTATATTTGTGACTTTTTTATTCGAGTGTAGAGATTTCTCCAGAGTCGCGTCACTCGATTGACACTTGGGCATAGTACTCAAAGTGTTAAACAATGTGCCTGAAAAAGGTATTAAAAAATAACGAACAAACCAGCATTATCGTAAACAGTTCTTCCAACAAAACATGTAACCTGTTAACGCAGATTATCTGATGAAGTGGAAACAACTACTTTTTTTGTATGCTTTGTTTGATCGGCATGATCGGCCTGCACGTGTGAACCAGGCTTTACGCCTGATTCACACGTACGCCGAAAACGCCAAGCGGAAACATCAGTCAGAAAGCTGAATAGAACATGTGAATTAAGAATTCTATGTACTGAAACGTTTTCTGTGAAATCGTTGTTTGCGCGTAAACGCGTATCTCGATAACTAAAAGTTCTGGAAATATGACTTTTTGTCAGAAACTATAACAAACAATTATCTTTCGCTCTACGTTTTTACTTTCGTCATATTAAGTGTATTCTTGGAGAAAAATGTTCTCTAATATGGTCAACTATCTCAATTTGAAAACTTGCCTATGCAGTCTCCTTAAGCGGCAAGAGGAAAAGTACAAAGATACGGACGTAGTTTAATCTGTTGGCTTTCATCGCGTGTAATAAAATCCCTATTACAGATCTAATTTGCACAGTACAGCTTCACGACGGAAACACTGCACGCCTTGCTCGTAGGAGTGACGAGAGACCAGGCGTACGTGTAACTGTCGCCCGTATAGCTCCCTCGCTTATTGACCTTGGACGCGCAGCTGCATAGTCCCCTTAAGTAGGAAAACCATTATAATTGTTGCTGGAGAACATCATTTATATAAGACACGTCCTCACTACAGAACAAGTAGTATATTATCTGGTAGTACTTTTCCTTGAAGGTTTGGAATTGACTCACACAGAAAAATGTTTAATGGTCTTTCAGTAAAAAAAAACACTACTGAGGCATTTCTTTTAACATTTCTGTTGTAGTAGAATTACTAATGTTTTGACAAAGTTGATAATGTTAACCATACATAAAGTTTTACGTACATAGAAATTTGTCATGTGGTAACAAGGAGCCGAAACTAGCTTCTCAACACCGGTCACCTCTATCTTGGATTACGTCATAATCCTGTATTACGTCATCGCCGCCATATTATTTTCACCTCCATCTTGTGTCCTGATTACTCGCCTTTCATCATGCTCTGGCACTCCTCTTCACCTTAGTCACCTTTATTTCATGCTCTATCATTCTTTGTTCTTTCTCATGCACTATTATTCCTTTCCTACTTTCTCATGCTCTGTCAATCCTTGCCCGACATCTTGGATTTTATTTCCTTAATTACCTCTATCATGCTCTGTCATTCCATTCCTTCTTCCTCATGCTTTATCATCTCACCTTGTTTCATTATTACTCATTCTTTCACCTGCTGATTACTTAATCCTCTCGAACCTCCATCAAGGATTCCCTTTTCCTGAATAACCTTTCTTCCATGCTCTATCGCTCCATTTTGTTTCTCAATTCCTCATCCTGTCGCCTGCTCGACTCCTTTGACATCATCATCTATTAATTTCCAGGTTCATGCACTTTCATTCCATTTCACCTTAGTGGCCTTCACACAAACCTGCCATCTTGGAATTATGCTCTATCATTTCACATTGATTTAGTAGCCTGCTGATTACCCTCTGACTTCCATCTTGCAAACTGAATTTAACGAGCCTTGCCTTAAATAAATCGCAAATTATGATCGCGCACGCTTATAAAAATGTGCGTTCTTACAACGTGGCCTGCGAAAATTTGGGCATACTATATTTAACATACAGACCCAACTGAAAAAAAAACGCAAGCTCTATGATACATTGCTTACCTTTAAATTTGGGGGGTGAGGGGTGTTGAGTATGATTAGGGGTGGTGAGGAGGCATGGAATGTTGAGGGGGTGTGGAATGGTGAGGGGATATGGAATGGTGAGGAGGTGAGGAATGGTGAGGGGGCGAAGAATGGTGAAGGGGCGTGGAATGGTGAAGGGATATGGAATGGAGAGGGGGTGTGGAATGGTGAGGGTGTGTGGAATGGTGAGAGTGTGTGGAATGGTGAGGGTGTGTGTAATAGTAAGGAGGTGTGGAATGGTGAGGGGTATGGAATGGTGAGGGAGTGTGGAATGGCGAGGGGTTGTGGAATGGTGGGGGAATGTGGAATGGCGAGGGGGTGTGTAATAGTGAAGGGGTGTGGAATGGAGATGTGGAATGGTACGGAGGTGTGGAATGGTGAGGGGTTGTGGAAAGGTGAAGGGGTGTGAAATTGTTAGGGTGTGTGGAATGATGAGGGAGTGTGGAATAGTGAGGAGGTGTTGAATTGTGAGGGTGTGTGGAATGGTGAAGGCGTGAGGGGACGGTGAGGGGGTATGGAAGGGCGAAGGGGTGTGGAATGGAGGGGGGTGTGGAATGGCGGCAGCGGCGGTGAGAGGGTGATGATGGTGTGTGCTAATTTTAAAAAATGTCGGTTACAGGCTTTTGTGATGGAGGAGGGGTGTTGGTAAGGTGGGTGATGGTACTGAGTTTTGATTATTGGCGGGTAGGGGCATACATTACAATGGGTTAACACGTTGATATGATATCACGATCGTGTGCTCCTTGAAAAGACGATTCCAGTGATATATAAAACTCAATACTTACACATTTATATGTTTTCATCATAAAAACATTTCAATGTAAATTTAAAGAAAGTCATTATATTTTTGCGAGGGAAGAAAGGGGAATAAATACGTCACTGAAGTGGCAGGCCAAAATTATTTATAAAAAATTTGATAACATAATATTTTTCAAATTGAATTTTGATCTGCGGCGACACTCTAAAACTATATAATTATTAAAGGTCCAATGGGGCAAGCCGATACTTTTTTATTAACATTTTTTTATTAAAACATTGTTTTTAATCTAAATATTTTCTAGGGATGATGGAGGACGAACATCCAACATGGCATCGAGCACTGGCTTTGACACCTACCCATATGGCGGACTGTTTTGACCAACATGGGCGCCCACCGCGCCTACCAAGATGGCAGACGGATCCTGGATCCCATCCCGGAACCCGTTGCCACCGCTTTGGCCAAACCTATCTACTTTTCCTTATGATCGATTTTCCCAAATGCGTTTTAACAAAAGAATGACTGTGCCCTTTAATGTGATGAAAATATAATTTCTAGCTTTTTATTTCTTATATTGCTGGATCCATAACAAAATTAATGGAGTTATTGCAATTTGTGAAATGCTATCGGTGCACAAAAATGCCTCTTAAGGCACCCGTATGCCTGAAAATATTTTATGCTTCTGATCCTTAAAAGTGAGGAAGCGGTAAGGGCCGCACTGGTACGCTCTTCAAGTGCATCGTCGACTCTAGGCACAAGGCTCCGAACTGACAGATAGGCTTTTCGTCTTCACAGATTATGCTATGATACTTTTAACGTTGACACTACCGTATAATTGGCGAAAAGTCTGTAGCTAAGCTCAGTGCAGAGCTATGTACTAGTTTTGCAGATATTTGCCCATTATATTTAATCCATGAAAAACCGAAAAATGTAGTTTTTGGCCATGATGTACAGCTTCAAAATAGTGTTTTTAATAAGTGTTATACGGTAAAAATTCTATTCCGTCCTATTCTGGAGTGCTATTTCTTTTCCTGAGGAAAGAAACTACGTACAGGTAAAATACTTCGTTTTGAAAATTTGTATTGTGGACATAATGCTACGTAGTACTCACACCTGGAAGATGGACGCCTTAAAGGAATTCAAGCGGGTTAGTTTTCTCTCCATGTTTAGCATATTACATACATTTAGCTGTAATATGAAATAATAGTTGAAAAAAAATGACAACGGAGAAAAATACATTAAAAAAGAATTAACCAGTTATATGAAAGTTAAGTTTATATATTTTTACGTATCGCAACCTAGACCAAAATACATTAATCTACTTACTCAAAATGATTATGTTATTAGTATATAATGTAGGATATTTCTTGAAAAACTGTTATGTCGTACATCTATATTTAAAGTTTGAGATATAATTACAAGTCAAAAAACAGAAGTTACCCATTACTGCAATTGACCGAACTGTCGAATTTCAAACCAAATACAATATACCACTTCTGTGACTTCAAGAGAAAATTTTGTTGAAACCAATTTTTTGGTCAAAAAAATTTTTAAATTTGTACAAATTAATATTATAAGTTAAAATTTTTTATTTTCGCAAAAAGTAAACGCACTTTATTTCTTGAATTGCTTGGCTCTTTTTGTGAAGTTGTCTTCGGTATCATTTCAGGAAACCACATAATGCCACCAAGGCAAACTGGGTTCACAATTCCCGGCTGGATCACCGCAGATTTTCGCAAGTGGGAATCGTACTGGACGATGCCGCTTGGTCAGCGGGTTTTCTCGGATATCTCCCGTCCCCCCCTTCCTAACGGCGCTGCTCCATTCTCACCTCATTTCATCCTCATCGGCTCCCGAGATCTCGATGTTAAGAGCCACCCAAATTCGCGGTAAGTTTACACAGGTTACAAGTTTAAACAGGCGCAAACGAAACAGTAATACGTCGATAGGCAACCTGAATGACATATGTAGAGCCCCGAGTATTTCGCGAATTGAGTTGGCAGCAAACTAGGCTGGACAGCCCTTTATACACTGGAGACATTATCGTCTGCTCATTGGTTGCTGTAATCAAGCGAGGCCTCTGTACAGGACTGTTAAACGC
The DNA here is from genome assembly GCA_029891345.1 of Dryococelus australis. Lineage (NCBI taxonomy): Eukaryota > Metazoa > Arthropoda > Insecta > Phasmatodea > Phasmatidae > Dryococelus > Dryococelus australis. The sequence goes on from CM056995.1 coordinate 257,522,429, forward strand.
TCACTCACACTACTGCTTCCTGCTTATTACTGGCTCACAGTTGAACGGGGCGTGTGTAAAGAACTGACGTCCAATCACAGCAATAGGAGAAAAGAACAAGTGTTTGGAGCCTAGCTCGCCTCCGAATGAATTCGTGAAATACTCGTGGCTCTACATATATGGTAATTAAATAAAGGTAAGATAAACAATTGTTTATCATGTAAATAATTGTAAACAGTATGTAGACACAGCACATAAATCAATCAATTTCTAAAAAAAAAAAAAAAAAATGTAAATAATAAAAAATTGGAAATTGGAAACACGGGACATTTTACTATTGAAAAATAAACTGTTAATTCTTATGATGGTAATTTGCATATTTTAATTTTTAATTGTTTTAATATCAAGGGTGTGTGGTACATTGATTTATATATAATGTAGGTCTATGTCATGCGGGTTGCATACTTCAGACACAGTGGAACACGCCCGCAGAGCGCACTGTAACAGTCGATAGCTTAAGAGCCCGCGGTCTGACTCACGTGCTTGTCTCGCCGCTGGAATGCTATGATCCGCTCTGCGTGTTACCTTAGCGGGCTGCGCGGAATGCCGAGTGACGGCAGTTTATTACCGGCAACTCCCAGGGCTAGGAACATTCGACACTGCCAGGTGGCGTGACTTCTCTCGCCTGACTCATCGCCGGAATGCGGTGCGAAAGCAACCCTGCCGTGCCGACAACCTGGCGGTTCCTGATTACGGCGAGAAACGACGCTCCCGTCTCATATTCCGATACTTGCATGGACGCGAGAGAGTGGCTTAGGCGGTGCTTAACACATTGAGGTCTGCGCACATTTACTGGCAATTAACACAAATTTTAGAGACCTGAAAAATTCGTGATTTCAATGACCTATAGGTAGAGCCCTGAGTATTTCCCGGATTGAGTTGGCAGCAAGCTAGGCTGGACAATCCTCTACGCACTCAAGACATTATAGTTTGCTTATTGGTTACTATGATCGACTGAGGCCTCTGTACAGGACTGTTAAACACTCGCTCACACTACTGCTTCCTGTTTATTACTGGCTCACAGATAAATGAGGCGTATCTCCAGAACTGTCGTCTAATCACAACACCAAGTGAACAGAGCAAGTGTTTGGAGTCTACTTCGCCTCCGAATGAATTCGCGAAATACTCGTGGCTCTACATATAGGCTAGACTCTGCAGTAGTATGTACAAATATGCCGATTTCAACTGCACATTAGTTGTCTGCTGTCACAGTGGAAGGCGACGATTGGGCCAGCCTTCTCCAAGCGGTCTCAAACACCAAGTGGCCCAATTGCTAAAGTTATATATTCGTGTTTTGCAGTAAAGCGTGTCCCAAAATGAATCCGCGAATTCATCAGGTCTCTACAAATCATACGTGAGTCACCTATATCCACTACTGCGAGAACACCGGTTCTGTTGATGTCTGTGTTAGAACTCACCATCGTCTTACAGGTCCATACCACACCGGACACTACCCTGTACGTTGCGGCGTTCATTATTGGCCGGGCATCAACCAATGGAGAGCTGAGCTGATATCGACCTAATCAAATGTCCTTTATCGTACAAAAGGATTTACAATCATGCATGTCCCTTTGAGTGGCTGTAAAAAGAAAGATAAATTCTATCGTTAGCAATATCAATGTTATTGGCTGTTCACGGTAAAGTTTATAAGGCCCTTCCAAAAGGCATTTACCCCTATTAAATATATTTATTTGCAGTCTCAGACGTTAACTTATGGGGGTGATGAAATGTGTGCACTACGTTTATTTGTCATATTGCAATGTTTACATTAGAGATTGAAGGAAAGGTAGCAATTATTTGAAAGGAAAAATTTAGAAGGGCCTTAAGAAGTTCTCACTTTACCGTGGATATCTTATACTGCGATTTCATGTTCTTGTGAGGTCATGTTAAACACCAGCCGAACAGAGACTGCACATCCATGTGAGTTTTGTTCTGAACAACAAATTAGCTTTGCTCGAGCTACACTCGAGCGTAGTCTACAAAGTGTTTAGGGTGCTAACCCTACCAGACTGCAGACACGGAATTCGATTGGGGAATCAAAGTTTAATAAATTCCTACTCCAAGCATTAATTTTAAAAATAACTGTTTCGAACAAAAAACGTATTCCGCATGACATTTCTTAGCGAATTATAACTTTGGATTCGCATTCGGGAAGACCAGGGTTTGAATTCCGATCCGGACATCCTGATTTCGGTTTCCCGTATTTCCCGAAATCATCCTATACGAATGCTGGGATGATTCGACTGTGGCGTTTATTCATTAGAAGCAATGTAAGCAATGCTTGCCCTATGCATATTGGAAATGTTTGATCCTTTATAGTTTTCTGCTAACTTTAAACACATTTAATTCCTATTTCCAATTTCCGATTCGAGAAACACAGATCTCGTAACTCCCGCACTGTACACGCATAGTGCTGCTATCTAGTATTTATTTCCACAAACGAAAGCGACTAGCGATGAATCGAACTCGCAAGCAACAACACCCCACACGCCCGACCGCGTTCCTTCGGTAGGGTAAGCATCGTTCTGTTTGCGTCCTCCAGCCCTACATTTACCCTTGGAAAGAGGATGAGAGTGTTCGGAAAAACGAGGGTTTCGTTATAATTTGTAATATGCTCTCTAAATAACATTCGTTTTAATTATTATTACATTAATTTTGTTTCCCTTTTTATAACTAATGTTAGGTATTATAAAACGGTAAATGCATGTAGAGGAAAAGCAAAGTCGGAAGTTGCGTTTGATAGTAGAAATTGAAAATGGAACCAAACCCGGTGGTAGCAAGACTGGATTATAAATATGAGACTCAAATATGTGGGGCTATTTTAATGCTTACCCTGTAAAAAAAAAAAAACTCACTACACGCCACTTGTTCGTTACTACAGGCAACAGCTGATTCATCCCACGTACCTGTTTATCTGAACAGTTTGCTCCGTTTCTAATGACCTTACTATCAACGAGACACATCAAGAAATATTGCAAATAATTTTAATATTTTATTCTAAAATTTAATAATCAAATTTTTATTTCATAAAAAAATGTAAAATAATATTTTTAATATTACTTCAAATTTTGCAGTATGTTTCTAATTAACATCGAGAAATAAATCACATGTCATGTGATCTATATCATACCCACAATTTGTTAATCATTAATCAAGCATGGAGGTTATTTAGCAATGGGTACTAGAGTACTGCTATCTTGAATCTCATTAAAATACGTACTGATGTTTTTGCCAACACATTTTTATTAATACAAGAGACACTTAAAAATGTTAAAATTGTTTTCTCTACAACGAATAAAAATATACTGGCAAAAACTTCAATATCTATTCTAAAATAGATACAGAATGCCAATACAGGAGTACCAATTGTTAAATATCTTTGATAACTGCTTAATATGTTGTGTATATGATATAGGTCACACTATATGTAATCTATTTTAAAATGTTATAGGAGCATAGAAATATGGGCTCCCGTCCGAAATTTTTGTCTTTTCGGGGTAATCTTTTGAAAACTACAATAATTTGACTACAAATATTTGCATTTATTTGGTATTTAAGTATTTTTCAGTTAACGAAATAAAAAATTATCTTAAAATATTGCATTTAACGAAAGGTCAAAGAGCGTCCACGTTAGTGTAGACTGTTAACCTTAAAGTGATCACTTTTGAGGCCCTAGTTACTATTTATTTAAGCCATTTTTATCCTATTACTACTTTTAAAATAAACATTTCCATATAAGTAAAAGCACAGTATGTAAAACTTCACCGTATTCGAAAGTTAACGTCTAAGGCTTAACATGATATATATTTATTGAATCATTCCAAGTGAGAGGGCTTTCAAAAGTGCTCACTTACCGTGAATAGGTTATGGAAAGAGATGTACGAAATTCTATGGTGTGTAAAATGGGAGCATGACGAAAAGCCGGCTACTTTTCCCACGTGTCGATATTGGTGGTGACACCGCCGGGAATCGACAAGGTTCTTGGTGTAAGTGGGAGATCGATGCACTACTAAGTCACGCGACACAACGGCTCAAGCTAGAATTATTGAAAAGTCTTGTTGCCTGTAATAATACAGCGGGTTCTACGTGGCAGGAGGGGGAGAAGAAAGGGAGAGAAGTCGCATTGCGCGAACGGCCCAAAGGGAATGAATAGAGCATGATAGAGCATGCAATGAGGGCTAAACGAGAACTAAAGGTTATTGCGAAATAAATGTATTAAATTTTGTAATGCATTTCTGTCTAATTAAACGACTCTTATTTAAATTGAGGACTTAAAATTTATCCTGAGAAAAACTTCCTTTTTTTTTGTACAGACGCAGATTTGCAAGTGCATAAATACGTCATACATTACGTAAAATACAACTATTTAAAAATAATAATCTTAATGTGTATTATATAAATATAATAAAAATAATAAGAGTTGAATTTTAATTGCAAAGTAAAATAATAATAAAACCAGGACGATACTAAATTGTAAATTTCCTTCATAGAAAACTTTCATGCTATACACGACCTTCTATTCAACTGTGTATTTTAATGGCTTTGGACAGAAATTTTTTTTTTTTTTACGTACGCCAAATATTCTTCAGCATGTAGAAACGTTAGATGTAATTTCTACGAAATAAGGGTAAAGAACAGGGGCAGGGGAGGGTGAAAGTCATTGTGTTGATTTATTTTGCTTTAAGTAAATATTTCTCATAAGTTCAGGGTTAGGTATAGATTGCAAATATGTGCAAATATCCTTATAGTCTGTTATAAAATTGATGCGAAAACTTTTATCTGTACGATTGCTTAGGTAGCTTGAATGTGTTGGTAGCAGTGCAGCTTGGTGAACTGTTGCAAGGTAAGCTGTGTTTTGCTCTGTGCTATACGTACATATTAATAACCTGGGTTACACATCGGCTACTTAAACGTAGTAGTGCATTTGACGTCTCAACACGTGTGTGAAGTTGGGTCCTCGCCTCTCTCTCGTGAGTGGCCGCAGTACATTCAGTTTCTCCCGGCTCCACTCTGGTTTACTGGTCCCTACTGCGTGCGTAGAGTATGTACAGCACTGAGCAAGCACCAGCCCGCCATGCAACACTTCATCACACGACACTGATTGGTAGTACCTTCACGCCAACAGGTGACACACGTGGACTGTACCTCCGCTCTCCTTCTTCACCGGGCCCAGTGTAGCTGAAGGCATGAGGTGATAAAGGCTGTTCACGATAAAGTGAGCACTTTTAGAAATCAACCATACGAAAATAGTCACCTGCAAATATTTTAACGGGCGCACTGAGTGAAATGCACACAGTAAAGTTGGTAACGACGGAGGGAAGTAGTTCCATATCTTAACGTCGAATAAAAAGTGTTAGGTAACTATTTCTGATATCTTAAATTATTTCTTTCGCTTTCTGTTTTATTAATGCCCCGAAGTGTAAAAATGAGATTTGTAAAAAATAATTTTTCTAATAATTTCACAGATTCACTTGACCGACGTATGAATAAAGTGACGAGGTCCATGGCAATTTTAATTTTACATAAGGCGGAAGAATACACAACGTATATCTTTAGCAGGGCGTTCATAAGCGCTCCTACGGGGTTGACCTTAACGGCTTGACGCAGTTCTCCGCCTGAACACCGCAGAAATGCTTCCCTATCACGGAAGCTACTGTACCTACATCGTGGCCCCTTCTATGAGCGACCGTGCTGTGAAAATGATATCGAAGGTCTCTACTTATTGGTTGCTGAGATCAAGTGAGGCCTCAGTACAGGACTGTTAAACACGCACTCACACTACTGCTTCCTGCTTATTACTGGCTCGCAGTTAAAAGGGGCGTGTCTAAACAACTGTCGTCCAATCACAACAGTGGGTGAAAAGAACAAGTGTCTGGAGTCTACCTCGCCGCCGAATGAATTCAAGAAATACTCGTGGCATTAGGTACAGCACAGAGAAAAACACAGCTTACCTTGCAACAGTTCACCACACGCCGCTGGCCTCAGTTGTCATTGGCTGGTGGTCCAGTTTTATACCGGAACAGTTAGCACGAGATTCGCTCCTCGTTTACTTGCAGGTTGATATTTGTTCGCGGTGAAGTCAGCACTTTTGAAATCAGCCTTTGAAAAACGACAGCTCCGCTGCTTGCGTGTATGTTAACGTGCTCAGTGGTGCAACCAAATTATTTATTTGGATAGGGGCAATGAAATATTTTGTTGCTGAAACCAAACTATTTTGTTGTTCGCATTTGGTTGCCCCGAACTCTATGATTTTCTTGGTACAACTAAAATTTGTTTGGCTACACGTACATTAAACAGTTTGGGCCGATATAAGAACATTTTGCAAGTTCGACCGAGTTGAGAACTTGGATCACCTGCGTCCCAGCGCTACGCCCTAGTAATCTCAGACAATGTGACAACTGATAACGCCGGAAATATTTTATATAGATATACTGCAAATATTGGGCAACGTGTGCAAACAAATATCTCAAGTTTTACAGCTTTACTTGTCAGTTTTTTGTTGCATTGTTTTATTAATATGTTTATAGGATTGTTAATCATCAATAGATGAACTAACAAACACGGTTACTATCCTAATTGTCAAACAAAATGCAAACAAAATCTCGAGATGTATTTTCGAACGAAGGCACTCAAATACGTGATCAAACAAATATATACAGTTGATTGAACAAAATATTTAGTTGACAGTCTATTTTTTTTTTTTTGCCAGAACACAGAGATTTTTGTTTATTGAAACATATATTTTGTTAGACGAACAAAAGTATTTTTTTGCTTTTCAAATTTCGTTTGCTCAACAATATATTTCCTTAGTGCAACTAAATATATGCCCTGTACAAACAGATATTTTGTTCGATTTTTCTCTCAGTGTATTAAGCACGGCCTTCAAAATTGCTCACTTTACTTTGTACGTCAATAGAATTAGGTTATTACTGAGTTAAATCCGCCCCGGGTGTGTTTAAACAAACTGCGATCCAATTGAAAAAAAGCAAGACAGTTGTACATGTTATGAAGTCTAGCTTGTCGTCAAATGAAGTGAGTGAAGAGATTTGGGCAGCTCTGAACAGCGAAGTCTTGAGAGCCGATGAGGGTGATTGAAGTGGATATGGAGCGGTGTCGTAATGAAGAGGCTGGGGAAACGGGAGATCTCCGAAAAAACCCGCTGACCAACGGCATCGTCCGGCACGTCCGGTGACCTGGCAGGGGATTGAACCCGGGTTGCCTTGGTGAGAGGCGAGCATGCTAACCACTCAGCCATCGTGGCCCCCATCGTCAAATGAAACCGAGAATTTTTTGGATGTCTGCCGATGAGTGACAAAGTACTTGCCATCCAATTTCGTCCCTAGGTAGGGCCGCGGTTGTGTATCGGTCAGACTAAGTCGAACCTGGTTCGATTCCCGGGGCGGTGCCATTCCCAGGATTTTCGCACGTGGGAATCGTGCCGGACGGTAACGATAGTCTAGCAGGTATTCTCCGGGTTCTGCCATTTCCCCCGCTGCTCAATTCTCACCTCTCTTCGCCTTCATCAACTCTTAAGATCACGGTGTTAAGAGTGGGATGGTCGCTCCTACGCGCAAGGCGTGCAGTGATTCAGTCGTGACACTTTACTGTGCAAATTAGATCTGTAACAGTGGGGTTGTATTACACGCGATGAAAGCCCGTATCCTTGCACTTTTCTTTTGCCGCTTAAGGAAATCGCATAAGAAAGTTCTAAAAATGTGATATTTTAACATTTTCACGAATTTTTTTCTCCATGAATACACTTAGCATGACAAAAGAGAGGCATGGATAATATTTTTTTTTTCTAATCTTTTCTGACGAAAAGTTGTATTTGCAGAACATATATTTACCGAGATATGCGTATTCGCGCAAACAACTATTTCACAAAAAACGGGGGGTCCATCCTACTCTCAAGGGCTGCCCGAATTTCTATACACTACGCTAGTTATCTACTCTGTGCCGACAGGTATAGGCTGTTCACTGTATAGGGAGCATTTTTAAAGACCCTTATAAATTTTTCCTTCCAACCAATTTCTATCCTGCTGCTGCTTTTTAATATCAATATTTCAATGTGACCAATAAACACAGTGAATGCCTTCCACCACCCTCAAAATTTAATGCCTGAGGCTGCAATACGAGATATTTATTTTTAGTTAATGCCTGTTGGGAGGGCCTTAAAAAGTTCTAACTTTGCCGTGAACAGCCTTTACGGACTCGCCACGCGTTATTTCGCCTCTGTATGCGTAACCTACTCTACGGCGTGCTGGAAAGGCGGGGCACGGCCAGGAGGTCACGGTCGCCGAACATGGCGGTCAGGGGTGACGATCCGCGCGCAGGAAGCGCCGCCGAGCGGTCCTGACAGCTTGACAGGACAGCACACTTCCCCCCCCCCCCTCCCACTACCCTTCATCACGCAGGTCACGGGCCTTCCGAGCAACAGAGCGTGCTGCTGGCAGAGAGTAGCGCGGATGTCTGACAGGTCGAGCACCTCGGTGCTGCGCCTGCCAGCCTGTCACCTCTGCCCCCTCCTCGACGTCTTTCTCAGGGCAACCGAGAGAGAGAGAGAGAGAGAGAGAGAGAGAGCGAGAGAGAGAACCTCTCTTCACCAGCAACGCGGTTTTTTTTTGTCATAAAGAACTCAACCCACACAGTTGTGTACATTAACACTTTGTAGACTATGCTCGAGTGTAGCTCGAGCAAAGCTAATTTGAAAATTTCTTTGCCATACAGACCAAAGCTCGCATGGATGTGCAGTCTTTGTTTGGCTAGTGTTTAACATGACCTCACAAGAATACGACAGCACAGTAACAAATATATTGCTAACCATAGAATTTATTTTTATTGCCACTAACAGGGTTGATTGTAAAACATTTTATACGATAAAGAACATTTGATTGGGTTAATATCAGCTCGGCTCTCCATTGGTTGATGACCGACCAGTAATGAGCGCTGTAAAGTACAGGGTAGTGTCCGGTGTGGTATGGACCAATAGGACGATGGTGAGTTATAAAACAGACACCAAAAAGAACCGGTCTTCTTGCAGTAATGGATATAGGCGACTCACTTATAATTTGTCTCAAGTGACAGTAAATGTATGCAGACCTCAAAGAGTTAAGGCCCGGCTTCGATCACCGTAAGAAATAACGATAACAAATTGAACCCACGCTTATATATGGGAACAGCTACAACACAGCATAATAGCGTAATATGGCGCGGTAACGGCGTAAAGAGGGTTGAATATTATCAATTCTCTTACGAGTTCTACGCCGACCAATCACAAGACAGACATCTCCAACCACGAGAGTCAGTGCAGCGCAAGCTGAAGATAGTTATTAAAGAACATAGTTATTAAATGAACTGTGCGGTACAGTTCCGATTTCCGTTTATTTAATTAGTCAACGCAATTATTAACAATTTAAATATCCCGAAACACGATTCTCGCGAAACTTTTTTCATCACATGTAGATAAACAAAAATAAACATCAGGTTAGCCAACACACTGTTTGTAAATATCCGCAATAGATCTACTATATACTGTAAATTGGCTTGTCCAATATCTTTGTACAGTTATGTATTGAAATGAGATCTTACGAACACAATAAAATACAGTCTGTCCTTTTTTTTTTTTTTGTGCTCGTTTCTCATTGGCCGGGTAACAGTTTTCTTACTGTGATTGTAGCCAGTACATTTTCATACTTCCACGGCAACGCCACTGTTATTTTTTACGGGAACTCTACGGTGATTATAGCCTACGCTTTAGGCACGTGTGTATGCTATTTACGGTAAAGTTGAACACTTTTGGAAGCACTCTCATTTTGAAAAATAGTTAGACAATATAATTAATTTTAGCCTTAGACGGTAACTTCCGAGTGCAGTGGAATATACACACTGTGTTTATTACTTACATTACAATATTTATTAGACAAAAAAAAATTGGCCTCAAAAGTGCTCACTGTAATGTGAATAGCCTTTATAGGTGACTTTTGGTCTGTATTGCCCACTGCAAAGCTCAACGGTCAGTGATCTTACCTGTGGCGAAATGATTCGCGAACCGTCCTAATCATCTAGGTCATAATTGGTTGAAAATACAGTAGTCGAACATATAACCTACAGCCCATTGGCTGTGACAACGGGACAATTATTGTGTCGACTTAAGTACTGCACGTTTCGTAATCTTTTTCTTACGCTACACTTTAAATTGTATGTTAAAGTGGGTCTGAAGGATTAAGGGGAACATTCCCCCACCACACTGTATTCTTAGTTACTACAGCTTGTTTATATTTTTCAAGAGGTAAATTCCAAAAGTACCACTATACCCAAATTAGCTGTTGACATTATAATGCAGTGCAGGTAAGACAAAGGAACTATGAAATCGCTGACCTCCCGTGGTGCAGTCGGTTGCTGCGCCACCGATCTACGGTTCGCGAAGGCTCTGGGTTCGAATCCCGGGAAACGCATGGGTGTTAATGAAAGTTAGGATATAAGTTCGTCTGTAAGCAATCCCCTGCTAAGCTATCGTGCCTAAAACCGGTAGACGTTAAAAAAAAAAAAAAAATTTAAAAAGAACTACGAAATCATAATTGTCACAATTTTAATTTAAAAAAAAATGGCAAAATCAATATTGTGGCCAAAAATAGGTGTTCGTAGTTCAGTCGATATGTCTGTACTACTGTCTGAGGTAAATATTATATCCGTGGTATCTTCAAGCTTTTTGAATCAAACCTTTGAAGAATCATCCTATGTAAGACGTGTTTGGTTATTTCGTACATATTCCAAGTATCATAAGCGTTTTATACCTCTGTTAACATGAAAGTATTTTTTTAATGAAGTTTTACCAGTATTTTATTTATAAATTATAATATTTCATTTATAATAAATATGAATACATACAGTGAGGAAACGCGTGTGTTGGTAGCTGCTAGTAAAAAAAGGAGTTATGTAGAATATCTTAACAACTGAGTGCTCACGAATTCGGTGCGTTGTCCTTTGGTGTAATTTTCTAGACTTAAGTAAGCTTAGTATGCACGAAGCGGAGGAATACCCTGGGAGTAGAACTTTATCAGGGCTTCAGAAAACTGTACAGCAACCATGAATAGGTTATAGCAAGTTTTGGTATATGGACACTTTCAGAACGTTCTTTATCAAAATGTAAACATGCTAGAAAAACCTAGAATACAATTTTGCGTGAGGAGGTTGCTGTTGAATACTCACTGCTCTTCTATTGTAATGTTTAAACAACGTGTTTGCTTTCAATTTTAGAATTTCCCTATATGTGGTTTTGTTGAGATTGTTGTTTTATAGGTTAATATTAGAAAGATTTAAAAGTTTATATTTATTGTAATTGTTTCGCTTATATTTTGAGACGGGTTGTCTCATTTCTCCAAAAAAAATTGGGTTTAGTTGTGTTGGAGACACGACCGTTTGTTTTGCGTGAATACGTCTGCGTTGACGCGCTCGGATGCCTTGATGTTTATTTTACGTTCCCGGCACCGCTTCACTCGATCATATGGGGTTTTATGGGTATCACTGGATTGCTTTTGAGATGCTATTTCCAACCGTATACGATTTCTGTATATCGACTTGGCTTTTTGAAGAATAGCCTATAGGCCGCTAATGTGTTACGTTTTCTTATTTTTTTACATTAAACTAATACAATTTCACCATTACCTCGCCACACAATTTTTTTTTACACGCAATTGATTGATCTTGACGAGAGCTGTCGATTGAAACTTAAACGAGCGTGGTAGCGTTTTCTAGTCAAAAAAGTTATACTACGCGGAAATAATGAGACGCGGTGAAACGAACTTAAAATTGCCTCTCCCCCGCCCCCCAACCCTGCGCGAAGCTTCGCAGTCCTTCGGCAATCGAGTTTTGTAGTTGAATTTTGAATGTAGACAATGGATTCGGAGATGCAATGCTAAACTGTACCCCCTAAATTTGTTATCATCAGATTTCCTGGATTGCCTCCCACTATGGTTGCAAATTTAAAGACGTATTCACATCAAAACTCTCGTGTGCTCCATGTTTCCTGGAGACCCCGCTGTGGAGCGCCACAGTCGCCATGGAGCATAGAAGACTCGCCGTATTCAAGAAAAGATGACGCCACATGTGCATAATTTCCCAGAACTGACCTGTTTTTCCATAAGCTACCATGATTTTCATTGCTAGGACTTTAAATTATCCTATGTCGTTGCACCCCACAAATGTGGAGGGGGTTAGCCCTTAATTTTCGTAACCCCTCCCCCCCCCCCCTCCATCGCAGACCAGGTGCTCTTGGAGAGACGATTTATGGGGACTATCAAAAGATAAGTACAGACATCATGTTACTAGGGCCCTTTAGGCCAAAAAATAGTAGAATGGACTGTTGCTCGTCCATATTGGTAGCTAATACAACTCATTCTGAAAATACCAAATTATTGGAATGAATGGGCAATTAATTTTGTAGTATGTATTTTCCAATTGGCTGTTTGAAATTATTTTCTAAATGTAAAAGTATATCAGCCTTTGCAAGCCCAGAAGTATTAGATGCAGATAAGGAAAATCTGTTAAGTCATGTTGAATACTAAACGGTTAACGTGACGTTAGAGTTTTATGCAAAATGTTTCCCGGCGAGACTCTTTGAAATGAAAGGCTTTTTTTTATAATGTAGAATGTGTGCCAGCCTTAAAGGAATATTAAAGTACAGAATTGAGATATTTTGTAGACTTTTTATATATTGTCAAACCCAAAGAATAAAGAGAACTGCATGATAACGTTGCAGTGTTACCTAAAGTTAAAGTTACATGTTAAATGTATAATTTTCCTGGAAAGACTCTTTCAATAAAAGGCTGTTTTAAGCAGAGGAAATGTCTGCCAGCCTTAAGGAAATGTTGAAGTCTGAGTGAGATATTTTGCAGACATTTGAAATTTTTCAAGGTCCAAGAATCATGAGAATTGTAGGTTTCAATGTTACTAAAAGCAAGTAAGGTTTGTAGAACAATTTTGCTTGAAATGTTATTTTGTAACGAGAAAGAAAAGGCATTTTCCAGAAGAATCCTAAGTGTTTTTATAAAGGTAATTTTAGAAAACTTTTATATTGTATCTTGTCCAGTATTCTGTTTCCCTACAGTATTATTCAAAATTATCTGTATCAATATAATATAGCATTTGTTGCGTTAAGGAATTTGCCCGTATATGGAGGTCTGGGTAATTGTAGAATTATCTTAGGGTTTTGTACTATAAATCCGAATGCTTTTCAAAATATATGGAATTGCTAAATAACTCATGTTTTTCTCTTTAGGTTCCGTACACTGCTACATCAAAATTTACCTTCTGCTTGAAAGACGCAGTTTGTATGTTTTTGTGAGTTTATCTTTGTTTCGTCCTGCTAGTGCTACAGGGCGTAGCAAGGGCTTCGCTTTCTTCTGTTCTTTGCGGATAACAGAGGAATTTCCCCAGTAAAAATCACCCATTTCCCCCCTGGGTGTTTTTTGTTGGGGCATCAGTTTTTCAAATCGGGAGGTGGTGCTTGCTGGTAGGAGTTCTTTTAAGTTGTCCTTTTCATTCTTCACGGTTCCGGGCGAATCATGGAGGAACAATCAGGAGATGGCATCCTCTGACGTATACTAGGCGCCACATAACTACGATCCTGGACTACATTTAGTTCTCCTGTCGGCGGTTTCACGGGCAGTGGGATATATAGTTCCCTCCTCCATATTGTTCGGAATTGGTCTCTTGGGAAGAGGAATTCCCAGTGCGGTATAGTGCTGCCATTTGTGTTTTGCTTTTCCAAATTTTTTCGTGATTTGAGATTTTTTAAATTCTTAGTATGATGCGTTAGTATCACACTCAACTGCAGCAATACGCTAAACTGACCATTAGACAAGCCCGAAAAGGAATAAAAATGACGTTTTATGCCAAATCTATTTTTGTAGTAAATATATAGGTTTTTTATTTTATATACTGAAATGCGGTATTTTACCTACAAAATAACAATTAATAGTCATAAATAAAGCTAAATTATGTATACATAATTACATAAATGTAAAATTGTTAAAAATTTATTTTATACATATTTATGTATAGGTATACAGTTATGTAATTTAAAAATATTCTTAATTGATTTTCTTCATAATTACGCATATATAAATATGGAAATATATATTATTTCTGATTTCTGTATTTATGTATACATATGCCTACAAGCATAATTAAATAAAGTATTTTAATTTTATTATTTGCGTATTTTCTTCTGGGGCGAACGAGTATGTAGGTTATCTCAGAGTGCTTCCACAATATTTACATATAAATTTTATGGTGGAAGGCCTTTTGTGGGCACAAGCTAGGCTGTTAAAAGAACCGCGTTTGTATAGAAAAAATGACAGTTGACGTTCTGACACCATGAGGTGAACATCGATTTGGAAGTTCTCTCTCGTCATACCACGAAGATGAATTTGCATTTGACCTCTACGATCATGGAGCCGTGACCGGCATAATCGCTAACTGGTTGTCGCCAGTGCCGATCCTCAGATAGAGTTTTCACCTATGATCAAAATGCTCATCAACATGAGAGAACGACCTGTACGAAGAGTACTTTTCGTGCGATGAAACATTATGACATTAGTCGCATGTGGTTTGTGCAAGGCGATAAATTGTAACAACATACCGAGATCTGCAAGGATTCGTCTACTGGGTATTAGCAAGTGTTAGCGGCATACCTCTTGCTGCATTGATGGGTACCGATTCCACAGGTGATTATGATGAGACAGTTAATGCTAAAGACGGAATGAGTGCATAATAGAATCGGTTTGGGTGGAATGTACACTTTAAAGACTTTCGCATGAAGTCGACGAACTTCAAAATGAATGGTGTTTGACTGTAAAAACTGATGATCGTACAACTCCTGCTTCAGAGGAAAGTAAATTTAATATAGAATACGAAACAAGAGGCGAATATGACCATGAAAAGAGATATTATGGAAATAAACATGAAGACAGTAATAGTGCTGAAGACAATTATGGCGATTTTCTCGATGCACTGACACACCCCTCCATCACATTTGCTGCAACAAGCGACATGAAGGCAGAAGACGCCGAGAATACTGGCTACCTAATTCGTGAAGACCCGAAAAACGTGTTGATAAACTCAGATTGACTGACCTTCAAAACCGTGGAGATCACACGCACATTGAAGAGATACCTTCAATCATTAGTAAACTGAAGAATCGGGGATATATCTTATGATGTAATGAACTGCTTTCTTCTGAAATTGTAATTACAACATAATAATAAGTTATTATTATAAAATAATTGGTTTTTCTTTATTTTTGTGTGTCGTATCCTTTTTTTCCCTCGCAACTTTAAAGTAGTGTAATGAGCACTTGACTATTAACAGAATTATCTGTATATAGAATGATAATAAAGACTTTAGTATAAAAAGTCATGTATAGTTGACTGCATTGAAAACAATAGTTATGTCGCCATGTACAAATTTGGAGATCGTTGGTGAACGAATGCAATTTCTATACACATGGATGGTGGACAAACAGAAGGATTGATCGAAGGATTGGAATTGATCAAAGGATTGGGATGGATCGAACAATTGGGATTGATCGAAGGATTGGCATGGGTTGTTGTAGATTATGGTGGAGGATTGCGAAGGACTGTCGTGGATTACTGTGTATTGCAGAAGAGGATTATGAAGGGTTGGTGTGGATTGTTATGGATTGGCGTGGATTGATGCGGATTTGTGTGTGGATTGCGGATAAGGATTGCTGAGGATTGGTGAGGATAATTGCTAAGGATTGGCGAGAGAATTGCCGAAGGTTGAATAGGAGGATTGGTGAGGAGTGTTGAGAATTGTATAGGGAAACTGATGAGTAATTCTGAATAGGATAATTGGTGAGGATTTTTGAGGAGGATTGGTGTATGAATTTGTGTATGGATTTTTGTGTGAATTGCCAAGTGGTGCTCATTGTGGTGCATGCGGTACTGATTGTGGTACATGTAGTGCTAAGTGTGGTGCTGATTCATGGAATTATTGCGATATTGATTGGAAGATTGATGAAAAACAATTATTAATTGTTTTTTTTAATTTTCTAAATACTTTTTTATTTATTTTTGGGACTCTACAAAAATTGTAGAATTTTTTTGGGCTCAAGGATGTAATATGCTGGTCGGAGTCAGCAATGCGACCTAGGTGTTGTAAATGTAAACCAATAACCAATTCTAAAAGACCAATATGGTGGGTGGAGTGCATTCGACCGAATGATCAAGGGTGATGGGTAGGGGAGGGGAACGGTAACACAATATGATTGATTGGATGGGGTCAGTCGTCTGCTGGATGTGGTGCTGTGGAGGACCTCCGGAAATGTAAGTTTTTAAATACATTTTGACTAATAATAATTAATAATGTTAGATAACATTTTTAAATAAAATTTTGGAAGTTTTTAATTTTTAATTTTTTGGAGTATTTTATGAATTTTTGGGTTCATGGTCATACAAGATCATGGGAACAAGGTCAAAGGTTAAGTACAAGGTTACTTGGATTCACTATGGTGGTTGGGTGACGTCATAACATGACAGCCGACTGACTGCAATGGCAGAGCATGATGCCGCCTTCCGCTCTGGGCCCCGTTATGTTCAAACATTCGAAATTTTAATTTTTTAATTTATAATAAGGGTCTTGAGTCAAAGGTTTTGAGTCTTGGAACTTGAGTCTCGGGGTAAGCATCTTGAGTCTTGAGCCTGGAGCCTTGGGTCAAGTGTCTTGAGACAAGTGTCAAGGGTATTCTGGGATTTTGATTGAATTTTTTTAGACTTTTTTTTGGGGATTATTACGTATTTTTTTGGCTTCAGGGACATCTAAGGTCAAGGTCGAAGTTGAAGGTCGAGGTCATTAACATCTAACATTACTGAGGAAATGAATACTAGCCGACGCGAGGGCCGGTCGTGTCGGGAGCTTAGTCGATCCACCTGCCATCAAACCCCGGACCTCCTGCGCGTACATCCATCATTCAATATATTTTCTAATAATTCTTTATTTTTCAAATTTTTAAATTTTTATACATTTTTTTTTGGGATTATATAGTTTTCCTGCTATTTTTAGATTTTTTTTGGATTCAAGGTCTTGTAGGGCCAAGGTCAAGGTCACTGGTCCAAGGGTACCGGAATTCTACTTGGAGACTGGGTGACGTAGTAACATGGCGACCGGTTGGTGCCTCAGCTCCTTTCCCGAGTCCCATCTATGGCCAAACAGTCCAATTTTTTTTTTTAATAGTTTTTACTATCTTTTTTCTTTACTTTATAAATACATTTTTAAAATAAATAATGTTTATATATACTTGCTAGGATTTTTGGGAGAGTTTTTCGAATTTTTTGAGTTCAAGGTCATTCAAGGTCCCGAGCATGGGATCAAGGTCACCTGGATCCAACATGGCGATTGGGTGACGTCACAACATGTCGGCCGGCCGTCGCCGGTGCCAGGTGCCAGTTTTGTCCCATTTAAAATACATTAGGCTAAAATGTAGATAAATATTCTACTCACGCAACTCTTTCGATAAATCTAAAGTGTACATACCAACATTATATAAGTTTACAAAATTCCAAAATCTACGAATAAAAAGTCAAATTCTCATGAAATGTTGTACTGATTTTAATTTGGATTGCTGTTATTTTATTAGTTATTTTTCAAACCAAAATATATTTCCTAGTAACTCTATTACTTACATTTTCTAGAATTTTACCAAATACAAAATTGTCACCATTTTACAAAAAAAAAAAAAACTTTCTCAAATCATTATATTCGTTTGCTTTCATTTTGGTTTCTGGTTCAGTTTATTTTTGCAAGCAATATGATTTATTAGGTTTATATATTTTATGGTTTTTGTGGACTTTAATCCCAATGATAATTATTGTTTTTCAATATATATATATATATATAATATTCATAATGGCGTTAGAAATAACGTGTTATTGCTTATTCCTGGAGTTTCTTTAATTTCTTGTACTAAAGGAAATCATTATACAGGTTACAACAGGTGTTTAAAGTGGCCACCATGAGGTGCAATGCGTGTCCACACGTCGCATCATGGGTTGCCTCACTCTTTCTAAATATTCCAGCCTGTACCCGAATAGCGTCACAGGCTACACGGACACGCAGTTCAAGAGTCTGCACATCAGCTACTGGCTCCGCATACTCAATACTTTTCAGATGCCCCCACGAGTAAAGATCAAGGGGATTTAAGTCCGGAAGGTTTTGTGATTTAGCTGGTTCTGTCTGTGAGGAACGTGGCTCGGTAAATCCGTGCGACCTGTCGTCCATTTCCATTTGCTTGACCGAATACGAACACCATCTCGGCTCGTTCCTGGAATGAATAACGGGTCATTGCGCTTTGCCTTGGCTCTAATGAAACAATATGAAACACACTAAAGCACACTGTGAGTGTTGTTATGAGAGAAAGATGCCGTTCATCAGTGCCATCTACATAGGCAAATATGCATTTCCGGATATACTTTGATATGAACCTTTTTGTACCCCGATCAGGTATCACCTTCTGAAGTTGTCTCTTTAGTTTCCGTTCACTATATATAAAACTTGTAAACGTGTTGCCTATTATTAGTCAACCTGCAATATATACATATGTTATATGAATAGTCTTTATTATTTAAAATATAATTTTACGAAATATAGGCCTAATATGAATTCCTTAAAATTCTTTTACCTGTAGATATAAAAAAGTTTGCTTCTTTTTATATCAAAATTACGTAAATATATTTGATTTGTTTACTGCAGTTTTGTGAAATTCAACCACGAATTTCTTTTCGGATCATTACTATTGTTTTATTGTCATACAATAGATTTAATGATCATTTAGTTCTTTCTAACATTGCAGTCCATGAAAAAAAAATGCTGTAATAGAGCAATCTGGATATAAACAATACGATTCCATGCATTTTTGTAAAAAAAAAAAAAAAAAAAAAAAACTTTAAAATGTACAGTATTTGTAGCAATAAAATACCAGTTTTAAATACATATCGTGATATTCGCCTAGTCGTAAGTGTTAAATTAATAACACATAGTTGCTGAATGTTCATATCCCTTACCACCTATACTCTATTAATTTAATGTATTGTAAAATTGTCTTTATTTCGTAATTCGTTTAGTTAAAATTTTATTCAACTCTTAATATAATCGCGTAGAAAAAAGTTTACTTATTAAATCTGTATTATCACTGAGAAAACGTTTTAATATTGTTCGCTTCATCATTTCAAATGTGAATGTGCTAAATATGTTTATTAAAATTGCAATAACTCTTACTAAAATAATAAAGGAATGAAATACAACGTTTATACTGAAATACAATTTTTCTCATGAAACTTTTGTTAGAAGATCCACAGATTGAAAAAAAGAAAATAGCCCCACAATATATCAAAGAGAAATTGGTATTTTAAATTGTTATAGGTTTGCTTCTTGTTGATGTTTACCAGCATAATTCGTAAGTGTTATTAATTCACATTTGTAAAGTAACATGAGGGATCAACTGTTTAAAAACGTATTTGATGAGACACACAGTGATTGGGCAATAGTGAATTTAGCTTTCCGTATTAGGAGAATGTGCAAGTATTCAGACCTATCCTAAGAAAGCGGAATTAGAATACTGATTGAATATGAGTTGGTGTCCAGAAAAGCAATACTGTTCAATATTTCTCTAAAAATTATGTCAAATGCAATCTAAGAAAATGTTTGCTGTTCTAAGCGACTGAAAGGCTATGAATATAAAATTTTGAAACATTGCTGTACCTCTTCGAAAGAAAAGAACAGAAAATTTACGCCAAACGTAGAAACCCAAAAACTCCATAAGGGGCGTTAGGTATTGCTCAAAATACTGTCTAAGCCTGAATGCAACAGCTAGGCTACAAAAATTCCCTATATACAGTGAAGACATGTGCTTTTATGAGTGCCATCATAATTGTGGTGTCAATCATGCTATTCTGAAGAGGTAATTGGGATAGTATGACGTGCGACTGACATTAGGTGTAAACTTGAAAGAGTAATGATTTCCAACTCTAATGATCTCACTGTCGACAAATACTTTTAAAAAAATTAATGTCATTGCCATACTTGGTAACAATATTATTTTTCCCAGCAAGTCATAGGAAGTAGCATTCTACAACTTAGTATAACTTATATACTATATTACTGTGTAAGAGAGGGGGTCTGCAAGTGTAAACAACTCAAAGAAAGCACAATATAAAATTTAAAATTAAGTATATATACCTATAATTGGCTTAAAATATCAGTGAAATAATGATTTGCGTTGTAAAAGTTTTGACTGTAAAATCTGTTGTACGGTATAGACGTAATGAGAAAATAAAAGAAGCTAAATTGACGAAATGAAGTGTGCAGTCTGAATCGATATACGTACTGCGTACCAGTGAACATGTTTCTGGAAGTGTCAAATTACTCTAATGATCACATATTTGATGATAATCTTCGAATCTACGAAGGTAACGTAGCTCATTATTTTACTTCTGTCGTAGTTACAGGACATGCATACTATCACAAGCTGTGGAAAATTTTGTTCATTCTGAAAATGGTGACAACTGTGTACGTATAGTGACGAACTGCCCCAGCAAAAGAACACAGGAATATTTTTCAACGAATCGGAAATTAGCAAACTCTGCCTACCTTCAAGAAACATGAAGTTTCAGAATGTGAGCCCTTGGCAGGATGAACTTGAAACTCAGAGATGAGAAATGCGAGCTGACAAGCCTGCTTGTTCGCTGTCCCAGGGGAGGATAACAACCCTTAACCCCCCCCCCCCCCAACACAACCTTCTTCCAGCGTATTTCGACCAGTCTCCCCTGGCGCCTTCCATTTTACGCCTTCGAGCACAGACCCTCGTCAGCTCGCTCCACAACATCCTTTATCAAATAATTTACGGCCTACGTGTTACAGTGAGCAAAGCTGTCGTATCCTGTTATTTAAATAATAAAGGGAGGCTGCGCCTGAAGTTAGGCGAGTGTAAATGGGTTTCCAGTCGGCTGCCGCAGCCTCGCGTGCACGTCCACCACGCGATGCGCCATCTTGCTTTTCCAGACCACACGGCCCGCGAGTAATGCGTGTTCGCTGTACGCCAACGGGCGCAGCTAGTGCGAATAACGAACGGTTGTATGTACTGTCGCTCGCTTCGGTTTATTTACCTTTGACGACATTTTACGCGAGCGAAGCCGAGACAGGTGTAATAGCTGACTGTATTTGCGGCATGCGAGATCAGTACACGTCGCTAACGCACGTGACATTTTAAATTTTATAAATCTATTCCCGGCAAAGATTTGCGTTTTTACGTGACAAAGGACTGTTTTGTGGAGTTTGAAAATTACAATACTACATGTCATATGTTTTGTTTGCTATCAAATATGCTCGTTACAAAAAACACATATCTCATAAATAGAGCCACGAGTTTTTCACGAATTCATTCTTTGGCGAAGTTGACTTCAAACATTTGGTCTTTTCCCCTTCCATTGTGATTGGACTGCAGTTGTTTAGACAGGCCTTGTTGAACTGTGAGCCAGTAGTAAGCAGGAAGAAGTAGTATGAGTGAGAGTTGAACAGTGCTGTACAAAGGCCTCATTTGATCGCTGTAACCAATAAGCGAACGATAGTGTCTCCAGTGCATAGAGAACTGTGGAGTCTAGCCTGCTGACACATCAGTCCGCGAAATACTCGCGGCTATACTCAAAAATAATGCAAAAACTATTTAAGTCCTACATGCTTTAAGTAATTAGATTTTTATTAAATTTAATTTAATACATTTTTCGCAAGTAATTGTCGATTCAGTAACTTTACCGTCCAATATATCTTTAATATTCGTGGCATCGCGTATAGAAAATGCTCTAAATGCGATGTACATATTTTAAAGTGCAATTTTATGCGTAGTACAGCCTTTAGGTATAAGGAACAGTGTTGTTTTTCAATATAAATAACTGAATTCATGCTGATAAGTTATTTCTTATCATTTTTGTGTGCAATGAAACTGCGATTGCTGCATTTTACATGAAATGAGATGTTTATAATAAGAACAGGAACTGGCAGTAATATAACGCTGATCTTCGATGTCTGAATGCACATCGCACTTCTCGCATTTTCGATCCGTGATGCCGCATAATTATTTACAATTTAAGCATTACCTGAAATTTTTTGTTGCAAGTCGCTAACAGGCTATAACAATTTCGTTGGTTTGGTAGTATCATTTGAAGATACATTCGAATTTCAAATCCATTCACACTTGAGAGACTTTCGTTTAGAAAATAAATTGTTCCAGTATACTAGCAAAATATTAGGTAGTTGATAATTTTAAATATAATTCCAAACATATTTAATCGATTTTTTTGCCTGCTATAAAGGTAAATAGTGCAGTTTTTTTAAACAACTTTTCATTGTAGTGAAGCATACCTGAAAATGTTACATAATAACTGCAATCAAGATCTAAAGTAGATATATTGACTGTCCATAAATGACAGAATAGCCTCGCACAACTAGCAAAGCGGATAAATCTATAAAATATTACTTGGTGATTCTTTTTTACGATGTGTGTTAAACATCTGTGCCATTTAAACATATGCGCCACGTCTCTTTTGCCAATAGAAGTAATGCACAAACAGAATATATGTATTTAATGGCTCTAGTACGTTACAGCACCTAAGCCTGAGAGAATGTATTTGTATTTTTACAAGTTTTCAAAATTATGAAAGTACATAAAATACAAAACATCTCTAAATAATTTTTTCAGACTTTTTAGTACATAAACATTTGTTTATTTACTGAGGATACTTTCACTTAGTGAAACACTGGGTTCATGGGTACTATGTTTGGTGCGAATTGCTGTACTATGTTGTTAAAATTAGCGGAACACCCACGTAAACACAGAGGTGCAACCAGCGATTCCAGAAACTTTTCCCCAGAAGTCAGAACTATCGTTGCCCTGCTACAATGTTACAAAACCACATAGCAGTCGTGTTCGTTGCGTTACTTCCACGTATACGGAGACCGTTAACTGCATCCTGTTTTCACACCTGTCATCCTGCGTGTTATTCATTTGTCAGTGGAATTAACTCGACCACATAAAACTGGGCACTTTAATGCTTCTTGAATGGGAATTTTTAACATTTTCCATTCTAGACTGTTCACAGTAAAATGAACACTTTTGAGGCCCTAGTTTCATTTTTATTTCAGCCATATTTTATCCTTGAAGTACCTTTTTTAAATAAATATAGTCATGTAAGTAATAAACACAGTGTGTAAATTCCATCGCACTCGAAAGTCAATGTCTAAATCTAAAATAAAATATATCTATTAACTACGATTTGAAACGAGAGGGCTTTCAAAAATGCTCACTTTACTGTGAACAACCTATACCTATATATTATTTCTTATATTGCACCAGTTTCTATAAATAGTTTTAATTTAGCGTCTAAAACCGAAAATGTACCAAACGACCAGTCTAAAATACATCTCGCTTCAAAATTTCAGAAGAAGAATTAGGCTGATATATTGATTGGGATGTTTATTAACAATCCCTCCATTTTTGCTCTTCGGCTAATTTCAGGGGGTTATCACACTAAACTAAACATTATTTGTTCCTATTTAAAGTGGAATCTAATATCTAGTTCGTACTCTGAATACGGACACCCGAGTCGTTCGCATCGTTTGCCGGTGTGATACTACAGCTTATATATCACTAGGGTATAAATCACGCAATTTTATGGACTCGAAAAACCTTAACGTAATTTTACAATTTATCGCTTATTACGTTTTCCACGCACATTCCCAGTATGCTGCTAGTGTGCGTAACTTAATTATTTCAAACAGGGATTTAAATAGAGAGAGCGGCGGGTTACCGACCCATTTAGAGCAAGCGTTGCCTAAGTCGCATTTGGTGCAAGACTGGACTATGTGCCAAACTATGATATGAAAATAGGATTAAATAATTGTTTAATTAATTGAATAATCAATTAGTTTAATCGATTAGTTAAATTTATTAATTCGACTTTTCTATTAATAAAATAATGTTTTGATATCATTTTTATAGTAAAGAATTTTTTTATATCAAATTTCTTTATTGTTTAATTGGTGTCTTAAGAGTGATACTGGCGGAGCAGTATCGATATGTACTCTGTGACGTTCTAAGGCCGACTGACCAGAGGATTGGTTTGTAATTGTTTATATAGGCATTAAATTTGGTGTAAAAGTGGTATAAGGTCCATTTTATACATTTTTTTGTTGGTGACATATGCGAATAATGAGCAGGTTGTTCTCTAGAGGCATACTGAGGATTTAACTAGTGTAAGTACGGGAGAAATGTTTACTTTTCGGAAAAGTAAATATTTTTTTATGTAAAGATACTATCTATTAATTTAAAAGTACAGATCCAGCAAATACTAACTATAATACTACCTCGAATAGCATTAAAGCAACGAACTATTTCAGCAAAGCAATTTAAATAGGTATAAATAATTAACCAAAAGACTTTAACCATTTATTCATTGAACCGATTTTAGTCATGAGATTTTTATTAATATCGTAACGAAATATATTATATTTCAAATGTGCCTGATCTCGACTTTAATCACGTAATCGACAGAACCAACCATTTATTCATTAAACCGACTTTAATCATGCGATTACCGAATGGAACACAAAATTTAATTAAATTAAACAAATGCCCAGCTAATGTAAAATTACAACTCACCATTATTCAAGATCCCCTTCCCCTTCCTTTCCCAAAAAAAAAACACAAATACGTACTTCACCCTCATCTGCTCTCTAAACATGCAACGAAATACAGATTAAACCAGACGAACAATCTTCCATCTAAAACCTCCGAAAACTGAACGAATATGCTAAGAAATTAATCTAACTGCACGCATCTATCCAAGAAATTTGTTCCCCTCTTACCGCACATTAGAATCGCAGCAAATCCTCAAACGTTTTCCGATAGCCAAATAACTCTCAACAATCTCATAATTAAATAAAAACCGAAGCATTCATGCGAACAAGCGAGAGAAAACTGTAAGTATAGCTCTCGGAAGTCAAAAAATTTCTCCACCCACCCCCTCCTCCTCTTCTGCGTGCACGGTACGGTCAAAGAAATCTTCGCAAGTTCTCACGATGTTCGAGACCACCATTTCGCGGTTTCACCCCACCTTCTCCAACACATACTCGACAAGTACAAGCCTCTCACGCCGTGCCGCCAAAAATGCAATAGATTATTCTGCTAACTGCTTCGAGCAGCGTGGAGACAACACAGGGCAAGGAGGGAGAGTGTTTACACTTCCATCCATTGCATTTAGAAAGTGCCAGATGTCGGAGACCGTCCCCGACTTACCATGCAGAATTCAACTGCGCATTCCCCGACACCCCCTTTCCACCCAACCCCCTTTCCCAGCGCGGACGCCTTCGCCTGCGCTAAAAACAGCCCCAAAAAATTATGACCGACACTTCCCCCAACCCTGCCACAACCAAGAACCTTCGCTGTGCGGCCAACAAAATAGCATTCGCTGTCGCCCACTGTGTGTGTGCTCAACGAAGCCAGTGCAGACCACCCTCACACCACTATCCCAGCACGGCTCTCAATGCTAATAAAGAATCAAATGCAATTCCTCACTGCGAGACAGGTGGGGAAGTCGGCGGGCAGCAGTAACCTGAGTGTGGAAACCAGCTTTCCTGACCAGCAAATTTTGCGCACACCTGCCTGAGAACGCTGGTACACCAAGGACATTTCAAACTGTAGTAATGTAAAACATTCTAAAATTTTTACCCAAAAATTATCCTGCAAACAAACCGATGTAAGATAATTCCGAATAGAGATGCAAATATTATGTTGTTCAATGAACAAAAGTAAATATTTGAAAAATTTCTTTTTCACTGTTTAAACATTTGTTCTATCCAAACATTTTACTAGCTAACATTTTTAAATATACATATATATTCTCTAAATGTTTTTAACCAAACTTCGTATCTAAGAAGTTTATTTTACAAAGGCGAGCAACTAACACTTATAACAAATGTATTACTGCATTTCAAAGTTGACATTAATACATTAGGATACATTATTTTGAAACCCCGATGGGATTTTTGGAAGCTAACAAACGTATGTATTTTTCTACAAAACACTAATTGTATCTGTAATAAGTTTATTTTACAATTCCTAACAATCAAATGCATCAGAAAGGCATATACTTAAAAAAAATGTGCATAAAAATAGCACAAATTTAGGCTGGAATGAGTTTTAAAATGCCAAAATTGCTCATATTTATATAATTTTCAATCAGGTCCGATTTCAAGCGATTTTAACACAAAACTGTGGCAATTTTGAATTCGTATAAAATAAAAGAAGCAATAAATTAATTTTTCTTTCAGTCTTAAGCCTGCAGCTGTCGAAGTCAGATAGTATCGGGAGTGTATCGCCGAGTGGGTGCATTAATCAACAGATTTCTCCGATATGTTCATCAGTCTACAAGCTTCAGCAGCAGGTAATATGCACAATGGTCACTGCTCCGATAATTGCGATGAAGATTGTGTTAGTGTGTTTAAGCTTTTAAGCTTAGCTGTCGAAAACCTCTTTTTGCTACCTAAAGAATTTCTACTAACATTTGCAGGGCACAAAATTCAACACGTGTATCCATTCTTCTCAGAGGATTTAAGAGGCGATGATGATATAGTCTCGTATTTGCCTTGTGATGAAGATTGTCCGTAGAGTACACTGGCTTTCTTCAATTAGCCAAACACGGTCCATTTGATGAGAGATTGCAAAATGCGAAAATGGCAAAATGTAATGGAACTTGCCAATCATCCTGTTTTACCAAGAGTCGATTTCTGTATCGATGAAATTGATTCAGAAGCCACCACTGAACTTTTGTAATCAAAATTAGACTTGTCATAACTCTGTGATTGAAACTTGTAATTAAATAATTAACAATCATGATGTGCATTGCAGAAGGTTTCGAAAATTATCAAGACAATTATTTTATAATTAAAGAACTCGCAATTTCTTATGCAAGTGACGGTAATGAAACAAAAGTGTTATCTTTCAAAGCTCCAAGACCTTGGTCTACCTTAAATCAGGAATTGAAAATGAGTTTTCGACATCAAATGTACAACGTACACGGTTTGAAATGCACGGGACTCTGGTGACATAGCTTATGATGACTGTTTCCAGTATGTGAACGATGTGCTTCTCGAAGAATAACCTGTATACATGTTGGAAAATATGCAAATAGAAATATTAAAAAGTCTGACTAATACAGTAATTGTAAATATTGAAAGATATCATGACTGTTCAAACATTAATTTGCTAGTAAAATGCTACAACACTAATCATTGCGATAAAAAAATGTTCTGTTAGAAATGTAAAAGCGAAACTCTGAAGAGAATAGTTGTACCAGTATCCTACCCATGTGTAAAAATAATAATTTATAAAATTGGTTTTTTACAGGTTTAGACCTGCGTAATAACTTTCAAATGGAGACATTCAACGCAGAGCAGACATACTCCAGTATTACTCCAAGTTACAAGAGAGCATGGTTCCAATCTCTAAAGAACATTTACTCCCAATTTCAAATGTGTAATGGAAATGAACATTGGAACTTTGCACAAAGTTTCGTAGGAAATAAATATACAGAACGAGTATTGTGTTATGACCAAGACGATTGTCCGGTTTTTAACATGCGACCCAATAGCGAACTGACTTGTTCGTCGTGGGATCTGTGCTTTAAAAACAGAAGTGAATAAATAATCAAGGAAACAGGATTTAGACAAATAAAGTATAAATTCAGTAGAGAGTATTATGACACTCCCACCATGTGGACTGAAACATGCAATAACAAGCAACATACCATGCAAATGCAAGGAAGTAGAAGTATTAAAATATCTCATTGTGGCATGTGGGAATGTGAGGTTTGGAACAGTAATGTGTGTGTTTGCAAATTTGATTTAACCCAGCTGAAATTAGGAAAATTTCAAGATGGTGATCATTAAACCTACTTGGCGCTACACTCCCGACAAAGTGTAAAAAAAAATTATTCTTTGAAAAAAATATATAAGGCACAAACATACAGTAACAACACATCAGTTACACTGGAGAGGTTCGACTCAACACTTCAATACGCTAGTGATACTCCAGGTTACAGGAGAGTATGGTTTCAACATGAAGATGGTCCACTAGAAATTAAAATGTGTAACATAGAAGGACATTGGCATTTCTTGTTAATTAGTCCAACGTAAACTTTTAAAGTGTTCTACTTTTTTATGGGCGAAAATTTTGTCCTTTGTATAATTTGCAGCCTGACAATATGCTGCCTTGTAATGGGAGTCAACTAACAATTGAAGCCTTTTCTAAATTCATAACAAAATGCACATGATGCAAGAACATTGAATACTTCATGCAGACGGGATGTTGCTGTTCTATACCTATAGTGTGGAGCGAACAATGTGACAAGTGGCATGTGACAATGCTACATTTGGATAAGCAAGAACACTTAAATGCCAGACTATATAAAGGAGAGCGTTTAATATTAAAGAGTCGGTCATTGCTAGCATCTTCGACCATACAGTTGCATACAAAGTCCTGCAAATAGGCTACAGAAGAGTATTCTTTAAGCCATGTGACAGTATTCTACAAGTTCAAGTTTGTAACGATATCGAACATTGGTGCTACACTTTCGATTCCAGTCTCAGCATTCGCTTTGGTGAAGGCTTAGCATACAACGATTGTGCTGTGAGGTATCTCCGCCCTGACAGTGACTTACCATCTACATTTGAAGAGCTGATGTCAGCCAGCGTTACCGAAGAATTGGAGGAAGAGTGCAGCAATGGAATAATCGCCTACCGACTGACCAGACCTCGTCAGGGAACCACAGTACATGGGAAGGAAACATGTGACGGGGACATCCACATCTTTAGTTTCGAGCAAGGTGGTTTATTTTTTCTTTCAGTGTGTAATATCTACGCTTGTGAAGTTGCAAATTCAGAATAATGATCTCTCCTACTTGTAAGTATGCATTTATTCAAAATGGGTTCTATTCTGTAACTTATAAAGTAGCATATTCACATATAGTAGTTAAAGAAATGTGTGTCAGACATTCATGTCAAAAGTACACATTGGCTTGGTTTTTTAATATCATGTAATGATCCATGTTGTTGCTAGAGAAAAAAAACTTTAAAACTAAGGGTGAGTGCATTTAACAAGCCTTTGTGAGGAATAACAGAATTGTAAACATCTGATCTATACAACAGATAATGTTTTACAATTTCAGTATTACGAAGAATGTGAAAATAATATTCATATGTTTGTACACAATAACGAATAGTTTGTATACTTATTATGTACTGAGTGTGTATTTCCAAGTGTTATGTACATCGAGCAATAAAATTAGCAAAATTAAAGTTTAGCCCTTAAACATGTTTCAACTTGCAAATTTAGAGAGAATGAGTGTTAACAATATACATACATTGTTCCTGGCTTAATTGTTCTCAGTTGGGTCATGTATACCAAACACGTACCATGAAATTCTTTCATCTGGGAAATCTCTATGTTAGCATGAAACCAGGCAAGTCTAATGTATCATATATGTTATGGTGTTCTGGAATTATCTGCAAATTTACGGAGTACTGTGACAGGATGTCTCATTTTAAAGTTATTTATTTCACTTTGGGAGACTAAAAAAGCCATAAATTAATTTAGGGCAGTGATGCAAGCAAATGTCCTGTTTTTTTATATGACTGCAACAATGCCACTGCCATCTAGTATTGAAGATGTACACTCACATTATACCTAGTAATCCCAGACTTGGTTGAATGTGTTGTGTTATACTCCCCTAAATGCAAAGAAGTGTCTATTCAAACAGACAGGATGAACCAGGATGTAAGAAACATTCTCCCCTCGAAAGTAGACTTGAAGAAGGGTATTTGGATCCAATTTTACGAAAATGTCTGAAAACTTTGTTTACTGAAGTTGCAAATAGCTTATAACTTTTGTAACACACTATACTTACTTGTGTTAAAATGTTTGTGGAGTGACTTGTGTTAAAATACTTGTGTTTCATTTTGTGTAAAAATATTTGTGGAGCACCTCGTGTTAAAACATGTGTGTATCACCTTGCGTTAAAATATTTGTGTATCACCTTGTGTTAAAATATTTATGTATCACCTTGTGTTAAAGTATTTGTGGGTCACCTTGTGTAAGTTTTGCTAACTATGTTTGTCCCTTAAAAAAATGTTGTATATATATATATATATTAATTTTTGTAAAATGTGTCATGTATTTTTTAATCGACCTGTGTTCTATACCTTTGTAATATTGAAATGATTGGTTGTGTGTTATGAAACCTCCAATACTTGTGAAATATTGAAATTATTGGTGGTTTGTTTTTGAAACAATTAGTTTTAAAGAAAATTCCAATTATTGTACAAATTATTAAATAAATATGTGTTTTAAAACGAATGCATTCGTGTATATTTATTTTCCCTTTTAAAAAAGTTTTGGATTACCTCAAGAAACAGAAAAATTATTCTGATAAATAAAGTGTGAAATGTTTTGGTTTCCCTATGAAAAATTACTCAGATTAATAAAGTCTTAAACTTTCTAAAAGTGATTGGTTCTTGTGAACGAATGATGAAAAATTTGATATCATATGAAAATATGTGAAGTTTAGCCACTACGAATCATATATACTATGAGAGTAATCAGTGAACAGGTAGTTCTTAACTTGAAAACACACATTTGTGTCTTAAGAGTAAAAAAATATCGTCGATTGCATTTTCAAGAAAACAGTACTAAGGTACATTCACGCCTAAACGAATGGTAGTTTTAAAATTGTTATACTATCCTCCAGAAGAAGGCTCAAGCAATGTATATTAATTCTGCAGGGTAATGATAAAATGTATTCTATGTAAAGCTCTAACAAGACAAGTTAAAGTAATTTTTAACACTTTACATTTAAGGTTTCAGAGTGACCCTGTAGTTTATAAAATTTATTACAAGACTTGTTCAGGAACAGAGCACTCTGGTGGTTTTCAAGCAACCTTAAACAGAGAATCCCTCTCTCAACTTTGAGATAAGCCCACTAAATAGGAACAAGCAAGGTACATATAACAACTATTAAGAAATGCTCTTTAAAATACTTAACAAATTTCAATATTTTACACAATAAAAGACAATAGTCAAGCACTCTAACCGCATTTGAAAAATAACTTTTATTAAAATAGCGCAAACAGAAAATAATATTTTAGTACATTAAAAAAAAATTCCCTGGCATTTCAGTCCGCGAGCAGAGTTCATATATTTTGTGCCTGCTAAAAGCAGTTTCCAGTGTTCCAAGTATAGCACTGTTCTCCCAGTGTGCCGACAAAGTCCTGCTGTGCAGAGGAAAGCGTGAAAAACCTTTTGTCTAACTAAAAGCGACAGTAACTTTTCACAATTCCCGTCCTATCCTTCCCCGTACATGTAGACACGGCCCAACTCCATTACAAACAGCTCTTCCACGCACGTAATATTATTTTATAAATAATTTTCCAACACAAGTACACAAAAATAGTTGTGTTACATCGCCAACCCCCATGGCGAAGTTATATTATGCTAAATTGTGGGTTCTGGTTTCAAATCCTGGGTAAGGCATGGTTAATATAAGCTGGGTTCGATTCCCAGGCAAGGCATGCTTATTATAAGCTGGGTTCGATTCCCAGGCAAGGCATGGATAATATAATTCCAAGTCCTTAAACAATATTATAAGAATAAACAATACACTAACGCCCACATGCTTGTTACATAATTACAAGTTATATAATATACAATTAATAGATATTTCAAAACCGTATGTGCTGCATTACAAAGAATATTCAGTTCTGGAATTGTCTCACATAATAAAATACCCAAGAAATACTAAATTAAAAATAAATGTAACTGCTAACACCAAAGAAATATACATATTTCACATTAAAGTATCAACTCAATACAATTGTAAGCAAGAAAATTTAAAATATGTGTTAATTCGTTTAAAAAAATATTTTAAGTCGTTAAAAACCTTTTAAGTGAGTGCCCACGAATACGGTGCGTTGTCAGTGTGATTTTCTACTCTCGGTCAAACTTTGTTTGCATGAGGCGGAGAAATATCAAGGAAGTATAACTTCAGCAGGGCTTCAGAAAAGTTGGAATTAACCGTGGTTGTATAATAACAAACTTTATCATTCGTGCTTTCTAACCATACTTAACTTACACAATTTTAATGGCGGGGCCCGGAATCAGACAATGAATTTCTGTGTTAGAGTCGGTGTACTAGAGGCTGTTCACGATAAAGTGAGTACTTTTGAAATCAACCTTAGAAAAAGTCACTGCTCCTACCTGCGCATATTTTAACGGGCGCACTGAGTGGCATGCGCCCAATAAAGTTGATAACGAAGGATTGAACGTAGTTCAGTATTTAAACGTCGAATAAATAATCTTAGGAAATCATCTGTGATAACATATATTTTTCTTTCCCTTTCTATTTATTGTGATGCATCGAAGTGTAAAAATGAGCAGATGTTTTAAATAATTACTTTTATAATAATTTGACAATTCCACTTGACCGACGTACTAATAAAGTGATGAGGCCCGTGGCAATGTTAAATTCACATATGGTGGAATAATACGCAACGTGCATACAAGTAGATCTTAAGCAGGATTTCAAAAGGGCTGACTTTACCGCGAATAGCCTTTATCACTTCTCCAGCTCACTCGCGGGTGGTTGTAAGAGATTGTTGTCTTGCGCAGTTTACCTCACGATTCCAATGGTAGAGGCAGATTACCAATACCGCTTTTTGATTATTTTTCTCTGTGCACAATTTTACGCTGCCAAGTGACTCCTGGGTCTCCCGATGCTGCCGACTTTAACTACAATGCAATCGTGCTGTTTGTTTTGCTTGGTAATTCATTTGAATCCTCCTACTCTCACTAGAGTTGGTGATTTTGGAGAAAACTGCCTTGATTGGCGACCGCCTGTCAATAACATTCCGATAGTTTTACTGCAGCAGCACCAACGAACTGACGTGTTATTTTTTAAAAAATAATGTGATCGCAGCTGTCGAAACGCGTTTTAATCAGTTCTGTAGCACGTTAATTTATGATTTTAAGTGTCGCAATCACGTGCTATTTTGGTGTAGGTTGTTCACGATAAAACGAGCACTTTAGAAAGTCCTGCTTAATATCTACTTGTAACCACATTGTGTATCCTTCCGCCAATTGCAAAATCAACATTGCCATGGACCAGGTCACTTTATTCATGAATCAGTGAAGGGAAACAGTAACATTATTATAAAAGTAAATATCTTACAAATTTTGCTAATAAATAGATTAGTATTAATTTAAAAAAAAACCAGTAAGGAAAATAAATCATTGTAGTATTGGCAAATCTTTGTGGAACACTTATAATTACTTTCTCTCCTTCGTTACCAACTTTACTGGGCTCATGCTACTACGCGTGTCCGTTAAAAATATACACAGGTAGAGACAGTGAGAGTTTTCGATGGTCGATTTCAAAAGTGCTCACTTTATCGTGAACAGCCTTTACATGCGCTGTACCTGTGTTCAGAATTTGTCGTGCAACCAGTGAGCAACGAGCTGCGAACCAGATGATGATGGCATAAACCATTCACATGCAAGTTGTGTAGAAAATTACACTGACATATTAACCACAAGGAATAATCTTAAAGCCTTGGACACTGATATCGTGCTGTGTACAGTACAGGATATAAATTTCGTACGCCGCATGTCCACAGTTTGGAACATGGTGACTGAACTGGCTAAGTGAAACATATTAGAATTTTTACGAGTTTCGTTGAACAAACAGAATTGAAGTTTGCCTGTAAACCAGTTCGTGAATGATAGAGAGTATGAAGTTTTGTGATAATCGAAAGCTTCTTGTGAGCCCTCAGCTCATTTAATTACTCCATTTTAAAATGTATAGAGCTTACCATAATATCAAAGCAAGAAACCTGCGGATTTCGTAAAATATTTTGACAGCAAATTGTAAAAGTAGGCACTTTTGAGAAAATTTATATTTCCTTTTATTTTCAAATTCTCATTATTTCTGCGCATATTTTTTTAAAGATATAGTTGATGCAGATATAATAAAACCTAGATTACTTGGAAGATATAAATTAGGCCTACAATTTGACTCGGCATTGATTACGGTAATGTTTATCAAATATCGTCCTAATTTCTGGTATTAGGGTTACCTTCTCGTTGAACGACTACATTCACTTTATTACCAATAAACAACTGTTTATGTTTTAAAGGTATACTTTTTCCGTGTGTACGGTGTTTCAATCGTGTTTTCAAACCCATTCGATTTATAAAAACTATAAAAAAAATTGTTAAACTGCATAAAAAGCCGTAATTACTGTAGTAAAGGCCTGGCTACATTTAGAGTAAGAAATAAAAAAAATTGAACCCACACTTGTATATGAGACCAGCTAACACAAAATAACGGCGTGAGATGGCGGCCTGCTCGCGGTAACGGCGTAAAGAGGATTGAATAATTTCAATTCTCTTACGTCGAGTTCTACGCGGGCTTATCACGAAACATTTCCAACCACGAGATTCAGTGAAGTGCAAGCTTATAAGAACATAGTTATTCAATTAACTTTACGGTACAGTTCTGATTTCCGTTTATTTAAATAATCAGCACATGTATACCACAATTTAAATAACCCGAAACACGATTCCAGCGAAACTTTTTTCATCACAAGTAGATAAACAAAAATAAATATTAGGTTAACCAACACACTGTTTGTAAATATCCGCGATACATGTGCAGCCTGTCTTTATTTTTGTGCTCGTTTCTAATTGGCCGCGTAAGTTTTCTAACTGTGATTGTAGCCAGTACATTTTCATACTTCCGCGGTAACGCTACTGTTATTTTGCTACGGGAACGCTACGGTGATTGTAACCTAGGCTTTAGTCACGTGCACGGATTTCGTGCTGGCGCCTGCTAGGATAAACGCAAATGAATAATTTTCCAAGAAACAAAAAGTAGTACGGCGTGAATGGCTTCCGGTTATTTAAGTGGTTCTGAACATGCACCTTTTGAATGCAATCTGCCCCTGACAGATAATACTTAAACACAAACGCTTACTGGAGTCATTGCAGTAATGCGATAGAAAATTAGGAAAAGTAACTATACGTTTACATTTTTATCGAGTGGAGCGATTTATACGGTGCTTGAAACAAAGTTTCCAACGTTCAGAGAGATGGTCAGAGATTGAATGATTGAGCGTCAGAATGCAGTACGCAGAAAAGTCAACGTCTGCCACATTTCCCATATGTGAAAACCGGAAGAGATACTTTCGGGAATCGAACCAGTATCGCCTCGGTGGCGGGTACGATATGTATTAGAGCAATAGCTGCCATAAAAATAACATATTTTAGTTTGATAACGAAATAGTGTTACCTGGTCAATGATTCCATTTAAAAGTTTCAAATATTGTTGTCTTTCTAGTTTGAATTTTGAAGGAATAATTGGCATCTCTAAGTGTCCAGGTAAATGAATAAACTTGTGATATTCAGTGTTTTTGTGACAGCTACTTTCACAGCATTCAGTATTGTTGTACAGCTCGTAATTCAGTGTTCGAAGAGTTCCGGTGTTATATAACTGGTCGTTTGCTTCACACAAATCTTAATTTTGTACACATGACTGAATATATACAGTGTACACAGTGGAAACTAGACAGGGGTTTTAATAAACGTCCAATTGAACTCAAAGCAACGAAATTGTATTCAAACGTACGAGCCTTGGGATACCCGAGGCGAATCAACCTGACAAAACCGAAGCCCTTGTGAACATAATAGAAAAACGTACGAGCCTTGGGATACCCGAGGCGAATCAACCTGACAAAACCGAAGCCCTTGTGAACATAATAGAAAAACGTACGAGCCTTGGGATACCCGAGGCGAATCAACCTGACAAAACCGAAGCCCTTGTGAACATAATAGAAAAACGTACGAGCCTTGGGATACCCGAGGCGAATCAACCTGACAAAACCGAAGCCCTTGTGAACATAATAGAAAAACGTACGAGCCTTGGGATACCCGAGGCGAATCAACCTGACAAAACCGAAGCCCTTGTGAACATAATAGAAAAACGTACGAGCCTTGGGATACCCGAGGCGAATCAACCTGACAAAACCGAAGCCCTTGTGAACATAATAGAAAAACGTACGAGCCTTGGGATACCCGAGGCGAATCAACCTGACAAAACCGAAGCCCTTGTGAACGTAATAGAAAAACGTACGAGCCTTGGGATACCCGAGGCGAATCAACCTGACAAAACCGAAGCCCTTGTGAACATAATAGAAAAACGTACGAGCCTTGGGATACCCGAGGCGAATCAACCTGACAAAACCGAAGCCCTTGTGAACGTAATAGAAAAACGTACGAGCCTTGGGATACCCGAGGCGAATCAACCTGACAAAACCGAAGCCCTTGTGAACATAATAGAAAAACGTACGAGCCTTGGGATACCCGAGGCGAATCAACCTGACAAAACCGAAGCCCTTGTGAACGTAATAGAAAAACGTACGAGCCTTGGGATACCCGAGGCGAATCAACCTGACAAAACCGAAGCCCTTGTGAACATAATAGAAAAACGAATAAGTAAGAGATTTTCTCCGTGTTTTGAAGGTAGACTGAGACAAATGTTTTACTGAATAAAACAAAATTGGTTTGACGCAATGAAATTAATTGTTTGTGTACGGGAGATTAAGTGTTCTGTTGCTGAAAGCAAATTATTATGTCGTTCATATTTAATTGCCATAAACTTGATTTGTTTTTTGCAACTAAATGTTTGTATAGCTCTATGTACTACATTAACACGTTTCGGTAATCATCAAAACTATTAAAAGCACGACAGGGATTCAAGATCGGAACTTTTACTCCCGAACGCTACGCCTTAGCAACTTCGGTTAACGTGACTGCTGGCTAAGTTGGAATATTTGTAGTAAATAGATAATTATTATTACAGAACATCTATACATAAATAAAAGATTCTAAGTTTTATAGCTATAATTTTTTGTTTCTTGTTTAAGTGAGTTCATAGAGATTTGTTTTTACACAATTACTATCGATAAACCCACTACACAAACACTGTTGCTATCCTGGCTGACACGAAAACTACAATTTATTGAACCGTTTTGTCGGAAGAGCGTAATCAAATCTATATGATAACCATTCAGTTATTGACCGTAATGCTATTGTTGCTACCGCAAATCCCGTAATAATAGATCAAATATTGTGCCCGGTAACCAAACGCTTTCTTCGCGGCAAATGAAATATTGATTTCACTCAATCATGATATTTACCATGTTAACGGTAACCAAACCGATTAGTTGAAAGTACTTAAAAAATAACAGGATACTAAATGCATATAAATTATGTTGGTGCAACCGAATAATTGTTTGGATCAACAAACTATTTCCAGATTATTGGTTTGGTTCAAAGGAACGAATACTGATGTTTGTTGGAATAGCAGTTACAGTACACTCTAAATCTGAATCAGTGAGAATTTCACTGTTTCAATCAGTTAACAGTACCTGACTGATTCAATAGTCACTTCAGTGAATTTAACTGATTAATCAGTGGAAAAAATGCCTTAACTTATTCACTTATTGATTCAGTAACGTTTTTCACTGATTCATCAGTGACTTCTTTTTTACTGTTTTTCAGTGATTTGTTTTTGACTGATGACTCACTTAAACAGAGTGTAAAAATGACCGTCAAACAAAGTGTAACAGTTGTCATTAAACAACGTGTATCAAGTGAAATAACAACGCATAAACAAATAAAACCAATACAAAATACTTTATAAAATGAATTTCGTCTTTCAAAACACAATTTTACGAGGTAACGTGAACATTCAGTCTTTCATTCCGTTTTTACGCCTTTCATTTCGTTTTAATATAATCATCACATCGCTCTGTTTGAAGGTTTAAACTGCATATAATGTGGCGAAGAGAGTGCACTGATATTTACTTTTCGTTTTAACAATCCTAACGTTACCAATTAAACCAAAAACGAAAAGTAAATTTAAAACTACACGCTCTCGATGAAGAACTACAAGAAATATATTTTCTTCGTTTCTACCGTATTAACTTGGTAGCTGAGATGACAACATAAAGTTCTAAAATCATAGTGGAAAGGGTGTCTGAGTTCAATTCTGGCCACTTGCGTATTTTTCCCCCTTCTTAAATTACAGTAAATTGCCCGATATAAATAATAAACTATCGTAATTATTTCGTCAAATTAAGTGTAAAATACCAGGGGTTCAAGGATACATAGCCGAACACACAGTAGGGAAAGGCTAGATTACTTAATGGTACGTTTGCATACCAACGCCCACACTGCAAAGACTCACTCAATGTAACTTGTAGAACTCGTGGACACAACAGGAAGTAGGAGAAAACTATTGTAACACCTGGCTATGTTAGCTTGTTTTATTTTATGTAGAGAAATAATATTATCTTTGATTGCAATAATTTATGTTCTGATATCAAGAGTGTCCGGTGATAGTATGCAGAGCGCATATGAGAAGCGGTTTTGGAAAGCCTTCGCAGATGGTAGTGTAATATTTAATTGTAACTCTATCCTTGCATTCTGAATGTTAAAAAGTATTTTTCCTTGGTAGAGAATAAACAAGCCAGGTTGGCATTGACAACGGTGAGTTATTAGGAACAAGTAATCGAACGTTAGTGGTTCTTCTAAAAAGTGTTCTAAGAATGGAGGCTGCATAAGTATAAGGCTCCACGTAGACGTTGATTGGAAGAGAATATATATTAAAATGAGCCGTTGCACTCCCTTACAATTCATCAGTCCAGAATAGAGAATGATTTAATCCTACATCGTTAAGCTGCCAATATAATTCGTATGCATTATAAGGAGTTAACTACGTAGAGGCGATGTTTCCCGCATGTCATCAGAGGACCCAGGCCTGAACCAGCGCAGCATCCGTATACGGAGTTCACCGGCCGTTGCCCCCGGCCAGGAGAGGCACGACGAGTGAAAGGAGCCGCCACGGGGTTTGATCAGCAACTGCGAATCCACAACGAAGCAGCTGGGATGAGAGTCGACGCCAGGACCACGGTACCAGTGGGCGGCCGAGGATGACCAGTTCCTGCTTACGAGGGGTGAGATCCGTTTTAGTGGCAGGTTATTCCAGCAGCAGTCACCAGAGGAGTATTGCGGTTCTAGACACTACTACAGTGGTGTATCGTCCAGAGCTAAGTCCAGCGCACATAATTATTTAAATTAGAGATGTATGAACACTGAAAGTGGGACAATAATTATGAAGAAGATAATATGTGGGTGGATCCGGTGAGCATAGTGCGTTTGTGCTGCTTGCTTTAGCTTGTGTGGTAGATAAATGTAAGCTTTGCTCATTTTTCTGTTACGTTTATACGATTTGCCAGTAATATTTTTGATAACTATAATTCCTATGTGAAACATGCCAAGGAGAGTCAATAAAAATATGATATGTAAAACCAAATTCATAACTAAAAAATCTTTAATGGAGACTTATGCAAATTCATTAGCTTAAGTAAGGATAATTTGGTCGTCATAGATTCCGGGATCAGTTTTTTTACAAAGAGAAAATTTATGTTATGTAACAGCACATATTGTAATTAAGTTAGCCGGAGCATTACATAAATAACATTTGTCAGTATATCTAAGATTTTATTTTGGCGTGTTACACTATACGTACATATTTATTTAATGAAAGCTACCAATAGTCAAGTGAAATATTAAACGCTGAAAAAGATTTAACCAGATTCCAACTAGACTTTCACCTTACTGAACTGGATTTAAAATGTGAGAAAAACCACCACGCAGTAGCCAAAAAAAAAAAAAAGATTCACCACCTTATGTTTGTTGAAAATACCAGTTATGTATTATGTGTCAAGTAAGCAAAATCTTTACAGTCCCTTTAAGTGGGAAAATATAAAATGTTCTGCAGTGTGAAGTGATCAGTTAGCTAGTGTTAAATATATATATATATATATATATATATATATATATATATATATATATATATATATTCTTACACACAAGTTAAAATATTAGTTCGTAAGCGCGCACATAAAATAATCTCCTAGCTAGCAATTAATTAAATACTGTAGGGTATGTTTAAGAGTTCTCAGGTGTCTCGTGGCAATTCAGAAGGTGCTATGTAATATTGCAACTACTTACGTGCAGCTAGAACACTTCACCTCGGACCAATGGTCACTTAAAGAAAGGCGATAGAAAATACCTTTGATATATTTGACGATATTGTAGATATCATACTAATTAGCCCTCTTCATATGGCTTTTAAATATACCGTTCTCTATTGTAACTATTCCTAGCATGATTTTCAGCGTCAATTCAACAATTAAACACAAATTACGCCGATTATCGGCGGAGCATCGGCCTCCCTGGGTGGCTACCTATAGGACCCTTGAAGAACAAAATGGAGGTGAGGTGATTCTATCGCCATCCATAATCGGGACGGTTACAAAATTCAAATTTGCTTCTGCAGTATAGGGTTTATCTGTGATGTGTATTTCTTATGACTATAATACCCGTGGCGTCACAAGACGTTGCCAACTTATGATAACTAACCTGTTGCACAAAAACCTAACAATATAAAACTAATAATATAAAATAAAATATGTGGATCAGAAAACTCTAGCTGCTGCGTATACCCTTATTACACATTGTAGCGTCATATGGCGGCGCTATACCACCTTAGGTAGAGCGCACTATGGATTATAGCCTCCCGGGTTTGTTTTACAAACATGCCCTACTAGATCGCCCGGCTATACGAGAGGCCTGGAGGTCGGCGCTTCCCCCCCCCCCCCCCTACTCGTGGCTGACCGCGAGACTTCGACGAGTATTGAGTGTGTACGTGTGATCGAGGCTGAATAGGAGAGCATCTACCTACCCCTTGGCAGAGGTGTTCCGAGGCCAACTGAAGCAGAAAATAAAGACTGAGCATAATTCGCGTGTAGCGGTAGGGACCAATGCTGGCATCGAGACATCGTCCCCCATTCCCCCTTTTGTAATAATTAATATTATTAGAAAGGACAGGGATTAGCTGCGTCGTGATTATCAGAGTTACCATATTGTAATTGAATCATAACGTAGTCTGCTATTCTGTAATAAGTAAAAATCTTTAGAGTTGTAAGCATTGATATCCTGTTGTGGTCTTGTAATTGTTACTTGTTCATTGTGATTAGTTGTTGTTCATTAAATATATATATTTTATAATTCCCTCTGTCATTCAGCTACATATGAGCTATCCCTCTAGACACCTCCTACCACCACTTAAGGTGAAGAGAGTAACTGTGAAGGAAGGAGAAAGTGCATTTTATAAACACGAGGCAGGGAGTTGTTTCACTGTCGGAAACGCCGGACTTTCCCTCTCTGTACGCCAAGAGAGTTAATAAATATAAATAATATTTTAATTAATATCCAAGTAGTTGAAAGCATGTGTACACAACTGAGAAGGCCACCGCCTCCCACCTCTTACAGACTTCCCCGCCCACCCACGCTAGCAGCTGTTTCATTCCTCGCCGTTAGCCGACATTTTCCCAGGTCAATTACCACGTATCCGACGCAGCACGCGTATAGCAACCTTACCTTTTACTGTTCTCACCCGCCCACCCACACCCTGTTTAGAATGATTTACTATCGTAGTTAATATATGTGTAGTGGTTTTAATGCATACTGAACTTACTGTTCACTTACCTGCTTAACCACTCCTATTTTTATGTGTATTCTGTAGTTTGTTTTACTTTAAGTTTACACGAAGTGCGCGACGCCATTACACCAGACATCACCTCCCACACACCCACGCTCACCAGTGCATGGAAACGCGCAGCAAGGCCAAACAGTCTAAACTCTCTCAGTTTATTAAAACCTTTTTGATTGACACGAAAGATTTCGAGCGTTCGTTAAACGAACGTGACAGGCAATGCATTATACACCCCATATTAGATACACCTACCACTAGCCACATCCAAAACGCCTCATTAGATACATCATTCCTTTGCACAGAACACAAATACCATTTTGACACTTCACCCACCACTCAATCCCATCCTAACACTCCCGCACAATCACCCACACCCCTTGCCGATTTCTTTGGATTTTCTCTGAACGAGGAAATTGGCAACTCACCCCTCAATACAAGCGCATTCCACCCACATTTACATTAACGATCAACCACAATGAACACGCAACATGGCACTCAACCTCCCCCCCCCCCCCCCGCCCTTTTTATGATACGTTCACGCAATCAGAAAAAAAAAACCCGTCATTTTCAGGGAAACATGGGGAAAACATTGACGAATTCTTACAAGCTTTCGACGAAGTCGCCAAGCTTAGTGGGTGGACTGATATTAGCAAATGTAAACACATTAAATTCCCCCTCACTGTTACCGCCAGGCATACGTTAGAAAATCTGACACGTCACCGAGAACAACCTATCACTTGGCAACAGATCAAAACAGCGCTAACTAACGTATTCACGAGCCCCGCGGACACTGAACGATTTAAACATTTATTGTATAACAAAAAGCAGGCCATTGACGAGGACACTATGCACCACCTCGAAATACTTCAGAATTACCGGGCTAAGTACAACCCTACCATGACCGACAATGGTTTTGTTAATGTAATTTGGAAAAGTATCTTGCCGTCTATCGCAGACGAGTTAATTGGGTTGAAAAACGACACGCTACAGCAATTACTTGAGAACCTGAAACACATTGAAATTGGCATGTTTCAATACCAACAATGAGTAATGCACACCAGCCTCGCCCAGATTCTGCTAGGCTAGAATTGAAGATCGATAAACTAAAGCAGGAAATCGCACAGCTCTCCCTTCGTCAGAATAAACCTCGTCCCAACACTCAACAAATAAAGGCGCCCCTGCCAACCCCCCCAGGGTGCCATTATCCGTCATACTATCCCAGACAACATAATCAACCTGGCCACCTCAATCCCTCCAATTCCTACCCCAACTCTCCTCACTACTTGGGGCATAGAGAGTTTCACCACCAGCCACATTATTCAGAGCACTATTTCTCAGGCAGGCCAAAAATTCCCCGCTTTCATCCCTCAATTAATAATGTGCCACATTACTACTGGGGCAATTCTTTCCCGCCACAGCCACGTCCGTACGACGCCGCTCAACAACCCAGGTATCCGTCAAAAAACTTCCCCACGAAGGGGTAAGACACGCCACCCTGACGACAAACGTGCCCAGGTAAAGGCCCTGTGCAATGCCTTGTTTAATGAAGTAACATCCAACAGATCTTATGCCGAGCTACCCAAATTCAACTCAAAGAGCGAAAATTTTCCAACGTATTCCATTCCACCAGTTTCCACAGCATCGCACCATTTTGTTAGCAGTGACATCGAGAATCGACACTGCTCACACATACATTTTGCACAACCCAATAGAGCACACTTTTCTGCTTGCTTGTTACGCGCCCCAGTTTCCCAACCGATTCGTAAACATACGCCCAAGCCTTCGTCGTTACTGCGGCCACACCAAATATAAACAAGTACCAAGTATCACAGTGCGCGCAACCCTGTTTTAGCAGCCCGCGCAAGCGCAGCGCTCCTCCCGCTCGTGTAATGCAGGTCGTGGTTGCCACACCTCCCACACCCAGGGCGCGAAACAGCAGTGTTGCCACTTCGCAGCATACGCCAAACGCATGGCTTACAGTTCAGGGCCCACGCAGCTTGGCTAGCAACACTTGCGCATTATGCCTTTATGTCGGGCATAAAAGTCTACAGTGTCCCCTTTTTTCTAAACAAGATTTTCAGTTCTCTACATCCGTAGCTGACAGATTTGGGTGTTTCAAAAACGAATATCGGCTGAGTCCGCATACAATTTTTGTTGCCCGCTCCACTTCCACCCCGACGCAGCGCATGTCAAAAGTTTTCTAAACAATACTAGCAAGGTCCACGATGATGAGACCAGCAAACTGAGCGGAGCCCTGGTGCAAATTGGCACATATAAATTGATGCACATTGCGCCTCCTTCCCCTCCTCGCCGGACCCACGTTAGTTCAACCATGCCGTGTATCCTAGTTTCCATTAAGGGCTGGCACTACCACACACTATTGGATACGGGATGCTCATGTGGTTGTGTTGCCAGTACCATTTTATCTACTCAACCCCTTTCTCCCTTGATAGAGCCCATTACACTATTTGCAGCCACATCTGTGTTATTGCTGCTGCAATTCGAAACCACTATTAATTTACCCATTCAGGGTAATACTTAACCCCAGAATTTCTTAGTCGTCGACAATCTTCAACAAGACCTAATTTTAGGTGTCGATTTTATTAGGAAATATGACATTATTCCTGTACTCAAATACAACCTTCTCTTTATGCATATGCACGACGAGAATAGGATATCTGAATACCCCACTTGTATCTAATTACTCAGAAGTAATAGATTTTCCATCACTAAAGCACTTGTGTAATACTCTTGAATTTTTTGAACAGCAACCCCTTCTTG
The DNA here is from genome assembly GCA_029891345.1 of Dryococelus australis. Taxonomy (NCBI): domain Eukaryota; kingdom Metazoa; phylum Arthropoda; class Insecta; order Phasmatodea; family Phasmatidae; genus Dryococelus; species Dryococelus australis. Next base: position 257,567,044 of record CM056995.1, read on the forward strand.
CCCCTAACATTAATGAAACCCTTACGCCCCGTTGGAAACAAGACATCCAAGATACAATTGCCGAATATAGTGAAAGTTTTGCTATGTCCATTCTTAAGCTCACAGAGACCAAAAAATTTGAAATTTAATTAGAATTAGATACTGACAAGCCTGTTGCCACTCGCCCCTACCACATTAGTCCCAAAGTAAGGGGTGAACGTTTGGTCCAGATCAAATACATGGTTAACACCGGAATTATCCGTGAAGCTGACTCTCCCTATTCTGCCCCTAGTTTAGTATAGTAATTTCAAAGAAGAGTGGTGGTCTTTGGTTCTTAACAGACTGTTGCAAACTTAATCAACACCTAACTAGAGTCCAATACCCCGTTTCCCACACTGAGGAAATCTTGAACGCTCTTCACCATCAGTTGATGGTGTTGGTTTAATTGATTATTGCAGAATGCTAATGGGCCTAAGTATCAGTTCACAACACTTCCAAATGTTCATAAATTAACTCTTAGATCCCCTCAGGTGGACTGCCACTATTACATATATACATGATATTTTTATTTTAGGCTCTACATTCGAAGAAAATATCACCAATATTCGCAAAGTTTTTCAGAGACTATGTCTTTTCAATGTGAAGGTCAACACTAATACATATTTATTTTCCCAACAGACTGTTAATGTATTAGGTCATATAATTACTCCTCAAGGCATGTCCACCAACCCCGATAAGATTACATCTACTATTGAACAAATGGCTCCTTCTACCACTATAAAACAACTCCGCTCTTATCTTGGAATTACCTCGTACCTACGTAGAAATATTCTAAATTATGCCTCTATCGCCCAGCCACTGATAGATCTCACTAAACACACCACTTCTTTTAAATGGGTCCCAGAACAACAGAATTCCTTTTTGAATTTAAAACAAGCCATTCTTCATGTGCCAATTTTACAGAAATTCCACGAAGACCACGAAATCATTATTTCATGTGAAGCCAGTAATTCGGTTGTTAGAGGGGTGCTCATTCAGATTGATCCTAAAACTAAACACTGTAATATCGTGGTCTTCGCGTCCAAGAAACTTTCTCCTCAAGAAGAACTCTGGTCCACGATGGAGAGAGAGCTATCCGCCATAAAATACTTATGTTCCCGCTTTCGTCAATACTTATACGGATGTAAGTTCACCATTGAAACCGATCACGCTAATTTAAGGCATTTACATATGATGGCAGATCACAATGCATGTATTCAGAAAATGGCTATTGCCTTAAGTGAATTTTATTTCCAAACACACGCCGTTAAGGGAACACTGAATACTCTACCTGGCGCATTAAGTAGGCTGCCCACTGCACCCCAGGTCCTTACCAAGTCGGTAACAGTTCATGGAAAACATTACAATGTAAAGCTTCCTTTGATGTCATGTCAGTCTCTTTTCACAGCCTTGGCAGAGGCTATTTTTCAGAACACACGCCAGATGGCGGAAATAGCTACTAATATTACTAGATATTTTAGGATGCATTTTGAGGAATTCAAACATTATTTTATCACATATTCGTCGCCAGAGGACATAGATCGACTTGATAAGGCTAATCGAGATTAAGACATCTACCCATTGCCCTTAATCTTGAAAACTGTTTCTGCCTTGTACCATGTTAACATTCATGGTATTAGAGAACGATTCACTAACACTGTCACATCAGTTTGTATTGATCTTGTTCTCAATTGTACCGTTCTTGTAGTCCACTTCGCCAGTATTTTACATTTGCTCCCTGTGCACACACATGAGCAGGAATACGTTCACATTCACGACGACTCTAAATTATATTGTCCCGTCACCCTTTCTCACCCCCCATTCATCAGCAAATATGATAATGACCCCCATGTTTCAAAACTTAAACAAGCACTCTTACACCTAGATGAGGCTGATATCCACTATAGGCACTTAAGTTATCGTTACAGAATAGCTATTAACTACGAAATATTCCTCAAAGTAAACACACCCCAGAGACCAACTAAATTGACATTTGTTCCCAAATTGTACGTCCCGGAAGTCATTCAGGGACATCACGATGCCATCTTTGGGGGACGGCACTTTGGGGTCCTTAAGACACTCTGTAAAATCCAACAGTCTTATTTTTTGGAGTCTATGGCAGACTACATAAAAAAGTAAGTACAATCATGCCCTGTTTGTCAAAAAGTTAAGGCGATTACATCTTAACCCATGGGTCAACTCACTCCTTTCCGTCCTCAATCCTCCTCCACACCTGGGCTCTGGATGCTAAAGGTTCTTTACCCCCTATGGCACGTCATAACAAATATATCTTAGTAATGACAGCATACGCCACATGTCACATCATTCCCAAACCTGTTCAGGCTATGGATGCAGCCACAGGTGCCGATCTTATAAAAGATGTGATTTTACAAATTAGCTGCCCCCAGAAAATACTCACGGATAGGGGAACCAGTTTTAAAAATGAGCTTATAAGTAATCTCCTTAAATCTCTAGTTATCAAAAAGATCACCACCACAGCTTACAACCCCCGTTGTAATGGTTTAGTGGAACGAAATAATCGCGTCATCGCGGAACAACTTATAGCTTGTGCGAGTGCTGATCCAGTATATTGGGACCTTTAATTCCCCATTATTCAGTTCAGCATAAATACCAGCATTAATAGTTCAACAAAATTTACTCCATTTTATCTCCTTCATGGCGTGGAAGCTGCCCTCCCCGCTCAAGTTATTGCTACCAAGTCTTCTGAACACAGCCACAATTCGTGTGAGAAAAATTTAATCCAGGTTCAGAGCCTTCAAAAAGCTTCCTTTGACAAAACCCACAGGAAAAGCACATTAAAGATAAATTATTATGTGTGGGTAAGTAACCAAAATAGACACAAGTCCCTCACCCACCGCTACCACGGACCTTATCGTGTGTCCGATGTTCTGGGGGAATCTACTATTCAAATTCCAATTAATAAATCCGGAGTCCCTAAGTTTGACTCTATGTCAGTCAGACATACCAAGCTTGCTTACTCTCGTTAAAGTGATATGTGTGAGAATGTAATTCTATTATTTGTTCTATGTCTCATCTTTGTTTGAACATGTGTCACAGTGTACTCTAATCCTTCCTCTGCACTCTGATACACTGTACGTGTTCCACTTCATGGCTGGCTGCTCGTAAGAGGACTGTAACGAGGCGCTGCTGGTGCATCTTCCACTCAGCATGCATTCTCCGCGACCAGCACTGCCTACTGCCTGCAGTGCAGCGTCGCTCCTGCCTTCCCCTTTACAAGCGCTCAACTGTCCTTCGACAGCTGCCACCATCCACACTCCAGGAGTGCCGCTCCACTTCGTGACTTTCGCTGTTCGTACGCCTGTGGCGCCGTCAGTCATGCTGGCCACCCAAGTTGGCGGCACTGCCTGTAGGCGTGGCCTCACAGCGCCAGTGGCGACCGTTGTCGGGGCAACGAGCCGACTATGCTGCGCCAGTCGGCTGGGGTGGGGGCATATCCCTGCCTACTTGGTCGCCCTGACATTGGTGATGTGTTTTTGTTGCTTCACAGCTGGCAGTATCTTGCATCCGACCTTCAGGATGCACACAGGAGTTTACTATGTTAGTGCAGAGCCAGATGTGCTCTACAAAACCAGCCTCCCGCGGGTGTACAGATTTCAATTGCAATTTCCCTCCCCTCCCGAAGCCCTTGACAAATTCATCGACATTGCTTGTGCAGACAAAAATACTACAACTTGTGCGAATGCTAAGATACTCTACAACTACATGAAGATGATGGATACTAATATAATCCGAGATTTCCATACTGATGTCAGCACATCTTTCCCCGCCACGCATGGTATTCGAGTTATCGGCGACATCGGGAGCTGGTGTTGTAATTTTCTTACAAATACACACCTCCACGCCCTCCTTTCACCATCCACTCACCCATACCAGAATGTTCTATTCATCCTATCTGCATCCCTTACTGGCGACCATGCCAAATGCATAAAATCTGCGACATTGCTTAATGATGTCACTTCCTTGTTTCGCTCATGTACGAACCATTGCGCTTCTTACACCCCATTCATGATCACTAACATTTACCCCTATCAGTTAGTTGTTCACTAACTCCCCTCCCACACAGTTGTCACGTGTTTAAACACCCACCCACCCTGTTGGAGCTCTCGAGCTCCATGTCCCATGTGGCTGCAAAGTTGCCACCCCCTCTGGCGTCATTATTCATGTCACCCACCTTTCTGATGTATGGGCCCCTGTCATCCCTTTGCACCAGATCGTCATTCCCGTGCATTGGCTCTCCGAGCAGTCTTTTCATCTCCCCCAGCTCTCCGTGTCTGAGGGTATTCACTTCATCAACATTTATGATGCCCTCAATACGAACTGGCACATCAATCATTCGGATTTTCCTATCATTGAAAACTTTGTTCCCACCACTAGAAGTAGCTCTTCCCTATCCCCTAAAGTTGACCCCTTGTTGACCCTGTGCACTTCGACTATTTTACCCTAGCAGTTATGCTTTTCCTGTTGTTCTTGGTCACCTCTTTTTATGTAAAGCTCATTAAAATTTCCACCCTCCTCACATGCCTCTACACGCCACAGTGAGCACCTCACCCATTTCACCACTAAGTAAACACCCTCAGAATTATGTACCCTTATTGCAAGTATTAATTACACCTCAGTCACGCATTACGGCCTAGGTTATGCCATACCCTTCCATTTATGTGGATACACCTTTCTTATCAGTTGTGTAAATGGTTTTTTAGTTTTCACCCTTACAGCTGTGCTTTCGTAACGTCACATTCATTTCCTTACTTATAAACATACCTTATTATGTAATTATATAATACCATGCGATTATTTGAGCCATACATTTTGTTTGCATTTCAATCGTCCCCCCCCTTTTTTTTGTGCATATTGTTCCTTGTAATACCTTCATTTGGTCAATAATATGGATACTGCTCCTCACACATATTTCTCATCAACATATATATAAGCTATTTTGTTTACTTCTCTATAACCCTGTCTGATTATTCTATATTTTGCCCCCTGTCAACAATTTGAGTTATTGCACTATATTCACTGTGTTCCCCTTTTCTATGTATACTGCCCAGTATATGATTTCATATAATTATGTTTACCTGTACACCCCTTGATTAATGTTTTACATAACGTATTACTTCCCAGTCAGTTTCGAGTTTATGTTATTGAGTATACTATATCAATGTTTCCGCTTAGGCCTAATGTTTTCCAGTGACTTTCACATTTAAATATTTCTATACTCAGTGCAGCCCTGTTTTTGTAATCTGCCAACAGGGTGGTCAATACCCCCTTCCCTAGTGCTTCCCAGGGTGCTTGTTGTATATTCAAGGTGAACATGAGTCTGGCTGCTGCCGTCTGTGATTTGTTCCAGTGAATTGAATTTCCATATTACAAGCTAGACCACGGGTCTCTGCTTTATACAAATTGATGGTGTTGTGATATGAAGGCCTCGTGGCAGTTTTTGCTACAACATGCTTCTACTTCAGTGGTCACTGTTATTTTCACAGATATTTATTGCCTCCAGTTTCTGAGGCTATATGAGGTTTCAGATAACAGTCTCGCATTAATAAAGTTTCTGTGTAAAAATAATTAACCTCAGATTTTGACATATTCTTCCCGCCTCAGCGCAGTGTTTATTTAAGGTACAATATTTTTGTTTCGTGCCCCCCCCCTTTCCCACCAATGAGGATTGAGTTCACTGTGTTTACTTCTTACAGACTACTATCAATGTTATTGTTCACAGTATTTTGTTTGGGCCTACAGGCCCCTTCCATTAACAGCTATTTTACATTAACTTACATGCTTTAAAGCATTTTATAAGTTCATGGACCTGTCACTTCGACAATTTGATCTCTATAGTCAATTGTGTGTATATGTTGTATACCAAGCTCACAGCTCTACCTTAATAGTGTATACTATTTTACTTCACTTCAGTATGAACACTCGAATTACAAACAGTACACTGGTAAACAAGAATTCTACATTTACCTTCATTTGGAGAAGTGTTTCGTGTAGTATAAGAATAATATTGACTGTGAATAATTCAATGCCCTTATACGAGGCATAATTCGCTTTGATCAAGTGCTTGGCAGTTAGGCCTACATGGCTATTAGGTTATCTACTCAAACAGTGTCGGTTTTTATTTCACAGTATTGAAGCTCAGATATTCAGTTCCTATAGCAGCGCCTATGTCATTTTGTACTAAGGATCTACGATTCTTTATCAAGTTACTTGCCAATGTGTTTTCCTCTCTTAAGTTCAAAACCAAACAAAGCTACAAAAAAAAAGGAGGGATGACAGCAGCAAAACACACACGTTATTATTGTACCCTTAAGCTTAGGATTTAATATTTTAATATTTTATTATTAGTGCCATGCGCAGTCAGACTTACTGAGTTAGTTATAGTTCTTATCTCCTTCTAGTGGAGTATTTTTATTTGTAGTTTTGTTGCTATCATGGGTCTATATTTTGCTTAGGCCTACAGGCATGTTTGATCAAGTTAAACATATTTTACCCTGCCTTGTGAGCAGAGTAGTGGTATATTGAACTTACTTTACTGTCACCTGAATTTAGTCACAAATTGTGATCAGTATGCTAATTTTAAGTAGGATAATGGGTACCCCGTCTTTATCTCCCCTTCCTTATTTGCAGATATAGTGTGTTATGGTATGTACCTTGTTGGAAACAAACAAATAATAAAAATATTGTGAAAAACCTTCAACTAGCATGTAAGAATGATTGTACCTAGATGTAGTATTGGTTAAGTTTCGTTGTTTTCAAGTACCATGTTTATTATTCAGTCATAAATGATATTGTTCTTATACTTATTCTGTCCTCGCGCACTCTACTGTATTACTAAAACAAACATAAAAGTGGTAAGCCAAACAAGTTCACATCAAGCAGTGTTATGAAAGATAGAGATATCAGTGGTGACAAACATGACTTTCCACCCACATAAGTACAAAGACAGTGCGTCACATTAACTGAACTTCAGAGTGCTTCTATAAAGATCAAAAGTGGACAAACTTTCCTTCAAAGTGAATTCTAGTCATGCGTATGAGAAAAGGTAATCAACGCTTATACCACGGCTACCACATTTACGACATTAACTTCATATCCTGCCAATTGTGAATGGCAAAATCTTAAGGTTGAGTCATGTGTTTTTCTAATATTTTTCTCAATTGTCACTAACTATGTAACCTAGTAAGTAAGCCAAATAACTTAAGCAATAATTTTCCTATCAATATGTATACGTAGCCCGTGCGTGCCTGTATCATAACTGTAATGTCCCGGTAACATATCTGTGTAACGCATGTTAAAGGTAACTGTTTACTTATCTTGTGATGTAGAAATAGGTATTCCAATAATTTGAACGCTTAAAGAGTGCACAAGTTTAAAAAGAAAACCCACTTTATTGCACTTTAGCACTTCTTGTATAACAAACATCACTGTGCATTAGCGACAGTTGAGCGTGCGTGCGTGACGCGCAGCCAACTGCAGAATGTCAAATATTTTTTAGCACCATGCGCATTGCTAACTGTCGGATAGATATTTTCTTCTGCATTGTATATCCTGATTTATATATTTCCATTGTTCTTTAAAACGTTAACTATGGCACATAGTTCGTTAACTTAAACAATTTTTTTATTGTTACTTTCAGCGGAATGGCAGTGCCTTTTACTACGTTAAATTTTTCATATAATCCCGCGGGCAGGTTGTCAAGCACTCACTAATTGTGGCCACAATACCACCCTCTCACTTCCCGGTGGCCAGGGCCTAGTTTTGGTGGGTTAACTGTTCATTTTTCATTTGATTATTTAATGTGGCCATGGACACGGCCCCACCCTCCCCTCCCTTAGTGACGCTTACAACTTGTTCAGTGGCCCTAAATTTGGGCTAGCTTTTTCTTCATTGTAAACTTAGTATCTTATAGCTTTCACCCGCCTCGTCTTTTGCCCTTTAATGAATATTACCTCTAACTTCAAAACTGTAATTCAAATGATTGTAACGTCAAATTTTTTCTTTTCTTTTGGTCGGTGTTTCCTACTTGTCATTGGTCCCTCGATACCGCAATAAGTCTGCCGGGCTGCCACCCCACCGTAACGTCTACATCGCCATATGCCCCAGGCTTTCCACTAATGATGTATTTTTGGAACCAGTGCCTCTCACACACTCCTGCATCATGGCCGCTGTGGAGGCCCACTACTTCATCCCTTCCAGCCGAGGACGGCTGCTTATTAGATGGGGGGAGGAGGAGAGGTAGTGTAGCGTCATATGGCGGCGCTACACCACCTTAGGTAGAGCGCACTATGGATTATAGCCTCCCGGGTTTGTTTTACAAACATGCCCTACTAGATCGCCCGGCTATACGAGAGGCCTGGAGGTCGGCGCTTTCCCCCCCCCCCCCCCCCCTACTCGTGGCTGACCGCGAGACTTCGACGAGTATTGAGTGTGTACGTGTGATCGAGGCTGAATAGGAGAGCATCTACCTACCCCTTGGCAGAGGTGTTCCGAGGCCAACTGAAGCAGAAAATAAAGACTGAGCATAATTCGCGTGTAGCGGTAGGGACCAATGCTGGCATCGAGACATCGTCCCCCATTCCCCCTTTTGTAATAATTAATATTATTAGAAAGGACAGGGATTAGCTGCGTCGTGATTATCAGAGTTACCATATTGTAATTGAATCATAACGTAGTCTGCTATTCTGTAATAAGTAAAAATCTTTAGTGTTGTAAGCATTGATATCCTGTTGTGTTCTTGTAATTGTTAATTGTTCATTGTGATTAGTTGTTGTTCATTAAATATATATATTTTATAATTCCCTCTGTCATTCAGCTACATATGAGCTATCCCTCTAGACACCTCCTACCACCACTTAAGGTGAAGAGAGTAACTGTGAAGGAAGGAGAAAGTGCATTTTATAAGCACGAGGCAGGGACTGGTTTCAAAATGTAATATAAAATATAATGACTGAATAATTAACCTATATGAGTAACACTTCACAACATTAGCATTATGTCAATTCATAAACAAGTGTGTAAAATGAATTATCATACAACTCGACGTGTTAATGTAATAAAATAATATGGGAAATGAACCAGACGTTACAGATGCCCACAATACTTTTCTCCCCGTGAACATGATAACAAGGAGCAAGGGAGTACAAGTATCACATTAGTGTAACGTCAACAATAGACCTATGGTTCTCAAAACGAATGAAGTTACGTTTTCTACCTGGCATTGTAAAATATATCAGCAATAATTGTCATTATAATATACAGTATATATATATCACAAGAAATTCAACAATCATGTTAAATGTAAATGTAATAATTACGTTGTGTAAACCCTTTAAAATGCATTGGACGGAAAAATCATAATCCCAGTGCTAGGCTGGTATAGCAGTTTGCTAGTCTTTCTCTTTTTTAACCTTCTTCTACAAAAAAAACACAACATAATCTCAACAGCACTCTTGTTATCCTTTTTTGCCTAAATTCAGCCTGGCAAATCATGTGACACGTCCCACCAGCATGCGATGGCCGCGGCAAGGAGATATCGCTGCCCCTGCTGACTTCTCACAGCCAATCAGGACACTGCCACCCCATCGCCTTGTCACCGCAGTTCCTTTGCACACGACCTCAAATCAGTGCTCAGAGAGACGGATACACAGCAGGGGCTTGTGCTGCCAGCCGTGGCGTGTCGGTTGTGATATCTGTTAGAGACAGTTCGCAAGTCGTTTGAAGATCTAGCTGAAACATTGTTGGTACACATATTGACGTACTGGCGCTACTGAAAGCATCCAAACTAAGCGCTGTTAGGTTAAACGAAAACTCGCGGCACTGGTACGCTCGTCTTTACGCTTGTTGCACTAAAATAAACAAAGCGTGTGTTAGCACTGAAACATTGTTTCGTACACTTTTCTTCGTTACCTGGCATCAGTCCCTCAGGTAATTAGCACCAACTAGCTGAGCGGTGTCGTCCAATAACAGGCGTATCAAAACATAGACACATGTCAACACTGGCGCATTGTCACACTCATTCTTCTCTTGAAGTGTTACCATTTAAACAAAACACATAACTGAATTCAGAACCTGCAACTATGTAGATTCAACTGCTAAAACTGAAGAATGTCCTACTCCACAACGCTTCAAAAGGAGATAGGAAAGCATTGGGACTTCCCGCAAAACGACGATAGCCAATAGGATCACATGTAAACTGTTGCGACATCTCGCAAACGACGAAAATAAATAAAACAAAACATGAAACAGCTAAAACCAGCCTGTTTCTCACTTGAAGAAGAAACAGCATTATTTACATACATGAAAACAATCAACACTTAATTAGAAATAAATATTGAAGACACTACATATATTATATACAACATATATAACATACAACGCCGTCGCAACTATTGAAAATACGCTGGAGACCATGGAGAAAACCAACCAGGATAAACTTTGGATACGACAATTTCTGGATCATTTACCAAGGAGTACGTGGATTAACCTGGAACCATGGTTGGTAAAAATCTGTTTAGAGTTGCTATTAATTTATTTTTAAGAACATGGTGCTTTGTTTTAAGCAAGACGGGTACCCGTCTGGTTAATTGTTTCGGATTTTGGCTGCAGCCCATGGATGAGGGTATCGCCTTCAACTACTCTGCAGGTAAGTGTTCATCGTGTGTGGTGTCATGCTTAGGACCGGTTATCTGGCGTAGTGTCCTTTGTGGGTTAGACATGTCTCTTTCGTAAAACGTAAAACTGTAGGTCTTGCCTTACTTAACATTTCCGGAAGTAAACTGTTGCATTTTCCGAAATTCCTGGCAGCAGCAGATAGTGTTAAAATCGCTATACGAGTAGGTTTAAACTTCAATGGCACAGAAAATATACTGCTTCCTTACGCGGCATTATACATTGCATATGAAACAACTGTTAGGCGGGCTCTCAGGCTCCTGCTATACACAAAATATAAAAATATGAATAACTTCATCGCAGCCTTATTAAAATTCTTCACCTTTCTTTTCATCTAGGCAATAAAACTCGCCGTCAGCTGACTAGAACTTGCCATATTTAGATACTTATACTCTCTTTCCAACTCCACCAGTAAATGTTTGATTCTGACTTCCTTCGTTTGTGACACGTTTATACGGTTTCAGTAAACGCACATTGCAGCTACCCACAGGCTCTCCAATAATAGGATCTGCTAACTCATAACAGTTCTTGTGTTTCCTGCTGGATACTACATATGATCCCCTATACAGTGTCATGAGTTTCGCAAAAACAAATTCCCACATCTTGCTAATGATCGCTGCTCGCACCAGAACTAAACTTCCATTCTCTAAGGCGTTTATCTTAGACGTCGTACAATACTTGCTGCATCTTTCTGCAGCCAATCTTAGTCTCTGCACTACTAACTTTTGCAACGCTGTCTTAAAACGGATTACTATCCACTATCTTGAATTTATCGATTTTTCGCCAAAGTTTTTTTTCTTCAGAAGGCATACTGAAATTTCCCGAACGACATATCCTAAATAACGGCTTCCCAAATTTTATATAATTGCCACAGCTTCGCTACATTTATTAAATTTTAGTTGGTAACTGTCGAGGCGAAACGCGAGATTATTTCTTGCGGACGAATACAAAGGCGACGATATCAACAGTAATCAAGAACTACTGACCTCAGACAATGCACTACGCAATGCTCTCTGCTCTGTAGTTCCAAAAAAAAAAAAACATTATACAAAACTGTATTTCCAGAGTATGGCAAACATTCCATAAATCCAAGATGATGGGCGGGAATCTGCTTTAACCTCGTCTTTACTCAGCTGCGTACTCGCAATAGTTTCTGGAGGTAATGGCAGGCTGCTAGGGTTGAACACACGTGAACACTGACCTGTAATTATTTCCGTCGGTAACTTGTGTTTGTCGTTGGTTTTGCACCCATGTATTAACAACTGGTGCCTGTACAAATGCGGGTATCCCTGGGTCGAGTGGTTCTTGGTTAAAGAAATATCCATTGCCCTGTGGTGCTGTATAGGTAGGGCTGCTGTGTGTTATCACAGTTTGTAATGAGCCTGTACCTCCTGCAGTCTGTGCAGTCTTCACACTGGCTTCCCCGGGTGGTGGTACAGCTGTGTTTTGTTCCGGCCTGTCACCTCGGTTCATTCTGTTCCATTCTCCTTCGCTTGTAATCATTCTGCCTTTCAAATGCGGCGGCGTCAGGATGTTCACAGTCAGAATCACTATCGCGCAGGCGAGGGCCCCTTCATTGATTTCCTCGCTGATTATGCCATCCATTCCGGTATCATTTACTGCGGTTGTTGCGAAAATTATTTCTCCAGCTTCCCTGGTACACCTGTGAGTAGGGTTCAGCTCTCACATTCTGTTGACGTGGGTAATTTCTGTGTTTAGAGGGCTGTAGGTGATCTGGAGTCTAGTGGGTTAATTTCTGCAAGGGAATTTCTCAATGAAAATTGAAACTGGGCTTGCCTCTGTCTGCACTGCAGCGGATACTTCCTCTTTGGCGACTTCTGACTCCGTCATCGGCACTGGAACAGCTGTTAATTCTTTCTCGGAATTTTCTTTTCCACGTTTTCCAGCTAGCTCCTCGCTCGTACTCGCTGTCTCATGCATCATCCTTCTGCGCTTTCTCGCTTTTGTTTTGTTTCAACCCGTTTAACCACATATTCCGTAAAACTATCCATTCGAGACTTGTTTAAATTAATAGCCTCTTGCAGATTGCTAGCAACCTTTACTACTTGTTCCTACACTTCGGCATACAGCTCTTCTCTGATTTCCGCTCGTATTTCAGACTGAATAGCCTCTTGCAGACTGCTAGCAACCTTTACTACTTGTTCCTACACTTCGGCATACAGCTCTTCTCTGATTTCCGCTCGTACTTCAGACATACGATGCTGTATTTCCTCTCTCAGTTCAACTTTAAACTTGTGTTGATTAGCCAACAGTTCGATTTTCAATTTGTCCTGTCCTACTACTCTTGATATGCCAAGTTTTATTTGTTCTACTATATCAGATTTTAATCCGGCCATATCAGTATTTTGTTCTGCCATAATGTCTCGTAACTGTGCAAACATGTGCATAATTTGACTCCTGTGGAGCTGCCGACGCCACATGAAAATCTTCGGCGCAAGAAACACTGTCTCCTCTCGTTCCTTGTTTGCAGCTACTTTCTTTTCCATGCCCGGTTCTCGAGTAGCCTCACTTAAATTATTCGTATCCTTTTCTACTATTCGGTACTCGTTAGTGCGATAATTTATGGGAACGGTTTCTCTCAAACTATAGACTGTTCTGTTCGTCCTACTCATAGGTTATGTAACACCTTCTGGCGTTCGTGCCCCTCGTTAATGGCGCCAATGTATTACATCGGGGGTTCAAGGATGCACAGGCTGGATTACTTATATGGTACGTTTGCATACCAACACGCACGCTGCAATGACTTACTCAATGTAAGTACACAAAATTACTTATAAATTACTGGGTATCAATTCACTTACCAGACAAGTAAAAGTGTACTGCAGTAGTTCATTCACAAGGGAGAACAATGGCGTAATATTTCCTTATTTCAACAGCTTCATAACATATACACAACTTGTAAAACTCATGGACACAACAGGAAATATGAGAAAACTATCTAGGTACATATTTATTTAATGAAAGCTTCCAATAGTCAAGTTAAATATTTAATGCTGAGAAATATTTAACCAGATTCCAACTAGACTTTCACCTTACTGAACTAAATTTAAAATGTGAGAAAAACTAACACGCAAAAGCTTTAAAAAATAAAATTGTTCACCTCCTCATATCTGTTGAAAATTCAAGTAATGTATCACGTGTTAGGCACGTAAGCAAAATATTTACTGTGCCATTAAGTGGGAAAATATAAAATGTTCTGCAGTGTGAAATGATCGGTTATCTAGTGTTTAAAAAAATATATTATCACACACAACAAGTTAAAATATCAGTTCATAAGCTCACAAAAATCTCCTGGCTAGCAATTAATTAAATCCTGTAGGGTATGTTTAAGAGTTCTCGGGTTTCTCGTGGCAATTCAGAAGGTGCTATGTAATATCTAAACTGCCTACGTGAAGCTAGAGCACTTCACCGCGGACTAACGGTCACTTAAAGAAAGGCGATAGAAAATGCCTTGGATATATTTGACGATATTGTAGATATCATGCTAATTAGCCCTCTTCATATGGCTTTCGCATATACCGTTGGATATACCGTTCAGCGTCAATTCAACAATTAAACACAAATTACGCCAATTCTCGGCGGATCATCGGCCTCCCTGGGTGGCTACCTATAACACCCTTCCAGAACAAAATGGAAGTGAGGTGATTCTATCGTCATCCATAATCGGGACGGTTACAAAATTCAAAATTACCTGTGCAGTATAGGGTTTACCTGTAAGATGTATCCTTTATAACTGTAATACCAGTGACGTGACAAGACGTTGCTAACTTATGAGATTTAACCTATTGCACAAAACTTAACAATATAGAATAAATAAAATAAGATAAACTATGTGGATCATAAAACTCTAGCTGCTGCGTGTGCTCATAATACACATGTAAAATTTAATATAATGACTGAATAATTAACCTATATGAGTAACACTTTTGCGCGCAGATGTTTCCTTGCTTACAGGGGGAAGTGGTGTCCTTGGTAGGTGGTGCTATCTTTCGCCCGACTCCCGTAGCAGTATCTAGTCGATAGATCGTAGTCCGTTCGCGCGCGTCTGAGTTGCCACGCTGTGTTGCGGGAAGTTAAAATTTTTCTTACAAGAAAACGTCGTACTTATCCTCAGGGTAAGTTTGCGCCTGTTACTATTATCTGTGTTATATATACATATATATGTGTGTGTGTGTGTGTGTGTGTGTGTTTCAGCGACGAATTTAGTACAAACGTCATGCAGCAATTATTTAAAATCTTGTTTTGTGTGTTATGTTAACAAATAACAATAACTAATAACGTGCTTGGGGTAATCGCGCGCAATCCTGCGCGCGATTACTTCAGAGTGCGCGAGATAACCCAATATTGCACATTATTACCCCAAGCCTATCAAATCACATTTTTTTCTCGAGCAAAGTGTTTAAATTTATTTTTCCGTATTTATCTTGCCAAGTATAATCACATGTGGACATTTTTTAACATTAAATAAAAACCACCTTAAATTAAAAATAATAAATAACAAGAATATCACAGAGACATTGCCAAAATAGCTGAGGTCTAGAGTGTTCGCCCCCCACCAAGACGATCCGAGTTCAATACCTGTCGGGGCAACCCTCCCCCAACCCCTCCACGGTTTTCGCATGTGGAAATCGTGCCGAATGATTTCGCTGGTCGGCGGGTTTTCTCGGGGATCTCCCATTTTCCCCGTCCTTTCATTCCGATGCTGCTCCGAACATACTTCACCCCTCATCAACTCTCAAGACCATAGATGTTAAGAGTCGCCCAAACCTCTCAACTCAACCAAAATGGTTTGGCTGAAATCATAAAATAGAGGCAATTAGCATGACTTAGGCTATATTTATTCCAAGCCTAATTTATTTTTCGAACTCGTGTGTTGCAACATGGTTTGAAATCCACCTCCCAGAGCCACAACTAAAGGTAAATGAAGCAATGACCACCTTAATTCTGCAGTACAAGCCATCGGGAATGGAAGAAAAATTCGAGAGGTAAGCCTAGCTTTTGGGATTCCAGAGTCATCCTTGCGACACGAATGAAAAAAGGACAAGTTGATGGGGTACGATTGGGTCGAAAACCAGTATTCAGCCACGAGCAGGAAGTGGCTCTTGTTTCTCGTGCCATAACCTTGTCAAACTTATTTTGTGGTTTGACAATGACCGAATTAAGACAATTAGATTATGAATTCGCATCAAGGAATTGCATCCCAATCATGTTCAGCAGTACCACAAAATTAGCAGGATACGATTGGGCAGAGAAGTTTTTGAAGATGAATCCCGAAGTAAGTCTTTGTAAGCCTGAGTTAACATCACCGGTAAGAATTTAGGTATTCAACCGCGATGCTGCAAAACATTTTTTTGGAAACCTTGAAATAGTTCAGAAAAAATATGAGTTCCATCTGTGTCGCATTTTCAATGTTGAGGAAACAGGCATAATGACCGCAGTGTGTTATTGCTCCAAAAGGCTAAAAGCAGGTTAGGATGGCAAGCAGTTTGGAAAGAGGCCGAACCACTACAGTTGTCTGTGCAATGAGCCCAACGGGAATGTCCATTCCATGTTTATCTATGGAAATCCACGTTTGGATTGTGAACAGAAAAGGGGCGGTCCACATGGTTTTATATACAAATCACGCAAGTCTGGTTTGATAACCAGTGAACTCTTTGTCACTTGGTTGGAACATTTTGTCAGTGTAACCAAGTCATCAGTACAAGATGCTACCTTGTTGAGTCTTGACAACCACCCGAGCCATTCAAGCTTTCTGGCCTATGAATACACAAAGGAGCATGGTGTAGTTATGGTTTGGCTTCCTCCCCGTGCAAGCCATAAGCTATAACCACTGGATGTATCGTTGAAACAGTCCATTGAAACAGGGATATAGTGAACAGTGCTACTCTTTTATGTGGCAACATCCTTACTAGAAGACAGGGTGGGCGACATCCCAAAACTCTTCTAATCATGTTATGAAAAATATTCCAGCATTAAAAACTCATATTCTGGCTTTAAAAAAAAAAAAAAGAATTTATCCCTTTAACCCAGATATTTTCACAGACGTAGACTTCGCTGGAGCAGAAGCTCTAGTCGTACAGAATGAAGAGAATCAAGTAACTATTGGGCAAGGAAAAGAAAAGGAGGATGTTAACAGTAACCAAAGAGAAAATGTAATGGATAAACAAGGAGTATCTGACGTTCAGAGGCGAAATAAATCAGATAGAGATAGCCCTAACCCAAGTAAACATCCTTCACAAGTGTACAAAAAAAATCTATACGTGACGTTACATTGTTAGAACTGTCATCGATCCCATCACAGGCATCTTCCTCAAAGAAGAATGTGAAAAGCAGACGTCGGCTTAAACAAACATTGAAATTCTTACTGCAATCCCAAGAATAGCTTTATTAGAGGAAAAAGAAAAGAAGAGAATGAAAAAAGAATATAGAAATGTGAAAAGGAAAAGCGAAGAAGAAAAAATACCTAGCCAAAAGCAAAAGAAGTTCAAGGCAGCCCGATCACTGCAATTTAACGAGTCAGTGGCTAAGAATCGTGCCAGTATGTTATGCGACATCCATAAACCCGATACAGATGTGGCTAGAACTGCAATAGCTTCGCAAGAGGTTTATCCTACAGCTACAGACGTGTGTGTAATTTGCTTGGAATTCGTAAGGGACAATGAACTGTGGTTTCGTTGCACAATTCGTGGCATGTGGGTTCATGCTGAATGCAGTGGTGCTGATACCGCTGCAGGCTATATTTGTGACACTTGTGTGGAATAAATATGGATTGTCCTAGGCTTTTTTGAGGTGATTGCTATTGTTTCCAATAATTTTAACATCTTTTTCTCGTAATTTTAACCTTTTTTTCTTTTCAGTAATCGCAATGTATTAATATTTTGAAGTGTACAACTTTAAAAAATATATTGAACTGTTCCTAATTTGTAAAACAATCCCTCTTCCGAGTAGTTCTTTGGATGCGCGCAATTACCCCACAATGTTGGGTAAATGCGCGCAGTACAAACTTTGACTTTTAAGTATAATTTAAATTATGTATTCATCATACAGCTATGAAACTTGCGTTAAGGTGTATTTAAATGTCACAACTTAAAAATACCCAGTTATTTTGATTGTGCATTGTGTAATTATTTTAATATGGCCTCGTACTTTCTATATCAGTACAGAAATCTGCTTGAGATGTATAATTGTTCATATATCAGCTTTCACCCATGATGCATAAATATTGCTGATTCTGATTTTAAAATATATATCATTGTAGATACTTTTACTTCAGTTTTTCTTAGTTTCTGTGTGCAGTCTGCAGGGATGATTACAGTATGCAATGATGAAACTGCGTTACTATATAGGTAACATCACATTTTACTTGCAAACATAATGGTTATGTACCCGGTGACCTTATGGGTAAGATTGAAAGTCTGGCGAACAGGGAAACTCCCTGTTGCACGACTTGGAGACAATGCTGTTATTGTATTTTTGTACTGTGTTACTGCAACACAGGCTTGTCATGCCATAATAAGCAATGGTGTTGTTTTCTCATTGACGTTATAAAGACAAGACATTGCACTGCGACGCAAGCAACCCGCAAGACGTTGCATAGAAGCTGCAGTGATTGATAACCCAATACGAAATGTAGGTGGAGGGATATCAATTAATGAACGTACTAGAACAGTATGGACACTAAGTTAAATATTATCTTTCATATACGTGTTATTCTTCACGATAGCAGCGCGTGAGTAATTTATAAATGAGGTATCTCCGGAAATCAGATTAACAACGCGCAGGGAATGTCACACCTCTCACGCTGCGAAGGACATGTGTTGTTACACGAGCAAAAATATAACATATTAACACTTCTCTTGAAGTACGCCTTATTGTCACGGAGTCGAGGACGTAAGAGAAAGGAAGACCATAAGTGCAGAATAATGTGGTTGTGGTGGCCAGTTAACCGACAATTGAGAACTTCTGAAAGTCTTGCATAATGTATTCCTTTAATTTTGTATCCTTGTGTCATATGTAAAACTAACAATACCGTTGACATAATCACATTATTCATTCGCCATAGAAATGAAAGTGTAGAACTGTTAGGAACACATACGTTTTATAATATGCACATTCGTACAGCCATTTGTATAAAACAGAAAATAATAACTTCAGTGGCAGTAATTACTCGCAAAACAACGTGAAGTGTTAAGGACTGTTTTTAATTATTTTGTCAGCTTATTTAGCAGCAAGCAAGCCGCGACAAAGGGCATAGAGAGGATAGCGATTTCCTACTCAGTGGAACAACTCTGCAAGTAAACAAAGTATTAGTGTGTACAAGGCAGACACTAGGTGCTACACAATATTCCCTTTCATGTCCCTGCTGCTCTATAAAATAGTGAGTATGAAAAAATGAGAGTCTATCTACCAGACCTTTAGAATTAAATTTCCTCACAGTGACATGAGCTTTGGATAAAGTCACAGTGTGAAACTCTTTACAAACAAAAGTAGTATTCGCTCACACGTCATAAGTCTGCATTAAGGAATAGCTATTTAATTTGTTTAACTTAAGGGCTATTTAATTTATTAAAATATGCAATGTAACTGTAGATAATTTATGGATTTTTTATAACTCCGGTAGGTAAAGAGTATTTTAAACGGGTACTTGCCATTTGTGAGTTATTTATAATAAATAATACGAAAATGATTTCCAAAAATGTAGGCCTTTATTAGGAACTGTATCTTGTTTCCATAACTATGGTTTTATTTCCAGTAGAAATGTCTTTCTTTTGAAACATACTGTTATCATCCTAATGGAGTACAATTGTAGCTCCAAACAGTACTGTGGACGGTAAACACAATAAGCGTGTTAACGGATTTGATCATTGCTGGAACAGGCAGTGCGAAGAAAAAAAATATTTCTTGAGGCACTGCAAATCCCTATAATCAAAGTCATCCAACATATTACACACTTCAACGTTTACCTGATTTATGCTAAGCAAAACGTAAGTAATGCAATGGATTATTTATTCATGAAAACAACACTGAACAATGGATCACAAACCATGCCACGTCATTTTTAAGTGTTTTATTAATGTTAATTTTATCGTCGCAACATGCATTTTAGATTATAAGAAAAAGTATAGTCATTGCAAAAATAAAGTCTTTTAATACTATAAGCTTAAAAAATGAATCGTTTGAAACTATGATTTAAAAATAAGTAGGGACAGTTCAATTATGTCTAATATTGCAAAGTTTGAATAATACGTGTAGAAAATTGTCCCCCGGCCATGTGAAGATTGTCGTGAGCAAAGAGTGTGTAGTTTTTACAGCCTAGACGTAGTCACCTCCATACTCCTGACAGGCAGGCAGCACTATGTACAGTGCTTCACACTTATTTTACACTTACGATTAAGTAAGTAAACTCTTAGCCCGCTGCCTGTCCCTCTTAATACCACTTAAAACTTAACTTTTGACATGAGTCCACCATCACAAACTGTATAATTATTTGAAGTATTAAAATGTTTCCATTTTGCCAATTTTCACATGAGTTTCGCATAAAATTAATAATATTCACGGTAGCAACTATTATAAAACTGCACTTAACAAGGCATTAAAACATTAAACTTTTCTCCTTATGTAAGGCAAAAGTAAGTTCAATAGTTGGTGTTTTCTGCTGGGCGTATGAACTTCCTGGCAGACGTGTTTTCAAGAGACTGATATCGATAGTGTTATAAAAAGCGTGGAGCACTTACAGTAGAGTGTAGACGAAGTTTGTCCTTTGCTGGACCATATCACTCAAAATACAGGCAAGCTGACAACGTCACGAGACCCCTCAGGTGACGTCAGCACGAGACGTCACTACCCACGCATCTCCACACTCCCGACGCATACGTCATACCAGCCTCAGCAGATCAACCCAGGTTTAAGATGCATAACATTTTCTCAGGCTAACCTGGTGACAAATTACTTACACAAACACCATAAACTTCACCCTGCAGGACACACTACCCACATCCACATATACAGCAATTACATATTTTATTTAAATTATATTAGAATCCCAGTAGTATTTCAACACGTTATTAATTTTTAAACGATCTTGCTACAATATACCAGGAGGCCTCCGCAACATAATTTACAAATTAAAAAAAAATTCAAGTGCATTTAATTGACATTTACAAAAAATAGTATTAACTTATAGCTATGTCATAACAATGTCAAAATTATTCCATACTTGTTAATCAACAGAAAGTAATTTAATCACTGAATCCTCAGTTTGTTGCAGTTAATACAAGTGTCAATTTTATGGAACACAAATTATTTGTACACATTGTCATTAAAATATACACAGTCTACCAGTAGTTCATAGTGGCGATAATTAAATAAACTCAGCAATTTTGTACTTAGGTTATATACAAACTGAATTTCATATTAAGATGTTACAAATTCCAAATAATTGAAAAACATAGATTATTAAAACAGAAAGATCAAACAACCAAATTTTAATGATTTCTTAGTTAAATATGACATATTTATGTATTATGACTAAGCAGTAAAGAAGTTAATGTGTTTTACAAAAAAAAATTGTATTCATCACACAATAGTTTAATTTTCCATGTACGATTTAATATATCCAAGACGACTTTTATAACGCTTAGAATAATTATACACAATTTAGAATAGTAATTACTTAACGAAAATGTGCTAAATTTTATATAACTGTGTATATGTTAGTTTAAGCATCCTTTCTGTTTCCCACTCAAATGTCGAAACGTAAGTAGATGTATAATGATAGACCTGGGCCAGCGCAATTTTTCCGGCAATTCCCACCAAAAGTACAAGAAAAAACTAACATAACTATTTCCCGTTATTTTTAACGAAAGTACAAGAAAAAATTATAAACTCAAAAAGTGACATTTGATGTAAAAATAATCAAAATCACCAAATTTAGGCTAAAATCAAACAAATTTCTAATTTTTAAGCTACTTTTTCATGTTTTTAGAAACTACGATTTTCAATTTTAAAAAAAACAAACCATTCTCAAAGAAAATCAAGTAATTTAAGCCCAAAATCAAGTATATTTTCCAATATTTCACCAAATGGCCGTGCAGTATTTTTCATACTATAAAAACAAGCAATTTTAATAGAAAATCAAGCAATTTTGCCCCAAGATCAAGCAAATTTGCCATTTTTCCAAAATAGGCGTTCGGATTATTCATTCTCAAAATCAAGCAAATTTAAGCCGAAATCAAGTAAATTTAAACTAAAATCAAGTGAAATATTATCTTATTATACTTTACAGTTTATATTCGAAGCTCTACTAATTTTTTTTTAAAACTTCTTCTATTTGCTCTAGATTTTCACCAATATCTCGAAGTTCATATTTATTGTCAATGATTTCTAAGAGTGATAATTGTAACTTTTGTAAATTTGAACGAAATTTGTGAACTATATTTTTAAGATCTTCAGGCGCATTATCTAATTTATTGGAAGACGATCTTGAACCATCACCCTTTTAAAATGTTAGTCAAACTGCATGGCAAAAAAAATAATACATTTTTATTTATAAAGAAAAGAATTTTGTTAAGAGAAAGAAACAACTCATTTAGAATCATGAGAATGTTTTATTTAATCAAATAATTCATCTATATTTCTAAAAATTCGTTAAAGTTTTGAATGTAGCCACTCAACTATAAGTCTAAATATTGTATTCAAGTATCTAAACATTTTGTTGATTCATCCATTTCTTAATTTTAAAAAATTATGTATCTTCAGTAATCCTCTCCTTCAAATAATCATAAGTTACATTTCTTTTACTAATTAAAATAACATTACTAACTGTTCCTGCTTCAATTGCTTTAATAAAAATCCACACTAATTTTTATGTTTGTTTTTTCTTTAACTACAGTAGTTTTTCTGTATAAACTATCTATAACATATAACAGACTTCGCCCCCAAAATGAATAGTAATTAATATCACCATCAAAGTTTGCAGTTGGTTTATAATAAAGTTCATTATTTCTATAGTTGGTATCTAGTTTGGTTTTCGAATTTCTAAAATCATTATAAGCAAGAAATTGTTTAAGACAAACGCCGTTTTCAATGTTTAGATTCCAGTTTTCTTTAGGAAAAGTTTCATTTCTACTGTTTTAAACATAAATATTTGTTACATTAAAATTATCAAACATAGTAGCGTGTTTATGCTGTTCAGTATGATTTATTCTATTAAGGCTGTTGGGTACATCGAACCAAACGGCCAAACTAGCTTTACATTTGTGTACTTCCTTGCGTGGTTGTTAGGCCCATCTTCCACTATGAGTCCAAGAGCGGGCTGTTTCAGTGATGAACTAAACATTTAGTTTTTAAGTACAATGTTGCAGCAAAAAGTTGACGATTTTCGAAAGGCAATACAAGTCTACGTTTAAAACCTTCTGTCAGAAGAGCGTCAAAAAAGAAAATTGTACGTGCTTTGTGGGAAAATAGAAGGCAACAAACAGCAAATTCATTATTTGTGTTCTATAACACGTAGCCTGATTTGTATTATTAATTATTGGCAATGCAAGCAAGGTAAATAAGAGATCGTATGAGCGAGTGAATAAATGATTTAGTGAACTAGATCTGATGGTCTAAGCGAGTGTAGCGCGCATAGCGAGACAGCTCGTACAGCTCGAGTCATATGCGAGATGGCTGTCCTCATCTCTAACCACCCACGGATTGCTGATATGCTTACATCATCTTCACAAAAGGAAAGTGGCAAGCTAGTGTAATATAGTTTTATTTTATCATATTGCCATGCATAAGAGAAAGATTCTTGAATCTCGTGCACTACAGTGAGTTGCAGGCCGCACTCACAGCAGCCTACTGCTATTTTTTATTAATTTTTTCTACTTAGATTTTTATTGTAGTTAAGTCGTCGAAATGTTAAAACCAACACAGGGTGCAACAAAAGAAGAATCTCGTGTAAAAAGTGTTTAACGTCCTTCAACACAGTCACATTGAAGAACGTAGAACAGTCTAATTATAACTTGCGATTGAAAAGCTCTTAGTCATATTATGTGTACCTAGCTCTTTCCCTGTGTTAGACCCGCGTCTACCTACTCATTTACCCTGGCAACTTTACTGTTTAACTTACAAGATTTTTTCTGCTATATCACAGATAATGTATAAGTACTTTCTGTATGGATGGCGATTAAATCTTTTCATAATAGAATTATCGCTATGTTCACTCTTAATTAGAATCAACGGAATTTCAACTGATTCTGTAACTTTACTGCCGAATCTCTTGTTTTGTCGATTCTAACTAATGAAAAAGTGGCAAAACAACAGATTCGGCATCAGATATTAGTTCGTATATTACACTAAAATGTACAATTTCGACTAATGAATCCATTATATGAAAACTACAGTTTTATTTTGTAGTAAACATTTTATTACATATCAATAACCATTTCACATGAGCTTAGCCTACATTGCAATTGTTTGCCACCATTTCCGAAGTAAGCTTTTTACTAATTGTTTTTTGATCGTGTATTTTATGTGATTTATGTATTTTGGCAACTTATACGTTCATGTAGAGTATGTAAGTTTGTGTATGTATTCATTCCTATTCTTTGGTGATTGTGTGATATTTGGTTTGTAGTAGTTTTCATTTTCACCTTGTTACTCTCTATGAAGTTACTGCAAATTTAAACAGTCTCCATTATAAACACTTATTTCTGAAAGCGATAGGCGAAATGTATCCACGACGTAAGTTAACAATAATAATTACATTAAAATTAATTCTGGACTTCGTTTACCGTGGTCCAGTGGTTAGGATGTTAGTGTAACGTTTAAAGTATGGTCGATTCGAGTCTCACTTGAGTATTCGCTTATTTAATTTTCATAAAAAAAGTCTTGATGTTCGGACATGTTGTAAAAGCAGAATTACATTATGTGCAAAATTAAACAATATTTTGTACATCTGGGAACACATTTCTTCTTTACTTTTCAATTTGTGAATTTCATTGCATAGTGGATTCAGTTCACTGATACAATCTGTAGTTATCTACCGGTTCTTGTTGGAGCAGTTTCAGCATATTTAATCTGAGAAGTCTCACTTTCAGTCAGTGAATAGCTACTGATTCCATTTTAGAGTGAACGTTATTACAAGGTTTCTATAGAGACAAGAAATTTATTAGAAAAAAAATTTCCAGCGGTGGAGATTTTTAACATGCCCAGTAATGTTATATTTCCCTTGCTTAAGGAAGTAATGCCAAAAAATGGAAAGTTATTTTCGCCAAGTTTGTTACTGTGAATACAGAAAAAAAATTATTGCACTGGTACTATCATACTCGTACAGAATATTGCATTAATTAAGTTAGTTTCTTAAGTTAAAACAAGTACATAAACATTTATTAAGTTTATTATAACTAAACAAATCAGTAACTTAGTTCCTTTTTTTGGGAAACAAAAATGTACAAGTTAATTGGTTAACAAAATTATAAATTACAGCAAAACAAAATTACAACATATTTAATTACCTATTCTCCACCAAAGTGAATTGTTCATCAGTCAACATTACTTTTTTTTTTTTTTTTTTGCTGAAATCATTGTATGACAAAGTTGCAGAAGCGTAAGAAACCACTATTTTTGATGCATTGATTCACTAAAATGTGGTTAATATTTTGCATGAAATATGAAATAAAACAAATATATTACTTTCAGGTGCAAAACTAATGAGAAACTACCAACTACAGTCTCGCACTTACTAGACCCAAATAAAAGAGCGTCGTGTTGTGTTGTGAGCTGTTGTGAATATGACCAATCAGGATAAATATCGGTCAGGTAACCACATTTGTCAAATAAAGCTCATACCAGAAAACATTAAATATGAATCTTAAAAGTATAATGGCTATTTTTTTAAATTAATTTTTGTGCAGCCGTGTTAAAGCTGCTTTCAATGCTCTGCACGCGGTATATCAAATACCTCAGGAAATCAGCGAGGAGCAACACAATATGAATTTTGGTGATCTGTAAGTATTTACAACGAAATATTTTGTAATAAAGAACTATGCTTATATATGATCTGTGTTATGGTAATACAGTCAACACTATAGAGGAAAGTACTACAGATTACTAAATTATAAAGGTGGGTAGGAAAATGTTTTATTTTCCCCAATGTAAATATAACCACGTCCAGGCGCCAGTCTTTATTTACAAATAAAGACTAATATTAAATATTGGTTTGAGAAATGTACTACATGTAAATTCATATGTGTGTTGAGAGGTGTCACATATTAACATATAATCAGTGAAAAATAAATAACCCTTTCAAACATAGTTTCTACACTACACAAAGCAAGAATTTGCATTTCGGAAGAGTACACTTTAATTGAGAAAAGAAAAGACAAGACAAGGAACCCTGACATATCATAGAAAAATACTTATATTAATATATATATATATATATATATATATAACAGTACTTAAACAGTATTCAGAAAACTGCTGTCAGAAAACGTAATTTAATAAAAGAGTTTAATGAATTTACTCTGCTATCGTTTGATTGTGATTACGTCTCAATACGTTTAACAGCAATGGGAACTACGTGAGCACTGATTGATTTTACTGGTAGTTTTTGAACTTCTGTTAAATGCACAATTTTGCAGCTACTGTCTTCACACTTAAAATCATAAAAAGATTTGTACATTTTATGAAACGAGTCTTTTCGAGACTTCTGGGTTTTTATGAAGGAAGCCGAATTAATTGCTTGTATAAAATTAAAATACATATGGCACTATTTCATTATTTCAGTTATCAGTTCTGTAATCTTCACAAATAAACATGTCTCACGTAAGATCCTGCGTGGATAGAATATCAATACCAGATTAGATCTTATTTGAAGTCAGGGCGTCGTTCTCAGATAGCTGTTGCACAACTTTAGCGGCAGATAGTAAAGTATTCTCCGCACAGAACTCCAAACGAACAGCTGTAGTTCCCGAAGAAGTCGTGGAGCCTCTCCTCGTACGGTAATCGCCCCACATAGCGCAGGTTGTAATGTGAAATAGACATTTTCATACAACCACTTCCTAGTTCATTGTGGCTTGTAACGAACCGCCATGTCAAAAGCCGGAATCCTCATTCCTTTCTCTTCAAAGCTATTGTTCTACCACGTTTAACACATGCTTTTATGATTACTCCTTGCAAAACTAAAGTGCACAAAAAAAATACGTAGAGAATATTATGATATGATCGTGAAGGGTGTTTAAATGAACAAGTAACCTATCTTATTTGTATGTTGTTCCTACAGACATAGTGAAAAATTATATATTAAATTTAAAAGCATCTGATGCATAACACAGGTGATAAGTGAAATATTGTATTAACATATTAAGTGAAATATAATCAGAACATAAAGCTTACGTTGTGTCAAAAAAATATGTAGGCGTTTTTCTCTTAGTCTTTCCAACAAAACAATGAATGAAAATAATAATATAGGTATCATAATAACCATCGTGCAATAGTAAACAAAGCAAGTCTGTACTATTACAAATCGTCCCTTCAGAATGGACAAGATATTACATTACTTTGAAATATTATGGTTATTGTAAAAGTTATTAACATGTGATGCAAAAAAGTACCTAAACGAAGTCTGACAGCAGGTCAAAATATTATTGTTTACATTACGCATTTAAAAAAACATGATACAGTGGCAGTAAACATTAAATAACACAGTTAAAACAGGACAACATAAAATAATAATCACTCAATTAAAATTCGAGTGGATTCATTTATGAGCCTCTCACGCGCAACCATGCCGCTGCCGCTCACATTCAGGCTCCTCAAAACGTCATAACGTCGACTGAAGACAACATGCTCAGTAGTTGTCGATTGTGCATCCGTGAAGGTGGCCACCATTTGGAACAGTTTCTTGAACTTTGTGACCAACTGCTGTACGGCATTAATTACAAGGTCAGCGCATATCACGTTTATTGCCGGTAGTCTACCAACATACTTTGACGCCCTGTAGCAACGTAAGGATTTGTTTTCGACCCCATGTTTATAAGTAAATTGTTGTTCCACTGGCCATGTACTACCAACCCTAGTGCGCTGTAATACGAATTTTTAATCATTCTGTTACTAAAAAAACCACAGTGTGATTTATTATCCCCTGCACATTTACTGCCACGTACATGTCCACTAATGCCCAGACATTACAAATTATATATAGGCCTAGTTGTGAAAACTGAGTTTTAGCTCTGTAACGTTGGGGTTGTGTTCCAAACAACCACTTTTCTTACCAAACCGGACTCACGGCTGATACGTAAACAATAATAATGATAATCGCTAAAACAATTAGTGTCAAGGTAATCTCCAAACCTCTGCGGTTTCGTTGCAGATGTTATTGGCTGGCATATTCGCGGTTGTTCACAGTTCACGTAGTACCAATCTAATCCGGGTTTGATTCCGGAGAGATCGTCCTGGATTTTCTCGTGTGGAAAACTTTTTTCTAACCATTATATTCCGTCGCTTGTTCTCCAGGCTGTAGTGTCAGGGTAGATCAGTCCATCTGCTACAACCATCTCCGGTTAGCGCCAGTCTTTCCTCACCGTAACCGTGGAACTTGTGTTTTTTCTATCGGACATGTCTAAAGTGGGAAAAATAACAGTGTGTTACTTTTTTTAAATCAACTTTGCTTGAACAGTAGGGTTCCGTTGCAAGTATAAGAATCCCTAAGAATGGGCCATACATTAAATTAAACATTATTAAAAAAAAAAAAACGCATTTTTTGCGTAGTTCCAAGTCAGCGTAGCGGTAAAAATACTGGTCAAGTTATATAACTTCTTAATACATGTAGTAGACACTTAAATCATGTCTAATTTCTCATTGTTTTTAATTTTTATGCTGTAAACTGGAATTTGTATATATATATATATATATATATATATATATATATATATATATATATATATATATATATATATATATATTATATATATATATATATATATATATATATGAAACCTGATTAAGCACAAACTTGCAATGGTAAAGAGAGCACTTTGTGTGAACTTCTCAAAAGAAAGATTTATTATAAAGACCCTACTTTATGGTAACCCTAAGGCTTAACTTTTAATTGAGGCGAAATATACTTCTTACATAGCGTCTATTCAGATGAAAATGTTTGTGTAATAATTTCCTCTGCACTTTCCGCGAATAGCCCAAAATTTATTAAACATAATACAAGTTCTTGGAAACATGGCCTGCCACTTCTTAATCACTCTTCTGACTGCTCGAGCAAACACTCAAGGTACTGGGGATAGAAATGACACAAATAGATGTCCAGTTGTCGTAGAGGGAAATGTATGAGTTCTTGTGTTTTTAAAAGTGTTATACAGAATAAGTATTACTCCATCAATGTTCAGGTTGCAACATACTATAGATCATGTTGAGATACAAGTCTGATGTATGGCCATATGTTCTATTTATGCTAGATTATTCTACTACACTGTACAAAAAAACTTGAAAAAACGCTTCTTTTCCAGAATTTTTTCTTAAAGAAATAAAAGGACTTTTACGCATATCCTGTACAACAGCCCATCCTTCAACGTTCTTAAACACACTGCCGAAAACTGCACCATTTTAACTTACTTCATTTCCCCAAAAAACATCCCTAACTCTACACATGTTTTCCACTCTTCAGCATAGCTTACCCAGCCCCCTTAAATGGTAAACCTACAATTACAAAATCGGGCAGATCAAGTTTTAAATTATTAAACTGATATTTTTAATCAAAGTTAAAGACAGTTGAATTCTTTTAATAAAAATTGCCAGTAATCAAAACTAATAGGAATTTTTGGATCTGCGCATAATTTTTCTTTAATTGCAATGGCTGTGTAAGATTCATATTCAACAATGAGCTACGTAATCTCTAATTTTTGAATAACAATTTTACCAAGATCAGGACGATGTTTCGCAGTTTTATCATCTTTATCTAAAGTTTCATCAAGAAATAAACAGTTTTTATCAGATGAATTACGAAATAAAGTAATTTGAAATAAAGTAATTTTATACCCACCTTTACAATAAATCTCATTGTTATCACAAATAAAACAAAACAAATATCTCAGCGGATACGTGGTATGATACTGTTTTAACTTATTCTTTTATATGACTAGAAACAGATTTATCTCGACATAGATTATCAACTCCATTAAATTCTAAATAATTTTGTTCACTTGGCGATCTTAAAAAGCATTCATCATTAATATTCAATAGTCAACAATATTTCCATGTTTTGAAATTTCTACTCTAGAAAATTGAAAAAGAAAAAAGTTAGAACAAACATCAACATTATCTGATTGATGATATTTTGCCTGATCTCCAATCTTATCTCTATTTAGTAAACTAAATTGATCATAAACATAAGTGTCAATTGGAAAATAAAAACACATCACACATAGGAATATCAGATTCAATTCTGCTATTGTAAACATTTAAATTCCCCTTAGTTTGATCAGTTGACGGAAAAGTTTATCTCTCGAAACTCTCAATGCTTTTATAACTCATTTATAAGAAAAAAAAAAATATATATATAAATAATGGAATAAAAAGGGAGTTTCTTGAGTTTAATTATTCACTGAAAGATATAAAAAATACAAAAAGCATAACGAAAAAAAAGAAATAAGAAGAAAGAGCAACCATTAATCGACTAATTATTAAATACTAGTAAAAAAAAGTAGAAAAATAAGTGAAGAAAGCAAAATATTACTAACAACATTAGTTCCAGTAGCAGTAAAAATTTTAGATTCTCCACAAACACCAGAAGAAACATCGTTTGAAAGAGAAATAATCTCAAAATCTCCTTATTTAGAAGAGCAAATGGGAATTGGACTATTGAAAAATTTACCACATGCAACGTCTGATTCTACTATAAACCTCGGTAAAGAAATTTCAAAAAGAATAAATGTTATTGATACTGAATATGGTTTACGTGCAGAAGGACAAAATTTTTACATAGGTAATACACAAGTAAAGATACACAGTGATAAAATATCTTTTAAAAATAAAGAATATGAATTAACGGAAGGACTTTCTAATATGTTAACAAAAGAAAAAGATGAAGATCTTCAGGACAACTTCACTGTTAATGACTATGAAAACTACACGAAAATTGTTTTAGGTATCAATACTGCATTACAAGAATATAATCCAAGAAAGAAAATAAACTCGGACAGAAGTTGGAAATACAAAAATATAATTAAACCAATTTATAATAACTATATAAAAAATCACATTCAAGAACAACACCAAACACACCAGAAAGAATGATTTCTCCAAGATCTCCTAGATCTAGAGAAGGTATAAAAAACACAGTAATTTACCAAAAGAATATGTCTGGATGGATGATGTTAGAAAATTGGTTGACAGTTATTCATGGTGAATAAAATGCTGGAAATAAAAATTATTACAATAAAAAAGTGAACATAATGAATATGTTGAACAATAAATTCTCTGATTTTGTTATTAATAATTCCTATGGAATTCCATATCTTATAAAAGTTTTAAATGTAATACCACAATAATTTTGGAATTCAGAAAATCACTGCAAAGGAATAATAAATTGGCCAATAAATAATTTAAATTTACCCGAAATGCATTTGCCAGGTTATATTTATTGTGGACCATTTACAAAATAAAACAAAAGACGAGAAAGAGGAGACACAGGAATTAATTAAATTAGATGAAGCATTTAAATATTTCGATATTGCTTATAGAGTTCATAAAGATATAGAATCTAGACATAATGCTGATAAAATTTTACAAAAGGATGCAAAAGAAATTATGTTAAATAAATATACTCCAATTCGAGGAAAAATTGCTTCTGCTGTTGCCTCAACTATGTTTACAAAAATAAAATTAGATTCGGGAATCATGATGTTTTATTAAATATATATATTTTACTTATAAATGAAGATTAAAGGCTTATTTCGATAAACCCATTGATGAATTAAGAGATTTGGATATAGATAATGTCTTAACAAAAGATCAACTTCAGAAAAAAAATAAAAAATTTTAAGCAGGTAAAGGTTTCTTATTAACTTTGACACTTACAACACTCAAAGAATATTTAAAAAAAAAAAAACAGGAAATTGATTATATCACTGATAAATTATACCACTTATATTCCCAATTTTAGGTGCACTTGGTTCTTTAGCCTGTGGAGCTACTGCAATTTTTAATTGTGTTGAACGAACTAAAAAAAAAATTTTTTTTAAGAAGAAGAACAACAGACACAATTTAGCAATGGAAAATAAACCAAGAAGCGGTTCAGTTGCAAATAAGAAGGGAAGACCAAAAAAAAAAAATTAATATATACCTACTATCTAATATCGATATTGAAAAATATGTAAAAATATTAAGTATAAAAAATTTAGAATGTTTATATGATGGATGAATTACCAAGAAGTATTCACAAAATTGAATGGGCTGTGGTTAATTTCAACATTTCCTCAAATCCTGTAACTCATTGGGTTTGTTATTTTAAAGAAAATAATGATGTTTATTATTTTGATGCATTTGGCATATATTTTCCTAATGATTTAATTAATTATTTCAAAAATATAAATGTTTATTACAATGATGATCGAAATCAGAATTTTAATTCTGTTATATGTGGACATCTATGTTTAATTGTATTACATATTTTTTCGAAATAATTGAAGTTTGACAATATAATTTCTTTGTTATTAAATGACAGATATATTTGGAAAACCATTAATCAAATCTTTAATTAAGTTTTTTAAACTAGGGCTTATGCTTTAAAAAAATATGTTGATTAAAAATACAAGACTTTGTTTCTGATTATGCTTTAAAACATATGTAGATTCACAATGCAATTCGGGTGCTTCTGATTTACAAAATAAACTAAGCACTTGCTTTGATTATACAAAAACTTACGTTTCTTTTTAGGGCATAGAATTATTAATATAGATGATCCTAGAGATGATAAAAATGCAGTCAATAAAATATTTCTTTATAAACACATAGATGATTATGCTTCAAAATATGATATATATTTACAACACAGTAATACTATTGCTCATTATATTAAACGAATAAATAATGCACAGCAGGTACCAAAACGAACGTAGATTCAAAACACAGTAATATTTCTTCTGCTTACGCACTCAAAAAAGATTTAGCTTGAAAACACAATATCATTGTTACCACTTTACAAGATCAACTTAGTAAAGTTTTTGTTTACACAAAAGATTGTGTTTCTCTTCAAAATCGTAGAATTAATTATATTTCTGATTCTATAGATGGAAAAGATGCGGTCGATAAAAGATATTTCGGTAAAAAATATCTAATTAATTACAAAATTAAAACCAATCAGTTTCGAATTATTGTGATACACTTATCAACTCAAAAATTGAAAAATGTAAGGAAGAAAAATCACATATATATATTATTTACCTGAAAAGTGGAATAAAATTAATAATAATTTTCATTCTGTAATAATAAAAATTTCTTTACTTTTTTGATGGATTGTAATGTGTATAAAATAATTACTTTAATCCCAATTTACCTTATGATACTGTGACTGTTATTAAGGGATCTCAAAAAATAGATTCCAGTGAGCCTTTTGATGTTAATATATGTGATATTTTTTAAAATTTTAAAATAAATAACTAAAATATATTAATATGGCGATTGTTTGATAACTACAATAGGAATATTCATAAAATATAAACATTAATTATTTTTATTCTTATTAAATGGAGAATTCTTGGTGCTTCAAGTGTAAAAATGTCACTAAAAATAATAATATAAAAAATTGAAAATATTAAGAATGTACCATTAGTTAAGAAAATTAATTATTCTACTTGTAATTCTAATAAATCAACATAAAAAAATGCTCAATGTAAGAGTAGGAATAATTAATGAATTATATAAACCAGGACGAAAATATTTTCCAAGAAGAAAAGTAGTTTCGTATAGTATTGATGATTTACGGCGAATCACATATAAATAATGGATATAGATCTATTATGACAATTATTGATGTTTTCTCACAATATCCATTTGTTATAACAATTAAAGATAAAACAGCTAAGAATGTAACAATTTTGTTAGAACCTATATTAGTTAAAAGAAAACCGCGCAGTATTCAAAGCGATAATGGGTTCAAATTTTATACTAAAATATTTAAAGAACTTATGTAAGTCACTATTCTACATTCAGTGAACTTAAAGCCAGTGTTGTAGAAAGATATAATCTTACCATGAAGAACAAAAAGTGGAAGAAATTTGCTTTAAATTGCAATTATGAATGGGTAAATATATAAGATGATTTAGTTAAAGAATACAACAATACCAAACATAGAACCATTGGTATGAAACCAATACCAATTTAAGTTAATAAGACCAACAAAAAAAATTTTATGCAAACAAATTTTGTAGACATGATTACTAAACCAAAATAAAAAAGTTGGCGATATTGTCCACGTAAGCAAGAGTAAATAAATCTTTGAAAATCGTTATACAGGTAATTGGAGAACAGAAGCATTTACTATTTTTGAGGTTTTAAATAATGATGTGCGAACATGTAAACTGAAAGATGACAAAGGAGAAGAAATGAAGGGTAGTTTTTATGAATATGAAATTATGAAAACCGACTATCCAAATGAATATTACATTGAAAAAGTCTCAAAAACTAAAGATGATAAGATTTAAGTAAAATGGTTAGGTTCTGATGACTTGTGTAACTCTTGGATTAATAAAACATGTTTTGTGAATTATAATAGTTGGTGAAATAAAATATTTTTATGTAATTTAGTATTTCAAATACACCACATAAACACATTTTAACACTCATTTAACAATTATAAGATGTGTCCAACATTCGTTCAATGTTTGTTGATCGTTCATTCATTCATTGTTAGTTCATTCAGTGCAAATTTCTCCTACAGTAAGCTTTATTTTAAAAAATTACAAAAAGTTTAGGGGTTGTTACACTACACCAGGGACCTATTTATTTTTTAAGGTTTACAGGTAAGTTGATACCCCACCAGTGACCTATTTTTTTATTTTGTCTGCCTTATTTAGCACCTGCAAAACTGCAATTGGAGAAACCCTTCACCTCTCCACTGGCCAGCCTATATTTTTTTGTAGTAGATGTGAGGGATTTTTTATTTATTAATTTTTTTTTTCTTATGGCAGCCCTTCTCATATAGTGAGGCACCATTCACTATATGAGAACACTCCAGCTTATACATATGTTATATTACAAGTATAGCATAGAGAGGATTTTTTGTTGAACCTTGAGCATACCAATTATATTTGCATCAATACTCATATATTGAATATATGAGCAAAAGCATGGTTTTTTTTTTGTTTCAAATTTTGAATGATTTAGTGATAACCTAATAGTGCGAATATGGTCATGTCATAATCACAAATTAAATTATCTGCTCAGATCAGGGATCTAACCCATGACCTTTGTACTTGAAATTAAATGTCTTGTCACTCAAACATGGTGACAAAATGAGCAAGGCAATGATTAAAAGTCTTTATGTGGTGAGTTATTCTCACTAAAAGTAGATAGCTTGATATATCACGAGTTGCACTTAGCTACGTCGGAACTAGATAACAGCACTATCGCGATAAACTTCTTCCTGTGGTGGCAAGAGTGCCCTGAAGTGCCTCATCAGGAAGTAGATAAAGAATTCTCGTGTACAAGAGAACCTAGACAGAGTTACATTATAAAATGTTGGATTTGGTTTCTATACTTACCACGGTTCATTTTTCTGCTCTAATATATGGTGACAAAACCATAGTTGTTATTCCAACAGTTTGTAGAGATCTCTTTTAATTTCTCTTAAGACATTACACCATCAACAAAATTGCTATATATGTGGTTTTAATTTGTTGCATATTGTCTAAATATACATAGAAAGTTCGTATTGTCTCTCACCAGTTGCTTTGGCAACCTCAAATATGTTTATGCCAAATAAAATACATCGATATTTTTATGCCTTTCAATACTGAAATATTCGTTGATGACATCCTGGTTTTCTAAAATGATATTGTCAAATATAACCAAAGACTTGTTTTCACACTGATCTAGTAGAATCATTTCATCATTACTATTTAAAAAATAAGACATATTTTCATTGAAGTCTTTGGATATTTCATCAAAGACTTTTTGGTTTAAACTTTTTAAGCAAATATACAATTTATTAAAATTTAGCCATCCTAGCTTTTAAATAAAATTAACTATCAAGTTGGTTTTTTTCACACTTTACAAGGCCCAACAATCAAGCCTCTTATGGTATCAGACAATAATTCAGCATTATTTTTATTTTTAGAATTTTCTTCGGAAATTAAAATACCAACACCCAAATAAAAAATTCATTTAATACAATATTTTTTTAATAAATCGATAGTAAAGTATTTAAGTTAACAAATAATAATTCCATTCTAAGGAAAAAGCTTCACTATGATATCATTCATCAAGACAAACCTATTGATTTGATTAATTTAAATACGGAATTTTAACTATAGCTATAAAACAATTTAAAAAATAAGTGCTTTTGTAGATGAAAATGGAGTTATCACTATTCCTAAAGGACAATACAATATTGAATATTTAAAGTAGGCTATAAATTCAATTGGCCCTGTTCTAAACAAATAACGCTGAACTGACATTAGACAATGTGAAAAATAGATTTGTGGTTAAATCTAAGCTTATTATTAAAGTTTGTGATTGATTATATGATATGCTTGGTTTTGAGATAAACTTTTTATTGAAAAAGACAAAGTTGTTGTAGGTACTAGACTACCTAATTTTAATTAATTTAAAACAATAAATGTTCATTGTAATATAGCCTATTAAAAGTTTATAAAATATGCCGAATCTAATCATTTAGAAACTGATATAATTTCCAGTTTTCTGCCAAAAACTATGTTTTGCTTCAGAGATTACGGTAGTTATGAACCACCATATCCGATTTTTATAGAAAAAATAAGGAGCAGTTTAATCAATTGTTTTAGAAACTAGGGATGAAAATGGTAAATCATAAGAACTTAATGCATTTTTAGTAACTTCTACTGTATATATTTCATGCTTTTCACTCCTTATTGAATTCATTGTTCTATATTCTTTTTCTCCTTAAACAAATAATTCTTGTAATTCTCAAATGTAACTCTCTTGTTAATAATACACTTCTTTACACCTTTTCATCTTTTATTTTCTTTATTATCAACTATATATTCATACATTTTTGCTCTTAAACTAACAATATCTTTCATTATTTTACCATTTAATTCATCTTTCATCTTACCTATAACTTCCTTATTTATTTGTGGCATGTTATTGATATTATCATATTAATAATCACTTGTATCAAATTTTTCTATCATAGTTTTCATGTCTTCTTAAAATCGTTTGTTTTTATGTTATAAATGTACGAACCAGTGTCTTGATAGCACATTTGTATTTTATCACCATATTGTGGTTTCATTACTTTATAATGAAAATCATACATTAATTCTTTTGATAGATCTTAAATTGACATACCAATATAAATACACTTATTAAACTTTACACTTCTTCTATTCATATGTATTGCTGCGAGATTCTCATTAAACATCATACTTCTCTTGAAATTTGGTTTTGATACTAATTTTTTTGAAATTTTTTCCATTTGATACCAGTCATA
The DNA here is from genome assembly GCA_029891345.1 of Dryococelus australis. Classification (NCBI taxonomy): domain Eukaryota; kingdom Metazoa; phylum Arthropoda; class Insecta; order Phasmatodea; family Phasmatidae; genus Dryococelus; species Dryococelus australis. The sequence continues at coordinate 257,604,479 of CM056995.1, forward strand.
TCTACTCAGTTCCTAATATTTTCCATAGTTTTACCAAACACAGAATTATTCATACTTTATAAATTTTTTTTCGAAGTAATTTTTAGCATTAGTTCTCATTGGTGTATTTAATTCTATATACTTCTTCAACCAATCAGACTGGTTAAACTTCAATATTCTATGTATTTTAGTAAGTTTTAATCCGTTATTTAGACACTGTTTTAAATTACAATAGCGTATTACATGCTTTTGTTTATTAAGTAAAGTTGTTAATAATTTAGACTGATTTGTTCCTGGAACTACCTTACTTTCTGGACAAAAAGGAAGATCTTTATGTAATTTATGTAGATCTTGTGTATACTCTAAATCTACTTCGAAAATGTAACCATGATCAGAATCATCCTTTAGATTTAATATATAATTTTGCCAAAAATCAAATTTAAATTGTGAATAAACAACCCAGTCGAAACCACCATATGGTAAATATTGTGACATTGCCCAAACATATAAATTATTAGCATTGAGCTAAGCTAAATAGTTGAACTCTTTATTTGGATTAAAATCTTCTAAATATTTGTTATTGGCTTTAACATATTACTTACAACATTGCGATATTCCAACTAAAAATCATATCATAGTTATGTAATAAATCTAGTGTTTGTTTAGTAATTTCTAACATTGCATCACAAGATAAACTGGTGCTGTAAAATACCATGCAGTGTCTAAGTCATATGCATTTATACACGTATTACTAGAATTTTCAAATTTATCTGCTAACAATAATACATCACTTTTTAAAAATAAATAGTGATATTCGCCAATATTATTAATATTAAATTGATTCCATAGAACTTTTGCATGCTCAAAATCAGCATTAGTTACATCAGATTCATTTAATTTATTGTATAATTATTTCACTCTTTGGTAGAAGTTCAGTTCCTTCGAATTTCTTCCAACTATCCATATAATCATATGGATACACACACTTTCTTATAACTAAATCAACTTGATCTTTTGGAAAATGCTTTTGGGTGTGTTTCATTTGTTCTTTAGTTAAATTAGATGATAATTTATCCAAACTACTTTCCATAAATTCAAATGTATACATAATTACATTTTTAAGATTTGTTTCTTTCCCAAAAGTAATTAACTATTCTTCATCATTCGCAATTAAATATATATTTTTGCTATGCTATCCCTGCTCTTTAATAAATAAATGAGCATCATATCTATCAAAGTTATGAAAATTAATTGGAACAAAATTGGGTAATTTTAATTGTTGATTACAAATATTACATACAGGTTTAATGCATTTTCCACTTAAATGATCATGATGATGTATTTTTTTTACTTTCCTTTGAATATACTCATTCGTGTACAGTAATTTTTCTTATTTACTATATTATGTTTTCTTCTTTTGTTAGTGGGTGCATTGGTTCAATTTGTGAATATATTTCCCCAATTTCTTCTACTTCCCTTTTATTGATAGTAAACATCTTACGTGCATTTCGACCTCAATATACTACTGGAGGCTTATAATCACCATAACTAGATACAATATAATAGCAAAAATCTGATGCTTTGAGTAACTGATATTTCATAGTATATGATTCGTCATTCATCTTTAAAACAATGGTATTCGTTTGATCATTAGAAATATTATATCTTTCTTTAAGTACCGCCTTATAAAGGCCATTATCAGTATCATATTTGGTTAAAATTGGATATTTTTTGATAAAGTTAAATTTACTTAATTCTCTTGCTTTAGTTTAGTTGTTGGTATTTTCTTTGGAATTGATTCAAAATCAGCATATATTGTGAAAGGAACCATCATTGTTTGTTTGTGATTATTAAATTTTATTTCCTCGCCTTTCGAAGGTAAATTGAGTCTTACTGATTCAATTTTAGAACAGGCTTCGGTATGTTTATTTTATTTTTCTTGAGAATAAAATAATTGAAGATACATACCACATATATATGTTTCAACATTGTATTAAGTTTTTTTGTGCAGAAAGCAGCTTCGGTAAATCTTTAATCCAACAGTAATGCGAGTTTCTATCATTTTTGAAACAAAGTAAATTTAAATTTTTTCCTTTTTATTTATTGTAAGTTTTAGTGGATATACTGTAGACTTATCTTCAATAGAGTATACGTTTATAGATGTATCAATTTGATTTTCTATTTTTGGCATATCATCAATTTTTATTGGCTAGTCATAATTATATATTGCTTTATCAATATTAAGGCCCACATTTTTATTTTTAGTTACTCTGTCCGAATGATTGTCTGCTGGAAACAGTGCAGACTTTATTGCCCAAGGAAAACATTTCTGATGTTAATTTTTCACATTAATACATGCTTTTTTAATTCTTAATCACTTATAGTAGTTCTATATGTGATGTTCCATTTAATGTATTTTACTTATCTATAACTAATTTTATTCCAATTACTCTATCTAAAGCCCATCCTGAACCTCGTATTTGAAATTCAGATAGTTGTGTAAGTAATTCCTGTTTTATAATTTTGTAAATCCTTTCAATTTCTCCTTCGTCCAATATTGTATAGTTTGGTGATTGAAATGTAAATAATTCTACTTGATAATTATCTTGTTTACAATTGGTGTATAACTTAGTAGTAGTTTTCACCCCTCTAAATGTTCTAAAGTGATCACATATTATCTCAAAAGCCTTACTTTTTATAGAAGTAAACAATTTATTAGGCTGTACTAAATTAAAGGAATTCTCAATGTTATAAGTTGATATCCGGTTTTTAAAAGCTATATTAACTAAGTAAGTTTTATTGGTTCTTCAATTTTTTTTATTAACGTAAACATTAGTAGAATAAGGAAATATTTCTTTCGATTCATTTTATCCTGCTTATATAATTCATTGATCTTGGCATCTGATAAAGGCAAATTTGTAATAGTTCTTTGTTATCCATTCAGATAGCCTCTTACTTTTATTTCTAGGCTTAACAAATAAATTATTGAAGAATGGAAATATTTTCTTTAATTTCTTTTTATCTTTGGGATATAATTCATTGAAATTAGAATAAGAAGATGGTACATTTGTGAATATAATAGCTGTAATTAAATCGGCTTTCCTTAAATAGTATCAATATTTTATTTTGAAATCACTACCTATAATTCTCAAATCCCTCACTCTCCTATTGATCAACTCAACTGTTATATTGTTAGTCGTCGTATTTTATTTGTTTATTTACTAGTAAAAAAAATTACGAAGATTGCAAAAATTATATAACTGCTGAATAAATTTAAAAATGATTAATAATATGGAATGAAATTGAAAAAACTTTGCTTAAATTATTAATAATAATAAAATGGTTTTGAATATTTAACTTCTTGTTGAGGATATTTCTTATTGTAGCATTTTTTGCATATTGATGCATGTTTAGCCTTGGTATTTTTATTAGGAGAAAATAATTTTATACATTTATTCTCTTTACATGCTGCACATGTCTTTGTTGGATAATTACCAGGTTGAATTTAATTTAGAATATATATTGCTGTATGGAGTGATTTCGAATTTTTATGTCTTTAGAGATATGCCATATAAAGATATTTTCTACATTCACGTAGTACGTGCTCTTTATTTAACTCATAATGCTTTTAAGCATTTTCTCTATAAAATTTTTACAGGTATTAATATGCTTATCTCTTGTGTGTTTATGTGATGCAAAATTTCCTATGTTCAATACTTCACCACACTTTTTACATTGGTTTTCTTTGTTTTCCATTTTTTATTTAATAATTTATATGAGACATTTTTTTAATGTTTTTATAAATTTTTTCTTTATAAATCAAAGTGGAATCTCTGCTCAAGAAGTAAAAGAATTCGTTTGAATTCACCAAACTACAAGATCTAGAAAAAAATAATGGTTTACTGCTACCGATTTTGAAATTTATGAATCTAAATATGATTTTAAAAATTGTATTCTAGACGGTAAGTATAAAATTACATTGCCAGACTGTTATATATAATATTTTATAAATATACTTTGGAACTAATAAATGAGAAACAAGTTCTTAAAGCATACAGAGGCTTAAAAGAAAAAAAATGGAAATCTCTGCATGATATTGAATTCTCTTAAATAAATATATATATATATATATATACATACATATATATGACATTAATTTGAATCTTTTAATATTTCATTTGATTTTAGCTTAAATTAGCTTGATTTTGAGAATGAAAAATCCGTATGCCTGTTTTGGAAAAATGGTAAATTTGTTTGATTTTGGGGTAAAATTGCTTGATTATCTATGAAAATTGCTTGTTTTTATAGTATGAAAAATTCTTCTCGGATATTTTGTGAAATATTGGAAAATTTGCTTGATTTTGGGCTTAAATTGCTTGATTATCCATGAAAATTGCTTGTTTTTAAAATTAAAAATTGTAGTTTCTAGATACATGAGAAAGTAGCTTGGAAACGAGAAATTTGCTTGATTTTAATGGGTTTTTCATCGAATTTCAGGTTTTAATTTTAATTTCTTCTTGTACTTTCGTTAAAAATAACGGGAAATAATTATGTTAGTTTTTTCTTGTACTTTTGGTGGAAATTGCCAGAAAAAGTGCGCTGGTCCAAGTCTCTCATTATATATCTACTAACATAGTTTCTATGCTGGCAAAAGTTAATTTTCTTTATACATTTTATGACAGTTTCAGTTTAATTTATTCAATAATTCATAACTTGCTACGTTCCGATATCATCCCATATCCACAATTCCGACGTACGTTGTGGAATTACAAGCCTACATAAGGGACAGCTTATAATATACTAATGTACTTAAAACAAAAATAGATTAATGTTTTCTATTGTAATATCTGTAATAAGTCTGTGATTATGTTCCAGGTATAATATTTATTTCTTTTATAGGTTTCATAAATAATTTTGTAAACACATATTACGCACATTTAATGGAAGGGGCAATTAATTTGTACATTAATTTTGCAGTTTTTCTATTTCATTATTGTAATATTAATTTCCAGTATCATACAATATTTTTTGAATATAATTTCAGTTAAATTGATTTTTTAATTTTATTATATAAATGAACTAACTAAAGACACGCCAATTAGAGTTAGGAAACCACAGCATCAAGAAAGGCTATCGCGTTCGCATGTATCCCCATCGTGGCGTCGGCCGCGTTCACGTGGAAGACAAGTTGCACACCCCAGCATAATTCAAGTTAAGGCCCGGCCGGCCGCAGTATAAACAAACCGCAGTACTTCCCTGGCACAACAGCACTTATCCAGACTGACAGCAATTTCTGTTTCTCTTCCTCGCACCGAACAAATGAATCAACCTGCTTGAGGACTATCCATCTGTCAGAGATATCCCGCCAAGCACACATTCCTACTGTATTGAATAGATAACCAAACCTCTCATTTTCCTACTGCCACATTATGAGCCACACAAATACCACTACTTGTACAATTCAAACTTAACCAGAATCCAGGGCGAGGTGAGGGTACCTCGCAAGTGAAAGTTGGGGGAGATGTTATGAATGGACCTTAACAGTAAATACGACTCTGAAACAAGCCTCATGCTTTCAAAGTAAAACCAAGACGCCAGGGAGCGCGTCAAAGCAGTGCGACAAGGATAATCCCCTACACCAACCAGGGAAATAGGCCAGCTATGTCAAAACGTTAAACAATGCACTGATATAGGCCCGCGAGGCGCGACCCAGCATCTTTCCATGACCGGCCAGACTACAGGGAAGATCGCAGCTATGTGTGTGTCCGACGTCCGACGCCATCCGTACAGCTAGAAAAATGCCTCCGGCATCAAGATTCAGGTGGGGACTGCCCAATGTAGATTTAAAGAATTATGGCGTGTTCTTAACTTAACTTAAATTGTAATAATAATTTAATATGAATTAAGTAGCTCCCCGTTACAATAACAGTCTAAATATTGTATTGTCTGTGGGCCTGTTTTTGGGTAAAACAAGGGCTTGTTTGAATGTTCATAAAAAGGAGTTGATTTTTGATTTTTCAAAACTTGTTCAATGGATGATGAATCAGAATGTTTAAATTTCAAGGAGTTTCAGCTGCCAACATACCCATAGACCAGGGTTGTAAAATGGCAGAATTGTGAATTTGAAGATGTAGCCACAGCTAAAATGGACCATTATGTAAAGCAACCAATTGCCTTAAAATTGAAAGACACCAAGCCCTTTTCATCAGCATCCTATAGAGTTGCTGCTTCCAAATTAAAAAAATTTAAGGCCTTAATGTCAGAGTTGCAGTCCGAAGATAATTTAGAGCCTTTTTGCAGTCTATAATCTAGCCAAGCATTTTTATTGCCAAAAAATGCAAGGGGAATTTTGGATTGTTTGTGATTACAGGAAAGTAAACAAAAAAATATATGTGGACCCTTATTCCCTACTCACTATCTAATCTGTCTTTCAGCACATGGGTCAGGCCAAATATTGTTCTATTTTTTATTTAGATGTGGTTATTTTGCAAATGCAATCTGCACCCTGACTCACATGAGATTTTGGCTTTTCTCAATAGAGGTGAATTTTGGGCCACAGGCATGCCATGAATTTTATTTCAAGACTTAAGGAAATTTCAATATTAGTTTTTGTTCACTTATATCGAATATGTTTGTGTGTACAGCAACACATTTGAAGAGCATATTCATTATCATCAACCAATTAAAGGAAAAATTATCTTCCCCGCCCGTGTTATACCTCCCTTTGTTATGCCAAACCGAAAATGATATCTTACTGCCTGTCACTTAGGCGAGCCGCTTGCTAACTCCATCATAGCAAAATTTTTCTGCGTACGAAAAGGAGGTTTTGGCAGCAATATTCGCCATGGAGAAATTCACAGATTATCTAGAGTCCAAAGAGTTTCAGCTGAATACCGATAATCAAGCCCTTAGTTGGTGTTTGTCCACTAACAAACCTGCAGGGATATTAGCGCTATGACTTATATGACTTACACATTTTTAATTTTCTGTTAAGCATATCAAGATGGTGGAAAACGAAATAACAGACTGTCTTCCAAAGATGTTCGATAATGAAGAATTTTGTGAAGTCACTCCATTTAGTTGTATGACAGTGCATGAGGATGTTGGCATAGACCCTTTAGATGTAACAGTTAAAAATATTTCTAAAGAGTGTATAAAAGGGCTGCAGGTTTCCTCCAAGATTTTTTAAGTTTGAAGCAACATCAAGAAACCAATCCTGATTGTATTCTGAGAAAATCTAATATAGCAGCAGGAAAATGTAGATATTATAAAATAAGGAAAGATTAAATTGGTTACATAAATCCTAAAAAGAATAGTGGTGGCCATGGTGGCTGAGCGATTAGCATGTTCGCCTCCCACCAAAGTGAACCAGGTTCAATCCCTGGCCGGGTCACCAGATTTTCGCAAGTGGGAATCGTGCTGGATGATGCCATTGGTCGGTGGGTTTTCTCAATAATCTCCAGTTTGCCCCGTCCCTTCATTCTGGCGATGCTCCATATTCACTTCAATCACCCTATCGGCTCTCAAGACCTCGCTGTGAACAGCTGTCTAAATCTCTTCACTTGCCCTAAAAAGAAGAGTTTTTATTTCTATGTGATAAAGGTTTTGCGGGCTCAAACATTTCACCTTTTTTGGTTCCCATTTAGGGAAAGATAAGACCACTTTACAAATACAGAAATGTTTTTCTTGCCTGGGTTAGCTAAATAATTTGAATTGATGGTTCGCCAGTGTGAAACTTGTTAGTGTTCAAAGCACCGATAAGCCAAAAATTTGAGTCCTTATAGTGCTACAGTTGCAAATTTTCTATGGGAACGAATATAACTTGACATTTTTGGACCTCTTCCTAGAACAGCTGTTGGTTTTATTGCAATCCTTGAAATACTAGATAGTTTTAATAAATTTGTAATCTGTTTTCCACTTAGGTCTATGAAGTCCATAGAAATTTGTAATAATTTAGGACCACGATTATTTCCCTTGTTGGGATCTCCTATGCATATCCTATGGATCGCATTTTGTGTCTCAGGAAATGAGAAATTTTGCTTTTGTCTAGGGAGTTAAAATGGTTCTGACAACACCGTACTACCCCAGAGCAAACCTTGTAGAAAAGTATAATATATACCTAAAGATTGCCTTGCATGCTTTCCAGACGAAAATGCATAAGGAATGGGATACTGCCTTATATCAACTAAATTTGTCATTTAATACTGCTGTGAAACAAAGAAAAAAGTTCGTATTGAACTTTTCTTTAGTCGAAGGCTTTTCCATACCTTGATAAATACATGAGGGTTACATGACTTTTGTTGGGATTCAGTAGATAGGAATCAAAATATTGAAACTATGTAGGTGAAGCAATATAAACTTTAAATAAATATCTCGCTAAGCTTGCTTCTCAGTATACGAAAATTTAGGGGAGAATTTTATATAAAATATGTGTTAAGGTCGTGCTAGAGATACATTACCTCAGTAATAAAGCAGCTAATTTCAGTTCTAAGTTAGCCCCTAAATATGTAGAACCCTTTGTGATTCTAACATTTTCGACTCCTGTTAAGGTGGAGTTCGAAGAGAAGGTAAATTCTGGGAATTAAGTAAAGGTACACATAACACAGCTAAAATTGCTAGGATGAATATTTGTATAAGGCTTGTTTTTTGTGGTATAGTTATAATAGTGATATTGTAATATTTTGTAGGGTAATTTGTTTACAAATCTAAGGTTAATCGTCATGTAATGGTATATTGTTTTTAATGACAGGCTGAACCTCAGCAGCCGGGTTTCTCATTTCCATGCTCATTTAGTTATAGGGTTCCAGCCTCATTTATCGTTAAGTTGTTTGTGTCTGTTTTTATTTGAAATAATGTTTAAAAAAAATTGTAAGGTGTAACCATCTCAAATATAGTCAGGGTAAAATTATTTAGAGATTTTGTATAGGGATTTTGGATAGGGGTCTGGTCGCAGTGGTACGGAGTCTCTTTACAATCGGAGGAGGAAAGAGGAAGAAAAAATTAAACACGAATTTTTGCAGACGTCAATTTTCACTTTGATCTTGTTGTGCAAATGTGATGCAGTCATACGTCTGTTGGTTTGTTTCCGAGTGATGGAGGCTGCCGAGATGTAGAGGCTGTGAAGATGTTTCCTTCTGCTTATGATCCTTGGACGGTTAAGACTGGGGCCCCTTCAAGACTGGCCACCTTGAATGGATTACTGGTGACTGCTGACTTGGGTCTCTTCAGAGGAGGTGATCGTTAGGGGTGGTGAATGAGACCACGTGTATCATGTACAGCGGAAAGTTACCAGCTATGCCCCCAACTTGACTGTGAGCAGCACTACAACTGACACCCCGTTTGATAGCTTGACCACATGCTTTCCGTATCTACAATGTACAATGCAATAACTAGCAATGTTTATTTTGATCGGAAATACCGTAAAGACTTGTGTGCCACTGCGCTACATAATAAAAAGAAAGAACATTTACATTGACTGGAACTATGATGTGCACGATGAACGACATACGTTTACATGTTGTTCATCGGAGCCCGAGCTGCGGAAGACCATCATGAAGCAAGTCAGCTGTCATTCTGAGCGGCCCCGAGAACATGGTTCATTTACCTGCCACCTTGTACGCTAGTGTAGTGGAGGGGGTGTGTAACTGCCTGTGTGTACCCAAAGTATTGGGGTGTTTTTCCACCAATAATTGTACTATAAATTGAACCAGCAGCCGACTGGCCTTCAGAGATTCGACTGCTGGGTTCCAGAGACAACATAAGCAAAGTATTTCTCCTCATGTAAGTAGGGCCCATTTTGGCAAGGTTAAAAGTAGAAAATTGACTTTCTCGCTCGTCCGTGTAGCTGGTAGAATTTATCCTGGTAGGCCACGACAATGATTTGTTATGACTATTCGATCTATCAAAATTTAGTGACAAAAGGCTGTTAATTTTTTTAATGGTTCTGCTTCAGCCTTAGTTTTTGTATCCAAACTCATGTATTGGAACTTAGATGAAAATCTAGTCTTTTATAGTTTTGCTTTGTCCTGAAAGGAAGTAACATTGAAAGATATTTTAAGCATAGAAATTATAAGGAATACTTAATGTTATACTAAAAAAGGAGAATTTTTCACGATTATAATAAACACTACTGGGAAATTACCAACGCGCCTGAATTATTGTAAAAATGTAAATTAGCATGCTTTGACATGGGAGATTTTAAAGGAGTTGATGTTTTCAATAAAACACCAAATGTGGTCATTTTCAGCCTTATGCAAAGTTTAAATCCTCATGCATTGTCATTATGTTTTAAGGGCTGTTTTAACATTGTATTTTCTAGCCTTGAAGTGTAATCTATAAAAGTAACTTTACTCAATAGCCAAAAATATACTCAGTTTAAATGAACAAGGAATGTATGGAGGTGGAAAGATAAATGATTTTTGTAGCAGTATGTATATTTTGTGGAGGTGGTATTGGTACTTTTGCATGGTTTTGTGCAGTGATTTTTTTTTGTAGTTTTCAATTACAAAGCATTTCCCATACAGTGTGCATGTTTGTAATTTGTAGAAATGCTATGCGTTTAAAACTTTTTTCAAAATTTTGCTTGCTGGTTTCATACGACTGGTGGTTTTCTTGGTTACGTGTTGTTTATCGTGTCGCCCTGGTTTACAGGGCGTAGCAAGAGCTACATATTGACGACGTAGATCGTAGCATCGGACGGGTTTTTGACGCCCACCATACACATTGGAAGGAGTGGTTCTTTAGCGGGATTAAGAGTTGGGGGCACCTTCGTGACTCACACCTTCAGTATTCGACCGCCTGCCAAACCGCACACCCATGTCGGCTGCAATGTCCTCGCTGACAACCTCAAACGGGCCATCTACTAGGTAAACCTTGTCTCCCTCATTGATGATACCCTGTAAGACGTATGATTTGCGGCTTAGAATAATTAAATATGATGTACGGTGCTTCAGCACCATCATATGTCCCCCCGTCCTTCAAGTGTCAGTATGGTCGGCCAAGTTCCACAAACAGTTAGTTCAAGTGGCAAAGTCCTAGTCGCTATAGATTCGGTAGCACAACGCACATAAACTTGTAGAACTTCAGTTCTTCTTGTACTCAATTCCGGGGTTCCTCAAACACACCAGGGCAACATAATTAAAACAGTCTCTAATCAACTGGGGTTTACACAGCACTTTTCATTATAATACTGGGCAAGGGGCTAAAATACAATTTCCTTTAAATATAACTTCGTAGCGAAAAAATTCTAACATTAATAACTTATAAATAATTTATTACCTCACTTAATTTTTTACACTTTAAATCAAATCCATTATATATACTAAAATGTATACAATAAAGGATCTATCACGACTTATATGGACTTTAAACTCTTGGCAAGGCAGTTTTGGAACAGTGTATCTTGTCAGGGAAGGAAGGACGGGATGACGATGGATGTTTATAAGCGATGAAAGAAATAGCAAAGACCGGAAATTTCGACATTGAATATTATCTTATTGGACATATAATGATAGAAAAGCAACTACTTACAGACGTTATAGACACTCCATATTTGAATACACTACACTACGAATTTCAGGACAGATACGCCGCCTAGATGGTGCTCGAGTATTCACACACTGACCTGAGCAGAGTCATGCAAGACTGTGGTTCGCTGATGGAATGTCAGGCTCGTGTGGTCGCAGGACAAATGTTCTCAGCGCTCCACATTCTGCACTCACTCAAAGTGGTGCACAGGGACTTGAAAATCGCAAACGTGCATCTCGACCACCAGAGGCAACAACAAGTTAACAGACTTTGGAATTTTAACCAAAGTGTCTGGCCAACTAGACCAGGTCCACGGAACTGTATGCAGGCGCGTTGAGCTATATGGCACCAGAAGTCATTTTCGACTCCTCCCAGATATACTTCCACAATGGATTAAATGGCCACAGGAGTAGTCCTCGTATTCGCGATGATCCCTTTTGACCGGGACTGCGGCACCAATGTTGTAATCGCGACCAGCAAAGCCATCACATCAAACTGCCCAAGTATCCCTGTATCTGTGTCACCTGAGGCTGCGAACTTAATTGAATTACTCCTCACCAAAGATCCAGCAAAGCGACTAGGGAGACCGAAAGCTGACATTATGCAGGCAAAAGAACATTTTTTTCTACTGTCTGGATTAGGGCAACCTTCCTGCACCTTTCTCTGATATGGAAAGTATGAGGGATGGAACGGACTGTTGAGATAAGTCAGTGTCAGACGACTTCAAATATTCACTACATGGAATCGACTAGATAGCATCTGTTCATTAAAAACCATATCCCGAACCGTGCCCCCTGATAGCCATGATTGAAGATAAACCAGACAACAGAATAAACCAAGTAATTTCTGAAGAAGATATCGAAGAAAAAATTATTTCCTTAAATAATGAAAACAAATAAAGTAATTTTGACAAAAGAAGGCGCGAAGAATCGTAATGCTCGGTAATTATGTATGCAATTAAATTTTACCAAAGCACCACACGAAATAAAAAGAATGTGGTTTAGATACTTGAATAGGAACACAATTACGACAATGAGAAACATGTGTTGTTTTAAATGCAGGAAGTGGGAAGAGAATACGCTACTTAAAAAAGTGTTATTTTTGCTCTAAAGCATACATACAATTCGAAAATTGTATTTCCGTTATCATACTAAACTGTAAAAAGTTATTTACTAAAAAAAATTTACTACTATACGAAAACAAAGTGGGTTTATAAATAACATATAAATGAGAAGATAAAACTCTGTATAAAAAGACTCCACTACGAAACAGGAATTCAATATTAACAGTTGTATGGTGCCTATACAATAGCATTCAGCAAAAAAACTGTGAAAAAGTTTAAACAAACACATCAAACATCGGCGAGAAAAGTTGCACAACTCAAATAATTTCATTTGTGAATTAAAATGTGCACATTTACAGACTGCACGTGGCCTACTTGAATCAGAATACAAAGCAATACAAGTAGAGCAGACGATGCTCAAAAATAAAATGGCAATGCTAAGGCTGAAACACCAGCAGAAGAAAACACCATAAAAAACTTTTATTATGCTCGGACCTATCTTCAACAAATATTCGGAAGGATACACAAGTAGTCCCCACCTCCAAAAAGAAGAATCAGTTGTCTTAAAGATCGCATCGTGGTAAGTTCTGGTGTATCTACGTTGAGCAATTATTATTTTAAAAAGTGTATGCGGTGTGTTCTCTAAACAAAATGTTGTCCTCCAAGGCCGGATATATTAGTGCCTTTATATAAAATTTTTTATTTATAAAAATTAATTTAAAAAATGTATTAAAAACGTACATATCCGGAGGCCTCAACAAGCACCTTCTCACACAGACGACTGACCTAAATCCAATCAATCACATTGTATTATCTGCCCCCTCCACCAAGATTCTCATCGCTTAAAAGTCATAAAAAATTAGAAACTCACAAAAATAAGTTAGCGAATTATTAAAATTAAGGAAAATTTACACTGTATATACACGTCAACATATTGGAAGTCAGTGATCTTGACCTTGACATTGACTGTAGGTGACCTTTAACACAAAACATCTATAAATATCACAAAATCGAAAAAATTCAAAAACTCGAGGAAGAAGTTACATTACTGACACCGACTGCTATCTTCGATTCAATTTTGTTTGTCACCTTTACATCATGCTCAGTCATTTGTTCTCAGCTGCACTCTATCAACCAGCTTGTATTTTATACATGATTCGTTATTATGTATCAACCATCTTAGTTTTAATCACTACCACCATCTTACATAACATCATTGAAATGTTTCCCAGATAATTATACTCTTTAATTCCATATCGGTCATCTAATATTTCATTTGTTTAAGCTACCAGGCGAGCTGTCATCTATACCTTTCATTCATAATTCGTCATGCAATACCAACGATATTTTATATAATATTTTGAGAATTCTCCCTTAGATTCTCTATCATTCCGTCTTGATTTAGTCACCAGGACATCACATTAGATTTCATTCATGCTCTGCCATTCAACCTCGATTTAGTAGTCTACTGAATACTAGATCCCGTCGAAACAACACATAGGATTAAATCAATTTAGCAATAACTGATTATAGCATACAATATTGAAATTTAACAATCAATATTTTCCATTTCTTTTTCCATTTGTGTTTACAAGAAAAATAACTGTCTTGTAATAGAGTAGGACTAGGCAAGTATAAATAAATGTAAGACCTCACTTCGCTATAGGCCTATTCTGCACTGAAGCAATTTTGGTCAGGCCTGAACTGGGCCTTCCTTCTCCACCTTCCGTGACACAGGGCCAAATTTCTTTCAGTTCAACAGCATAAATTCAAGACTATGGCATGCAACCTGTTTAGAATGTATTGCAGTATTATTACATTTTTTGTGCATTTAAACATATATTTTTGCCACCATATAATTTAATGTTCACATAGAGTGATTGGCCTACACAAGGAATCTTGAAGTACTAACTTTTAACCATCGTATTTTGCCCTCATCATTTTAGTTGTTTCATTATCCTTCTCACTTACACTATCGGCATGTAGTGGCAGGCCTGATAATCAAGGCTACTATATTCCCTATATCAGGGATGTATACATGCTAGGACTAGGTACATAACCACCAGCAAGAAAGAAAACCATTTTGTTTATTCACAGAAATCGTATGCGATATTAGATACCTTAGAATACAAATTAACCGAATCCTCAGTCCTACATTCTCCATAATATAAACTCGTCTTACCAGCAAAATGCTCACTTTTCATATATTTTATTTAATCTGTTAGTTAGGGCAACATATACGATTTGCGACCAAACAACATCAAAAGAGACAAAAGGAAATTTGATCAATTTTGGTAGTAAGTTTCTATTGTTTTATGAGAATATTATTTTCTAATGGATTCTTAAATTTTTCTCATCGTTTCCAATTATTTTTTATTTTTGAGCCTTAAGAGTTATAACTTAGCAACTATATATTAAGAAACGTTTCCCTCAAATTGACAAGTCTGCGAAATGGAGAATTTGTCAAGTAAAACCGCATTTACATTAGAATAATTTTACCATGGATTACACAATAGGGACCACGACCAAACCTGGACTAGATAATTTCATTCGATTAGGATTCTGGGGGAGGCAGATTTGGAGCAGTGTATTTTCTTAAAAAGAAATGAGACACAACTATTAAGGTTTATATGTGATTAAAGAATAAGCAAAGACCGGAAATATAAAAATTGAATATGATCTTATAGGACTTATGGTGATAGAAAGGCAAGTAGGTACAGAAGTCAGAGATGCTATGTATTTGCACACACTTACATGATAAGAGTCATGCATGACTGTGGTTCGCTGCTGGAACGTCAGGCTCGTGTGGTCGCAGCGCTCCACACACTACACTTACATGGTGTGGTGCACAGCGACGTGAAAAGCGTGAACATTCATGTGGACCACCTCAGCAACAACAAGCTCACGGAATTTAAAATTTCCACTAAAATGTCTGGCCAACTATACCAGGCCCACGGCCTTGTATGCGGCGTGTTGAACTATATGGCACAGAGCATTAAATATCACTGACTAAATCCATCAAAATAAATGTTTTTTTTTTTTTTTTGCAATATATTTCAGCCGCCACATGGCATGTTAGGGCACAGGCCTTCAGAAAACCCGTCAATTTCCTGCTAGTGTTTACAGTGTTTTCAGAGCTAATTGTCATGTATATATAAACTGCGTAGGAAGTAAGTGAATGGCATGTGGTGAAACTGAATAGTCCACCCCGCGAAGCACGAAATTTTCATAAATAATTTTGCTGCCAAAATTATCACAATTTTAAGGCTTGTAAACAGCCGATAGGTTGCGCTTTAGAAAACTGCAAGTAATATAATAAATACAACTACAGCAGCATAGGGGCAGAGATCACCAACGATGGAAATTTATGCTAGAGAGGAGCCAGGAGTCATCATGCTACATCACCACCATCATTGATGCCGCCCTTGAGCGACGTCTTGTGCATAGTCGGGTAAAATCCAATATTCCAAAAACCTCACCTAACACCGCCATGAAAATCAAACCGAATCCTTTTACCGTTCCTCACCTGCCGAAGTGTGTAGCGAATCCATTACTGCCTTTCACCCACCAAGCGAACCCTTTACGCCCAGCCACATGGCGTCATTTGTCGCCCTTCCGTGTGGCGTAAATTTTCTTTCACAATTTTTCACCCACCCACACACACTCGCAAGATACTCCACAAACACTTTACGAATTCCAAAACCTATGCATACTGTTGGAATATTTTATGTATTTTCCTTATTCTTCTCATATAAATTTTAGTTCTATTCTATTTAAATAGAGAAGTTTTGTTTTGTTAAGTTGGTTGTTGTGAGGAAAGAAAAAAAAAAGGAAGGAAAATCTAAATGTGAGGTGAAAAATTTATATATGGAGTTGGTTTTTCTTGGAGGTTACAATAATGTGAATATTGCTTTATTTGTTATTGAGTTCTTTCTTCCTAAAATGTGATGAGTGTAGCTAAATCTACGAACAGGTTATGGGCCCAGGACGTCCCAGAAGAAAGAAATAAACGGAAATGGAATATTGGGAAGTAATGCGAAGGAGAAATGAGTGATGGTTGCAAAACAAAAACCCATCTAGTAGAAGAGAAATTATGGTGGAATCATTCACAGGGGAAGAGACATGTAATAGAGATGTAGCCATGCTTACGGTAGGCAATTATTGCTCATGGGCACTAAAAATAAAGCAAGAGTTATTATTTAAAGACATCTGGGAAGCGGTTGTTGGATACGAGGACACACATGGATTGGTTGTGCCCCAGACGGAAACAAATATATGAGCAAGAAATAATGTGATAGCATTGACAATTATTTTTAGTATATAGGAGAAAACTTTGAGGGTGATATTGCAGAAATTAATTCGGCGAATAAAGCATGGAAAAAATTTGATGACCTGTGCAACAATAGAGGACTTGTGAATGGCGCCATGAACTTGAATCAGCTGACTCATTTCAGTAAGCCTAAATACACGAGTGTGCAAGAATACTTTGCCAAAATTAACCAATTGTGGAAGAAAACAACCAAGACTGGATACGAGTTCACTGAGCAACAAGTTGCAGGGATGATTATTGGAAACCTCACCGAAGAATTAGCAGTTTGTGTACCTTTTCTATAAGATGAAATGATGAAGCTGTCGCTATCCAAGGTGATAACGAGGTTTCTAACAGTAGAAAGAAGGAAGAAAATTCAGTTAAGTGAAATGGAGGCCAACATATCCAAACATGAGCATGATGAAGATCAGGAATTTGTTGTGCAACAGAAAGATCATGCCAAGAAAGAAGATGGATGGCGCATGCATAGTAAGAAAGAAGAAGTATGACAGTACAACTGCTACAGATGTGGGAAACAAGGCAATGTATCCAAATACTGCCACAACACATCAAGGTGCTTCAACTGCGGGAAGCTTGGACATCACTCGAAGGTATGCAGAGAACCAAGAAAGGAAGTACTACCACAAGAGAGAAAATCAGTAGATGCTAGTGGTAAATTTGTGAATTCATAAGTGCTACATGTAGTAGCTAAAGCTATGAGTATGAAAGTGTCAGTAGAAAGTGGCAAGAATAGAGATTGGTTATTAGAGTCGTGTGCTTCACATAATATGTGTCTATCAGAAGAAATGTTTCCGGATATATCAAGTAATGTAGCAGGGAGTGTGAAAATTGGAGACAACAGTAAGCTAGGTGTTAAAGGTATAGGTAAGGTAATTGTAAGGATGGAAACTGGCTGGAACGATTACCTTTACAGATGTGTTGTATGTACCTAACCTAGGAACAAATTTGGGTAGGGAAGTTGACCAGCAAACGATTCAAGGTAAGTTTTGCAGGTGAAAAGGCTGTTGCATTGGGTAAGAATAGAAAGGAAACGTTGTTTACTCCCAACAGGAGAAATTATGCGTATGTAGTACAAACAGAGGGTAGATATAAGTATGCAAATGTAAGTAGGCCTAAATGTAATTATGTGACAGCAGAAACTTACTGTAAATAGCAGTAGCATGGCATATTTGTGCATTGGTGAGGTTAAATTGTAGCATGAGAGGTATGGCCATGCACACCCTGAAGCTTTAATTAAACAACATGGGTTGGAGTTAAAAAGAAACCCGGGGAAGGAAACTTACTCAGTATGTATTCAGGGTAAACTGTGTAACAAAGGGTTTCCAAAATATTGTGAATATAAGGCTGAGAAACCACTTGATGTTGTGCACACAGACGAGTGGGAAAATCAATCTACCTTCTCTAGGGCAAGCACAATATGTTATAACCATGATTGATGAGTATTCCAGGTATAATGTGGCTATTTGTGTAAAGACTAAGAGTGAGGTACTAGGTGTATACTGTAGGTATCAAGCAAATGCAGAAAACTTACATGGTGTGGGCATTAGGGTGATACAGTCAGACAATGGTACAGAGTACAATTGCAGTGGGTTTCAAGAGCAATTACAAAGGTCAGGTATTACACACAGAAGAACTGTGAATTTACAATCCACAACAAAATGGATTAGCAGTAAGGCAAAACAGAACCATGTTTGATACAGTTAGGTGTCTATTGATTCAATCTGGTCTACCAAAGGAATTTTGGGGAGAAGCAGTTATGACTGCAGTTCATGTAAGAAATAGGTGTCCATCATCTGCGATAAATTTTCAGATTCCTTACGAGTTGTGGTACAACAGAAATTTAGGTGCGGAAGAGCATGCTAAATTGAAAATATTTGGATGCCAAGCATGGACAGTAAGGGTATACAGAAATAAGTTAAATTCTAAAGCAGAATCATGTGTTATGATTGGGTATGAAACAGGGACAAAAGATGGCTATAGGCTGTGGAGTCTTGAAAGGGAAAAAGTTATCATAAGGAGGAGTGCAGTATTTGAAGAGGAGAAATTCCCATTTAAGGGAAAGGGGTAAGTTAAAGAAATATCCAAAGGAGAGGAGTCATGTTTTTACATAGCACAAGTATAGGGTCCAGAAATAGAAATAGGGTTTGAACTGGAAAGTGTAAGGCAAGAAATTGAGGTAGATGAGGGGATATTGGGGGTTGAATCACTGATTAGACAAATTGAGCCAAAATGTAGAGGAACCAATACCTAATCGGAGGAGATCGGCTGGACATAGGACAGAAAATACTTGTGCATATTGTAGGGTAGCAAATGTAAAATTAATAGGACAGGAGAAAGTGACAGAACCCATGAAGGTTGGTGAAGCTCTGTCGAGCTTAGAGTCTGATAAGTGGATAGAAGCCATTAAAGTAGAAATGAATGAGATGAAAAGAAAGAATGTTTGGGAAATCATTGAGCAACCAGAAAATGTGAAGGTGATTGGTTCTAAATGGGTGTTCTCACTGAAGCATGATAGTGAGGGTAAAATTCAGAAGTATAAGGCTAGGTTGGTAGCTCAGGGGTTCAAGAAACAGATGAATTTTCTTTATGAGGATACATTCAGTTCTGTGATAAAAAGAAAGTCAATGAGGCTTCTCATGGGTATAGCAGTAGAAGATGGTTGGATTGTGGAATATCTTGATGTGACAAATGCCTATTTGAATAGCAATATTAATTGCACCATATATATATATATATATATATATATATATGGAACAACCAGAAATGTTTGGAGAGTGTGATGCACACAAATATGTCTCTAAATTAAAGAAAAGCATCCTTGGCCTTCCCAACTCTGGTAATGATTGGAGTATTTGTGTTGACAATGTATATTGAGAAGGTTAGATTTCAAGAAATGTATTAAAGAGCCTTGTATTTATGTAAAGGGTAATTGTATCATAGGGCTGTATGATGATATTATTGTAATAGGGTCGGAAGAAGAAGTGGAGTATGTGAGAGATAATTTAAGAGGTAAGTTAGAAATCAAATATTTGGGGATAGCCACGAATGTACTATCCTTCAAGGTATAGCAAATGGAAGGAAGGGTCATATTAAGTCAAAAGGTGTACATAGAGAAAATAATCAATGACTTCTGTATGACCGAATGCAAGCCTAGTAAAACAATTCTGGGTATACAACAGCTGAAGACGATGAACAGGAATTTAGTGCCACCATTTATCGAAGTGCAGTAGGTAGTTTGTTACATTTGTCAAACAATACTAAGCCAGACATTATATTCGTAGTAAGTAAGGCCAGTCAAAAATGTCAGAATCCAAAGGTCAAGGATTGGAAAGAGGTCAAAAAATATTATAAGATATTTGTGTGGAACTAAGGACTCAGAACTATGTTTTAAGGGTCATGAACAATTTGTACAGGTATTTTGTGATGAATACTGGGGAGGAGATACTAACTCGAGAAAGTCTGCAAGCGACTATGTAACCATAATAGCAGGGGGAGCAATGTCATGGTACAGTAGAAAGCAGAGCTGTGCAGCCAGGTCGACGATGGATGCGGAGTACATGGCTAAGGTTGAGGTCTCTCGCGAGGTGATCTGGGTAATAGATTTGTTTTCAGAACTTGGAATGGAAGTGCTCATGAGTACACCTTGTAAAATCAATGTTGACAATGCAGCAACAATTAAATTAAGTAAGAGTGATATGTCAGTGAGAGATCCAAACGAAATTGATGCCATATATCGCATTTGTAGGGAAATATCAGAAAAACAAATTATTGATTTTGTTTATGTTGCATCAGACAGAAATGCTGCAGATTTATTTACCACGAATTTGCCGAGCAGTAAGGTTCAGAAATTTTGCAGTGTGATTGGATTCTTGTAGCCCATTATGTATCTAATGAGTGTAATTCCTTGAAAGTAATATGAGAAGAGAAAAAAATATGGGGAGTGTTGGAATATTTGATGTATTTTGCTTATTTTCCCATAGAAATTCTATTTCTGTTCTATTTAAATTGAGAAGTTTTGTTAAGTTAGTTGTTGTAAGGCAAGAAAAGAAGGAGATAATGTAAATGTGTTGAAAAAAATTAAAATTGAATTTGTTTTTCTTGGCGGTTAAAATAATGTGTGTATTACTTTATTAGTTACTGAGTTCTTTCTTCCTAAGATGTGATGAGTTTAGCGAAATCCACAAACATATTCAATCCCAAAACACTTTCCAGAGTACCATATTTATATATTTGACGATTAAATTTTAATATTGGTAATTCCTTCGTTTTTAATATTACAGAATTCCTTTATGCTACTACTCTTCGATAAAAGTAATAAAAAATTTTCACAAATAGTCTTTTATTTCGTTTTTTTCATGAGGTACATTAAATGGTAATACAAAATTTCTAATACATACAATAATCTAGGCAGAGAGAGCTGTTAGTTAAAGGTTTCCATTATACATCATTTTACCCACATTATATGGAAATATCGCGCTGTTGCGAATACATTTAAATATAATATTAAAACTTAAAGTCGTGATGCTTCATTATTGTATAGGACAGCTACAAAAAAGAGTATCCAGCTACTAGGAACTCACAATGTCACAAAAGTCAATTCACTATGACATACAGAGAAGATGAATTTTTAACAATTAAGATTACTGGTAAAAATATCTTTAAAAAAAAAATGAAGAAATTGCATTTTGTAACACACACAGAAACACACCAACGCCGACGTAATTACTACCTAACAAAAACAAACGACTAATATTACCTATAATTATTTGGTCGCAATTGAAAGCAGTACCACATTTCTGCATGCTAAACTGTCTCTAGCATAGCTGTACTATACAATTCCGCGGCAGTTACTCCGAGAAAATAGACACGCTAAATGAGAAATGGGCTCCATTTTAATTCTCTTGGCTACTGTTTCCATTCCTAGACATTTTCCAAATTTTTTCCGCAGCTATTTCGGCCAAGTTCTCCGCACCTTAGTTATTCCTGTAATATTCCTGCCCACCCGCAATGAGAGGACGACATGAGGAACAATCATGGACAACAGCAGCATCATAACACCTTCCAGATTCGGCAAGGAAAAGTGCACCAACAGCAGAGCGTCCACCATAATGTTGCCTCCTCTCCGACCCCGCATCACACATCTGTGAGCCTGGTCTCCCGCATCGCGAGCACGTGGTCGTGTTTAACATCAATGTCTGGCCGGACACCTGACAGCGCACCAGCGCTGTGGAGCACGAATTGTTTGCGCTCTATGACACAGGATTTCGTATCCAAGTACGAACAAGGCAACGCCAACTTCCAATGCCGCCGACAGTCCATTCCAGTGCACAGCGCCGTCGCGATCATCCATGAGTGCGAAACAGTGAATAACCTTTCAGAATCGAAAGTGACAGTAACAGTGCAACCAAAAATGGAGATGGCCGAGTTTCCGAATTATTGCCTACACAAATATTGGGGTAATCCATTACGCACCAGTAAAGGTGTCATAAAAAAACACTGCGCGACGTTCAAAACAAAATATAATCGTGAGTGTCTAAATTCAGTAGAACTGAGCTCAGCAGTGGGACTATCCTTCACATGTTTATAATGCAGTAAATTATAGGTAGCAAAGGTGCAGTTAACACACAAGATTTAATAATGAAGGAGGAAATACAAATTAAAATGACAAATGCAACAAAACAGCACGATACAACAGGGAAAGCAGTACCAAGCAAAAATAGTGGAACAGAATGGATACAACGCAATGGGAATAGCACAGAACATGCAACAACACACGGCACGGGCCTGCAGTGTCACGACTGTGTAGGTGCCAAGCAAAGCAGCACAGAGGACACGTCCACCTGGAGTGGCAGCAGAGTAGGGGAGGAGTGTAGCAAGGAGCGGAGATGCAGTGTGCTTCCGCCACGCACGTGAAGAATGTAAACAAACTCTCGCCACCCGAACCTACCTCAACTCATGCACCGTATCCATTCCAGCTGCTCACACCGTTCTACCCATCATTACCCCACATATTTTCTACACCAATTTATCCTACAGTACTACGAACCATAACACCAAATTTTTCAAATTTTCCTCCTATCATTTCCATACCGTCTAATTCCATGGGAGCAATGATGCCGCAGCCTGCAATGACAGAAAATGCAGCACGGAGTGGAACCGCATAGTTCAACCAAACACAACCTCTGCCAGGACCAAGCACAGCTAAGACACGGTGCAAGTTACAGACACTACCAACTTTTGCCGGGACTCCAATGGAGGATCCAACACAATTTTTGGAGGACTTCATATCCCGCATTACCAGGTATGGTGTCACCAGGGAGGAATGAGCCAGCTGTGTCGGAACACAGCTCCATGGAGGCGCATGCTCCTGGTGGGCCTCCTTAAGCCGCTACCGACTTCAGTGGAAGGAGTACCATAGATCTTTTCAATGTCGTTTCAGAGGGTTCTTTACATCCTTGCAAGCTCAGAGCAGGCTGACATTAGAGGGTCAACAATTGGGTGAGTCACCAAATTCATTACATGCAAAAACCATCTCATTAAACATTTTCACACACATTTACCTGAACAGGAAGTATAAGAGGTTTTACCTGAAACAGCCAAAACGGAGTTCAGGGCAGCTCTCATACGTCTGTTCAATTGTATTCTAGAATATCTTGTGCATACGGCTATTATTCTGGAGCATACGCACAAGTAACCATGCCATGACACAAACGCTGTAAATCGACAGCACGAGCAGCAGGATGAAAAAGTGGGCAAAACCCATTATCCTACCACACCACAATCACTTTCACAACTATCAAGTAACTTTAATGGACACCAGCATGAAAAAGTGTACAGGCATGATCAAAAGCAGAGTGGAGCAATGGGGCCGAGTGGTCAGAAACCACTGTGCAGGAGCCCTGCAGGTAATGTCAACAATCCTCGGAGGAGGTGGAATCCTGACCATACACCATAATATCCATGCACGGGTTGTCCAAACTGACAATACCGGCACAACCAGTGCCCCAAAAATACCCACGTGGAGCGCATTAAGTAGGCGGCAGAACGTAGAAAGCAAGGAAATGGGTTGCAGGGGTGAAGTGACCGGATGCTTCCGACACCCTGCCCGCTAAAATTCAGATTCAAAAATCATAATTGACACCACAACAAACATTATTTCAGCAAGTTAGCAGCAGTTACGCACCATTCATACGTATTTTGGTTTCTATTAATGGTCAGCTAAGCCATGCCTTGATTGATACAGTGGCTTCACACAACTTCATATGACCGCACCTTGTACGCAAGTAGGGTGTTATGCCTACTAATCACATTATTCAGCTGGTAACGAACAAGCATTGCAGTACGGCCATAGTACACGTGGTAGTGTCAGTTAAAGTCCGGGACATAGAAACCATTTCTTCTGTCATTATTATGCCAGACATCCGTGGATATGCCATTTTGGGTATAGTGTGGCTTACAGAGCAAAACACCATTGTAGAGCCAGCTGCGAGGTGGATCCATTATGGTGTAAAAGAGAGATGCACTGTATTTAATTTAGACTGCTGTCCGATGGATATCCTACCCGAGGTGCAGGTACGTATTTCGACAATCAAGTCCCACCAGAACTTCAGGCTGCATTTCAGCGCAATCTTGATTAACACAATGACGTGTTTGGTAAACACAACATGTTAAAGAGAACTACTGTTGCCGAGCATGCAATCCCGCTACAGAAGAGAAGCCAGTATCCAGCAATCTGTGTCGACATTCATGACATCAGGCCCGGATAATTAATGCACAAATTCTGGAAATGCTTAAGGATGGAGTAGTTGAGCCAACAGACATTCAGTTCAATTCTGCCATTACCTTGGTGCCAAAAAAAGACGGAACCTGGGGATTCTACATCGACTTTCGTCCGTTGTATCAGATTACTTGCAGCATGCTCCCACCCTATATTGGCATGAAATATGCTTTGGGCACCCTGGGGCAAGCATATTGCCAAGTACCAGTAAAGTTAGAGGATAGGCTGAAAACAGCATTCATGGCCCCAGACGACCGGCGTTTTCAGTTCTGCGCAATGCAGTTTGGACTGAAATGCGCCCCTGCTACTTTCCAGGCAATGATGGCACGTGTTATCGATGGCATTATTGACGCTCACATATTTCGATTACATAATTTGGTCAGACAGTTGGGAGGAGTACATACATCATCTGGCAGTTGTCCTGGAAAGGCTAGCGATTAACGGCTTAACATGTTCAGTGGAGAAATGTCAAGTGGAAAAAACCAGTATTGAATTTTTGGGTCATGTGATCGACCAGGAAGGAAATAGGCCGAACCATGAACAATTGTAACTCATTGACAGCTACCTACAGCCACATACATGTAAACAATTACGTAAATTTTTCGGACTCATTAATTGGCTACGAGAATATATTCCAAATTTTACAATAATCACAGCCCATTTGACGGACTTATTCTCACCTCAAAAGTGATTCCAATTGTTAGATGCAGTGAAGAAGGCCTTCGTGGATTTTAAGAGTGAATTTCGAGCATGCCCAACACTCACGCACTATGACACATGCAAACATTTGTACCTCCGAACTGACGCAAGCCAAGAAGCGATTGGTGCAGTATTGTACCAGTTCGACGACAGTGGGGCGAAACACGTAATTGATTTTGCAAGTGCCAAGCCAGGGCAAACAGAAAGAGGCTATGTGGACGAGAAGTAATCATTTGCGGTCATATGGGCAGTCAAATAGTAACATGTTTATATCGAGTACTGTATGTTTAGGCTACGGACAGACAAACAGTGCTTGATATGGTTGAATATAATGAGGGAGGTGAGAAGCACGCTAACAAGATGGGCATTACACTTGCGGGCCTATAATTTCGTAGTGGAACACATGCCTGGTAGGGAAAACAAACTGGCAGATGCATTATTACGCAACCCCAACAATGAGGTAATTGTTAAAGACGAGGCAGAGTGGGAGGGTATTTTGCTGCCAGATTTGCGTGATCCCATATCAGAGGTTTTCATACAATAAATGGATGTCACCAACAATGAAGGGCTCATTGGCGATTTGTACCAAGATGTCACGGAAGTTCAGGAAAACTGTACATTCACGCAAGGAAGGTTAGGCAATGTGCCCAGCAAGAATTGGAAAGATGGTGCATCATATATGGCAGACTTGAGACCTGTTCTGCTCAACAACCCGGGAAATTGAGGGTGTATGTCCACATGTGTGTGAGGGATCAGGTTTTCGCCTATTCTCACAGTGGGAGCATGTCACGACACCCAGGCATTGAACAGACAGTTAACAACATATGCGACCTATTTTTATGGTCAGGCCTTAATCGATACGCAAGACAGTTTGTGCGAAAGTGCCACAGGTGCAACTTGTTCAAAACATGTCGATCGGACTGGAAACAACAGCAGAGACCATGTTTGACAAGGAAACCATTCGAGACGGTTTGCATCGATTTTATTGGTCCTTACCCGAAGACAGAGGGAGGAAAACGTTTCTTTGTTGTTGTGACTGACACCGTTTCAAGATGGACGGAAGCTTATCCCATGGGTGGAGCACGAGCAGGTAACGTGGCAAAGGGGCTAGAGGAGTAATTTTTCCTGCATTATGGATTCTCAAGAAATTTATTGACATACAATGGCACGCAATTCACCGACCGGAAGTGGAGGGAACTGTGTACAAAGTGGGGTGTCAACCAATTCACAACCCCCATTTACCACCCGAGGGCTTATCCCATGGAAAGCCGCAATCAGGAGATAAAGGTGCAGTTACGACTCCATGTCGGGGAACAGCATGCAACATGGGCGGACGACTTACCCGTCATTTTGTATACACTCCAGAGGAGGGTGATTGCGGTAATGGGAAATCACCCGCGGAAGTATTGTTAGGCCGCAACTTGTGTTTGCCTGGAGAGGCAAAGTGTTCATCAAGGGTGGACAGCAGCGAACACGCAAGTACAGACACATAAAGGAGACAACACAGGAGGTGCTTATGAGAAGTAAGAGAGCAGCAAGACAGGTACAAAGCAAGATGGCTGCCGCTCACCACAAGACCGCTGCCCACATTACATGAAGGGCAAGAAGTTTACGTACGGACACATCCACAGTCAGTAGCAGGGAAGGACTTCTCTACATGGTTTCCAGCATGTTGGAGTGGGCCACATTGTGTGCTACAGATGCAAGGACTCACCACATACACCATCCGCATGGGGAGACACAAAGTACGAATGTATCGCGACGCCATCCGACATACCCCGAGCACCGTCGACGACGAGGTCGGTTCCGATGTACCTCGGGTCCACAACGGCGATGGCCGTGACGAGCAGATGCAGGAGTCGGGAGGGATTCGAGGTGTTGCAGCACTTCAGGGAGGAGAGCCAGCAGAGGACCCACCCACACACACAGGCACGAACAGTTCTCCAGAGGTGGTGTTGTCAACAAGCTCCAGGAGCAAGGGAGCAGGTAGGAAGGGCATCTGCACCTCAAGCGTTGTTACACCCCACAGGGAACCGGCAGTGACTCAGAAAAGAAGCAGGGAGGGTGAGACGGCCACCAGCATTGGTGTGCTCACCGACATGCAGGAAGCAAGGCAGGAGACAGTGCATGACGACAATGCAGGAGTATTCGCATGGGTTGTTCCGCCGGGTCGAGCCAGGAAACTGCAAAGCAGGCGAGTGGACAGCATGAGTGAGGAGGGAGGCATTGAAGGTAGCGAGTCAGAGTACTCATGCCGCCTTCGATGCTCACGTCGGCCGGCACACCTGCCAAACTCATATCATCAATGCAGGCAGCCGGACTTGCCTAACAGGAAAGGGTAACCGCCGGCGACCCATCGAGCAGCAGGGTAAGAGGAGCTGCAGTACCACCTGCAGTCAAGCAGGCCAGCCCGCACATGCAGCTGCTGCCAGTAACATCTGTCGGCATACAATCAGTGATCGGGGGGGGGATTTGATGTGTGCCATGTTCCCCTTACCCCCTAAGACCGTTTGTCTGCCCGAAACCTGCAATGCCACCACAGGTGGGATGCATGCTCTACGGACGCATGGAGTGTGCATCGGGTCGCATGTACATGACCAGGTAATCACTGCAGTGTAGTGTAACTTGGGGGGCACACCGGTGCAGCGAAGCTGGTAGTTGCCAAGAGCAACTACAGCAGAGACTCTGTGAGGCGGAGGGATATGGAAGTAGATCCTCTCAATGACTGTACCTATTCGTTATTAAAGGATTTATTGCGTATTTACCCTTTTTGTTTCCAGTGTATTGCTGAGTCTATTTGACATGTGTACTTTTTCATCACTCATCTAGAGCTATGCTCATAATCATCCATTAGTGTTTGTGTTTCAGAGTTCTGTAAGTAATGTTTAACGTAAGTTTTTGCAATCAGTATGATGTTAAGCAGGAGTTGTATTTTTGCAATAGAAAGTAGTTCCCTGTCCTACCACATCAGCCAGCCCCCACTTGCATGTGCATCATAATGGCAAGACAGTAAGCAAGTAGCATCGGACGGGGTGACGCATGTGTCCTGAGCTCCCTCGTTTCCTGCGCGCCGAATGTCCATCTTTTGAGCATGGGCATTTAACTTCAATAGACCTATTAAAACCTGGAAACTTTTTATCTCATTAGCCACCCGGTACACCACCCTCCTTCCCGGGGATTAGCATTGCCCCGGGAAGCTTAAGTTCACCTTAAATATGTTTATGTCTTTGGACATTTGTGCAGTGTAACCACAGTGGCCAGTATTGCCACACATTGTTAGCGTCAAGTGTTCCCCTGAGAGGGATGGTAAATCAAGTAGAATAAATACCACAGATGACTGATCGGTGTTAATGTTATTCTGACCGCCATTGAGAATTTAAAGATATGGGCCCTAGCAATACCTGCTCACATCCTATCAGTATTCTTAATTTATTTTCAACTTTTTCGAGTGTCAGAAGCATAATCAGTTATTCTGTTTCTTAAGGGTGTGCGGTTACCCTAACAATTCACATATGCAAGTGTTAAAGCCTTTTTGCAAAGTTACCGGCAAAAGTCCGATCAGCATGGCACATAGCCGACCTACCAGTGACCAGTTAGCAAACAACAATATTACAGCTTAATTGGGACTAGCATCATTGGGGCAGTGGTGAACAACCTCATCGGCGAGGAGATTTCATATGGGCGTTCGGCCCGCAACCCAGGGATTCATCGCGTCATCATGCTACAACTTCATCTTCATGGCGTCATCAGCTTGATGCCTGGCACCTAGTCGGTAACTTCATTCCAGACCTCACCTTCACCGCCCCCAAAACCTGTTTAACCCATTCTCACCCAACCACATGGTGTGAAAACTTAGTGGAAAAGATAAGCTTTCCCAGTCAAAGCAAGAATTGGGTAAGTGATGGGTCGGTGTCTCGGAGTAGCTGAACAAACATAGGTTCCCGTAAGGTAACAACTATTGCAGAATTAAGATAATTGTTTCTTCAAAAGGTGAAGGCCGCTCGGAGCATGCATGAGCACCAGCACACGCTGACCTGTTGTGTAGTTTGCAACTACCGACTACTCTGTATGGTACGCTAGCCGGCTTTGCCGGTTTGCATATCATGCAGGATAATTTTCTCACACACTTTGCATGAAAATTAATAAAAATACTGAACACTTGCCACACAAAAGATTATAAAATACTTTGCACTGAAATTAAATAAATCATAACACTTGAACATCATTGGTGAATGGAATGGGGATGAAACATGTTACATAAGATACTTACCTCTTGCGAATAAACACTCTGACAATTAAATAACATTTGAAAATAATTTGTAGAGGGATCTTGTACGTTCCCTGAATTAGGGTTTAACCAACACAAGCAGTTAGGCTCTTCTTTTGGGTGCACTACTTGTGAAAATCTCACTACTCCAGATAGCACAACTCTGCACTTCATTGCATACATACGGTATCCCACTGGTGCACTGTGGAGCGAAAATACTGCAGAGTGCAGGTGTTTGTTGCGGCAGTGTAGCGGTGCGCTGCACGCTGCCCTCGCTGCCATCGTCACTGTCACTCCTGCTTTTACTCTGACATCGCCAGCCTCGCTACAGCAGGGAGCGACCCGGGAAGGCGGCGACCGCGGCTTGGTGACCACGTTGACGTGTACTCTTGGTTGGCAGTGATGTTCTTGCTCCTCTCGTTGCTCGCTGCTGGGGGTTCGGAGTGGTTGTTTGCTGGATACCCGTCTGAGGGGTGTGCTTTTACATCCATGCGACTGGGTCGGTGATGTTACAGTGGTACAACATGATGTCATTCCTGGTGTACCCTGATGGACCCTAAATTTCTCTGGTGATGACTTTGCATTTTATATGGTAATGGCGAATCACGCGATGTTGTTTGGGTGGCACAGCGATCTCCACGAACTTTGCTGTGACATTCAGCATGATGCTGGTTGCTGGTGTGATGAAGGGTGCAGGGAGGGGTGCAAAGTTGCTTCCCTGCTCATTGCACCGTGACGAAAGGCCTTGTTGACTAACATGGGGTCATGAGAGGAATCGGGAAGAGGGTGACTCGCTGCCCACTTCCTGCCGCATGCCCGATCGATAGGTGGGCTGAGCGATGCATGCACTGCCAGCCCCGATACAACAGGTGTGAGTGACTTCTGAAAATAATTTACTTGCCTAGATTTGAAATGTCTTGCAGGATGAACAGCACAATGTTTACACTTGAAAGTTGCATCACTTTTATCGACCTTTGTGGCTTGAATATTTGCTTCTATTTCACGTGCGGTACACGTGCCTTCCGGCTGCATGAGACTGGATGAACAATGTTTACAAATAAGGAATGGCTCACTCAGTTCGCAAATTTTCATAGCAATGCAGCTAACTAGTATACACAATTGTTTACACATCAGTTTACGGTAGTTGTGCAGTGAATATGATCGTTTGCAATAAAATGTCCGTAATTGCTCCCATTGTGCATGCTCTGTGAAACAATGGCATATCAGACTTACCATGCTGTGGCTGCTCACGCATAGTGCTAGTATGTTGTGGTTTCACAGGCGGTGGGTGGTCGGGTGAATGCTATTTGTTTACATGTGGACACTGTTTAAGGCAGGTCAGAGGTGACTATTAATTGACACTTATTCAGTTGTTTCACAGTCACTAACATGTACACACTGTGTTGCTGTGTTATCTTTGATCTTGCGGGCTACTTTCGGCCGGTTATGGCATCCACTGTGCCAGTGGTAATGTGATGCTGTGCAGTATCTGCACGGATGAGGTGGACATAATAATTTTTGCGTAGGCGCCCTGTGGCCCACTGCAGTAATGCGGAATGCGGTGTGAGTTGGATGGTTGTTGCTCTCATGCATGCGCTGTCACAGCGCATCAGCTGTGGTTGATATCGATCGGGACAGCTGGCCATGTGGTGAGTGGTTTACTCTGGCCGAGGTGGACTTAGCAGAGAGTTGCGGCACGCCGAGCAAGGACAGAACACCCCCAGCATGGGATATGTGTGCTGTGGCTGCCATGATCCGTGCTAGTGTTGGCAGCATATCCTGCACACCTTGCCAAATTAATTACTGTAGCATGTGTTAACACTCATACAGTTATATGAAACATTATTAAATTCCCCACATGTATAGGGAGACAAATTTTAACTGTATCAGTTGTTAGGTTTGCCATGCGTATTGGAGTACAAATTAAATACTGTAACACTACTTATATGTGTTACAATATTACGGCTATAAAATATTATTTCTGTGATACATAATATATGATATGAATGTGTAATGTAATGATAAAATATAGTTGTATATGGGTGTGATTCTGATAGGTTAGATTAATGATATGCCTCGGTTAAAATATATGCTGCCACACAAAATCCAGTGTATTCATCGAGACTTAAATTATCTATGAATTTTGAAGCAATTGGACCATTAATTCTAGTAAGCAACCATAGAAGTCTTAATTCGAGTAAATCAATAGAAACAAATAAAATTACATTGGTTTTAACGATGTTAAGTGAATTTAACAAGAAACAAACAGAACTAAACCAATTCAAACTATACAGTAATTTTGCATAACTTTAGTTGTGAAATATTATGCTATTCTAATTCTCAAAATTACAGACAACACCAGCCTGCATGTTGCACATCAAAAGAATTACCAATATTTGAGTTTAGTAGTGCTGGTGTCATAAATATGTTTACATTTGCCTGGGGGAAAATGCGACTTAGCTGTGTCGATAGCGGAAAATAACCGCAACTCTGCTAATTCCGTGAAGTCGTCCTTCACTGATGTAGAAGCCAGGAACAGCTTTCACACTCACCATGGACAGTATATCTCCTTGTGGTCCTCAGCGAACTCGTCCTCTGCGGGCCAGAACAATGGAGGTGAACGTAGAACCGGAATCTCGCCGGGATTCGCAGCCAGTAGTCCTACTCTCGCAGAAATGGCTCTCCGAATATCAGATACTGTATCGTCCCTGGTTCGAAGTTGAATCAAAGAAGTCCTCCTTTACTGGGCCATCCTTCCGCATGGGCTCATCATACAGCTAATTTCGACGTATTTCTTCTTCTGTTAAATATATACAGGCTCATAATTTCAGTAGTGCATGAAGAAATCTTGATCGCTGTCGTAAATATCAAACTATTACTAATTAAATATCAGAAATTAACTTCCATACTCCGGACTGTCTTCTTTTACGTGCTGGCCTCTCTCTGATTCGAATTTATAATGAAAAAGGGTTTGTTCTAAAAAGACTATTGTTCGAAAATCAATACATTATGATAGGCCGGCTGGGGTGGCCTGATTCTTTTGAGAAACAAAAGTAGTGCTACTTACATAGACAAATATTCATACAAAGAAATCACAAATAATCATTAAACTTGCATAGTATAAACAACACAACTGTCAAAATAGATCATTTTACACATATCACATTGAACATATGTTAAACATCTTATACATTACATTAAAGTTTGGTATTTAAACCAAATTTAAAGACATAATAATTATCATAAAGTCATAAATATTAAAGTGTTACATAGCCTGCTGAAGTTTTGCATAACGAAAAGTTGTTGTCGTTCACTGTCCGAATATGTTATTAAATCGAGAGTACATTATTGACTTTACCTCTGTATGACCCTTGAGATGTCTCTGCACCAATTTGGTTTGTTATAATTTGGAAGAAACTTTTTGCTGATTGATGGTTGTCCGGAATTTGCGCTGGTTTATTGTTGTTCTGATTTTCCATTTCCCTTCCAATGTATCTTAACTCCAGGTTGTTCATGATGCAGTTGTGGGTAGGGCTGGTCTTGTGAGCACAATGACAGTGTTGGGTGCCAATTTCATACTTGGTCACTCCATCCTGTGTGATAGGGCGCAAGCATTAAAAACACTGGTGTGCCGGTGCACCCACGTGCATTATACCAGCCATGGTAAACAAGAACACATGCACAGCGCAGGAGCATAGTGCGGCTATGGTAGGAGGGAACACCTTCCTCTCATGAGGCTGTCCCTTCTGCACCCACTAGACGGTGAACCGAACAGCACAGGAGGTGGAGTGTGAGTGCACGCCCGCTCACACAACAATACCTCCCAGCTGTTGTGATGGGTCAGGAGGGGAGGGGGTACTGGAGTGTACCTGCCCCTTTTTCTATCACTAAAGAGTTGATCGGTGGGGTGGCATCACCTGGCCGTCCTGCAATGGCCGCTCTCCTGCATGTGCTTGGTCCCGCTGTTATAATGGCTACCAAGGTGTTTTTGCACACTTTCCTCACACCACATGGTGAATCATTCGAGGAATATGGAAGACATTTGGAAGTTGTCGAAAGACTGCTTCAGTCTGTTTTGTCATACTTCATGTTCCTGTTATGGGTGGACAGAATATATTATGGAAAAATATTGCCAGAATATTTTAACTGATAATTTTGCGTGGTGGGATTTTGGTGAGTTTTTAAGTTCTGTTGACCTAGAATTTTCATGGACGGAAAATTATACCACACAGAAGGGCGACATTTTGACACCATGTGGTGGCTAGGTGAAGGGTGCAAGGTGATTTTGAGGGGTGGTTAATGCTAGGTTAGGAAATTGTGTGGAAGTTGGTATTACCCGACATGAGCCAGAAACCATCAAACAGTGTCAATGTTGTTAGATAGCTGGAGATTCTTGAAGATCTCAGGAACTATGTACCAATCACCCAGATGTAACTTTCTGTAGTTGATAAAGAACACCTCATATAAATTGTTACCTATGGTGCTTGTTAAACGGTAGTTATATTACAGGCTGATATACATGCCTTAAACTGTCACTGTGAATGATTATTTGCATGAGAAAACTTAACAATGATGACTGGATTTTGGCAGGTTTATAAGGGGCCTGTTTACCTGAAATTTCAGAAGGTGCTGCTAAATAAAAGACATGGTTGTTATCATACACAATCATTACTTGTAGAAGTATGATACATTTCTCCTCTAGGGAGACACTTTACAACACTTTGCCGGGCCTAGACCACCGGCATGGTCAACACTGAAAAAAGGCGCGAAGCGAGTTAAACTTATGTGTAAAAGTTATACTTCCCCAGACGATGCAAGGGGCGGTGTCTCCGCGCGGCTGAACGAACGTAGTTTGCGGTAAGCTATTGACTATTGAAGAATTAAGATGATAGGTTGAACTAAAGGAGAATGCCGCCCGGAGCGCGTGATAGCACCAACACACTACTGGCCCCTTCAAGTACCTTTCGACTACTGACTACTCAGCATGGCTCTCTGGCCACCTTGGCAGGTCAGCACGTCACACGGGACTATTTTCCGACACACTTTGTATGAGAATTAATAAAAACACTTACCAAGCAACACAAGAATAAAATACTTTGCATTGAAATTAAACAAGATACATGACTTGTACAACACTGGTGAATGTAATGGGGATGAAACAGGCGACATGAGACACTTACCTCTTGTGAGTAAACACTTAGACTATTAAATAACATTCGACACAAATTCGTAGGGACGTCTTTTAAGTTCTCTGAATTAGGGTTTTACCTTCACAAGCCGTTAAGCCCTTTTTTGGGCGCCCTACTAGCCCGCGTCTTATTACTCTACACCACAGTGCACTATATTACACGACTCTGCGCCTCACTGCAAACACACGCTGTCACACTGGAGCACTGCAGAGGAGAAATACTGCAGAGTGCAGGTGTTTGCTGCGGCGAAGCAATGGTGCGCGATGGTAAAGCGGTCTAGGGGACACAATGCAGCATGTCGCAGTTGTTGGAGTTGTAATGGTTGAAATACTGTTACAAGGGATGGAATAAAAATTTCTGAGTCTATACAAACAGGTAATCTTACTTTCTTACTAACATTTCTGCAGGTGCATAATTGCTGTACCTGGTTAAAGTTCCACAATGTTAATTATTTAGTCTAGGAAGGTCGTGGAAACAAAACATTCCTTCCAATTGACTGTGTTATATTTTTTTCTAGTAAGTCTTCTGAGTTGCAAATATCTGGTCACATTAAATAAGGTTATCTGGTTAGTGCACAAAAAATTAGATACTCTCGACTTACACAAATTATTCGTTGTGCTGCTACGAGTTACAAGAGGCCACGCCTAACTAAAGTATAAAATGTATATATTTCATCTCAAACCAGACTCTCGTAAGAAAACCAGAACTTTACCGCTGCAGATAGATGGTAGGAAATTTTAAAAGAACACATTGTGTTTGGTTTTAATTTGTTCTTTTAATTTATTGTATAAATTAGTTGCAAAGCACATACTGTATAAATATACCTACTTTATACAACTTGCTTTAATATTCTTACTGTGAATTTCAACCAGCGAAATAAGTTATGGTACCCTGTAATACGAATTCTATTTTTACTGTGTGTGTATATGAATGTACATATATATATATATATATACAATATTACCAGAACTATTTCTAAATTAACTTATAGATGCATATTAAAATTATATATATATAATTTTAATATCCATATATAAGTTGAATTAGAAAATAGTTCCGGTAAAATTTTAATTGTCTAGAAGAGGGCTAAACACATGGAGTTAGGAGTATAGAGGATGTGGCATGTTGTGACGTAGGTGAAGCCGCTGGAGATAGGTGGTTTTACTATGGACTCTAGCCGCCATCTTGACAGTAATCAAAAACATTGTGTTTACTTTTGAATGGCGTGGATAGAAAGGTTACATTCGAAGCATTTCGTGTTGAACAATGAAGCTGATGAATAAATAAATATATATTACATTTCACGTGTGAAGTTTTCCTAGTTTATTATTGGCTTGTGTTAGTTGTGCAATCAAATAATTTCCTCATAAAACTACCGATCGTGAGTGTGTGTACTGCGGATCAGTATTGGGTTATGTGCGGCAATAAGCACGTGTTTAAGATATAGTGCTCATGTTTCAGGATTTGCGGAAAACTATTTTTTGAATAAATGATTAAATAAAGAATAACAAGCGTGCTACCATTGTCGTGTAATGTATTGCTGGTTGCGTATCAGTAATGAGTGAAACAAAACGGCGACCAGCAGCCTATCTGAATTTCTGGAAGGCAAAGTTCACATGTTCGTGAGCCACGAATAAATAATTATTTTCTGGAATTTATATCTAAATACCTAACACTGACAATGACTCGAGAGGTTTGTTTCCAATATGACTTCATCTCTTTTATACATATTTAATGTCAATATAGTAAATGGTTTCTGGTAAATAAATTCAAACCCCATTTTAGTTATTCCCTCTCTTTACATTACGTTAATTCTCTGTTATGATACAGTTTTATACATATTTATCCCTTATTGTAGGGTACAATTTTGTTTCTTGTATCTACAATATTGGACAGGGTATAAATTTACCCTTGGTACATAATTAAAACACAGAAATTAAATTTTCTACTGAACTGTCTGCACTGGACAATCAATTTTAGAAACTTTTCAGAAGAAAAAAGTGGGGGAGGTATAGGAGACAGTTATGGATAATTTTATTCGCTATATCTACAAAAATTGTGTTACATCTTTCTCCAAAATTGCAATTTAGTACCAAGAGCTTAAGCCCCGGCTACAATCAGCGTAAGAATTAACAAAAAAATTTAATCCACTCATGTATATGACACCAGCTACAACACAGCGTAATGGAGTAAGATGGCGGCCTGCTCGCGATAGCCGCGTTAAGAGGATTGAATATTTTCAATTCTTTTACGCCGAGTTCTACAAGGCCAATCACGAGACATTTTCAACCACGAGTTTCAGTGCAATGCAAGCTTATAACAAGAAGATAGTTATTAAATTAATTTTGCGGTACAGTTAAGAATTCCGTTTATTTAAATAGTCAGCGCAATTATTAACATGTATACCACACTTTAAATATCCCGAAACACAATTCCCGCGAAACTTTTTTTCATCACAAGTAGATTAACAAAATAAAATATCAGGTTAGCCAACACACTGTTTGAAAATACCCGCGGTACATGTACAGTATGTCTTTTTTTTTTGTGCTCGTTTCTCATTAGTCGCGTAACAGTTTTCTTACTGCGGTCGTAGCCAGTTCATTTCCATACTTCCATGGTAACGCCACTGTTATTTTGTTACGGGAACGCTACGGTGATTGTAGCGCAGGCTTTAGTCAGTCAGTAGCCACAATTTTAATTCAGCCCAACATGTTAAAAAAATTTCACTTAGGGAGAGAAAACTACAATAGGATATTATTTCTATAAATACACTTTTAGGGGTAATAAAGGAACCACCCTATGGTTAGGTTTAAAATGTATGAAAACTTATTCGCCAGCATTTTAGGTTACTTTGGGTAGTTTAATTAGATTTGGATAAATTGTTGAACTACAATTGGTGGAAGACGCATGCACCGCAATGATATCGTTAACAAGTGCACTTGTACTAACCACTGCCAAAGTGGTCCACATACACACTTGTGACAAAATTGCTTTGTTGTTACCTACCAACTTGTGCCGTTATTATTTTTAGTGTGAAATTCTCCTCTGAATACATTAAAAAATATTCATTTTCAATATCTCAAAACCACACTGCAGAAACTTGACAAACAAACACTCCTCTAAGAAAAACATTATCGCTGAAGAAATGAGGTTCCTCTCTTCCCTTCCCAGGGGGGTAGGGGGGCTGCGGTGGGCATAGTGGTAGGACGCTTGCCTTCCACCAATGTGATCCATGCTGGTTTCCCTGTGAGGTTACTCACAGATTTTCACATATTGTAATTGTGCTGATTGATGCTGCTGGCTGGCATGTTTTCTCGAGGTTTTCCCGTTCCCCACCCCCCCCCCCCACTCCCCTTCCATTTCATTGCTGCTCCATATCTGCCATATTTTACCCTCATTGGCTCTCAATACCTTGGTTGTTACAAATATGTAAAGTCTACATTATATTGAAACACAAGGTATTACATGAATTCTCCTTACATCCGTCTTGTTCGGTGTTATAGAAATTTATCTTTATGTAAGTATTCTTCCACGGAATAGAAGGCCTTATTTAAAAAGTAAAATTAGCAGCTCTTTTTAATTTCTGTAAACTATTCATTTACTTCAAATGACTGGGAAGTTTATTTATTGGTTTTTCCCCAGCATAGTATGGATTTTATGTAAATTTTGATGTTCTGTAGGAGAATAGGTGAAGATGATTAGCTTGTCTGGTGTAATGATGGTGTATATCACTATTTTAATGTTTTCCATGTAAAAATAAAGACTGCTATGGTACATATACATGCATGGAAGAGTGAGAATTTTGTTATTTATAAATAGCGGCCTGCAACGGTTTATTTTTACTTATTAATCTCACTATTTTCTTCTGTAATCTAAAAGCCTTTTTCCATTTTGTCGATTTACCCCAAAATATGATTCCATAATTGATTATGGACTGAATATTTGAGAAAGAGTATGCAAGTATTGTATTGTTATTATTGCAAATCTTTTTTAAGGTGTGTACCGCAAAACACATTGAACTCAATTTTTACAGACACTATCAACATGCTCATCCCATGTTAAATTTTCTCTACAATGAGCCCTATATGTTTAGTAGTCTACTATTTATTGTCTGTAACCCGTCTTCTTCTATTGTTATGCATCTTTCATCCTGCATTGTATGTTTATTTCTCTGCATGAAATTCATGAACAAATATTTGTTTGCATTTAATAGGTATTAATTTATTATACTGGAACCAACTGGACATCTCAGTCACTGTTTGTTTTATATTTTCTTCAAGAACAGCGTTATTTGAACTAGTTACCATAATGTTTTGTGTCACCCGCAAACATTATAGCTGAGCCGTTGGTTATTTGTTCTGTAAAATCATTAATAAATATTAAGAATATAATTGGTCCCAATATTGATCCCTGTGGCATTCCTACTCGAGTAGTTCTGGTATTGGACATAACATCTGTAATGTGATTTTTATCATAATATATTATGGGGGTGATCTGTTTTCTGTCTTCAAGATATGATTTAATCATATTATTGGTTACACCTTTTACTCCATACTGTTCAAGATTTTTCAGTTAAATATTGTGGTCGACACAATCAAAAGCTTTTGAAAGATCTGTGAATATACCTGTTGAGAATTGTCTTTTAAAAAGAACATAATATTTTTGCAGTTAAACTGTAAATAGCTTGTTCTGTGGATCTTCTCTTTACAAAGCCATACTGATGCAATGAAGTAACCTTGTTTCGTGTTAAGAATTGTGTCAGTTTATTTGCTATCAATTTTTCTAAAATTTTTGAAAAGGGCGTAAGAAGAGCAATAGGCCTACAGTTATTCATCAATGCCTTGTAACTTTTTTATGTATTGGTACTGCTTTTGCATATTTGAGTCTGTCAGGAAAAATTCATTGGCAAGACATTCATTGAAAATGTAAGTCAAGGGCAGTTTTATTGAATAAGAACACTTTTTTTTTTTTTTTCATAATCATAGGTACCTCATCTATTCCACAGGAACTTTTACTTTTGAAATTTTTAATTACATTTATGGTGTCTTCTTCAGGTATAGGTGTGAAAAACAGCGTGTTAGCATTCCAAGTGTTAGGTCTTTGGGGTATGTGTGCAGGACTAATATTTGTAGCTCTGTGTTGATTCTGCAATTTTAGTGGGATGTTTGTGAAATAGTAATTAAAACTATTAGATATTTCCTTGCTATTTTCGATTTTGGTACCATCAACTTTCAAGGTAAGGTTAACATGTCCTTGTCTAGGTTTAAATTCATTATTAATAATGTTCTTCGTTGCTTTTGCTTTATTTGAGGAGGAGGCTATTTTTTCCCCATCGTATTTCTGCTTTGTTACTCCAAGTAATTTGTTATATAATCTTTCGTATTGCTTAGTGTATAATTTTTGTTTTTCCTCTGGGTTCTTAGCATTTGACGAATTGTTTTTAACCTTTGTCCTGAGACTGTCAGACCTTTACTAATCCATTTTATTTTCGAGCTACTGCTACATTTTAAACATTTAAGTAGAAAGGCATGATCAAAATGACAAAGAAATGTATTAATAAAACTGTTCTAGACAATGTTTGGTTCAGTTTGTTATGGAGAGGTTGTTCGTGGTTGTTTCAGAAATGTTGTTCGTGGTGGTTGTAGAAAATTTTGTTTGTGGTTGTTTTGCAGTGTCAGTGGTTGTTCTGTAAACATCATCCCATTTTTCATTTACAAGTAGGCTTTTAAAA
This sequence comes from Dryococelus australis, assembly GCA_029891345.1. Classification (NCBI taxonomy): domain Eukaryota; kingdom Metazoa; phylum Arthropoda; class Insecta; order Phasmatodea; family Phasmatidae; genus Dryococelus; species Dryococelus australis. The sequence goes on from CM056995.1 coordinate 257,645,040, forward strand.
AATTTGACATTTTTATCTAAATATCTATGATTCATCATCAATATTAGAATAAGTTTATGTCCAATTAGTTGCCCTCAAAATTAGTATTTGAAAAATCATTAAGAAGGGTGAAATAGAGTTTAAAGAAAATCACGCGATGTTTTTCTATTTTACAGATGGTGTAGTTATAGGAAAATGTTGGATTTATCTGAGTTTTCATTATTTTGACTACCTTTAGAAAATGATAAAATGTATTAACATGTCATTTACTGTAATGATTACAACCTACCGTTAAATACATTACCATCTAAATGCACAAGTAATCTTTATTTATTTAACGACAACAAGGTCCATTAGAGAATGGTAAACCAAGAACACAATGAAGGGAATACAAGGAGGGAATGGGTCAAATTGTCTTTATTGAGTCACCCCAGAAATTGCATGGAGTAAGCTTGAGAAACCATGGAATTTGCAAATCATGAAGGCTACATTCAGTAGCTATTAAAAAATTGAGAACTGATTTGGTTGTAGGCCTATATTCTTGTATTGATAAACAGCTGATTTCTTGTTTGTCACTGCAACTCTGCTAACTTGAGGAGAAAAAAATTGTAAGAGTGGAGTTTTTATAAGGTGTAGCTTTGTATTGGGTTACGAGATGATTTGCCATTTCTAACAAATGAATTCCATAACCTTCTACACTGAAATACCAAATCGGAATTTAGATAAATACGTATCTGCAGTTTTACAAAAGTGCCTCTACCTCTCACGAGTTCACAACTTACAGGTTAGACCTTAAATTCACGGCACGTTAGTAATCGCAACCGCACTTGCAAAAATTAAACACGCTGCAATTGTTAATTTACAAACTTACGCAGATAATAATATCCCTATAAACACAATAATTGTGCGATATCTTTCACGAATGTATCCACGGTATATACGAATACACTAAACATTGAAATCGCATAGCCTGGCTCGTGCGCATTTTCATACATTAATATCACTTTTCGTTAGTCGCCGAATAAATAAAAAATAGACTATTGTTTTAAGGCGTGTTTACATGCCAAATTCACATTTTAGAAACGCAAAAATGACACAAATTTAGAGAATTTTCCGAACAACTAGTGAGTTCATACAGCACTCGCAAGGCTGTTCGATTTCGATGTAAACAAAAGTTGGCTCCATCCCGCATGGCTGCTTCACTTGTAACGCACTCGCAGACGACTTCAATAGCGTATCATATTCGATTTTAGTACGGTTAAAGTTTTATCATAACTTTGAAAAGCTCCTATAGTCGTCAGAAAATTATTTCCTGGAATATTTTCAAGGCAAATATATAGGGAATGGGAAGCAAATAAACAAAAACACTGCATACAACACTTCCATTTAAATGTAAATAATTGATAACTTTACATATTTAACGGCGAAATTTATATCAGGTTATCTGATACAAACACACTCATACTTTATGTATATTCTCGTTTAGGTCAAAAACGGTTGTATATTAATTTATGTCGATTAATACTCATCAAAATACACGTGAAAGATAGGCCGATACAATGTTTTTGGCTAATGTTGGTCACGTGACACAAATTCTAGGCATCACATTCTTTCTGATTGGTTTATATACATAGTCTAGCTTATTCGCTCGTACGCCGGGAAATGCCAAATGTGTTTGTATGTTCGTATTAATAGAAGTTACATGAATCTACGGGAAAGTCTTGTATGCATGTGCTTTATGTTATTGTTTGTTAAAAAGAAAATTCACTGATTGAATTAGTGTCGTGAAACAATTTTACTGATTGAATAAATGACAGCCAGCTGTACCGGCGAATTAAATATTGTGTTTTTTAATCTGTTCAAATAATGATGTGAAATAAGCAAATTTGCGGTAGTTTACTATTTATATTACGCAATTTTCCGTGATATAAAAAAGTAAAATAAACTTCGGAGAGAGAAGGGTTTCTAGGCCGTTACCTAACTACCTGCGATACGTATTCACACGGGAATATATGAGGAAAATAAGAGTTTTCAATAATGCAGCTTTGACTAGTGCCACACAAAATATACTAATCAAATAAGTTTAAAATTAACTTAAGTCAAGAACTGTACTATATTGCTTTATATTGTAACTCTATTTTTAATATGCCGTTTTCTAGCGTAATAAGCATCGGAACATTGTTTTTACTCAGATTTAAAGCAGAAAATTAGTTGAAAATGTAACACATGCGCTTCTATACATAAAACACATTTTATTTTTAAATCGTGGTTTTGCAACTTTAATAACGCGTTAAAGATATTGGACAGCACGCTACTGCATTTTATTAGTAACAAATTAAAGCGTATTTATACTGATACTTCAATTTTCAACTAATTGGGATTTAAACATTAGCAGGAACTTTTGGGAATTTAAACAGTTTGTTCTTTTGAACTTCGGCTCCTCGACGTTCCAGAAAATAACGTTCACGCACGCTCAGTAGTCAGGCGTTGAAGCAGTTCCAGAAAATTACGTTTACTCATGCGCAGTAGTCAGGCGTTGAAGCAGTTCCAAAAAATAACTTTTACGCATGCGCAGTTGTCAGGCGTTGAAGCAGTTACAGAAAATTACGTTTACGCATGCGCAGTAGTCGGGCGTCGAAGCAGTTCCAAAAATAACACTATAAACTGTCTAACATCTTATTTCTTTGATAAATAAATTTCGGTGTCAGGGAGAACTGATGTCACATGTGTAATGGATTTTTCATAAAATGAAGGTGATTGTGAAAAATCTTCCTAGTTGTTTTGTTAGACCCTACGTAAGGAATAAATTTTGTTCTTCGCACTAGAATATAAATATAACGAAATATATTTTAAATATTGCTTAATATTTGTGTAGTAAAATAGATATAGTAAGATATAGTCTTACACAATTTCTTTTTTTAAATATCACAACTAAATCGGAAAATGAAATAATAAAGAGATGGTTAAAAAAATTTTATTTCTATATCTTTCCTTCGCAATTTCCGTGAAAGAAAGGAGGAAATTAGAAATTTCCTTTTAATGATAACTATACGTTTTTCGTACCTAAATTCTTAATGTTTTTCCATTGCATTAGCTTGCTTATAAACGCCCAGTGCCAAACCCAGTTATATTATTTAATGTTTCCATTATTTGTAAAAACAATAGTGTAAGCACCCGACAGTTTTGCAAACTTAATCTATGACTTCCATTGGTGAAATTCGATGTAATTGGAAATTCGACTACAAACTTCAATATACGAAGTATACTTATTTCGCGAATAGAAATTGAACCCGCTTAGCAAATGTCTGCACTATGAAAAGTCCAAATTACTTTTTTTAACACGACAACCTCATAATTTCCCGATCAAACTCTTAGCTTGAGATGATATACGAATGACTGGTTTAAGGGATGCTTGCGTAAGTTCTTTATCCTAATGCCAGTATAGTATTTTACAGGGGAAGAACAGCAGTAGTAGGAAAATGCTGACTCTGCGACAGGGGCTTGGGACTGCGATGCAATGGACCCAGGGCGCCCGGCCGCCATCTTGGATGGCACCACTCCTCGGAAATATTGTGGGTCAGTATACCGGCGGCCATCTTGTGTGGCAGTATGCCAGCGGACATCTTGTCAGCATCTTCCCGCTCTTGCATTCATCTCCGATGGCGTCCATCTTGGATCCCATATTCGAAGGTTTCCTCGAGGTCCTCCCAAGCTTTCTTTATTTCGCATTCCGTCATTTTTTCTTCCTTCATTCTTTCTCTCTCTTCCTTCGTTCTTTCCCTCTCTTACTTCATTCTTTCTCTCTCTTCCTTTGTTTTTTCTCTCTTTCATATAACTTCGATCGCCATCTCATTTGCTCCTGGATGCAGCCATCTTTGATTCATACATTGGCTGCTAGAGTGTGCTCGCAGCCATCTTTGATTCCCACACTCGCCGCCAGAGTGAAGTTCCACTGGTGGCGGCTAGGAGTGCTGGCGGCAATCTTGTCGCCCGTCAGGAGCAATGGTAAGTGTAAACTCAAAAAATACCAGAAACTAGGTTTCGTTTCGGCGAATCTTGGATCGCCAGCCCAATGCGCTATCTACAAGATTACCATGACATGTGGCCCGATAGGTGTTGAAATTTAAAAAAAATGGAGAAATTCAACCTAGAGTAGACGTACACCAGTATTACTCCAGGATACAAGAAAGTATGGTGCCAGTCTCTGAACAACATATACTTCCAAATACAAATGTGCAACGGAGATGAATACTGGAACTTTACAAAAATCTTCGAGTGTTGTGTTATGAAGAAGATGGCTGTCCAGTTTTCAATATGTTGCCCTACAGTGAACTGCCCTGTTCTTCTTGGGACCTATGTTTTAAAACTAGAATCGAAGAAATAACCAAGGAATCAGGATTTAGACAAATAAAATATCAATTGAGTAGAGAGTTTTATGACAACCCCACCTTATGGACTGAGACATGTAATAATAAGGAACACATCACGCAAATGCAAGGCAGTAGCCATGTTCAAAGGTCACCTTGTGGACTGTGGGACTGTGAGGTTTGGATCAGCAATTTTTGTTCTGTAAATTTGATTTAACCAAGTTATCATTGAAGAACTAATATTATCTAAAATCGGAAAAAAAATTTAATATATGAGACACTCAGAAGCCAAACCACTAAGTCAATCTTTTTTAAATGAAATTGTTGCCAAGCAATGTAAGAAACATTCTCTTTTCAGTGGTCAATGTGACTAACTCAGAAATTCATTATTATTCTAAAGGTGGCTGCATTTTAGTTAGCTACGGAGAAAAAAGAGCTAACTTTAAGAGTGAAAAGAGACTAACTCCATACGTCATATTTTGTCTGAGGTTTGCTTAGTTATAAACAGTGTTGCCTGTGTGTTGTTGATATCTTGCTTATTTTACTTGCAAAGGTTATTTCTGTTGTTAATTTTAATTTGGAATTTTGAATTAAAGGTATGTATGCTGTTTTTAATATCTTAACACATTTAATTGGTTTTAAAAACTAGCCTTTCCTTAACACTGCTTTCTACACAATATTGGTGAATTAAATTTTTTGCTAACCTAACCTGGAAACTTAATCATGAACGAGACACATACGCACAACTTTACAAATATATGACAAACATATGAAACACGAAGTTTTACTGTTACGAACTTCGTACATATTTTTATGTGAGTAGGCCTTACATAATATGTAGTTCCTAATAAAGGAAATTTAACTTTAATATTTGCCATTTGAATTTTAGCAATGCAGTACTGTAATCGATAAAACATTACATTGTTTTCAGGTTTGAATCTTGACAACCGGTGGACACGAGTGATAGTGGCACAGACACATGTTCAGAATTTGATGACAATTATAAAGATCCTGACTTCACTGTTCCAGATACAGAATCTGATGATCATTACAGTGTGCCAGCGTGTACAGTAGTTTCCCAACCCAGTGCTTCAAAAGACACAACACTTTCCCAATCCACTTTGCAAGAAGATTCAGCATGTTCCTAACTCAGTGGCTCAAAGGATACAACCATTTGCCAATGTACTGTACCAGGATATGATGCAGTGGTCCAATGTATTGTAAACGGAGATACAGTGTTATCCAAACCGAGTGTATCTCGACATGCAGCAGTTGCATAACCCAGTGCTCCATATAGTACCGCAGTTGTTGAAAGGGGACGTAAGCGTGCTCCTAATCCAGAAGAATGGGCTAGGAAGAGAGAGACAAAAAAGAGGTTGACGGGCCATGCTTATATTAACAGAAGTGGAAAATGCATTGAAGATAAACTGTTTCATAATGTAATATGTGGCTGTGCTTTGAAATGCAATGGAAAAATTTCCATTACACTACAAATTATATATTTGATTCCTTCTATTCAGTTTCTGACCAAAGTAAGCAGATAATTTTTATAAGGAGTAGTTCACATGCCACTGCAATCAATCGATGACCTCCAGTCAACAACTCGAAAGTTACTAGAACTGGAAGCTTCCATTACTTTCTAAGATGTGGAAAAGACAATATAAGGGTGTGCAATAATATTTTATAAATACCTGGCAACAAAATAGATACATCTAATGTTGAGATACACATTCGATTGTTCCCTGCCTATACCAGTCACTACACCATAGCCCATAATCCAAATCGTAAAAATTTCGATTCTGATCTAACTATTTAAAAAATGCATGAACTGTATGTGTCTCAGTGTAGTGCCGAAAATAAGAAACAAGTCAAAGAAAAGATGTACTACCACGTTTTCTCAACTACATTCAACCTTCATTTCAAAACACCAGCCAAAGATATGTGTCAAGTTTATGATGACCTCGAAATTAAGATTATGAATGCTACACTAGAAGAGAAGAAGCAGCTTGAGATATACAAGGAACTTCACCTTAGGAAGGTGCAGATGGCAAGGGATTCAATGAAAGCTGACCAAATGCAAGCAGATGAAGACACTTTTGTGTTTATTTTTGATCTCCAGAAAGCTTTGCCGTTCCCAAAATTATCAACATCCGTCGCGTATTATAAGAGAAATGTGTATGTTTATAATTTTGGATGTCACAGTTTCAATCATGGGAATAGATTCATGTATGTGTGGCCTGAAAGATACGGATCTAGAGGATCTCAAGAGGTAGCAACATGTTTCAAAAAACACGAAATGTCGAATGCCTGCAACCATAAGCACATTACAACTTATTTAGATTCATGCAATGGGCAGAACAGAAACAACAAAAATGAAGTTGTGAGTATGATGAAGTTGGTTCAGAGCCCTGATCTCAAAGCAGATGTAATAGATTTTTTTGGTACCTGGCCACAGCTACCTACCAAATGACTCTGATTTTGGAGTTATAGAGGGTAAAGCAGAAAAAACAGAGAACATATTCTCTCCAGACAATTGGTATGATGTGATCCGACAAAGTAAATCAAGAAACCCTTTTGTTGTAGTTGAAATGAAACATGATGATTTTTTGTCTTCAAAGACTCTTTAATATTACATTATAAATCGCAAAAATACAGTTGATGGAATACCTGTTAATTGGCTTGAAATAAGATGGATTCAACTCGAAAGACATCATCCACAGAAACTTCAGTTGAAGACCACATTTTCTGAAGAATTTCCTTTCATAGAAGTAGATTTAACAAAATCATCAGTGGGTCGCCCTTCAGTGTTACCAAATGTTGAGCAGTATCCACTGTATCCAAACATCTGCCCAATAACAAAAGCAAAACGAGCTGATATGATGTCTCTTCTGAAATATATCCCTCCAGTAAACCACACTTACTACAGAAAACTAGTTGCCACTCATGAAGTGAACCTTGTAAATGATGATAGCCATGATATTATTTACAATTATGAGTAGTGCCATCATAGTGGTTAATTTAAGCAGGAAGAATTGATTCTTTTTTCAGTTGCCAATTTGATTATCCCCACAAGCAAAATTATGTGTTCTTTTTCCGTTGACAATGTGATTAACTCTGTCAAAATCATAAGATAAATAATTGAAAAACCAAATTTAAAATGTTGCAACACATATTTTGAAAAAATGAAACCAACTTCGAATTTAGTAATATCAAGAGAATATTTTAATACATTAAGCATTATCATTTGTATAATGCAGAGTTTTCACTTGTAAGTTAACTTTAACAACAATTTTCTCACTTTTGTCTTGTATGGATTTAAGCTTTTGGCTTCTGAGTGACACATATAAAGAGTGAGAACCATACACCGGAGCTTCAGTTACAATGGAGAGATTCGACTCATCACTTCCTTATGCCAGTGTTACTACAGGTTACAAATGAGTGTGATTTCGAATTAAAGAATATAGTCCACTACTGATTTGCAACAGATATGAACATTGGCATTTCTCGTTAATTAGTCCTGAGTATACTTTTAAATTTTCCATGTTTATTATGGGCGAATTTTTTGTCCTTTGTATAATTTGCATTTGCATCCTGACAACAAACTACCTTGCAGTGAGAGTCAATTAGCATTTGAAGCTCAAAGTGCATGCATCACGAAACATACATCCTACAAGAAAATTAAATACATCATGCAGAAGGAATGTACTTGTTGTTCTCTTACTACAGTATGGAGCGAACAATGTAACAACAAAGAACCTTTTAAATACACCAGAAACCAAGAATTAACTACTCCATGTGGCATGTGGATTCATAAAGTTTGGCTTAGTAAGAACACTTCAATGATGACAACCCAGACTATAAAAAGGAGGCCATTTACTAAAAGAATGTCAGTCATGGCTTGCATCTTCAACTCTAAGGATGTATACGAGATCCTGCAAATAGGATACAGAAGTGTCTTCTTTAAGTCATATAACAGTATTTTACAACTTCAAGTCTGAAACAATATAGAATATTGGTGCTACACTTTCCATAACAGTCTCGGCACTCGCTTTGGTGAAGGTATAGCATGCAACGATTGTGCTGTGAGATATCTCCACCCCAACAGTGACTTACCATCAACATTATAAGATGGGGACATCCACAACTTTATTTTTGAACAAAGAGGCCTAGTTTTTCCTTCAATGTGCAATTTATATTCATGTGAAGTTGCTAATTCTGAATAATATTCTCGTCGATATGCAACCATGCATTTATTAGTAAAGGTTTGTATTCTGTAACATATAGCATAGCATATTCATTTTTGTTGTTAAGGAAATGTGTGAGTCAAACATTCGTTTCAATTGTATGTATTTCTCTGAACCTTTGTCAGCACATACTAAACCATGTAGTTTTGATTCTAGTTTAACTAATTGCAACAGTTCGAAATGTCTTCTAAACCAGTCCATACTGCACAGAGTTGATCATAAACTTAAGGGCGAACACATTGTAACAATTTGTGAGCAAGAAAGATGTTTAAAACATCTGATTTATAATACGGATAATGTTTTGCCCTATCAGTATTTTGAAGAATGTGACAATAATTATCATACTTTATATCATTATAGAAAAAAGTTTGGTTACATGTCTCATACTGCATGTGTTTCATTAATGTGTCACATGCATCGAGTGATAAAACTAGCTAAAATTAAGTTTTTAACTCTCAAACACATTTTAACTTTAAACAACAGAGGATGTTTTTATCAATATACATACATTGTTCCTTACGAATTGGTCTCAGTCGGGTGTTGGATAGCTTACGAGTAACGTTATGTATTTTCGTCCTGAAAACCATGATCTCAGTGTAAAATCAGGAAAGTCTAATGTAACTTATACACTATGTTGTAACAGGCCTCTTTGTGAATTTACAGAGACATGTGACAGTGTATTCGATTTTGAAGTAATTTATTTTCTGCTAGGAAATGAAAAAAAGCCATGAATTGATACAATGTAGCAATAGCATGAAATGCCCTGTGTTTTACATTATTAAAACAACTCCTCTTCCATCTAATATTGAAGATATGCATTCACATTATATCGAAACCTACCCAACCCTTAGTTGAAAGTATCGTTTTACATTCTCCAGAATGTAAAGATGTATATGTACAGACAGGTTAAATCCAGGATGTAAGAAACATTCCCACCTTGAAAGCAGAGTTAAAGGAGGTGATCCAATAATAAGAAAGCACACAAAAACTTTATTTACAGAAGTAGCTAGCACTTTATAAAAATGTTTTATATATTTTGAATCATCCTTACTAACTTGTGTTAAAATTTTGTAACTAAATTTTTGAATCAACCTGTATTTATATATATTTTTGAAATAATTGTCTAATATATTTTGTAACATCCTTTATTTGCTAGTGTTAAAAATGTTTTATATAAATTTTGGACCAACATATACGTGTTTATTTAATGCTATGTGTGATAATGTTTGCCATGTTTAGGAACACTATATTATAACACACACACATACACACATATATCTTTTGAAAATGTTGCACATATATTTGTGAAATAAGCTGTGTATGTATATATTTGTATTAATAAGTGTATTTTATTTTTAAATCCATTTACAACTGTGAAATACATTCCTTAAGAGAGGAAAGAGGAATAAAAATGTGTTGTAAAGAAAAATTCAGATAACAAACAAACTTATTTGCTTGCCAAAAATATTATTCAACTAAAAATATTTGAACCTGTATCGTGGCAAAGATGTCTGTTGGTAAAACGTAGTTTTATTTTTACAATACACTATAAAAACACAAAAATAAGAGTTTATTATTATGCTAGACTCTGTACCGTCATCACTTTATGCATTAGTACGAGGCTCTGGGTTCAAATAACAGCTAAGGCAGGATTAAAATTATAGTTTCTGGGTTCGAGTCCCAGTTAGGTCATATATGACAGTAATATAGTTTCTGGGTTCGAGTCCCGGCTAAAACATACATAAATGTATGGCAGTAACCATATTAAATAAAATGAATAATGAACAAATCACCTAAATAAAATATATAATAAAATGTTAATAATTTGTTCACTTGTTAAAGTGTGCAAAAAGTGTTGAATCATAGTGAAATGCATTCAATTCTGGTTAAAAACCTCGTATTACAAAAAAAAACCAGCTAGTATCGGAATTACAATTGTTAGTATACGAAATTGTTAAATAAGAACGTATTTCAAATCGAATGTCTTAAAACCGAATAAATAAACATATTCCATTTTGAATTTCAATATACACACACAAAATTTCAGAAAAGGCATTAAATCCTTTTAATTTGCTTTAGATTTGGTCTAAATATAATTTAAAACATTTCAAATATGAAATTCTTTTATTTTTATGTATTTTGAAGGGAGAGTGGTGGGGGTATAAATTGTGGCTCCCACACACAGCTCATCATTTGCTGTTTTGACTTTATGGAGTGAGGAGCTCTCCCTCTAGTGCATGGGTGAATCGTGTTAACTGTGAGCCGGTCTCACCCACACCTCCGCTCACCGGAGCTGCTGTCGGGTGTTCGCGATAGCGATAACGGAGTGAGTCGCTCACACTCTGGGACCCACTCGCCGCTAGCCTAGCTCAGCTGCAGTCTTCCACAACGGTGTTGGGTCAAGGGACTAGCGGATCCTATCATCATTCCCGCTGCCAGCATACCGCTCGCTGGGGAATACAGCTGGCCGCCTGGGGAAGCAGGGACTCCGGCACTTGCCTGACTGCCTGAACAGGCTAGTGCTCATGCCTTGAATTGTCTGGCCTGGGATCGGGTCTCGTTCCAAGCTTGCCTGCTTCGCTACTAGACATTATGTAACTGAATTAGTTTTAAGTAATTTTTAGGGCTTTTTCATTAATTAAAAATTTGTACAGTGCTTTTTATTAATTTTAGTGTAACTTTTTCTGGTAATAGTATAAATTTTTGCAATTTGAATAAAATTTACTTATAATAGTTACAACTCTTTATAATTTGAATTTAATTTTATTAACTTTGTTCCAAGTTTTCAAATTTTTTAATAATTTCTCTTAAACTTTCTTGGAAAATCATTAAACATTTTTAAACTAGAACTAAATTTTATTACTTTAGTTTCAAGTTTATAAAATTATAGTGCAACTTTTTCCGGTAATTGTCAAATTTGTTACTTAGAAAGATATTTACTTGGAATTGTTACAATTCTTTACAATTTGAATTAAATGTTATAAATTCAATTTCAAGTTTTCGAATTTTTTATTACTTTCATTTAAACTTTCTTGGAAAATCGTTAAACATTTAGAACTAGAATGAAATTTTATTAACTTGGTTTCATGTTTATACAATTTTGTGCAACTTTTTCAAGTAATTTTAAAATTTATTACAATTATAATGAAATTTACTCTAAATTGTTCCAAATTTGTACAATTTGAATTAAATTAAATTAATTTTGTTTCAAGTTTATAAATTTTGAGTGAAATTGATAACTCTTGTAACAATTTGCTTCACACTTACAATATTTGTTATTTGGCTACTTTTTTATTATTTTTATATATTTTAAGTAGTTTTTAAGAGATGTTGAAAGGCGGGTTTTGGTTATGACTGATGTAAGAATTACAGAGCGAGAAAAAAATGAGAGGAACTATGCCAGGCTATGCACAGCATGACATAGCTCTGTCCTATTCTCTGCTCTGTGTGTCATTGTCTGGTAACGAATATTTGAGTGATGGCTAAAAGAACTTTGAGTACTTCTAACGAATGAAATGTTTGATGTGTGATGGGGTGGATTGGGTATATAATTTTTTAGATAGTAAGTAGTTTTAAGAGATGTTTAAGGGTGGGTGTTGGTCATGACTGAGTATAAAATATGGAACAGCTAAAACAAGGAAGAACTATCATGCTTATGCCTAGCATAAGGGTAAGATGCATAATCTTAGCTCCCAAGTTAGTTCTTAATGAGTTGTTTGGAGAAGGATGTCTGTAATGATGGATAAAATGGACATTGAGTACTTCTAACAAATGAAATGTTTTGATGTGTGATGTAATGGTTTGGGTGTATAATTTCTTTAATTGTAAGTCGTTTTAAGAGATTTATTTTTCAAAGTTCTAGGTGGGTTCTTGACGTAGATTTGAGATGTTTTAATGGAGTAGAGAGGAAGATACTTTATAATGCTGAGAAGGCCATAACAATATTACGAATCGAGACCTTCTCTACACTGTTAAATACTCGCAAAAATATGTTAAAATTATCTAGAATATAATATCAACTACTCTGAAATCGATAAATCGAGTAAGTGTATGACTGTGAGTGTCACAGTGTGTGAGGAAATGTGTTGCAAGTAATTCTACGTCGATTGTTGTCTTATCATTTTGAGTAGATAGAGATTTGAGTAGTTTTTTTAAATAAAATTTTAGTAAATGTTGCTAGGTTTAAGTAGTAGTAGATAGTCTAAAATCTTTAGGTTTAGAGAGTTTATTTAGTTATTATTATTATTGTTCTAATGTGTATAATACCTCTTGATAAAAAAAAATATATAAAAATCATTATTAAATTTATAAAAACATTTTGATGGTGTAAAGTATTTTTACGGTGTACATTAGTTTTATTTTTGATAGTCAACATTAGTTTTATTTTTATCAGTTTACACTAGTTTTGATGGTGTCAAGTATTTCACATTATGTTTTAAAAATATAACTGTTAAGATATAACATTTTTCTCTTAAACATACTATATACTAATAGTCATACTATGCTTTGCCAACAACAAAAAACTGTTCGCAGTACTTTCCCCACTGGGAGCGACTGGGAATTTAAAGATAACGGCAAACAGCAGAGATTGGGTTTCGTCGCTTATTACGATGTTGAAAGTTGCCTGAAACCCATGTCCACTTGCTTACCTGATGATGAAATGAGTAATATAACTACCATCAACCAACATGTTCCATATGCTTGTAGCATTTTGTTGGTCTGTTCATACAATCCAAGTTTATCTGACTATTTTGAATTTGTGGGTGCTGATTGTATATACCCATTAGTTGATAAATTAGTTGAACATACAAAGTTGGTTGCATGAATTTACAGCAGGTTTATTCCGATGAAGCCAAAAACCCCTGTTGATGAAGCTAGGTTGGCGGCTCAAATATGTTGTCACATTTGCAAGGAAAAACTTGGTACAGATGATATTGTGGTCGATCATGACCATCTGATAAGCGAAATCAGAGGTCGCACACATAATAAGAGCAACTTAAATTTTAGACTGCCCAAGAGGCAACTTGTCACTGTTTTTCATAACCTGCAAAACTATGGTGCTCACTTCCTCATAAAGCCCTTCGCTGAACGTCAGGTAACACAGTCTGATGGAACCGTGGTAATCGAAAACAAGGGTAAAATTCAAGTAATTGAATGGCCCTAGAGAAATACAAATGTATTATCAAAACAAATTCCCAATGGGACTGATATCAATGGAAAGGTGCAATATTTCAAATTACATTTTATTGGCACATTCTAATTCATACGTACCTCTCTGGAAACTTTGGCAGACAATTTACTACCTAAACAGTTGAGTATCACCTACTCGATGTTTCCAGACAACACCCAATTCGAATTGGCAAAAAAGGGAGTTTTTCCTTATGACTGTTAATTCGCCAGGCAGTCTGATGTGCAAGTCATTCCCACCAAAGGACGCATTTAATAATGTGATGAGAGGTGGAGGCATTAGCAAAGAGGATAACACTCACTTCCTAGCTGCATGGGAAGCATTTAACTTCATGAACTTGTTGCAGTATGCCATTCACTACTTACGTGTAGACACTTGTTTGCTGGCAGATATTTTTGAGAATTTCAGGACCATATGTTTGGCTCATTACAGTCTTGACCCTGCCATGTTCTTCACAGCTCTGGCTTTTTCATGGCACACTTTATTGTCTATGACATGTGTGCGGCTAGAGTTGTTGACTGAACTATATATGTATCTTTTTTTATAACGTGGGGTTAGGGGCATCATTACCCAGGTTTCAAGAAGGTGTGCGGAAGCCAACAATATTTACATGGAAGAGGATAACGACCCCAGTGTGGCATCGTAATATATGTGTTATTTCTGTGTCATTGGGCTGTATAGTCATACGATTATGATCCAAGTTTCCGATTGGCAATTTTGAGAGGGTTGAGGCTGACTTTTTTTCAATATGGGATTTTTCAAACACAGTGAATGATGGTGACACTTGTTTTTTCGTGGAATTGGATATGTCATTTCCAAATGAATGTTATGATGCACTGTCTGATGTGGCTTTGGCCCCTGAAAATGGCATATCCCCTAATGGCTTGCAGACAATTTCGAAAAATAGTTTTTTCAAATTGATTAATAATTCAGTTTATGGAAAAACATTGCAGAATATCTGCAGGGAAAGGGACATAAGAGTCGTTTCGAGGTATGACATGATCTATGGGGCTACAGAGCTGATAGGATGTCCAATATTCCAGGCAAGGCAGATTATCGATGAAAATTTGGTCCGTATCGAGATGTCTAAGAGTTCTGTTCTATTCAACAAATATTTGTACACCCTCTACGAATTTCACTATCAGTAAATGTGTACCAAATTTCTTGCACCAGCCTTGCACCTCCTCTATTGTGATACAGATTATTTGGTGTATTCTGTTGCTTGTTATGACATTTATAAAGTAATTATCCCAGATTAAAGGTTGTGGTTTGATACATCCAATTATGCGCTCGATAACCTGCAATGATTCCCTCATGAGAACAAAGGACATACCGGGGTGATGAAAGATGAATGTGCTGGTCTCATCATCACACACTTTGTGGGTTTACATCCCAAGCTTTATGCATACATTGTTGCGAATGAGCAATATATACATAAGGTGAAGGGTGTAAAACCTCAAGTGTTGCAATCACTCAGGTACGAGGATAATCGAGATTGCCTTGAAAATTACACAGGGGTTTTGGGGACCCAATATCAGTTTCATCCACGACCTCACAAAGTCTACACCAAAAGCGTAACCAATGTACTGTTGTCAGGTATAGATGATAAGCACTACATTGAAGCAGATGGAGTATCATCCTTACCTTGGTAACACTGCAAAATACCTAAATAATTTTGTTTTATTTCCCCTAACAAAAGTTACATCCCCACAATAAATACAGCCCACCCACGACACCACAACTGCCAGCACCACACCGCCAATGACATTCATCTTACACCTCCACACACACCTCCTGTTCAATAGTCAACATCATATATATCTACTGCTGCCTGCAATCTCTACAACTATTAGCAACACCTGTTGCATAACCTTCAATTATTCTTCTACCTGGTTGCCTATCTGTAAGGCATGACATAACTTCATTATCAACTTACTTTATACTAGTGTCTTCGATACATTTTCGCCTGCCATTTTCCAAATAATAAAAAAAATTCACAGTGTGACATAACATTCTCTGCAAACTACATGCGTGTGAGTGTGTTGTAATCAGTCGTTGGCTTGTGTTGGTGTCTGGAAAATAACCCGGACGTGACACTATAAAGGTAAACCTTCAGTAAAGGTTTTTTAACCCTTCAAGAGTTTGTAAATAATGCATATAGTTAACAAAGAGATGATCTTCAGATTGATGTAGTTTCTAACCTTTTTTTATTTCAGATTTTTTCTGGTTATTTATAAAGAATTGTGTGTAGGAAGATTTTGAATTGTTGTACGGTACAGATATAGTGTTAAGATGTACACAACTGTGAAATTGAATATTGGAGATAGGCATTTTTCTCGTATAATACCTTGTTTTTTTTTTCTAATTTCTGTGCTTGAAAATTTAGTTCTAAAAATGTGACTGAAAAAATGTTTGGTAATTTAGTTCTTAAGATGTTTGTTGTAAATTTTATTCTCTTTGTGTATGTTTTAAAGTAAGTGAAAAGTGCTTTTTTTTGTATATATTAATTGCATTTATATTATAAAGAGACTGAAAAAATGTTTACTGTAAATTAAATTTTTTGTTTGAGTCATTGTAAATATTAGTTTTTAAGGATAAATTTTGAAGAAAAAAATTTGAAATAAAATATTTCGATATTAAACACAATACTGTGACTTGTTATTTATTAGTTTTTAATTCCTCACATCATTATTTTGTGTATGATGGATGGATAAAACCTTAAATACTACTAAAGAGAAGTTTCAAAAAAATGTTGGTAAACTTGAGAAGAGTGGGTTACTGGCAGTAATCTTTTCAGGTCTGGTTTGTATTTAAACTGAAGTAACTGGATGCCTTTCATAAGAAAATACAAGTTTCTCACTTCAGTCTTTGCAAGGGAGAAAAATATTTGTTTATACATTTTAAACTAATATTTCAATTAAAATTTAATCAAACAACTCTGAACAACTGAGGGCGGAATTACACTACACAAGTGATGGAGAAAATCGAACGTCTGAATGAATGAATTTGAAATGAAAGAATATGGATCAGTATATTGAGAAAACCCCCGTCGACACAGCTCAACTTGAAGGACAATGGTGTCCAGGCAAGGAGAAAGTAGTTTGACAAAATTACCTTTTCAGAGGCAGGTACAAGACCTCTAACCATCCTACCTACGAGAACATTTCCCGCAGACCCTCAACTCTACAGCAGCTATTGGAAGAGCCCACAGAACTTTTAACATAAATATTTTATAACACAAAACAGATTGCAACTACTGCTGCTGGGATTTAATACAATGATGTCTGGTGGTAAAACATACATAAACAGCTTTATACATTTTTAAAACCAAATTCAATTCTGATACTTGATATTTTTCTTACGATAGGAACATTAATTCATAGCAGTAAACCAGTTATCTGGACATGTCATTCAATAATGTGAGTCATTTATTTTTTGCAGGGAAGTGAAATTTATAGATTATTACATACATCATAAACATAGTTGTGTGTGTTCAACTCTCTTATTGTGTAATTGCTATTTCATAAACATTTTGAATATTTCCTTCATTTATGAGTTTTTCCCCATAATTTAAACTCAGTTGCCTGCCAGGCATGCTCCACGTATATACTCAAGCTTTCGACACGTAGCTTATAAGTCGACATGTGCTACGCTCAACTCATTCCTACACCAGACTCCATAAGAAACAGACATGTTTTAAAATAATTTAAGGTACGTGTACAAATGATAGGGAAACATACATGTAAGTCTATTATGCTATTATATCTGGTTAAAATTTAATTCGCAAGGAAATAGCATGTGTTTTAGGCATAATTCAAAATGTGAGTTTGGGAATATTTAATTGTCTGTTGTAGTCCATTCAAAATCAGTTCTTAGTAAGTTTGTGTATTTTTAATGAGTGCTTTATTCCATCTTTTAGTTATCAGAATGGGTGGTAAACAAGTTTTCTAGAAAAAATATTAATTTGTAAACATAATTTTTTTATCCATTCACATAGTTGTGTGTTTAATTCGGCTGCAAGCTCCACATCTATAAGTCATTCCTTGATTGCTCTCACAGCCGGACAGATGTGTTTTGGAAGAGGTGCTTGTGCGATTTCATTAATTTAATTCAAGCAGTGTAAATTATATATTCCTACCAAAATTTCATTTATTTTGTCACATAAATCGTATTCACATATTTTTCCGACTAGCTATAACCTCATTCGGCTGCCAGATGCCAGCCGCATCCCATGCCTATAATTGTGCTTCAAAGTGAGAGTTGCAACTCTTGCTCCAGTTCTAGCTCCACCAGGCAGATACGTATCGCGAGGTTGTGTATCACTTCTGTAAGCCAGTTCGAGCTCAGTCCGGCTCTGTCTATTGGTGGTTAATATCTTATAGGATTAGATATATTTGTTCTCATAGTTCTCATCCAACTTCGTATTGAATTTTGCAAGAAAAGTATGTGCATCTAATTATACAATGACAATTAATACTACCTGCTAAGCACAGTTGTATCTGCAGTAATTTTGATCAAATTGTCGCATGCAATGATTTATCGCGAAAAATTGTTACGTCAACATACAGTGTAGCGTCTTTATTGTTTTCTGATTGTTGTATTAAGTTTGTGATTCGGCATGACTGTTTACCGATGAATCACATACGTCTACATTGTCTAGTCTATATCGTCTAGTAACAGAGGGCTCGAAATCTCAATGGTCAAATCAAATGAGACCAATACATTCTCACACGTATTACAGCCAATAGCACAAGAAAACTTGTGGACTTAGTGTGCTGGAAGATAACACGCACTCCGAAATTTTCGCGAAAAATCGCTATCTCTCTTAAGTTTCTATATTGTAACTTATAGCCATCTGAAGCTTTTTAAATTTAATGACACTAATGGTTTTACACCATTGACAAAAACTAACAGTTTAAATCCTTTACCAATAGTTTATACAGCATTTGGCTTTGAACATTATAATAATATTTTATTTAAAATGTGACACCCTCTTTATAGGATTACATTTGTTGAATACCATTCAGCGCACCATACAACAAACGTTTTCTTCGCAGACTCTTCATTATGCCACTAGCAAAAATAAGTAAAGCGTGGAATCACTTTACAAATCTAGATAAGAAGACTAAGTGTCGTTACTGTTTTTTAAATATGGCATATATACCAAGTAACGGGACCAGAAACCTGGCTCGACACATGAAAAGGAAACATTTTAATGGGCCACTACACCATGAAATGCATTCGGTAAGTGCATCTGAAGAAGCAACCAGTATCACAACCACCATCACTTCCATCAATTTAATTGTAACACCATCAACTTCAACAGAAACATTAGATTGCCAATATAAATCCAATATACGTATCAAGTTTCAAAATAAAATTCAATATATTTGTGTATGACTAATAAAAAACTACTGCCAATTCATCGTTCAAAACAGATAGATTCACAACTACAAAAGAGATTGTAAAATAGTATAACCCTTTCATTATTGTCGAAGATCCCGAGTTCCATAATTTAATTCATTTACTTTGTCTTACTTACAATATTCCATCCAGGAAAATTATATCTTGCAGCTTATTACCAGCAGTTCTCAATGAATTAAAATAAGATCCAAGCTTTGTTCGAACCAAGCACAGCTGTATGTTTAACGGATGGGCGTCTCAGAACAATTTGCATCACTTTTATGCTGTAACTGCGCATTTCATTAACAAGAACACAACATTGCAAAATGTTCTTCTTTTGGACTACGTTCATTATGAAGAGAGAGACACATCCTATAATATATCTACTATGCAAAATGATGTAGAATTGGAATGGAATCTACAAAAATTAATAAAATTTTTGATTACTTCAAACGCAGCTCATATGCCTTGTCGCGGTTACAAGAAAACCAACAAAAACTGAACCTACCGACACTAAAATTTAAAAAGGATTGAGTGAATAGTTGTAATTCTACATTTTATATGCTTATCAAATTTTACAAAGTGAAGATTAAAATTATTACTGCACTACCAGTGGAAAACCCTGAACTTATTAATATAGTGAAACATCTAGAATGTTGGATATGTCTTGTTTTTATTGTAGGGGAAAGATAGACAATATGGTAAGTTTGGATAAAACAGGGTGGTCCACTGTACAGGTCAAACAGACGATGCGATCTAGCGGCTGGATTTGTAATTACGTACTGGATGCATTTAAAAGCTAGTTTCTGCAGTTAGAGTTGTTACGCGAAGGGTTTGTGCATGAGAAAGTTTCGTTTCGAAAACTTGGGTTTTTTTTTATCGCTTCGATTAATTATTACTTTATGTTTGAAACTGGTCTCTGGTTTTAATAAATCTGTTCTTCAAATTGTGAGTATTTCTCATCATTCTATCATTATTTAGCTGCATTTTGACAGTAATAAGTTTGATATTGTGTTACTGGTTTCCGAACGCTTTCTTGAATTCTCAAAACATATGCAGTCGGACAAAACGGAGGAGCAGCAAGTTGGACAAAATGGGGAGCTCCATTTTGTCAAACCTCCCCATCTTGTCCAACCTCCTCATTTTGCTGTGCTAATTTTATTGTTTGTATCATTACTATAGGCTGTTCACGGTAAAATGAGTACCATTTAAGGTCCTCCCAACAGTCGTTAGCCACTAATAAATATATCTTATTGCAGCCTCGAGCACTAAGTTTTGAGGGTGGTGAAATGTGTACACTGTGTTTATTAGTCACATTGCAATGTTTATATTAAAAATCAGCAGGAAGATAGAAATTGGATGAAAGGAAAAATTCGGAAGGGCCTTAAAAATTGTTCACTTTACCATGAACAGCCTATGTGTACGAATACAGTTTCACACTATTTTATACTGTGAGTGATTCTGGGTTTAAAAATCCTAGGTAATACAATATCTATGCTGTTATTTATAAAAAAAAAATTATTTTATTCTGTTTGTTGTCCTACCTCCGATTAGCATTCATTCACAAATTGTATTTTTTTTTATCTCACAGTAAAGCAGACCAGCAAATTTTATTTACAATGAAACATTAAAGCAAAAATCGAATAATAAATATAGTTTATAAAAGCCTGAAAAGAATTAAACGACATGATATATATAAATATTTGCATTAATGGAACACTGACATGAAAAGTCTAATGTATACTATGTGGTTATTTTCAGGTCCTGTTCGAAGTATAAACAGAAGAAAGGTCGTCAATCATGAGACCATGACTCGATGGAGATGGCAATTCGGGAAGTTATGTTACGATCAATGCGGACTTTCAAGGTAGCCAAGCAGTTCAATGTTCCCCAGAGAACCCTTGAAAGGCATGTGCAGAAAGTCCGGGATGGAAAATCTGTCATGGAAGCCACAAAGACAGGTATCTCATTGTTTTATACATAATATGCTACTGTTTTGTAGGCACATGACAAACCATTACTGAAATTTTTTATTATTTTTATACAGGATTGGGAAGATTCAAGACAGTCTTCTCTATAAACCAAGAAAAGGAATTAGTTTCGCGCATCCTTAACATGGGAAGTAGGTTGTTTGCATTTAGTATTAATGATTTGCGAGCCTTAGCATTTGAGTTAGCTGAACGAAATAAACAAGATCATAATTTAAAAAAGATAAGAAAAAGGCTAGGAAATGTTGTTATTATTCTTTTTTGAAAATAAATCTGGAACTTTCATTAAGAACACCCGAAGCCACTTCTCTCGCCAGAGCTATGAGATTCAACAGTCTCAGCTGCAAAATTTCTTGAGTTACTGCGACAAGAATATGAAAAATACCATTTGGGAGCATACCGAATTTGAAATGTCTATGAAACCCTTAACCTTTGACAGGTTAAGGGTTAAAAAAAAAAAACAAGTTCGAAAGTTGTATTCTGCAGAGAGAGGCACCCTGGTAACAGTGGTCTGTATGAGCGCTGCAGGGAACTTCATGCCATTAATGTTCATATTCCCCAGAAAGAGGCCAAGTAATGAGTTCCTCAACTAGTCGTCGCCTGGAATTACAGCTGAGTATCATGAGAGGGGCTGAATTAAAAAATATATTTTTGTAGCTTAGTTTAAGAGGTTTGTGGCTTTTACTAATCCTACAGCAGACATGCCAGTCCTTCTGCTTGATGGACACGCAACACACACACAAAGTCTAGATTTAGTTTTGCTGGCTCGTGAACATCATGTAGTGATCATACGCTTCCCGCCTCATTGTACGCATTGCATGCAACCCCTGGACGATGTCTTTCAAGTTATGTTTGGTGTGTAGTGGAGTCTGTGCATCAGAGGTTGACATGCTTGCGCGGCCTGACCTTGCCGAAGGTCGCGCTTCAGTCGAGTGATTGCAGGTACAATGGCTATGCCGCAGCAGAAGACATTGTGTGTGGTTTGGTTAATCGACGGGGGAATGGAGGTAACGCGCCTACGCACAAGACTCTTCACCAGTGGTTAACGCAATTCAAGGAAACGGGCAGTGTGTTACAAGGGAAGTCTCCCGGGAGGCCGCCTACGTCAGACGTAAACGTGAAAAGAATTCGAGCACCCTGTACGCGTAGCCCAAGAGCGTCATTAGCACGGTTCAGTTTGCAGTTAGGGATTCCGAAGTCGACTGCGCATAAAGTGGTACGTAAAAGGCTTCGCTTGTACGTCTATAAGTTACAACTCTTGCATGAAGTGAAACCTACGGACAAACAGGCAAGAATCGAGTTCGCTGTCTGAATGCCGAACAAGATTGAGGAAGACGAGGACTTCATGAAACATGTAATTTTTAATGATGAAGCGACATTCCATACGAGTGGGGCTGTGAATCTTCATAACTGCCGCGTTTGGGCGGAGGAGCCACCACGCGCGTTTGTTTAACGTCAGCGCGACTCGCCGAAGGTTAACGTTTGGTGCGGTTTGATGTACGACCGTGTTGTGGAACCGTTTATCTGGTGATGTCTACAGTGACATATTAGAACTCTTTGTGTTTCCTCAGTTGGGTGACATTGAAGCGGAAAAGGGTATGGTTCTTCTTCAAGAAGATGGAGCACCACACCATTACAGCAATCGTGTTCGACATGCATTAGACACACGATTTCCGAACAGGTGGATGGGTAAAGGCGGACCGATTGCGGGGGCCATCGCGAAGTCCAGATATGACCCCCTAACATTTTTTCTCTGGGGACATGTCAAAAACGTGTACGCAGAGAAGATACGTGAAGTTCGACACCTGCGTCAACGCATTATCGCAGCAGTCGAAGCCATACCACCTGACACGCTGGCACGAACATGGGAGCAGATTTAATATCGTTTGGACGTGTGCAGGGTCACAAATGGGGCGCACATCGAAGTGTACTGAACACCGCAGAAACTTGAAGATACGACCTCTCTTCTCGTATTATTGTTTCAATAATATTATCTGTTCTTCATACCGAAAACTGCTTGTGTAACCCCGGAGTTCTTTTATAAACATCCTGTATTAGAAGGCAAGGACGAATATCAGCTATGATTCCAAGTACGATATCATTACTTCCAGTTCCAGCTGAACTGATATTCAAATTGCCACAGCATACTGCAGTATACACAAACGAAGATGGAAATCAGTTTTTAATGTCACGTTGAAACTTCAGATACAATGCACTTATGTGCATATTGCTCGTTGTATGCAATTTTTCGTTGCATCTTTCATTTATACTCTTTGTGACTTCTGAGGTACAGGGGTCTCGGTGGCTGAGCGGTTAGCCCGCCCGCCTCCCAACAAGACGATCCGGGCTCAATCCCCGGTTGGGTCACTCCATATTCTCGCATGTGGGAATCGTACCAGACGATGGCGTTGGTCGGCGGGTCTTCTCGGGGATCTCCCGCTCTTCCCCCCCCCCCAATTCCGGCGCGCTCCATGCCCACTTCAATCATCCTCGTCGGTTCTGAAAACGTCGATGTTAAGAGCCGTCCAAATCTCAATATTCACATTCTGGGATACACACATGTATTTTGCTTTAAACGTCAAAGCTCGCTTTTTACCCTATTTATTTATTCATTTGTTTGGATAAGAAATAGGTTTGTGATCTTAGAGTTTTTATTTACTTTGTTGGACAATGTCGTTGGCACTTATTATTTGCACTATAACCTTAACTGACTGAGGTATACTTCAGATGAGGTTTAGAAATTATTGTAATTTACTTGTCATTTCTCTGCTTATGAGAATTTATTTTGTAGTTTATTTTAACGATTAATTTGCGTGTGACTCGTTCTAACTATGTATGTGGTAAATACTGTCTGATATATCGATACTCTCGATGATTCAACCTAGAGCGATTGTTCGATCGCATGGTTTTAGAATGCGCCTACTTCCTTCTAATACATATTTCTTTCAGCATAGCTTGAAGCACAAAATTTTCTGTTTAAACCTTATCTTCAGTAATAATGAGGTAGCAATTTTTTAGTTAGCGGTAGCAGTCATTGGCCTACTTTTTCGGCGATGCTGTTTCTGGTTTCGTAGCTGTGGACGGCGATTGATGTCGTGCCAGCCTTTTGATAACCAGATAAGAAATGCTTTAATTTAAAAAAAAAAACATAGTGCATAGAGCAACTTATGAATAAATACAGCTCACGGAAAGTCAGAAGATAGGCGTTCCTGTCATTAATTAGTATCAAATGTAAAAAAAAAAGAGGAAGTCAGATGTTGAATTTCGATTGATCATCTTGTGGAGTTATTCTATCAAAATTTAATAAAACTGTTTTAAAAAATGTAAAAACCGAAGCTTTTAAACTGGTACAATTAAAGGTTTTTGATATATGACAACTTTTGTTCGGTTACACCCAGGTTCTACTTTATATTAAATACAAGTTTTAATTGTTTTATTGTTTGCAATGTCCATTCTTTACCAACATTAAGAAGATAAATGTTAAATTCCAAAATCATTCTTTGTTTACAACACTCACAATGTTGGAATTAAAAGAATATATATCTATATTTTAAAGTAACCATGAGTTGAAATAATAAACCAACAATATTAAATAAGATATAATTGTGTCATTTCTTTTTTGACCATGTGTAAAGGTCAAGTTTGATAAAAATATTTTGATTTTAATTGTAAATGCATATACTGACTGCTCATTATTCATACTGAGTCTTGAATAATGAATGGAATGTGGAAGGCTTTTGAGCCTTTTGTGTATGCTTGCTTCTTGCACCTGGTAACACATCCGTGTACCGCGTGATCCTTGGGTTGTCGTGTGGGCACGCCGCAGTGGTTTTGTTTTTCTGATGTGCCGATGCATCTGCTAGGGCTGCTGGTGCAGAACAATAAATTATCTTAATTACTTCTAGTGAAGGCGCCACGCAAGTGTGAGCGAATGAATACGCTGTAGTAACTTCTGATATGAGGAAGTCTCTTTTTTTTTAATCTATTTATCTATTAAATTATTCTTTCATGACACCTCCCAATTAGTA
Organism: Dryococelus australis; assembly: GCA_029891345.1. Lineage (NCBI taxonomy): Eukaryota > Metazoa > Arthropoda > Insecta > Phasmatodea > Phasmatidae > Dryococelus > Dryococelus australis. The sequence continues at coordinate 257,670,237 of CM056995.1, forward strand.
TAGGGTACATTTTAAATTTTAAAACAACGTGTAAAACATTTTTAACATTTTGTATCCGTAATGTTTTTATTAATGATACATTTTTCAGCAATAAATACCTAAATTAAATTTTGTTTTCAAACTCTTATGTATAAGTGTGAATCCCGGAAAGGGAAACCTTTAAGAAATCTGGATTAGCTACCTAACGAACTCGAGATATCCACACCCTACTTCATTCTAGTGACAAAAGATGAGAGTTGTCCAGATTGAAGAATTATTTAACGGGGCATGAGCTTCCTGTTCATTTGTCAGAATGTTCTTGTAGTGTGAGTTAAGCCACGTGTATGAGTTTCTTGAAACGAGGCTTCTTGCAGGTTGTCTTTTTCTCCCGACTAGCTACAATACTGTATTTGTTACACTGGCCCGTATACTGGCCGCTATGGCGGACCTTGCACAAGCTTTTACGGAATCTGGTATCGTGTAATATCGCCTTAAGCCTTCACTATTGGCTAAAAGCATCCTTGGGACCAGTCACACAATTTGTCTACCATTTTCAACAGCCACAAGAACAAAAAAGTCTTGGAGTCCAATCTGTCGCCAAATACAAACGCGAGTGTGTTTGAAATACACGCCCTTCAACGAAACTATTAAACGTGCGTCCAGTGTGTTGATCTACGAAGAGAACACACACTTCACACGAAGGCTTTTGATTGCTTTCAAGACGTCACGCATATTAAAAATACCTTTTTGTAGTACTCCACAAAGGATGAAAACGGCCTTTTAAAAGTGTCGTATATCAGCATATAAAGGCTGTTCACGATATAGTGAGCACTTTTGAAATAAACCTTAGAAAAAGTCACTATTCCTATCTGCATATATTTTAACGGGCGCTATGACTGACTTGTGTTCAGTAAAGGATGAGGCCAATGAAAATGTTAATTTTACGTAAGGCGAAAGAACACACAACGTGTATACAAGTAGATTTTAAGCAGGGCTTTCAAAAGTGCTAATTTTACAGGGAACAACCTATACGCGTCAGATAGGGCCTACATACAATACTAGGCCCGACTCCAGGGCCCTGCATTGAAGTTTGCCACCGACTTTCCACCGATAAAATAATAGGCTCATCGCTTAGATTTCTATAGGTAAACGCAGTGCGACTAGAACACTGCACGTCAGTTCATAGACTTGCGCGTAGAGGCGTTGGCGTACTTGATGCGCGTTGCAGTTTCGCCCTCATCACCCCGCGCTTCTCGCCCTCAAACGTGGAAAAGTTCCAGGTAGAGTCTATTCGCAATTTCTTCGCAATTTTTGAATCAAACCTTTGAAAAAATCATCCCATGTAGGACGTGTTTAGTTATTTCCTAAATATTCCACCCACAAACGTTGTATTCGTCTGTTAACAAAAAACTATCTTAGTTTTCGTTAAATTGCGGTTTTTTTTAGCGATATTTTATTTATAAATTGGAATATTTCATTTATAATAAATATGAATAAAAACATTGAGAAAACATATGTGTTGGTAGCACCTAGTAATAAATAGTTCTCATACAAAATATTATTACAACTGAGTGCGGACGAATTCGGTGCGTTGTCCTTGGAGTAATTTTCTAGTATAAATTAAACTTTGGTTGCGTAAAGCGGAGGAATATTCTCGAAGTAGAACTTTAGCAGGGCTTCAGAAAAGTGTGATGTAACCGTGAAAGGTTAAGTAAAGTAACTGCCTATGGAGCACTGCACCCGATTATACAACGTGAAGAACTCATAACAAAGTACTACAGACACCATAAAAATGGTCAGAAAAGTGCGATTTATGCTGTATATGAAAGAAGAATGTTTATGTTTAGCAGCATTATAAAATATTTTACTAAAATATACTTTTTAAATGTAAAAAATTAATCGATCGATACAGTCCGCATTTTAAACAAAATTTATGGGCATTTCCGTTTTGGTTGCTTCGGAAAGCAGAATTTACAAAAAATTCTTCATCATTAAATATCGTCATATTATATACTATGATTGAATGTAAGAAAATCATAGTAATAATGTTCCATATCAATTTTTAAATTAACTTTATTTACTTCAGTTTCAGGCATAAGTGTTTGTAACAAACGGACGCACATAAAATAAATTATAATAATTATTTCCTGCATTATAATTAAAGTTTGTATACATTCAATCATAGTAAATATAATGACGATATTCCATGACGAAGATTTTCTTGTAAATTCTGCTTTCTGAAGTATCCGAAACGGAAATGCTTTTAAATTAATTTTAAAATGCGGACTTTGCCGATCAATTAATATTTTACATTTAAAAGGTATATTTTAGTAAAATAGTTTATAATGTTGCCAAATGTATGCAATATTCTTTCATATACAGCATGAATCGCACATTTAGGACAATTTTCAAGGTGTCTGTAGTACTTTGTTATGAGTTCTTCACGTTGTATAGCCGGGTGCAGTACTCCATAGGCAGTTGCTTTACTTCAACCTTAAGCGGTGTTCACAATAAAGCGGCGCGATGCTGCGCGTTGCGTTCGACGCTCGCCGCAAGCGATGAGTGTTATTTGCGTCTTCACAATAGAGCGATGTTCTGACGCCGGCCCCTGGCGACACAGACCGTGCTGCCATCTGGTACCCTGCAAGGAAGCTTGCAATGAAAATGATAAAATCGAACGGAATGCAGTGAAGTTTCATCGCCATTTAGTTCGTTTTTTTTATATATATATAAATAAAAGTATTATATTGAAATACAGAATGATGACGTAGAACATTTACGGCTCTTGAGGCATCGGAAAACATATTTTGGTTTTCCTGAAGGTAGGCAAAATTGATATAATTTGGACTCCAATCAGTATATCTGTAAACCGTTTATGTATGTTTTAAGTTCTTTATCTCAGTTTCTCGCCAGTTTATTATGAAGTACAGAAATGTTATTCTTATTCCCCGACGCTGGCGACGAGCGTCAAAACCAATGTTCGCCGCTCGTGCAATGTTCTCGACGCTCGACGCTGGCGTCAAGGCTCCGATTGGCTGATGCTCGACGCGACGCGTCGCAAACGCTCTATTGTGAAAACCGCTTTAAGCGAAATCGCCAGTAGCCGTCTGCCCTGCCTCTCATGGCGTACAGAAAGTGGCAGCCGGCAGGACGCGCCCGACAGCTCTTCGTGCTCCAAGACCTCGCAAGAAACAATTATGCAATTTCTAACGCGTTGCTCCGCAGACCGTAAAATATCTTGCCGCGAGCGCGCCCGGCTTACGTGAAATGTATTCTCGAGTATGAGTTGGAACGCGGTCTATGCATGAGATATTGTATATGAGCGCTTCGCGTAATTACAGCGTGCTGAACCATTGCTATCCTGTCTGTTAGGGGCGCGTGGTTAGGTCTCGAAGTTTGCGTGAAATTGTTTGCTCAAGATGCGCCTCCTAAGTATGAGCATTAATGATGGCAGTTAAATTTCAAAGCAATCTTGATAACCTCATCATTTATGCCAGTCCCTCTCATATATGTTAATTATTGTTAACAATCCTGTATCCAGCAGGCAGCAAGACTCGCAAACATATCAAGTATTCCTGGTAAAATCGTGATATTCCGTAATGGTAAAATGACAAATAAATTGATTTTGGGGGGACGCTGTCCTCAAAATGTTAACTAATTTTGAAAAATTATATCCACTAGAGATCTTGCCCTTTTTATGTAGTTTACCTCCGCAAATAATTTCATTCGATCGACAACCAACGGTGTGAGAATTTCAGAGATAGAATCCAGGTAATACACGGATGAATCCTACCAAAATTCAGAATGTCGTTCTTAATAAACAATTTAAAAAATGTTATTCTAGTGCATGTCGCTTATTGTTTGCTATCGTCTCGTAACTTAATTTCATAAGACAGTAATGGTTAAGGCCATTAACGATTCATGAGACAAACCAGAGCCTCTTAATATGGGTATACTTTCCTGGTTTAATACAGAGTAATGAACTCACTGATAATGACTAATAATTTATAATACTTCTTGTGTGCACTGTAACATGTAGGGCTCGAACTCCATCAAGTCCTTCCAACTGTTCACCATCCACGACAATTTGCACCTTTTTTCGTATGGACACAAAGTTTCCGAGGTTGGTAGGCTATACTGTACCATATTTAGCTACCTTCTGGCGCTTGCTAAAAGAAAATATTACTAACTGTTGCTTTAAAAAAAAAACTGTATTTTATGTCCTATTATCTGCAGATATATGAAAACTAAGTTATAGAACTTTATTTATTAAATAATGATGATAGAGGAAAAAAGGTCGTATAGAAATATGGAGAGTGAGTAACTTTAAAGAAATATATATTCTCAAATTGTGATCACAAGAAGAGGATGGTATAAAATGGAGTGTTAATGAAAACCGCCAAACACACTTGGTCATAAAGTAAAATATTTATAAAACCATGTTTTTGCTGTATTTGTTATAATCTTTTGATTTAGATTAACGCATAAACGCAAATATCCTGTTCCTCTAAGCGCAAAGCACCGGCTTGTTGGAAGATGCTTAGCCGTCACTGACAAACATTAATGAACGCGGAACGTGCTTCGCCCTGCAATGCCATATCGTTCTCTATTTATATACTTTTTGCCACAACTGGTTTTGCAGAGGAGTTTTCGAATTTTTTTGGCTCGACAAGACGTAAATAATAATTTTAACACATTTCTGCATTGTTACAGATTCACTGCGTTCGTTATTCTCGGAGCACTGATTGAAGATAAGAAAAAAAATGTCTTCCATTAGTACTCCAAGAATAATGAAGGCAGTGAATAATTATCTATCAATGTTAAAAGGTTTTTAAAATTATTATTTGCGTCTTGTCAAGCCAAATTTTTCAATAAACCCTTCGGAAAACGATCGGATAAATATACTGCTTTCATGCACCATTCCCTTTAAGATGAAAACTACGTGTTAAATTATTTTCTGTGATATCAATTTTTTGAGCGTACTCTTATCTCAGCAAACAAACGTTCTGGGAATATGACTTTTTGCCAGAAAATATAAACACTGACAAGCTAATGTCGTGTGGTTTTACTTTCATCAAATTAAGCGTAGTGAAAGAGAGGAAAAAATCTGGAGATGGTAGAAAATAAATGTCGCATTTTTAGAGTCTGCCTGCGCTGTTTCCTTCAGATGTAGGAAAAAAGTATAACTATTCGTCTGCAGGTAAATATGCGGGCTTGCACAGCTTGCGATTAAGTCCCATTCTTATGTATATAATTTTCGCGATACAGCGCATACCAGAGGCGTATCCAGAATTTTTTTCAATGGTTGGGGGAGGGGAGTTAATTAGTATTGTCACTAGTAGTACATCGTTCACAAGTCACAGTGGAAGGATAGAAACTAGCTAGCATATACACACAAATTCACAATAGGTCAACACAATAGTCATATATAAATGGCATCACCGTGTCATTAAAATATCTTGCATTTGAAATTTGTAAATATAGCATTAATATTTTCGCACATGTAAGCTAATACCACCACATTTTATTACACTAAGAAGGTAGCACAATATAATTATTTCACATGTATATATGATACCGTATCATTTTTGGTAACAAGAAATTTTATGAGAAGGGTTTTAAGTCAAGGCTGCAGTCCCCTCAGCCCCCCTCCCCTTGGGTACGCCCTTGGCACATGTAATGGAAACGCTGCAAGCCAGGTCGGAGCCTTTCGCGTAGGGGCGATGGGGCACTAGGCGCGCGTGTTATTGTCGACCCTATAGCTCCTTCGCTTCCACGTCTTGATCTCACGAAACATTTCAGCCTTAGCACATTCAGAACCAGTATACCCGATTATGAACGAAACGGTCAGGTAGGTTATTTTTTAGCAGTACTGTACTCTACGAGGCGCAATTTCCAAAGTTATTCCTTATGTATGTACTTTATTCGCGGTTTCTTCACACTTTTTGAATCAAACCTTTTGAAAACTCACCCCATGTATGACGTGTTTAGTTATTTCCTAAATATGCCATGTATCATAAACGTTTTATAGATTTTTTGTTAACATAAGAGTACATAATTTTTCGTCACATTAATGTTTTGCTTTGTAATTTAATTATAAATTATTATATTTCATTTATAATAAATATAAATTAAATAGTGATAAAACGTGTGTTGGTAGCGCCTAGTAAGAAATAGTTCTCATGCAAAATATTATTACAACCGAGCACGCACGGATTCGGTGCGTTCTCCCTCTGGTGTAATTTTATAGTATTAGTTAAGCTTTGGTTGCATAAGGCGGAGGAATATCCTAGAAGTAGAACTATTATCAGGGCTTCAGAAAAGTTTGAAGTATCCGTGAATGGATTATATTTGACCATTTAACTGCGGTACTTTTCCATTACATGAGGGAATGGGCTCTGTGTCGGCCGGATTACAGCACGCATTTTGAAACCGTTAATCAAAGATGAATTGAAAGGATTTGTGTGTGCCTCTAACACCCCAATTCCTCGCCCCCCCCCCCCGCGATTAACTGATATTGCTGAGTGTATGTGCCAAAAAAAGTGTTACTACCAAAATTTTTGTTAATGCCCGTTGAAGGGAAACGTGATTACAGCTAAACGTGCAGCTTCAAACGTGCATATTTGTTTATCGTTACTATATCTGCATTCGATCGCTCCTTAGAGTTCACTGCAGAACATGAACCAACGTCCCTCGCTTTCTTTCTCTCTCTCTCTCTCTCTCTCTCTCTCTCTCTCTCTCTCTCTCTCTCTGCCAGTCTCTGTTCCCTCCTACTCGCCCTCGTACCCTGCTTTCCCACTTCACGGATGCACCGCAAAGTCGACAAGCAGCAGATCGTTAAAAGAAGGGATTGTCGAGTTTGAAAAGTGGGTTGTACATAAGTTCCACCACTTAGCCCGTGACGCCTATTGTGTACGTCGCATGAGTTAACCTCGTGACTGGCAGATGTTCAAGACAGTTCACATACTGAAATAACACAATCACAAAGGTCGGTGGCTAAGGTGGGATTATAGCAACTGGTTATTCAATGCAGGTAAATAACTTTTGCCATAAATAACGATAACTGCGATTACTTTTATGCATACTTTCCTACACATGTAGTTGAATGATGTTAATATGAGTCATTGTAATTCATCAGGCATAATGATATGCGGTACTTTCTTATTACTTGCTAATTTAAATAAATAAAATTATAATGTTTTCTGTGACTTAAAGAAATTATAAGGCATTGCGAATGACTGACAAGAAAAAAAGTTTTAAAGGAATTAGAAATACTGCTTACGGAAAGGTAAATACGTACAATTTTGTGCATGTTTTGCAAAAGTCCTTAGTAAATTCTTATTCTTGTATTATTACATCACTAAAAAATTTAGGTAATAATAATACTAAACAACTATGTGTATTTATTATTTCTTATTTGCTAATATAATTTTACCATCAGATTGTTTACGTATACACTATAAATGTTATATTTAAGAAATACATTTACTAGTTTTTGATCATTTTACATTTTTGATGAGTAATTTTTAAAAACAACTAAAAAACATGTAATTGTACATACATACTTTCCTTGGAAGTCAATAGAGTACTACAAGGCTTTGGTAAAAATTCGTTATTGTATGGATTTGTAAAGATCACATTGGTGTTGATTTACACGTATGGGTGTACATATACACATATAAATTTTCTGTGATCGTAGATTTTTATTTGCAACATAGCAAAACCAGCTAAAGTATTTTTAATTTTACACTATTTCTTACTAGAAATCCACAGTAGTTTATTAAATAGACCCATATACACCTTATTGTATTTTTAAAAGTAACATTGGAATTAAAATCATATATCATTGAAATGTGAAGAAAAAAATTATACTTCAAATAATACTAATTTTGTGTTATTCCACACGTTTTATGTGAAATTTACAAAAATAATACTAGTGTGCAAAGTCATCTTGCAGCAAAGAGTGAAATTACTTCGAACTACAGTGGTGTGTTCAAAAAGAAAAATTCTCGCTGATGGAATATACTTGTGATCGTATATGACAACTATACATCTAATGTCAATTATATTTGGAATAAAACTAAATTATTACTCTGTAACTACGAAGATAAATAAGATAGTACAACTAAGTAAATGTTGTAAAATTGCATAGACATAGTTTGTGGATTAATGTGACGCACTTGAAGATCAGCTACTGATGGTAAAATGTAGGTACAGACATGTCTATTTACAGTTTTATTGTGTCTTCAATTTTACTTTTATGTAGTGGGAAAGGGACATACACTGTGGTGAAATAATTACAACTAATATATCTAAGTAAATTTTCTTGCCGCAGAGACAAAAAAAAATACATGAACGGTATACTTGTATTATCTGCTATTGTAATTTGACAACATTCCGTGTATGCCTATAGCAAGCAGTACAGTGTGAATGCTGTTTTGCTAATGACTTACGATAAATTTACTTGGACGCAGAGTAAAAATAATTTACATTTGTAAGTGCAAAACTACACCGACTTATACGGTGACTCTGCTGAAAAATTGAATTTGCATAAAATTACACACATAATTTTTACATAGTAATTGCCTAGCTCCCAGTTTGACTCTTTTGAAAACCCTGTTTAGATCCTTCGGTTTACTGTCTATTCATCTTTCCACTATAACATTTTTATTGAAGAATGTGATAGGCTATTCATGGGGAAATGAGTACTTTTGAAAGCCCTGCTTAAGATCTACTTGTATGGACGTTGTGTATTCTTCCGCCTTTTCTAAGATTAACATTTCACGGGCCTCGTCACTAGTGTCATGCGTCGGTCAAGTGAAACTGGGTAATTATTAGAAAAGTAAATATTTGATAAATCTGCTCCTTTTTACACTTCGAAGCATTAAAAAAAAAAAAAAAACAGAAAGCTAAAGAAATGGTTTAAGTTATCAGAAATGGTTGCCTTACACTTTTTTTCGGCGTTAAGATAAGGAACTACTTCCCATCCATCGTTACCAACCTCACTGGGCGCATGTCACTCACGGCGCCCGTTAAAATATATGCAGGTAAAGGCAGTGACGTTTTTCTAGGTTGTTTTCAAAAGTGCTCACTTTATCATGAACAGCCTTTAGGCACTTTCTTGATAGAAAAATGATTTTGAAAGATTGTTCCAAATCAAACTTAATCTCACCCCGGCTCAAAATTGCACGGATTCAATAAATTCCACGTGTATCATATCTAATACGTGTTCCGGTAGTACGAATGTTTGTATTTATATGAGGTTACAACTGTCTGGCCAGAAATATTACAACTTCAATCCACTGGGGATTTGCAGTCAGTCGTTAAGGAGCTATCCTCTTTGTTTGTTACTATCAGATAGTTTCCTACATCCACCCACTTTATTTTTTCCAGCCCCAGTAGTGCTGTGCAACATCCACTTTTAAATATCGTTTCGAAAACCTGTTGACTATATCGGTATCGGTGTGATCCATCGCTCCCAGAGAGTACCGGAAATCGATGTCGATTTAACGCAAATATCGGTCATGTTGATGTCGCCAACTTCGCATGTCGCCAGTATCACGATACGCGATATATTGCTCTACACTTTTGGTCCATACAGCAGTTGCTATATTAAAGAAATATTGTATCGTGGTCGATACATCGCCATATCGTACGTTTTATTTAAGTGGCCAACAAAAAGACTGTCACGTTTCCTTCTCACTTTTGCACCTGTCCCCTTTCTTTGGTTATCCTTCATTTCCCTCTTTTCTGCTAGGTCTTTGGCATTCTCTCTGACCGCGTAGTTTTTTTTCCTTTGCCTGGTTGAAAGCAGTCACTTTTAATAATTTTTTATTTCTTGTTTGTTAATTTGTTGTGTCGCATCGCCCCGTCGTTCAAATTTTTCTTCTAACAGGTTGCCGGGAATGTGATGGTGCTCATGAATGAACCTGCCTACCGCCATGACACTTCTAGCAGCCTGGGAGTCATTTTATATTCTACTGGTATATTCTAAAGGCACGCCGTATAGCGGCACTATTCTATACTAAAGGCTGTTCACGATGAAGTGAGCAATTTTGGAATCAACCTCAGAAATATGGCACTGCTTCTACCTGCATAAATTTAAACGGGCGCACTGAGTGATATTCACCCAGTAAAGTTGGTAACGATGGATGGGAAGTAGTTCCATATTTTAAGGTCGAATAAAAATGTTAGGTAAACATTTGTGATGGCTTATATTATTTCTTTCGCGTGGTGAGTTTTTTAATGCATCAGAGTGGAAAAATGGATAGATTTGTAAAACATTTACTTTTCTAATAATTTCGCATATTTACCTGACCGACGAATGAACAAGGTTATGAGGCTCATGACAATGTTAACTTTATATATGGAGGAAGAAAACATAACGCGCATACAAGTAGATCTTAAGCAGGGCTTCCAAAAGTGCTCATTTTACTGCGAACAGCGTCCTTCGTGTTTTTTATCTGCAAATCCTTCTACGACAGGGAGAGGGGCTTTACCCCCCCCCCCTCCTCCTCCTCCACCAGCGACACCGACCCTAAGCTTTGCACAACGCTAATGTCCGTATTCCATGTCAGCCGCCGCTTCGCTAGATCGGCGACAGGTGGCGTTGTGGAAGGTAAAAAGTGTTGGGGGGGGGGGGGGGGTTATCTGCGCCTGCGAACGTTTTTTTTAAAGTGCCCCGTAATATCACAGTTACTGCGCTGAGCTCATTTGGCTTTATACCCACCTTCCCCTTTTCCTTTCACTAAACCCCTCCGTGCCGCCAACGACCAAAGTTTTCCATTTCATCGTGCGCCAAGAACAGCGCATTTAGCCTGATTATACCCCGCTTCCCACACATACCCCCCTTTTCAGGCCGACGTGCGAAGGCAATCCACGACTCTCTCATTTGGCTTGATCGATGATCACGTCACAAAGAAAACTCCCGTGGTGTTTCCGTGCCCGCCACTTTTCCTTCAACAAGTCGTTTTTCGTCGCCCAAGACAGGTGCTGTCTCTACGGCTCAGTGCCTCAGGTTAAGCGGCAGTCCTGTCGTTTCTGTGCTCAGTGAATACAAGAGTGATAACGAAGCCATTGACGGCGGATGCTGGAGTCAGATTCGTTCGTCCGTCATATTGAGCCACGTCACAGGATGGTCCGCCATCTTACGCCGCCACCTTGGATTTGTCCTTGACCTTTAGGTAACGCCGTCGACGCCATTTTGTTTCGTCCGTCATCTTAGTTGAAATTGCTCGTAATATTGTGATTTTCTTTCATCGTTTGTTTTTTCCGTCAGCCATTTTGTTTCTGCTCGACAGTCTGCGTTCACATGTGGCGTTACTAGTGGCCCTTTACTCGGCTTGGTCACCATTTTAGTTTCTCTCATCCACTAGTGGCTCTCCACTCGCTCTCCCTGGACCACCAACCTTGTTTCTATTGTTACCTCAAAGGAGCGTTGTTGCCATCGATTAATCGCTAGTCCGCCATCTTATGTTATACGATTGCTGCTGGAAGCACTTTGCTAGCTCGTGCCCGAACGCCATATTTGTTTATCTCGTCATATGCTAGAATAAGTCGGTGTAGCCACGCTCGACGTGCGTAAGGTCGTGTTGGCATGGGAAGTAGTTGTGGCTTTCATCCTTGTCTGCGTGTTTATTTTTAGGGTATCTCAAAAGGTCTCTTGAAGACGAGGAGCCTCGAACTGCCGAACCTTGCATCGACAAGCCGACCCAACGTCTAACCGACTGAGGCTAAGGCCACACGTGCGTGATTTCACGCTGCGTGACAGTGTGACGTCACGCCAGAAATATGTACCGCAGCAATTGTAATGAGACCGGCCGGATGCAGCGTGAATTCCCGCAGACGCAAGGTGCGGGAGGTGCGTCTTCAAGGTCGCCCTCCCAAGAACGTGCCATGTTCCACTTCTTGGGCGGGATTACAAGCGTGCGTGTCGTTGTTGCCTGGCAACACACGCGGAAAAACACGCCACGCGCGCAAGTATCCAGCCTATATTGTACTGTAAACATAGAACCATTGTTGTGTACCGAGTGATGTTATATACAAAATGAAAACAGATATTGAAGTGATCATTTTGGAGGTGCAAAAGCACCTGTGGTACAAGAAACAATAAATATAAAATCAGAGATAAGAGAGATTCTTGAATGTCGGTATCTGCGACTGTAGTGGGAGAAACGTGGACTGAGTTGGAGACAGAAAATAAATCCATATGTGGTTAAGTACTAGTAGTACAAACTTTAATACTGTAGCATTTATTCGTAAATAAGGCATCTTGTCCATTCATATTCACCATCTACAACAAAAACACCTTCTCCTTCGCCTAGCTCTCTACTTCTATCAGCAATCTTGATCCTTCGTCAAAGAAACCTACTTTCATCTTCTACCCATCAAATCATGGAATCATCTCCCATTGGAAGTAACGGGGGATCCGACGGCGACTCTTTCATTTCATTGTTTACTTTAGAGGTTTCTTTATCATACGTTTTTATTGCACTTTCATGTATCTTTTATTTAATGCCGTTACATATCGACAATGTTAATTAACACTTGGCACAATGAGTCATACCTTAATGTTACTGCTAGTTTTTCTTCTGCACTAACACATTCCCTCATGACTCTGACGTTTTTTATATCACGTCATTCACAATACACAATAAAAATTTAAAATGAGCTGATGGACATTCTGTACTATTCGAAAAACTTCTCTGGATTGTCTTTCAGTTTCGTATCTAGGAGCACACACTTCTTCTTTGCAGACATCTCAATTAATATGGGATGGACCCAGTATGTTCTCCTATGTCGACGACGACGCCGCCTTTGAATAACAAACGCTGTACACAATACTACATTTAAATTTTTAATGATGTTCTGTATCAAATTAACGAGCAGCACATCGACAATGTTGCCAGTACACACTACAGGGCAGCGTGAAAACATGCACGGTTGGCCTTAGTCTGAGCTATCAAAACATACAATGCCACGGTTTAAATGATTAATAGAAAGTGTATCATCATGCTTGCGAGTATAAGAGAGGATATTTTAAAAGAGTTATGAGTATGCTAAATTTGTATACAACGATATGTACTATGCTATTAAATACATGCTCACAAATGGAGCATATTTCATCAAGGATGCTATTGGCATTGGCAATGTGCAGGGGCGGGTATGCAACCTAGTGTATGTGGCATTGCAACAAGCCTGTGCGGGGGTGCCGTCACAACTTAGAAACACATTAACTAGAACCACATGCCATAGAATTGCACACCACAAAAAATTCGAACGAGAACCAGTTCTATGTTATGTGATTCTAATGTACGACAGTTCTAATAGGTGTGTTTGTAGTGTATGATAGTTCTTAAGCGTGTGTTTCTTTTGTACTATCGTGCTAACAGCTGTGGTTCTGTTGTATGATCGTTCTATGTTGTGAATCTCGGTTCTACGATGTTTCTAAAGTGGTGGCTTGGTGGGGCCCGAAAGTACACCAGGTGATAAGGTCCCAGGACATAGCGGCAGCGTTTAGAGATACGGAGAGCTGCCGCAGAGTTTCCTATTCGCATGTTAAATGCCGAGCGAGTAGGTTAAAGCAGTAGGTGCGGGCTGATCCTGGACTTTTCTGTTTTCGGTTTTTTTGTTTTCTTACCTTGTTTTGAGGTATGTATCTGTGTTATATTAATATTTTAATTCATTTTTGCATATTATAATAATTTTTACGATTATTAACATCAGTAATTATGTGTTTTTGCAGATTTCGTCCTGGCATGAATCGGAGGCGAATTCATTCTTATGGTTATTACCCGAGGAAGGTTTATCGTAATGCTGTGTCTTTTACTAAGGATCTGAATAAAGATGATAGGTCTTGGACAGTTAAGATCCTTAATATAGAAGAGAGTTATATTTTGTTGTCTTTTTGTACCGTTTTGGTCTTCAAGGAATAACTGCTAAAACTGGTAGTGGTTTGTTGGAAATGTGTTTCTTCAGAAGGTCTCATGTCGAGAAGGAGCCTGCACCAAAGGACATTAGTGAGATTGATCCAAACAGGATAATCTGTTGGAAGACTTTTCCAGTTCATGAGGGCAAGGCAGACAACACTGCTGTAATTAATGTTTGTGGAAATGCATCTATGTATTCACGTAAGAAGATTAAGATGGAACTTGGAGATCAGATTTGGTTGCATCAGAAATTAGTTGGTATTACTGGCGACATGCATATTCTTGGTTTCAGCAGGGCGAGGCTTCGCCTCATTTCGCCATTGCGGTTTGCTGGCACCTCGACATGCACTTTCCGAATTGGTGGATAGGTAGGGGAGGCCCTACAGCATGGCCACCGTGCTCACCTGACATCACACCACCTGACTTCTGGCTGTGAGGCCATATCAAATCGATTGTGTATGCCACACCTCTTTACATGAGGAATGAGCTCATTATGCCGGAAACCTATGCACATATGCGTCGCAACATGCTTCAGCACTGCACCGCCTGTGTGGCCGAGGGTGGTGGACATTTTGAACAGAGACAACAAACAGACACCATGTGCCCATTCCTTTAGCCCAAATGTGTAAATAAATTGTGATATAATTACACTGCTTGTAGCCTAGTTATTGAGATTGCCTATCCGCCCTCGCACATTGCCACTGCCACTTGTGGGTTAAGTATGGGCGTTAGGCTATTGGTTCCTGGTTGTAATATATTCAATTTTCACTTATCTGCCCCACCCTGGTATTTTTAATCATTTGTTCGTGAACAGCCAGTATAAATACCAGTACTTAGTGAATAAATATTCTATCAATAATTTTTTTAAATTTTTTGTTAGATATTATAACAAGTGTGTGTCATATTACTGCATTGTTAAAAGTTGTACTAAGTTATCATATTAGTAGTATGGGCGTGGGGGTTCTAACACAAGGGAGATGCTGTCTTTATTGATATCAAGGGTTAAATTGATCGAAAGGGTTAATTAGAATGATTGAAAGGGTTAAACAAAAATTTAGAGGGTTAATCAAAAATTGAAAGGGTTAAATGTATTGAAAGGAAGGCAAGGTGAGTTAAAATTCGTGGGTAGAGGGAGGGGGTTTTGCAAACAGGTCAATGCTTCGGTTGTAGTGGTTGGAGGGGTGGAGGGGGTGTTATGGCCTTGGATAGAAACTCTCTTTTCGGACAAAGTCGTCTTCTGGAGGAGAGGTGTAGGAGGACAGGGGGCTGCAACCAGGAGCGATCTGCGCACTTCTAGTTGTCTGACGCCATCTTAGTTCTTCGCAAACACCTGACCAGGATAGACGTACACACCGGCTCTCTCTCCACTTCCCCGGGTGGCTGCCGGGGTACCGTGCCACGACCAAGGGGGTAGGCGGCCAGTGGGGTTTCGTGACACGACACTGAACATCACCAGGCGCGGCGGTCAGCAGGTTTCGGAAAGTGTAAGCATATAATATGCCTGGGTGTTAGCCACGATTTTCGTTTTAATATTTAAAATAATTTCTAAGTTTTAATTTATCTGGAATAAAATAATTTTCGTGTAAGCCCCGTTTCTAAGTCCGGTCGACGAAACTTGGTAGCATTTTCAAATATCGTTTCGGCAACTGGTGCCACGAATTTCACAGACATAAAGGAAAAAAATTTGGTAGTACGCCCATTATTTGTAACAATGGATAGTACGTCTCTATAAAGTGTTGTGGGATTAAGTCCTTCTTCACATCATCCGAGTGTCCCTATGCTACGACGGAAATAATTTGCGTTAAAAGTGAATTATTCTTACAATAGTGGAATTTTCGTTAAAAAAATTATCGTTTTGTTGTTTGTTGTAGGACGAATAGTGTATTTAGAATTTTTCTCGTAAATTTCAACTTAGCCGTGCTCCACGTGTATATAGTCAGGCTCTCGACATAAGCTCGCTTCATTCATTCACCAGCCTCTGAGGTAGATGGATGTGTTTTAAAAATACCTACGTGTACAAATTAGAGGGAGACATGCGGTATTGTGTCTGTTTTAAATTCAAGATGAGCATTTAGAAATATTTATTTGTCTGTGTTAACTGAAAATGCTAAATCGTTGTCTGTGCATTTCGCTGCTTAAATTGCACATCGTTAATACTAACTTGATAGGGATACCTTTTATTCTAGATATAATTCTGGATGTGTATGAATAGTGTGTAAATCGTTTAGTCAACCGTAATTTCAACTCACCCACGCTCCACGTATATATAGAGACTCTCGACATAAGCTCGCTTCATTCATTCACCAGCCTCCGAGGCAGACGGGTGTGTTTTGGGAGAACTCCTGGTGCGATTTCATTACGTGTTTTTTTAATTCGTTTTTAATTAAGCTAGACTAATTTATATATTACTACCAAAATGTCATTTATTTTGTCTTTTGTCGTGTAAATCGTATTCAAATCTCTTTCCCAGTAGCTGTAACCTTAGAAGCCTGTCAGTTGCAGGCCGCGCTCCACGTGTGTATATATATATATATATATATATATATATATATATATATATATATATATATGCTTATAAGCCAGCACCCATCATTCATTCACCAGCCTCCTAGGCGGACGGATGTGTTTTGGGGGATCTCCTTGTGCGATTTCATTACATGTTTAGTCATTTTCATGTACTTGTGTTCGTTAACCATTTTCTATTTTCATTAAAAATTTCCGAGTTTTTCACCCCAGTCTACGATCAAATGTAGATTATGAGTTGATGTAAGTCCAATATCCACGTCAGTGCTGCAGCGACCTCCCGAGCGAACGGAACTATATTAAACATTTTCTTTTTTACGCGTGTTAATAAATTTATTTCTTTTGATGTGTGGATTACGTTTCTAAAGTTCCTCACCAGTCTCATAGGCAGACGGACTTATTTTAAAATATTGTGAGAAATGTGCGAGAGGCATCAATTAGTGTCATATTTTTCGTATAACTTGTGTTTAGGTAGACTGCCGTTTAATTTATAGGGGCATTTTTGATTCATTGTAGTTCTTTCATTCATTCTATACTGTAGACTCACGTAATTGTGATCCTTTAGCATATGTTGACACCAGATGTTATTCACATAGTTGTGATCGTTTGAAATTTGCAATTCGATGAGTCCGTCGTGTAATTTATTCATATGTAGAAATTGTTTAAACCATCTGAAATTCTCCACATCTTTCAAAGTCGCCTACCTACCAACACCATCTACCAGACACAAAATTTATACTTATACCACTCTTGCACAAAACACACTATATATATATATACATACACACCCTGTCCCCAACACGTCACACCTCAGTCGAGTGTCAGAGCTCCAAGGGTGAGAACGTACCAGAGCCACTCCCCAAACCACAAAAGGAAATAAAGAAACTAAGAAAATTGACTCTTAGTACACTCTTGCAACAAACATAAAAAATCGCCATTTCAGTTAATTTAACCATTTCAATAAAAATTTAACCCCTTCAATCCATGTAACCCTTTCAATTTTTGACTAACCCTTTCAATTTTTGATTGATCCTTTCAGTTAATTTATTAACCCTTTCAATCAATTTAATCGTTTGACTAAATAGAGGCAGCATCCCCTTTGAGTTAGAACCTCCACACCTCTACTGCTCGTATTTTAGCCAAAGTAATTTCAATATCAAGGAGGGAAGGCGCCAGCATGAGTCCCTCTGGAACCACACCTGTAGGAAACTATAGCGTCCCACAATTTGTTCCCGCTGTGAGTGTTTGTTCATTGTTGCATTATGACCCGGAATTAATGGCAGAAAAAACGTAGATGTTCTGTGGGTGCTAAATATAATAAAGAAAAAATAGTTTTTGGTTTTCAAAAATTATTAACACGTATGAAAACATACTTGAGTTCCGAGATTAAGGCTCGTTTTTAGAGCCTGTCACCAACGTTTCCATTTCATACCTTCCATTCACCCTATTCGCACTAGGCCTAAACGCATTTAGGGCTAGCGACTTTGGGGCTATTGAATTTAGGGATAAGGGCTTTTGGAGTAGTGCTATTAAGGCTACAGTACTATAAATACTTATTTTATGGACATTTAATTGAAGGAAGATTTTACTAGTAATTTTGGGGTAATTTTTATAAATACTGTTGACATTAGGACAACTTACATTACCAATCGCTCCATTTTCCCTTCTTCTCCTGTAAAATTATAATAGGGTATGTGTTTTACTCTAAGGGAAGATTGTTGTTCAAAAGCGTTCAGAAGTCTAAAATAATTTTCTTCATTTTTAGCATTTTACATTATATTTTTTTTGTGGCATGCAATAGGAGCACGGAGTACAAGAAGATATACGTATAGGAGCCACTTACTTAGCGAACTCCATCTGCATATACCAGCCACCAGCCTGCAATATGTCTGAACGTCATTCTCCAAACAGCGCCTGGTGCTTAATTTACTTGTCATCTTGCAGTCCAATGAACACGGGGCATTTCTCAGCACTCGATTGCCAATTAGGCACAAAGCCTGTTTCCAGATCTCGCGCAGCCAATCAGCGAATGTGTACGTATTTCTTGGTGGTAGTCTGAAAAAAAAGTATCACAGTGGCGGACATTCACTTGAGTAAAAGAAACTATGAAATTGTTACATATTTATGAATTTTTGTATAACTAACAAAAACTGAAAAATTAATACGTCATGCCGCAACACACAATATGTGCTACTAGAATGATATAATAAAATATTTTAGTGGGAATTTGTTTTGTGGGTTTTCCATGATTTAATTTTTAATTTCAGATTAAATTAAAGTTAAAATAATCAACATTTAAATATAACTAGGGCCAGCTGTTTTTCGCGAAAAGATTTGCGTGGGAGCTAGACTTCAATATTATATACGCACATTTGCGGTCTTCATGTGACTATTGGACGTTTGAATTTGCGTGAAGAGAGTTTGTTTCATGAATGAGCCAATCAGAATTAAGATTATCCTATACTTACCGTCCGTGATTCACGGGCAGACAAATAAGAAGCGTAACAATTCAAACGAGCCAATCCCGAAAGTAGTTCTGAGCTAACTTGCATTGGAACACAACTTGTCCTAAAATCTTTTCGCAAAAAAACAGTTGAACCAAGAGTAGGAGTTCAAATGGAAAATGGTGGAGAGATTTTGGCGGCTCTTAATAACATCGAGGTCTTGAAACCCGATGAAGGCGAAGTTAGGTAGGTGAGTATAGAGCAGCGCAGGAATGCAAGGACGGGAAAAAGGGAGATCCTCGAGAAAACCCGCTGACCAGTAGGCATCGTCCAGTACGGTTCCCACGTGCGAAAATCCGGGAGAGACCCCGCTGTGAATCGAACCCGTTCACCTAGGTAGGAGGGGATTAGTCTGACTATTACACCACCACAACCTTACTGTACTTCAAAGAAATTGCAACAGGGCACTCCTGAAACTTCAACTAACACTTTGGATAAAACTAAACTCTCATTTCTTTTTAATTTTATAAGAAAATAATTGTTGAGTTATAATTCTAATATCCATGCTAAAAATATTATTATAGGCTGTTCGCGGTAAAGTGAGCACTAGTTATTTTTTGCTTATCGACCACTTTTTACCCTTCCACCACTTAAAAAATATATATATTGCCATGTAAGTAATAAACACAGTGTATGTACTTCACCAGACTCGAAAGTTAACGTCTAAGGTTACAAGAAAATATATTTATGGACTATTATTCCAAGTGAGACGGCGTCACAAAGTGCTCCCCAAACCATAAAGTAACAACGAAATCGGAAAGAAATTGAGTTATTTTCCGCGTTTCAGTTATAGAAGTGCAACGGCGATAAGGGTTACAATGTCAAGTGCATAAATTGCGTCATCGCCACTAAGCGCAAGTCTCTGAACTGACGTGCAGCGGTGACACTATTATTTTATTGGCGGAAACCGTAACCAGATTCAATGCGGGGCTTTGAATATCAAATTTTTTATTTATCGAATGTTACATTTTGAGATGCGGTGCTTTGAAAAGGCTGTTTCTAGCTATGTTGGTGCGTTTTGAAACGGTGTTTGAAATGTGCGAGCCAGATGATGCCGCTGATCGGCGTGTTTCCTCGGTGATGTCCCGTTCCCCCCCCCCCCCCCCGCTGCATTCCGGCGCTACGCCAATCTCATCTCATTTCACCCTCGTCGGCTTTCAAAACCTCGCTGTTAAGAGCCGCCCAAATATTTCAGTTCAACTCAACTGTAAACTTGCGTGACGTATTGAAAACATTCAGCACGCCTCGTCTGAAGTGAGTGGTCTTTTCAAAGTCGAAAACATTGGAGGCGCACTTTAAGGTAGCCGCCTGGTTGAAAGAATTTTGCACGTCTGAGGCATAAAAGCGTGAGAGTGTTAGGGGCGACCGAGACACACCCATCAACTCTCTCATCGCCTCTACGCGCAAAGCACTGAACTGGCGTGCAGCCTTGCCGTCGATAACGCACCACTATGAGACTTTCAGCGGGGACCCTACCATTTTATGACGTTATAATAAAAATAAAGATTTAATGCACGTCCCTTTTCTTTTTTTAATATTTTGTATAGACTGTTCACGATAAAATAAGCACTTTTGAAATCAACTTTAGAAAAAAGCCATTGCCCCTGCCTGCATATTTTTAACGGGCATCCTGAGTGACACGCGCCCAGTAAAGTTGGTAATGATGGGTGGGAAGTAGTTCCATATTTATTTTTAATAATTTCACAGTTTCACTTGACCGATGCATGAATAAAGTGATGAGGCCCACAACAGTGTTAATCTTACATAAGGCGGCAGAATACACAACGTACATACAAGTAGATCTTTAGCATGGGCTTTCAAACGTGCTCAGTTTATCGTGAATAGCCTATATCGGAATGTCCATACCTAAAAATTACCGTGAAAAAACCCCGTTTGAGCCATTTCCACTATCACAAAAACATGCTTTAGTGAGAAATGGAGGAAATGAAAAACTTATACCGACGCGTGGCATTTCTTAAAAGCTATTCGTAAGCAGACCTCACCCAGACTCGTTGGACGGTTTTTTAATAAAACATTTTCTGCAGGAGCTCTGCACACCTTTCGGCGGGCTTACCCAGGCGGTTACCAAAATTTTTGCCGGGGGGGGGGGGGTGTTGGACTATTTTTCAAACACTGGGAAAAGGAAGTTCAATGGTCAGGGACTCGGCTCGCCTCACGTCGTGGGCAAACGGAAGTGAATTGTTCAAGCCACCTTCTGGGGGGGGGGGGGGGAACCAGCTCCATGAATGCGGACTAAAATATGTGGTGCGACCTCGTTCCTCGTATAACATTCTTCACGGGGGCATTGAAATGCTCGGCTGTAAAGGCCGTTCACGCTAAACGCCACTTTTAAAATATCCACATTGCGTATTCTTCCACCTTATGTAAAAATAACATTGCCATGGAACCTGTCACTTTATTTATGCGCGGCACCGGTCAAGTGAAACAGTGAAATTATTAGAAAGGTAATTAATTTACGTGTTACCTAATTTATATAATTACTAATATGCTCAAAAAATAAAACGACGTAAACGATTTTCTTATTCGCAAATGTTTACCAAAAACTTTTAATCCATAGTTAAGTTATGGAAATACTTTTCCTTTGTCGTTACCAACTTTACCAGACGCATAGCAAAAAGGCTGGACTAACAACAATCCATCGCATCATTCAGACGTCCGTCCATCTGGCAGTCATCCGTTTATCGTTTTCGTCTGTCAGTCCTTTTATACGGCCGGATTTCAGTGCGAGAATTTAAAATCGCGATCTTTCTCTATTTGGAGTTATATTTTGGTTATAAATTGCATATAAGCTTACATACTGAAATAGTTTTACATTTCAAATTCATAGGTTTACCACCAAAGATAAATAAACCCAGATTCACCACATCGCATTTTATTTTAAAGCGCGTATTTCCGTCTAAGGAATGTCGTCAGAATGCGGTGGTTCATCCGTCCGTGCGTCGAAGGTTAAAGTTTGGTAAAAATTTGATGGATGGACAGATAGAAAAAAATAGTCCAACGATTGCTTGAAGATCACGTGACCGCCGGAGACGGACAACTGACAGATGCGACGGACTATAGTGAGTCCAGCCCAAGCGTACCAGTTAAAATATAAGCACGAAGGGACAGTGACATTTTTCAAATGTTGAGTTCAAAAGTGCTGAAATAAATGTGACAAACCTATAATGCCAGAAATCACATAGCCCCGACAAGCACGTCACGACAGCTCCGACACGACAGTTAAAACTAAACCACCAATGAAATACAAGATAGATCTGACGTAAGCCCGGCAAATTTTGGGGTCCGACCAGCTATTTTGGATTCGATATTATTTATATTTTCGTCGTGTCGTGCGGTACGATGCACAAAGTGTACAACTTTGCAAAATAAAATTGTATGCGATATTTCCCTGCAATGGCAAATACGCAGCTTAAGATAAAAAATTTGGGAAATTACTGTATTTAACTCTTAATAATAATAATTTTATCTTTGCATGCATTAGCGGTAACACTTCGGCACCATCATACAATCCACATTTACTTCTCATCCACCGCATTTAAAACTAGCATAGCCTATCAGCACCTTCTAAATAGTTTAGTTAAAATTCTGAGAGCGTCGTGTCAGTTCTGTCGTGTCGTGCTGTAGTTCAAGCAGTTGCAGTGAAACTTCAATTGTCGTGTCGTCGGTGCAGTTTTCGTCGTGTCGTGTCGGGTTTGTCGGAGTTGAGTGATTCTTAGTGACCTGCAAAATTTGCGTTATTATTTGGTAACATGCTAAACTTCACTTCCCTGTATCTACTTGAGCACAATTCATTTCATTTGCCTACTGACATTTATACGGTGTCATATACGTCTGTAACCGATTTACTGGAAATTGGTTGTTCAACCTCTTAAGCCTTTACCATTGGTTAAAAGCATCCTTGGGGCGAGCCACACAATTTGTCTACCACTGGTAACATTCAAAAGAACATAAAACGCCTTGGAGTTCAATACTTCACGAAATAATAACGCGAATTTTGCAGGTATCTAGTGATTCCTGCTTAAGGTGCCCGTCTACCTGGCGCTTGAAGTGCGTTGCAGAGTGTTCGGAATACACGTTTTTCTACGAAACTATTAAACATGCGTCCAGTGTATTGACCTAAGAAAAGAACACACATTTCAGACGAGGGGTGTTGAATGTTTTCAAGACCTCGCGTTATTCAGAAGCACCATTTCAGAGCACACCAAAATGGCTAAAAACGGCTTCTTCAAAGCACTGTATCTCAAAATGTGCGTGTCAGATTCATACAAAACTAGTCAAGGGGCATGCATTGAACTTTCCTACACACTTTCCACCAATAGAACAATAGGGTCGCCGCTGAAAGTCCCATAGGTACACGCAGCACGACGAGAACACTGCACGCCAGTTCAGAGCCTTGCGCTTAGCGGCGATGGGGGACTTGTGCGTGGCAGTGTCGCCTTTAACGCTCCCTCGCCTCTCGGTTTCAAACACGGAGAAAAGCTCTAGGTAGAAGGGCGTCTTAACTGCCATAGCGCGTCGTCAGCTGGGTCTCCGCGGCCTCGACTTGCCGGCAGCTGTGGCAACGTCCGCTTCGTCGTATCCTTGTGTGCCCCCCTCCCTTCCCCCTCACCACAAAAACCCTTACACCCAACCAGCCTCCACGACCGCTCAAGCCATCAGAGAATGTTTTGTGGCTATGATGAAAGACCCGACTGCAGCCCGTCGCTCGACGGGTTCCATTTTTTTTTTTTTTTTTTTTTTTTTTTTTTTTTTTTTTTTCCCATCTCCTCCGCCCCGGGTCGGCGCCACAGACCGGAATCAGCTGTCCGTCGGCAACAGCTGGCTGCCGCGTGGCCTGGCGCTTTTCAACGAACTCCATTCAGAACGGCCGAGCTAAGAGGACTACCTATAGGCTGTTCACAGTAAAGACAACGCTTTTGAAAGTCCTTCTCAATTTAACTTTTCAGCCAATGTTTGCATTTCCGCCACTTGTTGGTACAAAAATTGTCGTGTCACTAATAAGTACAGTGTATACATTTCACCGCGTATAAAATTTAACATATGAGGATACAATAAAATACATTTATTTCAGATCATTTCTGCTGCGAGGGCCTAATGAGTACCCACTTTACCGTGAACGACCTATACTGAAATATTTTCTGTAAAATTATCGTTTGCGCGAATACGCGTTTCTTGGTACATATATGTTCTCTGAGGATACGACTTTTTGCGAGAAAAAAAAAAAAAAAAAAAAACAATTTTGTATGAGCATAATCTTTTTTACGTTTATCGTGTTAAGTTTGTAGAAAAAGTCGGGGAATTTGTTTATTTTATTGGATTTTTTTCCAGGTATCTGTGCAGCAGTGTTTATCTCGTGCCTTTTCTACAATTCGTATCTTCATCGCACTTTTACTTCTTCCGTTTGCGAGACAAGTCCGAATTCTCTGCGACGACTTCGTAAGAATAGCTTTTTCTCGCAGATTTCAGAGACGGTGGTGAGAAATAAAACAAGTAAGCTTTCAATAACCGTACAAAACTATGATTCTGAACAATCTAATTCAAGATAAAACAAACAGGAAGTCGTCAAAATTACTGAATACGCCCAAAATGGTTATTTCCATTAAAATATAATAATTTACGCTTAAACTTTACAAGTCAGTATTTTACACTGATTTACTCATGTAAGCTATTCATGGTTGAAATAAAATGATCAATGTAGCGCAAATTGGAAGAGTTTGCAGTGCACAGTTTCAGCATATGTGATAAGAACGTGGACACAAACTAACGCTTAAGAGGTTAATTACATATCGCAATTTTACGGAAGCTAATTTACAAAAACGAATAAACGGCAATCCTACATAATTGTGTCTATAGTTCGTGTGAGCAAATATATTTCACCATAGCGACATACTTCTGGAGCCGAAAATTTTAAAATTGCACTGCGACACAAGGCATTATGCAAAATAAATGCATCAGCATCGCAAAATAAAATCGTGCCGGACGATGCCGCTGGTCGGCGGGTCTTCTCGGGGATCTCCCGTTTCCCCCGCCCCCTCATTCAGGCGCTGCTCAATACTCACCTCAATCACCCTCATTGGCTCTGAAGACCTCGATGTTAAGAGCCATCCAAACCTCTTCACTTCACTATAATGGCAAATATTTAATCGTTTTAGTCGACTGATTCGGGTGGCGCGATCTTTTAGTTTACTA
Source organism: Dryococelus australis (assembly GCA_029891345.1). Classification (NCBI taxonomy): domain Eukaryota; kingdom Metazoa; phylum Arthropoda; class Insecta; order Phasmatodea; family Phasmatidae; genus Dryococelus; species Dryococelus australis. Next base: position 257,695,381 of record CM056995.1, read on the forward strand.
AAAGTTCCAATTCGAACACGGGCCTTAGTTTCGCTGTGTCGACTTGCAACACCTTCCGTGTAACTTCCAAATCTTGTTGACTCCCACTGACGTATCAGGAGTAAATTTACGTCCGCGCCGGGACTTGAAAACACTGTAGGGAAAGCGTGTTCCTTTGGTCGTGACCACTGAGGGCCAATTGCGCCATAGTGGTTCCAAACTCGACCTGGGATCGTATCTAAGATCGACACTGAAAACTGTTGCACCGTTCGAGTTCAGAACTGGATTGGAGATCGAGATTTAGTTCATTTCGAACCAGCCGAAATTGGCGGTTCGAAATCTCGATTCGAGATTATCAGCCATCGTCGACAAATGTAGTTTGGAAATACGTCAACAGATAGAACTACGTTCGATTGTTTTCTTGGGAAATTAAAACAACATTATACGTACTTGAATATTATTCAGTAAAATTCGTACAACAATAATTCACTTAAAAGAGATAGAAGATCGCACATCTAGTTCTATTTATTATGAAAAATACTCCTACTTCCATGACGTCATATATTACGAACCAATAGCAAAATTTGTCTCATACTTATTATCGATCTCTCCAAGATCGACGAATCGGGGATCCAGAATCAGGAAATTTTGTTGGTGCAACACTTTAACATTGGAACAAAGATTTAACTGGATTCTGGTTAGGAACTAGGATCATTTGATCTCGGATCGGGGGCGATGTTAATGCAACCGGCCCTAAGTCGTCCATTCCCTGCAGGACTCGCGGTTCGGCCGTTGTGTAAAGCCTAGTACACACGGACATCTCTCTTGTACAAGAAAGTTAAACTAAAGGTGAACAACAAATTGAACACTTAAGTGCATACTAGCTAGTATGCACTGGATTGTGTGATCCATACACACGACACTAGCTGGTGAGCAAGTAAGTGGATGGTTGATGTCAACTATGTACGATTTGTAAGCAGGTTTTGGAGTTGTGGGGTTAACTTATGCATTATCAATTGTATCTACCATAAAAATAATAAAATATTTAGTCCAATCAGACATATTTCAAGAACTAAATATATACAAATATAGAAAATGTAAATTCACTCACAGAAAAAAAAGACAACCCTTTCATGTCTTTAAAATTCATACATAAAATTATTTACAATAGTGCGACTATTAAACATTTTATCGTATTAAAAACATTAACATATATGCTTATTGCCAACATCAACAAAATATATGTTTTGTTTATATTCGACTTGTACAAGAAATGTTGTGAAACATAGGACCGTCCCTATATTGCATTAGGTAGTATACAATCTCATGTGTGCTAGGTGTGATGCGTGTACGTGTAGTCTGACATATATATGTGTGTGTGTATACTATGTCCAGTGTATAAACTTTGTATACTGTAATTTGACTTACCAATATCTTTGTACAGCTATGTATTGAAAAAAGATCTTACGAATGCAATAAAACAAAACAAAAGCCAGCATAGTTGGCGGTCGTTCACACGATGCAAGTCAGGGTGTACGAAAATGTGCTCACTTTCTTGTACAAGAAAATATGCCCGTGTGTACTAGGCTTTAAGAGACATCTCGAGGAGATAGCGGCGAGGTTGCTTGCCCCGGCACCTTGCGAGCTGTGGCAACAGTCTGCCCTTGCGACATGCGACTCGCAACGATGCGCTCTCATGTTGCCGCTGCGACCTTCCAGGATTACAAGTTCTGGGCAAGCGACCCCTGTCAAGCCGGAGGGGCACTCGCTATTTCCTCTCACCTTTACCACCCGACCTCGACTGCGTGATGCTCGCGACAGCTCTTCCCAAACCTGCGTTCGTTGGCCACGAAAAAATATTTGTTGTGATTCATTCACGGTTTCTTCACACTTTTCTGAAGCCCTGCTCAATTTCTACCTCCAGGATATTCCTCCGCCTCGTGCAAACTAAGCTTAACGAAGTCTAGAAAATTACGCCAAAGGACAACGCAGTGAATTCGCGCGCACTCAATTGTGATGATATTTTGCATGGGAAATATTTCTCACTAGGTGATACCAACACACATGTTTTCTCTCTGTTTTCTTCATATTTAATTTAAATAAATGATTATAATTGATATATAAAATACCAGTAAAACTTCAAATTAACGAAAAATAAGATACTTCCGTCTCAACGAAAGTACAACGCTTGCGATACATTGAATTTTTTGAAAATAACTAATAACGTCATACAAGGGTTGATTTTTCAAAGGGGTTATTCAAAAAGTGTGAAGAAACCTCGTATAGACTATAGTTTATATTTGTACCACACACTGTTCAAATTGTAAACATTAATAGCAATTACTATTTCCTTGGAAACAAAATCGAGCGCGTAGTTTTACCATAAATACATGTCGAAATTACGATTTTACCGTTTTAGAAATGTGCTAATGATTCAACCTAACTATGTACACAAATGAGATCATTCGCCCTGGAAGAAAACGCCAAGAGCTACAATGCTTCGAGACGTTTGTAAAATCGCACAAGGAAATCTTTTTCTGCAATTTAAAAAAATGATTTAAAATAAGAAAATTGTTACTAATTTTTTTGTATGTGTCTGTCCCTGAAACCTTGTTGATAGGAACCGCCCAAATCTCTCAACTCCACACAGAAACTCTGTCTCCGAATTATTTAAAAATTACTTTTGCTATTCATACCTTAAAACGAATTAAGACAAAACCTTTCATTAGCCCATTTCAAATTTTCTCCGAATATTTTGGTCTATTTTATTTGTAGATTATAAAAAACCGTAAAGTTATTCTGTGTTGACGTGTCATTTTGCAAAAACAATGCGATAAAAAAATATTTTATATGAGGAAAGATTTGTCCCGGATGACTACGAGTACTATGTGGTGCAAATACTATATATATATATATATATATATATATATATATATATATATAAAATCATGATTATCGGCGTTACAAGCATTCATGTGTTTCAGATGCAGACAATACAGGACTAGACGTGGCGTTTGCAAAAAAAAAAAAAAAAAAGAAAGTTTGTTCAGGCGTCCGAACTGCTTTGTGAAGTGTTTGATTGGCGTGTCTTTAAAAATGAACAGCTGTACGGGTTCTCAGTCAGATTTTGTGGGAGATGATATCGCACTTTTATTGCCAATATAATAGCAGAAGAGTAGATAGAAAATACGAGTCTGGTAAAATTGGCACCTGGCACAAAGAGCCAGGTGCCGTCTAGCCACCATGTGATGTCACCTAGCCAACACATTGACGACTGTGAACTTGACCTTGAGCCGGATTGACCTTGGTTTTGACCTGGAAAATCTTTAACCTTAAAATTACCACCCTAAAATTTAAAAAATGCAAAAATTAGTGTAAGATTTTTAAATGAGGGAAATTGCATTGAACCGTATCATCATCTTGGATATATATGACCTTGACTTTGACCCCGAGATACCTTGACCTTTAAACCGAAAAACAAGAAAAATATAAAAAAATAGTTTAAAAAATAAAGATTTTGCGGTAATTTCAGTATTGATCACGACGGCCATCTTTGGTATCCATAATTGACCTTAACTCCAAGCGAACTCGAACCCGAAAAATCGAGAAATACGTGAAAAAAAGGGGGGATAAAATCCATTTTTCAAATTAATAAAATGTAAAACATAATTTTAAAAAGTGAAATTCAAAAACAATTTTAGAAAGTTTCCAAAAATTTTCAAATATTGAATTATTCTTCAAAGACTTGCATTTTGTGTTTGTCGTCTTCGCTCCACCCCGAGGTTTCAAACAAAAATGGTGGAGAACAGTTCTTCGTCTGATGTATGAGATTGCACACACACACACACTTATACACGTACATATATAATTTTTGTGATATTTCTAACATTCAGTCTGGTAAGTTATTATTTTTATGTCCAACTATTGTACAACATTTTTCACGGTATTACTGAGCGTGCTCGTAGTTACACGTACATTTCCCCGCTAAATTAAAAGACCTGCTGAAATGTCAAGTACCTGTGCGAGCTAATAAAGTGTGTAAACAATGATGAGACATTTGTATGTAGGTGTGCCTGCGACCAGCGTCCCAACTTAGTGTTTGGTCGCACAATCGCCGACTTTAGCTGGATTGCCTACGTTGTCAAAGATTCCATTCGCAAGCTATTAAGGTTTAGGCCCTCGAAACTTGGAATGCCAGCTTGGGTGGTAAATAGCTTTATTTTCGGTGCTATTCTTGGCCATCAATTCGCTATTCCATCTACTCGCACTCCAGAACTCTAGCGCTCAGATCCACTTGCGTGATTGGATGATTTTAACTATCACGCGATGCATGTGTCTGCCCGCGAATCACGGACACTAAGTGTCGAAATTATCTAATTCTGATTGGCCCAGTCAGGTAAGCAACTGTCTTCCGACAAATACATGTGGCCAATAACCAAAGGAAAACATCACGTATGGTATAGTACCTACATTGGAGTCTAGCTCTCCCGTAAATCTTTTCGCGAAAAACAGGTAGCCCTATCCATCAGTCTTTAGATCAATGTTTTAATCTTTCAAACAATCTTTCAATTAATATTTCTATCATCAATCCGTAGTCAATATGTTGGTTTTTCGTCTGTCCCTCACCCATACTTAGAGAAATGCATTCATTCACAAACGGTTTCCAAATTTGTACTTCGCTACTGCATTAATGTTTTGTATGCATTACACTGTCTGTACGTTTATACGTAAAGTGTTAATTAATATTCTATATGCAGAATACCGGCCAATTAATAAGACCGTCCAAACCAATTGACTGTCAACACCTGCCAGTCAAGCCAAACCAACAAGACCAACCAGATGTCAAACATACCTCAAAAAACAAATTCAAAAGTATACTTATTTCAAAAATGCATATCTCAAAAACATATATCTGTAAAAAAAATGTTTTGAAAACATATACATCTTATACCTATACTTCATGCACATATACTTCAAAAAGTGATACCTCAAGAATATAGACCTCAAAAACCTGGCAGCACATATTTTTCTTCCAGTTTTGTAGGTCGGCAAAGCATAGGACGTGGCTTAGTAAAACTACTGAAGTATGTATTATAAGACTGCTCTTATTGTTGCAAATGTTGTAGTCGACTGCGTAATATCATCAGATATTATTTCTTGGCTGCTAGCTTTGAGAAAATAACAAAGGATTCGACGTTGTAACAATTTTAAAATTCTTGTCCAGATAGATTGTTATTAGAAATATTATTATGGTGTGCTCTGTCATTACAACTTTTGAAATAGAACTTGGGGAAAAATTTGATAAATCCATGACATAAGGGATAAATCCAACTTAATTATGAGGAATATTTAATATTCATTCTCGTTTTATTTTTTATCTTATTTGCAATGCGAAATATACAACTCACATTACATTAATAGCGTATTTCTCGGTATTACAGCAGTCACAAAAATGTTGTTTAAACATGTATTTTTGTTTGTCAAAATTTTATAAAAGATTATACTGTCCATAATTAAGTATTTTTAACGGAAATATGAACTTCGGCATTAACGACTTGTATTCTTTAAAATTTATATATGTATAGGGTCTGACAGGATATAGTTACAGTTAGGGTCTGAGTGATGCAATTAATATTTGGAAGGAATTTTATCGTGAATTATAATGCTTACTCTTTTATTTTTTCTATTTATTTGGATGAAAAGTACCAGCGAAAGTGAATGCGCCTAATAATTACGGTGGAATCAATTTACACAGCCAATAACTTTCGATGAATGCACATGTTCTTAAAGGAACTTTCCGTCTTAGTGGCACCACAATCGCACTGAGAGAAAAGCCAGCAAAATATTAATTTCTAAAGGGCCAAAAATATATTTAGGTGTCGCAACAAAATATTTTGAGTACACAACATTTGAAAACGAAAAAATTTAATTTTGTTCATCTAAAAAAATACATGCTTGAATAAACAAAACCTCTGTGTTGGACCAAAATGTATTAGACTGTCAACAAAATAGTTTGTTGAAGCGACTGTACCCGATTAGATTTGTTTGGCCTCTTATTTGATTGCCTTCGTTCGAAAAGACAGTTCGAGAGATTTTTTACAGTTTTTCTTTAAATGTGGGATAGTAACAGTGTTTGTTATTCCATTAATTAACACTTAATAACGGTATAAACATACTAATAAAACAAATTCAACAGGTAACTAAAACGTAAAGCTGTAAAACTGGAAATATTGAATTTTCACTTATTGCGTAACATTTGAAATGTATGTATTTAAAAACATTCCAAATTTGTCAGTAAAGGCTGTTCACGAAAAAGAAAAAAAAAACTTTTGAAATCAACTTTTGAAAAATTCCACTGCCCATACCTGCACATATTTTAACGGGCGCACAGACTGTTACGCGCCCAGTAAAGTTGGAAACGATGGAGAGAAATTATTTCCACGTGTATGCGTTGAACTACAAGTGTTAGGCAAACATTTGTGAATACTGGAATATTTTATTTTACTTTTCAATTTTTTTACTACCAAAAGTGTAAGAATAAAAATATTTGTAAAATATTTATTTTTATAAAAAATTTACTGTTGCCCTTGACTGACGCACGATAAAAGTTATCAGGCCTATGGTAACGTCAATTGTACATATGAAGTTAGGATACGCAATGTGCTTACAAGTAGATCTTAAGCAGGGCTTTCAAAAGTGCTAATTTTACCGTGAACAGCCTATAGGCACTTTAGCTGAGGTCTCTAGCTAGTAGTGCCCAGGCGCAACTGAATTAGGTTCTAATCCCGGTCGGACTTCGGAGATTTTTGTATATTAACCGAAGTTGTTAAATGTACGTAGAGTCAAGTTATCCCCATGAAATCTTGTTTTTTGGGCTAACCAAGTAAGAACAACAAAATAATTCGATTTCAGCAACCAAATATTTTACTGCCCCTATACAAACAATTAATTTTGCTGCTCCAAACCAACTTTGTTTCATTCAACAGAACCCTTTTCTCAGTGCGTATTGATTCAGATATGACACTAGTAACAGCCAGTGGAAGACGTTATCACATGGGTTGAAGTGAGTTGAAAGAGATATGGGCGGCGAGCCGATGAGGTTGAAATGAGGCGAGGATGGAGCAGCGCCGGAACGCAAGGACGAGGGAAAACCGGAGATCTCCGAGAAAACCCGCCGATCAGAGACATCGTCCGGCACGATTCCCACTTGCGAGAAATCCGGTCGTAACCCGGCCGGGCGTCGAACCCGGATCAGGGTGGGAGGCGAGCCGTCTAACCGCTCGGCCACCGCGGCCCCCGGTCGAACTCAGATATGAAGCTGGTAACTGCCAGGAAAACACGTCATCATGTGGAGACGGCGCGGTCCGAGAGTAGATTTAATCGCTGGCAGTAACGCCGCATGGCGACGGGCCGTTTGGCCGGTTGAAGACGCTCTCGGGCCAGCCACAGGGGTGTTATTACCCGGGCTGGTGATGGACTCCTTCCCTTCGCCCCCTAGTCCCTCGAGGTCAGTGCGTAAATGACCGCAATTAACGACGCCGGAGGAGATAAGCCGTCCCCGGGGCGAGGCCGGGCAATTATTAGATTAGACCCGGGGCAGCAGGACGGGGCTTATACGGAAAGTGTTCGCTAACGAGACGGGACGTAACGCGACTCGACGTCGTATCGGCGAACAGGTTAACAACATCATCCAACACCGGACCTCAATAACGCTGTCGTACTTCTATGAACTCTGCGGAAGACGCGAAGACGCTACGAAATTTCAACCGCATCTCCAACGCCAGCTCCCCTGCTGCTTGACGCGAGGGCGCTCTGCAATCGCTTCGGCATGTACGTGGCGCTATTGTGCGGGACGATGAGTAACTATGAAGGACATCTTTCTTCATTTCTACAGCTTTTGTGAGAATTAATTTTTTGAACCCAAACGGGAGCCGATATTGTAAAATCGTCTTACAATTTTGGTATATATTGTTTTAATTATGCATTTTAATTTTTTCAGCACAAAAAAAAACTGTATACTTTTATACGATTAATCAACGAAAGTTTTGTTTATTTAATAATTAGTTAAAATTATAGAGTTTTTCTGTGTTGGAAAAACCACACCACATAATGAAAACAATTCGTAACAAAATTGTAAGAGGATTTTACAATATCAGCTCCCGTTTGGGTACAAAAAATTAATTCTCGCAAAAACTGTAGAAATGGGTGATCGTGGCCTTAAGCTGGAGTCACAATACACCGACGAACCCGACACGACAAACCTGACATGACAACCCCGACTCGACGAAATCTGAGTACCAGCCAATGAAAAGCAAGGTCACTGTAATAACAGTCCTACAAAATAGCAACCCGGACAGCCCAACAAAAGTATATTCTATTTCTGCTTTCCATCGTGTCGGACTTGTCGGGGCACTATAAAACAAAATTTCGTGCGTATTTCCCTACGGTAGTAAATAATAAACTAATTTGCCTTCAAAATAACTTTCCGGATTGTTTCTAAATAGTTTTTATCTCTCGTATAAATTCAAATTTTGTCTAAAGCGAAATAATCATTCAGTTTATCGCGAGTTTTAAAAGGAAAATATTGGATATTATAAGGATAACTTGCCGTTTCAGAATTTACCAACAGCCAACTAATATACTTGTCGGGAAGATTTCGTCGGGGTATTGTGAACACTGAATTTAAATTAATATGAAATTCCATCGATCTCTGACGTCATATCTGCCTGTCGTGTCGTGTTCGTCGGGCTATTGTGACTCCAGCTTTACAACACATCACCCCGTCTCTACGTAAGGAAGTTAAATAATTGCGCCGGAGAAGGAGAAAGAACGACGGCTTGTGATAGTTCTTAGCAGTTGTGTAGTTATAGGATGCTATAGGAGAGACATACCCCCACCCAGAAGTAAGACATTTAGGACTATTTTTATTCTTGGAGAACAATTTAGATTTTTTTTAAACTAGATGAACCTCCGTATAAAATATACTTTTTTTTTTTTCGAATGCCCTTTTTTTTTTACGGCAAAACTTTATAGTATGGCCCAGAAGTGCTCTGATCGTACCTTCAGTTTCTCTGAAGAAAATAGGTTTAATTAGTTTTGAGATACAAGCATCTCAACTTTGTCACCGTCGTGTTGGCAATAATACATCTAAAGAAGAGCAGTTTCCAGAATTAACCGGTACCGTTAGTTCCTAACAATGTGCGAATACATAACAAATAGGCATAGTTTACGCGACAGTACGTGAAGTGATGATGTCCCTTTCCAGGGCAAAATATTTCTACGCCTCTGGTTATTAATGTGCCCTGACAACGTCTCGTCATGTGCATACGCTGTTATAGTCTATTCGCGGTTTCTCCAACTTTTTGAATCAAAACTTCGCAAAATCCAACAATGCATGACGTGTTTAGTTGCTTCCTAAATATTCCATGAACCACAAGCGTTTTATACCTCTGTTACCATAAAATTATCTTATTTTTCGTTAAATTTAAGTTTGACCAATATTTTAATAGTAAATTATAAGGTTTAATTTTTAATAAATATGTACCAAAAACAGCGAGAAAATATGTGTGTTGGTAGCGCCTAGTAATAAATAATTCCCAATCAAAATATTATTTCAACTGAGTGCGCACGAATTCGGTGCTTTGTCCTTTGGTGTAATTTTCTAGACTTATTTAAGCTTAGTTTGTACGAGGCGGAGGAATATCCTGAAGGTAGAACTTTAGCAGGGCTTCAGAATAGTGTGAAGTAACAGTGAATGTACTATAGCATACGGAAGCTACTGCAGCGTTGCCACAGAGCAGATTCGTCCACAGAGGCGAAATTACACGGCGGTTTCTTGGATGAAAGTGTGCCAATTTTCTGATTGATTGCGCGAGGCTCTGAGGAAGGGCCTTGTGTCTGATTGGCTCACTGCGTGCTGCAAAGGGTTCCATACTGGCTGCGGCTTCCGGCTGGCTTCCGCTGATCGGGCAAACTGCGTTCCAGCATGCTGTTGGCCAGCGACGCCATTTTGTTGGCGTGCGCGACACAAAGTTCGTGGTACAATCTACTTTTTCCGCCTCTGTAGTCTAAGGCGGTGTCCGAAACGGCAGATTTTGTTGACAAATTTATCACGTAAACCGATTTTGTATACAGAAATGGTGACGTATTTGGTAATTTGGTATTTCGTATTTTGTATCTAGTGGATGTTAGCAAAAATACGAAATGACAAATTCAGCGCCATGTTGTTTTTTTATCTTCAAAACACATGCGCAAATGCAAAAATACAATTTTTTTATTACAAATAACTTCATAAAATATACTAGGCACGTTTTAAACAGCAAGTAAGTGATGTGCTTTGTTTATATATTTTGCAACTTTTTTTTTAAGTCTTTAGTATATAGTTAATTATTTTCTTATTTATTAGCTTATTTGCATTATTCCAGTGACTTTAGAAATATTACGTTCGTTTTAGGCGTTAAATTTAGGTAAAAATATTTGTCACTGTTAATGTAAAAATGCATTGCCGCGAGTGCTAAACAAGTAACTGTCGACAACGTCGGAATTGAAACTTATGAAATGACAAATTACATAATAACGAATTTCTCATTTCGGACACAGACTAAGTATTCTGTTGCTCTAACGTAAAAAAAAAAACCGGCAAATTTCTGCGATGGCCTCGTCACTTCCGTAGTGTTTGCTACATTCAATGATTACAGCGTCCACTGTATAAACATTGGTGTTTCGTTTGTTTGCTCTTTCTTTGTAGTCAGTAGGTTACCGTGAATGAGGTCTCTACAATGGTGCCTAAAAGCAACGAGATTCCGGGTTCGATTCCCGGCTTAATAATGAATGTTAGTTAATTTGTTTAAATTAGATACGCTGAAAGCATAAGCTGCCTCCTAATTAACATTCCGGCATATAGTGTAATATTAAATCATTTGGATCAGGTAGAAAACGTGTGACCAAATATCTACTCGTAAATAATTAAATATTTCCCTCAACCTCGAATGACCTGCAGTTAATGAATTCTACATAATTACTTACGAATTCTTAAATAATGCAAGTGGAAATTAATACACATATAAACACTACATTTTTTTTTTTTCCTTTCTTTTTTGCTCAGTGTAAATAAGCCAGTTGAAATGTATGTGGCAGTTTCACAGCCAACTGGAAATCATCGCCCTCAGCATACAAGAATTCTGTCACTTACAGTCTAACAAGTTTTCTCCGTGTTCAGTTAATACTGCAAATAAAAGACATTGTGACCAACGTAAACCATTCTAAAATGAGAATTACTGATTCAGGTGATGAGCTATTTCTAGATTGTTATTATGTTGTCGACGAGTACAATAAAAATTCCCCAACAATTAAATTTATAACACAATATCATATTTGTATAGCTTTTGTTGTTGAAATTATTTATTGAAATTTAATAATTCTGATAACTGGATTAAAAATTGTGACGAGTAATTATTGTTAGAGCATGAACACCGAGCATTTATAAGAAAATTATTTCTTCAGCCGTCGTTCAAATACGCTTTTTCGGCTCTTCTCTGGGTATTTGTAATTGATTTTTTTTTTTTTTTTGTTAAATTGGATTTAACAGTGTGTACACATCTGTTCTTATTAGTTGTTCGTACTTCGCAGTGGAAGAACCATGGCAAGAATAATGATGAAAGGAGAAACAAACTCAGGTTCCATTGCCTAGAAGAAGTTGCAAAACCAACCAGACTACAAGTTTAGAAAGTAAAAACTGCGATTACGCAACCAAATTGTGTACAGGTTAGTTAATTTGGAAGACATCAAGCAGGGTTTTAAACAGCTTACATCTAACACCTCAATACGCAAGTAATGCAAAAGTTAATTAGTTATTGATGTATTCTTCCGGTTTATATATGTATATAAAAGTTATTAGTGATTAATAAATTATAATTAATAAATTTAATAGTTGTAAGGCAATGTTCCTTCACGGGCAGGAGCCTAGGAGCCGGGTCTACCGATCTGGGGATCTGGCCACCATGTTGGAAACTTTTTCTTCCAAAAATCTTTCATTTTCGCACAAAATCGTACGTTTTAACCCAAAAATGCTTAAAAAAAATTTTTTACTTAAAAATTCCCCGTTTTTTTTTCATTTTGCAAAAAAGTGGCTCCTCCCAAAGAAGCTATTTCCAGTTAATTTGTTTACAGGGATCAGTGACTCAGGTGGACTTGGAGCCAGGGGAACATTATTTAGGACCTTTTTGCATGATCTAGCCCAAAAATCCCTCGAAATCATGACTTTTTACAAGGCCAGGATTCGATATCGGGATCCGGATCCAAGGCCGCCATGTTGGATCCCGGATTTCCTGCTCTGACATACCAGTCAAGCGTCCGCCATATTGTAAGCCAGTGATCTTGACCAGGCCCTTTAACGTTTGACCTAAAATTAAAAATAAATTAAATAATATCAAAATTCCAAAAAATCCCTAAATATACAAAAAATTCGCATAAAATGTAAAAAAAATCCATGAACATGTCACGTTAACCTCACACTCATCCCGCCACCCTAAACATCAACCCTTCCATCCTTTTACCAACCCACCTTATAGCATTACAAAAACAAAAAAAAATCACAAAGAAATGTAAAAAATCTAAAAACTCATATAACATATCACGTTAATCTCACACTGATCCCACCGCTCTAAACATTAACCCACCCCCTTTACCTTTATCAACCCACCTTCTAATACAACAAAACCAAGAAAAATTACAAAAATTGAGAAAATATATACAAAAAAATCGTAACTCCAGCATGTCTCACATGTAACATTACCATCAGACATCAGCCTAATATCATACCACCCATCAAACAAACCATCTGATTAAACGAACCATCCATACAAATAATAGTGCTGACCACCACACCTCAAACTTGGAACAAAATAAATACAAAAAAAAACACAATCCAAAAAAAACATACAACGTTAACCTTACACTCGACCCAGCATCCTGAACGTGATCTCCTACCCTATATACCCACATACCAATACTACAACAGAAAATAAAATCCAAAAATTGAGAAGAATTAAATTTAAAAAAAATAACTCCAGCATGTCTGTTATTTCACCATTGCCATCATACACCACCAATTTTACTTGTTCTTCCAACCAAAACCTTTTATACTTACCAACCATACCACGCACTATAAATTAGCATACCTCAAACATTCGTCTACGCAGACCATATGAAGCAAACATACAGCCGCATACCAGTGACACAACAGCTTCTTCTTCTCATACCATCCACCATAGCTCCATCCGCTCCATCTGCTCCATCTGTTCCATCCACTCCATACGCTCCATCCGCTCCATCTGCTCCATCTGCTCCATCTGATCCATCTGCTCCATCTGTTCCATCTGCTTCATCCGCTCCATCTGCTCCATCCGCTCCATCCGCTCCATCTGCTCCATCTGCTCCACTTGCTCGAATCTGAATATTTTCCCCACGCATGTAGATCTAGTAAATTTTGCCACTTGAGTAAGACTTATATTATCTTGCACCATGTGTAAAGATTTCGAAAAAAATTTCAATATATTTAGTCACAGGTGAAAATAAATTGCAATATTTTAGGACCAAGCTCGTGAAATTCAATTTGCAAATAATTATTTCTAACCCTGGGAATTTATTTGTTTGATCCCTATACAACAATAATAATGATTACCTTCAAATATTCATTTGCTTTTTAAACAAGATCTGTTTATAATAAACATGCATATGATATAGGATTAAAATAAGAGAATAAAAATTTGAATTTATTGTTCGATTTTAAAATTTATTCAATTTTTTGAGTTATACTGAAATGGCATGTAGAGTACAGCAAAAACGTTATCTCAGCTTCATTTTCAGGTCTCCTATATTCAAGACTAAATACTACACTAGGTAAATTATTTGTTTTCTCGACTAATTTTCGTAGGCATAACTATCCTATGTGAATAAACCAAGCACCGTCATTTTCTTTATATATCAGGCGGATACAACACCAGCGAGAAATTAAATACTTTTTTTAAATTTATATCATATATATTTACATACTTCAGACCACAAACATAAAAACAGAAATCTTAAATTTTCTCACTCCATTCACATAGTGTCTTTGCGGCAGAATGCTCACTTTTCATATCACTAATATAATCCGCTTATACATAACTCAAGACAGTCTATGCTAGCAAGTATCCATCCAGAACTCTTGACCATATATGCTTCTTCTTCACGACAAAATTTCATAACCATCACTTTAAAACTAAGCTTCCTAACTGAATCCTGGCTACTCATGTACTCACAAGCAGGCCCCTTAACATTCATTGTTCCAACCACCACAACGTTTACAGAAACTATAGAGTTCAGACCAGCTGAAAAATAAACATCTCTGCCATCTGCTCTACCAATCAACATCAACGAGGTATACTCATCGTTTATACATCTTGCTATAACTCAAGCATACCTCGACCATTCATCTACACAGACCATGCAAAGCAAACATACACCGACCCCTCATAAGACTGACCCATTGACCCATTATGACCCCATAATGACCCTATAATGATATTATGACAACATGACCCCATTGATCCATTGACCCATAGACCCATGACCCATTTACACATTGATCCATAATGACCCATTTGATGAGTCACGGGTCAATGGATAAATGGGTCATGGGTCAAGGGTCAATGGGTTAATGCGCCAAAGCGCCTTGATCATATAAGAATATATGGTCAAGGGTTCTGGATGGTTGCTTGATAGCTTAGACTGTCTTGACCTGTGTATAAGCGGATTATATTAGTTATGTGAAAAGCGAGTATTCTGCTGTAAAGACACGGTGTGAATGGGGTGGAAAAATGTACGATTTCTGTTTTTATGTTTGTGGTCTGAAGTATGTAAATATATATGATATAAATAAAAAGAATGTATTTAATTTCTCGCTGGTGTTGTATCCTGCGTTATATATAAAGAAAATGGCGATGCTGGGTTTATTCACATAGACATATATTTAAATAAAATCCGAGTAGGATAGTTTAGCTTACGAAAACTAGTCGAGATAGTAAATTATTTACATAGTGTAATATTTAGTCTTGAATATAGGAGACCTGAAAATGAAGCTGAGATAACTTTTTTGTTGTACTCTAAATAACATTTCAGTATAACTTAAAAAATTAAATAAATCTAAAAATCGAATAATAAATACAATTTTTTAAATCACTTATTTGAATCCTATATCATGCCCATGTCTGTTATAAAGAGATCTTGTTAAAAAGGCAAATGAATATTTTAAGCTAATCACTATTATTGTTATATAGTGCTTACACGAATAAATTCACAGGGTTCGAGATAATTATTGCAAATTGAATTTCACGAGCCTGGTCCTAAGATATCGCAATTTATATTCGCCTGTGACTAAAATATATTGAACATTTTTTCGAAATCTTTACACATGGTGCAAGCTAATATATAAGTCCTGCGCAAGCGGAAAAATTTACAAGATCTACATGAGGGGGGGGGGGTATATTCAGAGTTGATAAAGTGGAGCAGAAGGAGCAGATGGGGTATATGGAGCAGATGGAGCAGATGGAGCGGATGGAGCTATGGTGGATGGTATGAGAAGAAGGAGTTGATTGTGTCACTGGTATGCGGCTGTATGTTTGCTTCATATGGTCTACGTGGACAAATGTTTGAGGTATGCTAATTTTATAGTGGGTGGTATGGTTGGTAGTTGTAAGAGGTTTTGGTTGGTAGAACAAGTAAAATGGGTGGTGTCTGATGGCAATGGTGACATGGTGACATATGTTTTCTCATTTTTTCTATTTTATTTTGTGTTTAGTATTGGTATGTGGGTTGATAAGGGTAGGGGATGGTGTTTAGGGTGCTGTGTTGATTGTGAGGTAAACGTGATATGTTTTTAGATTTTTGTGATTTTTGTATTTATTTTGTTTCGTAAGTCTGAGGTGTGGTGGTCAGCATTTTTATTTTTATGGATGGTATAATCAGGTGGTTTGTTTGCTGGGTTTGTATGATATTTGGGTGGTGTCTGATGGTAATGTTAACATGTGAGACATGCTAAAGTTACGATTTTTTTGGTACATATTTTCTCAATTTTTGTGATTTTTCTTGGTTTTGTAGTATTATAAGGTTGGTTAGTAAGGAGGGGGGGGGGGTTTAATGTTTAGGCTGGTGGGATGAGTGTGAGGTTAACGTGACATGTTCTTAGATTTTTTACATCTTTTTATTTGCGATTTTTTGACATTTCTAGGAATTTTTTTAGAATTTTATTATTTTTATTTTAAGGTCAAATTCTAAAGGTCAACACTGACTTCCAATATGGCGAACGCGTGACCGGAATGACAGCAGGAATTCCGGGATCCAACATGGCGGCCTTGGATCCGGATCCCGATCTTGAATCCTGGCCCTGTAAAAAGGCTTGATTTTAAGGGTTTTTGGGCTTAATCATTGAAAAAAAGTGTCCTAAATAATGCTCTCCTAGCTCCAAGTCCACCTCAGTCACTGATTCCTGTTAAATAAAATAACTGGAAATAGCCTCTTTGGGAGGAGTCGTTTTTTGCAAAATGGGAAATACGGGAAATGTTTAAGGGAAAAGGAAGGAAATTTTAAGGCATATTTGGACTAAAACTAACAAGTTTTGTGAAAATGAGCGATTTTCGGTAGAAAATAATTTCCAACATGGCGGCCAGATCGCCAGATCCGTAGATCCTGCTCCTAGGCTCCTGTCCGTAATTGAACATTGCCTTACTACTTTTAATAAATTTAATAAGATAAATTTCAAATTATTGTTTACTATTCTGCTATTTCAGAAAGCGTAAAACAAAAATTATCTTTGGAATTTGTTACGAGTATGAATTTAATTATTTTACATTGTTAATTATGCTTTAAAAATACCCAGCGGTTCACAAGTTTTCAATTATATATATATATATATATATATATATATATATATATATATATATATATATATATATATATATATATATATATGTGTGTGTGCTTTGCAGTTGACAGAACCTGATGGGAGTCTTGAGTCTTGAGGTTCGGTATTTACCAGCAAACCACTTATGGAAGACAAAAAATTCTAACCATGAATATTTAATGCCTAAATATTACATCTGTAACAAATTTGGCCAATAACCGTTGGCATATTGAGGTGTTTCCGCGTTCTGAATAACTGTGACGCTTATTCTAAGTCACTTAGTCAAATATAAGACACTTTCTTCATTAAATGTGATACATAAAAATGCATATAAAATTATTGAATGTTTAATTTGCATTACGTGCCTGTTATGGAAATAATATACTTTGATATAGTTACCTACGTCGACTTTTGAAGGATTTCTAACTGATTCCTTATATCACATGTCTGATTGCTAAATTATATAATTTAGTAATTATTTATTTTGATTTTCATTGAAGTTAGGTTTTTCTTTTGAAATCCAAATGTGCTTAGAATTGGTTGTATCCATTTACCAGTGCTTTCTTGAGCCACCGACTTACCGATTCCAGCAATTGTAGGTCATTTTTCTTACCGTGTCACTAAGATTCTTGTATCCCAGATTTGCATTTAAGACAGCTAATTAAAAAAGAGTTTCATATGTTATATCTTAGATGACGTCACCTCCTGCTCTGTCAATCTGGTCGGCCGGCAGCCATCGTTTCCGCTATTTCATCGCTAGAATCATGTGTTTTGCCCCAAAAATCACTTCAGAAATCAATTATTTTTTACCAAAAAGTCACTTTTTTCTCCAAAAAGTTTTCAAAGAAATGGAAAATTGGGTAAAGCGGATCCGAAGATCCTCGAAGCAAGAGCCAACAAATCCTCAGGCAAGTAAGAGGATTCGACGCTCGTAACAGCAAAGCGTGAGACAGTGGACAACTTGACAGTTTTCTTGACAGATTTAGAGTAAAGGCGATCTTCTTTCTAGATATCGCTATGACATTAGTTACCCTGAAACTGGGTTCAATCCCGGATATATCACAGTTGTGTGGCGATACGTTAGATATAAAAGTAAGTGAGCTTTGTATGTATGCTGGCATCTATTAGCTTTCCAACATTAAGTAGGGAAGCTAGTAAGCAGCATTTTAGAAATAAAAGAGGTCAGATTCGGCATAGTTGTCCAGTCTTCAGTAAAAGGTTAGCCATCTACAGACAGTCCGAACAGGCATGAGAGCTCGCCTCCGGCGAAGAATCTTAAAATGTTAGTCGATATCTCCCAAAAAGTGATAATTTTAATTTTTTTTTTTTTTAACGCTTCCTGCAATCGATGTTGTTAACTATGTCATCAGCAAACATTCATACTAAATCGTATTTATTTTTACAAAAAATTCCCACAGAAGGGTTATTGTAATCAATATCTTCAGATCACTCAATTCCTAATTTCGGGCATATATAATTAGTGATTTTTCATAATTCTTAGTCAAGCCTTTTCAGGATTCCAGTAGAAAAGACAAGCGTATTAAGAGTCGGATGGACCCTCACGAGAACCCCGCTTCCAAGGTCAAGAAACAAGGGAGCGATAGGGGCGACACTAACACGCACGCCTAGTGCCTTATCGCTCCTACGCGCCAGGCGTGCAGTGTTTCCGCTGTGACGCTGAACTGTGCAAATTAGATCTGTAACAGTGGGGTTTTATTACACGCGATGAAAGACCACAGATTAAACTACGCCCGTATCTTAGTACTTTACTCTTTCCGCTTAAGGAAACTGCCTAGACAAGCTTTGAAAATGCGATAATTTACCATTTTCACGTTTTTTTCCCCCCAAGAACGAACTTAATATGACAAAAGTAAAAAAAAAAAAAAAAAGGGGGGGTATAGTTAATTGTTTTTTAACTTTTCTAACGAAAAGTCGTATTTGCAGAACATTTATTTGCCGATATAGGCGTATTCACGCAAACAACTATTTCACAAAAAAATGCTGGGGTCCATCCCACTCTTAAAAGAGACCTTTACTTTTAATGTCGGGAAACAAAACTTTATTGATTCTATTCTTTGATTCAAAAAACACATTGGACCATACGCCTATGCGAGAAAAGTTATCTGTAAATTATACCCCCGCCCCCGACCATTGAACTCTGGGTCAACATACTTCAGTATAACTCTGAAAATTTCGTTTTTATTCTGTTGCGACCGCCTTTTAAATATTTGCAAATGGAACTGAGTGCTATTAAACCGTATTCACGCGTGTTCATCAACTAACAAGTATTCATTAGACTCCTGAGTGCTATTAAACAGTATTCACGCGTGTTCATCAACTAACAAGTATTCATTAGACGCATATGAGCGCTTTATATTATGACTCACTCGATAGGAGTATACGATGTTTCTGTTAAGCTACGACGTGAAATTTCAGTGAAGACTACGCTGGGTACGAATGTCGAAATGTTTTGTTTGTCAGCAACTGCGTTTCATTCCTAATAGAAAGATTTTTAAAACCACCAGCTGCCACAATGGAGAAAGCCTTGATTACAAGCCTGGGGACCGGCCAGTTTTGAGTTTCGTGCACCTTCTCTTACTTGACCTTGCGAAAACTCGCAATCGGAAATTATCCACGGTGGCACGAACGATTTTTCATCTTGCATGTTGAATATAAACTTTAAATTTTCAGAACATTAAAATTATAGTTATTTAATCCTAACATTAAAATGATAGTTATTTAATCCTAAGTATTAAAGATAAAAAAAAATTGTATAGGCTGTTCACGGTAAAATGAGCACTTTTGAAAGCCATGCTTATGATCTATTTGTATGCACGTGGTGTGTTCTTCCGACTTATATAAAATTATTATTTCCATGGGCTTCATTACTTTCTTCATGCGTCACTCATGTGAAACTGTAAAATTATTATAAGAGTTAACTATTTTAAAAATGTGCTAATTTTCACACTTCGGAGCATTATAAAATAAAACAGAAAGCGATAGAGATAATGTAACTTATCAGAAATAGTTACCTAACACTTTTTATTCGACGTTATGATAGGAACTACATTCCTCTCCATCGTCACCAACTCTACTGGCCGCATGTCACTCAGTGCGCCCGTTAAAATATGCATGCAAGGGCAGTGACTTTCTTCTAAGGTTGATTTCAAAAGTGCTCACTTTATTGTGAACAGTCTTTATCTCTTAGTGCTTCCCGTAGTACAACACACGGTCCTATCATAAACCCTTGAAATTTTTTACTTTGACCACAGAATGTTATAAACGCTACAGTTTTGCCTATTTCGGGTTTCTTGCCCTTGTTTCTTAGAGCAGCTAGTTGTAGTTCCAGTGGACATTGGTACCGGCACGGTTTCATCTCTAATGATATTACTGTCAATAAGACGTCAACGCCTACCTGCCATCTAAGTATTTAAGAACTTCACTCAAATTTATTTGCATCAATGTAGAGGAAAGTAGGCTCATTAGTTATCAGTACCTCCTTGTTTTTTATTATCACACAGTAAAATGTTACGGTCATCTATGAAAGTTTTATATGCCGAGTCAACGAGAGCAAGGCTGCGTGCCAGTTCAGTGCGTTGTTCGTAGAGGCGAACAGGCGTTCGATGAGCGTATAGGTTGTTCACAGTAAAGAGAGCACTTTTGAAACCAACCTTTGAAAATTGTCACTGCTCTTCTCTCCGCATATATTGTACAGCACAGTGATTGGCATGCGCCCAGTAAAGTTGGTAAGGACGGAGGGAATGTAGTTCCACGTCTTAACGTTTAAATTATATTAAAGTGTGAATTATTGATTTTCTATTTTGGTTTTTTGTTTTGTTTTAATGCAGATGATTGTAAAATGAAAAAATTTCTGAAATATTTATTTTTATAATAATTTTGCATGAATGAAGTAACTAGGCCTGTCAGGATGATAATTTTACATATAGTGGAAGAATACACAACGTGCAATTCAGTAGATCTCTAGCAGGGCTTTTGAATATGCTTAGTTTATCGTGAACAGCCTTTACCTGGGTCTCTCTAAACGTTTCTAGGCCTCGGACGTGCAAAATACCGCCAATCAGATGTCTGAGATCTTAACTGCCGACAGTAGTGAATCGCGATGAAGATGTAGCAGCAGAATGAAATGGTAGCGGGAACAGGAGGTTATCGCGAGGAAACCGGCCGGTCTCTGGCAACGTCCAACTTGCATCCCACATGCGGAAACGCAGGCGTGTCCTCGACAGTAATTGAAACCGTTTCCAAGTGGTGAAAGGTGACTCCACCACCGCCCCCACCAGATAACGCTGTCACTTGGGAGCGTGGTCGAACTGCCTTTGTCTTCCTTAAACTGTACGTACACCCAAGCCTCAGCGCACTTAGGCATTCTGTGCAGGGTTAATTAAATTCTCGTCGCGGTGCGATGGGACTGTTAGGCGGGCAGTGCCCTCCCATCCAGCAAACGAGCCGACAGCGCCTCACGACCTGGGCAGCGCCGAGGGGCTAAGTGATTTCTGACGTCGTTACGGGACGTGAGAGCAGGTTCCTTTGGGGAAGGAGGGGGGGGGGGCAACTTCGGAAGGCCGGAGGGCACGCCCCGTATCCTCGTGTCTCGTCGGCAGTTTCCGCTGACGAGACGAGCAGCACCCCACGCGTTTAAGAAACGCAACTGTTGCCACGAAGCCTCGCCTTAAGACAGATTCCCACCCGCCAGCTTGAATTAATGGGATTTTTGCCATACCCTGGAAATACAGTTTTGTATCATATTTTATTGGAACATCAGAGCACAGAGCATTGCCTAGTGCATTATCTGCGGTCAGTATTTCTTGTTGATATCGTCGCCTTTGTAATCGTCCGCGAGTAATTATCTCGCGTTTCACCTCGACAGTTACCAACTAAAAATGAATAAATATAGCGAAGCTGTGGCAGTTCGATAAAGTTTGAGAAGCTGTTATTTAGGTTATGTAGTGCGGGAAATTTCAATATGCCTTCTGAAAAAATAGCAAGGCTCTGAACAGGCGCGCAGTGTTTTCGTCGCACTGCATGTACCTTAAGGATTTTCAGCTGTGACCCTATTACTTTATTCATGGAAAGTCTGTAGGAAGTTTAAGTGCAAGGCCCTTGTGTGGTTTATGTTTATATATATAATGTATATGTATATAGTCATGTCTCAAAAACATTAGCGGGCCGGAATAAATAAGATGACGGTCAGCTTACCAAAAATAAAAAATAAAGATGCTATACCGGAATCGGGCCAGAATATTATTTTTGCTATTGGCGACATGTTGGCTGTGAGAAATCACGCCGACATAATTAAGGCGATATCCATCTGTTATCCAGAAAATACCGTGGGCTGTTGTCTTTTTTATAACGGCAAACATGCTGTCTCAAAAAAGACGTTACGCCGTTGTCAGATGACTATCTTCTGGCATTGAAACTACAGCTGCTGACAGTACAGGTATCGGGCCGACAATTTGCCGACACTTTGCCTACAGGTTGCGATTGCTGGGATATATATATATATAACAAATGTTTCGAAAGTGTTTTTTGAATAGACAAGACGTTAACTAGCTGTTAATAGCATGATGTCTTTTTTGAGACCATGTGTTAACCGTTAGCATGTTTTTTTCATGATTATATATGTCACATGGTAGCACATGGCATTTTTTACTTAGATTTTTTTTTTCATTTGTACAACCATCCGTCAGATATATTAGAACTAACAAAAACTATTTTGTTTGAAAGCCTTTGAAGAAACGAATACATTTTTTATATTGTCAGGGAATTTATACATTCACTTATAGTAATATGTGTCATGATAAATTTGAAATTACTGGAGAGTGGTGTATAGGTTAGCATGCTGGACTGTCAACTCAAGGGTCTTAGGTTCGAATTCCGCATTCGGCAAGCAAAAGACTTCATGTCATATAACATGTTGAGAAGTAAGTTAAATGAATATATGTAAAGAGGAAATAACAATTACTAACACTTTTTATCGAAATGTTAAGGTTTTTTCATGGTTATACTGCTTATTTCTGGATATCATGCCACTGCAGGCCCGGCATTGTAATAACATCCAGCCGCCGCAGACCCAGCGTCTTGCCACCATCCTACCGTCGCAGGCCCGGCGTCTTGCAGCATTCCAGCCGCCGCAGGTCCGGCGTCTTACCGCCATCCAGTCGCCTCAGGCTCCGCATCTTGCCGCCATCCATCGGGCCACTTCTGGCATAAGACAGCGGGCCGGCATCATCTGGCCGGAGTTTGTCGGCTATCTTTTACTGATCCGTTTCCGGCCCTTAATTTTCGTGTTTGATGGGGGATATATATATATATATATATATATATATATATATATATATATATATATATATGTGTGTGTGTGTATTTGTGCGTGTGTGTATATATATATATATATATATATATATATATATATATATATATATATATATATATATATATATATATATATACGCACAAATACACACACACATTTTTTTTTTCTTGTGTAGTCTGAAATGGTGTTTCTAACATGCGTGACATTTTGAAAGAGTACTCAACAGCTCTCGTCTGAAACATGTACCTTTCATAGATCAGCACACTAGATGCACGCTTAATGGTTTTGTGGAAAAACGTGTATTTCAAACACTTTGCGACGGAGTTCAAGCAAAAGGTAGGCGGGAACATTAAACTTTATTCACGGAGGTAGTAATAACAAGAGATGTCATGCTATGACGTCATTGAAGCTGCATTTTTGTCCATCGCCAGTGTGACACCCAAAACATTGAAAATATTGATGCAGGTTTTTCTATTTAATGCATGTAAAATGTGGAAGTTTTTAAACAAGTAACAACTAATTAAGTTAAACTTACAAGATAATTTCCAGCATATTCTCAGACAACAGTATAATTTTTCTTTTGACAGAGGGTTTCCAATGTTGTGAGTGTCACAACATGGCATGCAGGCTTCATCATTTTATCATGCGCATCCACAGACAACACCCAACACCACCCCTTGGGTTTATTCTACTCGGGTTGGGGAGCTAAGTGCTAATAATTTGCAAGAAAACATTTTTGACATCTGGTAGCACTGGGTCGAATGAATGTAAGAGACAAATAACATACTATGTATGACAAACGAATGTGAGAAGAAGAGAGGAAGCGAGGAAGAGAGAAAGAAAGACGGAAAGAAAGAGAAAGAAATAATACAAGAAAGAAAAAATGGGAGCACTCTGAGAAAACCCTTGGAAATCAAGCTAGGTATCATGGAATGATAGAACATGAAAAAATAGCATGGAATGGTAGACCATAAAAAGTGACATACTGGCTGCCAACATGGGGTACAATGTGGCGATGTACTGGCTACAAATATGGTGCCGAACTAGCAAACAACATGGCGGAATCTAATATGGCGGTCGCGTGACCAGATTGACCGAGCGGGAAGTCCGGAATCCAATATTGCGGCCGGTGCCCTCGCGCCTCTCACTGCAGCCTGTTGTCCCCGAACATACTATATCTACTACTATATACCGCAATTTTTTTTTTTTTTTTTTCGTTTTGTTTCCAAGCAAATGGGAGATTCGCAATTTTCGTAAAATAAAAATAATTCTGTAAATTCTTCCGATTCGAATTTTGTGTGGAACCCGCGTACAACAAACTTCGTTCTTTGCATTAAAGCGTAAATTTAACGACATACGTCCACGTCTTGTTTAAAAATTCGGTCGTAAATCTGAATTTAGCAAAACGTTGGTTTACAAAATTACTTTATTTAGTTGTGGCAATTCAGTTGAAAAATTACTTCCGACGGAAATTACGTTAATTTCGCTTTTAAATTTGTAACTTTTTTTCACGTAAAATATTCAGGTTTGTGAAATCCGTAAAACCACGCACATTTCTATTTTTACGGCTTGCTCTTTAAATCGTTACAAAATAATGTTAATGCTTAATATTTTGGCTTAGGCAAGTTTAAATCACAATTCAGGCCGAACACAGACTTTTACACACAAATAAACGGAATTTACCCATTCGTCGCCAGCTCAAAAGCGGCCTCTTTGGAACACCAGCGCAACTTTTCCTTATCCCATACTCTCCTGTGAAGAATCTCGCTTTGTTGCCAATGCGAGTACAGTAATCCTTATCCAGCGAGCATACAAAGGGAGATTATGAAAAGAGATCCTATCTTACTAAAAAAAAAAATTAATGCGAAATTTATAAGACCGTAGAATTTCCACGTCGGGAAACTTCGTGAAGGATTCGTTTTTCATATTCGAGTTACGAGAACAGACTAAAGGCGAGGTAGATGGGTTTTTGTGTTCTGCGCATGTACCGAACATCGACCATACCACACTAATACAACTGTCAAGTGATGTACGTGTTTGCTTTTTTCTTAATTGGTATCAACATCTAGTCAGATGAAATATAAAAACACTTTAAAACACTTGTTTAGGCAAACGGTGTTCTCGCCTCAAATTTTATCCACGTATTTAACGATAGTTGCAGTACAGTTCCGCAACGCGGAGAATTACAAGTGCGTAACTCGGACGCGCACTCTACCCGGTTTTTCCCTCGACAGCTACGAGGGCCCGCCGCGTGCTCGTGTGTTGTCGGCAGTTCCCCCCGAAAGCGGCGAGTGCAGCAGCTGCGTTGGGTAAGCGGGTCACGTGGTCCACGGGACGGGTAGTTTTCGAACCCGGCCCGCGCGTTCCACCGGACACTTTCTGCGGCGCGCGCACACTTGCCACCTGCCGATCCGTGTTCGCACAACACGCGGACACGCATCGCACCTGTACCGAGGCTGCTTTCTATTACGTGTACTTTCCCTCTGATCCCCTTTTTCCTACCCCTACCCCTGGAGCAAGGGCGTTTGTGCAGTAGATTGAGGCCGCGGTCCCCTTGGTATAGTCCATTCACGGTTTCTTCGGCCTGTTTTGAATCAAACATTTGAAAACTCTCCCCATGTATGACGTGTTTAGTTATTTCCTAAACATGCCAAGCATCACAAGCGTTTTATACTTGTGTTCATAAAAATACTTTTTTGCTGTTAAATTGAAATTATATTCATATTTTATATGTAAATTATAGTGCTTCATTTATAAATAATTTGAATTAAAACAGGGAGAAAATAGGTATGTTGGTAACTCCTAGTAAGAAATAGTGCTTATACAAAATACTGTCGCACTTAGTACTCACGAATGCGATGCATTGTCCTCTGGTGTAATTCTCCAGGATTAGTTGAGCTTAGTTTGTACGAGGCGGAGGAATATCCATGAAGTAGAACTTTAGCAGGGCTTCAGAAAAGGTTGAAGTAACCGCGAATGGATTATTCTGACAGCGCTGACCAGTAGTATAAGGAACACCCTCAGTAAAAATCTGCACTGATTAGCGCTCAGTACTGAAACAAGGTGGAACACTCGTCAGAAAAGATTTCAGCAGGAATAATGGCGTCTGCTCTGCATGGCGAAGCAATGGTAGGCCTAAACATGTTGTCAACAGGGATGGATATTGTATTACGTGAATACGTGTTTAAATGTGTGGCCATAGTGGGAGGCAATCCAGAAAATCTGATGATAACCAAATCGGGGGATACAGTTTGGCATTGCAGCTCCGAATCTATCGTCTACATTCAAAATACAATTAGCCTACTCCACTCGATTGCCAAAGGATCAAAGAATGTGTTACGTTGAATGAGGACTGCGAAGCGTATCGTATGGTTAGGAGCGTTAAGGGGGGGGGGGGGCGAAATTTTGAGTTCGTTTCTCCACGTCTCATAACTTCCGCGTAGTATAACTTTTGACTAAAAGAAGCTACGACGCTCGTTTAGGTTTCAATCGATAGTTCTCGTCAATATCAATAGATTGCGTGTATAAGAACATTTGTGTGGCGTGGTTATAGTGAAATCGTATGAGTTTAGTGTAAAGAATTAAGAAAACTTAACAAAATGTTGGCCAATACTCGTCAACAAAAAGCCAAGTCAAAGTACAGAAATATCATACGGTTCGAAAAAGCATTTCAAAAGAAATCCAGTGATACCCTTGAAACCCCATTTTATCTAGTGAAGCGGTACCGGGAACGTAAAATAAACAGCAAGGCGCCTGAGCGCGTCAACGTAGACGTATTCACGCAAACCAAACGGCAGTGTCCCCAAAAACTTGGAATTAGACCCTCGTAAGAAACGAAAACGTCATCAACTGTCACGTATGTATAAATTGCCGCGTGTAAAATTATTTATACGTAATTTAATCGATATACCACTTACATTATTGGCGTTAAAATTTTGGCGAAGTTGGACTCCAACGGTGTTAACAGCATTTTCGCTGTACTTTATGCGCAATGATTCGGCTACAGTAGGAATTAATGCTGTAAGCATTAATATAAAAAAATACAGATTTATTAGATGTACAGAAAACAACAGGACAGTATGTAATCCTTAGTTTATTCGTGTTTCTATTTTTCGTAAAAACGAACAATCTTCTATAGTCCACACTGCCTTCATATAAACTCGGTTTCTTCGACCCTTGGTTTAGAAGACGTTTGGAAGTTTCTCCTATAACTTGAAATACATACTACATTTACAAGATAATGTAGGCCTATTTCACAATTTGAGGTAGACTACAAGAATTTTTTCGAAAAATTTGCCACATAACTTATACGCGTACTGATAAAGCGGGGATGGTCAAGTTTTCTTCCTATGCAAATATAACGGTTTTTTCACACTTTTTTTCAGGGAAAGGGCAATTACGCTTAATGCGTAGAGGTTATAATCTTCATTACAATTTAGGAGATTACCTGAAAAAATTCTGCAATGTATATTTTTTACCCAATTATCCTCTCAAAGGACATACGAGAAACTGATTGTCTGCATAAAGCAGCAGTGTGTGATACGTTCTGATTAAATCACTTAAATTTTGTTAAGTTACAAGAATAATTTTGTATATATGATACGACAGCGGTGAAAATGGCATTGGTAGTCATTAAATTATATAGTTTGCTTATAAAATCCCCAACAAACGCGACCTGCAAACTTTGTTGCAAATTTTTATAAATGAACTTTTTTATCATGAACTATTACTCCATTTGATCTCAGACTGCCTTCACAGGGAGAAAAAATGCTATACTCATAGCTATACGCTGTTTGCGGTAAAGTCAGCACTTTTGAGGCTCTTTTACTTTTTCGTTTCAGTATTTTTTTTTTTATCCTTCGTCCACTTTTTAAAAATAAATATTGTCATGTAAGTAATAAACACAGTGTTTATATGCCACCACACTCTGAAATTAACGTGCTGAAATTAAATATATGAATTGACTATTATACCAAATGAGAAGGCTTTCAAAAGTGCTCACTTTACCGTGAATAGCCTTTAGTCTGGAATATTACATCAAGCACATTATAACCACTTTTCTTGAGCTCTTCAACCTTGTCCAGAAAATACGTTTTCAGGTTGAGGTATCACAAAATATTCTATCTGCGAAACATGTACAGCGTTTGCTTTACAGTTAGCTACAAACTTTCCACCACAAAAATTACAAATCTCCGGTTGTGATCTCATATTATAGTACAAGCAGCACGTCAAATAAAAAATAAATTTAAATACGAGTCAGTTCAATTCTTTGCATGTAGGGGCGAAGGGGTACTTGAAGCGCTGGCAAATGTCGCCCTTATCAGTGTAAAACGGTTGTGCTACATCTCTCAGGAAACAACCAAACGCGTCATACAAGGGATGATTTTCAAAGGTTTGATTCAAAAAGTGTTTAGGTACTTCGAATAGACTATAAGAGTGTATACGGTAGCGTATATGCAGTTAACAAGCAATAATTTTACTCCCCCAAATTTCAATTCCAAAAGTGTTCATTTTAACCGTGAATATCCTATGCCTTTTCTGCTCTACAGTGGAATTCGAGAGGTCGTGGGTTCTTCTCCAGTAAGCGGTGGAAGCGGAGGCTGCGAAGTGTTTGGGAAAGAATTAAGGAGGAAAAAAAACGGTTCTCATAACATAGAAATAGCTAACTTAGAAACATATACGATAGAAATTTCCAAGATTTTGCCATTTCGAATTGACGTGGTTCTAACTTGTAAACGTTCTTACTTGCGTATTTATAGCTCAGGATAGTTCAAAGTTGTGTTTACTTCCTGTAAGACTATTCTAAGTTGTGATAGTTCTAAGTCATGACTTCCTAAATTACGACATTTCCTAGTTTTGAGATTCTTCGTTGCGTGTTTCTACTGTACGACTTTTTTAAGTTGTGTATTTCCAAGTTATGACTTTCTAAGTTACAACTGTTCTAAGTTGTGATTTTCTAAGTTACGATGGCTCTTAGTTACGATAGATCTAACTTTTGTGGATTAGGACGTGAATACGTCTTTAAATTTGCAACAATTTGGGAGGCAATCTAGAAAATCCGATGATAACAAAATTGGAGGATATAGTTCGGCATTGCAGCTCCGAATTTATCGTCTACATTCAAAATTCAATTACACCACTCGACTGTCAAAGGATCAAAGAATATGTTACTTTGAGTCAGGACTGTGAAGCATTGCCGGGGGGGGGGGGGGGGGGGCAATTTTGAGTTCGTTTCGCCGCGTCTCATAACTTCCGTGTAGTATAACTTTTGGCTAGGAGAAGCTAGAGGCTCGTTTTAAATTGCATTCGACAGCTCTCGTCAAGATCAATCGTTTGTGTGTATTAAAATATGTGTGTGGCATGGTTATATGAAATTGTATGAGTTTAATGTAAAAAAAAGAATAATTAACACAATTTCGGCTTATAGTCATCAAAAAGCCAAGTCGAAATACAGAAATCGTATACGGTTGGAAAGAGCATCTCAAAAGCAACCCAGTGATACACATAAAACCCCCATATGATCGAGTGTAGCGGTGCCAGGAACATAAAATAAACATCAAGGCGTCCGAGCGCGTCAATGCAGACGTATTCACGCAGAACAAACGGCCGTGTCCCCAGCACTGCCAAACACAATTTTTTTTTAAATTCATTCTAAGTTAAGATTGTTCTAAGTGGTGTTTTTTTTTTATGTAGTGCGTGGTTCCCAGGAGGGAAAGATGTTCGGCGACGTGAGGTGACCAAGTGGCCGCCCGGATGTGTCGGGTGACATCTCGGGGGACATTGGCTCGCGTTTCTCCACGCCCGGCTGGGCCTTGTTCCGCTCCGTTCGCCGGCGCTCCCCCCCCCCCCCCCCCCCCATTTTTATCATCACACACGCAGGTGACAGGATGTGGCGGTTCTGCTCTGCCCCCTTCGCAACTGTGCTACTTGCTACTCATATTCAGATACGCCCGTGGGACTACGCCCCCACCCACCATCCCTGCACAACCCCACCTTTCACCGCCTGTTCTTCCCCTTCACACCAGACTTAAAGGCGGGTTTACAATTAAAGACTGCACAGTAAAAAAAAAATAATGGCAAAATTACCTGACAAGTATAAGGTAATATTCGCAAACTTGTGGGAGAAGCATAGTTTTCCTTACGGGTAAGGTAAAGTTACCGCACTCTGGAGTAAAATTCACGTACATGGTAGTAGAAAATCCCATAAATGGATGGGAAAATTACCTTACGACGCGTGCATCTCTTCAGCATCGTCTCAACAGCTAAGTGCGAAGACGAGGGGAAGAAGTAGTCCTGTAACACGGCAATATTCACTGATGTTGTCGAGCTGTCGTTGTGGTGTAACGGATAGCGCATCGGCTCAACGTGATGAAGGACCATGGTTCGTGCCCATCCACATGCAATGCCAAGGGCTTTAGTGTTGACGCTTCGGTTACTATTCATAAGAGACTACAAGAAATTAAAAAATATACAGTACTAATACTCTGAAATACTTTTTTAATATAATTTTATTATACAATATAGTTCATTTTGCCTTACTTGTATGGAATTTTCCCCTCACTTCTGTCAGGTTCTTTTTCCGTACGATGAA
Source organism: Dryococelus australis (assembly GCA_029891345.1). Taxonomy (NCBI): domain Eukaryota; kingdom Metazoa; phylum Arthropoda; class Insecta; order Phasmatodea; family Phasmatidae; genus Dryococelus; species Dryococelus australis. The sequence goes on from CM056995.1 coordinate 257,726,221, forward strand.
TGAATAGTACTTTACTTGTTATGTAAATTTACTCTACATTTAAGAGGTAATTTTACCTTACATGTAGAGGTTATTAGCTTCCCTTACATGTAAGGGAATTTTTACCTCAATTCTTTTTACAGTGTGAAGAATCAACAATTGTACTTAATGACTCGATAAGCTCATGGAAAATTAATAATATGAAGATTTGCAGTTTATGATTGAATTAGCAACTGTTAAGTCTAGCCAATCAGAATCGTAGAAGATAAAAGCAGCCGACATAACCTGTAAATATGGACAAGAGTGATGATTATATATATATATATATATATATATATATATATATATATATATATATATATTGTTGCTGCTTGTGTAAACGTTTTGAAATAGGCTACTCGTGATATCTTATAAAAGGGAAAGGCGATGCCAACATTGGGCATTTACATCGATACATCTGAAAAGGTTAATTAAATCGAATTCAATAACCTCTTCCAAGAAATAAAACATGACAATGAACTGTTATTCGCCTACGATTTCACAATACGACGTAACCTAAATACAAGATGTAAATACATTTTCCCGCCAACAACAAATGTCACTGGTCTCTGATTGGCTACTTCGTCTTGACTTGTACTTAACATATAAAATATAACTATCTCTTGTGCACGCCAAGAACGCACACGACCCGTGAAGACCCGCAGACGACAGTCATGAACTAATACCCTTGAACACATTGATTCATATCTTAAGCACATGGCACACTTATTATGTTAAGTCAATCGTAGACCTAACTTTACCAGTCTCCTGTTAACATTAATTCTACTTAAGTTAGTAATAAAATAAGTTCTCTTATGCGAGAGTTTCGTATAGGGAAAATTTCTTCCGCTAAAGTGACTACTTTTGAAATCAACCTTAGAAAAATGTCACTGCTCCTACCTACATCTATTTTAATAGCACAGTAAGTGAAATTTGCCCAGTAAAGTTGGTAACGACAGACGGAAAATAGTTCCATATCTTAACGTCGAATAAAAAGTGTTAGGTAACCATTTTGTGATATCTTAGCTTATTACTGTCCCTTTTTTTTTTATCTATCGAAGTGTAAAAATCAGCAGATTAGTATAATATTTACTTTCATAATAATTTCGAGTTTTACTTGACCGACCCATGAATAAAGTTGTGAGGCCGATGGGAATGGTAAATTTACATAAGGCGGAAGAATATACAACCTGCACGCAAGTAGATCTTCAGCAGAGCTTTCAAAAGTGCTCATTTTACCGTGAACAGCATATACACATATGACACTAGCGCTTACCTAGTGGCGACAAATTTTAGTAGCCAAACTAAAAGCATTGAGCTTCCCGACTTGAGTAGAATAAATCTTACCTTTGTTTTACGTAACCGGCCCGACGGCCGGCCATGTTTTATTCATATTAGTTTTTCGTGTCGCCCAGTGTCACGCTCGTTTGCAGTCTTGTCATCGACTGTTCGTTACATAGTGCGCGCTCTTGCGTCACGCTCGCGAGGCGATGCAGTCCGCGCAGATGTTAGTTCGCGCTATTCAGTTTATGGAAACTAACCTATTCGCAAGTGATTATAGGCTATTCACAGTAAAGGGAGCACTTTCTGTAGCCCTCTCATTTCGAATTATATTTTGTTGCAGCCTTAGATGTTAACTTTCGAGTCCGGTTACATGACAATATTTATTTAAAAAAAGACTGTTATAGGATGAAAAATTGCTGAAATAAAAAAGGAGCTGGGGCCTCAAAAGTGCTCACTGTATCGTGGAACATCCTACAGGAACCCACTTTAACCCTTTCAGGCCCACTTTAATTTACCGTTTCAGGTGTTGCAAACAAAACAGTTTATGATGCTTGGTATACTTAAGTCGACACAACACCTGTTTCGTTGTTACAGCCAATGAGCTGTAGGCTATATGTTCGTCTTCAGTTATATGAACCGATTACGACCTAGACCAATAAGAAGGTTTGCGAATAGTTTACCCACAGGTAAGATCATTGGTCATTAGGCTTTGCAGTGTACAGTACAGGCCAAATATTACCTACACGTGTGTAATGTACACAACTGTGTACACTGGGTCTGAATGGGTTAAGGGTGTCGGACCCCAAAAAATGTTATTATTTTGTATTTGTACCAAACATTGTTCAACTCGTACACATTATATGTGATGAGATTCTCCTCACATAGTACAATTTTACACTTTATATATATATAAATTTGATGTAAAATACAAAATTCCTATGTTTTGTTTCAGTGGAAAAAAAAAAAAAACTGAATAAGTTGTACAGATGAAAAAAAAAAAAAACTACAACACAAAAATAAATCAGTGAGCTAATGCTTAACATGTATGGAATGGCCAAATAATTCATACATAAACATATATATATCGCTATTTTTTCTTATATATAGATTGTTATGATTACATATGTGGTCACGCGGTAACTCGGGGGATTAGTTTATTTTGTTCATATGTACAATTTATTTAGTGGGCCTATTTCTCATTACGGCTGCAAAAAACAGAAAAATGTTGTATTTAAATCAATTGTTGAAAAATATATAAATTTTAATTTTTTATTGTAGGAAAATATTATCACATTCAATGAGTAAAAGTTGAACAAGGTTTGATTAAAATATAAAATTATTAATGTTTCGTAGTCCGACGTCCTTAAACTGCCGATGTAAAATTGCCAGCTTATCAATACGTATGAACTATTTGTGTCAAACGTAACACTGATAAAACTTAAAATATATACAAACCATCCGACTAGAAGACTCTAAGGTCAGATTTATGCTGAAACGTGCTTCCAAGCCCACCGCGATATATTCATAGACTCTCCTTGGAATAAATGTGGAGTGATTGCGAAGAAAAAGTTTCAGCTGCCCTACGATTTATCTTACAGACAAATGCATTTATTTCCTATTCATACTTCATTGTACAAAGGAGAACTATTTTAACACTGACATTAAAATTTTTCAAAACTGTATACTAACAATGTGCTTTTGTGTTTGTAAAACTAATTGAACGGGGAAAACGTCAGAATTTGGGTTTAACCCCGTGCGTTTACTCACAAAGGTAAAAAAAGGGCGGTGGGGGGTGGGAGGGGGGTACTCCTGATTACCGTGGGTTTCGAACCACTTGACAAGGTGCTCAGAAATGTTCTAATTGTATTGGAGGCTGGACTCGAACGTTTCGGCCTCATTGCTACACGAGCGTCTTCGTTCATCGAGCATGGCTGCCCACTGCTAAAAATTATCGTTGACATGAGATAAGACATAACAACTTGAGATAAAAGACGGAGAAATATGCTAACAATTAGGTGACCTAGGGACCGATCTAGACGAGATTTTAGGGGGCTGTATCTTAAGATGGACTCAAAACCATCCGTCGTATCCGTCAGTCGCCCGTCCGTCAGGCGGTCACGTGATCTTCAACCAATCGCAGGGCAACTTTTTTCTATCTGTCAATCCGTCAAATATTTCTCAAACTCAAACTATCTACGGACGGATGGACGGGCCATCGTCTTCTGACGACATTTCGTAGACGCGAATACGCACTTTGAAATAAAATTCAAGGCGGTGGATGTTATGTTTATTTATCTTTGGTGGTAAATTCAGGAATTTAAATGTAAACAATAATTCAGTATAAATTCTTATCACGTAAAAAAATTATTGCCAACCAAAATATGCCTCCGACTAAAGGAAGATGGCAATGTTTAAGTTGTCACACTGAAATTTTTCCATACAGGATTGACGGACGACGGATTGTTGTGAATCGTTTTCGATCGACGGACGAAAATACAGACGGATAACTGAATGACGGATGCGACGAATGGTTTTCAGTCCAGCCTTACACTCTTCAGTCACTACCTCTGCTACCGATATCTAGTCACAAGAGGGCTTGTAGCTCAAAGAAAATTCCTAGTCGAAATTTTGGAAAACCTCGAGGTTTCATCTGGCCATAAGGAAGCATTGCGTATGGGCCTTGCGAAGACTGTTGTATTCACTCCCGGGAAGCTGAATTCTTCGCAAATTATATACTGCTCACGGTAAAATGAGCGCTTTTGAAATCCCTCCTAAATATCTACCTAAGTGCACCTTGTGTATTCTTCCGCCTTATGTAAACTAACATTGCCATCGGCCTCATAACTTTATACGTCCGTCGGCCAAGTAAAACGTGAAATTATTAGGAAAGAAAATATTATACAAGTAAACTCATTTTTACACTTGGAGGCATTAAAAAAAAAACGCAAGTAATAATTTAAGTTATCACAAATGGTTACCTAATACGTTTTATTCGACGTTAGGATATGGAACTATATGCCATCCATCGTTACCAAATTTTCTGGGAAAATGTCACACACTGCGCCTATTAAAATATATGATTCAGTGGCAGTGACATTTTACTGAGGTTTATTTCTAAAGTGTTCACTTTATCATGAACAGACTTTAGACCTGTAACTGTAAGATATTGCTATACGCCATGAACGCCACTGGATTAAACTACAAATACCACTTCGTACTATTATACTTTTCCTTACGGAATCTATAATAGAATACCCTAGAAATGACTTTTTTTTTTAAATACTATTTTCAGTGTTCAAATAAATAAGTGGTGGCTGTAGATAATAATTTTTTTACCTGTCTTGAGAAAAAGTTTTATAGCCAGAACATATTTTTACAGAGAGATTGTGAAATCCAAATGAAAAAATAATGCGCAGAACTCCAAAACGCGTCGGGGCGAGTCGGGTGAGTCCATTGTCACTGCACGTAGGGGCGGGGTTGTTCAGTTCAGTGGCGACAGCGGCCGAGAGCGTGTGGGCGAGAGCTGCTCCGCACGAGCATATTATACCTGTTGATAAAAACGTGAGTCACGCAGCGCGGTAGTAGAGCGCGATGTCATCAGTTTGGTGTGTAAGGTACCAGCAGTGTCACGTGGTTTCCGTCCTTCCAGCGGCGAGCGTTTGGGAGGTGAGATCTCTCCTACCCTCCCTCCCTCAAAGCCTTGCGAAGATTATTTTATCATTAGAACTTTACCATAGGCTATTGACATTAACTTGAGCACTTTTAAAAGCCCCGATTGAGATATAATTGTATGCACGTTATGCGTTCTTACACCATATGTGCAGTAAACATTGTCATTGGCCTGATATCTTTATTAATGCATCAGTCAAGTGAAACTGTGATATTATTACGCCCCAAAAGTAAATATTTAATAAATTCGCTTATTCTTACACTTATATAAAATATTTATTGAAATATCCTAAACAAACCCAAAAATAATAATTTGGGTATTCTTAAATGTTTACCTAACACTTTTAATTCAACGTTAATGCACGGAACTACTTTCTTTCCTTCGTTGTCAACTTTACAGGGCGCGTGCCAGTCAATATTCCTTTTAAAATACAGGCAGGTGGGGGCAGTGATATTTTTCAAATGTTTATTTCAAAAGTGCCCACTTTACCGTGAACAGTCTTTATACATGCTTACTTGCAAACACTGATTTTGCAGGCGGTATCCTACTGGGAAGTCCACTTAACCAATATGGAACGACCAGATCATTTTTTAAACATTTGGGGGAGGGGGTGTCGTCTCTATTTATTCAGTAGTTATAGAGACAGTGAAGCATTTTGTAACATGCGTGGTTGCCTGTTTTGAACCTCGGTGTGTATTCAGGAGTGTTGATAGGACAGCTTATCTCGGAGTAGTGCGCATCCTCGAACCAGTTATTGTGTGGAACCCCATCTGTCTGGCAAGTGAGAGTCAGTTATAGCGATATTTCCTTTTGGTTGTGAATATGGAATGCATTTCATAAGTCATTTCTTTATAAATAAGTTGTGTTTATAAACATTTATTTTCATAACTTATATATATGCTGACGGACGGACAGTACGGATGGAAATGAAGGTTACATAAAATTCAACTCGAGTTAAAATAAAAAAAGTTCACAATTATTCCGGCCCAAAATCTTGCGTCATATAACTTAACTATTATATTTGATAAGTCAACTTTCGGCTTTCTTTTTCGCATATTTGCGCAATTAATTGTTTTAATTGCTTTTTTTTATTTTCCATATATAGAGCGCATGTACCGCGAGGAGCTTTTCAACATACACTTTCGCAGTGAAAAGAAGAGACAATAAGCAGTTACCTAATATGTGGTTAATTTATGTGGCTTGGAAGATGTTTCAGGAAACATTAATAAAACATTAAATAATCGCATAGGGGTGTTTTTAGTTGAACTGGGTGATCTTTGCACACAGTACAACAGGAATTTCGATAGATATGTGAATAACAACTAACAGTGGCTTAAGAGGGAATTTAAATCGCCAAATTAAATGTTATCAATAACTTTTATGTTTCAAGCGAGAAGGTTGTAATTTACGTGGACCAAGCGCACCTCCAAAAGCTGTTCAATGACTGTGGCGTTAAAAAAAAAAATCCAGAATTTGCTGCAATCGCAGTCCCCTGAGTAGATTTATCATGTCGCCGAAGTACATCTGCGAGTTGTAATATTTTTCCGTCTTATTGTATGATATATGAGACAAAGTCACTGTGTAATCCGCTTAAAGAAACTGTCACTGTTATTGACATAAGTGCCCAAATAAATCTGCAATTACTTCTTAACCACAAAATTTAACGTAATTCCGCTGTGCAAGATGAACCTGCAAGCAAGGTGCTATCTGAGTATGATACCAACACAATTACTTTAATATGCAAGTGGGGTTAGGACGAAAGTTCAGGCCACAGTACAATCAAGCACAGATTTGACTCAAAAAAGGTGGTTTTCTTCAAGTTGGATATCTGATCGTTATATCGCTTTTTTTTCCCTCTCCAGCTCCACACAAGATATTTTTAAAGACAAGTCCTGTGACAGATTACCACACGTTCTTCAACTAAATATAGCCGGCCAATAAATTTCCCTTTTAAAAGAAAAATGATCACTTAATTCAACGTAAAACTAAGTCATGCAATAACAAGGAATTATATTTTGCCTACCAAAGTAACTATTTGTGACAGAGTAGTGGATGTTCATCAAACAATGGTTATGGTAATGGTCGACGGAAAATACTGCAACACTTTTACCAATACTCAGTCATAAAAAAACGTTGTAATTGTGGAGTATCCCCTAAACCGATGAACAGAGACGAATGGGTGAAGAAATGTATCGGCTCTTAACAGCGAGGTCTTGGGAGCCTATGATAGTGAAGCGAGTTGAGAATGGCACATCACCAGAATGAAGAATGGGGGAAACGGAAGATCCCCGAGTAAACCTTCCACCAGCGGCATCGTCCGTCACAATTCCCACAGGCGAAAAACAGGGAGCGACCTCACCGGGAATCGAACCGGATTCGCCTAGGTGGAAGGCGAGCAGTCTAACCACTATATCACTGCGGCCCCAATAGAGAAGAAAAATGTATGAAAGAACTGTCGGTCCTGCGGCATAAGCATTTGGACCGTCTACATGCGTGGATTCGGTACTTTGAATGTTTGCTGCATACTGTATAGTGTATAGACTTGATATATGAAAATGGCACGTCAGAGGAGCAAGCGACAAATCGAAATTCGAAGCAAAGAGAAATTAAATAAAGAAAAATATTCGGAGATGAGATGGGGCAACCAAATAAGAACAACAAAATGATTTGGTTACAAAAACCAAATATTTCTTTGCCACTATACAAAAGATTAACTTGGTTGCGACAATCAAACTTTGTTTGATTCAACAAAACCATTTTCTCAGTGCACTCAGTTCGGAAATACTATGGTAAAAGAGATACAAATGGGCAGCACTTCACAGTTAATTTCGAACACAAGTAAAACATAATTCAGCCCCCTGGCTTACGAATTCCTGCACGGGTTGGTGTTTTGAAGTAGATACCCAAACGGTATGTATGGAATTTCATAATAAATTACTAAATACTTCAAATATTCTTGAAGTGTAGTAATGTGTAACTTGGTGGATAGAGAGCCACACAAGACAATGCAAACGTGACAGACATGCGTGATTTTGATTTGACATAGCTGAAGGGGTTGATTGGTCTGCTATTTCATTCCGCGGTTTTAGTATCTAACCATGAGTACAGTAGAGCTCTATTTGCAACGAATAGTAGTGTTACAGGTATTTTTAGGTGTCTCATGAGCAAGCATCGATTACCTGCTATCCGACAAACCTGATGACAGAAATGAACGCAAAAATATCTGACTGGATGCACCCATACTAACAAACTGTCAGTTGCTTTATAGTCTGCGACATCGTGCTTGAGTGGATGAAATACTAATAACGTTTAGAGGGCGCTGTTAGTTACAAGTTGAAATGCCCAATAAACCCAGTAAATATGGAATCAACCTTGTGTGTTTGTATATGAAAAAACTCATTATTTTCACAACGGCTACATATATACATACTAGCATGTTTCATAAGTCATGGCATTATTTGATTACCTCCCGAAAATGATCCAACTCAGAAAATATACTACTGCATGTATGTACAGTTGATAGTGTACGACAAGTACGTTTTAAAGGTGTCGCCACATGAGGTGTGGATGCAGGAATGTCCGGCAAGGAACAAAGACAAACATGGTTGCTTGAAATCAGCGTTTAATTGATGTATTCTTGTACAGCCTTTAAACGCTCATTTGAAAGGATACGTATCGTACGTGTACGAGCTGTCTAACATCCTTCAAAGCAGTCTCCGAGGTTGTTAACGGTTCGTTTCCAGCGATGAGGCAGACAGGTAATACCATCGGCTGTATGAGATCCGTCAATGTGAGCTACGTCTCTTCGAAATGATGTGATGATGTCTTGTTTGTTGGCTAAGTGTTTACCGTGCAATGGCCTCTTTACTCTGGGAATACGATCGTAGTCATACGGACTAAGGTTGGGTGAATAGGGAGAGTGTGGCTACACCTCCCATCCCTAACGCCGTAAACACCGCGTAATGCTACCTGCTTTATGAGGTCTGGCGTTGTGATGTAAGACTATAGCGATTCCCAACAGTTCAGGAAGTTTCTCTGGAACTGCACGACGTAAATGGTACCGCAGAAATGACGGGTAGTACTGTGCATTTGCATTACAGTCCTCACGAACAGGATGACATACTATAAAACACCTCGACTGTCATATGCAAAATTGATCATCAATTTTGTGGGTGACGGGTTTTGTCGTACCGTGTATATCCGTGGTGATCCAGGATGACGAAATTCATCGGACTGTTGCTTCGATTCGGTTCAGCATGCCATTACCTTCACGGTGAAAGCGTTCCTGATTGAAACGACATGTCTCATATCGAGTCCACTTCTCTGCCTCAGTTAAGTGATGTGCCACCCACTTGGCACAAATCTTCCGTACGTTTGCGTCCTGACGTAGAATGCGGCGCACTGACAACGCAGGAATACCTGTATGCTGGGCTAATTGCATAACAGTCCAGCGAGTGCAGTCCATTAGGTACTGGTCGACCACAGCCACTCGTACGTAGTGGTCAGCTAACACAACACGTCCACCGCGAGGTAGGTCGACTGTTGACTCTCTTCCCTGTTTGAAAGCCTCTCCCCACCGTGCCACTGTACGATAGGGTATGGCAAGATTACCCAATGCCTCCCGTAGCTCTGCATGACATTCGCGTGCATTGCGGCCGCAGCGTACGGCTATCTCTATGTACGCACTCTGTTCGACTTTGGTTACGTCCATTTCGCACCGCGGTCATCCGGCAACTGACATAGGGAACGTGCTCACGGCCGGACGGATGCACTCATGCCACATCTGACGGCAACAGCAGTTCGGCGGGGGGTAGCACACATTGTCCAACCGTGGATAACCTCGGGGACTACTTTGAAGAATGTTTAACAGTTTGTACATGTACGATACGTAGCCGTTCAAATGTGCGTATACATAATGTACTAAATTAAATATATTAAACTGTGCTTTCAAGCAGCCATTTATGGCTTTTTTCCTTGCCGGACATTCCTGCATCCATACCACATGTAGTGTCACCTTTAAAACGTACTTTCGTACACTTCCAGCTGTACATAGTACATTTCCTGTGTTGGATCATTTTCGGGATATAAACAATAGTTGCCATGACTTCTGAATCAGCCCTCATGTGTGTGTATATGTATGTATGTATGTATGTATATATATATATATTAGCAAGAACTCTGACGCATCTCTCCCTCCAGAATACCAGTATTTTTCCAAGCCGACACAAGCTGTATTGCTGTATTACTTATTGCTATATTACTTACATAGGAACTATCAGGATAAGCCAAAAAAAGAAACTCCGAACGAGTTTCTGGCAGCAAATTTTGGAGTGGAAATTTCTGCTTTGATTTGTGGTTATTTCTGGTAGTTAAGTGAATTTATACTACAATGTAAAAAAAAAGTCCTTTAATTTTACGGAAAAGTGCTCGTAAAAATTTATCCAGAAGTGTCCATAAACTCTCTGTAAAATTACGGACACGTTGATTTTCAAAAACGGACATTCCGTAAATTTCAGATAATCTCTCGGTTAATTTTCTATAGTTAGTTTTCTGTCCTTCCAGTTTAAAATAAAAATATATGATGATTTTTTTTTCGTCATATGGATTTTCCACTGTGTATAAAAAAAGAAATTAAAAGAATTAAAATGTTTATACTTGCAAGATTTGAACCACAGTCAATATGTCACAAATTCACGACCCTAAACACTAACCTACAACTCTCACATATTTCTTGTGGTATAACATTCGTATTTCTAATAGAATCACATATACAACTTTTTCAGTTTCTGTTAACATTAGTGTATTTTAAGTGTTGCTAAATATTACACACGCATTATGTTACGTTTTAATGTTTGAAAAAGTAGGTCTCAGAGTCGCTGATAACCTTAACTGCCGCATAGATGATAATTTTCTGGTTACAGTGGCGAAGAAAGCTTCGCGTATAGACTCAGGATTGTTCGTCCCCGAAATCCGAAGGTATTGAAATACGGAGACTTTCCGTAATTTGCATTTACGGACTGAACTCCGTTTTCCGTAATTACGGATTGTTTTCCTTATGTTTACTGCACATTTACGTAAAATTTCCGTAAACACACGAAAATATTTCACAGTGTGTAATATGCGTAGAGTAGAATGATAAAAAAAAACCTTCATATTTATTTGAATTTGTTTTACAAACTGCTATATTATATGTATTTTACTCAAACGTCATTGCTATAATAATAGTTATAATTTTTACATGTCTATAAATGAATACGCTGATTTAACTTTCTTCGAAAAATTGTGATGAGTGTCACTAACTTTAAGTGGGCGATAAACAAACCTAGTATCAAAGGGCACACGACATTAAGTTTTGAATTTTTAAATGTTGTCTGCAATAAATTGTTTATAAAATATTGCCATGAAGAAAAAATATACACACACATTCACAAAATTCTGATTAACGAATAAGCTTAAAGTATTGATCTAATAAGTAAAATCAATTGAGAACAAACTGTATCTTTCTGACATGAGTGTAATAAAATTCCTGCAAAGAATATGCCAATATGTGATTTCAGAAGTACACAGGCAAACTGCATAGTGGAGCTATAAATTGTGATTTCACTAATAAAATTCCTTTAAGAGGATATAACTGTCATAATATATAGTAGTAATAAATTTCTCAATTTCGTCCCGCTAGAATAGTATCTGTTTAAATATTACCGCTAATCATTATATTTTCGTCGCAATTTTTAATTTGAAGTGTGGGTACACGTTCTTGTTTTGCTTTAAGCAGCTTGTACAGTAGTTTTCATGACTATAAATGATTCTAAGAAGTCTAAAACTTAAAAAAAAAACCCGAACCGTTCTTAAACTATGTTTTTATTACAGACGCTATTCTCGCATGTTCTTTACGCACGTCATTTGACTGCAGCAGCGTGTTTGCACCTGCTGATTATGCAGCATTGTACGCACGGGAATTACCACAGCCGTGGGATCAATACAATAAACCCAACTAGCGTATTCCGTGCTTGACTGCGTAAATCACCCCCACCCCCTTCCCGGTTAGTTTAAGTGTCATTAAAAGATCGCTAACGGCGTGTATTATAATATATGTTGCATCCTTTGTGAGCCAAAAGAAGTGTTTCTGTGTACATATAGGTATAGGTTATTCACGGTAAATTGAGCGCTCTTTGAAGTCCTCTCATTTGGAATAACAGTCAGTAAATATATTTTATTTTAGTCTTAGACGTTATCTTCCCGAGAACGGTGGAACATACGCACTGTGTTTATTACTTACAAGACAATATATATATATAAAACGGTGGTTTAAAACTAAAAAATGGCTGCAAAGAAGTAACTAGGGCCTCAAAAGTGCTCATTTGAACAGCCTAAAAGTACATATAAACAAGTAGAGCCAGAAAAATTTAGCTGCTTTTATGACCTGTAAGTTTGACTCCACAGCATTATACATCATCTCTATTTTCATTTATTTGTGCATTGACTGCTGAATGACCACGTGGTTCATTTTACCCCATATCAGGCAGCACTGTGTTCCAGGCTTGATATTACGAAGAAATTAGCTAATAGTAGCTAAAATTGGACGTTTACGTATCGTCAAGTAAAGTTACAACCATTTGTGAAACATGCACATGTACGTAGGTGTCTGTATATACATAATGGTGCCACTTCGGACGCCCAACTGACCCCGTTGTTGACATTTTGCGGTTTTGTGTTTACTGTTCATTGCGAGTGTAGTCGTTTGAAAAGGTTACGTCTAACCAAAAATATTCCACTTAAAATAATCAATACTCTCATCCCCCCCCCCCCCTCAATTTGGCAGATTCCTCCTGATGTTACGTTTTTATATTTAAAATAGTAGGTCTTAGTGTCGCTGATAATCTTAACTGCCACATAAATTATAATGTTCTCGTTACAGTGGCGAAAAAAGCTTCGCGTATAGACTCGGCATTGTTCGTACCCAAAATCCGAAGCTATAGAAATACGGATACTTTCCGTATTTTGTATTCATGGACTTAAACTTCGTTTTCCGTCATTACGGATTGTTTTTTCCATATATTTACAGACATTTCCGTAAAATTTAACAGTGTGTATTTATTTTAATATGCGTAGTGTACAATGATAGAAAACTTTAGATTTATTTTAATTTGTTTTACGAACTGCTTTATTATATGTACTTAACTTAAACGTCAATGCTAAGATAATTGTTATAATTTTTACATGTCTATAAATGAATATGATGAATTAACATTCTTCAAAAAATCGTGATGGGTGAGACTAATCTTGCCAGTGCGATAAACAAACTTAGTATCAAAGCACACAAGACATTAGGTTTTCAATTTTGAAATGAATCCTACGGCATATAGCCTTTGGTATTTATAATACAGGTGAGTCGGTCAGCTAAAATATTCCAGCCCAAAAAATCAGCTCCTCACAAAAAAAAAATGTTGTTACACTAAGTTACCACAAATAATTCACTCTTTCCACACTCCTCTGCAGGAAAGATGGCTTGGCTTGCGGATCACTATAGATCTCACTTTTCTCAAAAGAAAGTTATTTCCCTCATAATTTACATCTGCGATTGGAGGAAACCCTTCGTGAGAAACGTTTATGAACGAGGTACTCTGAAAGAACGGTGCTGGACAATAGTTAACGACAAAAATGGAATAAAAATGAAATTGTTGAACATCTCGCTCCCGTTGCTAACAGACACGAAGAGTATGTTTCAAAGCGTGTTGTTGTCCTCAGGCTTGCAAGATACACGTCAGCGATTCTAAAGGATTTAAAATGCGTTAACAACGCCTCTTTATTCGTTTTACTACGCGTAATTTTTCGAGCACTTAGAGCAGTTTTCCTCCCCCGCCGCGGACTTGTGCTTCAAAAGAGATCCTGTTCAATCTAGTCGACACTTTCGTTTTTCCTGTCTCGAAAAACATTTTTTTGCTCTGGATTGTGAATAGTGCCGGAAATACGCCCTGCACGATATACGCATCCCGCAATATCCATCAGCAATGCGGGTTGCGTGCCTGTCAGGCTGTGCCGTGACCACTTGAAAACGGCGCTACCTCTCTGAAAGCTGTGAATTATTTAGAAGTAAGAAGGAAATCGGCCGGGCCTATTTTTGTGAATAATTCATTGCGGCTGCTTTCTGGAGCCCAGCGTACACGTGTGTTTCCGACATAAAAAAAATACCCATCGGTGAAATACAGTAATATTCTTCGCACTTGGCACTGTTTTTTTTTTTTGTGGCGTTGGTTTACAATGAGTGTTTTAGTTAGTTTCTGCGTGCAGCGCTGTTTTGATTTCTCAATGCGACAGTGCCTTTCTGCTGGTTAATTAAGTAAATTCAATAGTTTTAGTATAATTCGTCTTCGCAAGCGTTCTTGGCGTTTAAGCAGGAAACTAACAGAGAACAAAAATGTTAATATTTCAGAAGGCAGTATTTAAAATTCATACGTGCAATGTATCTTATTATTTGAAGTAGTATATATTGTTCAATAATAACGTTGAACAGGCATGGATAAGTACATTCATGAAAGCAAGCGAGACAATGATTCCCTTCTACGACAAAGAATAAGTAATACGAAAAAATAACTGAAAATTTTAGTTCATACTGGCTGTGTTATTCCCAGACACTGCACTGTTACTGATATGTAGGGACACTGATTTTCATAAATAAGTAACTGTTTGGTTTCGTACCTATTATCGTACAAAACGCTAAACGTCTTTGTTGTATTTTTCAAGTTAAAAATACTACAATTTGGAGTTTCCTAAACAGGAATGTTTACGCAGCATCGTCTCGAAGTTAGGGATAAGCCACGGTACAAATAAAGTAGGCAATTCGGTTTGAAGAACACCGTATGAAATTAAGGGTAAAGACTTTTCACGATAAAATGAACAGTTTTGAAATCAATCGTAGAAAAAAGTCACTACCCCTACCTACATGTTTTAACGACCGCACTGAGTGACATGCACTCAGTAAAGTTGGCAACGTTTGAGGGAAAGTAGTTCCATGTCTTAGCATTGAAATAAAATAGTCAGAAAAACATTTATATATATATATATATCCTCGGTTGTGCATTCAGATTGGCCGCCTGCTAATTGTAAGGTCAGGCCGTCAGTCCATCTTCGGACATTCTTATGTGTTGAGTTCAAAATACAAGCGTCTAGTAAATGTATACGCCACACATCTGACAGACTCCCGGGCGCCCTGCCTGATTAGGAGGATATACATATTGTGCATCTAAGTGTAGGCCTAAGAATTTGCATACTTTTAAAAGATTAACTTTTCTGACAATTTTACAGTTTAATTTGACCCACGCATGAATAAAGTTATAAGGTCATGGCAATGTTAATTTTACATGTGCTGGAAGAATACGTCATAATATTCATACCCGCATATCTTAAGCAGGGCTTTCAAAAGTGCTCACTTTATCGTGAACAGCCAATAAACACAATTCTTAACGTAGCGCCAAAGGAAGAAGTCTCAGGGTATCAGATCAGGAAACCTGGGGCCCATGCTAACAGGGCTACGTCATCGTGATCAATCCGCCCAGTTCAGCGATGTGTCACTGGTTTTGTCGCGTTACCTTAACAGAGACAAACAAGACGGTAGCTAACATTCTAAACAATATTGTACACTGAACCTCAACATTTATTCAGTTTTTTTATTGTGTACATGAGTTCCCGCATTTTTTTCGTTGTGTTGTGGTACGTTTGTTTGTTTTGTATTAATATGTGTTTGCCTTAAAGGTCTGCCTTTCATTCATGTAACTTAACCACGTCAACAAAGAAAGGTGAAATACCTTATATAGATAATTATCCCCCCATCACCACTTGAACAATTTTATACTGTTATGGAAAAATATTAACATGTATTGAGCGTAATGCCCTACATCAAAACACATATACGATAATAACCAATAAAATAAACACCGATCGGTCTGTTGTCAATACAGGCACTGTTAAACGTTACAAAACATACCTAAATATGGTCTGAAATGGTAAATATTTACGTTTACTTTTTTTAATACGACGGCTTTGGTGGAAACTTAGAGAATGTATTGATATAAGCAACGCATTTTAACAGTTGAAACAGAGAAGTCACATGGTAACGTTTTTGTTCACACGTAACAGAAAAACACGTTATTGGTACTTGAAAGTAGAACTTAAGCAGGGCTTCAGAATAGTGTGACGTAACTTAGAATGGATTATAGCAATACAATTAAGCATTTGATATAAATAAACTCGAACACATAATACGGGCACCGAGCCTTTGAAATAAAATAATCATACAATGTTTCTTACAATAACTAGCAGTGTGATCTGGCAGCACGTGCAGTCTACCATTTGGTGGAATGAAATTGATGTGTGTGTGGGGCTTAGAAAAATCTTTTGTTTAGCTATGGATTGGAAGTTAATTGGGAAAGTAAAGTATTGCGAGTTTGAACAAATATATATTAAGTAAAAGGTTATTTATTTTTAGCTACAAAAACAGAGTATTTATAAAACCAAATAATTTTGCAGCGCTCAACCAATTTTGTTACCTTAGAGAAAATATATCTTGTCAATTATGCCATTAGAAATTGGGATGACTTAATGAAATCCCACCAGGTGTCATGTGCTTAATTGTGAATTTCCGGGACCTTGAGGAATCCGTGGTAAGGATTAAGGTAACAATGGATTCCAGACATTTCCCTAATGTTTAATATTTTTACTATTTCATGTACCAAACTTGTCGACGAAGTTGTAAAACAAGGGAATACCCATTGGGGGGGGGGGGGGATGGGTTCGACACCCGGTCATTCTGATATCAGTTTTATATGGTTTTTCTAAACCATTCCAAATGATTGCAGGGATGGTTTATTGATACAGGCCACAGTCGTTTAAAATGTTCATTATTTTTTATCGGCGTCTGTTTGCGAATAGCAATTGAGATCTTTTAAGGAATGAAACTTCCTGCACAGTCTTTAGTAAATTCACGACTACTTGCAAATTTTCTGAAGCTCTACTAAAATTCTACTTCCAGAATATTCCTCCGCCGCATGCAAACGAAGCTTAACTAAGTCTAGAAAATTACACCAATGGAAAAACGCACCTCATTCGTGCGCATTTTTTTTGTGATATTTGGCATGATAACGATTTATTACTAGGCATTACCAACACACCTATTTTCTCCGTGCACTTTTCGATATTAATAATAAATGGACTACTAAAATTTAGAGACATAATAAAAGAATATGTTTAATTTTACAAAAATAAAGTACGTACATTTATGTTAATATAATTATAAAACTCTTGTGGTACGTGACAGGTTCAGGAAATAACCAAATACGTCACACATGAGGTCATTTTTCAAAGATTTGCTTCAAAAAGTGTGAAAATACTGCGAATAGACTATATTAAACATAGCATAGAGACATGCAGCACAGTTTTGTCTTTATTGTTACACCATAAAACGATAAGGTCGCTGGTGAAAGTCCTGTATGGCGAGTTGACTAGAGTTCGGCTGCAACACCCCAATTTAGTGTTTTGCTCGTAAAGGCAACCGGGCAAAACACCGCGTTAGTGTGGCGTGGATGGTGACCGACATTTATTATTTTCTTTTGTCAGAAAGACTTCCGAATTCGGGGCCGGAGAAAACCTGTCGTGAGCGTCGTCGGATCTTCTCTGCGAGTGAACTGGTACAGTATGTTGTTTTGCATTTCAGTGGATTTGCGAGCTGGCGCTGTGGCAATACCGGACTTGCGTTTCGGGCGAAATCGTGTTCGATCACCGGTCCGACAACGCCTGATACCTGCTTGCCTCGGTTCCTGAAACCACCTGTCATGACGAGCTCCGTTTCTAATAATCCTGGTACCGACAAGAAGTTAAGCCCTACCTGTCGAACGCCAACATACATTACTAGAGACCTGAAAAGTTCACCAGTTCAATCACCTGTACACTATACTTAGGGACATTTGTTATCCGCGAAAATATTTAAGGCCATGATATCCTACGTCCACAAACACAACTTCCTTTGGTTATTGGCTGCGTGTCTACGTGAGAAGACGTGTTTCTATTTGACTGGGCCAATCGTAATAAAGTCCTCTAATGCTGAACGTCCAGGATTCGCAGTCAGACACTTGAGGCAAGTGACATTTAAAGTATCCGACATATCCTTGCATACGAAAAAAAGTATTTTGGAATACAACTGGTCTTGAAATCGTTTCGCGAAAAACACCTGTCCCTAGCTATACTCCATTGTCGTATGTAAAATTATGCAACCATCACTTTTCATTGGTTGGTAGTTGTGTTAGAGCAAGACGGTGATTGGGTCTGCATTTTGTGTGTTTATTATTAGTTCAGAGTCTCCCAGGATATGTAGACTAGAGGGAGGAGCAATAGCATAAAACAATACAAAAGTACGAGGTCTTTAATTATAGCTTGTCCCGAAATCAAACAGCGAATTTTTCAGGTCTCTATATATTACCTTTATCTTTAGCACGTGAGCATACACAGAATGTTGCAGAATTGCATGTTAATACTTCGGGGAAACATTCCTCACATCTGGAGGATGAAAAAATGTCATATGAACATACATCCGCAAACGCTCCGTTCCTTCACTACAGCCCGTAATACATAACGTACTGTTTATGGTCCACGGGCTGGATCATGTTACTGTGGAATGCCATCGCAGCTGTAATTGGCGGCCCCATACCACCCCCCGAGGAGTCCAGATTTGAATTCACTAGACTTTAATTTGTGGGGACATTTAAAGGCACGTGTGTCTGCAACCCCAGTGGTTGACGTAGGCACCCTCCGTAACCGTATTGTGGCGGGTCGCGAAACAATCAGGAATTTTCCAGGGATCCATCAACGCATCAGGGTGTCCATGCAATGGCGGGTTGATGCATGTGTTCGTGCTGATGGAGGGCATTTGGAACATTTCCTTTAGTGCCAACGATCAGCTTTCACACATGTGTAACTAATTCCTGTGCAGTTCCTATTATTCTATGTGTAGTGACGTAGTGTGACGTGTCGTGTATCATGCAAACGATCGCTACGAAAGCATTTCGTAGTAACAGGATCCAGTTCGTGGACCATACACCGTACGTTCTGTATTACGGGCTGTATTGAAGAAACGAAGTGTTCGCGAACCTATGTTCATATAGAATCTTTTCATCTTCCAGATGTGAGGAATGTTTCCCCGAATTATTGACATGCAATTTTGCAACATTCTGTATATTTTCAAGACAAAGTACTGCGAAAGACTTGAATTTGCTGAAGTAACTGTAGGATAAATCTTTTCGGGTCAACAACGATTATGAATTCATAACTGTTAGAAGCACTGTATCCATAACTAATCACTGCCTGCCAGACAGTCGCGCTACTTCAATCTCGGCAGCAACAGGGGGCCGCGATGGTGTAGTGGTCAGAATACTCCCCCCTCCGCCTCCCTCCCACAAACAATTGGGGGGGGGGGTCGCTCCCCAGATTTTCGGACGTGGGAATCGTGCTGGACGATGTCGAGGTCGGCGGGTTTTCTCGGGAATCTCCCGTTTTCCCCTCCCCTTAATTCCGGGCCGCTCAATGTTCTCCTCGCTTCACCTTCATAGGCTCTCAAGATCCCGATTTTAAGAGCCGCCCAAATATCTGCATTCAAATCCACTCTGTAGGGACTCTTCACCTTTCAACCACATCCGTCCATTCCAACGTAGTATCAAATCATGTAACAGATAAGAAGTGAATGTAATTATCCTGGAGCATGTGAGGTAGTGCCGCTAGTAAACCTGATAAAGGTTGTTCAAGATAAAGTGAACACTTTTGAAATCAACCTCGGAAAAAAGTCACTGCCCCTGCGTGCATATATTTTAACGGGCGCACTGAGTGACATGCACACAGTAAACTGGGTAACGAAGTATGGAAAAAAGTTCTATATCTTAATGTCGAATAAAAAGTGTAAGGTAACCATCTGTGATAACTTAAATTATTTCGTTAGATTTCCGTTTTTTTATGCTTCAAAGTGTAAAAATGAGCAAATTTGTAAAATATTCACTTTTTTAATAATTCCACAGTTTCACTTAACCGATGCATAAATAAAGTGATGGGGCTAATGGCAATGTTAATTTTACGTAAGGCGGAATAATACACGACGTGCATACAAGTAGATCTGAAGCAGGTCTTTCAAAAGTGCTCACTTTACCGTGAACAGCCTATATATTTATTGGAGTTGACTTCGGCGTCAGCTCCACTGCTCACAACACGTGCTCTCGTCGAAGCAGTTTTCCATCACGTCACAGGGCGACAACCTCGTTGTTACTCCACGAATCCGGCACGTGTATGTGCGCAGATGCTAGAATTGAGGAGGACCAGTTGAGATCGAGTTTGTTACCAGGAAAGGGGCAATAAAGTGGACCTCTAAACACGTTTCAATTGCGCTTTCACCGGTATAACAGCCATACGGTACCAGTTACATATTACGTGGCGGGATTTCACCTAGTTAGTTACCATACGTTTCAATGGCATATTAAATAAGATATGCTTTTATAATGGATTAGAATTTTATTCGCAGCTATATTATGTATTGGTACAAATATAACCACATACTCGGACACAACTCACTATCACCCGACTATTGAACATAAGATTTTGTAGGCTTGATGTACCATACCTATCGGCAAACCGCGAAATGGTAGGATGATCACGCGGTTTGCTATATACCGCCAGCTTTGTTAAAACATATTCCAATATTAATTATTTCAATTGGGTGCCCTCAACACGTTTTCGTGTTAATTTACATTAAATACTTATGCATCGACCACCTTGCCTGCCTTGTTCAACCAAACATTGGCCTCATTTAATATGTGCGATAGCCTAAATAAGTTCGAATACTTGGTTGGCTGAATATACACATTAAATTTGAATCAGTGGGAAACCACTGATTCGCAGTGAAATTCAACTATTGTAATCGGTGAAAATGGCTCCACTTAGAATCAGTGGAAAACCATTGATTGTTTCAGTGGAAAAATATCACTGATTGAATAAGTGAAGTGAAACAATTTCACTCATTGAATAAGTGACGGCCGACTGCAGTGGCGAATTAAATATTCCTTTTATTGAATGTAGGCAAATAATTCACGAAATAAACATATTTTCTATAGTTTACAATTTGTATAGTGCAATGTACCGTAATTTTAAAAAGTAGAAAAATTCCACAGGTAGCCAGGATTGAACTCACGTACCCTTGGACGTTAAACCATTAACCAGCCATCTGAGCTACGACACTAATTTATTATTATAAGAGGAAAACATGTGTTTTACCTACGCTCAAAAATCGTGTATTTTGAAGTGTATACTCATACTTTTCGTGTTTGGTTTGACTAGTACCGTTAGGATTGTTAAAACGAATAGTATGTATGAGAGCACTCTCTTCACCTTGTTATATGCAGTTTAAACCTTCAAACGAAGCGCTGTGACGACTACATGAAATCGAAGTGAAAGATATAAAAACAGAATAAAATACTGTGAGTAGTATAAAATATTAGGTTGAAACACAACGGTGTCTGGCACAGGAGCCAGAAGCCGCTCGGGCACCATCTTGTTACGTCACCACCCGCCATCTTGGATTGCATTGACCTTGACCTTGACCTTTGATCCGTAACCTGGCATTGACCCCGGTGACCTTTGACTCCAAAATCCAAAAAATTGCGAAAATATTCTAAACAAATTCTAACAAAATTTATAACAAACAATTTAACGAAAAATCGTTTTAAAAATGAAAAAATTGTTTTAAAAATTTACAAATAAATTATTATTAAGAAATTTTACAAAAATCGTTTAAAAAATAAGAAAAATTTTAAAAAATTGTTTTTATCACATGTTATGTCAGAATTATTTAATTTAAAAGTATTTAACCCTGGCAGCCATTTTTACCTTTTTCTTCGAAATTCCTCGTTTATCCCTCAAAATTTCCCTCAAAAATTTTTAATGGAAAAAAATCGTTTAAAAATTTATTTTTATTAAACTTTATGTAAAAAAAATTCCTATTAAAAAAATCTTTAACTCCGGCGGCTATTTTTCCTTTTCTCTATCTAAATTTGCATTTTTTTCCTTTAAAAGTACCCTCAAAAATTTATCATTTCAAAAAATCGTTAAAAAATTTATTTTTATATGATTTTAATTTTAAAAATTCTTAATTGAAACGCCTTTAACCCAGGAAACTATTTTCTCCTTTTTCCCCTCGAAATTTCTCTTTTTTTCCTAAAAAATTTTTATTAAACAAAACTTATGTACATTAATGCCTCTCTCGTGTCCATTCGAACACCTACGTTCCACTGTCGCCAATTGATACTGAATAATTACTCACATTTGTTCGACTGAATTTTTCCCTCGATCCCCTCCATCCATTGATCACCACCGTTCCATTCACACCAAGATTCTCATTGTCTAATTAGTCGCTTCACTCCACCACCACCAATCTATCCGATTGGATAATTACTCACTTTTCGCTCGATCCAATGTTTCTCATTGGCTAATTAGTCATATTTGTTTCATCCCCGCCAATGTTTCTCACTGGGTAATTAGACGCTATGCTCCACTCCTACCAATGCTACTTACTGGTAAATTAGTCGCTTCATTCCACCCCCACCGATGATTCTCATTGGCTTATTAGTCGCTTCGCTCCACCCCCGCCAATCTATCCGTTTGGCTAATTACTGTTTAGTCGGCGATCCGCCACCGCCTCTGTTGGATCCAATGCTTCCCATTGGCTAATTAATCGCTTTGCTGTATCCTTTACTATGTTTCTCATTGGCTAATTACTCATTTCGCTCGATCCAATAACTCTCATTGGCTAATTAGTCACTTTGCTCCATCCCCACAGCGTAACAACCCTCCCGACTGGCTGATTATCTCGGGTATCTTCGGAAACCTTCGTGTCACCAATCAGTCACGTCCGTTCGACTGTCGGTTCCCCTCCACCCCCTCCAATCTCTTCGACTGGCTTGATAAGGTGCGTCCCCGAGTGTCTCGGGCAAAAGTTGCAACTGGCTATTTCAAGCGGAGAGCTTGGTGATCATTTCTGAACTTGTAAGTGTCAAACGCCTGTTACGGTAGTCATGTCATAAAGTACAGAAGAACCCCTCACCCAGTTTTTCTCAGAGAGTCCCATCAGCTCCGACTTCGAAGACGGCGACATCGAAGAAGTGACCGTCGCCGAATTTTCTCCATTCAATTTAGTACAGTGAACTGAATTGGGGGTACTGGCGCGTAAGTTTTCGAGATGCTAGAGGCGTTCTGCAAATTCAATTTTGCGATGGCACCATTCACTGGCTATGTTGCTACGATAAACGAAGGCTGTTACATGCTGAACACACTAACATGCAATTACAAAAACTATTACGTGTACAATGTATGCCCTGACTCTATGCTGCCCTGTTCGCTGGAGGAGTTGGTAAAACAAAATTGCTACGTTCACATAAGCAAGGCAAGAACGTACGAAAGTGTATTGTACGAACTGTTCCGAGAAAATAAAAATAATAACTTGTGTAAATGACTGGAGAAATGCGATGGACGTAACCACGTCGTGAAAAGGCACGCATTTCTGTACTGGACCTCCAACTGCACGCCGTGTGCATGCGAAGTGCACCTAGGCTCGAGGCCGAGACCTTTCACCAAGTCTTCTCGCAGCGACGGAGCGCGCCCAGGCGACAAGTTTAATCCAGAGAAACAATACGCAAGTATATCTCCTCTACTGCACAGCGTAACCTACACGGACCAGCCGTCAGCCACCGTGACCGTGAACAGATGTGACGAAAATGTTCATTTCCTTCTCCTCGAAAGAAGAAGAATCTGTTGTAAGGTGTTTTAATTAACAGTGCAAGATTGTGATATGATTGAGCGGTTCATATGTGCAGTCCACAAACAACGCTCCCCACAAACATTGGAAATATGAAAGAAGACATTGCGGATGAAAGACGTACAACCAAGTACGACAGGGAAAATTGCGAAATTATTCACGAAAAAAAAAAAAAAAAAAAAAAAAGACAAACTCTTTAATGTATGTTCAGAACGGTGTGACGGTGCTTGGCACAGTTTGGAGGTTACAACACCTTCGAACCCATGGCAGAGGTGCTTGTGTGTGCTTGCGCATATGAGCTTTGCTCTATCTATAGAAGAACCCAGGTGATGAAAACCTCCCATTCCCCCCCGTAATTTTTTTTGTGTTCAGTTGAAACATATTTTATAAACAACATAATGCTGGACGTAATTAATAGTATGGAGGGGAAAGAAAAGTATCTTAGGCATAAGGAAAATCATTAATATCTAAAAATTGTTTTCTATTATTCAGTAAAATTTTCGTGAAATATATATTCATATTTTGTAATATTCATCTTGTTATATATATATATATATATATATATATATATATATATAAAGATAAGTGCACCAGTAGTTGACAGTGCTTTAGTAGTTAATACTTCCATTTTAAATTCCTCATAATAAGTAAAATACATTGTTCTACATGTTTCTGGCAGTGTCAAAATATTGCTAGTGCCACACAAACTTACCGCAATTCTGAGTATGAGTTGTTGTCAAGAAATCATGTGCTAATTGTGAGAAAATCCTGTTATTTGTCTAACAAAATAGTTATGGAGGTAATGTAACATGAAATGCTGTATGATAATTTGCTATCGATGTTACTCATGTTTGAAAATAGCATTGTGTTTTATATGAAATCCTCTCAATGTTAGCATGCTGCATAAGTGACTTTAGGTTATGTTTTAAGAACTAATGGGGGTGTCAAGTACTGATACAAAGTGTTTGCAAATTTCCAGTAGTTGACATCCTGTGTCAAATACCAATGCAACTTTAAGAGGTATTATTTGTGGGTACACTAACATTCTCTATACTAATTGTTAGGAGTGCTTCCCATGAAAATGGTCAAAATGGATGTATCTTATCCGTAACTACTAGTTGACACCCCTTGTCAACCACTAACACATTACATGTCAACTACTATAATTCAAATATTTTTGTGTTTCATGTTCGATTTCAGGATACCATAATGCCTCCTGTGGAAGGAAAAATGCTTTATTACAGTGAGCAACATATGTATGATGCAATAGATGATGTTCTTAGGGGAACTGCAGTTGCTACAGCAGCTAAGTGCCACTCTGTAGCTCATGTCACCTCGCTCTACAAAATGACAGGGAAAACTCCCAGAAAACGCCAGATGGGTCCACAACCCGTGCTCATAAGAGAAGAGGAAGATGTTTTAGTGACATGGATAGCTGCAGTTGCTAAAACAGGGTTTTCGATAACGGAAACTGAACTTTTAGATAGTGCACAGCACATAATTAAGGAACTTAACCGTAAAAACCAATTTGTAGATAATCGGCCAGGACAAACATGGTTTCTAGCATTTTTTAAAACGCCATCCAAATATTACCAGTAGAATGGCTCAAATTCTGACTTCCAGTATAGCGTAGCATCAGTTCGGGAGGAATCTCTTTCAAGATGGTGTGAAGAAATAAATAACTGCTTGAAAGAAAACAAATATGAGAATTTTCTTGAACAACCCGAAAGAGTGTTTAATTTAGATGAGAGCGCTTTCTTTCTCAATCCCAAAGTAAATAAGGTGTTGGGTGTGAAAGGAGAGAAGCATGTATATCAACAGGTGAATGCAGATGAGAAAAAAATGCTTAACGGTGTTGGTTACTGGAAATTCAAATGGAGATTTGACACCTACATATGTGGTTTTCAAGTATGAAAGAGTGCCTCATGAATTAACTGACAGTGTGCTAAAACACTGGGGAACCGAAAAATCTGAGACTGGTTGGATGGCTGCTCCTCTTTTCTTTGAATTCACCACAAATATTTTATATCCCTTTCTCGTAGAAAAGAAGATACCTCTCCCTGTTATCGTTTTCATTGACAGGCATGCATCTCATCTTACCTTACACGCTAGTAAGATTTGTGAATATCATGGGATTATACTTATAGCATTACTTCTGAATTCTACTCACCTGATTCAGCCTATGGACGTTACTGTATTCCACGTGCTGAAAGAAGCATGGACGAAAAAAGTGCATCAGTGGAGAATGCAAAATTTAGATGATCCAGCATTGAAGAAAATGCACTTCGCACCTTTACTGGAAGAAACTTTAAATGAATGCATTAAACCTTCCATTTTGAAAAATGGATTTAGGAAGTGTGGGCTTGTACCGTGGAATCCTGTAGCTGTAAATACTGCCAAAATAACAACAATGAATGCTGGTCCTGCTGTTAGTAAAAGAAGTTCCTCGGAGCGACTACGAGCTGGAAAGGTATTTTTGGAAGGATGTATTGGGGGAAGTAAGCTTCAAAGTTTTCGAGATTCTGGTAATGAATGGAAAGGGGATTCTCAAGACCATTCTCAATTTTGTTGTGGAAAAAGGTTAATGAAGATTGCTTTCTTCAGTGTCTCTTGCAAGAAGATCTTCAAGCAAACGAAAATTATGGCATGGATCATACAGAGCAAAATGGCGAAAACAACAATGAATACAATGAAGAACCATGTGTACCAAACGAAATTAATATTATGACACAATAATGTAGATCAATTAAACTGTGAATCAGAAGTTAGTCAGCATAATGGTCATGAAGGAAATGGAGAAAGACAAACACTAGAAATCCTGAGCTCTGCACCTGATAATGAAGCAGAAAATCGTCCTGATTTTAAGATGTTACAACAAATGGAAGTTTATGCATCACGCCAACAAGGATATATCATCCCCTTTCAAAAAGGCATTATTCTGGCTAGAATACAAACAAAAAGCAGGGAAACGAAGGTCAAAAGATAAAATACCAAGTGTAGTGACATCTAAGCAGCGGCAGTTGTATCATGAAAAGAAGAAAGAAGCTGCAATGGAAAAAAGGGGACAGAAACAGGAAAGGGCTGAGGCACGAAAGGCGAAACAAGAAGATCTTGAAACTGCTAGGAACTTAAGCTACAAGAAAAGAAGTATAAAATAACGGGAATAAAATCCAGGAAAATATCACTTGATGTGTCCAACACTGAAGAGGAGTAAAAGTGGGTAGAGTCAGGTAGCAGTATGGACGACGTTAGTTTGAGCCACAGTGACTCAGATATAATTGATGAAAATGAGGCTGGTCGAAGTATCACAAGTGAGATAGGGAAAAGAAATTATATCACACCTACAAACGTTTCTCATAAAGAAAGGTGATTTTGTGCTCGTTTCTTTCCCTGGGAAGAAAAAGTGTTTTACATATGTTTGTATTATTCAGAAGCTGTATGATCTTGGAGAAATTGAAGTAATTGCACTACGATCATGCAACAGCCAGAAAAAGATTTTTGTCAGGTACACAAAAGACGTAAGTGTTGTTGAGCCAACACAAATCATTGAATTATTACCTCAACCACGGTGTTTTGGGTCCGATGACCTAGTAAAATATGAATTTCAGTATCCTGTGTCATACGATGTGTAAACTGTCTATGGACTGTAACATACATTTAGCCATTTATATCTCTATGTGTTTTTAAATAATTTACAGTGTTTGTTAAAGGATGTCAACTATTGATGCAATTATTTGTCAACTACTAAAATTTTGCAGTCTCACTAGTGTCAACCACTGATGTATTTACATGCATCAACATAATATGATATAAAAAGTATATAATATTATACAATATATCATGTAACCATATGCTTACCTTCTTAAAGTATCAACACATAAGACTAATATCATCAATTTGTTAAATATATTTATAATTTCTTACAAATGGGTTTTTCAGCAATTTTGATCCTTAAACTGTCAACTACTGGTGCTTTTACCTTATATATATATATATATATATATATAATGTAAAATAAATATTTTTATGTTACAAGTGCGTGTGTAATTTTTTTTATTCATAGTAAAACACATGTTAAGAAATGGCAAAGTATCTTTGCCGCTGGCTGCATGCATGCAAGCGACACAGAGAAAGTCGGGTGCCGTCCTTGCATCGTGCAGTAGAATAAAGGTCGCCACGCAAGCACGTCCTCTCTCTGTCAGCACTCTTGTTCTCCTTCCGACTTCACACACACAAAAACACACACGCGCAATTGCGTGTGCTAGTTAATATAGGTCAGTTCCATCGGGCAGTGCGCAATTTTTTTAAAGTGAATACCGCCCTTTAAATGGCTTTGTTGTAATAAAAAAAAGAACTTAAAAAAGTGTGTGCAAATTTAAGAGTAAATTTTTCTCTTTTTAACATTGTACGTAATCGGAATTGTTTAGCAAAATAACAGGTGTACGTACTTGTCCCGTTCTCCAAGGGAGATGCACGCTCGATATATACAGATTGTTTACTATAAAAAAAAACCTTACTTACGTTTCTGTTTACATAGGAAAAAAAGTACTAGACACACACATACAGTTATAAGATAAATAACACGTGGTTGTCTTGAACTTTAAAAACACATACAAA
Organism: Dryococelus australis; assembly: GCA_029891345.1. Classification (NCBI taxonomy): domain Eukaryota; kingdom Metazoa; phylum Arthropoda; class Insecta; order Phasmatodea; family Phasmatidae; genus Dryococelus; species Dryococelus australis. The sequence continues at coordinate 257,754,648 of CM056995.1, forward strand.
TAACGCAAGAAAAAATACAAAATTTTGTGTGAATTGTGTGTGTCTCTCTCTCTCTCTCTCTCTCTCTCTCTCTCTCTCTCTCACACACACACACACACACACACACACCCTCTCTCTCTCTTTCTCTCTTTAAAATCGAATTCGTTTTACATTCGTAGAAATATCTCGATTGGAATGGAGATTCTCGGTCGGTAGAAATAGTTTCACAAGTCGTTCCATGTTACATTTCACCTCTGTAAGAACACGCATACAATTAGACAGTTCTAGGTTCACATAGACAACAGCGTTACGTAACGCGAGTAATCTTGTTTCAAAGTTATTTAAACACTGACGAATCTCATCAACATTGTGATGAAGGGAGGGAGTGATAGCATCGAGAGGCAGCGGAGACCACATGTCCTCCCATATTTTGTCATTGGTAGGATCAATATCAGAGACTGGCGAGTATCGTATCGGTGCAGGCGAGTCCGCCCCTCTGTGAGTCTCTGTTGGTGGTGTTGTTTGCACATGTAAAACAGTCATTTCGGTCGATCTACGTTCTCGCTGCGGTATGTTGACAGCTTCCAGTAGCAGTGAACCCGCAGTGATGGTGTTGTCACATGTAGCCAACTCACCCGTCTGGAAGCCACGAAAGGGCGACGACTGGGGACCCTGGAAGGACGCCGCCGCCTGTAAGGGTGCCGTCTGGGTGCTCCGGCTGGATGCTGCCTGGAAGAGTGCCGTCTGAGTGCTTCGGAAGGAAGTCTCCGTCGCGATGCCGTACGCTGCTATGGGTGCAACCCTGGATACTGCAATGGTCTCCGGTGGTGCAGTTCCGCGCCATCCTGAGATGGAGGTATCCACCTTTTCGAACAACTCTCCCGCCACAATTAGGAGGGCATCGTCACACTCGGACCAGAAATCGAGCAACGACATTGCAAAGATGGGTTCTATCTAATCTCCATAGCCACAGTACAATACCGATACGATGACGAAATCACTTGTTGGCTGTAAGCAAGGACCTCAAGAAAAAAATTCGCGCATCTGCTTACACGTGTCACAACAGGACACGACATCATCGTCATTTGGCACCATGTCACCCCGTTTCTCTGCCCGACGCGCCTCGCACCATACACGGGGGTGCGGCGGTTGCCGAGTGTGCCAATTACACCCTGTGCATAGTGCGTACCCTCTAAAACACGTCAAACACTTTGTAATATTCACCGACATACCTTTCACCGCCCGACGCTGTACAACAATGGCTCATCAACGTCCAAAGTAAAGTTTGTAAGCAGGGGTTCAAATTTCTCCCCTCCCCCCAATTCCCCTTCGTTTAATGCTCTGCATACTCCCGCCACAGCCTGCCTCCCCTTCAGGATGTGCATGTTTGCTCGCGAATACAAAAAAAAAGTTGCCTATAAACTCGACTTTATTTCTAGATATGAAGGATCCTTAAATAAATTGACATACTAGTACGTCTTTTTTTAAACTGCAAGCATATTGTTTACCATTAAAATATTAATATGTTATCGACGAAATTATGCAAATAGCCAATAGCAACGTAATGGAGTGGGGGACGGCCACAGGCAGATAAATGGAGTGGAGGGTGTTCCCCGCCATAATAGCCACGTCGTATCTCCCAGGAGAGAGGATACTGACGAAACTGCACATCGCGCATAAGAGCGGAGACGCAGCTAGCCGCCAAGAAACACATTAATTCTAGCGGAAGATTTTTTGATCGGTTTAAAGTACATGCGTGACAGGGTAGGGCCGAAAGGATATCGTGGAGAATTACTTTGCGCAAGTTTTCCTGTTTCCTGCTGGCCATCCAGTGCCTGATGACACGAGAGGGAGTTCTTCTGTTCCCACCGACCAATCCTTTAGAAAAAAATTATTTTCTCCAAACTTGATTTATTTAGCAAAAAAAAAAATTCAAAGTAATTAAAAAAGCTTTAAAATAAATAAATAAAATACGCAACCTAGTCAGTTTTTATATACATCTATATTTTATTTACACAAATTACAAATAAACTACAAATGCGACAGTTTGAAATATTTTTTAAAAATTCAATCTGCCAGTCAAATACATTCGTAAAAAGATAGTACCAGTCTTTGACGTTCGATCCGGCACAGTAGGATTGGAATCTTCGGAACTTCTTCTTCTTCCAAGCTGAGGTCAGCTGCGGACGAACCCATGTCGGCGACGACTGCAGCAGGTGACGTCACAGGTGAACGTTTTGCGAGGACGCACATCACAGTCCGTTGCAGGTCCCCTGCGAAATTTTTTTCTTATGCATCATAGGGTCGACACGACGGCAAGAACTTCGACGTTTAGTAGCGACAGTTTGAGTCGACACCTCGTTGGTAGCATTTTTTCCCCCTGACTTACCCCATTTCGTGTGGAACAGTTTGGTGTGTAACCATTTGGCGTGGAACAATTTTGTGTGGATAAATTTTGTGTGGAGCAGTTCCGGGATGAGCAGCCCTAGGCGGAGCAGTTGGGGGCGTGAATTTCGATTTTCGTAAAGTGACCTCGTCTCGAAGTTGCTGCGAATTCGAGAACCTGGTCCACTGTTGCTGGAAGAGGCGTATACCGCTTCATGTGATGAACCAAGAAATTTCCAGGAGTGCAGCAAGTTATTAACTGTTGCGTAGGTTCGCCCGAAGTCGTCGAATATAGCCAGTGGTCTTAACCATTGAATTTTTCTTCGTAGGTAAGTAGCGATCCAGACTCCCAGAACGAATAGACGATTTTAGAGTCGTCCGGGAATGACGGGGCGTACAAGTTCTACGGGTGAAAGGGTACCAGGTCTCGGAAATCTTCGGGGCTCAGGATGCGATGCACCTCGCGTCCGTAGTACGAGGATTGGAATTGGGAATACATATAATATGCCAGCAGGTACTGCCCATTTTCAAAGTTTGTGTTCAAATACACGTACGGGTAGCTTTCACTATTCAAAAATATATTTACGTGTTCGACCTTGCAGTGGTCGAACGCAGACTTGTCGGCTCTGATACTATGCTGTTTGTTCGTCTGAAGCCCCAGTACGACGTGGCGCGGATTTTCCGAGCTGGACGACGTCTTCACGACCCAGTGAATTCGCGTGGCGGTGGGCAAGGCCGGGCAGGTGACCAGGCTCCAAATTCTGAATTATATTTCGATCACTGTGCCTTTCTTGGCATAATTCAACAGCTTCACACATTCTCGTACTCCCAACACTGCATCCAAATGCGATGTGGATAGCATTATCACCAGCTCCTGCCTCACTACTATTATTTTTTTTTTATAATCCTCGGCAAATCCCAGTAGCATGAACAGCGGAACGCACACTTCGAACCTGCTTTCGTCGTAAATGGGAACACAGTAAGCACCTTCGATTCCCCAGCCTGTCCTCTTGGCTACAGGGAGATGGCTAGATGTGAGCGATAGGTAATTTTTTATCGATGAGTTTATGCCCACATCACGAGACTGGTACATTACTCGCTCGAAAAGGTACAGGAGTCCATTTCATACCAATTTGGGGGTGGTCGGGTGGGTCCCATCCACCTTCGTTAGCCTGCCTCTTATTCGCACAAAAGACTGGCTAGGCAGGGTGTAAATATCTTGTCGCTGTATTGGTATTCTAACCTCCCTTCCGAAAGTGGAGGGTCCGGCAAGATACTGTTCGTAACAGAGCATTTCTATTTTATCAAGTTTATCGTCGAATTCTAGGTGCTAATCCACGTCGAGAATTTCGTCTGCCATGTCGATTTACTTTTAAACCAAAATAGACACGGAGGAACTTAGCGTTTTCAGGTGTTAGCGCAACGCAACCTCGCAGCTTACTGACCTCGGGTTCGATGTGCTGCGGGTTTTTATAGGTTTTTGTCTTCCCAGCGAAATTTGATCCCATCGTTTCAGGTGTAATCGTAGAGTAATTTCTTCGTTTCGAAATTTATCAATTCCTCGTTTTGGTCCTCGATCGAAACGGCTGCTTCGTGGATGCTCTTTGCAGCGATCGGGACGTAAATGAGCGTTCTCGGAGATTCTACTATTTTATATCCAGGACCTACGGTGGGAGCAAACTCGTAAATAGTACTGCTCGGGTTCTCATTCACGTAACTGCAACTTGGCAAGTTACAGTTGATCCGTATGACGTTGACTGGAAAAATGTTTACGGTCCGCGACGACTCGTGTTTCATTCCCGCTTCGTACACTCTGGCTTCGACCCCAGCATGGGTCCGATGGTATCCGGTTCCATGAAATCTATATCTGCTGTGCAAAACATTTCAGACTTCAGAGTATTATGAAATACTCCATATCCTTCAGCTCGTACGCTCTGGTGGGAATGTTGATTTCTTTCGCTTCTCCTGCCACTATGTGCCGAAATGTGGAATTCGAATTTTTTTTCTATGTTCAATATGGAGTTGTACGTTTGAAAGTCTACTAGCCCCACACACCATTTACCCACCAGCTCCAAGGGAGTGTAGAAGCTAGCCCTCAGCTCGTACGTTTTACCACTCAGAATGATGGATAACGACATACTGATGAGATCGGTATGGCTGGCACAACCCTTTATATACCTCACGAATGATATGGAATAATTTTTTCCTCCCCAGTTTATCACTAGAAATCTCGATCGCTTAAAAATCGCAGGCACAAGTGTCCACAGTTCCACGTGTTTGGCATCTACTCTGTTTCGTAGTTGTAAGTAAGATTACAATTTTTCAGGTACTCGCGCAGTTCAGGCAGAGGGCACAAATTCCCAAAACTGTCGTAGTATATTGCTTGTTTGCCGTGTTTTACATAAGGTACCCAGTGCGTGCCAGGCCCTGCTGTCGTGTCCACATTAATTACAGCACATTCGTCTCTCTTGGGTTTAGCAGGCAAGGCATCTCTCTTAAACACTCCTCTAAAATCCGGTATTTTCAATTTGCACCCAAACAGTTCCAAATCCATGTTCGTCAGTTGACGTCTAGGCAGTGTCACTTTGATTTTCTTCTTCGGTTCCCCCCACCCCCCTATTTTCTTCCTCCCGGCATTTGATCCCCCTCTTCCTCCTCCTCTTTCTCGATACGGGTGGCGAATAAAGAGTCCTTTGCCGTTTTTTTTTTTACCCATGGAGATAGCTTCCAATGTTCTGTTATGACAACGGGTTTCCTCTACCTGTTTTCGGTCGTTCGAAGCTCGCTTCACGGTACTAACGATATTTGTGACTGCCCCGGCGATACCAGCCAAAGCACCAATGGCACGTATCAGTACGGGCAGGAACCCTCCTACCTTGTTCTTCTTCCCTTTCCTTTTGGTCTTGTGAAGACTTTTTGCGTGTACGTAATTTCATGCATAGTTTCACCTTGGCTTTCATGATGTTGGATAAAGAATCTGCCTAGTCTTCAGATCCTTGTTTACGGGGGTTAGCAATGTCGGGTTTTTGCTTGCAAATATACCTCATCCAGTGCGTTGATAACTGTGTCGTTGCTCTAACTTGGTTCCACAAAACAATCCGGCATTGATGATTATCCCATGGCCGGATTTCACTGTCTTTAACTCACGACGAATCTAATTAAACTGACCTACAAACGATACATATTCTTCTTTTTTACTTTTTTCGTCCCATGGCTCCATAGCCACATAGTCCCCAGCTCCATAGCTCCATAGCTCCATCGCCCCATCGCCCCATTGCCCCATAACCCCATCCCCCATCGACCCATCGCCCCATAGCTTCATAGCCCCATCGCCCCATATCCCCATAGCTCCATAGCCCCATAGCCCTATATCTTCATAGCCCCATAGCTCCATTGCTCCATAGCTCCATCGCCCCATCGTCTCATCACTCCATCGCCCCATTGCCGCATCAATCTTTCGCAATCTTTCACAATATTTTGGTTTGTGCCCTCCGTACATATGTATAGAAATTACATTCGTTCACCGACTGTATGATGCATGCAAGGATTAGTTTATATATGCAATATTAAATATCAGCCATTTGTCGTATGGCACATGGTTGATGCTGGTTAAAATGTATAAATATGAACCTTTTATACATTTTTTTTCAATATAATTTTAAACTTGGATCAGTACAGACGTTAAATGTTATGTATCTGCTGTGTTGCTTCTGCGGTAAAGAATTCGCAGTTTTGCGGAATTTACGGCGACATGAAATAACGACCTGCGGAATGAAAAGTTCAAGTGTAACTTTTGAATGTAATTTCTGCCGTATACATTTTTCTAGGAATGATGCATTAAAGACACATTCTAAAACTTGTAGCACTGGTTCTCTGCAAGTACAATCGGCTCCATCTGTTCCAGAAGATCGTAGCGGTAACATACGGATCGCCAAGCAAGAGGTTACTCTACACATACGCATTCATGCTGAAGATGAAGCTATCTCCCATAAATCACGTCACGGTGCCATGTTGCTTACTAGTGTGCAAGGTCTGATTTGTGTCCCGTCATGTTGTAGCAATACATGCGTCCTACTGAGCCTGCTGGAGGAACCGAATGGGCTTCGGTTCGAGAATGTGTACATTTATTCGAAATCACTCCAGCAACTGAAATACCAACTGCTGACACGAGTACTGTAAGCTGTTAAAGGTATGAAATATTTTCCCTGCAGTGATAACGAAGCCATCGTGCCACCGAGCAAAGCTCTTCCAAACTCGATATTTGTCTTCAACGACATTGCCTGCGAAAAACAAGCTTGCATTCAAGAGTATTTTAGCATGGAACGGCATGTGTACGTGGACTGTGTGTAACTCGGCCAGACTTATTCTCGCATACCCAAACAACTGTTTCGCGATTATGCTAAAGTGTTTGTGCTGTTTCGCATGGACGACACTACTTTACACCACGTTTACGACGAACAGATCAATACGGACATGACATTTGCAGAATTCAAAAATATGTGTGCCTTGTGCTGGAAAGATAAATGCGAATTTTTGTCGATCGTAAAGGACTGTCCACTATATAATGGGAGGTACAGAAGTGGGTTCTATCAGTTTATCCTAAGAACGCAACGATGAGTCATGGAAGCATTTCAAAATTTGGCGACATCGATCGCCACGACGACGACGAATTTGGCCAAAATGGCTTCGCTCCTGCACGTAGAGAAGACTTGTCTCTCATCGGTCGAAAATTGGAAAGTGTGAAGAACAAAGTGGTAGAAGAGTTGGTAACTGTCGACCAGCACATAGGGGGTGTGGAGGCTCGGATAATAGTTTTGATCAACGTTTCGAATGCGCAGAGACAGGAAGAATTCAAGGAGTTACAAAATATTTTACTGTCAAACCTAGCTATGATAACCGATGTCCAGGCACTTCGATAACGCGGTTTCGGGGGAGGGGGAGGTCGTGAGTGATTGACTCTAAACAAAGGTTATATATATATATATATATATATATATATATATATATGTGTGTGTGTGTGTGTGTGTGTGTGTGTAAGAAAATGTTTTCCTCTTAATGAACTATGGATAACCGAGCCGAACTGGCGAGCGAGCTTCAGCGAGCGATCGAGGTGGTACGGGCCAAATACTTACTCGTGAAAACAAAATGGCTGTCGGAACTCGAAGGGAGAAGGTTCTCAAACCTATTACTCCCTGGCCAGACAAAATTAAAAAAAAAAAAAAAACCTAGTGACGATGCCCGCATTGATATCAAACGTGAAATCAAGGTGGAAGAACCAACCTCAACTCATGAACAGAAACGAAGTCCGGAACTGAACGAATCGGAAGGTGCCATCACTAGCGACGAAGGTGATTTGCCCCTGATCCATTTACTACGTGCACAGGAAAGGAAACGAACCCGGGAGCGTGGACCTGAGTTGGGTACTCTTCTATCTCATTATATCGCTTCCTATTCTGACCGTACTGCCGACATGACTTATAGTTTGCTGGAAAGTGGTGGAAAATGGTTTCTCAGAAACAAGGAAGTTTTGTTTTTACTTAGGGATGTACTGCAGATTGGCAAGCAAAATCACGCAGGGGTTGAGCGAATTTTTGTTTCACAGGCGACTCGGGCACTACTCTGAATCGGATTTGCGCAAATACCGCCACATACTACAGTCCAGTCATGCTCATTATGATGAAAATAACCCCTCAACGCGACGATCTAAGGATGCGACGAATGCAACATTTCCCATTATCGCCGAATTGTTTCCCAATATATGTGAAATTGACGGATCAGGATTGACTCTGAAATTGGAGAGTGGAGAAAAAAAATCGATTATCAGTATTGGAACGATCCGAACGAGTTGGTAGGTAAGTTGAGACTTTTGGTCGCTTCACAATCTGCAGGAAATCGCTCGCACAACAACGAATTAATTTCCATCATTGAAGAACTCTCAGAGGCGGGCTACGTTTCGAGATTAACAAGTATGCAGCTGTCGACGAGTTGCACAAATACGCCAGGATAAATTGCCCACGAAGATAATACGTCATGAAAGGGTTGAACGATACTTTTCAATCCGACCTGATCAAGATACAATACTTTGCTCGTGCTAATAAAGGCTACCGCTACACTTTGACCATGATCGATACCTATAGCAAATTCGCTTCGGCCAGACCGCTCAAATCGAAGTGTGCACGAGATGTGGCGACAGCTGTAGCTAGCGTACTGCACAAAGGGTACATACCGATAAATTTCCACACTGACGACGGGAAAGAATACTTTAACGCTATTTTCCGTATCTTGATGAAGAAACATAACATCAATCACTATTCTACTTTCTCTGGACTTAAGGCTAGCATCATCGAACGTTTTCACAGTACTCTATAAAGGCTTAACTGTGGAGACATTTCACAGCGAATGGAAATTACAAGTGGTTGACACTACTCCCGAAACTTGTACGCGCATATAATTCTACCTTTCATTCTACCACTCGCATGAAGCCCGAAGACGTTAAGAAAAACTCCCTACTTCGGACTGTGTACGCTATTCCGAAGATGAGGGACCCGCGCAAGCCCAAAGTCAAGATTGGCCACTTGGCGTGGATTTCGAAAAAATGTGGAATTTTCCACAAAGGCTTCCATCAGAACTGGTCTGCAGAGCTGTACAAGATGGTGTGTATACGACATGCGTACCCACGAATGTTTTACCTCGAGGACCTGCATGGCGAACCCATCATTAGTGGATTTTACGCCGAAGAGATCTGGCCTACACGGTTTCCAGACGTGTACTTGGTGGAGAAGGTGCTAAAATGGCGTAAAGGCCGTGTGTACGTACGGTGACTGGGTCACTTGAAGCATGATTCCTTGGTCGACAAAGACATTTTGTCTTAACACTCCTGCTACAACTAACATTTGATGTAAAACTTACAATTTTTTTTTACTATAATAAATCTTTGCTTGTTTTACTGAACCGTTTTTGCTTTCTTTCATTTATATCCTCTCCCAATGCTTACGGGGCTGTTGTGTAGGCCCTCGTGGGGTATGAACAATGTACTGCCTGTATTGTGCCGGGGTAGGTACCAGGTGTCCAACAAGATCGTCCCGTATGACTTGGTGATGTGTATACTTATTTTCATAACTGACTTTGTTCCCCTGGCTATACAAACAGTAGCATGTATTTAGTTCCACCTGTATAATTGCAAACAAATAAATTGGGTTTGTTTCCTGGACAATGCAGTGTCATACGTGTTTTTTCCCCAGTACTGTGCCATTTTTTTTTTTCGTCGTTCTGTGTGTAAGTTTCTCTCGTTGGTGTCTTCTCTGTTTTTTCGTAACTCAGTATGCTCTTACCAAAATAATTTATTTGGGTTAGTATGCCCGAGGTGTTCTAGGGAGACGAACATAGGCCTTACATATTTCCCGACTGGGGGCACGGCATATTACATGCTGATGGGATATGCGTCCAGCTCGCTGTTGGAACGCTACATGCGTACAGAATACATTAAATTTGATCATTTTTATGCATTAATAGCTGGCGTGAATAGAGTTCCAGACGTGAAATCGCCTCTGGAGCACGGCTGTCTCTCTACCGTCCGACCGGCGGTACCTATATTCAGTATACCTTTACGATGCAGCAAATTTTAAACATATATATGTATGTATACCAGCAGTGTATTTTTTTAACCACTGCAACTAAATGTTTCTTTACCAGTCAAGGTTTTTAAATAAAACATTATTTACAATATGGTAAAGCTAGTACAAAAAATATTTCTTTACCAACAGTGTTTTGTTTGAAATGTTGATACATAAACAATTTTTTTAACTTACTAACTTTTTTTACTTACAGGGTGTAACATGATATACAATTTTTTATACCACTCACCCCCCCCCCCCCAAATTCATTTACACACACATCACAATACTGTTCTGTTCTACATACAACGCATACCAAGATTCTTCTCCTCGTCAGTTATAAACACAATGTTTTTTTTCTAGTTTTGATGTCATTACATACTCATAATATTGTTTTATATGTACCATGGATTATCGCACATCCAGAGCCTTAATGCTTCGGTATTGCACGACACATATCGTCCATTTTCACAGTCGTGAAGCCATGCTACATACTTCTTTTCCAGCTGCCTGAACGGAGGACATCGTGGTTGTATTTGTTTGCAGAGGTCTACAATTTTCGTACTGGCAGTACACACACTGCGCATCGCCGACTCTTGACGATACACGTACATGGGGTAGTCGGGAATTATGACTTCCGCCAACACTTTGTGAATGTCACCGTACGGAATATTTTCCTCGTTCCATCTAAGTCCGTGGATGGAGGGGAACTGTCAGTCGAACATACGTGAGTAATTAGCCAATATCAATTGGCGACAGTCGAACTTAGGTGGTTGAATGGACGTGAGAGGAGCAGTAATGTACATAAGTTTTTTTTATAAAATTTTTAAGGGAATTTTTTAGGGTAAAAGGGAAATTTTTATGGCGAAAAAGGGAACTTTCGAGGAAAAAGGGGGGAAATAGCTGCCTGGTTTAACAGCTTTTTTAATAAATAAAGCTAAATAAAATTTTAAAAAAACAAATTTTTAAACTAATTTTTTACTAAAAAATTCTCGAGGGAAATTTCTTAGGAAAAAAAGGGAAATTTCTAGGAAAAAATGATAAAATGGCGGCCGGGGTTAAACACTTTTTGATTAAGAAATTTTTTACATAAAATTTTATAAAAATTAAATTTAAACGATTTTTTAAATTTTTAAACGATTTTAATTGAATTTTTAATAATAACTTTTTAATAAAATTTTAAAACGATTTTTTAATTTTTAAACGATTTTTTAATTAGATTTTTGTTATAATTTTTTTTAGAACTTTTTCGCATTTTTTTGGGTTTTGGGGTCAGTGGCCACAGGGATAATAGGTCAAGGTCAAGGTAAATTGCATCCAATATGACGGCCGGTGACGTAACAATATGGCGTCCAGGTGGCTCCTGGCTCCTGTGCCAGACGCCGTTGTCTTTCAACCTGATATTTTATACTACGGCTGTGTGTTCATATTACCTGGTGAAATGGCTTTTTGAAAGACGAAACACATTTCAGAAATTATTTTGTATTAGTTTTAATCTTTTATTCTTGTTACTTCACTTGACTTGACACGCCGTTTAACGGACATTTTTAAACGATGTTAGACGGTAATTTTTACACGCAGTTTCAGTGATACATCAGTCAAAAATAATAAGAGACGGAGCAAGTTGCTCAGATGTTTCACTGGTCCATCAGTCAAAATATTAACCACTGAGAAAATAGTGGACAAAATGTCTAACGAATCAGTGGGAAATGTCACTGAATCAATCAGTGAAGGAAATATGGCATTTTTTCACTGGTTCATCAGTTAAATTCACTGAAGTGTCTGTTGTGTCAGTCAGATACATTTGACTGATTGAAACAGTGAAATTCTCACTGATTCATATTTAGAGCGTAAAACAGCTCAAATGAACTAACAAAGTGAGCTACCACACAACTTGTATGTTTTACGTGCAAAGGTACTCTATAAGTTGTCTGAATGAATTAGCCAAACCATTTTAATGACACGGAAATGCAATTAATTCTCTTAAGTTGCAGCATACACGGGATACACATCAACACCAGGGCCTAGTCTGCTTGGAAGAGTTCTGAGCAAAATTGTTATAGTTGGCTAGGTTTCAACTAGGGGATGTTTAGTTTTTAACTTTTGCAGGATATCTTGCGCAGTTCCGTTATGTCTTATGTTAAGCAAATTGTCATTACAGCCCGGACTCCGAGAAAATTTAACTTAGTTTAAAATGAATTTTTTTTTGTCGTATACGGCTATTTTGAAGCTCACCACCAAGTCAAGTGAATAAGGATATTTTATCAGTTCCTTAACGCACAAACGCTGTTCACGTAAAGGGGCAAAAATACTATAATGCATGACCAACTTCAGTTTTATAACCATCTATAATGTAGACTATAGCAATCTTAATAAGATTTCTTAGTAGAAAAACAAACAATGCATGTGTATGGTATAACAGTCAGATTCACATGTAAATAGTTTAATAAATTTTGTTGAAAAATATTTTACTGGAAAACTATCATTATTTTAGAGTATTAGAGAAACAAACGCACCATGAATGAATCGTGTATTGAGCTCGAGTCACCTTGGTGGTAAGCGAGCGCTCTAGCCACTGTGCTACCTCCCCCCCCCCCCCCCCACCCGGGATGTTGGGCTGGCGATTCCAACAAATCTGTTTTTGTTTTTATTTTGGTAAGTGGGGAGACTGCGAAGTCTTCTATACAGTTTATATTCGAATTATAAAATTAAAAACTGTTCCCTTCTTAACTGCTTATTTGAAAACGCGTGAAATATAATGTGGTGCTATTTTTAATTTATACTCAGTGTACCTTACACAGGTAACACGTCACATTTATGATAGGAAGTACTTTAGACAATGAAGTGCTTAATTATGATAATTTAATGTATGGATTGAACTTCACGGCGTTAAAATATAGTTCTTTCAAATAACTTCTGAATCACCACATATATATATATATATATATATAATATATATATATATATATATATATATATATATATATATATAATATATATATATATATATATACACACCGCGTTAAAATATAGTTCTTTCAAATAACTTCTGAATCGCCATATATATGTATATATATATATAAAGCAGGCGAACCAGTTCTTTAGTAATTATAATTTCAAACTAACCCACTGTGAATTTGAACTATGTAGCTATGTGTATGCAACGACCGGGAAGTAATATTGTAAATTTACACACATTGGCTACTCGTTATTAGTTATCTTTTAGACATTCCACACGAGATACGAGAGCCTTCGGTGGTTGCAGACCTGTTAGGAGAATGCATGGGTAGCAAAGAAGTAAGCGTACAGAGATGGCTCAATAACTTAAATGGTTTTACATAATCATTACTTACTTAGTTCTTTAAGAGTTTTCTTATAAAGAAAAATCACGAAAATAAAAGAAATGCTGAAAGGCAAGGATTGCAGTTTTAATAATATTTACATTTATTTTGGAAATATTCAATTCAGGCAGTAAATTATTGTGAACTCTCTATATTTGTGTAACTTAGGCAAATTAGGTATATATATGTTCAATTGTCGTACATTGGTAAACTATAAATAAAGATGTAGACTGTTCGGAACTTCGTGGCTATACTACAGTAGATCATGGTTCACACCTCCAAAAAATTGATGTCTCAAAGATCTATGCTGCTGGGCAGCGGGTTTTCTCAGGGGTATCCCGTTTCCCCGCCCTTACATTACGGTGCCGCTGCATACGCGTATCGCTTCACCCTCATCGGCTCTCAAGACCTCGATGTTAACAGCCGCCCAAATATCTCCACTCCACTTCATCTAACATTTTTTCCAATTTATTTAATTAGTTTGGAAGCCCGGTTTTTTTTTATCATTGCAGTATTTTTAACTTCATGGAAATAATGCAACATAGTAGTAGAGAGTAGTTTTTTCTGGTGCAGGATACATGATAGGGAGCCGGCCACTATCTTGGATTTTTTCCTACAAAATCGCTTGTTTTACCTAAAAAAAAAAAAAAAAACTTCAGATATCAATTAGTTTACCCAAAATGTCCATTTTTTTTTTCACTCAATATCAGCCATTTACACTTTAAAATTCCCCTTTTTTTCCTTAAAAATTACCCATTTTCCGCTAAAAATGGTATAAGCCCCTCATGTGCAAAACAAACCCCAAAATTCCTGTTTTCGAGCCATTTTTAAGATTTGTGAGCCTTTCTTATTACTTGTAGGCGGTCATTCCATTTTGTATTATCAAGCTCTATCATTCCGTGTTATTTCATACTCTATCATTCCATATATTTCAATATTCCCTTTATCTCTTGTCTCTCTCATTCCATGCCTTTCTCTATTTCCTTTCTCTCTTGTCTCTCTCTCTCTCTCTAATTCCAACTCTTTCCTTTCTCTCTTGTCGCCTTTTTCGCCCGCCATCTATGCAGTTCCTTCATCACCTGCTAGAGTGCGAGAATTGCCAGTGTGTAGGTATATAATTATTTACAGATTTAAAGATGTAATTTTTCATACACGAGAAGGTATATAAAAATTATTGCAAAGTACATTCCAGGCAGGACATTGAAAAATTTTGGAATTTAATACTTTTTTTTTAATCAATTCAATAGATTTTTTTAATATTTCCCTTATTCAATTTACCTTTTTACTGTTTTACAAAAAAGAAAAATAATTTTATTTAAAATTAAGTCGTGCCTACTTGTAACCACCCACGCATTGATCGACAGGCACGCGAGATAGACGCACCCGTTATGACAGGCATGTGCGGCAGGCGACAACATGATGCAACTACTAGGAATCGACGCATTTATAAATAATTAGAATTATTTTATTTAAATGTTTATTATCTAATATTTTGAAAATTGCCGAAATCTTTAAAAAAAATCCAGTCAAATGCATCGAAAATATGCTTTTAATGTAAAATGCCCCCTGTATTTGTTTCTGCTGACCGTATTACCTTTTGTAGGCGTAGGGTTTGCCAAATCAAAAATCTGTATTTATTTTTTGAGTTTAAATTTATTTTATTTTATTTCTTAAGTTGTACTTAAATTGTACTTAGAGTGTTGCGGAACTATGCAAAACGTTCTCTCAACTTCTTATCCAGTCTCCTATGTTCAAGACTAAATACTACACATTGTCAGAATCTGCAAATTAATCACTGCCTCGACTGTTTTTGTAGGCATAACTATCCTAGTCGACTTTTATTAAATGTATGTACATATGACTAAACCAATGGTCATCATATCCTCTACATCAGGGGATGTAGGCAGGATACAACACCGGATACGAACATAAAAACTGAGTTCTTAAACTTTCCGCACTATTCACACAGCATCTTTACAGCAGCATGCTCACTTTTCATGTAGTGAATATAATCTACTTATACGCAACTCAAAGACAGTCTATGCTAGCAAGCGACCAGAACTGTTGGCCATATATTCTTCTTATTTTTGCCAAAGTTTTTCTTTCAAGGCCTCTACAGCCCCTGGGTAACTATCAATATTGTACAGTACTTGATTCGCAGTCTTGAATACTCAACGACTGATAGTTTCATCCGAAGTCTGGGGCTTTTCGTAGGTACACTCCAGCAAAACATTGTATTTTATGACACCTTCATCAACTTCTTCTGTTTATTGATTCATTAGCATTTGCTTAATGTGGTCTAGGTATGCACAGCACATATATCTTTCGTACCTACAAAGTTATTTTCAATCACATAATCCTTTAAAGTACCCTTGAATCATGATTGTTTCAGGTAGAATCCATTAGATGTGGTTCGCCAACAACTAATACAGGTCGTTTCTTAGCTGCTGAAACTCAGCCTTTACAGTTCTTACTATGTCTCTTCAGCTTATCGCCGCGTTTGAACAGACACTTGCACTTAACACAATGTTGCATAGCACAGGTCGGGTGTTTCACACAAGCAGTTATTTCATGCTTCCTTGCACAATGGCAGTAGGCAAAGATCTTGTCACAGTAACAGCAATGTAGTCTTGACGAAGTCGTCAATGACAGCACTGCTGTAGGTGTCCCATCCGAAGAAATCAATTGTGCTGATGGCACCATGCCTAAAGAAGTCGTTGGCATTGCTGGTACCACTCGCGAAGAAGTCGATGGCACTGCTGTAGCTACTATTAGCTCTGGAGTACCCGAAGACACTGCAGAGGCGGAATGAGACTTAGATGCGAAGCTGTAGAAACTAAGCTGAGACGATCCAACTTGCACGGGAGCTGCTGTCAAACTAAGCTTCCTAACTGGAACCCGAATTTTTATAATATACAAGTATGTAAGCCCTATCATGTCATATTGACATTGAGCCAATCTTATTACACAATTAATGCATTATTCGGACAGACAATCACCGAGTTTCCACGCGATTGCAGCTGACCAATCGCATGCAGGCATTGAGACATCACATGCATGGACAGGCAGCAGGCTGAGCCTGTCAAAGTTTAAAAATATATCTGTACTAGCAAGGCAAGAGCACTGTTAGCAGGTCTGCACCTGCACTGTGTCAGGTAACTGGAGTCTGCACTCATGAGAGACTTAGAATAATTTTTAACTTTGTATTTCACTTATAGAAATTCCCACTTCGTGCAGAGCTTGTAAAATGTTTCCCTTGTGTAGGGACTTAGAATATTTAATGTGTATAGGAACTTTGTTACTTACACTGAACTTAGAAAAATGCTATGCCCTATGTTGAACATGGAATATTTCCTACTCATGTGTAAGACAGGCTTGTGAAATTCAGTTTACAAGAATCATTTCTATCTTCAGGAATATATGTTTAAGCCCATTTATAGCCATAATGATTGGATTATATATTTACTTCATGATTTTTTTAACGAAAACAGGTTATACCAGACTGGTTACCCTACGATACACTGTTTGTTGAAAACGAACGAATACAAGAAACGTTGAGCACGGACGAATACAAAACCATCACCCGCCGCCATGATAGTTCGCACTGAGTCAAAGCAAAAACAATGGCTCCAGTATGGCCAACCAAACAGCCAGTCACATACACAGAGAGTACTATGCACTTTCACAACGTGATCATACTGCCCACCGAAAATGATTATTTTCAAGTTGGCACCCAAAAAAAAACTATACAATATAAACTTAAAATGGGTAAGTCTACTATCACTGATGTTAATCCATAGGAAGTGGACAGCTCTTGTTGACAGGTCGTACGAACACCCGCTGTGGTGTTCTTAAGGTTACCACACGAACTACACCTTTTTGTCCTGGATGTACTGCTGACACTATAGCAGTCTTCTACTTTAGTGGTGGCAACATGGAGTCTTACAGCAGTACTAAATGGTCGATGCAAGTGTCAGAAACTGGTTGTGCCCGTTTTCCCCTTTGCTGGAGGCTGTGTAGGTTCTCCACACTCCATCTCTTCCATAATTGTTGGTGAAACTGTGCGATCATTTGCTAGCGATCAAGATGGTTTAAAAGAATATCACACAGATTGTGGTCAGGTACAACTACCAATTGCTCACCCACAAGGAAGTGACCAGTGTCAAAACATCATACTCCCGAGGATCTGTTGAGATGGCACATATAGGTCTCGAATTCAACACAGCTGAAACCTGTGCAAACAGTGTTGAGAGTTCTTTGAAGGTCAGCAACTGAGTACCTACAACTCTGCATAGATTTTGCTTGGAACTCTTGATTGCTGCTTCCCACAGACCTCCGAAGTTTGGACTTGCTGGAGGGTTTAAGTGCCACTTCGACCATCCCAGGTAAACCTTAGCTACAATCCCTTCCTCATTATCTGTTGAAAGTAATGTTGCATACACCTCCTTGAGTTGTTTATGTGCTCCCACAAAGTTGGTGCCATTATCGGAGTACATATAAGTAGGGATTCCTCTTATTGACACAAATCACTTGAATGCAGCCAGAAAAGCTGCAGTTAACAAGTCTGTGTCCAGCTCCAAGTGGCTCCTTAGTGACTATACAAACGAACAGACACATGTATACCTTGAAGGTTGCCTTCTTCCTTGTTCGTAATGGTGTGGCATGGAAAGGTCCTCCAAAACAGATCTCAATGTTCGAACCTGCGAAAACCGTGCTTTTGACAGTGTGCCCATTACTGGATTACGAACGACTGGTCTGGCCTTAAAACACTGTATACACTTGTGAATCGCATTTCGCACCACCGAGCATGCAGAAATGATCCAGTACTCTCGGCGGACTAGATACAAGGTTGTGGATGGCCCTGAGTATAAATTGATGGTATGGCAATGGACAGTAATGAGTCTGGACAACTGGCTTGGCTTTGGTAGCAAAATGGGGTATTTTGCAGTGTCTGGTAGTGAAGAATGGTGTAGCCATCCGCCCACCCTGATAACGCCATTTGAATCGATAAATGGCATCAGTGTCTGTGTAACCCTGGGGCACCTTCTCCCTTTTTGAAGAGAAGACAATTCTTCCCTTAAGCTGCACAACTGTACATGTTTTACCACTCTCACTGTAGCATTTCTCAACTCCTCCAATGTCAGAAAATTACTCTTGGAATTGTTTATTTTCTTGAATGCTGCTCTTACCTACAATACCCATGCTGTGATGCATGTGAACTTGACCAGCGAAGATGACTTGTCAATTAAAACAATCAGATCTTCAGGGCCATTACACTCAATCTGGTTTGCCACCAAGACATCATATGCAGGTGGCTTCAATTCTGGCACTGGCTCTTGGGTATAATGGCCTGTATCTGGCCAGAGTTTCTGCGAAAGCTTCAGCCACGATGGGCCTGTGAACTACCACGAATACCTGAGAAGCTGCTCAGTAAGAGCACCGCATGATGCCACATCTACTGGGTTCTCCTCAGATGGGATGTGCTTCCATGTACAGGGGGAGGGGGGTACGATGGCCTGAATCTTTACTACTCTGTTAGCTATAAATGTCTTCAACTAGTGTGTTTACAGATATAACCATGCCAATACTACACTTGAATCTGTCCAAGTATAAACCTCAAACTCTTTGATCTTGTGAAAATACAGCCTGTTGATGTGCTGCCACAGCCTACTCAATAACAATGCTGCACACAACTCAAGTTTGGGCACAGTGGGTTTCTTCAAAAGAGCCACCTTCGACTTTGAACAGAGAAGACTGACTTGAACATTCCTGTCCCTCGTCTACACAACGGCCATAGATGACTGCAGCATAGGCCCTTCCAATGGCATCGCAGAATCCATGAAACTACACCTCAACCCTTTGAAGTGGAATAAAGCTAGGAATTTTAAACTCACAAAGGGTAGGAAGTGACTTCTTAAACTCCTCCCACTGGTTATGTACATCCTGTCCAACAGGTTAATCCTAGCCAAGACCTTGGGTCCATAATAACTGAAACAAGATCTTGCTAGTTGCGATCACTGGGGCCAACCATCCACAGGGGTCGTACAAGTGGTCAATGGTTGAAATAATGCATCGCTTGGTGTTTGGTGCATCATGTACCTGTGCCCTGTACACGAAGCAGTCATGTTCTGGATTCAAGCGCAGCCCCAACACCTTCGCCGATTCACTGCAGTCCAGGGTTCTAGACTCAGATGATACACTTCCATCATCCATCAACTCCTAACTATTAGAACACAACTTATGTAATTGAAAAACTCCAGTGTCCAATTATCTAATGAGCTGTTCTTTTAACCCTTTAGCTTCAGTGAAGGTAGATGTTCCTGTGACAATGTCGTCGACTAAGACATCCTGCATTAAAACATGTGCTGGTAAGGGATACTGGGCTACTTCATCAGTTACAAATTGCTTAATTGAATGCAGTGCTTGGTAAGGGTGAGGATGCTAACCCGTAAGTCACAGTATTTAATTCATACAGTTTGACTGGTGAGTCTGGGGTTGGTAGCCACAATACACATTGATACTTCCAGTCTCGTGCTACACTTGACGTTCTAAAGTTCAGTATAATATCACTAATATCCTTGTGGAGTTTGGGACCACACAAGAGGACGTCACTACAGGATGATCCATTAACTGTCGGTGCCAAGGCATCGAACACAACTCTAACTTTTGAGGACACCCTGTCTTCCTTCACAACTATTTGATGGGGATAATGTAAGCAGGTTTTTCATCTGATAAAGATCACAGTTCCATTACACAATATTCATCAGATTTCAGGGTACCTACACATATCATATGGCCTAATTGCTCGCATTCCTCCATGAAATATTTATATTCAGAGTGAAAACTTGACAACCTTCCCAACTTTCGCTCCTGACCACGAAGTTGTCTGAGAGCCACCCCACATGAATTTCACAATACAGTATCACAGTCATCATTTTTAAATGGAAGACATAATACATACCTTTCTGTATCATCTCGTGTTCGTACCTATAAAGTGCTCTTCACACTTCTTGTCACCCTTGGAAATGAAGTTGCCCTCTGGAACCTCCTCAATGTCCCAGAAGCACTGCAGGGTGCTGTCAAGACTGCTATTTGTGCGCACAAGTAATGAAGTTGACTCTGGACTACTGTGTTCACACAGGGCTTTTCCATCCAGTACCCAACCAAATTCTGTTTTGAAAGGCATGTGGCTGTCCAGCAATTTTGTCACCTTTTGTTACCCCTGCAACAACCTCTGCAGAGAGAAGCATTTCGATTGCCCTAGATGTCGCAAACTGTGGGTCTGCCAATGGGAGATCCTTTACGTGAGCGAGGAATGACGTATCTACCTGTACCGATGGCATGTCCCTTGTTATTCTGTTAAGGAATAAAGGATTTAATAACAAGGTTAAACTTCGAGTGCAACGATGCAATTTCGCACACCACCTCTCCCCTTACCGCAGCTGCAGACATCTGCCCAATCCCAGATATGCTGACCCTTGAACGGCAATGCTTCAGCCCTAAGCGCTTAATGCATGCATCTGGGATGAAGGATGATTGCGATGCTCCATCTAGTAGAGCTCTCACTGTTTAAAATTCCCCTACACCATCTATGACCTATACCAATGCTGTGGTTAGCAGCACAGTTGTTGCTTGCCTGTCCTGGACACCTTGAGCTGAGCACATCACCACTGGACTATCTCGACAAGCAGCTGATCGTCATTATCTGTATCTGGTATCGGATCTACTTCCCCTCCATTGTCTGCTATGTGAAGCAAAGTGTGGTGTGATTTCCCACAACGTTGACATCGAAATCTTGATCCACGCTGCACTGCTATATGACCACCTCTGAGGCAGTTGAAGCACAACTGTTTCTCTAGAACATGTCTCTTTTTTTCATCAGGTTTAAACGACAAGAATGACTGGCATCGTGTCAGTGTATGTGATCCATCACAAACATCGCAATTTTGTTTTTTTGATGCCTTATCACCGACTGATACTTGTGGGATTTTTGAAGGGTTGACCGGGCCAGGCTGCATACCTGCACTTAATGACCTTATCTTGTTAGGCCATGTACTTGACATGTTATTACTCAGAATAGTTTTAAATGAGTTAGGCCTTGGTTCAGAGGGAGTCAACCACTGTGCATGTTTTGCAGCAAGTGATTTGCGTTGCAAAAATCGTAACAGCTGTGTGTATGATGGAATTTCATCATCCTGTGACATTTCGAATGCCTGTCTCAAGGGTTCATCAAATTTATCCAGCAATATATTCAGCAACAAAAAATCGCACTTATGAACTGGAAAACCTAAAGCCTTTAGTGAATAAAGATTTTCTTCAACTATGCACAGAAAAGCTGAATATGATGCATCATTCTTACTATTTATGTGTGGAAGATGCAGGATTTTTTGCACATGAATGGTAGCTGTAAGCCGTACACTTTTGTACCTTTTCTCCAATATGTCTCCAATAAGATGTTGCTTACCAGATCCCGTGGTTCTCCCTTCAAACAGCTCAATAAGTAGTGGAGTTTTTTGCCTTTACTTATTCTAGGAATTTGCCCAACCATTGAGTTAAATATTTCAGAAAACCCTGTCCACTCGGGTCGATTTCCATTAAACGCAGGCAATTGTAAAGTTGGCAGGACTACCGCCTGTGGCGCACCTGTATACCAGTTGCATTGCACCTTCAGCTTGTGATAAGAGGAAATTAAATGTCACATGTTGTAACGCTGGTTTTGTTGCCGCCATTTTGTGTGATGTCGTTGACCGTTTTAACTCTGAAAGTGGATTGTATAATCAAATTATTTGCGCTCCCGTGGTTGACCAAACCGCGCTGTTTAAAGCAAGTACTTATACACTGCAGTTATGTCCGTATACAAGTCTATTTCGACCTTTCACTTATAGGCTATCCCTTTAGCCGACTTTACCCGCACGAGTGTCAGAAGCCGTCAGGGGTATCACACGTTATTATGTTAATCGCGTCGCGTGCAATTACGCATATTACACGTACCGATTACACTAATCCGGCCCGAAGGACCAAAAAATTTTGAGCGCCAACGAACACAAACCATCACCCGCCGCCATGATAGTTCGCACTGAGTCAAAACAAAAACAATGGCCCCAGTGTGGCCAACCAAACAGACAGTCACACACAAAGAGAGTACTATGCACAACTGACATCGTGAACACTGTTATAAAGGAATAAAATATTCAAGAATTGTTGTTTTTAAATTTATTTATATTTATATTACTAAAAAAAACAACTCAAAAAAATTAAGCCAGCTGCTTCTATACCCGCACACAGGTACCATACCAGCCCATGTAACTCATGAATGCCATCTGCTCTACCAACCAACTCCAAACGAAATATACCTACTAATCCTTCATACCTTGTACTATAATTCAAGCATGCCTCAGCCATTCCGTCAACACTGGCCATACAACGCAAAAATACACCCCCTGCAAAGAAAAAACTTTAGATAGAATAAAAAAGAGGTAGTGAAGACGATTATGACAGTGATAGTGTTGAAGGCGATGATAACTCTATCAACGTTCGCGCTCATTTCACACACGAGTGGCTGGAAAATATATACAATTGTGCGCATTGAAACGTAAAACAAAATGAAGTGACTTACGAAGTTGAAATTTTAAATTAAAGAAGAAATAATTGTTCATATTAATATAACCATACATTATATATGTACTATCTACAACCAATACACACACGCATATTTATATCCCCCACAGTAACACTTTCTTTAGAGAGAGCGAATTCGAAAAATATCCTGAACATGCAACTCCAGAGCGTTCCATGGAATCGCCATCCCAAGTACACGGTCTCGACCAATTAAACGGACGTCCAGGACACGAAACTACACAGCGCGATTACCTCCCTTAAACATTTTGTTTTAAGAAGCGGACGTCAGAGCGGAGGCTGGAAATAAATCATACAGTATGCGAATCGTGAGTATAGCGATCGGCGAAAGCAATCAAAGAAAACACGTTTGCTCCATTGTGGGACGGTCTCGACGGACCGGTGGCATTTGCGAGGCTGGCTACAAGGTGACGGCTCATTGAGTTCTTTTTAATGACAGTCTGCGAAACGCCGGTAATTGGAACGTTTTACTCCGGAGGCGGGACACGCGGGTATTGTCCCGCTTCTTGTTCGGCTCGCCGGAGGCGTTCAAGCTGCCGGTAGCTGCGCGGTTGGCCAGCGGTTGAACTTGTTCCCGGGGTGAAAAGGAGAGGAGATGGCCAAATGGCATGTTGTATTTTTTTTTCTTAGCCAGCGCGCTTTGCGTGTGTTCCCGAGAGCCTCTGGTTATGGCGGATTAACGGTTCCCGCGCCACTGGACTAGCCCCGACCACTTCTCAGTTACGTCGCCGCCTATGTTTAACCACTTCACACCCAGCGTATATAGGCTGTTCACGGTAAAGTGAGCGCTTTTGAAAGCCCTCTCATTTGAAATATTAGTCAATAAATACGTTTTATTTTAGCGTTAAACGTTAACTTCCTAGTGCGGTGGAATATACATACTGTGTTTATTACTTGCATGGCAAAATTTATTTAAAAAGTTGGTTAAAGAATAAAAAATTGCTGAAAGGAAAAAGTAACTAGGGCCTCAAAAGTGCTTCCTTTACCGTGAACAGCGTACAGCCCATAAAAAAGGTTATACTATACATTTTCCTGCTACTGGCCGTTGTGAGGCCCAATGCCTATAGTTTATTCGTGGCAACTCAACACTTTTTTTAAATTAAACCTTTGAGAACTCACCCAAAGTGTGACGTGTTTTGTTGTTTCCTATGTATGTCTTAACATTAAAGTATCTTATTTTTTGGTTAAAATGTATTTTGTTTATATTAAATGTGTAAATTATTATATTTAATTTGTAATAAATACAAATAAAAAGAGATAAAATAAGTTTCTTGGTAATGCCTTAGGTAAGGCTGTTCACGATAAAGTGAGCACTTTTGAAATCCCCCTACCTGCATATATTTTAAAGGGAGCACTGAGTAACATTCGCCCAGTAAAGTTGGTAATGATGGGTGGAAAGTAGTTCCATGTCTTAATGTCGAATAAAAAGTATTAGATAACCGTTTGTGACAGTTAAATTATTTTTTTTTGCTTCCTTTAGTCTGATTTTACCAACTTCGTTAAGCTTTATTTGCATTAGGCTGAGGAATAGCCTGATGAAGAAATTTAGGAGGGTGTCAGAAATGTTGGAAGTAACCGGGAATGAGTTATAATGACCTTCCTTGTAGGCGACTGGTTTGTAAACCTTGCAACTGTGTCAATTTATTACTTCAGCCGAACACGAAACGTACAGCTCAGTGGTTGTGACAACGAAACTTGATTACATCGCTCATAAAAAAAATGCCCTGTTTCCAACAACTGCCGCCATAATATATACTAGATCTGAAATGTTTGAAACAAGGCCGCATACGAGGCTGATGGAGAACGCGTGTATTCACACAAGTGCTATTTTCAGAAACGACGACGTGTCAACTAAATAGTTTTGTGGAGTGACGGGGAACTGAGCTCGAGTACGAATATCCACGCCTTTTTTTTTTTCGGGATGTAGGAAGGGGAAATGTTTTTGTGCATGAATGTCGACATTAGGAGTAAAATTCGTAAAAATGACGGTATTTGCAAAAACTATTTTCTGGTACAAGTAAAATTACTAGTTTACAAGCAAAAAAAAATGGTTTTGATGTGTGGGGTCGATCTAAACCGTTTACTAACGCATAAACGTCCAAATAAAAACGTTTTTGCCAGTCGCCAACAAACATGCGGACCACGTGAAAACCTCCCGATGTGCCTCCTATTGGACAACGCGACTCTCAGTGGATACAAGAAGTTAATAATATAACTTACGAGCCTACTTCTCCCTGCTGAACATGGATGCAAAAAAATTTGATGAAGTTCTAAAAGGTTAGAGGGTAGGTGGACTTTTATGTCTCTTTGACAGCGATATTATAAGAAATGTAGCCAAAATCCAATGCCATACTAGTGAGACAATTTGCACACGTGCCTTAACCGCTACTCGAACTACAAGCTGGAGTTCATTAAAATTGCATTACGAAGGTAGGATTCGGAGTATTAACTTCGGATGTAATCATTCTAATATTTTGACTGATAGGTAGAGACCTGCAAAATTCGCGATATTATTTGGGGATACGTGAAACCTGAAACACGTGTACTTTTGCAATACGTTTGTGATTGGACCATACTTTATGTGGCACACCCTGGGTGACTCTACAGCAATAAAGGAACACTTCACTATGTGTATGCCCCAATCACGTGTAGTTCAGTCACAGAGGGAGTGTCTTCAAATCTATGCAGCAGTCCATGGAGAAACGACGCCGGCTCTAGTCCACATAGTACTGTCAAGTTCAGCCTGATGCTAAATAATAACGCGAATTTTGCATGTCCCTAATGATAGGATTTATCAACCTGGAATATTTACAGGCCCATCATTTTGAAATAAACTATATAAGTCAGTCAAAATATATATGTATACATGGCCTACTTTAAAACTACTTGTGTGCGGAATTTGGTGAAAATATGTTGACTAGTTCCCGAGATACGACATAAAATCTTTACATTTAAATTTGGCGCTATTGTTCGAATAGTCTAATACTTCCCATAGATATTGTCACCGTACAAAGTTTGGATCTATGTTGCCAAACATTTCGAAAAGTTAAATTCTGACCCACTTAAATTATGCACTTTTGCATGGCCTATTGTAGCACTACTTATGTGAAAATTTGGTTGGAAATTATTTGATTGGTTCCCGTGATATGGCAGTAATGTTAAGTTTTCTCGCCTGACACTGTTACAAAAATACGGGCAAAAGAGAGTCTCTTTAATTATATTTGCTGCTTATTATGGATAATAGTCAGTATAATAAGTTTAACTGAATTTGATTAAGTTGTTAACTGACTATGACAAACGTATCTAAACTATTTACATGGTACGCATATCGTAAATAATACCAGGTACGCTTAAAAAATGTAATATTACGCGGTTTACTGTAGCACTGCCTGTGTGAAACATTTGATGGGAATTGGTTGATTGTTTCCAGAGATATGACATAATTATATTTTTCATGAGGCGCTACCTTAAAAATTGGAAAATAAAAGAGGCTGTGAATTTACAAATTTTATGCATGTAATTGATACTTCCAGTGTACCAAGTTTGGTCGAAATTCGCCAAACGGTATGGAACGTGTATAAAATAAATGAAAATATTTATGTGGCCACTATTTTGAAAAATAAGTGTCTTATCAATTTTAAATTGCATATGTTTGCATGACCTACCATCATTTTACTTACGTTCCAATTTTGGCGAGAAAAGGTTTAGTATTTTTCGAGATATGTTTTAAAAGCTTTATTTACTTACGTAGCGCTCTCTTTTAAAATAGCGGACCAACAATATCCGCTTCTAAATTCAATGTTTACGTGATGTACTTGTCAAAATACAAAACTATGTTCAAATCAGATTAATTTTCCCTGAGATATAACATAAAAAAAAAACCTTAGTTATTAAAATTTTTAGTCGTTTGAAAATACTTGTAGTGATTGACAATTAGGTATAAACGTCGGATTCCTTAATGAATACCATAAGTGTACCGAGTTTAAAGGAAAGGTTAATGGTTAAAGGATAAAGGATCGCAGTTTCAAAAGTTATTGAAGGGAGGGTGGCAAACATACACTTTCATACACACACAAACACACGCACAGGAAAGTGATTTTATATACCCATCTTTGTTTCAGAATGTAGGCTAAGAACAAACCTCATGATCCGGCACTTCGCGGTTCTTACTAAGGTGCTCGCCAACCTGTAGCTATTTCCCGCGTCTCAGGGTCAATACTGTATGTTGTAATACAAGAATATCATGTGTGATATTTTGAATAAACGTTTTGCCCATTTTGCAAGGAAACTGTTTGCAGTTTTACAAAGGAGTTTCTTGGCAACTGGGTTTCCAACGATTTTATTTTGTAAAAGTAGGAAAAAAATTTTTAGAGCGTATAATAAGTTTTAGAGTAAAATTTTTAAATTCCAAATATCCAGAAGTTAAATCTTAATCGCAGGCAGACAAAATGCTAGACTTCCAAGAAATTTCTTTGCGGAATTTTTAATAATTCAAGAAAAACAAGTTTCAGCGGAAATGAAACAGTTTGCTCGTATAATTTTTGAAGATTTTTTGGTACAGAATTGACTGTTAAGATGCTCATAACTCTACTAAAAATCTAGTTAAAAGTTATTTTTGAACTGATTAAGCATTTTTATCACATTTTTATTGATAGTATAGTGTATCGCAAAACAGTGGAATAACTTAAAATACCCTCCAAAATAATACAGGAATTTGAGCACCATTAATAATGCCGGCGGTTGCAGGCGCCCAGACCTTGCGCCGCACCGAAGGCCAGCGTCGCAAGGTCTGGATACTGACGAAGCTGTTTTGTATTGCCAAGGGTTTCTCCATTGTCCGGCAGCCTCGCGGTAGACGGGAAAACAAACACACGCCAAACGACCGCGTTATGTACCCGCCCGTCTATTGAGGCACTCCCGTGGAAAGTGGAAGTGAACGTGCCATTACAGTTTTCGCTCTGCAGCCTTTTATCAGCTGACCTTCGGTGGTTCTTGGAAAATGATACGCTGTTAGTCTCGCTGAAGGACTGCATTGAAGGAACTCGTCTAATGAAAGCTATGATAAATATTGAGTTTTTAAGTCTTGCTTTTATTCACAAAAACACGAAAGGTGTCGGGGCACGTCGAGGATTGTGCGCGAACTATCAGTGCAGAAAGATATTTTGAATCACATACTATAAAACAAGAATTTACAGATATAATCCATTCACGATCACTTCAGCCTTTTATGAAGCCCTGCTAATGTTCTACTTCCAGGATATTCCTCCGCCTCGTGCAAGCTAAGCTTAACAAATCTGGAGAATGACACCAGAGGGACAACGCACCACATTCGGTCACACTCAGTGTTTCTCACTAGACGTCACCAACATGCCTATTTTCTCTCTGTTTTTAATTCAAATTATTTATCAATGAAGCATTAATTATTAAATAAACTGAGTTGGTAGGTAAGACATGACGTCTCGTTGAAAGCAATAACATTAGAGAAGAAACCAGAAACATATGCAATAGTAGTGAGACATTTACAAATACACGTATGCCTTACCCAGGACTCGAACCCATAAAACCTCGTACCATAAGCTAGCGAGCAATGCACTGCATTATGGAGGTCAGATTCGGAGCATCAACTTCGGATTTTATGACTCTAATATTTCAAATTATGGGGTTTACTAACATAACGATATTTAGAGAGCCGTCACATTTTGAAAACAAGGGACTGAGCCACTTAAAACATGTAAGTTTACATGGCCTACCTTAGCGCTACTTGTGTGAATTATTTGGTGGAAATCGGTTGATTGGTCCCTGAGATATAGCATAAAAAACTTTATTTTCTTATTTGGTGCTATAATACAAAATTGTAAAAAAGGGGGCTGGGTATAGGATGCTTCTTGTGTGTGTATATATATATATATATATATATATATATATATATATATATATATATATATATATATATATATATATATATATATATATATATATATATATATATAATATATATATAATATATATATATATGTGTGTGTGTGTGTGTGTGTGTGTGTGTGTGTGTGTGTGTGTATACTGTCAGCGTACAACATTTGGTTGAATTTGGTTAAATGGTTTAATTGTGTGGCAAACTTATCTCAATTATTTATGAAGCCGCCATTTTACTAATCGTTGTCTGACCCACTTAAATTATGGAAATTTACATAGCCTTCTGTACAATTTAGACAGAGCACAATTTGGTGGAAATTAGTTGAACTGTTTCAGATATGTGGTAAAGTCTTTATTTTTTTTTAAACTGGAATTATATTCCTAATAGATTGGAATAACTGGATATCTGTACGCATAATTAACGCTTCTAACTAATACTGCAAGTCTACAAAATTTGTTTGAATTTTGTAAAGTGTTTCACAGATACAAACATACGATACTAAATTATTTATATTAACACTATCAAAAAAGGACTGCCACAACTGAACCATCTTAGTTTACATAACATAATGTAGGACTACTTTAGGGTTGAATTTTATGGGAATCAGTTGATTGGTACTCGAGATATACCTACAAGAGCTCCATATTTTCCATGTGCCGATCTACACAAATGGAGCGGAGTTGAGTTGAGTTGAGAGATTTGAGCGGCTCTTAACAACGAGGTCTTGAGAGCCCATGTGGGTGAAGTGAGGTGGGAATGGAGCGGTGCTGGAATTCAAGGGCGAGAAAATCCACCGACCAGCGGCATCGTCCGGCACGATTCCCACATGTGAAAATACGAAGTCGGCTCTTCCCTTTGGTGGGAGGCGAGTAGTCTGACCACTACACCACCGCAGCCCCTTAATGAGAAAGAACGAATGGTAAATATATTCACAATATATCCATGGTAGCTCTCCTACATTCAACCAAGCATCAGGAAAGAGCCAAATGCGTAATTAATTACGCGGTTGTGTATAGTAGGAATTCAACATTTGGTAACTTTTCCATACAATGCATAGATTAGAAACTTCCATTACAGTTAAGGAAGTTTTCTTGAGAAATGTTCTCTGGTTTACTATTGTGCAGTCTCCTCATTGACGGCTCGTCTCTTTTAGACGTCCGGAGGTGATATTTTATGGTGTTTTGATTGTACTGCACATGTTCCTTGGATCCTTTAAATGTCCTATACCGACAATTGCATATATAAGTATGACTGTGAAAACGACAGTTTTGGCCAATTTAACTTTTAGATTACGCACATTAGAGACGGGAAAAATGAAAAAATTACTAGTATTCGGGAGACAAAAAACTTGCAGACCTCACACAAAATTATTGAGAAATGATTTCTTCTTTTTTTCTCACTAAAACTCTTTCAATTATAATTTGTTCGCAGCCCTAAGCTGCTAGTAACTTTTGAATCGCTGTAATGTAATGGCATTCAGAATAAATCACATTTAACTGTACGAAATAATTCAGTTGAATATTCAGTAGAGTGTCGATAATTCCAGTTCTTGAATATTAACAGTTTTTCAGTCACATTTAACTGTTGTGGCGCAATGTTCATTGCTTCACCTATCCGTAACAACTTAACAATGTGTGTTTTAATAGAAGATTTCTTAGTTGAATAAATATTACGAATATTAATTTTAAAATAAACCTCATAAATCATTTTCTCTCTCCGGGCTTAAAATTTTGGGGTATATTTAGTTATTTTCCACAGTTTTTTCTGGTTTGTGATTTAATATCACAATCATGAAGATCGTCTGCGAATTGAATATCACTCTACCGGCACTACATCTTATTTTGAGAAAGTCAAGCATTTTAAGAGAAAGAGGACAGCTATCAATCTGACAAATATAATTTTATAAATAAAAAATGGACAGAACTGAACGCACAAAAATATAGATTTTTACTGCAGTTTTGTCATGGTAATATTCACTCGAAAATATGATAAACTGTCGGCGACCATTTGTATATTTTTCCTTTCCTTAAAAATGTTTAAGGTGGTGTTTAAACTGCAATATTTTTTTTTTTTTTTTATGTTTGCACAACCCGACGCTGTTTACAAAAAATACAATAAATTCTCTAATTTGTATCTAACAACTCCCAAAGCTACGAATAATACATTACAAATTCCTCCCAAAAGGCTAAAATATTTTGTCGTTCTTTAATAAATATCTTATTTTGAAGCATTATAGATTGTGCTAAGATCATAGCCAAATATTTTAATTTTAACAACACATCAGTAGTGTTTCCAAATATCGCAATTATTACTGGGTGTAATTATGTTAGTACTATGATTATAATTACATATATTGTACATAAATATTTGGAATACAACACACATGCAGTTTAAAATTTGTTTAGCTGTGGCTATCGTGAAGGCAGTAACACAATGTCCACAGCATGCATTTTTCGTCTAGTAAAATGTTTGCTGATTTGTTTTTCAATATTAGTGTACATTTTTTCACACTATTTTAATATTTACTATTTATGTTAGGTCACATTCATCTTGTCACACTTGTTTATAGAATTGATAAGTGGGCTGTAATATTTAAACTAGTTTCAATTAATTGCAGTAGTCTCTTTACATTGTGTTTAAGATTGGTATACTGTTGTAAAGTAGCTAAGTGTGAGTGAAAACAATATACATTAAATTCTCCCCAAAAATAAGGATGATTTTTAATGTATTTTCCTTACCTCTAATATTATGGCTGTAATGCATTCCGTAACATTTTACATCTGGCATTAACGCTTCTGTATATTAAAAATTGCATTGTTTTATATCTGATCCAAACCTCCTGAACTTCATTACATGTAGCATTTTTCTTAAAATAAAAATTATGTTACGTAATTTTTACGAATTCATGTTTGAAAATGGTCATTTTGCTGTTTTCGAAAGTATGATACTTACTCTACTCTCTTGAAGAAATGAAATTATTGCCTCGTCTAACTACTTCATCGTAACAGCTACGACAAGCAGTAAGTTCATACACTGGCGTCCCGATTGTAGCCAGCCACGCATCATGGCGACGGTTAGTACGTCCGTGGACTGGCCACGTAGTGTCGCTGTGATGCACTTAACAGCAGATAGGTCGCAAGTAGTATGATTTGGTGTACTTTGAAATAACGGCTGGGGCGGTAGAGCGGTGGAGTTGTTCATGCTCTGCCATTCTAGTCGCCTGCGGCCATTTTGTCCGCCATGTTGGATGTAGGTGACCTTGATACTGGCCGTTTACCTTGTCCCGGTGACCTTTGGCCTTGAGATTCCCAAAACCCCAAAAAATTCACAAAGTTTATTACAATTATTTATAAAAATAAAATAAAATAATTTAAAAATATATTATTATAAAATTATTTAAAAGTTATAAAAACATTGTTATTAAAAAACTTATTATTTAAAAAAATTGTGTAAAAATTTATTTAAATATTATTATTAAACAATTTGTGTAAAAATATATGTAAACATTATTATTTAGAAATTTATTTTAAAAATACACTTTCTCGGAGATACTTTTTTTGTGTGAATATGAGCACCAAGTCGTCAACCTTGGCTTTGGGCTTTCATGGGTCCCTCCTTTTCATGTAAGTTGTACAGTGTTCGAAACTAGGAGTCGTCTTTCACGTCTTAGGGCTTCATGCGAGTGGTAAAATGAACGGTAGAATTTTACTCGCGAACGAGTTTTGGGAGTGTATCCAACCACTTGTACTTGCCATTCACAGCGAAATGCCTCCACATTTTCCCCTTCAGAGTGCTGTTGAACCTCTCGAAGATAAAAGCTTTGAGATTGCTGTATGTGGAATAACGATTTATGTTATGTTTCTTTATCAGGGCCTTGAACTTTGCATTGTAGAACTCCTTGCTCTGGTCGGTTTGTAAATTAGTCGAGATGTGTCCTTCGCACAATACATTTGCCATGGCCAAGGTGACACACGTGCATTCTTCGACTTGACAGGCCTGATCCAGGCGAATTGTTATATGCATCGGTGACTCTCAACATGCACTTGTAGTCCTTGTTCACCTAAGTATACAATACAATCTCGACGAGGTCCGTTTGAAATAGGTCGTTCATGTCACATATCACGACCTTGCGGTGGCAGTAGTTGTATCTCACAGATGCGTGCAGTTCATTGGCGATTCCCAATCGACTCATCCTAGGCAGCCTCCCTCCTTCAGTTCTTCGACAATCGAAACTATCTCATTAGTCTGGAAGCAATTTCCAACACTTTGCAACGCGAGAATTAGCTGCGGCCCATCA
The DNA here is from genome assembly GCA_029891345.1 of Dryococelus australis. Classification (NCBI taxonomy): domain Eukaryota; kingdom Metazoa; phylum Arthropoda; class Insecta; order Phasmatodea; family Phasmatidae; genus Dryococelus; species Dryococelus australis. The sequence continues at coordinate 257,787,813 of CM056995.1, forward strand.
ACCAGCTCGTTTGGGTCGTCCAAGAATATGTAGTCGGTTTTCTTGTACTCGTCTATCTTCTTTGAACCTTCGTCACTTTTCAGTGCTAAGCCTCTGAAGAGATTTGCGAGAATGTCGATTTTTTCATTATCTTTGTTCCTATAAACACCTGTCTCGGGATCATTATCTTGATAAGTGCATGTTGTGAGTTCGAGTAATGATTTGTATTCTAGCAGGACAGATTCTGTAAACTCCCTGAGCTCTTTACGAAATAGAAGTTCGTAAAGACCGAGGGTTCCATGTGTCTTGTAATTGTCTACTTGGATGATCCCATCTGGTAGAAACTATTTCATCAGCACTGAGGAACCATTTATCATTATGACCGTATGCATCGTATGTCATGTCATTATTGTGAAATGTGTACGATTGTAGGTAGCGACGAACCAGAGCATTGGGTTTGAAGACTCCCTTCCCTACTGTTTTCTTTTGTGACAAATATGCTTCCGGTCCATCGTCCCGATCTGTTTGTACATCATCATGTTTCTCTTTTTCATAGGCTCAGCAGAGTAATAGATTTCGGTCTTCATGGCTTTGGCTGTTCTATCGCTCTCCTTGAGTACATCGAGATGACGAATAATGGGCAAAAAATGTCTCAATTTATAAGGTCGCATGAAATTATGGCTCTAGTGGCGAGCAAATACTTCGAGCAAACACACTGTATCGTCCGATGCAGGTCGCTTACAATTTCCACCATCGCACTGAATAAAAATTTTAACTGTTGCTCTCTTTTATAGGTTTAGTTTTGGGTCTCTTCCAAAATGCTTTCGATTTTGCCCAGGCATTCGCTGTAGACATCCAATATGTCCCTGCTGTAATTTTTAATATCTGTTTTCGTGGCGAGGTAGGAAATTGAAGTAGTGAATGAGTGTGTCATATAGCCTTCCAGGTTTTTCATATTCTCTTCATTTTGCACAGATGCCACATTATACCGGTCGATATTTGCCTTTGAACACTCATTATGTGCTATTCCATGGCCATCATATCGCGAACATTTCGAATAATTTTTCTACCAGCATCACAAGTTGCATCGTTTATTGGTACGAGACAACCTACACCTTCGTCTTTGTCAAGATACAGCTTAAGGCTACTTTTCCTTAATTTCGATTTGCTGGAACTCATTGTCGACAGAAGGCGATGAACTGATCGAATCACTGTTGGTATCTCTCATTATATAGAGGCCAGTCCTTAACAATCGTCAAAAAGCAGATTTCTCTTTCCAGCACAAGACACACAGACACTTGAAATCTGATAGCATAATGTCTGTATTTACATGATCTTCGTAAATATGCTGCAAATTCATATCGCCCTTGCGAAACAGCATCAGTATGGTTTGTATTGATGCGGACCAGCTGTTTGGGTATACACAAAGAAGTCTGGCCGAGGTACACGCAGTCCACCTTCGCATGCTATACTATGCTAAAGTACTCGGGAATATATGTTTGTTTTTGCAGGTAATGTCATCGAAGACAAATGTCGAGATTGCTAATGATTCATTAGGAGGCGCGATGTCTTCATTATCACTACGAGAGAAATAACCTATGCCATCCATGGCCTCCATTACTCATATTAGTCATTGGTATTTCAGTTACTGGAGAGATTTGGAATATAGGTACACATTCTCGAACCAAAGGCCCTTCTTTTCCTCCAGCAGGCTCAGTAGAATGCCCGTTTCCCCACAATTTGATGGTCCTGCATGATGCAGTTCACTGTATTCGGAAATAGGCTTCCATGTCATGATTCATGGAAGGTATCTTAATATTCAGCATGAATGTGTGTAGGTAGAGTAATATCTTGCTTGATAATATGAACGTCACCAGAATTATATTGCGGAGTAGATTGTGGAGCTGATTGTAGACTGGATTGTGGAACTGATACCTGAATGTGGAGTAGATTATGGAGCACGCAGAGCTGATAAGGGAGTCGATTGTGGAGTGTGCAGAGTCGATTGTGGAACCGATTGTGGAGCGTGCTGAGATTGCACAAAATCACTGCTTCAAATATTAGAATGTCTCTTCAAAATATCAGTACGAGTAAACTGCCTCTGACAGAGTTTCCATTGAAAAGTCACACTTGATCTTTTCATTCTGCAGGTCGTTATTCCATGTATGTGCAAATTGTGCAAAGTTGTAAATGCTTTACTGCAGAAGCAACAAAGAAGATGCATCATTAGCATGTTATATTCGCACTGTTCCAAGAATTTAATGAAACTAAAACGAAAATGTATAAAGGGTGCATGTTTATACTTTTATCACACAGTTCATCGCAATGCCTCGAAGTGGTAAGACCATAACTAGAAGCAGGATCGTCGATATGCTAAACAACAATCTACCATTCGAGCTGCACATTCCCGAATTCAAGTTCTGTGGGTCAGGAACCAAACTAGCTAAAAGTCTGTCATGAGGTGAGAAAGGCATCAATGAACTATTTGAGGCATGCAAGTTGCACGACATCGCTTATGCCCTAAACAAGGATCTGGAAACCCGAAACCAGGCAAACAAGATACTTACACAGAAGGCCGATGAAATAAGAAAATCATCAGACACCAAACTCGAAAAAAAATCCACCTGGGGCGTATACAACATGATGAAGGCCAGGGTGAAGATGGGAATGGGAGATAAGAGCAAGAGAAAGACATAGGTTAAAATGGGAACAGGTAAAGAGAGAAAGAGGAAGGTACAAGTGAAATGAAAAGAAGTGACAAGGAAAGGAAAAATGCAAGGCCAAGTAAACATTTACCGGCTGATTTTTTCCATTGCTGTCAACACCACATCAAACAAACGGAAGCAGTTATACGAGGCCCAAAGACACAGTCCAAATATGGAAGCTATCGCCGTGGATAAAAAATAGCCAAGGTCTCTACCTAAGGCCAGGCCCAATAGGAGGCAGAAGTGTACAAAAGCGACACAGTAGGAAGAGGAATTAATGAAATCTCTACCGAAATGACAATTCACGAATATATATTTGGAACTGTTTGCATGCAAATTAAAACTACTGCATTTTAGGGGAGTGTTTATGAGAGGTGCTTTGCTCCTTAAACCCAAGAGAGACGAATATGCCATAATTAATATGGAGATGGCAGTAGGACCCAGTATGCACTGGGTAGCTTAACATAAAATGGGGCAAACATGCAGACTATTATGACAGTTGAGGGAATTTGCATCCTCCAACCAAACTGCAATGGTACCTGAAAGGAATGAAGTTGACATATAATTACAAGATGGAGCAGATGTCTAACATATGGAACAGTGGACATTTGTGTCTTCGCTTCCTGGTTCGTTCGACAAGTAATTGTATAAAATGGCTATATATTATCAGGAAACCATCAGGCATGTTGACAACACTTACTTGACGGGTCGTAGCCCCGACCTGTGTGTGTTACGCTTTCTGCCACTCGACCTGGAGGGGGAATGGTGCATAGGCCTTGTCGATTTTCAACCCTACAATGTGATACCGAACATCGATGAAAAAACTACAAGCTCTAGCTCGTAAAAAGTGGTAATGTTACCAATGAGGTGATGCTGCCCATAGGCTCGTATGAAATAGACGACATTGGAAGGTACACTGAAGATTTGGTGTACTCTGACACTTTCATGAACAGCAAAAGTCTTCACACATATTATATCGCGAACATAGATTTGAGTAATGTACACATATGAAGGAATAGGAGAATTATGGACCCTATGGAAAAAGACATTTCCAAAAGACTACTACCAGGATTAGAAGTCATGCCCTGTAAAGCAAACTTATACAAAATAAAAACCAAAACATAACTCTCTTGACATTGAGTTTCTTGATTAACGAAAACATCATCTTCTTTAGAAACAGGTTAAACAAGTAACTCAATGTCAAAAGAGTTATGTGTTGGTTTCCCTTTTGTATAGATTTGACTTACAGTATATGACTTCTAATCCTTGTACTAGTCTTTTTGGCAATATGTTTTTACCATAGGGCCCATAGTTGTCCTAATACTTCGTATGCTTCCGTGAATCAAACTGATGTCCACGACATAATATGTTAAAAAACTTTTGCTGTTCATGAAAGTGTTGTAAATCAGACTGTTGTAATTTCAGTTGCTCAGACCCCTGTTTGTATTCTCGTAAAATGTGAAGTTTGAATTAGGGAATGAAATATGGTTGTTTCGTAAGTTGGCAGGTAATACTGAAGATATGCATATATTATGTATTGTACAGTTTGTATATAATGCTTAAATGTCAATAAATTTTGTTTGAGCGAAATTGGTTCAGTGGTTTTAATTTTAGGCTAACATAATGATAAAGTAAGAGGCGGGAATCCTAGTATTATAGATGTCCGCTAGGATGCCCCACCTCCATTTATAAGAGCACCTGTGTGTACATCTCCATTTTTAGAATACTGCTCCTACCTGATGTTAGAATTCAAGGTCATGAGGCATGTGTTGGTTATAACTAGTTCTGTGAAGTAATCAGCTGTGATTGTAGATAAGTAAGTATAGGAGTGTCACATGGGAATCCCAATACTCTGAAGAGTGTTATCAGATGAAGAGAAGATATCGACTTTACGAAACTGGATGCTATCGGACCGATATTCTGGTTCGAGCCATGCATCTACAAAGCTTTCAAAACGCATCAGATGTCGTGGCTCATAGACATCTTGCCAGTAAATGTGAAATAAATAAACTGCAATTTTAGCACACAAGGTGGTTGTGACAGTCGTCGACCAGCACGGAGAGTTGGTGAACTGTCAAAACGAAGAAATCACCCTGCACCTGCATTTGAGAAGCTGGGAATAAGATTTATGGCGACCAGCAGCAATAAAATAAAGTGTCGGGCAAAACCTGCAATCAGTATGCTGCAGGTCTGCAAGGAATTAACACATGCTAGCGAGATTTTTCTCTGGAGTCTTGGCATCAAAGTTACACGTCATGGAAGAATACCTAAACATCGAAGAGCCAGTCGTTTTTGAAGACAGCGTAATGAAGATGGAACTTTATGCATACCAGCATTTCCTGATCGGACCATACACACTACCACCAGAAATTCGGATAGTGGTCCAACAGTGATATATCTACACTCTTCCTTGCCAGTCTTTTCTGCGAATCAGGGGGACTCTGACAAAAAAAAGAAGATAGAACCCAATCGGCATCGACGAAAATAACGAGCTATGGAATTCTTCACCTAATAGATCGCAACACGTATTTTCTCAATGGTGTCGAGGTGGACCAGTCGCGAGATGTGGGCATAACATCGACGGCCCTTTACTCATGCCGAATGAGCTGTCTGTGGTCAAGATGTTAGACTGAGGAATCGAAAATGACTACAGTGTTCCTATATACTCTGGAGGCGAGCACAATGTGTGCATCCTGCTCTTCATGCTATTGGGATTTGCAGAAGACTACAAACGAATTATCTTCAATTCGAAGCAGGAACTTGTATTTCTCCTAGCCAGTGTGTACGCAGACAACATCGTGGGTATGGGATAAAACCTGAAGACAGTGGAACTGAAACTACAATCTATCGAATGGATGCTGCATCATGTGCAGTTAAGAATTGCTGAACACATAAAAATGTTGAAGTTTGTGGAAGATGGCAAAAAAACATCGATGTAACTTTCAGGTTGTGGAGTCTGGAGACATGCCCCAGTTTGTCAGCAAGCCAGCACATCAACTGGATGGTGAAGTCCAGCTTTACTTCCGAGAAACTAAGGTACATCATCGTTGGGCTACAGATCTGAAGACAGCACAATGTGAGAGTGAACTGTTTGCAGTTCGACACATGTTAAATAGAAAATGTGAAAATATATTTAAATAGCAGAAGTTATCCATAGTTGATATGAACATGAACTTTGAAATGGGCCAGTAACTACTGGCATATCAAATGTATGCTCAATTCCAAAATGTGTATTATGGATGCCCCTGATACATGACCTGGACCTGCTCATGGTATTCGATGTGAGTAAAGAGGACGAGCGTATTACATCCAATGTAATCAACTGCAGGATCGAATTAAAGACACATGAAAATATACCTGCAAACACATTAACATTCTGCCTGATAATTCACGACTGGCTTGTATCTTACAATCGCCGAGATCAGGCCATCAAAATACTGTCGTTAGCCCAGCCGAGAATATACAGGAAGTTCGGAAATTAAATGCCCAATCTGTGGGAAGTGATTTCTTATGAAAAATATAGTCGAAAATATATATGACACCATATATAAAAAGAATACTAAAGGAGATATGAGCCTTTGAAAATTGGGTTTGAAAAGATATTTTGCCTAATTCCTTGTACTTACTGTAGTGATGGCGACGATTTACCCACAGTACACCCCACAAGGTTGAATGGGACATGCCCATTTGGCATGCTATGGAACACATACAAGTGGAGGGCATGTCGTTGATGTGTTGACGTATCACTTCATCAAGTCAAACTGTTCTCACAGACCAAGGATGGCCAACATTATACATGTGTGTCAGAAACATAGGAAGCATAAGTCACCTTTTTGCTGCGGACTTTGTAGGCGTTGTACAAGGCATTCGGCCAAAATTAGTTTTCAAAGCCCAGTTTTCACAGGCTCATATCTCCTTTAATATTCCGTAGAGGTAAATGGTGTATTTTAAATTTTCGATTTTATTTATCATAAGGAATCACCTCGCTCATTTTGTACAGTTAATTTCCGAACATTCTGTATATGTATAACTGTTCACACACTTGAACCGTTTGTTCATCTTCGAAAATCGCTAGCTTCAAGGTTCGAGAAGTGCTGAAACAGCATAATGAACAGTGGGGTTTCCCAGCCTGCTACAATTCCTGGGTCGACGATGCAGACATTGAGTGGCGAACACAGAAAATTTCAATTAATAAACTTGTTTATATCTTTTCTCATTTTATACATGAGGAAATAAAAATTAGATTTAAAAAGAATGTTGCGTTTTATTTATTTAAAAAGTCCTCCACTATATATGAAAGTAATTTTTAATCAAAATACTTCCGTTGAAAAATAAAACAAAACAATTAAACATGACAATTCACGTACTTTGCAGAAATGTATCTCGTCGTCATTCGGTACAGGTCGATAGCAGCCAGCATAATCGAGAAAGTAACTCTACCTACATAATAAAAATAGAGTCCAATATTGAGGGCACTGCCAGCACCACCTTCACTTTAAATATATAAACAAATATGGTTACCACCTGCAACACCTCGCTTGGTGGCGTTATCAATTTTTAATGCACTGGCACCATCTAGGTGATGTAGAAGTAAATGTTTGAAATCCAAGATGGTGGCCTCCAGCAATGTATATCAAATGATAAATGAAAAAACCAATATGGATGCATACAATTGAATAAATATGGGTGAGGGGGTAGAGATCTGCAGACTAAATATCCAATAACATTTGGCGAGGGCTAGTCGTCTGCTGGACATGGTGCTGGGGGGGCTTCCATTTTTTTAAAATAAATATTTGGAATTTTTTGGGGTTTTCAAGCTTTATGGTCACCAGGTCATGGTCAAAGGTCAAGGTTAAGGTCACCGACATCCAACGTGGTGGACAATATGGCCGCCGGGTGACCGGAATGACAGAGCATGAATACTTCCCAGCCCTTGTCCCAAAGTCCCCCAAATCATACTACAGTGGCACCATGGGCATTTACGTGCATACAGTACAGTGCAAGCGGAACGACGACCTCAGTTGTGAAGGGTAGGTGAATTCGAGTGGCGGGAACCGAAACTTCTGCGATTTGAGCAACGGGGAAACCTCGTGTTCCGTTAAAAGTTAGGCAAATCCACTAGCGAAACGTTTGAGATGACGAAACACGTGTACGGCAACGACGGCATGGGACGAGGTGCTGTGTTTAAGTCGCGCCAAAGCTTTGCGCAGGGGAGAGACATTTTGGAGGACGATGGGTGTCCTGGTCGGCCACGAACGAGCCGAACTGATCGCAAGGTCAAAGGAAGTTGCAACGTTGGTGCGTGCCAACTGCCAGTGCCGGATCTAGAGGGTGGGAAGAGAGGGCATGTGCCCCAGGCCGCATATCTAAGGGACGGCAAGCTGCCAGTAACAAACTCCTTTATTTCACAGTTGCAGACATGTTGGCCGATATAACTCGTGATTAACCAACATCGCTAACATGAAATTTCCTTTCCTGAATTGCTCTTTGCATCATATACTTTTAAGGTAGTGGTTTTACCATAGCTAAAATATTCTACTTTTAATTTACTACATCAAAAATAATATTACATCACTATTAACTATTGTTTAACCCAATACTTTACTTGTATTAAAGTAAGATTTAAAAAAAGGAGGACGGCAGAAGAATACTTGCTTTGCCCCCCTTACAAAACTGCCTGGATCCAGCACTACCAACTGCACGAAAATGGTAGACTATCTCGCAGCAGCAGTAGGGATTAGCCATGGAAGGTGGCACAGAATTCTGTCGGATGACCTGAACATGTTGAGTGTTACACAGCACAGTGTGCGACACATCCTGAGTCAAAATTAATGTGAGGATCGCATGACCATTTGCGGTGACCTGATCAGCAGTGCTGACGGCGATGGGGCATATCTCAACTGGTTCATAACAGGGGCCAAAATATTGCGTTGTTTGTACAATCCCTATCTGAAGCGACAAACTACCACTTGGATATCGTCATCGTTGTCACGATGTAAAAGAACAGTGACACGACAGGACAAAAGGTAAGGTGATGCTCGAAGGGTTCATTGACTCATTGGGCATTGTTCACATGGAACTCATCCCACATGGAGCAACCGTAAGCAAGACCCGACATGTGATCCTTCGCCCGTCTACACAATGCAGTTCGTCGTAAACGTCCTCAGCTGTGGCGTGGGAAGAACTAACTGTTGCTACATGACAAACCACCTGCACATCGCTGTGTGCTTGTCCAAGACAGACTGACTAGGCAACATGTCACCCTGATGCTACACCCTAAATATTCAACTGATCCCGTGCCATGCAATTTATCTCTCTTTCCCCGCTTGTAAAAAGCATCTACTTGGTAGTAGATTTCATTAGGCCGAAAAAATAGACACTGCCACATAGGAAGCCGTGTAGGGAAATCCTGCCAATATCTTTCTCATTGTTTCCAACAGTCATACCAACGTTGGCAGCCGTGCATAGCGGCCAACGGGGACAATTTTGAGAAACGATGTTCATCTGTGTATGTAAGTTGACGCTGTGGTGCGTGGCCGACACTCGGGGCGCCAATCCATGAACTTACGTAGTACATTTAAAGTAACTTTTGAATCCAGTTTGAACTTGCAGTGGAGTGAAGTTAACTGAATGAAACTTTACTGTAAACATACCCGGACTGGACTGAAGTAGAAATGGAATGAGTAATCCACTCCAGTCGGCAAGGTGGAATAGAGTGTAGAATCAAGATTAAAAATTTACTCTATATACTGTCAATAGGAGTGAACTGGGGTTGAGAGCAAAACAAATGCCACCAATTCAGAAGTTAATTGTTTGCATATTTGCACAAACGAAGTTTTAAAATTTGTATTAAGCAAATTCTAAGTTAAAAGGATAATAATGACCAAAAATAAAATGAAGTGTGACATGTATGGACCGAAACGGGCGTACAATATTTTTAAAGTGCAATGTTGGAAAAACAAAAATTTAAAATTTATTATGATAAAAAGTATAGTAAGAGAAAGATTTTGGATTTTGTAAGAGCAGAAAAAAAAATTGCTGGCTTCAAATGAACTCTGGAACAAAAACAAACAGATTAGCTATCGTCTATTTTTTTTTCAAGTATCGTTTGTTTTTTAGTTCACGCAATTGCCGAAAGATATCACTACTCAGCTTTCAGTGCATGTTCATTTCATCTTCACTCTCGTTTCCATGTCAATCCGGATCGAAAACTTTCATTTAAACGTGAATTATTTTGACTCCAGTCCGAGTTCAGTCCAGTCCGAAGTTTTACTTTAACCGTAGTAATTAAATGTACTGTATATGTAACCACAAGACGAAAGGTGTTTCTTTTCTAATTGTCAAGTAATGTAAATTTTCATATATTCGACTAATAGTTATTTTTATTATTATTTTAGTGCAATAACTTTTCCTAAGCATACCGTAAAACGGATTAAAACAGTAATAATAAAACTCAAATAAAAAAAATAGTTAAGTTTATCTATGTGATTTCCAAAAAGTGCTAAAATTATATTAATCTGCAATATTCCAATATACAAGAAATTATAAAATGATTTTTTATACTTAAGGAGAATTACGCTATATTTAGTGTTTCGAGTTCGATATATATCGAAAGCAAAATAAAATTAAAATCTTTTTTATGAAACTTTTTACGTCTCTTGGCTTCACATGACTATATTTCAACAACCTGCGTATCGACATGCTGTCACGAGCAATACGCAGGTAACTGCCAACTGTAAAAAAAAATTATAAATGAATGAAAACCAACCGAGTCGTAAATTACGAAACTGAAAATCGAGCACGAGGAGCGCGGCGACGCGAGCCCCGAGGACACTAGTGGCCCGATAATGAAATGAAATGTCGGCTGCGCTCGCGTGGAGCGAGTCTGCGTGTTCCAGTTGACGCCGACGGCAAGAAGCTCGACGAGACCTCGCCGACACGACACCCGGGGCCCGCGGCGGGCAAACGCCGGTGGCCACAACAGCGGAGCCCCCGCTGGCAGGCCGTTCCCGAGCGTTATAGGCCGTTCACGGTAAAGTGAGCACTTTCGAGGTCCTAGTTACTTTTTTACATCAGCCATTTTTTTATACTTTAACAACCTTTATAAAATAAACATTGCCATGTAATGGAAGTAATAAACACAGTGTGTATATTATACCGCACTCGGAAGTTAACGTCTAAAGCAAAATAATTATGGGTAGTGAAATTTCGCGAAAAGATTTCAAGACAAGTTATATTTCAAAATACTGTAGGGTCGTTTACGTATCTTAATTGGATGAATTACTTTTTTGACGCGTGTTAATTGTCTGCACAAGAATCACGTAGGAGCCGTGCCCGGTCAAATATGAAAACGCCTTCTCGAGCAGGCAGCAAGCAATGGCAATAGCCAAACTATAGTTGGGTACTTATAGTGTTGAAGTCTATCGTGTACTAATATTTTTTTTCGCGTAAAATGATTACCTCAAAAAAGAATATATATTTATTGACTTTTATTCCAAATGAGAGGGCGTTCAAAAGTACTCACTTTACCGTGAACAGCCTATACGTCTCTCGCTCGTCCTGGGAAAAGCAACCACACACGCACACACACACAGCCCAGGGGACGTAACGGTTCATGACGTGCCCCCGTAATCGGATCCGATAAAACGGGACCCGGGTGAATAAAATTCCCCATCCCCACCCCACCTCGGCGACAATCCACACGAACAAAGCAAACAGTGTGGTCAACTTAGTGGATTTATCACCAGGTCTGGTGGATTTTTAACTTAAACCTAATGGGCAAAATTATTACCTAGTGTCAGTGGATAATCAAGTAAGTATTTTAAATCTCTCTGCGTAATGTAGTATGTAAGCATTTTCTTCGAAGGAAAACTAAATATTACTATTCTAAGTGTTCAAATATTTACTTATAATGTGTATATGTAGTGGTAAATTTTTTTATAGCAAATTTTCGCAAGTCATGATTTGGTTGCATTGAGTCATTATGTGAATTCACTTTTTTGTACATTTTCGTTCCTTTTTATGTTTATTTTTAGTTATATCACAACTACAAATGAATAAGACGCATAGTTATGTAAAATTTAATGCGTTGGAAAATTATTTGTTTAAAAGTATAGTTTCTGTCGTACAAAGCGTGATTCTGGTGGAGCGTCACTTATGGCCTAGTGTAATTCTCGGTCTACGTGTTGGCAACATCGATAGCGTATCACTAGCGGGAACGCGAATAGATAATTCAGTGGCAGGTTGCGGCATTCGTTCCCGTGTCCACTGCCACAGCCGCAGGAGATTCCACGGCCCTACGTGGATATGCGAATAGTTGTTTCTGTATTCCTGGTTCCGTCTCCTTTCAAAACAGTGCCTTTGAAATTATGTGGTGACTCTTAATTTATTTTAGGAGAAAAAATAGACCTTGCAGACAGAATCCTAACTTTAAACACTGGACATTAAAAGTAGCAGAAGAAACGAAGTTATCAGAAAACAATATATGCGTGTCTGGAGCTAGTTTACCTGGTCTGATATAATGCACCTATGTAACTGCTTCCTTATGGTGGTAGCGCCGTTCTACAGGAAAACATATAAATACTCACTCCATAATCCATTCACAGATTCTTCCTACTTTACTGAAGCCTTGCTAACGTTCTACTTCCAGGATATTCCTCCGCCCCGTGCAAACAAAACGTATCCTAGTTTAGAAAATTACACGAAAGGGACAACGCGCAGCATTATTGCGCACTCAGTATAGTAATATTTTGCATAAGAACTATTTATTACCGGGCATTACCAACACGGCCATTTTCTCACTGTCTTGATTCATATTAAGTCAGAATGAAATATAATAATTTTTAAACAAAATATAAGACAAATTTCAGTCTAACAAAAAATAAAGTAATTTAATTTTAAAACAAGTATAAAACGCTTGTGATAGTTAACAAAATTAAGAAACAAGTAAACATATCAGATATGGCGTCATTTTTCGAAGGTTTTAATCAAAAAATTTGAAGAAACCTTGAATAGACTATAGTTATAGAGGGGCTCAGGGGACGTGTCCGGCTCGTAAAAGTGTGCATTCTCATTTCATTCGGTTGTTCGTTACAACCCATTACTTCTCACACAGAGACTCGTTATTTGTACTCGTTACTCAGGTACTAATCACATATTTCCAGACCTTGAGAGAATGCGCGTCGGCTGTGAACAAAATAAAAGTTACTCCAGTTCCTTGCGCATTGTTTAAAGGGTCGTTAACTTAGCTCACTCTTTCAACAAGAATAAGAAATTTATATGCAAAGCTAAATCAACACATGTCCAGTTCGTAACATTTTAGGTCGAATAAAGGTTGTAACAGGTTACTTTCCTATTCTCCCGTTGTAGTCCTCAGTAAACACCAACGAACTAGCTCAGCGTGAGTTGGAGACCTGATTACGTAATAATGAAAGTTTGTTGATGTTGATAGCAGGGTTGCCAATAAACAAAAGAAGAAGTTAAATGTTTACTGGAAATTTATTGTCGTCTCGGCAAAAACAATTAACACTCGCAGCTCTGACAAACAAAAAAAACCAAGACAGAGTGGCAGCCTTCATAAAACAAAACTTCTCATTTCAAGAGTTACGAAGACGAGAGAGAATAGTTACTTTTCTCTCCCGACGCCCTATTGACTCCTCGCACTGACGGAAAATAAATTTAATAGTAATTTGAAATGTCCGAAATACAAAAGAATGTTAAAGTCGCGGGCGCTGTTCGGTGCAAGTCACATGATCACTCGCTGCAGGCTGTCCGACTGACAGCTGACAAACGATTGTGCTGCGACGAACTGTTTGATGTGATGTGCTCGTTAACTGTTGTGATGCCCGAGAAAGGTCGTGCCTCGTTATGTATTGGTCGGAAGTTTCCTCATTGAAAACATACTGTTTAAGCAGTCGGTCACATCAGCTAAAGGTGACCTCTGTTAATTTCCTTGTTTCACAATGCCGTGAAATGCGGCTGCGACGTTTTTGGTTTGCTAACTCAGTGAAAGGAAAAGATGCGCTATCGTCCTATGGCCTCTGTTGTTGACGTCTCTTACTACTGATGAAACACCGAAAGAAAAATAGTAAATTTGTAAAAACTAAAATATATAGAATACAAAGAAGTTATCATTGCCACGACTCTTTATATATAAAATGAATTACTATCCTTGAACGAAATATAGACAATTTAAATTCTTCCCGAATATACAAACATATATATATAATATATAAGGTTACTGTATTTGCTTATTATTTTCAAGATTATAATGTTTTGTAAGTTAAGATACTTGTCAGGAGATAATTTTATTATGTGTCAATGTACAACATACTGCCGCCCTTTGGACCGCTGAGCTAACGATTATTGTAACCTTTCCCATGAATTGTTTTTCAATAATACGTACAATTAATTAAATATAATATCCATAAGATCGGACGTATTATATTTCATATATTTAAACCATTTGCTGTTGATCCACGCCTCCATAAACCGCATCATCTTGACGTTTGTTTTGTCGGAAAACGAAAATTTTATGCCTTTTTCATTCGTATTTTACCTCTTCAAAACAGTGAGTGAGTGAAGAGATTTGGGCGGCTCTTAAAAGCGAGGCTTTGAGAGCCGATGAGGGTGATTGAGGTGAGTATGGAGCAGCGCCGGAATGAAAGGTCGGGGGAAATGGGAGATCCTCGAGAAAACCCGCCGACGAGCGGCGGCGACGTCAGGCACGATTCCCACATCCGGCAGTCACCCGGCCGGGGATTGAGCCCGGTTCGCCTTGGTGGTAAGTGGGTAGGCTAACCGCTCAGCCACCGCGGCCCCCTTTCCATTGAGGTTGCCTTACTCTTCGGACTGGAGTATATACTTCAGAGTACACATAAATACAAATAAAAATATTGCAAAGGTAAATACTTTGACTAAGTTTCTGGAGATGCGGGGTTAAATATCCCTCAACCGGATCACGGAGTAGACAAATACTTACAGACGAAACGGCTCAATGGTTCCCTTGATGTGCCCATACCCATAAACTGAATTTCTGCGCTAAAATCTGTAAACGGGTGTAGTGTATGAATGGATACTGGATACTGCAAAGTGTTTTCCCTATTGGCTGGGCTGCCAGCTGGCAAAGGGTTACCGGCCGCTGATTGGTAAACGGCGTTCTCACATTATGTTGGGTGGCGACGCCGTTTTGGTAGCGTGAGTGGTGTTTTTTTGGAGTTCGCGGCATAAGCTTTGTGAATAGGTATAGACTAATCACGGTAAAATGACCACTTTCGAAAGCCCTGCTTAAGAACTACTTGTATGCACGTTGTGTATTATCCCGTCTTACGTAAAATTAATATTGCCATGGGCATTATAACTTTAATCATGCGTCGGTTAAGTGAAACTGTGAAATTATTAGGAAACTAAATATTTTAAAAATCTACATATTTTCACACTTCGATGCATAAAAAAGAAGGGAAAGAAATAATTTAAGTTAACACAAATGGTTTCCTAACACTTTTTAATCGACGTTAAGATATGGTTTTACTTTCAATCCATCGTTACCAACTTTACTGGGCCATGTTAAAATATATGCACAGGCAGGGGCAGTGACTTTTATTATGGTTGATTTCAAAAGTGCTCACTTTATCGCGAACAGCATTTACCATAGTCTATTTTCTGTCTATTCACACTTTTTAAAGCAAACCTCTCAGTTATCACACTACGCATGACGTGTTTGGTGTTATTTTTTTCAGTATGCCACGTATTACAAGCATGTTATAAATGTGTCAACATAAAATTTCCTTATGTTTAGTCAATTGAAATTTTACTTACATTAAATGTAATATATATATTGTTATATTTCATTTTTACTTCATATCAGTAAAACAGGAATAAAATAGGTTTGTTGTTAACGCCTAGTAAGAAATGATTCTTATTAAAAATAATATTATATTGAGTTCACAAGAATCTGGTGCATTGTCCCTTTGGTGTAATTTTCGATACTTGGTTAAGGCAAATTCTTCACAGGTTCGGAATAAAACGAGATTCACTATTGGTAGAGACATGCAAAATTTGCATTATTATTCGAGGATACGTCAAACTTTAAAACACGTGCACCGTTGCAAGACATTTGTCGTTGGATCATACTATATCTGACACGCCCTAGGCAACTGTGCCCTGAATGTTTAGAAATATGTGAATATATTTCGTTATATTTACACTACAGTACGAAAAACAACATTATCTAGTCTTTACGTGAATCTTACGCAATACAACTGTAAGTATTTTAAATAAAAGTTGTTCACTATCAAGTAAATACTTTTGAAATCAACCTTAGAAAAAGTCACTGCTCCAACCTGCATATATTTTAACGTGCTCTCTGAGTGGCATGATATCAGAAAAGTTGGTAAAAAATGGATGGAAAGTAGTTCCACATTTTAACGCCGAATACAAAGTATTAGGTAACCATTTGTGACTTATTTCTATCGCTTAATGTTTTTTTTAATGAACCGAAGTGTAAAAATGAGCAGATTTCTAATATATTTACTTTTATAATAAGTTCACAGTTTCCCTTGACTGTCGCATGAATAAAGTAATAAGGTCCATGGCAATGTTAACTTTACATAAGGCTACACAACGGACATACGAGTAGATCTTAACTAGAGCTTTCAAAAGTGCTCATTTTACCATGGACAGCCTATAACTACTTTTTTTTTTTTAATTGCAATTATCCCATCTACTTACATATGAAAAAGAGAAATCCGCTACACATGAGACACCAGCGCTTCCTGGTGGTGAAACATTTTAGTTGCCAATATAAAAACACTGAGTTTCCCCACCTGAGTGGAATAAACATTTAACTTGGTTATGTTTTGTTTGCACGAGGAAGAGGAATATCCTGCAGATCGTAGAACTTCAGCAGCCGTTCACAAATGTTGGAAGTAACAATCAACATCTTACAGAGAAACGAGCATTTCCGAGAGTCGATACTCGTTTCTTCGGATCCAGCTCGAATAGCGTTTACTAAAGTAACGCATTGTTACTATTTGCTCATCATTGAGGCCGGTATTCCAGAACGTATACATAATGGTTTTGGTACAGCTTAAGCCATGTCCAGAACGTTATAATGCCGGCTAAGGCCTTAGCTAAGCCACGGCCGAAGCCTTAATATTAGTGGTCCGGTATGGGTGATTTATCCTTGGTGTAAACTGAACCTACGCATGCGCAGGACGAATGTCATTTTGCCGGAGCCACAAAGCAAGTAAGCCGGTAGCATGGCGAACATCCAAAAACAATACAACGCGTCCAGACCGTTATACGTTGCGATGTAATTATTTATCTAAAAACTATGAGACCAGCACAATTCAGTTGTTTTAAGCATAAAAGTTAAAGACGGCAAGAATACCATGTAATACGTACGACATATTTCAGAAACTTTCGTCATTACAGGCTACGCAAACAACGTTATAGTGGAACGTGTAAAAATAAACATTACACATTCAGCTTGATCCAACGTGTGCGGTGTTAGCGCAACTGGTAGTGTGTTCGCCTACAACATGAGTGTTTACTTCGCCTACAACATGAGTGTTTACTAGTTCGAATTACACGTGCTGTAAGTTTTTTATAAGGTTTTAAAATAAACTAGAACTTTCTTATTTTTACACGTAATATGTTGAATTAAATTCTAATTATTTTAATAACTGCGCTAAATATTAAAATACTTAATTGTGTAATTTTAACACTACGATATAATGGAGATTTTTTTTTTTTTTTTTTTTTTTTTTTTTAACTTATTCGACAAACCCCACTATTCGCGTTCGACAGGCATTTTGCGTTTCTTCCTTATTTAAAGACCTTAAAATGCAAAAGAAAATAATATAACGTGTGCAAAAGTAGTTATAATTGTGAGTCCACCTGCTACATCCTCATTCCACAGTGGAGGGACGAGTTAAATCTTGGACGTTACGTTGGCACGACTGAATACACACCGAGAAAAATATTTGGTAGAATCTAATGGAATTGTTTTGAAACAACCTTATGGTATATTTGACTACTAGAAATCAAGATCATTGCTTGGCGCAAAAAAATTATTTGTTTGATATTATTTAGTTGTTTCAACAATGTTATGTTGCTATAATAATACCCGATGTACACTGCTGAATAAAGTATGTTCACAGGTTTGGCAGAACCACAGCAGTAGTTTCTTTTATTCAAATAATTCTGTTGAACTTCAACATGTCTGTGTTAAAAAAACCAAGCAAACTGTTTGGCTTGACTAATAAGACAATTACTTTTCACAAAATCATTTTGCTGAACCAAATATATACCTACTAAGATATATTTTTTTTACCAAATCATTGACTTAAACCAGACATGCATTTATTAGACTTAATTAATAGTGTTACTTCTTTCAACTGCATCATTTTTTTAAATATGAATGTGTGTGCCTTTCCGCCAAGGGCACGAACGATGTCCTATCATGTGCTGTAAACTCCACGTGTCAAATTTTAAAAATTCGTAGCAGTTTTCGAATGACATTACTTTATCCTCTCATGTTTCTAAGTACTGTTGTTTTTAAACACACCTTGGCAACGTAACAAAAATATGTTTTTTAAAACAATATTTCTAATATCTAGCACGCGTGTCTTATTCTTACTTGTTTCTGGGCGTTGTTATTTCGAAACACACCTCGGAAACGTAATAGAAGTAATTTTATTACTTTAAATCTAGGTTATGTTTATAACAAGGGCAGTATAGCACGAACGTTTTGAAACACTATGAAATGTCACTGAAATTAATCCATATTGAAAATAGGGACGTAAAAATAGAAACAAAACTTCACATATCTTCAAAAACAGATGTCAATTTTTAAAATCCCCATCAAATTACGAGCATTCTTGTTTCTTGGTCTGCCGTCTTGCACTCGCTCACTACCAACCAAGCTCGTTGTTCAGACGGAGGTATCCAAATAGTTAAATTTACCATGTCAAAATAGTTTGGCAAATATATAGTTGATTTAAATAAATCGTCTTGTAAAAGCACGCATGTGTAGTTTTAAAAGCAAATGTATGTTTTTTTAGGCAAAATTGATATACTTATATAGTTGAGAATACCATACATGAAAAATATGGCACAGCCAGCAAAACATTCGTTTGATTTGAAAAAATATACCAACAAAATTATCTTGATCAAAGCAAAAAAATCACTATATTTACTTCAACAATCCAGTGTTTGATTTAACAATATTTGGTTTGAAACAGTAAAATAAATGTCAACATTATTTATTTGGTTGTTTAGACAATTCGTTTTTCTCAGTGCGTGGCTTGTTTGTTGACGCTGGTTTTTAGGAGTACCTTTTCCCCGTGTGAAACTCGAAATTACGTTATAACTATTGTATATATATGTTGTGTTTTAAAATACTTGCATGAGTTACAAAGTTGTGTTTCAAATGTTTCGACGTTTTAGTGGAGGCTTTCAGCTAGTGTCAGATCGATTGCAAAAGTAATGTTCGTGCATACGAAATGGCGTTGACCCATGGAGTAGACTTGATTTTATATGTGGCAGCGAAAACTGCAGTATAGGCTGTTCACGGTAAAGTGAGCACTTTTGAAATCAACCTCAGAAAATTGTCACTGTCCCTCCATGCATATATTTTAACAGACGCACTGAGTGTCATGCCCCCAGTGAAGTTGGTAATGATGGACGGAAAGTAGTTCCATATCTTAACGTCAAATAAAAAGTGTTAGGTAATATTTTGTGATAACTTAAATTTTTCCTTTCACTTTCAGTTTTTTTTTATGCGTTGATGTATAAAAATGACAGATTTTGTAACATATTTACTTTTCCAATAATTCCACAGTTTCACTTAACCGATGTATGAATAAAGTGATGCGGCTATTGGCAATGTTAATTTTACGCAAGGCGGAATAATACACGACGTGCATACAAGTAGATCTTAAGCAGGGCTTTCAAAAGTGCTCATCTGACCACGAACAGCCTATACATCTTTTGACCGTGAACAGCTGTTTCGGCTGTCTTAATGTTTTAAAGGTCACGTACTGTGTGTATGTGTAGGCCTATATGACATCTTCGTAACGTTTCCCGACAGTATTAAAAAACAATGAATTTGCCCTGGCGTACCTGTGATTTGAACACTTGCCACGACTCAACAAGTTGCAAGAAATGCTAAATTCCAGTCATTAAAACTCATAAAATAATACTACAAATAAATTAGCATATACAGTACAAATTGTTTGAAATGTGTATTTCTGGGAACGTGAAATACTGCAAATACAGTAGCCTATATCAGTACAGAAACTGTCTTCCAACGCGGGTGGGGGGGGGGGGGGTGACAAATTTTTATTACCAGGACCTAAAATAAGGTTATGTATCCCGTCCCCATGCTACATACAGCACAAATGAAAGTACTGCATTCTTGTTCAGTATTTTCGCATTGGGGTTTTGAACTTGATCGAAGTGCCACTTTATCCCTTTTAGTTTTTGAATCCTGCTTCAACAATAGAATACAGCTGAGATTTGCAGGACCGCTAAATATAGTAGATTTATTTATAAGTATAGCCTATTCACTGTCAAGTGAGCACTGTTTGAAGCCCTCTCATTTGGAATATTAGTCAATCATTATATTCTATTTTAGTCGTAGACGATAAATTCCAAGTGTGGTGCAATATACACACTGTGTGTATTACCTATATAGCAATATTTATTTTAAAAAGGTGGCTAAAGGATTAAAAAAATGACTGCCAGGTAAAGTAACTAGGATTTTAAAAGTGCTCATTTGACAGTGAACAGCCAATATGATCATATAAATAGAAAGTTGCAATTCCGCTGTTCAAATGCATGTGCGCCATTTAAAATTTACGTCTATAATTTCCACATTACAAGCACGTCAAACTTTGATATGTTCCATAAGTTGTCACGCAATAAAGAACGAAATAAATACATCGCGTCAGACAATAAAAATAACTGTTGCTTTTATTACTCTATGCACAGTTATTACAGACCTGCACTACAGATAACGTAATAATTATAAACATCAATTTTTGCAAAAGCTATTGTAAATAAACACTTGTGTATCGCTTTCATTTGTTTTTAGCCTCGCACGGGGCGGCGAATAACAAACCGCGACAAATCCGATACCATCTGAGGACATAGATAAAACACGTTCAGAAATACGTTGCGCGAGTTAAGGATTAGTTGCGGTTTTTGTATCGCCCAAGTTGGTATCACATATGTAATGCCAAACTGAACGTTCTGGAATACTGGCTTAAGAGTTGATGTCTTTTGATAATCACTTCCCCCGCACAACGAACAAAGTGAGGAAATTACAGAGCTGCCTTGGGTGTCGCGCCAGGAATGTAACATGTAATACATAACCTAGGCCACCTAATTGTGATATCAAGAATTTTAAGTTATGCACCACATGACAAAATATTAAATAGTGTATGATGTTGATGATATTTGTGATTCAGTTAACTAGTAAAAATAAATGAATACTGTTCCAAAGAAATATGTTTGCTCGGCTATACTCAATTCACGACCCAGTATGTAAAATGCGTAGTAACTCAACTTCGACAATCTCACTCTCGTTACAGACAAACAATTATTTGCCACACCAGCTGTGAAATTTATTGTACACAATACTCATACCAAGGTACTTGTTTAATCATTTCGAATTAAAAATATGTAGGTGAGGGACAGCATAAATGTGCATACTCAGGAAAGATGTCAGGCGTGTCATACCCAGCTGAAAATTATTTATTCTAAAAAAAAATTCATATTCAAAATATCTGTTTGTTTTAAGATGGAAAAATGACTAAAATAATCAAATATCCCTGAATGGCAATGAGCAAAGAGAAATAATAGTGTTCAAACTAAGCTGCCGTTAGGAAGTGGTCATGGGTAACGGTAATTTTCAAATACCCTTACGTGACACGTATTTAACAGTCTGACTTAAGCACTTTAAATAAACGTAGTCCTCTCAAGATGAAATATCTTTCATTTAGTTCTGAAAAATGTAGCTTGACTGTCTCAATTTAAGTAAAACATTTGACTTCTCTCTCAGGTAAAATCATGGTTAAAGTTTGCTGAAGCTAATACAGGCGCCTAGCCAACATGGCGTCGTGTAGAATGTTCTAGGCCAACGGCGTAACGTAGCAAAGTCTGAGATGAAATAAATTGTAAAACTTGATGAAAAACAGTTCTCGTAGTTAAATACCAGGTTGTAGGCGACGGCAGGACGTGATTCTTGTAGAAAAGGATGGAGGTAGGAATATGCAGGTCTGGGTTTGGTGCTACTTTACGTGGCTCAGGCTCACGGACGTTACAGGTATATCCTGAACAGCGGCTTAAATAAAAATATGCGGAGTGCTTACTCTCTAAACTTGACACAAAAAAAAAAAAAACAAATAAAATCTGCAGCAAGCTGTTAGAGCTAAAACACCCTAACTTCTAATTTAAATTACCTCCTCTACGTCCAACTATAGGACGAACGTCCTAGCCTTACGTCTAGCGCAGTTGAAGGTTGGTGGCAGAGACAGCGAATTTTCAAACGGCCCACGCGGCATAACCCTATGCTGAGTTCTCCAGCCAATCGGAGTACAGGAATTGAACCTGTTAGACAA
The DNA here is from genome assembly GCA_029891345.1 of Dryococelus australis. Classification (NCBI taxonomy): domain Eukaryota; kingdom Metazoa; phylum Arthropoda; class Insecta; order Phasmatodea; family Phasmatidae; genus Dryococelus; species Dryococelus australis. The sequence continues at coordinate 257,810,122 of CM056995.1, forward strand.
CCGCAAGGCTTCCTGACTAACGATCTAAAATAACACACTCCAAACGGCCTAAATCCCTGTTCCATTGAGTTGAGGGTCTCGTAGAAATTCATCAAAAATACAAGAGAAATTCCCTGAAACATTCACAATTAAGGTGAGACCAAAAATGCAAATCATTAGTTATTTATAACTAATATAAACAAAATAAAATCTAGCAATCTATTTTAATTGTACATTAATTATTGCAATTCTAGTAGTAGGGGCGGAGGCGTTCTAACTAAAAAAGGATGCCGCCTTTATTGATATCAAAGGGTTAAATTGATTGAAAGAGTTAATTAAACTGCTTGAAAAGGTTAATCAAAAATTGAAAGGGTTGGGCAAAACTTGAAAGTGTTAAATGTATTGAAAGGGTTCATTTTTAATCGGATTTATTTTTTTGTGTTTGGTACAAGTGTGTGCTAAGGGTGTTATTTCTTTCCTTTTTTGGGAAGCGGCTGTGGAATGTCCTTACCCTTGGAGCACTGGAACTCGACTGAGGTGTGACATGTTGGGACAGGGTATATATATGGTGAGTTTTGGTGTAAGAGTGTGCTAAGGGTCCATTTTTATTCTTTCTCTTTGGAGTGGGGAGCAGCTGTGGTATGTCCTCACCTTTAGAGCTCTGGCACTCAATGAGGTGTGGTGTGTTGGGTACAGGGTATATATGTGTTGAGTTTTGTGCAAGAGTGGCATTAGTATTTTTATGAGGATATTGATTGTAGATCGAAGATAGGCGAGTTTTTGTTAATTAAACAGAAAGATACATATAGTTAACATACAAAAGAAATAATTTCAGCAAGTTCTATATATAAATAAATTATACGCATCGAATTGCAAATTTTAAATGAACAAACTAATGTGAATATTATCTGGTATCGACAAATGGTAAACGATCACAATTATGTGACTCTCCAGTATGAAATTAATTAATTAATTAACGAACCAAAAAACGTCCCTATAAATCAAATGGCAGTCTTCCTAAACACAAGTTCATGAAAATGACATACATGTAATGAAATCACACAAGGAGCTCCCCAAAACACATCAACCCCCATCGGAGGTTGGTGAATGAATCATTGGATTGTATGATAGGCACTGGCACTATCATTTAAATATAAACAAATTTTATTTATCGGGATTACAATATTTTTTGTGTAAACTATATTTCTGTGTTCGGCCGACGAAACTTGGAATGATTATCAACTGCCATTTTGGTAACTAGTGCCGTGAATTTCACAGACTTAATGGAAACCCATTTTGTAGTACGTCCGTTATTTTAAAAAATATATAGTGAGTGTCTATAAAGGCTTGCACGATTACACTTTGTGGGATTAGGACATCCGAGTGTCCCTATGCTTCGATGGAAATAACTTTTGTTAAAAGTGAATTATTCTTACAATAGTGAATCTTTCGTAAAAAAAGATTATCATTCCATTTTCTGTTGTAGGACGAATATAGAGATTTTCTTGTAAATTTAAACTGAGTCGCGCTCCACATATATATAGTCAGGCTCTCGATGTAAGCTAGCTTCATTGATTCACCAGCCTCCAAGGTGGATGGTTGTGTTTTAAAAATACTTAATGTACATGTACAAATGACAGAAAGATATGTCTGTTTAAAGTTCAAAATGTGAGTTTGGAAATCTTTATTTGTCCGTGTTAACTGGAAGAGCTAAATCACTGTCTGTAAGTTTCGCTGCTTAAATTGCATGTCGTCAATACTAGCTTGGTAGGGAGAACTTTTTTTTTTCTAAGTATAAATCAGGATGTGTGAGTAGTGTGTAAATTTTTTAGTCAGTCATATTCAGAGTTTTTCTTATAAATTTCAACTCGGTTGCCTGTCAGCCTCCGACTACACTCCACGTATATAACATATTATGAGCCGGCGCACATCATACAATCCAGTCATTCATTCACCAACTTCCGAGGCAGACATATGTGTTTTGGGGAGCTCCTTGTGCGATTTCATTACATGTTTGTCTTTTTATATACTTGTGTTAGGAATACTGTCGTTTAATTTATAGGGGCATTTTTGCTTCTTAATTAATTAATTCCATACTAGAGAGTCACATAATTGTGGTCGTTTACCACTTGATACCAGATGTTATTCATGCAGTTGTTATCAATTGAAATTTGCGATTTGATGAGTGTAATTTATACATAGGTAGAACTCACTGAAATTATTTCTCTTGTGTGTTAACTATACGTTTATTTCTGTTTAATTAACAGAAACGCCTCACTACAGTCTACCAGCAATATCCCTCCAAAAAAATACTAATGCTTCTCTTACGTGAAACTCACTACATATATACCCTGTCCCTAACACGCCACACCTTATTCGAGTGCCAGTGCTCTAAGGGTGAGGACATACCACAGCTGCTCCCCACAAAAGGAAAGAAAGAAGACCATTAGCACACTCCCGCTACAAATACAAAAAAAATGATTCGATCCACTTAAAAATTAACCCTTTCAATAGATTTAACTCTTTCAATAAATTTAATCTTTTCGATTTTTGATTTACCCTTTCAAATTTTGACTAGCACTTTCATTTTTGATTAACCCTTTCGATCAATTTAATTAACCCTTTCAACCAATTTAACCCTTTGATATCAATAAAGACGGCATCCCCTTTGAGTTAGAACGCTCCCGTCCCTACTACTCATTCGTACATCTAAGTTTATATATCCTAACCATATGAAAAATTAAAATAAATAAATGTTACGAAAAAAAAACATACGGGAAACACAGGTAAAATAACAAGTATTATGCATGACAGTGTCCAATGTGTCAAACAAACATTAAGTATGACAAATAGGTGGAGATAGTGGAAAATGTTCGCTACAGAAAGAAAGCGGATACTTGAAGAATTTTGTTATATCCTCAATCCTTCTGAAAATGTCCATATTCACAGCCCTTAAATACTCCTGCCCACCTCGAGCATTTTTCCGCGTTTGAAGCCGAGAAGCGCAGGCGCTATAAGGACAACACTGCTACGCACATCAAATGCGCCATCGCCGCTAAGCGCAAGGCTTTGAACTGATATGCAGTGTTCTACTCGTCTGCGTGTACCTATGGGACTTCCAGCGGTGACGATATTTGAAGGGTGATGTGATAGGTCTTCACGAAGGTTAAATGCAGGACCCTTGAGTAGATTAGCATGCAACTGATGCATATATTTTAAGATACAGCTCTATGAAAAAGTCGTTTTGGGATACTCTCAAAAGGTGTTTATAATGTGCGTGGCATCATGAAAACATTCAATAGCTCTCATGGAAAAACATATGTTTCAAACACGCCGAAACGTAGTTCCAGCACCAGGTAGACGAGCTGTTAAAAGAAGATTCGTTGATTTCAACCCCCTTAACTATACTACTCTTCAGGAATTTGGCTGATAGCTTTAATCAGTTCGGGAGTCGGTATACTTCAGTAGCAGCCAGTGTTAAAGATAATGGAGCTCAAACATCATATTGCTACACGCTACCGCTCAAGCCTACATGTGTTGCCTTCCCCCCACCCCTCATCAGTATTCTGAGCGTGCCTGCCGGTATAGGCTATTCACGATATAGTGAGCACTTTTGAAAGCCCTGCTTAAGATCTCATTGTATGCAAGTTGTATATTATTCCGTCTTATGTAAAATTAACGTTGCCATGGGCAGCGTCACTTTATTCATGCGTCGGTCAAGTGAAACTAGAATACTTAGAAAAGTAATTTTATTACACATCTCCTTATTTTACACTTTGGTGCATTAAAAAACTGAAAGCGAAAGAAACAATTTAAGTTATCACAAATGATTACGTAACACTTTTTATTCGACGTTAAGGTATCGACCTACTTACCCTCCATCATTAACAACATTATTGGGCGCGTGTCACTCAGTGCGCCCATTAAAAGATATGCAAATAGGAGCAGTGACTTTTTTCAATGGTTGATTTCAAAATGCTCACCTTGTCGTGTACAGCCTTTAGTTCGTCATCAGGACGGCAATCAGTGGCCGATGGAGATGAGGGAAAGTCGACACACGTGGCCGCAATAATGCCTCCGGTGGCTGACGTCACTGCCGCTTGCTGGAAGAGTCGACGACTTAGGAGCCACGGCGAGAATTGTCTTGGCATCGCTCTCCGGCGACGCGACTCGAGGTGCGAAGTACCTTCTTGGGCAGGTCACCTCAGCTGCAGTATCCGCAGCATTCCTCTGTGTCGGCGGACATGAATGGTCACTAGCGCCTAGCGCGTGCGATGTGGGCGAATCAGAAATCGACGGAAGACGGTGCGCTGTTAAAATTTCCCGTATATGTACGGAAATTCAGAGTAAATATACGGAAACTCAATCCGTAAGGGTGTTTTTACACGCACCGACATATTATCGGAGCCGGAGGTTAGTTTGAGTTTGGCAGCATGAAGAGCAAGATGTGTGCTATGTTCAATAAAAGATGTGTGCTCTCCGACAGCCAGGTGTCAGGCCGATAATTATATCGGATCCGACACTATCGGGCGCTGTGTGCAAGTCTCCCATTGTGATACGTTGATTTTCATTCGTCCGATATCGGTGTCGGATCGGGCTCCGATAATATCGGTGCGTGTGCAAACGCCCTAATGACGAAAAACGGATTCATGTCCGTAATCAAATAATACGGAAAGTCTCCGTATTTCCTATATATTCGGGTTTCGGGGACGAAAAATGCCGAGTCTGCACGAAACTTTCGTCTCCACTGTTTGTAACTAGAAAATTAGTTTCTGCGGAAGTTATGGTTATCCACGTCACTAAGGCTTATTCTTTCAAATATTATATAGTAGCTTCAGGCGTCTGTAACACTTAGCAACACTTCTAATACACTATTTTGAATAGAAACTGAAAAATTTCCTCATGTGACTAATATACAAATACAAAAATTTTACCACAATCACAATAAGAAAGTTGTAGGTGAATGGTTAGGGTCGTGGCCTTACACCTTTTTTGACTCGGGTTCAAATATTGCGTAAGTTTATCTTTTTTTAACTTTTATGAGTATATTTTATACGCAGTAGAACACCCACATAAGGAAAATTCAAATAAAAGAGATATTAAGATTTATTTAAACTGGAAGCACATAAAACTAACTAAGGAATTAACGGAGAGGTTGCGTGAAATTTACGCAAAATCCGTTTTTGGAAATCAATGTGTCCGTAATTTTACGGAATGTTTATGGATAAATTTCTACCAGTACTTTCCCGTAAAATAAAAGAAAATGTATTTTAACTGTGAGCAGTAAGCAGCGTGCAGTTACGATTACGACACAAGAAGCGAGGCCAGGCAAGGCTGGAATGCGGCCAACAGTTCTTAATAAAACAATACTCGCAGACAACTGGGACAGTGTCGCAATGGTGGAAAGTGCTGCGATCTACAGAAGTTAGCAGAATAATTGGGTTCTGCTGACGCAGTGGAGTTGCGGCAATTCCATCAGTATAAATATCAGTAACTTCACCCAGGCTACTAGGGAGAGCCAATGGGAATTGAGAATTTCGGTGAAGGTGGGCGTGAACGAGAAGTGTGGTGGACACGGCGGCTGAAGGCCGGTGTGTCAGTCAGCAGCGGTCCTCACCGAGCAGCGATTGGGGGTAATTCTCGTCTAGCTAGGGTGAGAGAGCTAGTCCGAGCCCTCTTAACCTTGTCCTCCCTTACTTTAATATTCATAACCCTACCTTTACCTTAAACCTCTAGCCACATTACATATTACATTACTGTTATTCAGATTCAGTAAAGGCCCCCTAGACTTGTTATTTGGAGATTATTTAACAGCCCTTTGATTCCACATACTGATCAGCCTTATTTGTGCCTATGATCCATTCACTGTTACTTCAGCCTTTTATGAAACCCTGCTAAAGTTCTAGTTCCAGAATATTCCTCCGCCTCGAGCAAACTAAGCTTTACTAAGCCTGGAGAATTACACTGAAGGACAACAAACCGCATTAGTGCGCACTCAGTGTAACAGTATTTTGTATAAGAACTATTTCTTACTAGGTGCTACCAACACACCTATTTTCTCCGTTTTTTTTATTCAAATTATTCGTAAATGTAGCATTATTACTTATAGACAATATATGAATAACATTTCAAAATAACAGAAAAAAAGTAACTTTTATGAACACAAGTATAAAACACTTGTAATATGTTACATATGTTGGAAATAACTAAACACGTCATACATAGGGAGATTTTTCAATAGTTTGATTCAAAAAGGGCGAAGAAACCGCGAATAGACCATATAAGATGATATACCACATAGCGGGTATATGACAGTGCGACCATAGAGAGAGCTGAGACTATGGGACTGACCAACTGGACTGTCAGAGAGTGGAACTTGTTTCAAGAGTGATGGACATACTGTATGAGTAGTGTAATAAGCGTAATAAGTACACTTAATAGTAACTGACATTAGCATAAAAGTTGCTCTCACTTATAAATCAAGTAAGTTTAAATAGTATGGATATCCAATTGCAAATTAATTAAGAAGTTATTTTTATTTAATTTATTTTAACTAAGCCTTCGCCTAATACGCCCTATGCATTTTGTGATATAATAAAGTAAAATTGGTTTACTCTGTTCACTAAGTCAAAGTAACTGGAAATCCTTTTTTTTTTTAATGCGTAAGAGTTTTTAAGTTACGCGACAAACCATTGCTAATGAGCAGAAAATATTGAAGTACGGTGTTTCTTACTGTTCGCTTTTCGTTACACTTTCCCGCCAACCGGAAACCAAATGTTTCCGTCGTTAATGCGTTATTATCCAACGCGGGACTGAACACACACGGAATCTGAAGCAATTCTGTTTGTCGGGACTCAACTATTTGTCTTGAAATGTGAGATTTTTTTGTCTGGTTAATACCTATTTTTCATTGAATTCGGGCAATTTTATACCATTTTGAATTTCGTTTCTATAAGAAATCGTGGCTATTTTTGGCCGGGTGTAATACATTGCGTTACGAAAAAAAATACATAATGTGGCTGGCACGCACATTTCCGATTTCATGAAACTGTCGTTGATGCATGATTTCACATCTTACCACTAATTGGCGAGCGCAACAAAAACGGCTTGAATTTCAAAGTTTATTCAATGCAAAATCTTGCAAGTCAAACGCTGCTCGTTCCGTACTGCAGTTACAGAATCTGATTTTGCATACTGAAAGTCAAATTTTTTTTACTGTTTAGTAAAAGCAAAGTTATAGAAAGGTAAAAATGTCATACAACTACATACGCTAATAAAGAGAGTGTGGATTTTCATGAACCAGAACTTCCGTTTATATCTAAGGTAATTTTTTTTTAGAGTAACTAAATGCAGCACAGTGACGAAAGGAAAGGTGTGTTACAAACATTAAAATCTAGCATTTAACGATGTTCTTATTTAATAATAAATACTCTAATTAACTCCTTTTTCCTGAATTTACCTGCAAATGCTTTCCGCACTGTTTTCGTTTATAAAATAATGTGGCGGTGGCCACCAATATTTCGGACCTACTTCGCTCGGTTACAAATCTGGCCGTGGTAAACTGTGGCGGCTATGTTGTCGGCAGTTCGTCCTACCTGTTGGAAGGCGCGTATTTCAAGCCCAGGTATTCGGCATTGTTCGCCGACGATGGGGCCTCCCGATATGGCCCAGGTCACTCGCTCATGTCCGAACACCGGTAGCCATTCCAGGCACCTTCATCTGTTACGACGGCCTGCAGTAATAAAATGTCAAAGCTGACAGAAGGCTCCGCAGGTGTCCGCCATAACTTCACGACCTCCTCCGTTGCCTGTTTCTTGCCTAGAAAAAAAAACTATACGCAGATCAAATAAAACCGATATGTAATGGAATCCAATAGCAGCATTGCTGAAGAGAAAATGCATGTTGTTTTTAGATAAAAGAGAGCCACTGGATTTTTGTTTCGTTCTCTGCTTTATTGACTAAATTGTCTTTTTTTTTTCTTTTTTCCATGTGTGTTCTCAACACATAGCAACGTCTATGTCCCTACCCAGAATATTCTTTTGTAACGTGGAATGTGTTCGAATTCGCCAGCTAAGGGCTCTTATCTGGCTTCTTGCCCTTGAAAAGTGCATCCCTGATGTGACGTCACATTGCCGCTGTCCGAATTCACAGCAAGGGCACATTATGCACCCTACAATGTCCCTTTCAGCCAAAGGCACGAGCAACTTGCCCTTCTCGAGCCCTAGATAGTTTTCCATTCGTAACTGTCTGAAATACTTCATTTGTTTGTGTTTGTTTTGTGTTTACAACTCTGCACGTCCGCGGAAAACACTAGCAAACGTCACAAAAACAAAAAGAACTCGCATAGAACCAAATTCGACAGAATAAAACTCGAGGTGAATACGAACACAGGCGTCCGAATTAACTAAGGAATGTATCCCATGAAGGGGACAAGGGCTCGTGAAACGGGAAGGGATCAAGGGTAAGTGAGCAAGGGCACATTGCACCGAAATCGAACACAGCCGTGATTTCGCAGCATAATTATTTTTCATCTGTTAGGTTCGTAACGATTACGGTAAGAATTTGTACGAAGAAAAAACCTCTGTATAGAAGCTTTAAAATATCAGGAAAGAAGCACTCGAAATAATAGAACTTTAGAGACTGTATTAACTTTATACAGGGTTGTCGGTCGTGGACACCAATAAATTCACAACGGACGATGGGCTGTGGGAGAACGTAACTCATATCCGGCGTTGTAGAATTATATTGAATAGCATGTTCATGTGAGTGAGTGCTGTATTTTTATTTGGTATGGTTCAACCACCTTTGACCGCGCGGTCATCAAGACCAAAACAAATGGGTCAAACGATCAGGTGCATACAAGTAATAGAGCATGGCATTAACTGTAGATCAAGAACCATGGCGACATTCGCGTCTAGAGATTTAGAAACATCATGGAAACCTAATCAAGGATGGCAGCACCGGAACTCTGAAAGCCTTTGCCACTCTTGCTAGAAAACCTCTATCACCTCCGGATCATCATGTTTCTCAGCTTTAAAAGTTTAATGGTCTCCGCTCCTTCTATTACAAAGGCGAATCGGTGTGCACAATCTCAATGCGGGTCAAAAACCAGTCATGCTGAATGAATTAAGTTGGATATGAATCATATAGGTAATTTTTCCCCCAACTAATTGCGATATCTGTACGTGACATTAAACAAGTAAATGAAGACTCGACCCCTCAGACAACCACTTAGTAAATTAATCACAATTGTGTTAGTGGCTGCACTTTAAAAAACATTTAAGGTAACATTCCATAACATGTAAGGGAAGCTAATTTCCTCTACATGTAAGGTCAAATTACCTGTCAAATGTGGAGTAAATGTACATTACAAGTAAGGTACTCTTCCCTAATCGTACGGAAAAAGTGCCTGACAAAAGTGGGGGGAAAATCCCATACAAGTAAGTTAACATTAACTATATTGTATAATAAAATTTTATTTAAAAACACTGGAGGTATTAGAACTATTAATATTGGTTTATCACATATATCCTCTGACGAATAGTAAACTTAATCTCAACTCTAAAATCCTCAACACTTGCATCCTCAACACTTGCCGAAGGGTGGACGCGAACCATATATCTGTATTACGGTAGGCCCATGCGCTTTCCATTACACCACGACGACAAGACAGTGCAAGTGAATATTAGTGTGTTTTAAATCCTTTCTTCCGCCCGTTTTCCCACTTAGCTATTGAGAAAATGCTGAAGAGATGCACGCGTCGTAAGGCAATTTCCCATCCACTTATGGGATTTTCCACCGCTATGTACGTGAATTGTACTCCAGAGTGCGGTAATTATACCTTACATATAAATAGCCACGTTGTACAGCTTGTATGGCTAGAAAACAAAAATTAATTTCAAGATAGCAAATATATATTAAACAACAATCAAGCAGTTACAAATCAACTAGGAGATCCGCACGTCATATGGTAATTTTCCCATCCATGTATGGGATTTTTCACTACCATGTACATGAATTTTACTCCACAGTGCCGTAATTTTACCGTACATGTAAGGAAAACTATGTTTTCCCCACAAGTTTGCGAATATTACCTTACACTTGTCAGGTAATTTTACCATTATGTTTTACATAGTGCATTCCACAAATGCTTTAACATCTAAACATCTCGTCCAGGTCTCGCAAAGCGAATTTCCAACTCTGTAGAAATATTTCTGTACTCTTAGAAGAAATTCTTTGGAATACCCGTTGTCAAAACAATTTTATGGAAATACGAAATGTTTTCTTGTAAAATCTGCACTACACGAGTTTGTAATGTTACAAATCTGCAATACACAAGTTTGTAACATTACAAGGCTTGAATTTCAGCTTTAATTGGAAATATAGTTACATTTTTTTATGTTATGGGTAACAATTTTGGTGAATAAATGAGACATAATAAGGGAGATATCCTTTCAAAATAAAATTCACGAGAAAATATATTTAGTGCTTGCCAGCTTTGAGACTCGTGCCCCCGCCTCTTGCATTGCCGCCACAGTCATTTAACCACAAGACCAAACCTGTCTTGCCATCAAAGAAAGAGATCAACTTTTGTGTAGTAATTAGCAAAACAAAAATATTACGTCTGGGAAAAAAATTTAGGTAACCGATTTAATGCACAGTACAGTTATAAAATTTCACATTGTACTGTTTTATGAACATATCGAGATAACAGTTACTATATTTAAATACGTACAAAATATTAGTATTTTCTGTTTGGTTGGCTATAGAATTATTCGGCAGGAAACACACATTGCTACATGATCACATAAACCGATCTTTCTTAATAAATTAATCTAAAAGGCGATAAGTTTTCTACGCACGAAATTGCGTTATAAGGAAACATTCCCTTCTTCCTACCCCGAAGTCAATTATAGTATACCAGCATGTCAATAATAAACATATTCACATTTTTAAATTGAAATAGCCTACTTATCCCAGATTGTAATAATTTGCAACTTTGACTTCGCTATTTTAAGTGGTTCCCGGTCAGTACAAACAAACATGTTTTTAGATGTATTACATTTACGGCATTTGTATTACCTATTATGAGGAACCGGATTTTTTGAAAATGCCTATTTTGAGGGTTATTGGTCTATATTGTATATTATAAACGTAAAAGCATATTTAGGCATGTGTGTGTGAAATTATGGATAGTTTCAGTTAGGTACCTCTAACAAAATCGGTTTTGCCTGTGCTTTGGACATCCGTTGCCAGTTGCTATTCTCAACTCTGTGAGTAACGCAGACGAGTTAAAGGCACTTTACTTTTACTACCTAGGCAATATTTCATTTCCCATCTGTGCGTAAGAAATCCAACCAAGAGGACTAGAAAAGGGTATAGCAAGAAGGAATTATTTACTTGTATTTGCAAGTGATGCTGTTTATCGAAATGTGAATTTTATCCATTCACGTGTTTCTACACTTTCAAAGCCATCGAGAGATTGCAATCTTGTGATGCACTTCTTCGCGACTCACTTGAACGCGTTCAGAAAGCAACTTGTTCACTGAATGCCGCTCCAGGTGAAATTAGAGAGGAGACTAAACTCAAGTAAGAAATGGCATTGGATTCGAACCCAGGATTAAATAATATTAACTCACACAGCGAGTACTTGAGTGGAATTAGGCGATCTTTGCTAGATGAATGTTCCGGACCTTGGCTGCCAGTGTATCAATACTGTCCAATTGCGTCAGTTGATGTGGAAAGATCATTCTCTGGCTACAGGCTCGTTTTGGCAACGACAGACGTAGTTGGTCTGCAGAAAACAATAAAAGACTAATAGTTGCATATTGTGATGCTGATTTCTGCAGTTAATCATACATATAAATTGGCGAGTCTGAACAAAGCGACATTATTTTCTTTTGTGCACATGTTGTTTTATTCTTGGTGAATATTCTCCCGCTTTTAGTGCATATTCGCATACATACTTTAAGTGCCTTCAGTGCATTTGGATCTAACCCCTAATTTTTACACAAGAGTAGTTTTTCAAAAAGGTTATTATTGTGCTTTTCAGTGGTATGAAATGTACAAATAAATTCTCATTAAAATATGCCAAAAACATTTACAGTGTAACATTGGGATGAGAAAAAAATCTCAGTCGAAGTAGAGTTCTGTTACAGCATAAACACATATATTTACGATTGCGAGTCCAGTGGCACCACTGCATCGATTTACTCAGTCTCGCCAGAACTTAATTACAATCCTTTTCGTAGTTCAGTGAGTTTCAAACTCAAATACTGAGAAAACTTTTGGCTACAACTCCAGTTATTGTAACGTTAACACTCATTAGCATATGAAGAGTAATGTCATAAGTGAAACATATAAAGTATTTCTGCATCTATTATTATAATGTCGTTCTTAAACTGATGGCCGACGATGTTTGTTTTTATGATAACTTAAATACATCTTAGTAAAAATTAGCACCCAAAAATTTTTACAGTGTTACATGATTGATGAATGGGTGCAAACCATTAGATCCATTGTAATATTTGCACCCACGTGACAAAAAAATTGATTGACGATGGCCGACTTCCAGAAGCGCGAGAGCACCAAGGACGACACAAGCACGTACTTTTGGTGCCTCATCGGCTCTAAACGCAAAACACAGAATAGGCATAATGTCTCAAGTCTACGAGACTGTTAAACGCACTAGATAGTATAATGGTACACATTATGTCCGTTCGCTTCTCTATATATTCTGTAAGGGAATTCTATACCTAACAGTTATTGTCGAAACCTCCATTTCAGTATTTCCTTTTCCGAAGATACACTATGAAACCTTAAATGCAAAAAAAAGGAATTACGTATCACAGGGGCCGTGGTGGCTGAGCGGTTAGCACATCCGCCTCCCACCTGGGCGAAACGGGTACAATCCCCGGCCGAGTTACTCACGGATTTTTTTCGCATCTGGGAATCGTGCTTTACGATGCTGATGGATGGCGGGTTTTCTCGGGGATCTCCCCTTTCCCCCGCCCTTTCATTCCGGCACTGATCCATACTCTCCTCAATCACCCCCATCGACTCTCAATACCTCGCTGTTTAGAGCCACCCAAATCTCTTCACTCACTCACAGAACTATCGTACTGACTCGGAGAGTTCCTTAAACTTTTGTTGTAAGCGGACACCGCTAAAAAATATAGGTCAGTTTGAGTTTCATTAGTGAAAATCAGCACGCCGTTTGGCGGCCTAGGGCATCAGGCAGTCGCTGGTACTGGACGAGTAAACGTCTAGTCATAGAGTTTCTAAGAATACAGAGTTGAAACAGCAGTTTACATCGCAAACTCCAGCCGCACACTCCAGCAAAATGGCATCACTGGCCAACAAAATGTTGGAACACCGTTCGCCAATCAAAGCCCGGTAACTCACTCGCCAAGCGTCAGCCCAGCCCATAGGGAACCTTTCGCAGCCGAATTTCTATAGCCAATCAGATGCAAGACATGTTCCCCAGAGCCTCGCGCAAGCAGACGGAGAATGGATACGCCGACATCAAAGGTACCGCCATACCATTTCGTCTCTATAAATTATAATTTATTATACACTGCAAAACGGACAGTTTGTGGTGACCAGAAAATATTTGTTGGTGACCACAAAATTCTTTTGTCAATATAGACAAAAAAATTTGCGGTATCAAAATTTATTTGTCATTCCAGTATTTAGTGGCAACTACAAAATTACGTTTCTGATCACAAATAAATTCAGTGTGTTTAGGCTATAATGTGTTCGTTAGTCGCAGCGAAAATGTCACGATAGAAGCATTACTAGTTAGTGAGGTTTACGAAGGTGTTTGCTGGTTAGGATTTTGCAGATAGGTATGGTCTAAGAACAAACATTAAATCCAAAGTCGTCGCGAGTGAGAATCGAACCTTGGTCCTCTCAACTACGTGCTCAGCGTGTTTCCATTACGCTTACTTGATCGACGTTAAAGCGTTTGTCTTCAGCATGTATATACAAGAAATCTAATAAGTGGCACACACGACAAGGCTTGCACTCTTCACCTTATAGAAAGTTAATTTTCTGGAATAATTTAGGCCTACGTGTAAGATTTACTTACTTGGAATAAAGGAATTATATAATCCGCTCCTAAGCACTTAAGAATATCCCACATGAATTAGTTTGTAACCTGATGCAAAGAACCGAACACAGACAAATATGGCGTCGTGGCCAGACAGAAGGTGGCCACTTCGAATATGTGAGAGCGCATGCGTCTTATATAAAACGAGTGCAGTTTTTCAGGCGTAGCAACCCGTTTTACTGTGTGGATAATATGAATGCTTTTGCTGCCAACTAAATTGTTTTGGCATCCAATAAAGGTTTTTTCAATAAACGGATACGTTAGTGAGCACTAAATAGCTTTAGCACTAGTCAATCCTTGTGTTATTGGGCGCCACAATCGGTTTTTTCAATAAACTGATACGTTAGTGAGCACTAAATAGCTTTAGCACTAGTCAATCCTTGTGTTATTGGACTCTGCGAACGACCACCTGTAGGATGGTAGTTCGCCCGAGGATACGCCACTACAAACACGAAAAGGCGTCGCGGTTCCTCTGATGTAGCGAACCCGTTCTCTGATTGCCTACGCGAGGCTCTGATAAGAAACCTTATGTCTTTTTGGTTACCGCGTAATCCAGGAAGTTACCCCGTTTGCCTAGGCTGCCGTCTGGCAAGAGGATTACCGGGCGCTGATTGGCGAATGGCCTACTCCAGGAATGTCTCCCGTTTGTCTAGGCTGGCCTGGGACGCCATCTTGCTGGCATGCGCGGGCTGGAGTTCACCATATAAGGCCGTGACTCAATAGGCCCAGGGAGCGCTCTCTCGTGTCCTCGCGTTCGCGACGACGTCATTAAGACGTCAGAGAGAACGCTCTCTGGTCGTCGGAGAGAACACGAACTTGTATACTCGCTGGCGCTCTCACGCAGGCGCCATATTTGTTTACATTATTTCAGTATTTTAATAAAGTTATAGTAGCTTTCTGGGCCAAAACCACGTATTTTAACTGCAAGTAAATAATTTCGACTGTTTTAAACAGCGAAATAACATACACAAAATTATTTATAAAAATATAAATACGGATTTCTGACTAAGTCTCGTTTTTTCCCCGTCACTTTGCTGCAACATGACGGTAAAATATAAAACAAAAACAATAGTATTTTATGCGCTAGTGATTATTCTGATAGTGCTATAATTATTTGTGGGTTATTTTTAACACACATAGGTTAATTACAAAAGCCATGGCCACGATTTTAGCTTAACATGATTTCCCGCCTTTTGGCATCAGCTGTTTGCATGACGTCGGAGAGAAATGAGAGAGTGGTTGTCTCAATTCCCAGAGCGAGAGCACGAAAGAGCGCGAAGCAGTGCTCTCGCCAGGTTATACGAAAGAGTGCTCTCTCGAGAGAGTATTCTTTAAATTGAGACACGGCCTAATCTGTAGAGCCACGAGTATTTCGCGAATTCATTCGGAAGCGTAGTAGACTCCAAACAGTTGCTCTTTTCACTTAGTGTTGTGACTAGACGACAGTTCTGTAGACACGCCCCGTTTAACTGTCAGCCAGTAATATGCAGGAAGCAGTCGTGTGAGTGAGTGTTGAACAACCCTGTACAGAGGCCTAACTTGATCACAGCAACCAATAAGCAAACGATAATATCTCGAGTGTATACCGGGCTGTCCAGCCTAGCTTGCTATCAACCCAATACGCGAAATACTCGGCGCTCTACTAATCTGCCCTTTCGTCTCTGTATTGTGTAGTGCTCTGTAACGTTACTTCGCCGGCTGGTGACCTTCGACGGGCTGTAGAACTGCCATTCGACGGTCGGTTGCACGTCAGTCCGCGGAAGGCCGTCAGCGGCCTTCGCCGTCGACCGTTCAAGGCATCGCCTCGCCTAATTGGCTTCCCGCGACACCGCGCCGACGAGACAGAGTTAACCCCAGCGACGACATCCTCGGAGACTCGTTAGTGGTACCACTCGGCGTTCTCGAAATCGACCTCTGGACGAAAGAATTCCTATTGCTAAATAACACGCACTGTTATTTAGCACTTTTTGAGTGTGGTACAGATTTATTGACAACTCAGACAAGCGACAGAAGTGAATGGCCTATATTCACGACTGCATAGTTAAAGGCGGTTCACGATAAAGTGAGCACTGTTGAAATCAACCTTAGAAAAAAGTCACTGCCCCTAATTGCATATATTTTAATGGGCGTAATGAGTGACATGCGCCCAGTAGAGTTGGTAATGGTGGAGGGGAAAGTAGTTCCATATATTAACATCGAACAAAAAGTGTTAGGTAACCATTTGTGATAACTTAAACTATTTCTCTCGCTTTCTGTATTTCTTAATGCATCGAAGTGTAAAAATGAGCAGATATGTACAATATTTACTTTTCTAAAGATTTTACAGTTTTACTTGACCGACGCATGAATAAAGTGATGAGGCCCATGACAATGATAATTTTACATAAGACGGAAGAACATACAACGCGTATACAAGTATATCTTAAGCATGGCTTTCAAAAGTGCTCATTCTACAGTGAACAACATATAACAGTCCTATTCGTCTGTCCTATTCGTGTGCTAAGCGTGTAGCGAGTACCCAATTAAAACAAAAGCTTTCCAAAATATATGTAAGTTGACTATTTATATTCCAAAAAACTATATAATTGGGGGAAAAAAGGGGGGGGGGGCACCGCTTCACCGATTGTGAATTTCTCCCGATTGCTGTTTGTTCCCCTGCGGAGAGTTAGACGTTACCTCCTCTCCATCACTCGGTATTTGCTTTCCACTCCCTTTCCTAATGTTCGTCGCCCGCAAGAGACAAATATTTACTGGCAGTGCCTGACTGGCCGGCAAACACGCCCTTCCGCGGTAATCACTCCATCATTTCGTGAGGTTTTCCATGCAGGAACTAAGTAAGTGACTGGTAATATGTTTACAACTGTTATAAAGACACGGATATTGTTGCGATAGTAATAGTTTGTGATACCAAATAATCTAGTGTTCTTTACATAGAATACTGACTAAGTAATTCACTTTAAAATGTTCTTTTTCTCTTATAGCAAATAGCGCCAAGTATTGCTCTACTTTTTTTGTGCGAAATTTGTTGCAAAAAATACGAATTCGCACAATAACCATTCCTAGTAGTGCCAACGTGCAATAAAATTTGAGGTAATTATCCTAAGAAAGATTCTCTAGTTATTATAACTTTTAAAAGTCAATATTGTAAAGAGCTCACCTATTTTATGATTTATATTAAATGAAAATTTATGTGATATCTAGTTTCATTGGTTGAAATTTTGGTATGTTAATCCTGTTACCGTCTACCTCATAATGCCTACTACTCTGCTCACACGGACACAGATTTTTTTTTTTCAATGAGTAAGGAACTTGGTATATTTGAAAGCTGTATTATAATTAGAGACCTGCAGAATTCGCTTTATTATTTGTAATCGAGGTAAACTTCACAGTGCTGTATATAGTCGAGCCGACATCGGTACTTTATTTATTTATTTTTTTTCAACCGCTCAGATAACCGAAATTATGTATTTATTTTGTAAAAACGTTAGTTACTATGACTTACTACCACTCGTCAGTTGCCTGAAACAAGTCAGTATGCAGGTAGTACAGGACATACACTTAAATTTTTTTGATAAATTTTCAGTTTTCAGCGACATAATTTAAATCCTCAGCTGGAATAACTTGTCAAATATAATATTTTAACACTATATATGAGAAAATAATTTTGCAACAACAGGGAAATATTTCGATGGCGAGAAGTTTATAATGTTTAACATACAATGTTGTTATTTTGAGGAATCTCGATTTATTGTACATTGGTGTTCCTGTTGGCAAATGAGTTTTTCCGTTTTGAAAAAATCGTTTACTATGAGATTTCTTAGAACAATGCCAAATGATTCATCAGGTAAGTATAAACTTTGTTCAGTAAAGTTAGAACATTGAGAATCTTGGGGAATAACTGCTATCAGAGTGTAAATGGAAATGCTAAAGATATATAAATAAAACTTATCCTAAATCTATTTAGAGGGTCTGGTGTTATACTGAAATTAATTTATTAGTGTGTCACCTTCATATTTCGTCCACCTTTAAACTTGGATGTTATTTCACTAATCCCTCATTGTTCTAATATACCTGCCACAAGGATTCCCACTCCTGAAATATTAATCACATAAATATTTCATATAAAGTAAACAACTGAAACATCACTGTGGTTAGGTTAGGTTATGTTAGGTCTTGTTATGTTAGGTGTTAAAGAAACTAAATTTATTGTAACACTTTAACATTTATGATTTTACAATGATTATTCTATGTCATTAAATTTGATTTAAATGCCAAACTTTAATGCATTGTATAAGATGTTTAGCGTGTGTCCAATGTGATGTGTGTAAACTTATTTATTTTGACAGTTGTGTTGTATAAGCTATGTAAGTCTAATTATTATCTATGGTTTCTTTGCATGAGTATTTGTCTTTGTAATAAGCACTACCTTTTGTTTTCTCAAAAGAATCAGGCCACGCTAGGTGGTCTATCACATTTTATTGATTTTTCGAACAATAGTCTGATAGAACGAAAAAATTTATTCATTCTAATTTGGAATCAGTGAGGGACCAGCTCAGAATAGAAGGCAGTCCTGAGTATAAAGATAATCCATAGTATTTGATTGGCAAAATTTGATATTTATGACGGAGATACAGAATTATTCACGCACTATTGAAATGCTGAGCCTATATATCTTTAATAGAAGAAGTAATTCGACATAAGCTGTACGATGAGCCCGGACGGAAGGACGACCCAGTGAAGGAGGACTTCGCACCAAGGACGATGACATGGTGTCTGGTGTTCGGAGAGCCAATTCTGCGAGAGGAGTGCTACTGGCTGAGGATTCTGGCAAGATTTCGATTCTGCACCCACCTCCGCTGTTCCGGCCCGCAGAGGACGAGTTCGCTGAGCACCACCCGGAGATGTGCTGTCCGTGGTGAGCGGGAGAGCTGTTCCTGGGTTCTGCACCAGTGAAGGATGACTCCACGACATCTGCAGAGTTACAGTTATTTTCCGCTATCGACACAGCTAAGTAGTGTCTTTCCCCAAGCAAATGTAAATGTATTTATGACACCAGAACTAGTAAAGTAAAATGTTGGTAAATCGGTTGATGTGCAATGTGCAGGCTGGTGTTGCTTGAAATTGTGAGAATTAGTATAGTATAATATTTCGTAACAAAAATTCTGCAAAAGTATCATATAATTTGAAATTGGTTTAGTTTAGTTAGCTCTTGTTGAAACCACTTATCAGTATTAAAATCAAATCAATTTTATTCGTTTCTATTGATTTACTTAAATTAAGACTTCTCCGTTTGTTTAGTAGAATTAATTATCCAATTGTTTCAAACTACAGAGATAATGGAAATTTGGATGAATATACCAATTTTTTAGCGTGACAGCATAGAGTTCAGCCGAGGTATATCATTAATATAACCTATCAGACTCACTCACATATATAACGATATTTTATCATTACATTACACATTCATAATTTTATCATTACATTACACATTCATATCTTATATTACATATCTCAGAAATAATATTTTATAGGCAATGATATTGGCCGTAATATTGTAACACATATCAATAGTGCTACAATATACAATTTAAAACACAGATATTTGAAGAGTTTTTCATACAGTATAACCACTAAATAAAATTACAAACTTCTACATAACATACACTAACATTATGTAGCAAGTATTTTATTACATAGAGAATACGCTCCTTACCACTAGGTAATTTCGGGATAGATGCCACACCTTTAGAAAATGTGATAGCGTGCCAACATGGAAGACATAAGTTTAAGTTTGAATGTTATTGAATTTACAGTTGTTGTTAATGGTTAGGTTCTAAGCAATAAAAATAATTTACTTATGGCGAAATTGTCATAGCCGTAATTTAAAACAAATATTGTGCTTGGTATCTCTCCCAAAGAGGTAAGGGTGAGATGCCGCATAGTTTTGGAGAGATGCCGGAAACTTCTATTGCCAAAACTAACTACACATATTTTTACGAATTAAATTTTAAAAACTATTTATTTTGCCGAAACGTTAAACATTACAACTTTCGTAGTTATTTATGAAGCCACAAAATCATTAAAATATGTTTTCATCATTTAAAAAAAATTTTTTTTTAAATAAATGTATTAAAATATGCAAAGTTGAATTTAATCTGTTCATTACTTTATAAAGAATCTAACTACGTTATGAATATTGTGCTTATGAAGGAAAATTTAAACTACGGTATCAATATAATGCATATGCCCACATTTATCTAAAGCTCCTAAGAAAATTGTCTTTTCATAGCAAATTGTTTACATACTGACATTTAAAATGAAAAATAACCAATTGAACTTATTGGTTGGCCTAACGTTCAACTCATAGGCGATACAGTTTTGCACACATCTCAAAGAAACAATAACTTTGTATTTTATTTTAAAATATTATTATTTCTTTTTAAGTTAACACTTCCAACTTTTTCCTTTCCACAGTTCGAACACAAGTTCTTGTAAATTGTACATGTTTTATGCATCCACATTTTACACAGAATGCAGCAGCAAATCCAATCGGCCGATTGTTTTGTGATGTAATAGTTTTCCGAACACTCTAAGCACTGGTTACACTATACACAACCTTCGCCGTATCTTCCTCGTTCGAGTCAAAAGAGACTTAATTCGTTTTTGCAGTTCTCTTATCCCTTGGACTAGCTGTGTGACTGTTTCAGGGTTTTTTCATATTTTTTTTACTGGATAGCTTTCCTTTGGCCACTTTCCTTCACTTCTAATATTTTTCCCAGTTGCATCTTTCTATATTTTAAATGTTCTCTGGGGATGTTAATGTTGTTGATTTCTTCCGCCGGGGTCCAGGTTTAGGAATTGTAGGCAATGGGCTTATTTCATGTAACTGCTTTGAAGGTGTAGATGGATCAGTAACCGAATTAGTTCCAGATGCATGTGAACCCGACGGGCCTCGACAGTCAGATGCAGTGTTTGAATTGGATTCAGGTGCAAGTAAATCAGAGGAGCATGGGCTGTCAGATGAAGGTAATACTGAGAGGCCTGGGCAGTCAGATGCAGTGTTTGGGATGGATTCAAATGTAAGTAAACCTGAGTATCCTGGGCAGTTAAGTGCAGTGTTAGAGACTTCGAGAACCTGATCTGAAATTGGAAAAAGTACTCTGGGATTGCCGCTGGGCAGAATGGATATATTGCAGTCGCCTTAAACCTATTTATAACTGTTGCAATGCATTCCCTACCAGCATTCCAATTTTCACACGTCAGATTTTTTTAACTTTGGCTTAGCTTCACGAAGCTATTGGCATGCTTGTTGTATTCAGCTTAAGGGGGCCGAAGAAAGCTCCGTTCAATCGTTGGAGAGCTTGTGTCGAGTGAGCTGACAAACATAACACAACACACATCATTCTCATCTGCTAACTGGAACAAGTCTAAGGAGTTATAGCGAAATGTGTGACCATCTAATTTTAATAAACTCTTTCCGGGAGATTTTAGAGAACAACTTCAATAATAATTCAGCATTTACACAGGCACGTATAGGGTTCATAAAAATGTTATATCCTGGTGGTAGAGCTTCTAAATGATATTGATTTTTATCAGTTCTCTTTAGAATCAAATTTGGAGGCAGAAAAGTTCCACAGCACTGCAGCCAGCATTGAAACACTGTTTTCACCCGGATTTACTTTGTGGACTAATTCAGAACCTTTTGAAGTTGCCACATTACCAGGTTTGTTAATCAGCTGAATACCTGTCTCAACGAAATTGAAAATATATTGGGGCTTACTATGTAGAATATTCTCATTTATGATGACTGGTAACAATCGGAAGAAAAAAATTCTACCTCTTTTCTGTTTAGACCTTGAGTCCTTGCGAGAGTTAAACTTTGAGCTATTATGACACTAACTTCTGGGGCCCTTTTCAAAAATGAATAGAGCCAATCATAGTATGCCATTTCTTTTTCAATGGAAAATGTGCGCAGTATTCCTATATTTTCTGCAAATTGGAAAGCTAACCTTGTTTCCCGGTCTGTCACTAATGCAGCAGAGCTCAAGTTTGGATGTGTGACACAAGCCGCTTCACAATTTCTGGACAAAATGTTCCAGATAGCCTAAACCCAGTTTTCATCAAGTTGCCCTATTTAATCCTCCTGCAGAGTTTCCTTGCCGGAATTCCGTAGTACCTTTCCACTTCTTGTCTACGTCTACCTGTATCCCAATCAGTGATCGTATTAACTGTTTCCACCAGCTATTAATCCATCCACTGCGCTCGTGGTTGTATACCAAATTTCCGGAGGTATTTCCTAGGCATATTTCAGGGAGAAAACGTCAATAAAGAGAATAAACAACATTTATGTATATTTAAAATTAACTAATGTAGCTTAGATGCGCATTTTCAACATATATATAGTTACTAACAATAAAACAACTTATTAGTTGCAAAATATTAAATAAATGGGTGTGGCATCTCGCCCTTTAAAATACGTGGCTTCTATCCCATCTTTAAGGGAGATATGCAGCATCAAGCCATTTATAAATTCCTGAGTTACATATGACAGCCACTGTTCACAACTTTCCGGGCAAGAATCATATTTTGATACCCTGTGATCAAGTTTGAAAAGAACAATTACCATTTATTTAATACCGTAATTAAAATAAACACACATGATAACTTCAAGCCATTGATTTGCTTACTTACCGCTTAAAACCAGACGAATTCTGTATAACAACTTGAGATAAGTAAACGTAACTTATCACGCGAACTACAGTACAAAGACCAGTACGAAAGGCGAAATCACGGCACCGACGCCATCTAACGAATCCTGTGTGAACTACCGCGACCGCAGATTCTCTCCTGGCACTGTGTCTCTGCCTAAATTACCTTATTTTAATAATCATGTGACCACCACCTAACCTAACATGAGCATTTCCAGACCATGTCGCACTACTATTCAAACAGTTGTTATGTACGATTATTGCCACATTGTCACAACATAACAGAAGACCAGTCTTCAAATTCACTATCCGTGTCTAAATGCAAAGCCCTTTCGGACATTGGAGGCACATCATGAGTTTAAAGCACATCACAAGTATAAAGAATTATTAAAAAGAAAATAAAAAAATATTTTACGTGATGAGAGTAGTATTGCGTTAGTTTCTGTGATTCTGTTCTGCAGGTTATCAGTAATAGATAGCACTGTATTTTTTTTCACTACAGCTTTATTAGGTTTAGGCGTTGTTTACATCTAGAAAGTAACTAAGCGTTCACTGTAGACTGTTACATTTATGTTACATTTGGTTCGAGCTCGTTACTGAAATTTTGCTCCAAAGAAAATGATTTAAATTTGAAAGTGTTAATTTTAATGGTATTGTTTCTTAACAAATTTCTGTGGTATAGATAGGGACAGTGAAATGATTCCAAGACCAATTGTATACTCCAAAACACGTATTTTGTTCATATGCACTTTCACGGTTGGATGGTTTTAAATATCACGTCCCTCAAGTGTCAGTCCGCGAATCATCGACGTTCAGTACCGGAGAACTTTATTATGGTTGGTCCAGTCAAATAAGAACTTAGTCTTCTCACGCGTAGACACACGGCCAACAGCCAAAGGAAGTTGTGTTTGTCGACGTAGGATATTGAAGTCTAGCATGGTCATAAATATTTTCGCGAAAAACACCTGTCCCTAGGTATAAATCACCAAATTACTACCTGACAATGGTGTGTGGTTTCTAATCCCATGTTATCTATGGGTGTGAGGTCCGTTTCATTTAGACATATTGTCTTCGGTTAGCTTAATTTGAAAGCTAACGTAAGCGCCTGTATAAAACCGGCGAGACGGAGTGTTAACTGGTTCAGTGATATCGTTTTTTTGTAAATACTTAAAAATAACTTAGACAAGCCCGAGTTACGAACGCCCTTGGTCAAGTCCTCACGTTTAAGTTCTTGCTAATAACGTAGGTGGTTCTCGTGCACTGGTCCATTACGTAAACCGGCCCCTCCTACTCCCCCTGCACCCGCATCACAACCCTAAGAGAAAATTTATAGCCGCCGTTTTTAGTAGTGTTTAATTTACGGCAGCGAGAGAATACCTTGTAGCACATGATCGTAAAATATTTAGAGCTGATATTTATGAAACGAGCTCTCTTGCCTGGTGACAGCTAAGTGTGGACGAAAGAAGTTTTGCACTCTTCGCGGCTGCTGAAAAATTTATGTTGCCGTGCACGTAAGCCCATCGGTGCATTGTTAACTCCGCGAAGAAGGTCAGGTGTGCCGGCGTAAGTTTCCTGGTGGCTCGACTCTATTCCACGAGAGTCGTGAGGAAATTGCGAGCCCGTTGAAATCTAGCGCTCGGAATGTTCTTAGGTCCACGCGTACTGACATGATTCAGTAAAGGCGGACAAGCCTAGCGAACTTCAGTGACGCGTCGATATCCATGCCAGGTGGATAATCCATACCACATTACAACAGTAACGGTCTATGAAACGTATCAGCGAAGTGCCAACGGAGCTCACCTCCTGACACGGTATTTGGAACAATTACACCTCCAGAAACTATATAATACGTGGCAACACTTTGTACGGGGTCAGTCTGTGTGAGGACCCACGCCGAGATGAAGCTATCAAGATGCAGCTTAGCGTGCCGCTCTTCGCCTTCCGACTCAACACTCTGCCTCCGGCGACTTTATCATTTAAGTTAGTCATATACTGTAATTGATTAGGACCTCCCTCGCCAATACCTTATATTTACTATATATCATAAAAGTTAATTTAAATGCATGCTCCGTCTTCATAATTAACTTCAGTTATTCCCTCATAGCAGTATAAATCTTCCATAGTCCCTAGAATCCAGTATGAAAAATTTTAAAACATAACAACGTAGAATATGTTTTCAGTACATCAAAATAACTTCATTTCGTCTTCGTTTACAATACCGGGGCATTTCGATAGTACAAGCCAACTTACATCATCTCTCAAACATACCGTAAATATATGTAGGTTAAGTGTTTTGATAATATTCTTGTTTTCTATGCTTTCTCTCGTTCCCGCTCACCGACCGTCGAGACTCACATATTCCCGTTTAGAAAATAATCCAGAAACGGTAGAATTCAGGGACCTGTGATGATTCGTAGTGATTTTGTGAGTCGGGTAAAATGCTTGCTACAAAGACTGTATGGTGTCCTCGAGGAAGAATCTGAAATATAGTTTACCCGTTACGCGAAAACAAAGGAAAGTCTCGTGAGAGACCGAGAGAATTTCATCATCCCTGTATTTCCACTCAGTTTAACGGTTTTCGTGTTTCTGAAGTAGCGTGAGCGTAAAGATTCTTGTAACTGCTGAAAGGCTCAATGAATTAAAGAAGAAGCATCAATAAAAACAATGGGGAACGTGGCACTCATAAATTAGTTTGAACTCCATTGTTAAGGGGATGAGAATTATTAAACTATTATTTCACAGATATTGCGATATGTGATGCTTATTGAGTCATAGTACCACGAACACTAATAGCTTAACAATTATTATTGGATTCTACGAAATTTCTAAACTCTTAAGAAAGTAAATAGTAGTTAATACATATATTTCGTAGTATCTCTCTATTGTGTTTGGGATGAATGAATAGATTTTGGGTTGCTCTTAACAGTGAGGTCTTGAGAACCGATGTGGGTGATTGAGGTGAGTATGGAGGAGCGCAGGAATGAAAGTACGAGAAAACCCGCTGACCAGCAGCATTGTCCGGCACTATTCCCTCGTGAAAGTCCGGGATTGTCCCGGCTGGGGATTGAACCTGGTTCGCCATGGTGGGAGACGGGCAGGCTAACCGCCCAGCTACCGCAGCCCCATTGTGTTTGAGTTTTGCAAAGCCAAGACCCGATTACGGTTCCGAGACCCACGAGCGAGCACCCAGGGCGACTGTCGGCTTAAACTCGGAATCTACAATCAATTAAGTCGGAGATATGCGAACTCTGCACGATCAGAAAGTTCACGTAACAGAATAGATACGTACAGTACAGAGAGACCAAATGGAGTGGCGGTTCCTTTGATGTCGGCGTAACCATTCCCTGATTGGTTACGTGAGGCTCTGGGAATAGATCTTGAGTCTTGAGTGGCTACTGCATCCTAGGAAATGTTTCGTTTGCTGGGCTCTGCCGGCTGGCCAGTGGCCTGTCGGCGCTGATTTGCGAACACTGTTCCAACATTTCGCTGGCTGGTGACGCCATTTTGCTAGCGTGTGTGGTTGGAGTTTGTGGAATAAGCGGCTGTTTCAACTCTGTATCTGTTCAGCAGTATTCTTTATATATCAACATTTTTGTACGTATGTGTCAGCGGGCTCTGTGATTGGGCGCAGGAATACTTGGTCCTGGAAGTAGTGCGCACCACCCCCTGGAGATCAGTGGAACTCAATATGGCGCCGGGGTAAGTTTTCTTAGTGACGATCTCTCTATCGTTGGTTGTCCGGCAATGTTTGTGTATGAATTGCAGAACGTATCCGTAAATATTTTGTGATTCCAGCAAGCTGAAAACTCTTTTGTACGCCTGAGCTTATTAGGCGGCAAGTAAAACTTTGCGTTTTATGAACATAAAGATGCTAATTTTAACGGTATCACAAGTAGCAAAATATAGTTGGTCCACATGTGCAGATATGATTCTGAACAAGCAGCCCACATGCGGCATCCACAGGCATTGGAGAAGCGGAATGCACCCGCAGATGTATGTAGCACACATGATGAATGATGATTGTGGTATGATGTCTTTACGCGTGGGCCACATACGGATATTTAACTGTTAGCAGATGTCTGGCAAATCCAGAGTTCCTTGTAAGTTAATCACAAGCGAACCACTTATGGACGTACTGTCTGCTGATGTCTGGCAAACCAAGAGTTGCCCATAAGTCAACCACAAGAGGGCCACTTATGGATGAACTGTCGACTGATGTCTGGCAAAACAAGAGTTGCCTATAAGTCAACCACAAATGGGCCACTTATTCTTGATGAACTGTTTGGCTGATGTCTGGGAAAACAAGAGTTGCCCGTGAGTTAACCACAAGCGGGCCATTTCCGGCTTTCTACTTCTGATCTGCCATAAGTAAACGACATGTCGTTAGCCAACTGTTAGCAAGCCACTTGTGGTCCAGCTATTGGCCACTTGTGGCCCACATAGACGCAGCTTCCATGCATTTTCAAAACCAAAATGTATTGTTTCTAACCCAAATAAGATTGATGTGTACCATATTCATATGTGTTATATCTTCAGCTTTATTCTACAATTAGTAAATTTCTTTGGAGTAAACTGGAATCGTACTCACAACCCTTTAGTCTACAGTCAAGTTTGCTATCAACTGTTCTACTATGTATCCATATACGACCTTGTAAGTAAATCTTGATAATTACTTCAATACATAGTGCATTATTAGCTTTGCTATATTGACAATTTTAGTATCGCGGGTCAAAACAGGAATTTATGTGTTTCGTTTAAAATACTAGTATTTTAGTTTCGGACTACTGTCAGATGGAATTTACAATGCAAAATAATGTTTTTTTTTTTTCGTGCAATGCTATGCCTTTTTCTGGTCTAAAAACTATTTTTTACTATTACTAGCATTGCCAGGTGATAATTTGACTTCATATATACATGAAATAAAAAAATTAATTGAATACGGATATGCTATTTGCTACTGCGCAACAACAAATAGTGGATATGCCATAAATGTAACATTAACTTGCTGATCATGTTTCCTCAGTAATAAGAAACAGTTGGCATACCAAAAAAGGCGGTATGTAATCTTTAGCAAACATCATCCACACATTCTCTACATATTGTAAGATGCCTGTGGGTGTTTCACAGACATTCGCTTGAGCGCCATATATGAAATTACGTTAGTCATTTTGTGTTAAATGGCCCACAATTTCCCACATGATGATACCCAACTATCAGAGATTAACAATTCTACCACGCGAGGGCTTAATGCGCAAACATGATCTTATAATCATACTCTTGGCATACATCAGCCACATGTTATTTACATGTTCTAAAATGGCTGTGGGTGTTTCACTGACGTTTGCTTGTGGGTCACATATGAAATCCTGTCAGTTATTTTGTGATAAGTGGCCCGTAATTGGGAACATGGTGATGCCCAACTATAAGAATTGAACTTGTCTACCGCATGAGGGATTTATATGGAAAAATGATCTTATTTTAATACTCTTTGGTATACATCAGCCACATGTTTTCCACATGTTCTAAGATGCCAATGGGTGATTCACTGATGTTTGCTTGTGGGAGATGCATTAAATTCTGTCAATCATTTTGTGTTTAATGGTCCAAATCAAAAATACTTCACAAGCAAATACAGTCACTATTGTTCACGTGTTCTTACGTGTACCACTTAAGAAAACACTTACAGTCATGTGGGCGAATAAGTATCACCTGTGCCAACAGTTGACCAACTGTTATCTGCTTGTTGTTTTCTACTTGGGATGTCGTTATCAAAATGCAAAGTAACTTCATTGTTTTTTATAACTTCAATTTATCCTAAATTATTGTCGTTTGGTTTCATCGTTTCGCTGATATTAGCTCGCAACAAAGCTGCTCCAAATCAGACAAAATGTCTTCACATTTATGTATGTATAAGTGTGGTAGAATTGACAGGCTACCAGCACTGTGACAGACTGACGTGTGCAATGAAAAATCTTCTTACATTTATGAACACGTTAATTCGTGTGTAATAAATTAGAATTTATGGAATCAAGTCCGTGGATATGCAACATGCAACGTAAATAATTGCTTATGGTGTCCGAATGACGATTTGTCTTCTGTAAAGAAATAACACGTAGTTACTTCAAGTCTTCGCTTCTTTGTTATGTGGTTTAATAATATTTACAAATTCAATATGAAAGTTTTTTAAAAAAAAGATGATGTGAATTGCATATTGAGTTTCTCTTCCTGTTCGCACTTAACAATGTTGTTTGGACAATCTACATCACAACACAGACGAAACACGAATATCTGAAGCTAATAACGCACTAAAAAAAAAAAAGCAGTGTTATTAATAAAATTTAAAGTGCGTATTAATGAAATTTAAAGTCCCTGCACTTTCCTTCTCAACTTCCTCCCCCCCCCCCCCCCCAAAAAAAACATAGAATCGTAACACTATTTTGTTACTTTACGTTGTTACGAGCTTTACCTCGCGGCTTCACCAACACGGACTTTATATTTTTTTTTGTGGAATGTTTAAATTATTTTGTTTACCCCTCGCAGCTACTCTTGCCTGGAATTAATTAGTAATCGTATTAGGGTGTGACAGAATAAAATTAAACAGAGCTTTTGCCTGAGGTTACAACCAAATCTCCCGCCCCCTCTTTCATACTCTTCGGAAAACTAAAAAGTTGGTTTTTTGATGTTCTGAAGCTAAAAGTTACGGCAGTATATCACCAGGTTTAAGAGATATTGAGTTAATAGGTACATGAAAAATCCTGTACATTGTGCTTTAATAAGTTTGAGGTAATGATGATTCTGCTAAATATTTATAATCATAATTTAATTCCTGTTCACTTCCTTGAGACTTTGGGAACATCGTAGAATCCAATAATCAGTTTAAAGGTACCTATTAGCATGCATGGTATTATGAAGTAGTAACCATTGCTATCGCAATATCCGAGAAATTACAGTTTACTTATTTTCATCCCATTAACAATGGAATTATAAAGAATGCTTTTTGATTTTATCTCTACATCATAAGAAGAAACCATCCGAAAATTGTATGTTACTAGTTCCAGGGGTTTTGGGCTATATACAGTGATGAGTTAGTCGGTCAGTGAGGACACTTAATTTTTGCACTCTACACACGGTGAAATTAAATTTATTTATGTGAAATATTTTACAGTAATTGTTTGAATCTAAAATACGATAAAATGTTGATAATTTTACACCTTGTGTGTGGTCTTTCCTCTGAATCAAAACAAATATAAATATACCACATTCACGTGGTGGATGTGGCAGTGTTAATTATTACTGTGAATTTAATTCAATTCCAAATTCAATATTGGCGTTGTAGCCGTAAAAGAACTAGGTGAGAGGGTGTTCATATGTTGAATAATCTTCAGGTAAATGCATAAATATAACTGGCATATCGCATAGCATAGCATTCTTGTGTTTCACAACTGCGAACAGTGATAAATACACTATCTACCAAAAAGTAATTGGGCACCCGTAAAGATAGGTAATTCAGTACGTCAGTTGACTGGTGTTTCACGGCATTCGGCGTAGGACCGCTGGTGTTTGCCGTTGTAGCATGAATACAGAGGCCTATTGTAACGTTCTGGATAATGAAATGCTCCCAACATTGTGGCGTTTTTACGGAATGGACCCGCGTTACTTCCAGGATGACAATGCCAGGTGCCATTTTTCAAGAGCTACTATGAGGCGATACGCCGACATCAATGTTCGCTGATTGGACTGGCCCACCCAGAGCCCCGACCTCGACCCTATAGAACATCTTTGGGACGAATTGGATCACCGGGTGAGGGCTAGTCAAGCGCGGCCAAAATCCATTGCTCAACTCATGGAATGGTTGCAAGAGGAATGGCGACGAATCCCCGTGTATGTCCTGCAAACACTCGTACAGAACATGCCAGACAGGATGGCTGCTGTTATAGCCGCAAGAGGTGGCCCTGCGAGATTCTAACGGGGTGACAACCACCGAGCAAACATTGTGGACAGGTGCCCAATTACTTTATGGTCGATAGTGTAATCATAACAGCGCTTTGGTGCTAGTTTCTTAGAGCTGTCGGAAAATTGGTTCAAATAGATAAATAAGTCTGATTATAGGTCCCATTGACTGCAAAATTTATTAGTAATCATTACCTCATAGCATTAAAATATATTCATGTATCCACTTTATCTCCAATAACCACATCCCATTTGTCTGACGAAAGAGACACAGTCGATAATGAAGTTGTTTCTACTGAAAAGTAACACATATGAAAATAATTTAAAAAAATTACAACTAAGTATTGGATATTCTATGGAAAGATAGGCTTATAAAATTATGTTAGTGTCTCTCTGGAATGTATGTCTCTCCCATGCAACTTTCCAAACCGACAATCGAATTTTACCAAACCCAGTACACACATAGTAAAAATAAATGGACATCCTATTTACATAATTTTAATCCACGTCGTATGATTGTTCTCAAGATGGTAGCCATTTTAATATTTAAGCTATCATTTCAATTTTCAGGAAACATTTAACCAATTTAAACCAAATTTCGTATATTGACTGTTTACAATGTAAGTATTTAACTTATAGACGTATAGTGCTCTTTGTCCGCCATTTTATAAGATAGCACAACATGTCAAAATTAAGCTTTTGCAACGTATCTCGGAAACTTCTTAATTGATTCCCGTTTAATTTCGCAGGTAAACTAATACTATCGTATGCCATGTTACTAAATAAGACTCAAGTGGATAAGGCACTTATTTTCAATATGGTGGCCATATTAACATTTTAGTTAATTTGATAATGCATATTAACCGATTTCAGCCGAACTTGGTATGCTGGAATTATCATCCATAAGCATTAAATGCGGCACTGAACCAACGAAGAAAATTTTTTTGTAAAATTTTTTTGTGAAACGACCGATTCCTACCAAATTTTTCAAACACCAAATACTACACCATGAAAATTGATGTGTTTTAAATGCGCCAGATACTTACTTTAAAAAAAGGACAAACACATTGTGAGGGAATGATCCCTACAGATATATACAAGTTTTTTTCACTGATTTATTTTTTCACTGTTTATTTTGCTGAAAGTGTAAATAATGATTATCTTATCTTGTTTGTTTTGATTTTTTCTAGTTTATTAGCAGCTTAAAATATTTATACTGATATGGTAAATATTGACCAATGATTACTTTAATATAACTAATTTCTTGATTCTTCTATATGTATTTCCAAATGCCGTTTGTTTACATGCAGTTTAAGGACATTCATCTAGCTTTCAACACTGACCGAGGTTAACAAGTACTGGGTAGGAAAGAGTTTTATTT
This sequence comes from Dryococelus australis, assembly GCA_029891345.1. Classification (NCBI taxonomy): domain Eukaryota; kingdom Metazoa; phylum Arthropoda; class Insecta; order Phasmatodea; family Phasmatidae; genus Dryococelus; species Dryococelus australis. The sequence goes on from CM056995.1 coordinate 257,842,250, forward strand.
GTCGCTACACCATTTCTCCTTGGTGATAAGGAAGATAGCATGCATTGCTAGTTGAATGGAATAAATTTGAATTAACACTAGGATACGTCTTCGGCCCGCATGATGCGGGGCGTAATCCCAGTTTTTATTGATGACTCTCCTTCCAGACACCATGCGATACGGACCACCGTAATTATAGAGCGCAAGCCGACGAGAATTTTAACGTGTCCCTCATCATAAGTTTAGCCAAGAAGCTACCTGAGGAGAGTTTGTGAGTTGGTTAGAGGTTTGAGGGCAATTAAGAAGAGGCCCGGGTAAATGTAGCTAGTAATTTGAGTGCTTCGCCAGAAGACGCCGACGCCAACTGACTGAAATGTAAGACGAACTCTTCAGCATTAGCTTCTGCACTAATTTACTTCAGGATCATTAAAATTTCCGTCATCCAAATTTGATTTTTGTGTTGAACTGTTTGGATAACTATTTACTAGCCCTGCAATTTTTAATAACTCTCACTAAATTAAATAAGAATTTCTATAATATATACCTATCCGTACTACTGTACTATACAAATGCGAAAGTATGTTTGTGGGTTTGTTTGTTTGTCCTTCTTTCACGTCAAAACGGAGCAAACTTTTCTTAGGATTACTGCATAAAAAAGCATTGTTAAAAAACAAAATTCCGTCATCTCTCCTTTCTTTTTTGTCTATGAGCTGTCTAACATTTCTCCCCAAGAGCCGCAGTAGCCCAATGGGTAGAGAACCCGATTGTGGGGCCGCAGTTTCCCAGTGGGCAGAGAACCCAATAGTGGGGCTGCAGTAGCTCAGTGGGTAGAGAACCCTATAGTGGGGCCGCAGTAGCCCAGTGGGTAGAGAACCCTATAGTGGGGCCGCAGTAGAGCAGTGGCTAGAGAACCCAATATTTATTTCAAGTCCTAAATTTCATGCGAACGTACCCGCGGGTAAAATCTAGTAAAGATTAAACGTAATTTGTCATGTGAATTATATTATACCCAGAAGCTACGAGATTCAAGACTTTGTGACTTTTCCTACTGAACTAGCCAGGAACAAATAATTTGTGTTAAAGAACATTAGCTTCTGCATTATTAAAGTGACAGAGTTATTTAACTTCTCGCGTAATCGCCATACTGTATAGTGTGGTAGAAATTGATTACAGGGAAAGCCTAAGGAAATTTAATTTAAGTAATTCTACCAAGCCCCACCTTAACCTTAAACAAATTTATATGAATCAGTCCTGAGATTAAAATATTTTATACTCCAGTACTTAAAGAATAAAATGATTTTCTCCTATATATCCGAGTATTTTCCCATGCATGTTGATAAATAATCAAGAAGTACTGATAAAACAAACAATGGTGTAATGAAACTGAGTCCTTGTCCTTGTAGTTTATTGTAGTTAGTTTATTTACCAGTGTAGAATTTGTCCAAATGTTTGTGTGCAGAGCTGTTAAGTTGTTTTTTTTTTATTGCGTGACTATTTTATTTTTTGTGGCGCAGTGGCGCTTACAATCTCTATGCTAGTAATAGCCATTCCTACTACAACACGCCTACACACCTGCTTTATCCACACACATGTAATTACTGTCCCGTTGACACTACATGTTAAAATTCTACTTTAAGAAAAGTAAAACATGAATCTTTTTAACATTAACATTTTTATTACTATGCTATGCCTATGAAACGGTGTAACCAGTATCTAATATAATGTTATGTCATGTTGACACATGCAATTTAAATGGATAACAAACATATTTTCAACATGGCAGTAATATAGATATTTTAAGCTAGTTTGTTATATACGCCATACTATTTTACCAATATCTACCAAACTTGGTAAGGTGAAAATATTAACTTCAAGCATAAAAATCCTTATTTATTGCTTCTTTTGTTGACGATTTTATGATATATCACTACATGAAAAATAAATTTTTTGTGACCTATTTCGGAAAAAAGTCAACAGATTCCTACAATATCAAGCATACACGAAATACCACGGTGCTCCATGCAAATCAATTTATTTTAAGTGGGTCTTACACCATATGGCTGCTATATGAACGGTTTTGATTTCTCTGCTACAGGGCCCATCTACGAAACCATGTAACCAAGTTTAACCAAACTTTGTATTCCTATATTACAATCATTAGTTTTGTCTCCACTCTTAAGACACATCTCAGGAGACAATCAGTGACGGCGGAGAAGGAGGGGTAGGGGGACAGTTGGGCACTCTCTCTCCCCTAGAATTTTGTCCCCTTCCTGATTTTCATGACTTCATTCAATAATATAATGCTGCTGTTTATAATCTCTGAAACAACGAAAATCGAAAAATTGAAATGAGCAAGAAACACTTAAATGAGTTTGATCATCAGTTTAAAGCTTAATAGATGCTTCAGGTTGCTTGGATTTCCAGAACTCTGGGATACCAGAGGATACCTGGGATACCATTTCTTAGCTGGGCGCAATAGAAGGGGGAGAAAATTTCAAGGGATTCTCCTTCCTTGATTTCCCGGCCAAGTGTATTTGTGGTGCTCAAGCTATTTTATGTTCACCATTACCAATGATTTTGCTCTTGTCAGCGTTTTTAGCACATAGAGGTGGCTTGCTCGTTGTGCTGTTGAAAAGCCTCGTTTGGACGCAGGCACGTTCCCACAGGTATGCATTAAATTTGTTTCATTGAGTTGCAGCAGTTTTCAGGTCTTAGATAGGCTTGTTCTTGAGTGCACGGATGCTTAAAAAGCCATACACGTACAGTAAGCGGGACGAAATGACGAATCGAAATACAATGATTAATTATGTAGAGTATACGAGGGCGAGTAAAATGAAAACAAGAAAATGTTAATAAAAATGCTAACCTGCGCGTCATTGTCCTCGAAGTTTGCAGCAATGTTGCAAATGATTCAAGGAACATCCAATAGATGGCAGGACAGTGCAGACAAACAAACGCAATCACAGTTCGATTAGTCTAACGATGGCTGCCTCGCTTCAAACATTCACGAAACAAGGAAAGCCTTTTTTAATTCGGATTTTGAGTAGTGAAGATGTGAAACCTATTGAAGTTCATCGATGATTCAATAAGAGCGATGCATGTTTGGCACAGCAGCAATTTTACGAATGGAGTAGGAAGTTTGTCCTTCGGGTCGGACACAACTAGTTTTGCCACCAGGTATTACCACAGCAGTTTAAGACTTAGTGACGGAAAATCGCTGAGTGACGGTGTATGGGACTGCAGAAATTTTGAACATTATTCATGGCTCAGCACACCGCATCATCCATGACGTGCTCCAGTTTCACGAAGTTTTGGCAAGGTGGGTGCACGTAAGTTGATTCCAGAATTGAACCAGCAAAGGTGTTGACTCCTGTAAAGTTACTTCTGCGACGATTCGAAGCAGAAGATGACGGCTTCCTTGCGAGAATCGTTAGTGGAGATGGAACCTGGGTCCAAGCAGGAAAAAAATACAGCGAGCAAGGACTGGTGTCATTCCACATCATCGACGCCCAAGAATTACCGGACACAGCCATCTGTAGCGAAGATTGTGCTGACGCTCTTTTGGGACCAACGAGGCGTAGACATGGAGCAGTACGTGCCTGGAGGGACCACTGTCACCAGCGCCACATATCAGATCGTCTTAAGAATCATCTTCAACCGCAATCAAGTCAAAGCGAGGTGAATTGTTGTCATTTGATGTCATTTCGCAACATGACAATTCTCAGCCCCGTCCTGCTCGTGCAACAGTTGCGACCATCCAAGGCCTGCATTCTGAGGCCGTGTCCGAATTGGCATATTTTGTAGACAAAATGATCACTAGATCCAATTTTGTATACAAAAATGGTAACGTATTTGATGATTTGGTATTTTGTATCTAGCGGATGTAAGCAAAAATACTAAATGACAAAATCAGCGCCATTTTTGTTTTTACTGTAAAAACATACGCGCGAATGCGTGAATAAAATAACTTTTAAAAGAAATAACTGTACATAAAATACACTAGGCAAGTTTTAAACATCAAGTAAGTGTTGTACTCTGTGTGTGTATGTGTGTGTATATATATATATATATATATATATATATATATATATATATATATATATATATATATATATATATATACATATAAGGAAAAAATTGAATCGTTATTGCATAATTTATTATTTTCTTATGTATTGATGTATTCGTAGTATTCCGGTGATGATTGTATAACTATTACGCCTCTTTGAAGCATTAAATTTAGAAAAAATATTTTTCACTGTTAATATAATAATGTGTTGTCGCGAGTGCTAAACAATGACTGACGACAACTTCCGAATTGATACCTACCATATCACGAATTTACAAAATAACGAAATCTGTCAATTCGGACACGGCCTGAGTGTCTTCCACCTCAGCCATATATTCACTAGACGTCGCCCATAGTGATTGCCACATGTGCACTGCAAAAACGCTTTCTTTGCTACTGTGCATAATTTGTTGCCGCAAAGAAAAATTTGTTAAATATTAACCACTAAACAGTAGCCTTGCCACAAAAAAAAAACATTTTTGCTTCACCTGTATAGTAATGACTATGATAACACTACATTGTCGTTACAATTGTTCGGCAGACTTTTTGTGGAAATGTCAGTTTCACTGTAAAAAAATTTGTGTTCTGAATAAAAACCGTAGTAACAAATCTTTAAGAATTTTATTAATTAAAAAAACTAAGTTGGCCTCGTGACCTGAACACGCACAATTTGTGTTATTAGCCTAACACCCTGCACCACACGCCCACTGTCTCTTACTGTGTTCGAGTTATTTTTTATTGATATGTTATGTCAAGTAGGTAGTAACATGGTCCAGAAAACACTGCCACATCTTAGGAAGAATTGAGGTTAGTGATTTGAAGAATCACAGCACTTCAGAATTGAATTAAACATCTGCTAGGGAACTTTATATATGTATATTCACAGATGCATTTTTCGTAACTGCAGAATATACTTAATGGTTTATGAACGTTTGCGTTGGGGCAGCAGTACGACACGAAACCTTTAAACTATTCCTTTAAGTACGAAGAATTATTTCTTTACAGTGAACAAAAACAGTTTAAAGAATGCTTATTTTTTTTCTATAAAGGAAGGTAATATTGTCATAAAACAAAAAAAATATATATAATGAAAACATTTATTAACATCAAACTTGTTTTTCTATAAAATTATCTTTGAATGAAAGCTATTTTGCGTAACCTTATTTTTGAATGAAAGGTACTTTGCGTTGCTGTAAACAAAACGTTTCCTTTGTCAAACAGAAAGTATGTGTGGACTTTTTAGAGTGTGAGGGTCACTCAAGGATGCAATGGGAGGAAATAAGTTCTGAAGAGATGTAGATGTACACCAGGCAATGCATTAGTATCTGCGCATAAAACCAAAATATTTTTTTTTCTAGTGGAATCCATCCACTTTGCAAGTGCTGGAGGACTTGTATTGAACGTAGCGGAGACTACGTCGAAAAATAATACAGTTGTGTACTATTTATGGCCTATAAATTAGATTTTAAAAAATAAGGTTTTAATTCGACTCGCCCTTGTAAAACAAAAAAAAAAAATCTGCAATTTAAAAAGCAAAACTAATTCATAAAGTTGCATATTCCAGACACAGGCTACACAGAAATTAGAATTACGGTACAGTGTTTGATATGTCATTAGAGATAAATATTTTGCGAGTGAAGATATTTGGGAAGCTCTTAACAGCGAGGTCTTGAGAGCCGATGCGAGTGATTGAGGCGAGAGTGGAGCAGCGCCGGAATTAGAATGGGGGAATGGTAGATGCACGAGAGGGCCCGCTGAATAGCGCCGTCGTCCGGCACGATTCTCACTTGCGAAAATCCGGGAGTGACCGGCCGGGAATCGGGCCCGGTTCACCTTGGTGAGGGGCGAGTAGGCTAACCGCTCGGCCACCGCGTCCCCAGAGATAAATCTTGCCAAAACAAAAGTATATGTATATGTAACGATAAAACTATCAAATGCGCTTTAGAAAGATAAATTTGATATTAAAGCTATAGTGATTACGCAATTCTGCTGACCTTTTTGTTTCAAAATTATTTTATTGTGCATGGAAGGTGTTTATTCTCATTTCGGAGCAATAACAATTAAAAATAAAACACTGTGATTAGAGGTGGTGTTTAATTGTCCTGCAGTTCAGATTTGTCCCTATTAAATGTTTATGTTATTGTAGGTGCTAAAACATTGCCCAAGTAGATGTCGCTAAGAACTAATTATCTTACATAACGTGCTCGTGGATTTTACACTGGCACGATAGGCGTGACACGATACGAGGGAACGAAACTAAAATTGTCAGTTAATAAAAATTAAGCTGTCTGTGACGTAAAGATGTTAGCTAGCATCATACAGATTATTTCAAAATTTGTTTAAGCTTTCTTTTATTTAGAGAGTGACTTCTGCTGCAAAAATAGCTGGATTCAGATATGGGTGCGTAACATTCATTCTTTTTGTGTCGCGTAGAATTTGTCACTGATTTACCTCTTGTTTACACTAATTGTCACTGCTTCTCCTTCTATTTACAATAATTGTCATTGCATTTCCTCCTGTTTACAATAATTGTCACTGATTTTCCTCCTGTTTAGAATAATTGTCACTGCTTTTCCTCACCTTTTTGCAATAATTGTCACTGCTTCCCTCCTGTTTACAATAATTGTCACAGTTTTTCCTCCTGTTTACAAAAATTGTCATTGCTTTTCGTTCTGTTTGCGATAATTCTCACTATTTTTCCTCCTGTTTACAATGTTTAAATCATCTCTTAGTTGTATGTAGGGTCTACATTAATATTTACGGACTATATTTGTCTTTTGAAACAAGTGAGAAGCTTCGTTTAGGGGTTGCTTTTGTGCTAAGCCAACAAACAGCAACAACATTAAGTACTCTTCACTTTTTACTGTATTTTTTACTGTGATTCTTATTTATGATATTGTAAGTATTCGTGTCCTGCATGCTTCCATTATAAAAATTATCATTTGCTATTACAAAGGCTAGCACTTCTAGTGCTGACCTGAATATGGTTACTTTAGTGAAAACTCTAACGTCAGTTTTTTAAATAATATTTTGACTTTTCTAATTCCAAAAACCTTCGATATTCAAGATAAGCTGTAGTGTGTAATGTACAGTAGAACGTTTTCAATGTTTTATATTTGAATAACTGATAAAAACACTAACGAATTATTTAAGTTGGATAGCAAATTATTTGTGAGAAGAGTATCTCCTGGCTTTTTAACGTTCCCCAGTGTTATTTATGCCTGAAGGATTGTCACGGAACGGCTTACAAACAAAAATATGACCTAGCTTAAACTAACACCCATACCTTACCTGGGATTCGAACCCAGAGCCTCCCGCACCCTAGACTAACGGCGCACCAAACGACACGACTGCGCCACGGGAGGTCAGCCGGTGGAAAGAGGAAATAAAATAATGGAGTGAAACAGTTCAGCTCTACATGATAATTATGCTTTCTTACACCACAAAAATTTCAAGAGATCTTTTTTTTTTTTTTTTTTAATTTACTTACTTGTTTTAAATGTCATGTGCTAAGGGATCTAGTAAAGTTGTCCCTCCCTTGCGATAAGACCTACCTACGTCACTAAAATTAATCAACCTATTACTACAAAATTTTGGAATACAAATGTTACGAAGATAGGCCATGTAAACTAAAGTGTTTTAAGAGGACCAATCACTTATTTTCAATGCGATTTCAGTAGTAACACACACGTTGGTTTAACCCCAGTCTTAGAGTAGGGCCTAACTTGGTCAAATCTACTTGCACTCGTACATAGAGAAAACAAGACACGGATGAATTACATTGGTAAATGCTTGTTTTCTAGTAAGCAATTATTCATTTCTAGACGGAGCGTGCTAGTTAACGAAATACTTTTTGCAAAGTTTCCCTCGGTATTTAAACTCCTCTGACAGTAAGATGTCCCCCCCCCCCCCTTCCCCAAGGTACAAAAACACACACACAAACTGAATCGTCCGAGTTCCTCGTGACTTACTCAAGCCACAAAGGAGTCTGAATTTCGGGCCGGGCGAATATTGCCGACTTCCCAGAAATTCGCCTTCGAACTGAAATAAACTGGTTCACCTCGAGTGGCAAAAGGGAGGCCAGGTTATGTTTTTTTATTCTTTCGGGTTTCTCTTTTCGAAACTCTTTATCTTCATTTTTTTTCGGCTCAGATAATTTTTCTTCTCGCTGGGAGCCTGGTGTTTCCTTTTGTCCGCGGTGTATTATGTTGTTGTTTTTCTTTTTTTCATTATTATTTATTCCGCGTGGTCGTGTCTCGCGGTGAAACCGAAGACCCGGCTGTAGCCCCGGGTAGGGTGGACAGGCCAGAAACATCGCGTGCGCGAGCCTGCCCCGTGGGATCGCAACCGCGAGGCCGGTAGCCTAATAGGCCATATGTTCCTTCCCCCGCCAGGAGCGCTGGCGCGGTCGCAGTATGGCGTCCCGGGACCACGCCCCGTCTGGGACAGCGGATAGCCTCGTCCGCGTTGCGCCGCAACCGCAGGGCTCACTCTCGACTTAGTGATGGGATAATCGCATACGTTTGTAATTCGAATGAATTGATTACGATATTTTTATAATCGAATAAATGATCGATAAAACAATCGATTGTCATGTTCTCATCAATACATAAAAATTGACCACAAATACTGTATATCTCAATAAATTTGTTTAATACTATTATTATATGGTTTGTATTTTTAATAAATGTGAAACATATAGGTATATGCAATTATTTGTTTTGTTCAGGCATAAACAGCTGAAAAATTCCAATAATTGAATTTTTAAATAATCGATAAATCGATTGTAATTAATAATCGATTATTATACAAGCGATTATTTCATCACAGCTGCCAGCAGCCACACGTCAAATAGAGTCATGATTACTTACAAAGTTTTTCTGAAGCCCTTCTAAAGTTCTACTTCTAGGCTTATTCCTCCGCCTCGTGCAAACAAAGCTTAGCCATGTCTAGAAAATTTCACCCGTCGAAGATACGAAGCACCCCATTCGTACGCGTTCGGTTGAAATTATATTTCGCATTAGAATTATTTCTTACTAACACACCTATTTTCGCCCCGTGATTGAGTGAAGAGATCGGGGGGGGGGGGGCTCTTAACAGTGAGCTCTTAAGAGCCGATAAGGGTGAGTGAGGTGAGTATGGAGCAGCACCGGAATGAAAGGGCAGATCGAACGGGACGATTCCCATATGCGAAAATCCGGGAGTGACCCGACCAGTGATTGAACTCGGTTCGCCTTGGTGGGAGGCTGGCTTAACCACCGCGGGCCCTATTTTTTCCCTGTATTTATTCATATTAATTAAAACGGAATATTATGATTTGAACATAATATATTGCTAAAAGTTCTATTTAAAAAAAAAGAGGTACTTTAGTGTTTACATGAGTATAAAACGTTTTTGATAGCAGGTATGTTTAGGAAACAACCAAACAGGTCATACATGGAATGGTTATGAAAAGGTTTTATTCAACAAGTGTGGATATATCACGAATAAACCACATTCGAAAATAAACACTGTCCCGTTTCACACTTAAAGGCTTTTCGCGGAGGACTGAACGCTGATGAAAGTCCTGCTTAGTATCTAATTTCCTTCTCATTTGGTATCCTTCAGCCATGTGTAATAAAGGATGTTAATGAAAAAGTGAGCACTTTAGAAATGAACATTAGAAAAAAGTCACTGCTCTTGCATGCACATATTTTAATGGGTGCACTAAGGGGCATTCGCCCAGTAAGTTGGTAACGATGGATGGAAAGTAGTTCCATATCTTAACGACGAATAAAAAGTGTTAGGTAACAATTTGTGATAACTTAAAATTAATCATTTCACTGTGTGTTTTTTTTTAATGCATCGAAGTGTAAAAATGAGCAGAATTGAAAAGTATTTACTTTCTTAATAATTTCACAGTTATATTTCACCGACGCATCAACAAAGTGATGAGGACCATAATAGTGTTATTTTACCTAAGGCAGAGGAATACAGAACGTGTGTACAAGTAGATTTTAAGCAGAGCTTTCAAGAGTGCTCATTTTGCCGTGAACAGCTTATACCAAGTTTGCCACGGACCGTCTCGCTTTATTAATTCGGCATCCAAGTGAAACTGGACAAGGTAATGCATTGTATGTTATTATTTTTGAATAAATGAAATGCTGCACATTACTTTTAATAATACTTTTCCAATCGTATAATATGAGTTTTATAAATTTTTAAATTATTTATTCAAGATTATTTTAATGAATGTTTAATACCTTGTCTACTACAAATTGCAAACTGTACATATTAAAATGTAATTTTTTCACAATACACATAAAGGCTGAATGCTTGTAATTGATTGAAGAATATGAAGCCACATTTTTGAAGCTAATTTGTTCGATTAACTACAAAATAAATCTCCGTGACCCAACACTGACCTGATTTTTTTTCATACACATAGTTCTCAAACCCACATTACATATATTTAGATAAGCACACTGTTTACTTAAATAAGTGCTTTGAAATGCTAGTATATTAGAACCTTTGTTGCAAATACTATGAAATCAAGTAACTCAAAATGTTATTGATTTCCTTAAAGATATGAATTATAAATAAAAATAAGTGTAAATACACTTCACATCAGTGTTGAAATGCGTAAATTTGACTGTTATTTTGGAAAATCTCGATCCAGTGTTGGGGACATGGGCAGGAGACAAAATAAGTTCAACTAATTTTTAGTTTATGTTACCATCTACGTTAACAATAATCAGGTGTTACCAAAAACCAATCTGACTACTGTCACTGTATTAGTAGTCAGATATGCTATGGCTACAACAAAATGGTTTTTAAATCCATATTTCTTTCTCGGTAGTGTCGCTTATATCACGCGTTTGTGTGACGCTCAAATTAGCTATATATATATATATATATATATATATATATATATATATATATATATATATATATATATATATATATATATATATATATATATATATATATACATATATATATATATATATATATGTATATACATATATATATATATATGTATATACATATATATATGTATATATACATACATATAAAGTCGGCTTGACAATTCCTATAAATGTGTTCAGTAACCTTAAAACACGCTACAAAAACCCTGTAATTTAACACATGACTTAGAATTCGTGACCACACAGCACTTTATTAATAGGCTTTGTTTGACCTTTCATATTTGTATTTATTTTATTTTTGCCACAACTTTCAATTTCAATGCTGTATTGAAATTTTTTCCAGAACAGAGCGTACATAAAAACTCCCCAAAATTATTTACATTCATACACGTTTACTGCTTTAGTAATTTCCGATTTTGAAACGCCTATAAGAAAGGCATGATTATATACTTTTGCATAAAAATTGTTAGTGACGACAGCAACCGAATTAAAATAAAACAAACTTCAAAAGACATACAAAGTAATGACCTGTACCACTTCAGTCAGTTCAATTGAACACTAAATATGTATAGTAAGTTTTGAAGTAAAAGATATACAATAACAAGATGGCCAGCTCGATTCCCGGTAATTGGTTTGGATATCATTCTATAATCTGAAAGTACTGTCCAGTTACACGTTCCAGTTTTCTTCGTATATCTATCCGTGATTTTGTGCCTAGATTCACGTTCTTTACAGCCATGTAGAAATCTATGCTTATTAAAGGCATGTGTCCCCAATGTGTTAGGAGGTCATGGTATGAAAGCTATTATGTTCTCCTATTGACTTGTTACCTGAAAAAATGACAGGAACTCTGTCGAATAATACTGTCTTCTAGGTTTATCTGTAGAATTTTTTTAATTTAAGAGGTAGCGGAATTTATACTTTTTTTCCTAATGAAACGAGTTTCGTATTCTATGGTAAGGCGTCACACTATCATGGTGAGGAGACCAGACTGAAATTCAGTGGCTCAAATTTTGCCATAACTTTGATGTGGACGATGTTTACGTACCATCTCTTTTATAAACAGACTGAAGCGAAGTGGCTGAACATACGTCTGTATTAAGCAGTAACTGTGACTGTAAGAAACGGTGAATATTCGTGATTTTAATTTCACAATATAAATTGGTGTTACTTTATTGTCGCGAGGTGGGTCATTTAAAAACGCACTACAGGTGCCTTCCGTTTGAGATGGTCACCATTATTTTACTTCATCACACCAAAATGACAGCCAGTGCTTGTTCATTTTACTCTGCCCGTAAGAAAAGACTCTTCGTACAAAGGTCTAAAGTGTTTGCAGTACGCTGTTAAATTCTGTTTATTTTACCTGTGAATCCCCCGTTCTTTTTCAGAAGGCTTTAACTCTACGAAAACGGAGGTTTACAGTCAAACTAAGCATCAGAAGCTGTTTGGAAAATTGTGCAATTTAAGCTTCAATATGCAACCGCCATAGCCACCAAAGATTTATTGCTAGCAAGGCATCAATTAATAAAATATAGGAAGTGGTACAGCTTCGTAACATTCAATGGGCATTAAGTACCCTCAAATCCCGCAATTAATACGTCTACTAATCCGCGGCATCCAAATTTTTCATTAAATCTTTTGCGAAAGCAAATTCTCAAGTTTTTGATGGAGACATTTTACACACTAGGATTTACATGTCTATTCAAATACTATGCCTTTATGAATACCGAATTAATTCATTGGACTCTCTATCTCTCTCTCTCTCTCTCTTCTCTCTCTCTCTCGCTCTCTGTGTGTGTTTTTTAATACGATAGGCCTGTAGTAAAATTATGAAATTTTGTCAAAATTAAAATTTATCTACGTAATGACAGTTTTTAAAAGTGCGGCCTTTATATAAGATGCTACAAGTGAAAAGCAATTTTGCACTTTACAGTATATGCGTCGTTGTAGCACTCTCACGTTTTATCGTTATAAAGTGCATCAAATAAGCCATATAATTGTCTCTTTCACTTAAAGTGCGGCAAATTAGCTCCAGACCTAATTTCGCTCGCCTTGTCGTTTAAGCCAGAGTTGCATGTGTATAATTACCGGTGTCCTCGTGCATGGCACGGACGGGGACAGATACCGCACCGCAAAACACACAACGCTCCTGGCAGCGTATGCAACCCGCTTGAATAAAGTGAAGCAGGTTGCGTAGCACTGCAGGGGCAGGGAAATCGCTGCCAACGTGGCAACACCGTCGGCGTGGCAACGCCCGCTATACGGACTGGAGATTTCTCCCCGCGTTCGAGGCTGAGCAGCGCGGGAGCAATAAGGGCGAAACTGTCGCGCGCGTCAAGTGCGCCATCGCCGCCAAACGCAAGACTCTCAACTGGCGTGCAGTGTCCTCGTCTCGAAGCTTGTACGGGACTTCCAGCGGTGACCATGTAAATTTATTAGCGGAAAGTTTGTAGGAACGTTCAACGCAGTGCCCTCCAGTAATATTTTTTTACGTATTTGAAACTTATATTTTGAGATACAGCGCTTAGAATAGCAACTTTTTCTAGCCATTTTCGAGTACTGTGAAATGGTGTTTCTAGGTCGTGCGAAGTCTTGAAAAAATCACCCAACAGGCCTCGTCTGAAGTATGCGTTATTTTCGTAAATCGGGACATAGGACACACATTTAATAGTTTCGTGGGGAAAAAACGTATATTTAAAAAATAATCCAATGTATCTCAGCGCTCAAGTAGGAGGCAGGAGCCTTCAAGGAAAAGTGCACGCGTCTGTTGCCTTCACCTGATATTTACCAGGCCCGCCCGAAGTTTTGGCAACTGCTGGTTATTGCGCATGCGCTAGCGGGATACAAAAAACAAACTAGGTGTGGTTGTGTTGGAGACACGTCCGTGGTGTTTTCCGTGAATTCGCCTGCGTTACAGGGTAATATTTTCTCTGGTATATGATAGTGAAATGAAAGTAAATAAATATATAGGCCGTACTTAGCTTTCATGGCTTAAATACATATTTATATATGTCATTCACGGTAAAGTGAGCATTTTTTGTAATCACTTTCATTACGAATAATAGTGAATGAATATATTTAATTGTTGCTTTAGATGTAAACTTCCTAGTGTGGTGGAATATGCATACTGTATTTATTACTTAAATGGCAATATTTATTTTAAAAAGATGGTTAAAAGATAAAATATGGCTTAGTGGGAAAAGTAAAAAGGGCTACAAAATTGTACAATTCACCGTGAACAGCCTATAGAAGAAGTCTTTCCTTTGGCGCCATAATCAGTGCGCCAGAACATTGGAGTCGTGGGATGTACTGTACTACTAGGAAATATCCGTTCAGAATTAAAATTATTCCCTGTTGCCGCGGGCCCCACCCGGGACCTCGAGCAAGCGCAGCGACAACTCAAGGTCATGCTCGCATCGCGATCGTATACCGGAATGAATGAGTTCATATTTATTTCGATCGTGTTACTATTCAAAAAAATATAGATTACTGTCAGAACGCATCACAATGAAACGTTACATCGTCGTTTACTGTCCTGATACTCAATGCGCCTATCTGATTATAAAAACGTTTTCACGTGAACATGGATAGTAGTATAAAACCAGCTGTTCTGGGATATCAACCGTCAGGCGGAGGATTGGATGTGCGAGAATTTCCTTTTTTTTTCCTTATTGTCCGACCAAAACGGTCGATTTTGTGTACAAAATTGTCACTTCTACCCTTTCTCTCGCAGAATGTCCCTAATTTCCCTCCCGCTGCCGGCGACCGCCTTGGCAGCCAGTGCTAATTAGCATAATTCGGTCAATTTTCACATTGAGACTGACGTTTGCACAATGCGGTGGAATCAGTCGGAAATTGAGAAGTTCCTAACAAAAAATTGAGAAGTCATTCCCAGCGCCCATCTTGGTATCGCTAACCTATGTATGCCCAGGACAATTGTCGACCAGCAGAGAATGTCAACCATTTTGGCGGTCAGCACCTAGCCGGCGGCAGCAGTGAGACATAAAAGCATCGCGAACGAACTGATCCCGTGTAACACAGTAGCTTTATTAAGTCTGTGTGTGTGCATAGCACTTATAAGCATAGTTGGCTTTCATTTCGGAACCATTTAAGTTATAGTTGTCAGATTCATAACATAGGGATCTTACCCGACTTGGAGAAGGGTCGCGGGGTCAAATATGCCCCATGTTAACTTATGAGCATAGTAGGCTGCAATTTCCGAACTGTTTAAGTTATAATTGTCGAGGCATCAGCCACAACTAGGGAAAGGTCGCAAGGTCAATGGCCGATGTCAACTTATAAGCATAGTTGGCAATAATATCCGAACCATTTAAAATATAGTTGTCAAATCCATAACATAGGCATCAACCATGGGGTCAAGAATGCACGATGCCAACTTATAAGCATAGGTGGCTATAATTGCCGAACCATTTAAGATACAGTTGTTATATTCGTAACATAGGCATTCACCTCGACTAGGTGATGTGTTGTGGGGACAAATATGCCCCATGTCAACCTATCAGCATAGGTGGCTGTAATTTCTGAATGTTTTAAGTTAAAGTTGTCAAATTCATATCATAGACATCCACCACTACTAGGCGAGAGGTCGCAGGGACAAGCATGTCATATCTCAGTGTATAAGAATAGTTGGGTGTAATTTCCGAACCATTTGAGTTATAGTTGGCAAATTCATAACACTCATCCACCATGACTAGGAGAGGGGTGACAGTGACATGTATTCCCCATGCCAACTTATAAGCATAAGTGACAGCAATTTCCAAGTCATTTTAGTTATAGTCGCCCAATTCATAACATAGACATCGACCACGACTATCATAGATGAATGTAAGTTATGAAGCATTCGAGTTACAACTACCAAAAAAATCATAATATAAGCATAACACCCCTACGACGAAAAGGGATGTAAGGAGATCTGTCGAACTGTATGTCTCCCAATTCTTACTCACGTCTGTCTCTCTACTGTCCCCTTGGTGCCACTGCCTAGCTCCACACACAAACACACAATTCCTCCCACGCTCCACCCTCACCTCAACACTTCGACCAGCTAACCTCCAACTCGTCCTAGCGCTCTCTCTCTATATATATCCCTTGTCCTCCCCCTCCACCAGCCTACATCACCACTGACTGTACTTCCTCAAGCACTCGCCACCTACTGGCCAGCGACTCGCTGTGTGCCGACCCTCCGAACACTTGTGTAACACAGTACTTACTTCCAAACAGTTGGTCATTACCACCGGCCTTGCACCTCTTAGCCGTGTACCGAGTCGTCAATGTACGTATGTAATGAGATGTCACTTGCAATGAATGCACAGTCATCGCTTGACAGCCGAGTCCTCACACATTCAACAATACATGATAGAATGATAAGCTTCCTATTACAAAAATGAAGAATCCCCTACCTTAACAGGTGTAGAACAGAATACACGTAGACCACGAGCGCATCTCACAGTCGTCGTCGTCTTCGTCGATGATGTGACCTCGCTGGAAGCTGAGACCACCATGAGCGATCCTCCATTTTTGTGCACTATAGATAGCGACCAAGTACTACATCCCCACCACATCCCCCTTGTGATTGTACTTATCAGTATACTATTGAATGCTACTAATGCATGTATGCTGAACCATCATCGAGGTATCGGAGGTTCGATTGACATAAAGGGCGGTGACATGCACAAATAGAGAGATAGTAATATCCATTGCTCTGTCTGCTTTCTCACGTCGTCCATTAGAGTACACTAAAGGAAAAACATTCTACCAACCCGCACGTGTCTATTGCACAAGTGACGGCTAGATAGGACCATACATTGTATGACATTCAATAAAAGCCATGTAATTCTATCACTAATACAAATTATCAGGTTGGCCAAGTGGCCTAAGGCACCTGATATAAGCTCTGGTTCCAGTTAAAGAGAATGTGGGTACAAATCCCAGCACCTGATTTTTTTGTTCCTGTACCCTACTCAAATAAATATGGTATCGCAGGTTTGAATCCCGTTGAGAGCACATGCAGTCAATCGTCGAACCCACTGCCCATGAAAAGAGTATAGCATTACAGTCATACTCATTCTCTGACCTGCACTCACGTACCGACATGTATGCAATTACAGACGGTCATACTCTGTCGCCGACCTGTACTTATGTACCACCTTTCTTTTTCCAATTACAAGTAGTGATACGCCACATACTTAGGAGTAATTTCCGAACTGTTTGAGAAACAACTAGCAAATATCATAACAAGAGCCTGCACACCAACAAGTATCTCCGACCTGCACTCGTGAACCAAAGCAGATAATAATAACACTGAGTGGTCAGGGAGGGATCACCCTGCTCTGTAATACAAACACACACATACAATAAACTTATTATTATTTCGAAACGAATTATCCCCTACCTTACCAGGGTTGCAGTGAATACTCGAATGTTGACCCCACATCCTGGCGTCGATGTGACCTTGCTGGAAGCTGAGACCGCAATGGCTGGTCCTGCCATTCCGTGCACGGTAGATACTGACTAAGTGCTGCATCTACACCACCACCTCCCCTCGTCAACGTACTTAATGTTATACTATAGAAAAAACAATACATATTCCTTGAACAAACCTCGAGGTATCGCAGGTTCGATTGTCGTAGAGAATGGTAATACAAGTCGACAGAAAAGCTGGCATATTGTATACAACAGTGTTAGTAATTACTGACAGTGAGTCCCCGACCTGCACGCACATACCAAGCCCATCATACGCACAAACACACACACACACAAATACAGGTGCACTTCACAAGCGATGGCTAGATAATGATTACGATAGTGTATAATTCTTCAAATATATAAGGTATCGAAGGTTCGATTTCCATTGAAACTGTATGCTGACACTTCAGCAAACAATCTCTCATCATCGTCGGTCCAACTGCCCATAATGACGACGGACATGTAGCGCCCATGACAGTAGTACCCCGTCCCCGACCTTCAGACAGTCATATTCTGACTATTTAATCTGCACTTTTGTACTGACTGAACCGTTTTACAGTCACAGGAAGCAATACACTACCAGACCTGGCCGAACTTTCAATGCATGTACTAAGCCTTTGCAATTATAAGGAATCATACTCTGCCGAAATTGCCCGAACCTTCAATATATATATATACCCACATCATGTACCAAGCCTTTCAAATTGCAAGCAGGTGATCCTTCCTGAACCATTAATGTATGCACTTAGTCGGATTACAACCAGCATTATAAGTTCAGCCATACCACTATGATAACTACGATGTTCTGTGTACCGAGAGTGACAAGTATGCTGGAGCGTAAGTCTCTACAGAGATCTGTTTGCTCTTCCCAGCCGAGTTTTCTTCGATAGAGTGAACCAACAAAAACAATTGGTTATTAAAAATGGCTAGTAACGAGCATATTGTGCAATGTATATATATTTATCATAAATACTTACAGTCATAGGTCACACACACTGTGACAACCCAAGATATGAACCGAGTAAGGAGGTATGCAACATGCACACTCACACATGTCAACTATGTATGCATTCTGCTCTTAAGCGATGCAGAGTAGAGGTGTTACCTTAACTAGCAAAGGCGTTTTCAAGAGACCTGAAGGTCGCGAGCACATAACATCGTCGTGAACTCACTGAAAGCAATGACCGCACTGCCATTCCATACATGGAATACATTACCGATAACATGTCCGCCAGCAGACAATCGTTTTCCAGAGGGAAGCAAGGCCCCACATCAATTATGTTATGAAAAACCATAATTTACAATTCCTAGCAATATGGTTCAGGTGAAGTGTGTAATTTTTATGCTCACAGCAGGAAGTGTTCGAATGAAGACTAAGTTAATTGTGAACGTGTGTAAAGAGGCCAACCTCACAGCCAGCAGTCAAATCATTGCAAACTAGCATGACATGTTCATAATTATGATAATAATTTATCCCTGACCTACACTCATGTACTCAGCCTTTACAATTACAGATATTTATGACTCTACTAACACACATGTATCGACCAAGGCCTTGCAATTACAGACAGTCAGACTCAGTCGACCCTGTCTATGCTCAAACATTTGTTGCATGTACCACACCTTTCCAAGTAAAAGCAGTCATACTTTAAATGACTCGGACTTTAAATGAGCACTTGTACACACATTTTCCGTCCTGCAGCCCAACAATTCCAATGTGATAACAGCGATGCTATGTGTGTGTAGTCATAATAATAAGCTGTGGCAAGTCCTGAACTCAGGTCCCTACAGACAGCTGTTTGCACACTCACTCTCCAGTCTCTGCTGCCTTGTTGGTGTGTGTGTTACCCGTATTACATAATGATTTCGTGTGTGCATAAAACGAAGGTATATACACATAGTCACATGAGCTCTCTAACTCATTCGCAGTTAGTATGTCGTTCGGGCTCGGGCAGAACTGATTGTGTATAATTTCAGGTCAGCAGTTTGTACCATAGCTACACCAAACAAACTTGTGGAACACATTGAAAATTATGGCATGCTGTTCTAGTGGTCGGAAGATTCTATAGGCCATTGTGTCATATGAAAATATAACTCACTTGCAGTACTCGACAAAGAAACTGAGCTCGTATACGTGCTTAAATAATTCCTTCTGACATATGCATGTCATGAAATACATTATGACTACAAACACCTACCCATATATTTACAACAGGACGAAGACATACACGACTGTCTCCCATGTATGGAGTGTTTACAAAGATGTACTACTGTTATGGATACACCACATTCTAGTTGTTGGTGTAATGCATGTCGGAAGAGTGGTGAAGGAACATTACTCCAGCCAACACAGCAATGCAACTATTATGACAAGGTAATTATAAGTGCATATGATGTCAGGAGACACGAAGACAGTACCTGTGTGAGGAATGTTATTCATAGAGTATATCAGTATGATAAGTGAGGGAACATCAGTATGTGTATATTTGCGAAGTGGGCTGTACCCACTAGTTCTAAACTCTATAGCATTTACAGAAGCCAGGGTCCAACCCGAACCCTTGGCCACCATTTCTTCTTCCTCTTGACATATATTGTGTATACTATCGACATCGCGTTTTCTGCTGCAGATGTATGCAACACAGCTACAGCCAAAGTCTTGAAGGTTCTGGTACAATATTCATCATCGCGAGGCTCTGGTTTTGTATAGCTACAGTCTAACCACATTTTATATTTGACAGGGCAATTTTGTTCTACCTCATCGATTAATTGGTTTGTTATATTAGAAGCTCATTCTTGTCAGGAAAGAGCAAACATTGTGCAGTGTAGTTGAGATATTCGGTGCAACCAAATCTTTCAAGAATCCCATGAATGCAGATCGCTTCAGGAAAAGGCCATTACCATTAAGCTGCATAGATGGTGAATATTTATGATGTTGTTTATCAGTGGTCTCTCATTTACAAAGTTTCAAATTACTACATAAATCTCTGTCATGTATATACCTTCTTCGAAACTTATCACACTGATATGCCCTACAAATGGCATTTCTAACACAAGTCACGATAGTTGCAAGGATGTGTTAACTGGAGCAACGAACTAGCTTCGATATTTGTAGAAGAAACTGCATGTTCCTTTTACAATCTTTGATATGCAGGCAATGCAGGGTGGCCTGTACTGGTTGCAAGATGATGTCTCAAGTTACCATATCATGCAAACTGTGATTTAAACTGTTCACACATGAACGTCGTATGGTCTAGATTCTGATGACAAGTGGTTTCATCTTGCCTGCAGCTGGTTTTTGTAGAAAAGGTCTTCTTACAGAAGCAGCACAAATAACTTTCCTGTTCCATCATCGAATAAGAACACATTGCCCGAAGCTGATGTTCTGTCTTCGAGATCTCAACAGCGACTGAGTTGACCAGCCTATTCTGGCTTGTTTTATACCAGATTGCCTTGGCATCCTGACGAGGGTACTGTATGGGATAACTTGAGATCAAGTGTTTTTTTTTTTGTAACTTACAAAATTTCCACTGCAGTGCTGTTGCAGTACTTAATATCTACATTCTGCTAGTCAGAGATAAAACTATGATGTAGTGGGGTGAGGGAAATCGGTATATGCCTTTCCGTTATGTAGATAGTACCCACTCGTTCGCAACTCTAGATGATTTACTAATTGTAGGGCCCATCATGAAGAAGACATTAACATTAGGCTTCGGAGCTGTAGATTAACTTCCAGGTTGTTTAACATCAGAAGTACTCGTATTCTTTCTGATACAAAGATTTAAAATGATTATTTAAATCATTGTTTGCGGCTTACATAGTTTCAAATGTCTTTTTAACGCATCAACAATTTTACATACGTTCTTCAACACTTATCACATCGATATACCTAAAGAATGATACTTTTCATACATGAACTTTGTGCATGTCTTCTTGCATCGTATACATATGTAAATGTCTTGTTACAATATTTACATGGATGGCATGGTGGTACCAAAGAACTGCTCTCAGATGAACCCTTACATGAAGATGGTAATATCTTCAGAAACTGCTTGACAGTTGGTGCAGCGTGACCCCTTATATGTTACATGATATCTTTTCAAACTGCTATGTCGACCAAACTAAGATTTACCCTTTTTACATGCGAACCTAACACGACCTGCATTCTTATAACAACCAGTTCCATGCTGTATGTATATGTTTTTGTCAGAAAATACCTTTTTACTGTGGTGACACAAATAACTTTCCTTGTCCATCGATGAAAACGAGCACATTATCCACTTGTCCCTGTGACCCTTCTAGTCGGGATGGATACCTATGTTACGAATTTGACAACTATATCTTAAACAGTTCGTAATCTATAAACAACTATGCTTTTAAATTGACATCAGGCTTACTTGACCCCATGACCCTTCCCCTAGTCGTGGTTGATGCCTGTGTTATGAGTTTAACAACTATAACTTAAATGGGTTGGAAATTACAGCCAACTATGCTTATAATTTAACATGGGGCATATTTGACCCAGTTACTCTTCTCCTTGTCGTGGTGGATTCCTGTGTTATGAATTTGACAACTGTAACTTCAACGATTATGAACTTACACCCAACTATGTTTATAAGTGTTGTGCACACACACAGACTTAAGAGGACTGTTGTGTTACACGAGATCCATTCGTTCGCGATGCCTTGATGCCTCACCGCCGCCGCCAGTGAGATGCTGGACGCCAAAATGGTTGACATCCTCTGCTGGACGACAATTGTCTTGGGTAGACATAAATCGGCATTACCAAGATTGCCACCAGGAATGACTTCTAAATTTTTTGGCAGGAATTTCTCAATTTCCGACCAATTCCGCCGCATCGTGCAAACATCAGCCACAATGTGCAAACTGCACGAATTATGCTAATTAGCACTGGCTTACAAGAAGGCCGCTGGTAGTGGGAGGGGAATTAGGGACACACTGGGGAAAAAGTGGGGGGGAAATTGTTTTTTGTACGCGAAATTGACCGTTTTGGACAGGCAAAAAAGAAAAATGAGAAATTCTCGTACCTCCAATCCTCCGCATGACGCCTGTTGTCCCAGAACCGCTGTTTTTATACTACTGCGGTTATATATAAATTTTTATTTAAAATTTATTGAAAAATGCTAACCCCCTTATCACCTGCTTTCCTTCAACTGTAATCCGCTCATTAAACTACTAATATTAATTATTTTAGGTCGTATAAAATTAAAAATATAAATTCTACTTCTTTGGGTTGGTTTAGGTGGTCACATTGGTTGGAGTACTACGAATAAAAGTAGAGGATTTGGGGGAGAGAACGCCTTACTTACATAACTGGATAGAATTTACAGGTTATATATAATGCTTTTCGCGACTAAAGCATGTTGATCTTCGGTATATTCCTCATGTGAAGTAACGTATTGCTGTTTGTTTTTCGAAACATACTCAAAAAACAAATAAGATAAGAATAGCTATTGTTAGGAGATACGGAAATAACTCGTAGAGAAATTCACAGAAATAGTTGTCATAAAAATCAAGTAGGCGTGATTAAAACACATATATGGGTAATAAAACGAACAAATAATAAGACGGTGAGTACAGATATGCGCAAATAACTATGAGCTACACAACAAAGACAACAGAGGCACAGTAGGATTCCTGCAAGAAAAACTGTTTTGAAATTTCAGGAAATGAACTCTGTTTCAATTTTCAAACACGCGTTCAAATTGGGGCTCGCCTATAGACCTGTTATGAAAATGAGAACAAAAACGGCGCTTAATAGGTTGGTCTTCATTTATTTTCGTAGCTAGTGAGAAAAGAGAAATTTCCTGATTTTCTACACGAATTTATGCTATGGGTAATGTCTCCCTGCGATTAATACTGTCTATTACAAGCACCACAGCAACCATCTTGTGTATTCATTTAATACTCGTTTTTGGTGTGTCTGTCTCGTTGCATTGACGTTTACTGAGTTAAATCGTCCTGAAGAAATTTCTACGTGTTATTGTGACTTTTATTGGTGTATTTTGAAATTCTAGTATTCATCGACGTGCAAGAAATCTGTGCAAGGTATGTGTCCAAAGTCACATCTGCTGATAACAGCTGATCTTTTCTTACAGCACATAGAAAGGCTATGTAATGACGTGTGTCCAAAATAAGTGCCCATCAGAACTCGGAAATGTTTTTTTCGGGCAAGGGTCACCATTTGCGTCCATCTGACCCCTTTCCAACGCGAGGCCGTAAAAAGCTGCAGCGACGGCTCCGGCAGGCACACGCAGGAGATTATAGTGTGACAGAGAGATTGAGAGAGAGAGTGGTAGAGGGAGGGAGATATTCGCGAAGCCCGATAATTACCCGCCAACTTCGCGGCGGCAGATGGGCAATCTCGAGATCATCAGGCACGCAGAGATATACGTTCGCGTGTCGCCATCGCGAGTTTGAACCGCCGGAGGCACCGCGACACGCAAACTCTAATTCACGATACGACTTGTTGAGCCGAATTTCCCCAGCGCAAGTTTGATGGCGCGGGATCTCCCTTAATGAGAAAGTCTGATTTCCATTACAGTTTCTTCAGACTTTAGGCGCGGTCGGGTGATATCGCGGATCCAACGCGGGCGTGCTATTAAAGTAAAATTCAATTTGAGTCATAAATCCACGAGCTGGTAATAAAAATAACACGCCACATCCTTTTGAGTGGCGTTTTATCCTCTCACTGCCAAGAAACGATAACTTTTCAGCTCATACAAATATTGCTTGTATATATTACTTAAATCTCTTGAAATTCCGTGTTTGTTCAGCTTAGTGGATACAAATTATCGTGAACTTACACAAATGCAAATTACAATAGTACATTTGGTGCTTATTTCCATAATGTGATACAAATTATTTGGCTAACTGAAGACCTAAAAGTTTATGTAACAAATAATAAAAAAAAATCCTGACTTCGAAATATTTAGTACTAGATTTGTGAACAAATGGCTATTACTATTTTTACTTGGTTTATGGAAATTTTAATTACATTTGTGGTTTTGCATTTTACGGCTATGCACCGAAAAACTACAAACGATGTCACTTTAACATGTCACTCTAAAGAACATGTCCACCACCGATAACATTTTTAATCTATTTTAGCCATTAGAATGTAATCACAAGAGAATACATGTGCAAGATGATTGACTTATTTTCAATTTAATCTTAAATCTGCCACCTACAAATAAGTCTTAATAATTATACTTTGTCAGGATTAAAAGGACAACATAACTTCTCGCCATCTAAAGCTGTTACCGTGAGTAGAAGGGGATTACCGGTTCTGAAACAAAGGAGGTGCCACCTTTTTTTGATATCAAGTGTTAAATTGATTGAAAGGGTTAATGAAATTGATAGAAAGGATTAATCCTTAATCCGATCTTAATCCGATTAAAAATTTGTAATCCAGTTTTAAACCGATTAAATTTTTTTAATCCGATAAATTTGTTTGTGTGTTTGGTGCAAGGCTGTACTAAGGGCCAAATTTATTAGTTTCTTGCTTTCTTTTTGTGGGTTGGGGAGCCGCTCTGATAGATGTTCACCCATTGAGTTCTGGCACTCGGATGTGGTGTGACATGTTGGGGAAGACATGTGGCGAGTTTTGTGCAAGAGCGTCATAACTGTTTTTTTCGGTTGGGAGTGTGCAATTTCACACATTCTTTCCTGATTTCTGTAACTTGTCTGTAGTATTGTGACAATGCAACATGCGTTTCAAACAAAAACCATTATTAAACATTTCCTACCCGATTTGACCTCTGTACAAACCAGCTTCAGCTGACCAGCAGGTCGATTAAAGCCGAAACCACAGCAACATGCTGCATGTGTTTCAATAAACATTTGTCAAGCGATTTATGGCTATTTCCCGACCCTCTGGACCACAAGTGCCCTGCATCAAATCACTTGTCTCGGAGCCCTGTGCACTGTTGTATACGGTTGTAAACACTTATTGCTTACAGCCTGTATACGTGGAGCGCAGCTGAGTTGAAATTTACCACAGAAACTTTGGATACACTACGTCCTACAACAGACAACGAACCTATTTTTTTTTTAAACTTACCCTGATTTCTAACGAAAGTTTCACTATTGCAAGAAGAAGAATTCGCATTTTAAATAGATTTTTTTCTTTGAACCATAAGGAGACTCGGATGGCTTAATCCAGCAATATTTTATAGAAACGTACTATATATTACTTTTAATTCACAAAAGTTGGTAGAAGAAAAATTATTTAAAATAACGGACGTACTACAAATTTTTCCGTTAAGTCTGTGAAATTCATGGTACTAGTTACCTAAACAATAGTTGTAAATGCTAGGAAGTTTCATCGACCACATTCAGAAACTTGGTTTACACGATAAATGCACTATATAGGTTAAACACACGAAAATTATTTTTTCGCTATAAATATAAAAAAGTTATAATTTTTTTTATGTTAAAACGAGAATCACGGCTAGCACTCAGGCGTATGACATGCCTACACTCTCCAAAGCCCGCTGACCGCCTAACCCCTTGGTTGTGGCACAAAGTCCCGCCAACCGTCAACCTGCCCAGTGAAGTCGGGAGGGCTGGTGTATACGTCTATCCAAGACAAGTGTTTGCTAGGGACTAACATGTCACCAACCCGTGAGAAATGTTCACGTCGGTGTTACCTGCAGCAACCCCCCACCCCACTTGTCCAGACTGCATATTTGTGCGAAAAGAGTTGTTTTCCATGGCCACACACCCCCTCCCTCCCCCTACACCAGCCTAGAGCACGTTTTCAGAGGACTGCTCTGTCAATGGTTACACACCCCCGCTATTGATCCAAGGCTGCAAAAACCTGTTTATTTAGCGCCACGCACTCCATCCACCTACACCAGCCCAGAGTGCATTTCCAGAGGACTGTCCTTTACAAGGCCACGCATCTCCTCCTTTCACCCGTACTCCAGAGGGCATGTTTTCCGAGATGATAGCTGCCTCAGCCAGGAACGGAGGTTTCCTTCAAGGCCAAAGCGCAACTTTATTCATCATGGCTGGAGGTCTCCATCCCTCGGTCAGCGGATTTTGAACTAACCTTGGCTATTTCCCCTCCGCCCTCTTCCGACAAACTGTTACTTTTCTCTTGAACACTGAAACAATGAGAAAAAAAGTTCACTCCCAAAGCCAGAGCCTGATGTATTCCCAGCAAAATAATCTTTTCACAACGCCCACTGATGAAATTTATATCCCTGAAGTTAAATATTACCCTATATTACAATCCCCACAAGATAAGCCCAAAGGTTTAACATTCCAACAAATATCACTTTATATTTTAATTCTGCAATTTTTATCCCATTTCCAGCAAACTATAACTAACTATAAGACATATTTTAACTCGTTAAATTTTTTTAAATAATGAAAACCATGCATCATTCCACTTACACAAGTAAAACTTAGAATACCGTTTGAAAACACACCTCATACGATTTAAGCAATATACAAGTAAATGTTTTTTTGTTTCAAACTGTTTTTTTTTATGTATTTATTCGAATAGCAGAGAAAATATACATTCTTTAAATGAAGTTTTTCCTAGCCCAGAGTTTCGACTCTACTACCTACCATAAAATTTGTATATTTGAACTTTTTTGAATTAAAATACCATTTTTTCAGCGTGATATTACTGAAATAGCCCGTATTCAGCTTGAAATGATAGCTATAGAATCTGAAATCTGTTAAATTTCGTGATGTTTCGATTCATTTTCCTAAAAGGCCAAATTTTAGCCAATTTAAAGGAAATTGGCAGCCATTTTTTTTTAACTTTCAATTATGTTTTCTGATTTTGTATAAAGTATGAGTGTGTTTTTATGAGCAGATATATTTGTGTTGAATCTTCAGCTGCAGAAGAAGTAATCTGGTTGCTGCGGTTCAAAGTTCGCTGGATTCTGCCATTGCTTGCTTTAGAGTTGTAGGGCAGCAGGAAAATGTTCTTGGGGGTGGGGTGTGTTGCTAAGAGGTCTTTCTACCTGCCTCTCAATAAGGTATTTGTGTCACTTGACTCTCAGTTACGTTAAATTCCCTAGGGTCCTTCAAGTTGACCAGCAGATCGGCAAAATTTTCTAGAGATCCTAGTCTGTTCCATTTGTTTCAAATTCATTCATTCAGATGTGTTCGATTCTCTTCAACATTTTTGTGATTTCCCCCTTCAATGTGTGATTTTTATTAAATTATCATTTAAATTATAGTTTTTATGTTTAATATTTTTTTCTCCCTCATCAAGAAGAAAGCAAACAACTTGTATTTTTTTCATGCAAGTGAGAAAACAGCTATCCTGCTACCTGTTTTTTAATTAAATCCAACAACTGACCACCCACTCATCTCAAGTTACAAACTTTTTCATTTAACATTTAATATCCAGTCATATACAAGTATTTCGTCTTCAGACACACTCCATTTCCAATAATTCACAAGAGATAAAATGACACGAGGAATTAACTTATAAATAACAAGTCACAATATCCCATTTAACATAAAACATATTTTTATTTAAAAAAAATCATCAAATACACATTAGTTAATATTAATATGACAAAGTCTCTACATATTCACATCAAACGTGCTACGATCGGAAAACTTTAAACATATTTAACATTTATATGTGAAAGTCATAGAAGCACATTATCCGAAACTCCATCTTACATCATAAAACTGTTAAAAAAATCATAATGAATCCTGTTATGACTGAAAATCATTTAAAAAAATTAACATTTATGTGTGACAGCCATACAAGCATATTAAACAAGACTCCATCTTAAGTCATACAATTGTAAAAAAATTATAATGAATTGTGTTATAATTGAACACCATTAAACATTTACGTGTGAAAGCCATACAAGCATAATATCCAAAACTCCATTTTACTTCATAAAACTGCAAAAAAAATCGTATCAAATCCTGTTACAACTAAAAATCATTAAACATTTTAAACTCTTATGTGTGAAAGCCATACAAGCATATTAACCAAGACTCCATCTTACATCATAAAATTGTAAAAAAAAAATCATTACAGTATGCTATGACTGAAAATCATTAAATATTTTATGAATGAAATCATAAAGTTTACTAAAACTTTCCATAATTTTATGTGAGAAATCATTAATATCATTAACTTTCTTAGCAAATTGTTAAAACCTATAACAAACTAAATTAAATTTTCTTAAAATTGTTAAACATTTGAATGAATTTTTATCAATT
This sequence comes from Dryococelus australis, assembly GCA_029891345.1. Classification (NCBI taxonomy): domain Eukaryota; kingdom Metazoa; phylum Arthropoda; class Insecta; order Phasmatodea; family Phasmatidae; genus Dryococelus; species Dryococelus australis. The sequence goes on from CM056995.1 coordinate 257,870,921, forward strand.
TCGTTAAACTTTTTAACGAATAGTTAAAACTATTAACAAACACAATGAAATTTTCTTAAAATCAGTAATCTTTTAACAAATTGTTAAAACTTTTAACCAAGTGAATGAAATTTTCATAAAATCATTACACCTTTCAACCAAGTGAACGAAATATTCATAAATCATTCAATTTTATTAGCAAATCGTTAAAACTTTTACCAAGTGAAGGGAATTTTCTTAAAATCATTAAAACTGTATACTTTCAATCATTAAAACTGTAAAAACTTCTCATCCTATTACAAGCGAAAATCTTACCACCATATCACATCTGAAGATCATTACAATTCTAAAACTGAAAAGTATCCAATTATGCTATGTCAGAAACCATTAAGAGCATCACTTCACATTACATCTTAAAATCATTTATCACTGTAAGTTTGAATTGTCATTAAAATTTACATTTAGAGTTAAGAGATAAACTGAATTTGCATTTCTTTACAGGAACAACAGGAGGTGGTGGTGGTGATATTGGTCATGATATAAGAGTATAAATTATTTCTTGTGGTGAAGATATGAACGGAGGATGTGGGGAAATTAATTTATGCTGCAGTGATTTAGGTGATAATAATTCAGGAGATTGTAGATTTGACTCAGTTAAAACACAAAATTGAACTCTTAAAAATTCTTCCAACTCTTTTTATAAATAGTTTTCAGACATATCTTTCCGCACATTATTTGAGGTTCAATCTAGTGGAGTGCAACACAAACACATTGCTAGTTTTTGTACACGTCGCTCACCTGATTTGATGAATGTTGTCAAATCTCGAGCTTCCAAGTTCAATGCCGGAAGCACTGCTGTACCTCTGGACATTGAAGACGTTGCTGTATCTCTGGACATCGAAGGCGTCGCAGTAGCTCTGGATGCCAGAGGCATTGCTGTAGCTCTGGATGCCGAAGGCATTGCTGTAGCACTGGAAGCTGGAGGTGTCGCTGTAGGTCTCGCTACCACAGACATTAATACACCTGTTCTTGATGTTGTTGGTCTTGTTAATGCAGACATCAATATACTCGCTCTCGATGTTTAAGGAGTTACTGTAGAATTCGTTAGTGCAAACATCACTGTAACTGCTCTTAATGTTGACTGCAATATTATAGTATTCGTTAGCGCAGACACCACTGTAACTGCTCTTAACATTGAAGGCATTGACAAGAGCAACGGCTTTAGAATAGATCTACTTTCTTCATCTCGTCATCCAAAAATCGAACAAATTTTTTGCCAAAGCATCTGGTCTGTCCAATAAATCATTAATATAATCCCAATTAAGATCTGCATGTTCTCTGTTAAATTCTTGGGTAGATAAGCCAAGAAAATAATCTTCATATGAGCGCTACATGGTAAGAAGAACCGATCTGACAAACGACTGGAAAAAGTGGAAGGGGGTGCAGAGGCTAAAGCCCTATTTATAAAAATTTCAAATTCCCAGGTAAACGGCCAAGAAGTGTGATTTCTTACCTCCAACCAGAAGTTAGAAGGCCAAACACCCAGTTCCCCCCCCCCCTTCTTCACCCACACCTGACTTTCAAATATCTTCAACCCTCACCCCAAAACTCTGATACAAACCTCTCTGCTAAGTTTCATCCTCGATGGAATAACATTTAATTATTCACAAAAATAAATTCTGTTTAATTCAGAACCAATTAAAATTATTATCAAATGTATTAGGTATAAATACACTCGATAAAGTTATATATAATTTATAGAAAAAAATTAATTGTATTAATAATACAAAAGAAAATTATGCTTGCTATAATACTTATTTAAGCTTTTCTAAGATTAGATTTACCTTTTAAAGGAAATATTATTTACTTCTTTCTTCGAAACATCTATTACATTACTTAATATTAAGGCACTGCCGCATATTTCTGTAAACCTTAAACTTAGCATAAAATATTTTTTTATTTTCAATAAATCTTATCAAACAGGAAACATGTTATGATTTCCGACCTAATTTAAGTAAATATGCTCCCATTTTCTTAATGTGTATATTTTAAATCATATTTACTACTACCATATACATATATATTCCGTTAATATGTCTGATCATTTCTTCAATATGGTTAGCTATGTATTTTATAAATCATTTTAAAACATTTTGTAAAGGTCGGTGTGTATGGGGAAGTAAAACTTAGTTCATAAATAATACTTCATTTTTTTATATGTCTTGTATTTTTTTTTATTTCTGTTTATTTCCCTGCGTAATGGAGCTTGGAAAGTGAATATTAATTTCTATAAAGTAGAAAACAAAATATATTTTCTCGAGAGTTTGAATTCAGCTAGTAAGACGTTTTGACAGTTAAAATCGTTGACCTAAACTGCCCTCCCCAGCAGAGCGGACCAAGCACCTTGGCAGCTTGCTGTGTGAAAACAGATACTTTCCCCACAGTAATATACAACCGAAATGCGTTCTGTGGGGGTTTGTTGGAGTCAGGCTAGCACCCTCTGAGATCTCGTTTTTGCAATTGGTACTATTGGAAAAACTTTGAAATTTAACCTTGAAGGTTTATGAGTTTTCAGAAGGATCGGTCACACTGCTAAGACCATAGATCTCTAAACATAACAGTTTTTTTCATGTCTTGAGATATTGGCAAACACTATAAGTCTAACATTTCGAAGCGAGTTTAAATATGATAGCTAATAATGTTTCATTGGAAATATTACACGTCATTCATTTAAGTTTAAACATCTATAAAATTAATCATATCTACATTTTTGACGTGCACAAACAAATTACAAACATTTATTTTATAAATTTTTATTAATTACATGATTCGTTCATCATTCCTCTTATGTTTATAAACTAACTCTTTTCAAACATGACGTAGTCAGGATTCAAACCAGTAAACTAACTTATATAACTATGTCTTATCAGATATGGTATATTTTATACTTAGTTATGGAAAAGCAGCCAGAGTGATCTCTTCCAAAACTTTACTGTCTGACTTTTTCATTACAACATGTGTATGTTTTAATGCAACATTTCTTGAAAAAAATAAAATATATTTTAAAAATCTCTCTGTTGAGATCAAATTTTTTTTTAATTTATTTGGAAATCAAGTAGACTTTTTATAAGGATAGGTGAAATAAACATATGAAAGGAATTCATTTTACAATAAAAAATTTTTGTCAAAAAATATAGAAACACAAGTAGTTTAAAAATTAGCATATATATATATAATACACAAGCAAGTATAGATTGCTCTAAAACATGCACAGAAGTACAGTTTGCTCCAAAACATACACAAGTAACCACAGGATGGTACAAAACATATTAAACAATTATTTCAAAAATATATACAAACACAAGCTGTATAAAAATTGCTAAAACTATTTCTTTCCTAAATAAACTCTAAACGGTTTACTCCAAGGGGCTAATAATTTGCTAATATTCTATTAATACTCCGATTTCTGTATGCAAGAGCATGTGATTTCATTGTCTTCTTGATCCATTTTAATTAAATATTGGATTACATACAACCAAATAATTTTAATACTAAATTCCACTTCTTAGTTCTCTCATCCCAAATAATACCACATCACTCGAATAATATCCACAGGTGCTTCAGGAGCAGAATCATCATAATCTGTTTTACCCCAGTCAGGCATAATTGCCCAAATTAGCATTAATTTATAGTTTTCCTCTGCAGAGAAGAATGTTGAATTAGATATGTATTTTGAATAATAGTTTGAATGATGGGCAATTGTATTCTTTTTGAATATATATTACTTTCCTGTCATACTCACTTTCTAAAATGTGTTTTTGCTCATCTCCACCTACGTATATTTCACAATCATTTAGGTATTGTTTACAAATATTTTCAATATTCTCATACTCCATACATCCACTCTCCTATTTTAAACTGAGTTGATGGCTAGTAACCCATCTATTAGTTTTCTTGTATTTGGGAGTTCTATATTTCCAGTCAAACAGTGTTTAAAGCTGAATACAGTTGTATTTTCTTCCACATCAGTAATAGCTAATTCTTTAATGATACATTTTTCTTCAGATTAAAATCCTTGTACATTGCAAAACATATCTTCATAGCTGTGGTTCGTTGCCTACGCACTCAATTCATTATCTTCACCAGCATATCTATTACATCATAACTCGCTAATCTATTATGCAGGGCATAAGCTTGTGTATTTGCGGGAATTGGTGTATTTTCAATAATTTAAATTCGTGGATCAATTACGCCATTGGTAATTGTGTTGTCTTGTTTGTTGACATCAAATACAAATAATGTTCCTCTGGTTTTAAATGATTCTGGTTCTAGGATCAGTGAGCTGAGTTTGTTATAATACATTTCCTGAAACTGTGAGTTCATATCATAGCAAATAAGGAATTCCTCATTTTCAAAGTTCAAATTTATATCCATATAGGGGTTAGCTTGACTGTTTAGATACAGATTAATATTTTTCATATCACAATTATCGAATAATGATCAATAATATTTTAAATTATTTTGTCGATTTGTTTGAAAACAAATAATGACAAATTTTAGTTTCTCAGTTGAAACACTTGATTTCACTTTCCAAATGGCGATTGTTCGGTTTGGTAATTGTATCTTAATTGTGTGTTTTTTAAATTATTACATATTTCAATTGGCGGATGTAAATCATTAAAACAGTTGTAATACAATTATTGATTTACATTTTAATTAATGTTACCCAATGTGTTCCTTTGTTTTGTTTCGAATCTATATTAACAATTATACATTCACGAAGATTTGGGTTCTTTGGTAAATTGTCTCTCATATACACACCTCATAAATAGGGAATATCCATTTTCTTTACAAACACATTAATATCTTTGTGTGTTAATGCATGTTTTGGAAGACTATTTAGGACTTTCTGCATTTCTTCCATATTTCTACCAACTTTATAGGGTTTCAAATACAATCCTTTACCTTTTGATTTAACTGCTCTACTAATTGCTGAAACTCCTCTGAGGATTGATCCAAGTGCTGTTAATGTTGGAAATATCAATGTAATGATTCCTCCTTTCTTTGTTTTACATTGAGTTTTACATTTTAAACCCATGCCTTTTTTAACCTTTGCGCATATGATTTTGTCAACTACCCAACCACCTAGCTTTTCACCTGTTTATGTAGATGGACTCTTCCTTATATTTGCTGCTTTATCAGCTAGATTTGTATCTGCTATATGTCTTTCTTTCAAATTGTTTCTTCGATCATAAACTATATTGTGTTCTTTACATGCATTATCCAGATAGTTTATTCCTTGATATTCCGTGCTAGGCGTTTTGCAAGTTTAGTACCTGGTGTGCAAAAATTGTATTTTGGTAAATACAATTCAAATGGTAATTTATTAATCAATGCATTCAATACACCACTTCTGTTTTCAATACATTTAGTATTAGACATTATTTTCAACTGAATGTGTACCTATATATAGACTTGCATTTATAGTTTTAAATTAGTATGCCATTTGACATTATGATATGTTACATTACATTATATTGTCTAATTGTGTACAAATGAAGACCATAAAAGGAAATTTACATCTGCCAGTAATTGTGAATTTGAAAGAAAAGTAATTGAACAGAAACATGGCATTCTTTTACCATCAAATATACATTGTATAATAAACAGTCCTTCATGTGGTAAAACTTTTATTTTTATGTCGCTGTTCAAACATCCAAGTGGACTTAAATTTGAAAATGTATATGCATTTTCTAAAACAATACAACATGAGAAATATCAATGATTACTGGAATTTTTGTCATTAATTGTAGGAATATAATATTTCCCTTTTACAAATAAAAAAGTTATAGTACCTCTGGATGAAGCATTATCCAATTCCATATTTATTTTTTACGATGTTTGGTGTTAACCGGAGGGTGAAATACAATAATATTTTTATTTTGGTGACATTCAAACATTGATTGCTTTTATTTAACACAAAGTTATGCATGAATACCAAAGCATAATTTGTGGAATAATGCAAATATGGTAATTGTGTTTAAAATGGATAATATGAATCTGCAACATATTTACAATTATCATGTTTTAGGCTAAATGACCTTTACAAAGTTTAAAGATTTGTGTTTCTACTGTTGGAAAGAAATATGGTTTTTTTTTTTTTTTAGTGATTATACCAATGTTTCCCCTATATAATGTTATATATGTAGGTCTTGCTTTGACAGTTTTTTACTTCCAGGCGAAGAACAATAAGCATTTCAAAGTTTGGATATAGCAGTATAAAACATAATCATTACAATAACTGTTTAACCAAAAATTGCGATGGGAATTGTGATTTGAACAGACATATATTATGTAAATGGGTATGGCTGTGAAAGGTAGCAATGTGGTAAATAAACATTATGTGCAAGACAAACACTATTATGCTAAATGTATTTAAATCACAATCAAACTATACTCAAATAAATTTAATTAGTTAGTGGAATTGAATGATAATACTTATAAAAATACGAGTGTAATTGCAAACATTTTTACTTTTATTAGTAATGATTTGCAGAGTAATGAATTTAGAATAGAAGAATGTTTAAATGGATTTAGTAATGACTTTAATAATATGACAAGCATAGTTTTTACAATACAACTTACAGAAATGCAAGAAAATTTAAGAGTTATAATTAATGAAGTGGTAATGGCTACTATTACAAAAAAACTTGAACATGAATGGAACAAATAACGCAATGTATAAACAATGAATTCATTAAAAAGAAATTTTGGTTTAGTTACAGAAACAGATTTGAGGAAGCAAAATAATTATATGGAAACACAAATAAATTATTTTATTAATGACTTGAGAGCTTAGACTATAACTAAATTAGATGTTGTTTTAAGTAAAATCGATAAGATTGAAAAAGCCCAAACTATTCAACCTACTACAACAGTTAAAAAACCAACGACTTAATTTATATATAAATAGAATGAATTTAATTTAATATAATCAAAACATGTCTGCCTCTGTTTCAGAATTACATAACATCATATCTGATGTGAAGGAAACAAAGAAATATTTAAACCTGTTACGATTAGAATGGATACATTGCATACTGTGTTAAATAAACCTAACGAAACTGCTTTGGAAATTAAATCGGAAGAAGAACCTTCAACAAATAAAAAGCAACTCCTTTCTAAATTAACATGTAGTTATTTACCTTTCAATCGTAATTCACCTATGCGGGGGGGGGGGTAAGTACTTCTCTCACAGAACCAGACAGGGCAGATTTTCGGGAGAGTCCACAATTCATGGGTATAACATAGTTTTTGCAAACAAATAAAAGGTTTGGAAGAGTCTAACTTGGTGTCTTGAGGGATGAGGGTGGGGATTCGTGGCCTTGGATCGATAGTGGGCATTGTGTAGTGTCTTCCGTGAACAGGGCAGTCATCCGAAAATGTGTTCTAACCTTGATGGGGCATTGGAAAGGGCAGTCCTCCAAAAATGTGCTCTGGGCTGGTGTAAGGGGAGGGGGTCGGGGCTGCATGGCCTTGGAAAATAACTTTCTTTTCTCACAAAGATGCGGTCTGGACAATGGGAGGAGGGGATTGTTGCAAGCAGCACCGACGTGAACAGTTCTCGCATGTTGGTGACATGTTAGTTCTTCGCAAACACTTGTCTTGGATAGACGTATACATGAGCCCTCCCGACTTCACCGGGCAGGTCGATGGTTGGCAGGTCTTCGTGCCATGACCAAGAGGTTCAGTGGTCAGTGGGCTTTGGAGAGTGTAGGCATATCATATGCCTGAGTGCTTGCCGTGATTCTTGTTTTAATATAAAAAAATTTATTCCTTTTTTTATTTAACAGGAAAAAATAATTTTCGTGTGTTGAACCTATATAGTGCATTTATCGTCTAAACCAAGTTTCTGAATTCGTCCGATTAAACTTGGTAGCATTTTCAACTATTGTTTTGGTATCTAGTGCTGTGAATTTCATAGACTTAATGGAAAAATTTGTAGTACGTAAGTTATTTTATATCATTTTTCTTCTACCAACTTTTGTGAATTAAAAATAATATATAGTACGTTTTTATAAAGTGTTGCGGGATTAAACCATTCGAGTCTCCTTATGCTTCGACGAAAAAAAAATGTGTTAAAAGCGAATTCTTCTACTTACAATAGTGAAATGTTCGTTAAAAATTAGGGTAAGTTTAAAAAATATATATTGTTTCGTTGTCTGTTGTAGGACGTAGTGTATTCATAGTTTTTGTCGTAAATTTCGACTCAGCCATGCTCCACCTATATAGTCAGGCTCTCGACGTAAGTTCGACTCATTCATTCACCAGTCTCCGAGGCGGGCGGATGTGATTTGGGGGAGCTCCTGGTGAAATTTAATTTATTTAAAGAACAGGATAGCTGGGTTCTGTAATTTGTTTAGTGATTAATGTACTTGTGTTTGTTAGCCATTTAATTTATCTGGAAACATTCGTTTTGTATTTTCATTCATTTAAAAGTTTTTCACCTCAGTCTATAATCGAACGTAGGCCGATGCAGGTTATGTTTGCTCTCAAGACAGCTTATAAATTGACATAAGTGCTATATCAAAGTCAATGCTGCAGCAACCACCTAAGTGTATGGACTTATATTAATGTTTCAATTTTAACACGTTCTAATATATGAATTTCTTTTTTAATAATCATCATTTAAAACATGAATTTTGTTTCAAAATTTCCCTCATCAGTCTCACAAGTGGACATATATTAAAATTATGTCAGGTACATGTGAGAGGTGTCAAGTAGTGTAATTTTTCATATACCTTGTTATGGTGTTCGTTAGCCATTTTATTTATAGGTACATTTATGATTCGTTTATTAAATTCATACTGGAGACTCACATAATTGTGATCGTTTAGTGAGTTAGCACTTGTCGACACCAGGTTATTCACGTAGTTGTGTTCATTTGAAATTTGTATTTCCATTAAGTTGTCTTGTGTTACACATCACTGTTTTAATTGCATTAGTCATATATTTAATCATTTGTCATTGCTAACATACAGGACGTAAATCGTATATTTCAAAGTCGCCTATATCCCAACACCGTCTTCAAGAAATATCCCACTCCCAACCCAAAAAAAAACACTTATGATGCTTTTGCACAAATCTCACCACATATATGACCCTTCCCCAACACATCACACCTCAGTCGAGTGCAAGAGCTTAGAGGGTGAACATCTACCAGTGTGGTTCCCCAACCCACAAAATGAAAAAAAGAGACTAATAAATTTGGCCCTTAGTAAACCCTTGCACCAGACACACAAAAAATTGATCGTATTAAAAAATTGTAATCGGATTTAAAAATTTCTGTCGGATTAAGATCGGATAAATGATAAACCCATCCTATCTATTTTATTAGCCCTTTCAATCGATTTAATTAACCCTTTCGATCAAATTAATTAACCCTTTCAATCAATTTAACCCTGTGTTATCAAAAAGACGGCATCCCGTTTGTTTCAGAACCGGTACGCCCCTACTACTATTGTGAGTACTGTGCAGTAGGTAGTGGTGGAATCAAACGTGAAATGATCACTTCAATTGTAGTGCCAAACTGTCTATTGACATCTAAAGCTGTCACCGTGAGTAGCGTTTAGCGACGATGTGATATAATTCAAGGTGTCCTCAGCATTCGAAGGGGCAGGCGAGCAGTACCATCTAAAGCTGTCACCGTGAGTATTGCGCAGTAGGGATGGGCTCAAGCCCGAAATGACCACCTCAAGCGTAATGCCATATGATTTATTGGCATCGAAAGCTGTCACCATGAGTAGCGCGTAGAGCGTATGTAAACTAATGGAAAGTGATCTGCGCATGTGAAGTGGCAGGCGAGCAGTGCCATTTAAAGCTGTCACCATGAGTATTGTATAGTAATGATGAGATCAAGCGTGAAACGATCGAGAAGAATCATCTAAAGCTATTACCGTGAGTACTGCACAGAAGTGGTGGAATTAAGCGTAAAACGATCACCACAAGTGTGATGCCAGACGATCTATTGGCATATAAAGCTGTCACCGCGAGTATAACGTAGCGAGGATGTGATCTGATGCTAGGTAATCCGCGCATGCAAAGTGGCAGGCGAGAAGTGCCATCTAAATCTGTCAGCGCGAGTAACCCGAAGCTAGGGTGTGATCTAACGCAAGGTGATCTCCACATTGGGAGTGGCAGGCGAGCAGTACCATATAAAGCTGTCAGCACAAGTACGCGCGTAGTTTAGTGACAGGGGGATGGGGTTATCGCGAGTGTAAAGTGATCATCCCCCGGGTGTTGCGAGGGCGAGCGACACCAGCTGCCACTCGATACGGCGGCTGCCGTAATTGCTCAATCAGGCTTCAAGGCGCGGCCTGAGGGATGGGCGCAAATCACCTGTCACAGCCAGCTGGAGGGGGAGATGGACGGATTAAAAGGGCCTGATTAACTACCCCAATAATTTCGCCCGTCCCCTTCGTCAAGGGCTCCCATAATTGCCCGAGGTCGTACGACGCTGAAAGCCAAGGACGAATATTCTGGAATACGGGCCAGATTCACAGGGGCTATATGTTTTGCATAACTCTTACACTGAAGGAGGGCTTTGGATACACTTCTTCACAGGACACAACTCACCAGCTATCTTAAAATTTATTGCATAATTTTTCATCTTTTAATGGTGAAATTTGATTTTCTACATTGGTTGCAAATATTTCTCTTACAGATTAAAGTCGTTTGCTACTCTGATAACATTGTACCCTATTACTGCTACGCGTCATTCAAACGACACTGCGTCGATTACTGTAAGAAAATCATAGGAATTTGGTTTTTAGTTACCGTATTTATTAATGTAGATCTACGCTGCATCCACTAATTAACAAAAATTCAGATAATATAATGGTTTATCAAGCATATTGCAAGTTACTTTTATAAAATAAACAGTTGTGAGCAATATGAGTATTGCCAATAGTTATAGGCTATTCACGTTAAAGTGATCACTTTTGAAAGCATAAAAATGGCTGAAAGTAAAGATTAACTAGGGCCTCGAAAGTGCTCACTTTAACGTGAACAGCATATACTAAACTGTAAAGCGCCGCTAGTGCTGGCGGCTCGCTCCCTATGTCTGTGCTTGGGTCGACGGTACGGCCCAACCGGCGGCAGCCGACATTATTAACGGCCCGACTGTGTACAAACTGTTACAAAAACATTCGGCGCGCATCGGCCAACGCGCAACTGATAGAACGGAGAGTAATGTTTTTAGCACGGCGTTCAGATTGCGGCATGCCTCCCAAAGCTCCGAGCTAATTCGCCCACCAGGACTGGTGGCGCAAACAGTACATCAGATCCTGATACACCAAAGACTAAGGATGAGATAGACTGATCAGCTGGCTGCTCACAACCAATCTCCGTGTCCCAACATTGAACCTCCTTTCTGCCAACGCGTCTTGCGATGACGGCATGGTTTGGATTTTAGGTTAGAAAACTGATTTGTAATCAGATGCATTGAGATGGGTCTACTTCATTTAACCAATTTATAATAAAATTTGATTAAATTTAAATTGGTATTAGAAAACTGATTTGCAAACAAATGCTTTGAAATATGTGTATACTTCCTCTAGCGAATTTGTAATATAGTTAGATCGAATTTAAATTTGATAAAAGTATTTTATTCATACAATAGTGCTTGTCATTTAAAACTTAAGATGTAAACAAACACATAATTACTGTTGACCATGTGACATTGCCAGTTGTGTATGATTGGAGTAGACCAGTGTTAGTTACATGCGCAAAAGACGAATAATTGGTCTACGGTTGCGACAGATAATTGTGTCCAGCTTAAATGTATAATACATGGGAACACGTTTCCTGGCAATAATAACCATGCCGTGATCAAATTTACTGTCATAGTTACGCCTTAAATACAGAATTATAATTACGTTATTCTGGTTCCGCACTGCACTGATTTCTATCATTGTTTATTTTATTTTTCTATTGAGTTTCTGACAAAAATTAAATTTTATGCTATTGAAACTGTTCACTATTAATTTCATACGTTTTGTTGCAGGCAGAATTACGTATGCCTTATGTGGTTATTAAATTTAAAACACCTTCAAATAATTTAATTAGAGCACATCTCTAATTACAACAGATAAATAACCATACCAATTATACAATACAGAATTTTTTTTATACTATGGATTAAACAACATTTCAACATGTCCGAATACATGCATATTTCCAGTAGTACCAACCAACTTCCGATAAAGACAAATTTGATACCAATCTCGAACTTGATCTTCTTTCGAGAAAACAGCATGAGTGTAGAATACATTCTAATTACCACATTCTGATTAACAGCATATTAATGTACAAGAATAGTGTTCCAACAAATTATGTCTCGCGGATCCACTTCAGACAAATCCGTCAATGTCGGAGCTTCGGAATTATGAGCCTTACCGAATAAGGAAAATTCCATGACACATCACATAATGCTGCGAAGGCAATACCGTGTTTCTAGATACTAACCTCGAAAGGTTTATCGTAATATTTTGACTGTTCATTTGTAAGCGCAAGTCAGGTGGCACGTTAGATGAAATGCAATTATACGCCAGCCTTTGAGTGCTTACAAAGGACAACTCTTGCACCCATCTCATCTCCTCAAAGTGAAAGAGTTGCACGGAGACGACTACCACCATCAAGAACAAATCGTGCAAAGATGTCTGTAACAGTGACGCTCCTCTCCCGGTTTCACTTAGCTCATTTTGTACACCGATGATCGAACTACACTTCATTCCACGAAGACCAACTGGAAACAACTCATTACCCGAACAGTAGGAAAACAAAAAGTTCTTCTCAATATTTCATCGTGATATGTGGTTTTAATACGACGGTGCTTCCACCCAATTTACAAGAAATGTGCAAGGATATCATACAAACGCATTTGGTGTTCGCTGAATTAGCCGCTGAGGTCCTGTGCCATAGCCTGCGAAGTCCCTGGACAAGTCACCGATAGATTTTTTTACATGTGGAGACATGTAAGATACGTTGTGTATGGTTAGCTGGTAGAGTTATGGGATTATCTAGTCCAGCGGATACACACTGCTGCCCATAACGCACGAGCGGTACCTGATGTATTCGAATACATGGAACATTAGTGCGCTTTTTTTAATGTGAGGGTTTGTAGTCTTTCAATACAACCATGTACTGTTATATATATTGTGTTCCTTTTACAGGCACTGTACATTACAGCTTATTTACTAATGTGCCCTTTCGGTAGTGCAAAATACACCTATGTGCCACACTCATGCGTTAATGCAATTCATTCTTACCCTCGCCTAGCTCACGTCTAATTGCTCGCGCTAAACGTTTTTCACTAGTGTATCGTTCTGACACAAGTCCTGTGCATCTTTTGTGGCCGACCTGACAAGAAATGAGAATTTTATTTTGAAAATTGTAACTATATTCCTCGGAAACGGTTCAACTGCGAGTGTTCCGACAAGAAGAAGCCTCAATTTTATGTCGATGTGTGTATAATTTAGACATGCTTATTCATAATATGTTCAAACAAATAGATGACAGCTTAGTGTTAACTAAGTTTCATGAAATCATTGGGAGTCAATACCCATGTATCTATTGGAGATGGATGATACATTACCAACAGCGTTTTTCAGAGGAGTTCGGTTTCCGTTCTACAAAACATTATTCACTCATTTGTAGTTTAATAGCGAATAGTTTATGACATTTTCAACTGAAAGCATTTTAAACCTCGATTTTTGGGAGCGTAGAGCTTTCGTTTTAATGGAAGATTGGTATAGATATATTTTGGTTTAGTATATTTTTGTAGGGATAAACCTGTAGGAGTTTGTGGGTATACATAATTTAACATCTTCTAGCAGCTAGAAATAATTCAACCGTTAGGCAGGGAAGAAAACGGGAACCTCATTTTAACTGAAAGCAAAAAAAATTCAAAAATTAACTATAGATCAAACTGACAATTATTCAGATGCGTTATGTAGTATGTTTAAAACGAAGTGTGTAGGAATGCACAAAGTTTTTAAGTCTTCGAGATGATCTGTCACCTACTGCCAGATGATTTTAATTATTTCACTGTAACTGTGACAGAGAAGAATATACGGCACTTATCAATGGTTGCCGAAAGCAATTCGTGATCGGGAGTAGTTCATAGAACTACATATTTTTCACGCTAAATATTGACAGCCTTAGCTGCAGCAATATGAAACGTACTTGAATGTTTTTATTATTATTACAATAGTTATGTTCAGATTTGTTAACACTTTAAACGGCTTGTTTCTATTCTTCGCGCATTAATGTTAGAGTAAGGTAGTTAAAGTATCAATATTTCTAACAGTTTGAGTGATTCTCTTGATCAACGTAAGGAAGATGCTTGTGATAAACTTGATGGTAATATTAATTTACACACGTGAAATCAAAGGATACGTAGTGTACCGAAAAAAAATGCAAGTAGGGTTTTCAAATAAGGTTTACTAACGGTGAATCGGTTCTACTAGGCAAATAAGTTTTATTTCACAAAGTAAAAGTACAAATATTGCAGCCTGCGTTTTTTTCCTGGGTGAAACTGGGGAGCCCCTGTGGAACAAATTCTGTACTTGCCACTGATTGGCCATCAGGGAGAGAATACTCCACCCTCTCTGGATTGACCCTCGTGAACTAATGGCGCTAATGTAAGCCACGTGAGTGCCATTAGCAGCCTCGGGGCTCCGACCGCATCCTCATCCACGAGCAACTGCAGGATCGTTTGAGCAATTTCTCATTAGCGGCAACCATATCGATTATCCTACCTAAACCTACTTGCGGGACTCAATCTAAAACATGTTATTATCGCCAGAACTGTCTACTAAAGACGATTGGCCGAGGGCCAGAGAATATCCTAATTCTAACTTTGTACCAACTCTCGCACTCTGCTGTAAATCTGAATCTGTAAATCAGCCCATTTTGCATATTATTATCTCTTGCGTACATCACAGGCACTGGAGGTTCGCGTTACTGACCTCAGTGTAGTAGACGTGATGATATTCGTTTGAAGGTGGCGAACACAACACGATTGGGTAGTAC
Organism: Dryococelus australis; assembly: GCA_029891345.1. Taxonomy (NCBI): domain Eukaryota; kingdom Metazoa; phylum Arthropoda; class Insecta; order Phasmatodea; family Phasmatidae; genus Dryococelus; species Dryococelus australis. Next base: position 257,885,993 of record CM056995.1, read on the forward strand.
ACACCTTTTTTTTTTTTTTTTTTTTTTTTTTTTCGCTCGCGCATGTAATATCAGGGAAGTAATATGCGAGCTGTTTTTGGATACCTGCATCGTCGATTTATTATTTTTTTTTACTGATAGAGATGTACACACATGCCCATGGTCCGATGAATAGCTGAGAGGAGAAAAAGTGTTTCCGACAAATTGAAGGCATGAACTTTAGCCCATTAAATTCTGAGCACGAAACTTACCTTGTTGTAGATTTATTCACCTGGAAATATCACCGACGATCGGAAACAAATTGCGGAAGACCCATCGGTCACGTCGACTCATAAATATGCATTCAATATTAAAAGGGAGGGGACGTGTATTCTATTTCATGCTACTGCCTTAATAGATTTTAATGGTGGTATATTATTTTCAGGCATGTACGATATTTTTCCAAAACGAGGCGCGTACCTGCTTTACAGAAATTACCGGTTCCTTTCTTCCACCAGTTTGTCTTTATCCATATGCAGTTCGTCGCATAATATTAAGGCACTGCGCAAATTGCAGGTGCAAACAACATAAGTGATGCCGCATGAAAAGTCTTGAATATGTACTGTAGCTATTTGATATGCTTAATTCTCGTGTAACGGGCTTTTATGTATATAAGTGGAATGCGAAAGCAATGTTCGGGCTGCGTAAAACAATTCTAGGAACTCGTGTTGTGAATTGTGATAGGCGCGAGGATTTGTCTCTGCAATTAGTAGTGCAGGTTTTTTTTTGTATATAAATCTCTAATATGATTTTATTTTTATGCGCCGAGATTTTCTTCCCAATCAAAGCATGGGTGAGGCTAAGGATGACTCAAAGTTACGTTCCCAGCTTCGTATATTTATTAAATAGTTTAGGTTTTTCTCCACCGGTTTATTTCCTGAATATTTTTCGACTCGCTTAGAGTGCTGATATTTAATATGTATATTTTATTAGTATTTTATACTGAACTTTTTATGGATGGTTTATTTGTATGGTTTCTTCATAATCTTGTGTAATTTCATGTCGCTTGCACTTGGGGGATCCCCCACCCGCCCCGGCTATTCAGTTGTTTAAACGCGTAACCTTTATATCGGTTTTTTTATGTTTATTCTTGAAGTTTATCTATATTTATTGTTCGTATGCTTCTAGGAATCTTGTATACTACGGTATTTTTAGCCTCCCACTTAATAATATAGTGCATTATCTATTTCTACTGTTTCCTTTTTAGATTACCTACTTGAATGAGGTGCAAAATTTCGTCAGCTTGTATGCAGAGCTACATAGGGACTGGATGGTTCAGATTATGTTCAGACTTTGAAGAGGGGAGCATCGTCTCGACCTAAGATAGAATGTATTCCCGAACATTGTCACATTACTGTAAGAAGAGATTCTCTGAAAGCAAAATTGCTCGGCGATAATAGTTCAACTGTGTTCAGAATGTGGTGCATGTTACTTTCGCATGTGACAAATACAAATCGAAGTTTAGTCGGCGAAGTGACAATCTGAAAAGATATATCGAAACATATACCGGTCAACCTTCACTGCCTGCTAAAATACATCTGCCAACATTGCACCGGAGATTACTGGGATGGTGACTGACGCGACACACGCTGGAGAATCACCAAAGCAGAAAACTACAGCTGTGAATGCCGTGGGCAGTTCGTTGATTCCTTCCAAGCAGATACTGCAACAAGACTTTCGCAAACGCTGATGAAGTACGAAAGGAATGAAAGGAACGCGTGCGTAAGGAATTCCATCCGCATGCCACATCGATGTGAGAAGTGTTATAAACAGTTTACTCGCACCTTCCGTTTAAAAAAAGTTATCTGAAATAGTGTTAACGGGCTGCGCCATCGGTGCAGGCCGAGCAGTTCATTCTTCCTATTTGTAGTTCACAACAAAGGCTGGTCCCAATGCAACTTCGACCTTCGAATCAGAAGCTACATCTACTAATTCACCCGACCATGCGTCGCAACCTAAGAAATTAAGCTGTGAGACGAAGCTGGATATAAATGGATTTTAAATACGTATGTGGCTCCAAGATAACTTCGACGAAAGGTGTTAGTTCATTTCTGACTTGCATGAAAAGAAATTTAATGAGCCACCTTACAGTGGATGTGGGGAAATACTCAGCCATAAAATACAATATATGTTTGGAATGTAGCTACAGTAAACAAGATGTACACAAAAAGAAACAATCATGACCTCGAACTTACCTGAGTGTAATGTGGATGACATCGAAGCCAGTGTTGAAAAAGAAGCATAAAGAATGTATGCCGCGACAAAAAATAAATTAAATCGAAGGGCTGAGGCTGGACACTCGGTTTTTTGGATCATCTGCGGTTGAGAAGAAATGGGATCGTTCCCACACAAAACATATAAAATATATTAGAATCTCCATCATCGATGTCAATCACGCGCATTAAAGATGAGCCGCAGTTGGCGGTATCACAATTTACATTCGGTTTTCACCAGGTGTACATACACAAAGAGTCCTAGGCATGTGAGAAGCCAATGGAACGGCGAGAGTTTAAGAAGCCCACAGTGTTGGGAAGAATTTTATATCGAAGTTGCTTCAACCTCCACTGTCAGTGCGATTGACAACAGTAAATCGTTTCGTATCTATAACCCTCCTCATTGACAATGTCTACAATAGAACGAATGCTGCATTCGTCAGTTCATCACCAGGTGTAACAGCGAATGTGACTTCGCCTCACACGATGCACTACAATATTTCCATAACGTCATTGTGTGCCCATGTACTACTAAAAGATAAGAAAGCAATAAAATATAATATAGACTTCAAACAAACACAGAAATGTCCCGAGTCCTTGGCACAAACAAAGATAAAAGGAAGCAATATACACAATAGGAAGCAGTAACAATCACTCAAGCTGGGTGACTGTACATGGCACAAAAAGAGAGAACAAATAAAAAAATATATCTGTATATATACACACACGCCTTACTTGTATAACTAAACAACATATAGTCCCAGACGAAACCTTAATTGTCTAAAATGAAAATACGTGACTTGTGGTTGTGTGGTAATTAAATAATTTCTTTTGATTTAATCATTATTTATCTTAAAACAAAGAGGTAAACAAAAATACTATCATCTGAACAAGTTAAATTACAGACAGACTAAATAACCATAAAGAGAGAACTCGATACAACATTAACAGCCATCAAAAAGGAAGGTTTTTCAGTGACATTAAAACAAAACATGAAAATAATTAAAAGTGTTTTTCATGACACAAAATTGACGCCTTTTTCAGAATAGAAATTATTCTAGTTTATGAGGCCAATAAGTATTAAAATTAAGCCCCGAGATGCATCCCTAACAACTAATTATGCTAAATTACATGAAACTGAAAAAGTTACAATTCAATACAAATAAAGACATATGAATTAAAACTGGTTGTTCGATAAATTGAAATTAATAACGAAAATAGACTATGAAACTGTTTAAAATTACTTTGGCATTACATGCGTGTGATAATAATTAATAAAATACGAGAAATTTCGTAAGTAAAGTCCCATTGTCACTTAGCTGTATGACGATCATTGAAACCACCGGAGCAACGACAATTAACTTGACTACTGCGCAACCAACAAAGAAAGGGGCAGCAACCTGCAGAAAGGTAAACCCATAATGAAACAAAAAAAAAATAACCAGCACGTGTAGAAAAGACTAGCATGGCAGTTGCAGTTACAGCCTGCCACGTGCAGAAACGATAAGCCTGCTACATGCACCAAAGTAGCAGTAGAAATTAGCCTGGCAGCGGGATCCTCGCTAAAACAAATATAACCACGCAAAATTAGTGAGTGGAAATACTTGGCGCCAACACAAAAAGAACGACTATAAAATAGGAGTGTTGCTCATCAAGGAGGGAAAACAGAAAATATTAAATAAATATGTGTGTGTATATATGTATATATATTACACACACACACACACCCATATATATATATATATATATATATATATATATATATATATATATATATACACCAATATATATATATATATATATATATATATATATATATATATTGGTGTAACGTGTCAAATAAACACCAACAAAAGCACACCACAAAAAAATTAAAAATTACTATAAAAAAACTATGTTTCTACCACAGTAATGAAACTATGATGTTTAAAACAGAAAATCAAGTTCCGAAGATCACAGCCACCAAAGCTGGGCAACACGCCATCTTGACTCTGTGGCTGGACAGAGAGTGATGAGAAGAAGCTCGTGGAGCGCATAGGAAGTAGAAACAAAAGCCAAACGGCAAGCTTAGATTTACGACGCTAGATGTCGCAGGCTGGCCAGAAGAGGCCAAAATTGCTGAAGTGCACAGAGGTGGGAGAGCATAGCACGTGGACAAATGAGCATTTCTTATGTGGAATCACGTGCCAAGCGGCAGGGATACTCCGAGAAAATTGGCAAGAACTGCAGCTGCAGAGAATTGAGTGTAACGGGTCGCTTCAGACGGCGACTGAAAGAATTCGCAACACAGCATTGCATGTCCAGTCTGTAGAGAAACCAGCTCTCATGAAACACTGGATTAAAAATATAGCTTTGAAAGTACAGGCCAAAACTGAATCGAAATCAAAATAACGAGAAAACACGTAAATAATAAAAAATAGTGACGAACAATTATTAAATCAACTTAAATACATAAAAAACACCTTACACATGCTTAAATAAATAAAAAAATTGCCATGAAGAGTTATAACATAACACAAGACAAATAGACTTTTTAAATAAACAAATAGCAGATACCCATTTGGATAATAAAAGCATCAATTAACACATTAATTAAATACCAACGGTAATAAGACGATTAAATACTGCCCTCAATCTTTTTACTAAAGTAAATACTGATAATTAAGTTCCAAAACTGTTTAAGAATAGTTCACTAGCAGTGACATAACAGTAAAATAGTCGTGGCATTTTTTTAAATGGCATAATGGGCAGATATTCAGATAGCGAGGTTCATTTTTAATAGCTTAGTTTGATAGAGGCCTTGGTTAGAGGAAGGCGGCAGTATTTGGCGAAAGTAACATAGAGATATCAGTCGTGGGTCCAGCAGAAGCATCATAGAGTTTTTAATAGCTTAGTTTGATAGAGGCCTTGGTTAGAGGAAGGCGGCAGTATTTGGCGAAAATAACATAGAGATATCAGTCGTGGGTCCAGCAGAAGCATCATAGAGTTTTTAATAGCTTAGTTTGATAGAAGCCTTGGTTAGAGGAAGGCGGCAGTATTTGGCGAAAATAACATAGAGATATCAGTCGTGGGTCCAGCAGAAGCATCATAGAGTTTTTCAGATGGGACGCCTACAGCAGCAGCACTACTATCAACATCTTCAGGCATGACGTCGACAGAACCATCGACTACTTTGGTTGAGACAGTTCAGTAGGGTCGACTGCAACTTCAGACGATCTGACAGCACCATATATTAATGCAACAGATGTTTCTTCAGCTGCGCCATTAAGTTAGTTTGCTGACCTGTCTCCGCAGTGTTCGGGGCGTCAACTCCACCGCCCTCACCAGAGAAATCTTATACCTGCAGCTACTGCGACAAGGTATTTTCGCATCAACACGCCGCACGGCAACATGAATTTCGTGGCTGTGTGAACAAACCCAACCATATTAAATATCTGTGCTTACGATATATGTCTCTTTTCTACTGTATCGATACTTACTGCAAACATTTAAGGTCATGTGAAGTTAAACCGCAGGCCTCGTCGACGCCGCATCTGCAACAGAAAGTTCTTGCGGCCTCCGTCGACAGTGTGATGGACGCTGATTTCGATCCTATGTCTCCTCCACCAAAATCGGCTGCAGCCAATATGAACGACGAACCGCACACCTCATCGCCAAGAGCAACATCTACTTCCACGAAGACATCTTCATTCCTAATTACTGCTCCTTCCGATGTGACGCCAGCCGAAACATCTGGGTCTGCTAGTGTATCATCTATGGAACTCTCAGTTGCATATCGGTGTAGCTTCATTTGCAAGAACTTTGCCTTCGAGCTTACTGCGCAACGGCACAAAAGTTCACAAGTGCCCGAATAGTTGGATTCATATTTAACTAATTAGAACTGAAGGTCATATATGTAAGTATGCAGACCTATATCAACAAACTTTAATAAATTAAATAAAAATATTTCAGTATTTATACCCTAAATCTTTTCTTCCCTGTTATAAACTGGTTTTGATAAAAAAAAAACAATGATACGAATATTATTTTGAATTTAGTTGGTCGCTATGTCTATAAATGGCCATAGGGCTTATACAGGCATACTTTCCTGGAGCTAGAAATGATGCTTACATATTTTATTTCACGAGCCTGGCCCTAAGAAATGGCAAATTATATTCTCATACCTATAAATATTCGTGTGCTTACGACCATACTTGTGAAAATGTGGGCATACTATAATTTATGATATAGACCCAAGTGAAAAAAAAGTATGAGCTCTATGACACATCGCTTACCTTTCAATGAACTTAAATTTAAAATAACCATAAGTTTTGTATGAATTTTTACAAACAAAATATCCTATTCGTAATATTTCTTGAAGTTAACGTGATTGAGGGTATCCCTAAACCAATAGTTATAAGATAATGGCAATATATATGGTATGCAAAATACACAAAAAGAAATAACTATTGGTATGAGGATATGTGCTAGGACCAATTTGGGTGATTCGCAAACGAAATTTAAATGGGTGTGGGGGTGCGAATTTTCGCGATTTTTATGATTGAGTGGCAGGGTGAGTAGGGTTCTTACATTACATGATCCTCGATTTTTAGAATTTTGTGGGAAAGGGTGTGATGAAGTTATTGGTGGAGCGAAGGAAGGGGGAGGGGAGGGGGTTTAAGAGAGGAGTATGTGATGATGGAATTTGGAGGGGGAGGAGGAGTGGCCCTATGGTTGTATGAAGGGGAGGGTGTGGTGGTGTGGAAGATGGTAGTTGGAAGAAGAGGTGAGGGAGTTGGAGGGGAGGGTGTGGGGACATTGTTGGGGGTTGGGGAGAGGAGGGGTTTGTGGTGGGTGTTCATTTCTATATTTTTATAATTTATTCATTTATTTTCATTAACATTTTTTATTAAACCAAATCCTAAGGGTACAGTTTGTCGGGGGGATGAACATCCAACATGGCATCGAACTATGGCTGTGACGCCCACCAAGATGGCGGGACTGCACCGATCAACATGGCCACCGGCCGCGCCTGTGACGTCAACCAAGATGGCCGACGGATCCGGAATCCGAATCGTGAATACTGCGCTAAAACCGACATAAATACACAATTCGTTCCGTTTTTACCGCTTTCATTTCGTTTTGACGTATTCATCAGAGCGCTCGGATTGAAGGTTTAAACTGCATTAAAAGTGGTGACGTGAGTGCATTCATACGTACTGTTTATTTGACAATCCTAATGTTACCAATAAAACTAAAAACGAAACTGATGGTTCCTACAATTAAAAATTACATATTTTAAATATATAAATATCATACATGTATTTTCCCTTTTAAAGTCAACGTTGGCTTGATAGCATGATTTGTGAGGAAACGGTCTAGAAACGGGGCGATGTGGTTTCCAGTCCTGAACAGCGCATAATTCTTTTCTTTTTAAATCACTTTGAACTACAGAATATAAATTGTGACTACCGAAAATATGTTTAATTCTCGTAATGATTATGCTAAATTCAATAGAAACATAATTTAATTCACTGCAGGCAGTTGGCTATCACTTATTCAATCAGAGAAATAGTTTTACTGATATAACTAGTTGTTTTCCACTGATTCTAAGTGGAACCATTTTCACCGATTCCAGTAGTTGAATTTCACTGCGAATCAGTGCTTTTCCACTAATTCGAATTTAGAGTGCAGTACTATTAATATTAAGGTCCTTCTTCAGTCTAAAAAAAATAAAACATCGAAATAAAAGCATACAAAAAATATAAAAACTGACACGCCGGCTGTTTTAAACAGCATAAAAAGACAAATTAATTAACATGCCCAAAATTACACTTCGTCATAAATATACAACATTAGTTCACACAAACTTTCGACAACTAGAATTTAACTTACTCTTATGAAGTTATGATATTCCTTAGGGCAAGTTACTAACGACTATGTCCTTAATTCCGTTTATCATACATGTTATTTTACACGCCGGAATATAATATAGAAACAATAACACTTTACGTCTGTTCTATACTTTATAGCTCTCTATTATTTCTAGTTTCTCGGACACTGCAAAAATCGTTAACGTGCTTTTTTGTTGGAAAAGTGACAACATTACAGATATTTAGGGCAGTGATTAAGAGCGACTATTTCAATTTCTTGTCAAATTCTTCTTAAATTTGTACTGCTGAAATAAGTGCTGTAAATTTTTTTAACTAAAATACTATAGAGCAGTCAGCTCAGTTAGTCAGTAAGCTCTTTAACACCTTGCACGCTATACACATTAACTGCCATTTAAGACGGGCTGGAATCGTATCACTTATATTCACAGTTATTATAACACCATTTCTATTGGCATCTGTTTTCCCACATACCTCCGCCCTATGTTTCAACCTTTACAGCTCGGAATGAAGTTTCTTCCTGGTTGGCCAACAGCTACTGGAGTTCCTAGTTGAAAGTCTCACAATCAAATATCCTTTCATACGTAACTGTTTGTTCACATCAGCGGTTACAAAAAGTATAATTTACATGTACTATAATGGGGCGCAGTGGCTAGGGCGCCTGCCCCCCACCATGGCGATCCGGGCTCGATCCCCGCATGTGGGAATCGCGCTGTACCATGCCGCTTGCCGGCGGGCTTCCTCGGGGTACTCCAGTCTCCCATGCCCCTGCACTCGAGCGCCACTCAATCCTAGGATCTAACGCCATGTCATGTCCGGGGACAGACAGGCATCTACGGGTCCCAGCTGGAAAGGGTTGCCTCGCCCTAGGTTCACTCCCCACTCGAGTTTTTGTTTGATTTACTTTAATGAGAGATGATGTGTAGTCAAGTTATTCTAAGATACTGAAAAGCATTAACGTGAATTTCGTTTCCAGTGGAAGGGAAATTTTTCTTTTTAGTTAATACCGAGTTACATCAGGACGCGGTGTTCTAGGCGTTAAACAAAACATTTCACTTTTTTTTCAGAAAAGGGACCCTCGCACAGCTAATTAGTACCAGGACCTGCGACAATGCCCCTTTTATGTCAAAATATCGCGTTACGCCACTAGTAAAAGCATAACATTTAAGCACAATATGAAACAAAACACGGTACATCAATTACAGGCCCCGTCTTGTGGAAATATTTTCCTTTGCCAGCAGCTGAGGTAAGGCTGTGTGAAGTGATGTACTGGTTTCTTATTTAAATATGTAACCGTAGCTGTGCAAACAGTGCCATTCCTGGAAAAAAAAAAACATGTCGCGTTAGATACAATTGTGGTGCAGCTACAGGAAATATTCATTTTCAGACGCAAAATATATAAAAATATATAATCTTACACATAAAGGTGAATATAAAAACACACGCTTTTGATGCAACTACGAGAAATTTTACTCTTCGGTCGCAAGTCTACGCGATATATCGGTATATATTCCGTTTCCTTTTTTTGTCATACCGCCATGCAATATAAAAATTAGTTTTACAAATACATATTTGAATTAAGTAAGCCATTGCATAATCACTGACACTATACCTTTACCTTAAAGTGTTTCATATTACTAATGTTTACATAATGGCATAATTCTCAGCGATAACAAGAGTACACAAAAAAAACACTGCTTTAAAAACACAAACATACACCACCTCTTCAACTTGTTATCCACAGAATACTGACAACCGTGATCAGCCATATTTGGTAGTAAGCACTGCCAAGAGGAAGAACATTACATGAAACTCATCCGTTGAAAATGTCGTTTTGCTGGAAAACTAAAACTATTAGTCTGTTGCAAATTCATGCCAATCGGAGTTCTGTAATTTTGTAAAAATGAACAAGTTGCTCTGGGTTTTAAACTCACATAAGAAGTTTAATGAATTTTTAAGTTTTTAAATATATCGCATTATTATCACACTAATACGCACAAATATAAGAACTCAACAAATATTAATTGTATGTTATTCTAGTTAGGTTGTGAGTTCAGGTTTTTCATAAACTAATATACTAAATGTAGCCATGGAAACTAAAGCGTATAAAATAAGTAGAAAAGTTTGTATAAGATCTGTGTAAACAATTCTACTGGTGGAAAATTCCTGACTAATTTGCTATGCAGCTCTAAATCTACAAATCTCTGAATAAATTATTGCCGAAAACTCTTTGAGACTTCATAGTGAATAGGAAACAAGTTTATTATTTGTAAACAGCTGCTTTATACAGCACTTTTCAGCCCCGTACTTATTACTTCATAGTACAGGTACGCAAATAGCCTATGTTGTAGACGAAGAGAACGTAAAGGGATTTAAGTCGACCGACATAAGGTAACTTAAAAGCCGTGTGATTTAAATATGACATTGCTACCGTGATTTTTATAGGTAGCGAAGAACATCAGCCACTGAAATTGATTAGGATATCGTTGACTGCTGACTGTTATATATATATATATATATATATATATATATATACATGACTCCTGCAGAAAGTATCGTGCTATTATTCTTTGATAATCTCTACCTTGATGTTCTAGTTTTTCATTTGAATTTGACGTTTTGAGTGCACCCGAATGTCGACATGGCCGGACGGGAACCGAACTTGGGACCTCCCGAATGCGAGTTCAGGTCTGTACCACAACGCCACCTCGCTCGTAAGAAAGCGATTCCCCCCCCCCCCCCCCGTTTCAGAAGTATAAACGTAATTAAAGTAAACCAATTTTCTTATTAAAGTGGCAAGTTCTTTTCTACCTGACACCCTCCCCTTTAAGTAGAGTGAAGTTTGTTTGAGTTGATGAGTCATGAAGGGGGGGGGGGGGTTGAAATGGGAGTAAGGGGGAAGGAAAAAGGCTCAGAATTACAGGTAACGTAAAACGTCACCGACTCATGTGTTTCCGTGCGCCATACATGTGGCGCGGGAATGCAGATACTCTTGTCACCAAAATATCCTGCCGCACCGCGCCTCTCTGTGTTCCAATAAAATAATTCCGAGAATGCCAAAGCGTTCCAAGCGTAAAGACGGCGGTGACATTCGTGCTCGCTCGCTAGTGTCATCTGCCCGCTGTTCCAGGAAACGAAGCGCTTCAGCAGAATCGACTGCTCGTGACTCAGTGTCTGTACAAGGATTACTGCTGCTGGCGTGGGGTTTACACATGACACAGCCCTGCGTATTACTGTCTTCTCTACAGTCTACTTGCCTGCTTTATATGGATGCGGAAAATCCGTGTAGAAATTATCGCTGTGTGAATTATACAGTATTTAGGAATGATATACTTCTTGCGTCAAATTACTTGTATTGTTTCACTAAACTATACCTATTACATGTTTGTACTTTTTTCAAAGGATAATGATTCTAACAGACGAAACAGCTTGAAAACATGAAACGCCATGCAGCTTACTAACAAATACCCTGATTTTAAATGAGAACAGATACACATTTTGACGCTAGAAAATGTCTGAAAAAATGAGTTTAATTTTTTTAAGTTAAAAAAACTGATATGCTCAAGTATTTTTTACGATGCAGCTCACTATTATGATTTTTTTTTTCAATGATATTGTTTAATTTTGAATTCACGAATTTTTAGACTAATATACGGGCTAAAAAAAGGGGTGGGGGGGGGGGGTTATTTAAGCGACAAGCTCAAATTCGTTACAGAATCAACAGTCTCCGTATTAGAATCCTCAACAAACCCGGTATACGTGCAAGGTAAGTTTTAGTTTAGTAGATAGGTCACGCCATTAATAAAATTAAATGTGGTCGCACGTTTTCAGCTCATGTGATTGACTTTTTACAGAACTATGAAAATAGCCATGACTGCAAAATCATGATTTCTGACAATTCAGTATGATAAGTTTGGTTTGGAAAGCTGAGAAAGTTTTCTTGTTTCCGTCATTTCTTGACTTAATTCCTGCACCTTACAGGAAACATGTTTGCAAAAAATACATCAAAAACGGGCTTACACTATTTTTTTTAGCAATAAAAATTTGGAATACATGTCGAAAATGTATGTAGGAGTTATTCAATAAATTTTTGTTGGAATCGATTCAGTCATTAAAAATTTTCCTGATGGACACAGTCAATTTCCAATATGTATATATATATATATATATACACACACACACACACACACACACACACACACACACACATACGCGAGGACAAATTTTGGCACATAATTCCTTACAAAATATATAAGACAAAAATATATTTACAACTTATCCCCTAAAATGATTATTAAGAGCTATGCGGCCCAAAATTTGAGTTATAAAAAGCGTTCAGTGGGAAATATAAGAAACCTCTTCTTATTAAGCAACAAATCGGTGAATGGTTTTTTGTATAAAGGAGAACTTACATATCTAAACTGGGGCCGCGGTGATGTAGTGGTTAGACTACACGCCGCCTATGTAAGCGAACCGGTTTCGATTCCCTCGTTGCTGAGGCTCCCACCTATGCTGTCAGACCATATATCAGTGTATACGCTCAGTGAGAAAGTAGGGGTGGTAATTTTTCCCCAGTACATTCATTGCAGCGTCCCTTCATTTGATCAGGAAACAGTCAAATGGGTAGGGAAGTTCCCAGCTTTGTATAGTAGCGGAGTTAAACATTTCTATATCTGCACCTTGATGTGTGGTATTATTTACATACAGTGTATAAGCTAAAAACTTCCATTACAGTTTAGGCAGTATACCGGAAATTTTTTTTACAATGTACTTACAATTTTTATCGAGGCCAAGAAGCGTCACGCGCATCAAGTGCGCCATCGCCGTTAAGCTCATGCCTCTGAACTGGCGCGCAGTGTTTTCGTCGCTCTGCGTGTACCTAGGGAACTTTCAGCGATGATCCTATCATTTTATTGGTGGAAAGTCTGTAAAAACGGTTCAATACATGGCCCTTGAGTAGGTTTGTATGTATATTATGCGTACGTTTTAAGATACAGTGCTTTGAAAATGCCGTTTATAGTCATTTTGGAGTACTCAGAAATGATATTTCAATGCGCCCAACGTCTTTGAAAGTACTCAATAGCCGTCGTATGAAGTGTGTTTTCTTTTCGTAGAGCTGTTCATAGGACGTACGTTTAGTAGTTTTCGTGGGAAAATCTGTATTTCAAACACTCTGCGACGCGGCTCAAGCGACAGGTGGGCAGGGGCCTTAAGGGGCGCCCAAATCTCCTCAATCACTTGCATATCTAAAATAGCGGTCGGTAATATCACCCTCCTTCCTTTTGGAAATGGCTGTTGGTATCCTATGTTTGCACTTTGCATCAAATTTTGTTAGTCTTATATTTTCGTCAGGAATTCATTGCCGAAGTTTATCTCCATACTTTGGAGATACATTATACTGGTTGTATCTAAATTCGACCGACAAACTTCAGGTGTAGATTAATCAAGAAAAAATAAATTTAAAACCTATATACGACATGTGGTCTAAAATTAACTCTAAGGGAGGTACACATTTTCGAAGTTGTTAATGAAGAAAAAATTTTATTACGTTGTCACTGTAATTTACCTCTCTCTGGAATCTTCCCCTCCCATTAATAGCCGCAAAAGTATGTTACTGGGTATTGTGCATGCCTACATGCCAGGTATTGATAAATATTATTTTTAAAGTAAAACACGAATTACTCGAAAACGGCAAAGTTTAGGGTGTTTACACAAGGTGGCATTTTTGTTAAATGTGATATGAGGATCAATAATCCATTCTTTAAATACCGAATATGCTACCACGACATGTATGTTAGTTCGAAATAGGAGTAATAAGAGTGATTATTTAGATAAAATAATTTGATTACAGCGACAAGTTTTGTATTGTTTGAAGATCTTTGTTCAGTTAACCATTATCCAGGCAATCGGTGTTCCATCTTAAATATTAACTCCAATATTTTCAATAATCAAGTGTTCCATACTCAACTTCAAAGATGTGTACCACCCTTAGTATTCCACTTTAGACCATAGGTTGTATATATGTTTTCAACTTATTATTTCTTCAATAACCTACAGCCGAAGTTAGTCGGTCAAATTTACATACATCCTGTATATACACATATATATCTATATATTATATATAAGGGCACAAAGAAAGATCGATCAGGGTCAAAACATTTTCTATTTGCTGTGCTAACGGATTCTTCAGGTAGGAATGTACGGCCACTTGCTATTCCTACAGTAAAGTAACTATCGGTGTCGCTGTAAAACGCATTACAAACATCTGTATACACAGAACTATCGATCAGGGTCACACTCGAACACAGAAGTATAGGGCAGGGTCAAGCGCCGCTGACGCACAGTGCCGTGCCTGTCTCAACAGGAGCGTTGCCTGCTTCAGTCTGCTGTCGGCTTGTGCAGTGTGTTGGTGTGCTCTGTCCATGCTCCCTTTTTTCAAGTGCTTAAGTGCAGTTATCCTTTACCGTTAATTGTGAGTGCCGATGAAAGTAATGATAGGGAAGTAGTTAAGTGGATCAAGTAAAAAGCGGAAATATGGCAGTATGCTTGAGGCATCGAAAAAAACCTGAGGGACACAACTTACGAAACAGGTGATGATTGTCGTTGTATACGTTTCATATGTTTTGAAAATGCTTCGAAAAATGAACGAGACGCGCTGATTTGGCATTTTAATGACCTAGGCGATAGAAACTCCCAAAATTCTTTCTTGTCTGGTTTGATTAGTGTAAATGCAATTAAACAAAGGCGGCCAAGGCAGGCTGAGCAGAACGCAAGGTTGAATGAGTTTTCATATGTGTACAAAATGCGTGTTAATAGAGAATATTGTCTTGCCGACATTCCTGTTTGCTTTAAGGGATTTTTTAAATCCATATTTGGTGTCACTAATAGCCGCCTTCAAACAATTAAGTCTTCTCTTGCCACAACTAGAGTGGCACCAGTTGACAAACGAGGAAAACATGAAAAGGGAAGACGAAACAAATTACCTGATGCTACATGTGAGGCGATGGACGAGTTTTTCAAAACACTTAAGGGTCGCAAAGCCCATTACTGTTTGAAAGAATAAAAAAATATATATCTCCCTGAAAATCTAAATTACAAAAAACTGTTGGGCATGTTTCTTGAAAGATACATTGGCATTGAAATCTCGTACGAAAAGCTTAGAGTACACGCACAAAACTATCACTTTTCCTTCGATTAGCCACGCACTGATACGTGCAGCACATGTGATGCTCACAAAGCAGAGGACGCTAACATTGAAACTTTAAAAGCAAACGCAACAGATTTGAATGAGATGAGACAGCTTGAAGACCAGTTGAAATTCATTACACGTAGAAATGGAGCTGCATAAAGACAGGCTGACAGTTTTTTCAGGCAGAAACGATTGCCAAGGAAGCAAGCTAGAACGGTTAAAGGATTTGAAACAGTCACGATGTATTATGATAAAAACCTGCATATTACTAATATTTCTACAGGAGAAGTTTACTACAAAAGACAACTTAGTTTCTATCAGTTTAATGTTCATGTACTTTCAGATGGTTCTTCAACTTTTTACACTTATGATCAAACAATAGCTAAGAAAGGAAGCGATGGAATGGTTTCTATGTTATATAACTTTTTCTTTGAGGTATTGAGTAGCGATGTCCGTGAAATCCACATATTTTGTGACTCGTGTGGAGGCCAAAATAAGAATTGGACTCTAATAAGGTTTTCGCATTATGTCGCGGTAATTTTAAAGAGGTTTGACAAGGTTCAAGTTACCTACCCAATTAGAGGCCACTCATACATGGAGTGCGACAAAAATGTGGCTCTAATAAGTCAGAAGACGCCTGCGGAAACTCCAGGAGACTGGCGAGAGGTAATCGCTAGTGCCAGAGTCAAGCCTAGCCCGTTTCAAGTTGTTATAGGCTGTTCACGGTAAAGTGAGCACTTTATAAGGGCCTTCTAAATTTTTTCTTTCGTCCTATTTCCATCTTCCTGCTGCCTTTTAGTATAAACATTGCTTTGCTACGAATAAACACAGTGTATACATTTCAACACCCTCAAAATTTAATGTCTTCCGTTGCAATAAGATATATTTATTAGTGGTTAAAGCCTATTGGGAGGGCCTTAAAAAGTTCTCACTTTACTGTGAACAGCCAGTGCCAAACTGACAAGTTCAAAGCTTGGGGAAAAGCTTTAAATCAAAACTACAGTAGTAAATTTGCAGCTGAAACTCGCCCAATCAAACAACTGATTTTTAAAACAGAGAACACTCAAACAGTTCGACACCGTGAAACATACAACGGCGCTTTCAGGTCAACACCACTTGATAAGAGGCAACAAGGAGAAGGTTAGGCCTAGTGAAATAAAGAAACCACAACCAGGACAACAACCTCATTATCTTCAGGAAGTTGAGCTGGAGCAAGCTTATCGTGAACTCATCTCTTTGTCCAAGGAAAAGTTTAAGGATCTGCAGTCGTTGAAGAGATTTTGTAGACAAGAGGCCCAGGACTACTTCGATTCTCTTCCTGCTCTTGGCCTTAATGATGACAACGCACAATAAAGATACAGTGACTTCTAATGATAATAATTTTAACGTTAGTGTAACTTTAAAACATGTCATATTAGTTTTTAAAAAAGGTTACTGTGATAAATGGTTTTTTTTATTTCAGTCAAAAAAATGCAATGTAGTAAAATTTTCCCTTATGTAATTGATTAATATAAAGGAACTTTAACATTTTCATTTAACTAGTTTTTTTTTAAGTAAAAATGCTGACTTAGTGTTACTAATATTATGTTTGCTGCTTTTGATTTAAATAACATGAGTACAAGCATTCTTTGTGGCTTGTTTACTTGTTTTTGTCAAGCCTTTTCTAGAGATACACAGAAACAACGATCAGAGTCCATGCATGCCGAAGGGAGAACAATTATTTTGTGCAAATTAATTGGGTACAGACATTTATTTTTACTGAATTATACAGCAAATTAGTGTCACTTAATTAAATAAAATTATGGGTACGTTTAGTAAAGTGGTTTAGAGGCAAAGTCTTTAGCCTCTGAACCACTTTATATATATATATATATATATATACCGCAAGTTATGCAACGATGCTGAGGCCATTAATAGAAATTCTTGGATGAATGCATTAAAAAAAGTTTGAAAACAACACGTGTATTACGGTTTCGTGCTAATAGCGTCACTGTAGTTAACCAAGCAATTGATTCGCTTCGATTTTATTTATTTCGTGATTATTAACTATCGTCGTTATGTAAGACCTAGCAGAAAGGTCAGTAGGCTGCCCTTCCACTATAATTAAAGTAACCTTCGCCCACTTGGCCACTCGGGTGGGGCGTCATTCAGTTCAAGAAATTTATTCGGAATTGAGAATAACCAGCGCGCTAAGCTCGGCCTCAAACACAAGAGTTAAGTGATCCACATGTGGGTCACGCCGTTGACGAGCCAAGTTCGAGCCGTGGCAGCGAGGCCGCTATGGCCACGAAGCAGAGCGGGAAAATATAGTATATTCGCCGTTTCTTCACGCTTCTTGAATCTAACCTTTGAAATAACAGACCATGTATGACGTGGTCTGTTGTTTTCTAAATAGATCACGTATCACAAGCGTTTTATACTTGCGTTATCATAATAGTGCCTTATTTTTTATCAATTGACCGTTTACTAATATTTGACGTATAAGTACGCGTGTTGGTAATGCCTAGTAAGGGCTGTTCACGATAAAGTGAGAACTTTTCAAATCAACCTTGGGAAAAAGCCACTTCTCCTACCTGGACATATTTTAACGGGTGCCCTCGGTGACATGCGTCCAGTAAAGTTGGTAACGATGGATGGGAAGTAGTTCCGTATCTTATCGTCGAACAAAAAGTGTTAGGTACGCATTTGTGATAACTCAAATTATTTCTTACGTTTTCTGTTTTTTAATGCATCGAAGTGTAAAAATGAACACATTGGTTAATATTAACTTTTCTAATAATTTCACAGTTTCACTTTACCGACGCATGAATAAAGTGATGAGGCCCACGGCAATGCTAATCCTACATAAGGCGGAAGAATACCGAACGTGTTTGCAAGTAGATACTAAGCAAGACTTTCAAAAGTGCTCATTTTACCGAGAACAGCATATAGTAAATAGTTATTATACTAAGTATTATCACACTGAGTGCGCACGAATGCGGTGCGTTGGCAGTCCGGTGTAATTTTCTAGGATTCGAAAGCATGAGACGAAGGAATATCCTGAAAATAGAACTTTGGTAGGGCTTCAGAAAAATTCATATAGGCTGTTCACGGTAAAGTGAGTACTTTTGAGTCCCTAGTTACTTTTTAATTACAGCAATTTTTTATCATTTAACAGCCTTTTTAAAATAAATATTGCAATGTAAGTAATAAACACAGTGTACATATTCCACCGCACTCAGAAGTTAACGTCTAAGGCTCAATTAAAATATATTTATCGACTATGAGAGGGCTTTCAAAAGTACTCACTTAAGCGTGGATAGCATATAGAAAACGTGAATGTAGTATACACAGACACGAAATCGCGTGGCGTTTTCTATGGTGTGGGCGTGCCCATCCTCGGATTGGCCACACAATGGTCCGTGAATGAGCCATATGTTTTACTGGCTACCGCGGACTGCTGAAGCTTGCTTATTGGCGGACTTGCCGGCTGGGTAGTAGGTCAGCAGCCGCTGATTGGTGAAAGGCATTCCGACACGTCGCTGGCAGGTGAAACCATATTGCTGTCGCGTGCGACGGTTGCAGCCCGCGAAAAAAAAAATAGGCAGTTAAGTCATTGTATTTTTTAATGCTTTGTGGTCCGGGACGTGTATTGATCGCAAGCTTGCTATATATATATATATATATATATATATATATATATATATATTCCACAATTTCACGTAATTTCGATGTGTAAACACTGGCAGTATTACTAACTATAAAGTTGAAAGCGAATCAGGAAAAGTTGGGACATGTTAAGGTACATTCTCCTCACGTTGGGAAGCTCAAAGAGTTTGTTGTGCAACTAAAAAATGTTCGCGGCCAGCGAGCATTACGCACTAGCATTCCATGTCTACCGTATTTCTCCGTTTTAAGTGAAAGGGAATGAGATAATCGCAATTTTCATACAATGTATGCAAGAGTGTTAAATCTTCCGATATATATTGCGTTAGAACTTTGCATAAAGAGTAAACATCGTTCTTAGTACTAGAGTGGAATAATAACGAAATATATTTACTTGTTCTTTATTACTCTGTCGTAAAATTTATTGAGTAAAATGTTTACTGAAACCATTACGTTATTTAAATGTAACAACGCCACCAGAAAAAAAGTGAAACGGTTTAAAATATAATTTTTAGTGCTTTCTTGCACAGTTTTCTTAACGGAAAGGATATATATATATATATATATATATATATATATATATATCCTATATATAGGAAAAATACAAACTGTATTAGGCACTGTTCTTTCGCAAGTAAGAAGCAAGCTCGTTTCAATGGTAAAGCTTTATTATATATATGTATGTATATATATGTGTATGTGTATATATATATATATATATATATATATATATATATATATATATATATATATATATATATATATATACACATACACATATATATACGCAATATATGTATATATATGTGTATATATATATATATATATATATATATATATATATATAATGTATGTATATATATATATATATATATATATATATATATATACATACACATATATATATATACATACATATATATAATAAAGCTTTACCATTGAAACGAGCTTGCTTCTTACTTGCGAAAGAACAGTGCCTAATACAGTTTGTATTTTTCCTGTTTGCTCTTAACACTACTGGAGGGCGTGAATAATAATTTCGATGTAAATTTTAAATTTAAAAATTGGCTCGCGCAAGTATAAGTACATCCTAGTTCGAGCCAAACACGAACTTTCACACACACACACAAATAAATAGAATTTCTTCGTTTACCACCCGGGGGCCGCGGCGGTGTAGTGGTTAGACTACTCGCCTCCCATTTATGCGAGCCGGGGTCGATTCCAGGCGGGGCCACGCCTTGATTTTTCCCAATTGAAAATCGTGGGTGTTTTCTCGGGGGATCTCCCGTTTCCCCCGCCCTATCATTCCGGAGCCTCTCCATACGCACCTCGCCTTACCCACACCGGCCCTCAAGACCTCGATGTTAAAAGCCTCCCAAATCTCTTCACTCAATCACTACATTTACCAGCAGCGGCAGATATATTCCTTATATTAAAATCTTCTATAATATATATCGTTTTGTTCCCGACCTGCGTATAATACACTTTAATCAGGTTAACCGTTTCAGTCAGTGTCCCAAGCGTGGGGTATCGCACAGAAAGTGGGGAGGCGCCGTTCTTTGCTAGACTGTGTTTCGTTTGTCTCACAAACAAATGCTTACGACAGCATGAAACACGAACACAGTTTTATAAGTCGTGAAATATGACAAGTAATTTAAATGGTACTATAGTGCGGTTATGGACGAGCAAAAATGACAAGTTTATGTTTGTAATATTTACATATTGTCTGGGGGCCGCGGTGTCGTAATGGTTAGACTGTACGCCCTCCCCCCCCCCACCCAAGGCAAACCGGGCTCGATTCCCGGCGGGGTCGCCCAGATTTTCGCACATGGGAAACGTGGCGGACGGTGCTGTTGCCCAACGGGTTTTATCAGGGCATTCTCGTTTCTCCTCGCCCTTGCATTCCTCCAATGCTGCATGTTCAACTCATTTCGCTCTCATCAAAGATCAAGTACCTGATGTAATGCGCCGGACAAACGTTTAAGCTCAACTCCATAGCGCCACTTTATAAAAGAATGATCGCTAGATTTTCTGTCCACGGCTGCTCTGCCGTACGAGGAGGCACAATCGTAAAGGTTGTTCACGATAAAGTGAGCACGTTTGAAATCAATCTTAGTAAATGTCACTGCCCTTTTCCGGTATATTACTTAACGGGCTCACTGGGTGACATGCGTCCAATAGAGTTGATAACGATGGATGGAAAGTAGATTCATATTTAACTTCGAATAAAAGTGTTAAATAATAATTTGTTACAACTTATATTTACTTATTTCGCTTTCTATTTTTTCTATGCATCGGAAGTGTAAAAATAAGCAGATTTGTAAATATTTACTTTTCTAATAATTTCACTGTTTCACTTGACCGACGCGTGAATAGATTGATGAGGTCCACGGCAGTGTTAATGAACTTTACATAGTGCGGAAGAATATACAACGTGAATACAAGTGGATCTCATGCTGGGCTTTCAAAAGTGTTAATTTTACCTTGAACAGTCTTTAACAAACTGAACTTGCATACAGCGATCCCCGTGTTGGATTCCCATCACCACCCATTCGTCCTAATTTCGGTTTGCCACGGTTTACCGAAATAGCCCCAGGAGGTTTGCTTGGAAATTTTCGTTGTTACAGACCATTGCCGATTCCTTCCCTGATTCGTATTCCATTTCGGCCGGACCATCGTCTGCGAGTTACTGATAGGTGAATGACGTTTTGCTGGTTCCTGAGGGTCAAATTCGTCGCAGTCAGTCACAGTCACATCACCAACAGAGAAGAATGTGTTGGGTTACATTTGGTTTTATTAACCAACCCCTCCTTTGTACTAATAAAATATTTCGAGTAAATTGTGTGTATCACAGTTGTATCAAGACTAGATTAGGCCCGTCAGCAGTTGACTTGGAGTTAACATTACTGGAGTTAACATTACTCTACAACGCATAACAAGCAAAACCGTCTGTCTACAATAGGCGTTAACGTGAAAGAAAAAAAAAACATTTCCTAACCAATCAGAAAGAGCAAACGAATAGGAAATAATTTTTTCCAGTGCAAGAATTTCTAAATGCATAGGTTGGCTACGGCAGTTCTTATGACGTTTCACATTCTCATTTGCGGGTGTTAAAAACTTGACGTAAGATACTCGGAAATTACCATCTTAACGCCAAGTAACGCAAGTAATGCTAAGTAAGTCACGCCTAACACTAGATGTGGATGTTGCATTCTCAAATACAGGGTTTTTCATCTTTATGCTATGCATGTTATGTGCGCCATGTCGATTGTAGACGAGGTCTTAGAGTTAGCGTAAAATCATTAGAAAGCACATAATTAAATGCAGTGTTTCTTAACCTCAAATGCTGTCCACATTTATTTTAATAGCGATTTTGGCAAAAGGAAAGTCCATTTTGGAACACAGTCTCTGGTTATTGCACAAATGGCACGTGCAGTCTACCCCAAATTCGCTCTATACTTTTTCTCAGGTATTCTGTGATCATCTACTTATTCTGTTACGGAACTGCAGTCTTAGACTGTCAGACAACCAGCTATATGAATTTAAAACACACTTAAAAAGACACGAAGCTGTAATAAACTCTCACCACGTTTTGGGGATAGCTGTCTTGCCTAATGGGAAACAAAACTGCTTTATAAGCAATCCCGTTTGTCAGTAGCGCCTTCGTGCGGTGAGTGAAGAAATTTCTCCTGCTAAGACGATCGATCATATCCGGTGTGCCAGGGCCAGGAAAATAACTCCAAAAAACCGCGGAGATCATTTATTTCGAATTCTTTCCTTCCGCAGTATTCTATATATTCTCCGTTTCATATGACTCCAGCAAAAATTTTGACAATTTTCAAAAAGAAGTGCGGTCGCAACTAATCTGTCGGTGAAGAAAACGACCTTGGTAAACAAACTACGAATCCAATGGCATACATTGAAAGACTGGCAACTTTAGTCCAATAGTCAGCTACTATAGCTGGTTGCCATTCCCACCTGTTTTATTTTTGTGATGACTACGTAATGCACTAGTTATCGTTATGTTTATTTTGTTGGACGGATGGGGACCTCTAGTTTATGGTCTTTCGCGAGACGTGGTTTTTTACGGTTCTTCTTATGAGTGTGTGGCTATTCTAACATGCATTGTTTTGATGATGTAGTGGGAAATTTTGTTCGCACGGAAATAACATTCAAGTTACTATAACTCGAAAAATTGTAACTTCATGGAAATAACTAATGCTATAAACGTGTCTTTCGTACCGATGTGAGAAATGCTGAGCGGTTTTAGTAAAGTTAACTAATAAAAATGGATTTTTTATTATAATGAAACACCCTAAAAAGGCGTTTATTTAGGCCACGTACATTTCAAATCCTCGATCAAGAACAAAATTAGATAAATGCGTAACTGTTTATACCGACGTGCGAAATGCACAATATAAATATTTTCAGCAAATTTTTCACTCGAAAAATTAGTTAAACTTTCGATACAATAAATGTAAACCTCACAACGTAAATACTTTGTCGCTTGCGCTTCATGGTCAAGGAAAATGGCCGACCAAATGAAAGTTACGTAACATGTTTACTGTTTCCGCTATAGTCAGGGATACATTTACATTGACAATTTACACTGAAAGACGTGCAAACACGTGCCGATATTTCTTTCATTTCACTGAGGCGACTGTTCTCAAAAGGCACCTACGACGAACTACATTTATTGAAATACGCAAATACGAAAGTAGTGAACTGCAGATTATTATGATGGTTTAATTGGACTGTCTCCATTGCAGAGCATGAGACTCTCGGACACATACACATAGATCTCAGCATGACAAAAGACGAGAAATCTTTTTACAGCACTGTTGTCTGTCCTGTTTTGTAATAATAAGTTGTTCATCTGTCGTTTTAATTATATACATGTTGGGGTCACGGTGGCTGATCGATTAGCCTGCTCACCCCCCACCAAGGCGATCCGGGCTCAATCCCCGGCCGGGCCACCCCAGATTCGTTCCAGACGATGCCGTTGGTCGACGTGTCTTCTCGGGGATCTACCGCTTCCCCCGCCCCTCCCCCCATTCCGACGCCCCGCCATACTCAACACAATCACCCTTATCGGCTCTCAAGACCTCGATGTTAAGAGCTGCCCAAATCTCTCTGCTCACTCACTATATACATGTTTATTTTTCATTGACAAGAAAACTGCATTTCCTAATTATCTGTATGTGGTTATACTACAGAGATTATTTGTTCATCTACCAACTTTAAAGTGTAGAAATTAAAATGTTATTTTATCATTATATTTAATAGACTAAGTGCTAGTAGTTGCTTGAGCTATATAAAAGTCTAATTTGAAATTTATTTGCTGAATAGATTACAAAATAAATTGTGTACGAATTCGTCTCTAAAATGGTTTTACTTTTGGCTTGGGGTTATAATTACTGATAGACAAAAGTATATGCAAATATAGGCCAACCTAAAAGCGTTGTTTTTGGTCTTCATTGACTTTTTGTTTGGATATTATGTGACATAAAACATTTATTCTGTAAAGGATGTTACGTCAGTAAACGTTAAATCCTCAAGTCTCCAGGATGATTTTATAAATGTACCTGGAACTGAAGTTAGGACTTCCCTACAAACTGTCTGAGCTCTAACAGAGGTCTGTAAAAATTAGTGGCCACGTCATTTGAATATAATATGATTCCGAGATACGTTCATTTTCGTTGCACACATTAATGAAATATTGGCCGCAAACAAAATGCTTGCGAGTATACGCTTATCTTAGTAAATTAGTAAGTCTGTGAATCAGTCAACTCTGGGAACACGACTTTTTTTCTAAGTAAGGTAGAAAAAAATTCCTACAACCTCCATTTTGTTTTTACGTTTTATTTATTAATATAATCAGAGAGAAAAAAATTAAAAATTCGTTTAAAATGGAATTTTTAATGCGTTCATGAGCAATTTCCTTACGGGCACTTCCTACCTGCTGGCAGCTACAAAATTTAAATAGGAAATCCCATATTAAGAAATTTCGCCCCAGTGCGTTAATATTAATGATAGACGTCTCAAACAAAGTGTATTCTTCACAAAATTTTTGGAGAAGTTCCCTACAGCACAGATGTTTCCATAACATGAACAGCCTGTTTGCAAGGAATTTTTTTAATGTATGTTTTAAAAAAAGTTACGTACTTCCTACCTATATTGAAAATATACGCTAGTGGGGATCTTCTCCTGACAAAAACTCGTGAAGAATACATATAGTTTGAAACGCCTGTCTTTAAAATTAAGGCATTTCCGTAACATGGAGATTCCTATTTTAATAGGGCAACTGCCGACCGGTACGTAGTTCTCTTAAGGGAAACAATAAAAGCGAGAAGTAATAATATTCCACCGTTACAGATATAATTAGCGAGCAATTCAGCTTTCTGGGAATGCATTTAGGAGTGCAGTGTTGTTAGGGCCAGTCGCAAATCTACCTTTTAATCATACGTGACTTTGAGGCGTTAGAAAAATTCTACTACACTGTAAAAATTCCTTGTAATTTCTACTGAGAAATTGTTTGTAATTTTACAAATGCTTGTAAGAGTACAAAGATTTATCTTGTAAAACTACAAGGGCCTTGTTTGTAGTAGAACTCAAGAAACGTTTTTAGTATACTGACCCGTATCCACGAGCTTCAGCAAAATGGCGGACACTCGACCAACGACGTAAAACCGTATTTAGCTGTTCGTGTAAAAACTGCGGGTGATGAAAAGTGTACTTGCGTGCAAAAATTAATGTATTACGAGATTGAAGAACGTAAAACGCTTAAAGAACTCAATCATAATAAAACGACATTCTCAATCAAACATGACCGTCTTACTCATTAACTATTCATGTTTCCCAGTTACACGGAACTCTTAAAATTAAATACAGTACCGGTAAATGTATTCTTCTTAAACCAATAACTTCCTCAAAATTTTGTAAGTACTTGCGCGCTATATTTAATATGAAAATAAGCACTAAGTATCTACGTTAGTTAATTTGGTCTAGTATTTAACTGTTCAGGCTAATATTATAAGAGGTGTATGTTCTAGTCACTGTGATGGCAAAGTGTACTTTCTTTCCATAAATTATTTTGGAAATTTTTTAAGGCTATTTTCTTTAATAATTGATCACATTTGTTTTCTAGAAGGAAAAAAATAATTTTATTTACACTTGTCAATATTTTATGTTTTAATACAAGGTTATCATTTGTAATATTACAAATATATGTTTTGAAGATTTTGCAAGGAAACTGTTTGTAGTTATACAAAGGAACCTCTTGGCAACTGGGTTTCCAAGGATTTTTCTTCTAAAAGTACAATTTTTTTTTTTTAGAGTGTAGGGATTCCCATTAAGAAACTGTGCCAGCATATTCACGGGATGGGCACAGGAATTCAGAAAGCGATCATCTCCCTCCCCCCAGGGCAATGAGTCAGGATCGAAGCCACGGCCTTCCAAGCACGGCGCCGTACAACCAGACAACGCTGAGAAGGATACGATAGTGCTGTGTGTCGTGACTGGCTGGTGCGGCAGGCTACAGAGAAATTAAGTATACAGGCCATACTGCCAAATATTGCGTCGAGCTCTTGTGGGGACTGTGTAGCTGCGCGTCCTAGGTCAAGAAGCGAGGGAGCAATACGGGCGACAGTTACACGCACGCCTAGCGCCTCATCGCTCCTACGCGCAAGGTGTGTAGCGTTTCCGTCGTAACGGTGTACTATGCAAATTACATATGTAGTATAGGGGTTTTATTACACACGATGAAAGCCCACGTATTAAATTACGCCCGTATCTTTGAACTTCTCTCTTGCCGCTTAAGGAAACTGCATAGGCAAGTTTTACAAATGCAATATTTAACCATTTTCACGATTTTTTTTCTCCATGAATACATTTAATGTGACAAAGGTAAAAAATAAGGGCCATAGATAATTGTTTTTTTTTTATCTTTTCTTTAAAAAGTAATATTTCCAGAACTTTTATTTGCCGAGATACGCGTTTACGCGCAAACAAATATTTCATAGAACGTTTCAGTATATTGGACTCATAATTTTGGGGTACAAAATGTAAACACGCCACACTTATAATGCCAACAGAGCAATATTCGACACTGGACATCAGTAAATGAAAAACTATGAATTTAGGTGCTGGACTCCCTCAAGACACGATGATGGAAACCCATCTCCGTCAAGATAAACGTTGTCTAGGTAAACGAATTTCGTTTCAAGTTTTATTGTACCGTTCGTCCAATTGGAAGCTGGTATAGATATATTATTTTGGTGGTTGGCTTCCAATACTTTATACAAATAGCCGTTCAATACTGCCGACTCCTCATTTTCTTAAATTCGTTAGTATTTTCAGCGTCCTTCAGGCAGCAACTGTCCAACGATTGAGCGAAGTCACAATATTGCCGTTATGTGATTTTTCTATGCATCAAAACTGAAATAATTTTTCTTGCCTCCTCGCCGTAATAAATTGAACGAAGCTATTTTGGATGTCCTTGAGTTTATAATTTTTAAATGTGAATACATTTATATCGCAATTTTTGGTGTTGGGGTGAGTTAAGAGATTTGGGAGGCTCTTTAACATCGAGGTCTTGAGAACCTATGCTGGTAAAGCGAAGTGATTATGGAGCAGCGCCGGAATGCAAGGGCGGGAGTAAGGGGAAGCCCCCGAGGAAACCCGCCCACCGGCGGCATCCTCCGGGAATCGAACCCGGTTCGCCTTGGTGGGAGGCGAATAGTATGACACCCCCCACCACCACCGCGGCCCTTTTGGTGCTGTATTGCATTGTAAAAGGGCTATTTAACGTCCCCCGGTTTTATGCTTGAAGGCTCAGCAGGGAGCGGCTTACATACTAACTTATAACCTAGCTTAAATTAACACCCATGCATGCCTTGCCCGGGATTCGAAACCAGGTCCTCCCACACCTCGGTGGAGCACCAACCGACTGCGCCACGGGAGGTCGGCCCTTTTGTTGTAGGCTACAAGACTGAGAACATAATGTTTCGAGAGGGCCTGTAGAGTGTCGCTCCCCTGCGGCAGGAAATAAAGCGGGAATATTTCGCGCGAAAACACACAGCGGCAGGCGTTACTTGGCGCCGGCGGCACGGCGCGGGGGTGTATTTTTAGCCGGGAAGGTTGTGTTTGGTGCGGCGTTTGGCAGCGGTAACCTCAACACCGCGTGACTTGTGACGCATGAGGTTGCTGTGGGGGAGGAACAGCTGTGATGAGCCGCTGTCGTCGCAGAAGACGAGAAGAGGGCGGCCCCGCCAGCTGTTCCCGCCGCACGCCGCTGACACTTGCTGACTCTTTCCGACCTCGCAGCGCCCTTGCAGGCAAACACATGGTCATTATAGGATATCCACGGTGAAATGAAATGAGCACTTTTGAAAGCCCTGCTTAAGATCCACTTGTATGCATGTTGTGTGTTCTTCCGCCTTATGTAAAATTGACATTGTCATGAACCGTATCATTTTATTCATGCGTCGGTCAAGTTAAACTGTGAAATTGTTATAAAAGTAAATATTCAACTAATCTTCTCATTTTTACACTTCGATGCATAAAAAAATAACAGAAATCGAAAGAAATAATTTAAGTTAAAGGCTGTTCACATTAAAGTTAGCACTTTTGAAATAAACCTTATATAAAAGTCACTGTTCCTACATGCATATATTTTAACGTGCACATGGGTGGCATGCGCCCGCTGTAAAGTTGATACGATGGATGGAAAGTAGTTCAAACCTTAACTTCGAATAAAAAGTGTTAGCTAACCATTTCTTTAACTTGTATCGTTTTATGGTTTCTTAATGCGTTAATACGCCCTTCTCCTCAAAGTTGCATCAAAGGGGCAGTAGAACCACAGTCCAAAAGATAAACAAACATCAAACTTACAAATATTCAAAAGTAACCTCTTTGCAAGTAACTGAGGACTGGTCATCAATATTAAGAATGAGACCCCACCTATTCCCCAATTTACACACACACACACACACACACACACACACACACACACACACACACACACACACATAGTGAAAAATAGCACATCAAAATGTAATTCCTTTATGCCCACATGGCATTTTATTAAACTCTATATCGCCTCCAATACAATTTTTAAAAATGGCGAACAAACATTCTTGTAAAACTAGTGGTTTCCAATATTCCACACTTAAAACTTTAACTTGGCCACATATAAATTGGAATTTTAGGCCACACATGTAACTTTGAATATTTTATCAGAATATTATATATATATAGCTAATATTTTATTGGCTGTTCCCAAATACCTAGGCCAAAATTTCATTTAAAACTGGATACCGTACTTACAACAGTTGTGGCCATTCAAAAACTACAAAGGCCAATTAAAAGAACGCCTTGTAAAAATATTTGAAGAATTTTTTATAACTTTACTATATCTGGCCATTCAATATACTACAAAAGCCAACTAATAAATGGCTTAGAAAAATATTTGAATATTTTATAACTTAACCATATCTAGCCATTCATTAAACTACATATGCCAATTAAGAAATTTGCTTGGAAAAATGTAATATTTGAAATATTTTGTAACTTTACTCACAATGCCTGGCCGCTAAAAATTTTACAAGTGCCCTTTTTGCACGATATTTTCTATGATTTTAACCATTACTAAGTACTGAGTATTATTTTTACTGAAATGATCCGTGGAAATCACTCTCATAGTCACTTAAGAAGATCAAGGTCATTTATGACTTTGCCTTTTAAAATTTGCAAAATTTTATAAAAGTTGCCAGAGGAAACTAAACTCACTCTTTACATTTTTCCTTCAAGGAAACTCCTTTCAAAATTTATCCTAAAAGGACTTTGAAATGTTCTAGTCTTGCCAGATGGGCTTACCATTATGACTCCTTTAATTTAATTTAATTTTTTCATACTTTACTCAGGCAGGGAGGATCTGCTGAACCTTGGAGCCACCTTGTCTCTCGAGTCAGGAACCTCCAAGGCATATATACCAATCCAAAAGTACACCTTAGGGGGGGTGTGAAAACCTAGAGCCAATCAGGTGGCTCAGAACTCCCAACCCCGCACTACTAGGGAAGGGGAAAAATTTATTATTTTTATTAATATACTTCCGCCCAGTATACAATTATTTGAATCAGCCAATCACAGTCCAACAAGAAAATTATTTTCACTTAACAACAGTTGAGCGCAAGCGTGCACTGGCTACTGACGTCACAATGCAGATGCAAATTCTTGGAAATCAGACGGGCGACACTGCAGGGCTAAATTCCAGAAAGCAGTGAGCGTGGGCGTAAATTGGCTAATTGGCCATGGGACAGGTGACAACCACGCTGCGGCCCCCTGCTGGGATCGCCGGTGTACTTACCGTTCTGCCAGCGACCATGCCACACATGTTCACAGACACGTTGCTGCGCAAGGGTACATAGCCGACGTTCAAAATCTTCCATCGTTCCAAGATATTGCAGGTTGGTGCCAAGGTAGAGTAGATTTAAAGCGTAGCGAGCAGAAACCTTGACTACGGGCTGCCAAAAATACGTGCTTCCATAAGCACGCACGGACCCTTATTTATCCGGGATCGTGTAGAAGGTCGGGAACAGAAATACGTAAATTGCCATTTTGAGGCGCTCGGCGTCTCAGCATCGAAGTGTAAAAAACGAGCAATTTTGTAAAATATTTACTTCTCGAATAATTTCACAGTTTCGCTTGACCAACTCATGAAAAAGCGACGAGGCCCATGGCAGAGTTAATTTTACATAAGGCGGAAGATAACACAATGTAAATACAAGTATATCTTAAGCAGGTCTTTCAAAAGTGCTCATTTTACCGTGAACAGCCTATATCAGAATGGTTACGTAACTCTTTTCATTCGACGTTAAGATACGGAACAACTTTCTCATACATTTTTACCAACTTTACTGGGCGTGTGTCACTCAGAGCGCCCGTTAAAATATGTTCCTGCATTTTTACAAGAAGGAAATAACACACAGTGAAAATTAGGTAAAATAGTATTAATCCACAAGTAAGTTATAAATTTGTATACTCAGTTATTCCAGTAATATCTCTAAAACGGAAAATGTGACACGAAAACGAAAGATTTCTGTATAAAATAGGCTCTCGCCCACATGGCACTTGAAATGCGTTAAAGGCTGTTCACGATAAAGTGAATATTATAGAAAAAACCTTAGAAAAGAGTCACTGCCCCTACATGCATATATTTTAATGGGCGCACTGAGTGACATTTCCGCAGTAAAGTTGGTAACGATGGATGGAAAATAGTTCCATATCTTAACGTCGAATGTAAAGTGTTAGGTGACCATTTGTGATAACTGAAAATTATTTCTTTCGCTTTCTGTTTTTTTAATGCATCGAAGTGTAAAAATGAGAAGATTTGTTAAGTATTTACTTTCTTAAAAATTTCACAGTGTCATTTTACCGACGCATGAATATAGCGATGAGGCCCATGACAATGGCGGTTTTACATAAGGTGGAGGAATACACAACGTGTATACAAGTATATCGTAAGCAGTGCTTTCAAAAGTGCTCATTTTACCGGTAACCGCCTATACATGTATTTGCAGTACACGTTCTTTTACGAAACTACTAAACGCGCGTCCAATGTGCTGGTATACGAAATGAACACACACTTCAAATGAGGGCTGTTGAGTGTTCTCAAGACCTCACGTGCGCTAGAAACTCCATTTCATAGTAACCCAAAACGGCTAAAATCGATTTTTCTTTTTGCCAAAGCGCTGCGTCCAGTCCGCAAATTTCTAGAATTCCCCGAGCGTCCTCACACACAGTAGTCTTCACTCGTCGGGTTTCACGCCCTTTCGTCCATTCACACCACAAGCACCACGTCCGCAGTCGCCTCGTAATCTCCCGTCGTCGTCCGTCCTCTGGACGTCGCTCGATTACTGCACTCAGCTAAAAGAATCCTATAGGCTATTCACGATAAAGTGAGCACTTTTGAAAACCTTCTTATTTGGAATAGCAGTCAATAAATATATTTTATTTTAGTCTTGGAGGTTAACTTCCGAGTGCGGTGGTATGTACACAGTGTGTTTATTACTTATATACCAATATATATTTACAAAGGCAGTTAAAAGAATACAAATGGCTGAAAGCCAAGCATCATACGTGAACAGCCTTTACCAGGACTGACTACAGTCCAACTATGGCTTGTATGTATAGGGTTGAAGGCCATCGCCCAGACATTTCTTTAAATCCCGCGTCGCACCGAGAGTCCCAATTCCCAGAATATTCTTGTGCATCCTCTACACTTGTCGGCTTCTCCGGCAGAGAGGAGGAGGGAGGTCTATGACGCCAGATACGTCCCCGCTGTCACTTATTCACCATGTTATTCCCCGGGGAGGGGGTAGCGACAAGGCAGCGAGCTGGTCTGACTTTGGGGGACGGAGGATCGAGGTTGGTCACCCCCCACAGAACCGGATCGCGCATAACGGGAGCTCGCTGCCGGTGCGGGCTCAGCGTGTAACAATATTAACTCACTCTTTTCATACTTCTTTCTCAAGATTTTACAGTATTTTCCGATATTTCTGGCGTCTTGCCATGACTTTATTTCTCGTTTTCAACACCCACCTTTTCTTTAATGAAGCCAGTTTTGCAAACTTGTGTTTGAACCATAAATTAAATTTTATTATTAGTGTAATAATGTGGAGAGCTAACAGCGATTTTTTTGCACATTCCAGCTGAAAATGTACAAATATCCTTCAAGGACTCGTTCTCGTTTTATGCGGCGTGGGTCTTTAGACTGCGATGGAATGTAATTTCAATCTCCATCCCAGACAGTGTTTTCATTATTCATCCCAGAACCTGCTGGTCGCTCGCGTGGTGATGGAATTTTCTCTCGGGTTGCTGCTGTAAATTACGATGAATCATGTTTTAGCAAATGAAGGACCTGCAATCTTAAATGTCTTCGTGAAAAAAAAAATGTTCGAGAAATTTCTCACACTTTGTGAGCCACGATCTGTATTCTGAGCACGACCAATCATGTCATGTTTTCGATCACTTTGGATGAATGCAAATGACATGTCACAGTAGCGACATGTATACCGAGGTATCGCCTCTGAAAATGAAAAATATGGCCTATATATCAATTTAATAAACTACGAATTAAGAGGATACTGTCTCTCGATTATGTCACTTTCATACGATTTCGCAATATGATATAACCTAAATACAAGATGATAATACAGTTTCCCGCTAAAAACAAATGTCACCAGGCGCTAATTGGCTACTTCGTCTTGACTTTCACTTAAGATATAAAATATAACGATCTCTTAAGTCGCGTCAAGATCGTACACGACTCGTCAAGACCCGCACACGACAGTCATAAACTAATAAACTTGAATACATTGAATCATATCTTAAGCACACGGCGCACTTATTGTGTTAAGTCAATCGTAAACCCACCTTAAGGCACCGTTTGGAAATGGACACGTAAATTCATCGACAATACACATGCTAGTCGACCACCTGAGCTGCGTTTCGTGTCGCACCACACAGAGCAGACAGCATGCCCAGCTGGGGGCCATTGTCCTGGCTGATGAAGGGCCTGATTGTGCCGTCTCCGCCCTTCCTTCCTGCTGCGGCCCTGTGCTGTGCTTTTGTTACAGTTATGATCAGCGGAGGGGCAACACACGCCCTGCCTGACCACTTCCCGTCTGCTGCTGCCCGCCCTGCTATTTACAGTTAAAACAGCTTTGCGCAGAATGGCCGTAATGAGGAGGCTTCACGTCTGGGTGAGTTTTCCATGACGTCAGTCTTACGTCATTTTTCATTAACCTGAAGTACCTTTGTTATCGTGTGTCATTGTGGTGAGTCTCTGCTCCCTGGAGTCACTTTTATGAATGCTCGAATTTACAAAAACATCGTAGGCCTAACAGGCAAACAATTTTTGGCAATAATGTGTGTGCGTTTTTATGAATATTTATATTTTGAAAAAATTATATTTTTGTCATTCAATTAATTACTTCTTTCCATGGTTAGGTAAACCTATTACATCAAAGCAAAAATGTGTCTTAATACACATCTAATTTCAAATAATAATAAAACTTTTCTACGTAATTATTTAGATAAAATTTGTAAATTGCAAAACCTGTCTACTGAAAGAAATAAGCTATTATTATTGAGTGTATAAGGAGGAGAAATGAAGGACGGATATTACAGCAAGGTAACTGCGTAATGCGGTGATAGGCAAGAAGCAAGCGCGGGAAGTATTATTAAAGCACTTTTTTTTTACTTCATAATCTCGTGTTTATTTTATTTAGCAGATTATACTGCCGTATATTTTTCGTCAAAGCGATCAGTAAAGTTGGCTAACAAGGAAGATTTTTGTGGGATCGAAAATAATTTAGTAAGCGGTATAATTTGTATTGTTGGTACTGGTCACATTATTCAGGTATTGCAGCAAATCTTCGCTCATAAATGAACATTTAAGTATTATTTTTGGCATATCTGCACACAAAAGATGTCTGAAATGAAATGTATGAATATTTCCGAATATTGATTATACGGAAAAGCATGTATGATTCCGTAGTGTCGCACAAAATTTTCGGTGAGCAATATAAAGACAAAAATATTTAGTATACCAAATTTCTATCACTTATTACTATTTCAACCACCTATAATCTATTCACGACTGAAGCACTGCTAAATTTCTACTTTTGGTTACTGATTACGTATCCTTCCGCGTTGTTTACTGTTTACAGCTGTCCAAAGAATTCTCTTTCAACTGTGGCGGAAAGCACAGTAGTATTTAACCTCTTGTTATTGATGTGTATTGGGTTATTTCGCTAAAAGGACTGCCTTATTTGGAATAAATATAAAATGGAAGGAGTAACCATTCCAATAAAAATGACAGTAAATTCAAACACGCAATTTGTGTCACTAATTTTTTATGTACGTAGCAGCGACAAACTTTAAAGATAATAGTGAACATGTACACAAATAGACCTAACGTATATTTTGTACTGCTCATGTTTTTTGCACAGGTATTTAGTTTTTACTAGGTTTATTTAATTATTTATTTACAATTACTGGCTGGGCGTAGTAATTTGTTGGGTTTGTAGCAGAAATTCAGATCACAACAAAGTAAACATGTAATACAACTGTATTTGAAACACCTGTGGCGAAGTTATGTTGTGATAAATAAACAGACATATAATTAACTTCGTAATAAACACAGTTCACGATTAAAACTTGCACATTCCTCACATCCAGCATTAGCAAATACACACACACGAGCCAGCGTTAACGACCCCCATGCAGCCACGCCCTTTCAGTCCTTTCTCATGTAGCGGTTGACACACATAACAGTGGATTTTTTACTGCAGTAGAAGCACAGATATATCACATCGCAAATTGCCTAGGTAGGTTTAAAAACACAACGTGTACACACTTGTGGTAATTTGAAGTATTTTTCGGAGTAAGCTTCGTTGAGCACACAGCAACAAAACGCCATGTCATGTAGCCACTCGTCACATCTGCTAGCCTTAGATTTGCAACTCTCCTGTCATCACATCTGAGTAAATAAAAATAAGTATTGAAACATTAAAACCTCTTTGCAGTAGTAACTTACAAACTCAAAAATTATTTTGCTGTAATAAGTATGAAAAATGCTAAAATTTTAAACATTTATAACTTTCTGCTACTACTAGCGATGCGAAACTTCCCGAAAGAGAGAGACAAAGAGAGAGTGAGAGCGACAAGCTCCGCTCAGCTGACAGTTGCTTCCTCAGTCGATAAAACAAACATTGTGTCATTACGGCCTATGAACAATATTTTGCGCTGTTATTTTTAACTGTAACAATTAAATATGTTACCATCGGGGTCAACCTAAATATTTAAATAGGCAACGTTTAATTTACAAATAGCATACCAAGAACTAGGTTAAAATAATATTTTAACTGTGAATTATTTCTTACTGGCCGTTGCCAACACATCGCCGCTCCCTCTGTTTTTAGTTCGTATTTAATACGAAATAAATATTACAATTTATAGAAGATACTAAGTTACAGTGTCATTTATCCAAGAATACAGTAGTTTGAAGTAAATCAAAGTGTTATGTATTTGTGGAACACAAGTTATTGAAAAAAAAACAGGTTGACATGTTACGCCTGGGGTGTTACTTCAAAGGTTGATTTTCAAAAGTCTCTTCCAGTCGTGAATAGACTGTAGATATAAATTGCCCACAAACCCGCTGGTTCGCATTTTCTCGTGTATAAACGCATGTAGAGTACTCAATAATCTGTTTACAATCAGTAATGTTTTCAAGGACTTTGTGGAACCTCAAAATGCATAATAAGCTATACAGTTATTAGTAGTCTAAACTTTGAAAAACTGTGCCGTATCACGTGTGACGGATTATCACAGGTGCACTAGTTTTCGAGCGTGGGAGTGTTTATCCACTTATTTTCTCTTTAGCAGTTCCGCGTCAAGGTCAAATGAAAAACTGAGTCTTACAGAAAGCAAGCCAGTTTCACCCGTTAGGTGCTACTTGCTGTTGGTTCAATTCTGGACGTTCTTTGTCATGGAGAACGTTTTATTTTAACGTCTTCCTTGGGACGGTAATAGCAACTCGTATTAAAGGCATGTACGCGACCTTAACTCATGTATTTCGTTTTCTGCTGCCGAGTTTGCAGTCACAATTTGATTCCTCTATTGTAGGTGTCGTACGACTCCCGTTCTGCGATGTCCATAGACAGAAAAGACCGTTACGTCAGCAGAATTCAAATTAGGTTGTTACATTCGATTGTCTAGAACGTCAAAAGCTTTCCAGGCAGTAATACGCTCACGAAAAAAAAGAATGAAAATGCAAGTCACTATTTCAAAGTTGATCGATATGACTGATTCACTGTGTAATTACTTGGTTAATGTCTTTTTTTTTTCAGTTTCATATTTGGAGGTCTTTGTACTAAAATAATTAATGTGTTTTTTTTTTAACTGATATGGCTTAAGAATGATGCATATTCATACCGGAAGTAATGAGTAACAATTTACCACATAGGTTTATTTAAGTTATCAACTCTTCAAACTTCATTACTTTATTTTCTTCAGAATAACTAGTTGATTTGTTTCCAATAAATTTCGTGTAAAACAGCGTTCGAGGCAACATACATGATTCCATATTCAGTCAGTTTGAATTTGAATCGTTCTTTACGCTAATGTACTGTTATTAAATTTGAGTTGGACTAGTATAAATTACGATACTAAGCCTTCCCTTCATCTAAGTTGAAACAAAGTTACACAAATTCACGTTTGTTGCTGAGGTATCACACATGTAATGAGATCGTTGCGTGGTCTACTTATTTGTTCGATGTTTGTTTGGCGATAACGCCACAAATATTAAAAAACGCCTATGTAAATTGCTGCTTGTCATGTTCGTAAATCTGAGGTTTGCAAAGAAATAAAATCATTTTTTTTCCTCATAAAACTGTTATTGCAGAAAAGTTAATATTTACGTGTTTACTGTTATACAATCTTGTTTTGATCACTTCGAGCAAATACAATTGTTAGGTTGTAGCTGAGAATTAACCACAGCGCTAGTAGTACCAAGTCGACACAAATTAATGTCATTAACCAGGCCTCCCGACAGGCGTTTTTGATATTATATATAAATTAATGTCATTAGCCATAAATAAATATATATATATATATATATATTCGTGAGACACATTTATAGTAAAGAAAACTGAAGAAAAAAAATGTAATCCATATATCAGGGAAAAATAATAATATACCCGATGATATTAGAAAAATTAATGTGCGCAGTGGATTTTAAAATGTATTCCACTAATATCCAAATCCATGACAGTTATATGTAATATAATTTTTATTATAATCACATTCTTATAAAAATTATTATCTGATTGGAATTACTGAAGTATAGTTTCCAAAAATACAGTAAGTAGAACATTATAACGTCATAAAAACCGTTCTCTGTAATTACTAAATCAGTACAGCATGCGTAACAATTACTTTGTTTAGACATAATTTAGTTGGCTGAAATTCAAAACAGCTCTAAATAGGAAGATATAAGTAAACGTTTCAGATAAATGTCTGGTCAATATGATGATAATCCTGGTCAGTTGCTCTAAAAGTATTTCACTAAACTTTTTTTGTTCTTTTTCTGTTTGTGTTGTAACCGGATAGAGTTTGTTTGATAACTTTACGAATGTCACTGCAAGGAACTCCGACAATTATGTTGTTGTAACGTCTATCATTTTATTTGCAGGGAGGTATTGTTACGTGTGTATGTATGTGGGCCTCTCGTGCATTTATGCGTTGTGCAAATGTACTATATTCTTGCGTGTATATGGTACATAATTAGGGCCTAATATATGCCAGTTCATCATCAGTGTTTTATGGACTAGTTCAAATTTAATAATCAGTACTTAAATTTATATATTTTTCAGTACTTAAATATGCATGTCTCTATTTAATATTAATTACCTGTTCCATCAATGTCTAGTAACGACTTTTGATTTTCTAAAGTGTTCGTTAATTTGTAAGAACTATTATTTTTTTCTTCTAAACTGTAATAAGCAAGTGTAAATTTTAAAAGCGGTTCGGTGTAAGAGAAGGCAGATAGGACTTAACTGCGCCAAAAAATACGATTTATTATTATTATTATTGTTATTATAACAGCTGCGTGTTGGTTGTGAATTGTGTTTATGGTAACTGCGAGGGCAATTTTGCTCTTCTGGCATGTAATGAGGGACCCGCATTGCAGTTCAATATATGTGAATAGTACTTGAGAGATATTCGTTTTTTCTTGATCCATACGCGTTCTAGATTATCGTAAGAATGCCATTAGTATACAAGACAAAATGAAGTAAAGATGTTCTTAAATGGCTTTAATCAGATGTATTTATAACGTGTGATTCTTTTTTTTCGTTACTTAAATTACGATACTACAAGGTATTCTCAATTCGTCAAACTAAGTGTAGTGCGCTTGCCTACCACACGGGCAACACCAGACCAACAGGATGTCGCAAAACTCGATAAACTTGTAGTGTTCAATAAGGACGTTCAACTCGTGTGGTTTTCGACCATGTCAGGTGCTTATCTTCGAAATGGCGGCCATTAAATTTGTTTGGGTGATAACATTAAGCCTTATGAGAAGCATTCTAATGATCTGAGCAAAGTTATGTCGGTAGCTCACTCTGTCAACATCAAACTCAGAAGCTCATGGTGTCATTAGTCAGCCATTTTAAGATATAGCGCCTCATAGACAAACGAAGTGTTTTCATCAAATATCAGTAATCACTCAGTCCATTTCCGTCGTGTTTAGCACCTGAGTTGTTATTTGGAAAGTTATATTTAATTAAGTCATTACAGGGCAATCCGAAGCTTATTTTCATAGTGACGGTACTAATAATACTTTAGGTTAGTGTGTCGTATCGACAGAACAAGTTGAGATATTTTAACCAAACCTAGTACTGTGGAAGAGTTTAGTACAAACTGTAAATGTGATATTTTGCAGTGTTTTATTCCTGCCTTATTGTAAGATTTCACAACTTGTGAATTTTACATAAAAGTGATGCCAAAGTAGTAAGTCATCTAATTTTTTTTTTTTTTTTCACACGTTGGTATATGGGGATGCGTCTCGCGTTCCATCTCCAGCAGTGCATTTCAAACGCCAGTTAGGAGGCGCCTTTAACACGCTGGCCAACAACACTATGTATAGTCCATTCGCAGTTACTTCCAACTTTTCTGAAGCTCTGCTTAGGTTCCACTTCCAGGAAATTCCTCCGCCGCATGCAAACAGAGCTTAACCGAATCTACAAAATCACACCAGAGGGACAACGTGCCGCATTCGTGCGCACTCAGTGTAAGAATTTATTTGGCATGCGAACTATTTCTCACCAGGCATTGCCAACACACTTATTTTCTCCCTGTTTTTACACAAGTAAAAGTTCCATTTAACAAACAATACGGTACTTTTATAAAAACACAAGTTGGCTATAAAACACCTGTGGTACATTACTAGAGACCTGCAAAATTCGCGTTATTATTTGGGATAGATTAAACTTAAAACACGTGTATCTTTGAAACATGTTTGTCATTGGAACATTGTTTATTTTAAACACCCTTTACAACTTTGAGCCAACATAGCAACACTTCACATTTGTGTGCCCCAATCACGTGCGTTTCATTTAGGGATGGGCGCGACTTCAGTGTATGCAGCAGCCAATGGATAAACGAAGACGGCTCAACTATACACAATATTGTAGAGTTTAGCCTGATGCCAAATAATGACACACGAATTTTGTAGGTCCATATACATCATAGGCTTTTAACGGTAAAATGAGCACTTTTGAAAGCCCTGCTTAAGATCTACTTGTATATACGTTGTGTATTATTCCGCCTTACGTAAAATTAGCATAGCCATGGTCCTCGTCCCTTTATTCATACGCCGGCCAAATGAAACTGAAATTACTAAGGAAGTAAATATTTTAAAAATCTGCTCATTTTTACACTTCGATGCATTAAAAAAAAAACAGAAAGCGAAAGAAATAATTTTGAGTTATCACAAATGGATACCTAACACTTTTTATTCGATGTTAAGATATGGAACTACTTTCCATCCATCGTTACCAACTTTACTGGGTGAATGTCACTCAGTGCGTCCATTAAAATGTATGCGTGCAGGGGCAGTGAGTTTTTCTAATGTAAATCTTTAAAGTGCTCACTTTATTGTGAACAACCTTTAGCAAAGAACATACACAAACTCAACAGTATCCGGAGTGTACGTTAGGATAAAAAAAACATCACAGAATTACCAAACGAACTTATAATAGCAGTCTGACTACTTAAACCTTCATTAACAGGGAATGTGGTTTAGTTATGTATGTATTTATTGCGTTAATAAGTAAGTTAATGTTAATGTATTCTATTATATGCATTTTATAACGTTGTCTTTAATCGCTTTTGTGTTATTAAATAGTGTCATTTGTGATTACGTATAGCGTATTCGTTAGTGTTAATGTTTAAAATGTCGTTATGGCTAAGTTGATTAGGCCACGTTGTCAGGATACGTTTTGTCGTTTTTAATGATGTTTTATTCGATTTTTTTTTTTTTTTAAGTTTTGTGCGTTATTTTTTAACATGAAGTTTATAGTGTAAATTACTTTTGATATTTATGTGTTAATATTGTTTTTGATTTGTGCACTTCCTTTTTGCTTTAAGATTAATTTATATGCGATATACGATTATGATGTGTAGAGTGGCATATGGCCACTTTTTTAGGGGGTTCGAGGTTTTTTTTTTTTCAAATTATTATTTTATTAATTACCCCTATAACTATTTCCGTTTAATGTTATTCGTAACGTGCTATGTTATTGTAGTTGTTATTATAGTCTTTTACTATTGGTACGTAATTCTGTTGTGCGTGTTTTTAGTAATATGGGTTTTTTTTCCCCAAAGGTTTGATTCGAAAATTGTGAATAAATGGCGAATAGACGATAGAAGAGTAGTGTATTTTGCTGGTTTTTAGAGCGGAGGGGTTCGCGCAGGATGCGAATGTGCGTGGGGGCTACGCCCCACCAGCTGAGGTGCCTGCGGCCCACGTGGCGATGGAAGCAGGTTCACCCTCCGGGTCACGAGGGGGCGGAGGAATGCGCGGTGTCGGTGTCAGATGAGGGCCACCGCCACTTCCTGCGGGACCCGTGTCCTCTCGCGCAGGAAGGAGCGGCTCTGCTTGCCCGCCCCGCCGGAAGGCGAGAGGAGCCGCCGCGCGAAGCCCCTCTTCACCACTTCCGCTCCCACGGGCTTCCCACCCCGCCAGCCAGGAGACGCCGAAACGACACCATCGGCTCGCCGTCGGGTAGCTTGCGCGCCAGGATGTTCCCCTCCAGCGGCCGGCGACAACCGCAGATGCCCCTTTCACCTCCTCGGCCGGTCCTTTCTTCCTGCTCTGAAGAGGTCCTCCTCGTGTTTACGAGAAGACTGGGCTGGTGATGGTTCACACCCAGCTCGTCTGCATTAGGGATCGGCCAAACAGTTACTTTCGTGTAACGTGTTCCATCGTTCCGGTTCCAAACAAGTAACACGTTCCAGGAACATGTTATTTGTGTAACAGGTAACTGTAAAACATTTCTCGCCTGTCCCAGAGTTTCGAAACTAGATCTGAGATCGTATCAAAGATCGACACTGAAATCTGTCGCACCATTCAAGTTCAGAGCTGGACTTGAGATAGAGATTAAGTTCATTTCGAACCAGCCGAAATTGGCGGTTCCAAATGTCGATCCGAGATCAGCAGCCATCGTCGACAAATGTAGTTTGCAAATACGCCAACAGATAGAACTACGTTCGATTGTTTTCTTGGGAAATTAAAATAACATTATACGTACGTGAATATTATTCAGTAAAATTCGTACAACAATAATTCACTTAAACCAGATAAAAAAGATAGCAAATCTAGTTCTATCTGTAGTGAAAAATAGGCCTACCTCCATGACGTCATATATTACGAACCAATATGAAAATTTGTCTCATACTTAATCTCGATCTCTCAATTTGGAACCAAGATCGACGAATCGGGAGTTCAAGAATAGTGAAATTTCGTTGGTGCAACACTTTTACATTTGAACAAAGATCAATCTGGATTCTGGTTCGGGACTAGGATCATTCGATCTCGAATCGGGGACGATGTTGGTGCAGCCGGCCCTCAGTGTTCCTAGGCTTGGCGTTTCAAGAAGTAACGTTCGATGCTCACTGTTGCAAACCAAGACGTTCCAAACAGGAACTTTTACGCATGCGCACACTCGCAGTTGCCAGCCGAAACGTAAGTGAAACTTGTTCGGCTGCGACCAGTCAGAACAGAACAGTCTGAGTTGTTGGCAGGAAACAATTATTTACAGTAATGTAAGTATGAATAATACTAAAAGGCGTATGTGTGCACATATTTACAAATATGTTTGTTAACAAAAATAAGCTTCTCTGATAGAAAATGTCAGATTTTAAGTGTAATTTGTTTAAATATAGTTTTGATATACGAGGTTAGGTAAGGAACCAAAGTAAACAAAGCTGACGTCCAAAAAAATAACTGTTACGCATGCGCAGTAGTCAGGCAATCCAAGACGTTCCAAAAACAACGGTATAGACAATGGAACATGTTACTTGTGTAACGTGTTACCAAAATGTAACAGTTTTTTTTATAACCGTTAAGTTAAATAACGCCCTAGTCTTCGTTAAGAGTGCAGTGGGCGGCTCTTAATATCGAGGTCTTGAGAACCGATGAGGCGAGTATGGATCAATTCCGGAATGCAAGGGTGGGGGAAACGGAGATATCCGAGAAAACCCCACTACCAGTGGCATCGTATGGTACAATTCCCACTTGCGAAAATCCGGGATTGGCCCAGCTGGGGATTGAACTCGGTTCGCATAGGTGGGAGGCG
Source organism: Dryococelus australis (assembly GCA_029891345.1). Classification (NCBI taxonomy): domain Eukaryota; kingdom Metazoa; phylum Arthropoda; class Insecta; order Phasmatodea; family Phasmatidae; genus Dryococelus; species Dryococelus australis. The sequence continues at coordinate 257,929,350 of CM056995.1, forward strand.
ACTTTCATTGATGCCCGTTTGCACCATTAACAGCCCTGACCTGAAATTCTAAGATCTTGGTTTAAACATGTTCTTCAGCTAGATGCGAGTTACAATGTGCGAGTGTTGCACCAACGCGAACGGCCGAGTTCCGCTCGTAGATCTCCTGATCTCGGTTCGGAATTAGGATTGAGATTAAACAGTCTTTGTGATTAGCTCTCATTTCATGGCGTCATGGTGCTACTGTTCATTTTTAACTTCGGAGACAGCAAATTAATTTTTGTGGGCATTATCTCTTGTGCCTAGGATTTTTAGTATGTAATCTTGTTGAACGCACTGCAAAATTTCCATTCCAAAAACACTTTGCACAGACTTTCTTTGTTATTTTTAATACAAGTTTTATAGAAGAAGGTGGTTCATGCAAAACTAGATGGTGCAATGTGTTATTTGTTTTATGTAAAATAGTTATTTTACGAATTTAATTGGATAATATTCAAAGTGTGTATAATTTTTATTTATTTATTTATTTCGACTTTATTTATACTGGCGAAGTTAATGCTTCAATACCTTCTCTTACACTTAACCAGGTATAACTCAGTGTACACATACGTAAACATAAATAACAACAAAAACATTTACATTAACAAGAGGTGAAACAGAAATATGATAGCTCAAAAAGTAGTAAATGTGAAAAAGATAAGTGGTTTCATATTATGTACATATCTTGAGCAGGACTAGAGACAAGGCAATGTTTAAAGAAACTAAAATTAAAATAGTACAATAAAACTGGTCTACAATAACACAAAATTTGTTTCATAATCCACATTACCAATCATAAATTTAAATGTGCATAACCCATAAAGTACCTGAGAATAAAACAACATATTGAATCTTAGCACATAAAAATAAATAAACATATCTTTAATAATAACTTACATATAATGAAAATTGAATGCAGCAACAAATTAAAATAAATTGATAAACATGTTTTATCGTTACATGTTGGCGTATTTACAAGATACATGTGTCAGCGACGGCTGCTCTTTCGCAAGCAAAAAATTCGAAGTGTGATTCACTTTTTGACGTAGCGCTCGTGCGGATATTCTGAATAGCTTTTCCAGTTTTCCGTTGTATTTGCGTGGAGGGATAAGCATGAATTTCGTTCACTTTACAAAACATTAATAAATATTTAATTTAATAAATGTATTGGATTTTAAGCCTTAGTGATATGAACCAATTTATATTTTACAACAGCAAAAAACTAGCAAACCGAATCCATATTTAAACGATTTCAATATTACTAAGTGTATTTCTAGTAAATAAATATATTTAATGGTGCTTTTATACACTTCTCTGATCTTGGATCGGAATTTCGAGCTATATTCGGCCGTTCGAAATGAATTTTATCTCGATCCCCAGTCATGATCTGGTGCAACAACTTTCTGTGTCAATCTTAGATCAAGTTCGGGCATGATCTTGGATCGAGAGATGAACCTCAATGGTGCAACTGGCCATAAACGAACTGTTTAGTTGATCCAACATATCCTAACAAATACAGACTTGTTCTTATGAAACCTTTTCCTAACTAACCGAATTATGAAATGCAATAGAAATTATTTAACTCGTCCAACATTTCGAAGGTCCTCCATAGCCGAGCTCTCTTGGGCTGGAAGACAGATTGATGACTCACACCCATCTCTTTGTCAACACTAAGAGAACTTTTCAGTGCAGTCAACGTACTTGCTCTTATAAAATGTTTTGTTCACTAACCGAAATATAAACTGAGTCATAAATATTAAATACGTCCATAAAACATACATTGTACCTGAATCACCCGCTTTGTTAGTTCAAAGAACTCCCACCTAAAAACAAAACGTAAGGTTGACTCTTCTATACAGATTTGTACGACAAAACAAAAACCCTAGACATGATAACCCAAAAAATGTTTTCCTCTCAGTGCAATGTTCAAATACTATGATTTTAGTTTTCTGGGTCAGTCTTGCGATCTACAGGAAATACATTTTTTTTAATTTTATGCTCTGAAATCAACCATCGTCCTCATTTAGAAGGCGGAGTACTGCAAAACACATATTTAGAAACTCACTGACGTTATTATTTGTAATGGGGAGGGAAAAAAACTCGTGATAAAACGTTCCCTTGCCCCCGTCCTCCTCAATAAACGAACATTTTTAATGTACGTTAAGCCAAAAACAAATTTTTACTTGTACCAACCAAATCTTGCAGATTGGGGCAACCAAATGACAACAAGAAAATTTCGTTTCAGTATTAAAATATTTTATTTCTCCTATACAAACAATTGATTTGGCTGCTCCAAAAAAAATTGGTTTTATTGAACAAAACATTTTTCTCTGTGAAGTGCAAATGGATTCACGCTGACGTCGCGGGAATTGATGAACTTGCCTGTTATTCAAGTTTATATACTGTATATATAATCGTTACGAGTTTATATTATACTGCCCTTACGAATTAATACGTAGTGTTGGAAGATTATGATAACCTGTATAAACATGAAGTTACTTTTATAAATAATGAGCCTACTTTCCTTAACATGCCTGCAATTGATTTTAAAATAATTTATCAAAAGCTGAGTTGGTTGGTAGGACTTGTCTCGTTGAAGATAATATCATTAGAGATAAAATATAAACATATGCAACAGTAATGAGATTATTTAAAATGCACACGAGCCTTACCCGGGACTCGAACCCAGAAAAACTCGTATCATAAGCTAGTGCGCAATCAACTGCATTACGGAGGTCTGATTCGAACATCAATTTCAAATTTAATCCGTCTAATGTTTTAAATGAAATCGTTTACAAATCTAAAATATATACTGGGTCATCATTTTGAAAATAAGTGACCGAGACACTTTAAACACGCAAGTTTGCATGTCCTACCATAGCACTTCTTGTGTGAAGAATTTGGTAGAAATCGGTAATTTGGTTCCTCAAATATGGCATAAAACCTCTATATTTTTCATGTGACGATCTTCATAAATGGAGGACAAAAAGTTATGTATTAGCACATCCGATGATTGTACACTGTCACTATACAAAGTCAATGTAAAATTGATTACATAGTTTCGTAGATAAAGAACACTAAGTTAATGTGATTTTATAGCTGCCATTCTGAAAATAAGTGTATGTCACGTTTAAAAATACATTTACTTATATCGTTATATGGCCTTCCATAATACAACTCCTTCGCCAAATTGGATAAGAATGGATTAATTGTTTACTGAGATACGACATAAAAACTATATTAATTCATGTGGAACCATCTTAAAAAATGGCCGATAAAAGTGGCTATGTGATGTAAATTATTATGTTTGTAGTAAATACTTTCAGCATACCAAATTTGGTCGAAATTGGCATAGTAGATATACCAAATAAGCCTAAAAAAAATGTGTTGCCGCCATTTCGAGAGTAAGCACATAATCAAGTTGAATCGTTTACGTTTAACTCACCTATAATAGTACAACTTACGTGCCAAATTGGGTGACAATTGCTTAGATAGACTCCGACATATAATGTAAAATCTTAATTTTTTTCATTTTGTTCTATCTTCCAAAATGGTCTACTAGTAACCGATCAATTTCAAAATTTAGTGCATACTCGATACTCTGCCAGCATACAAGATTTGGTTTAAATAGGTTTTATGGTTCTCGAGATATGATATATCACCCCAAATATTTAAATGGCAGCCATTTTGAAAGTAGGTGCCAGGTGGGGTAGAAAAATTTAGAAATCAGGTATCCTTTCCAGGTACTCTATATTTACTGATTTTGGTACAATTCTGTTTACGCGTTCAAAAATTGAAAAAGGGGATATAATCACGCACAGACTCACACACAGGCACATACACATACACACGGATATACACGCACATACATCACACACACAGACATACATCCAGGAAAATGATCTCATAAGTCTTCCTTTCCTTCGGAAAGTAGGCAAAAAAACGATATCCAATGTCTGTATAGTTTTATTAACTCCAAAATTACTCTTTTTTTTTTCGAACAGAGCAAAGTTATGAGGACGAATCGTCTGCTGACTGGGTTTGGCTGGCCGTTTTCTAGTTTACAACATAAAAGCAGTTATTTATTCACTTAAAGAAAGTTATCTGCTCAGATTGAGTGCTGTGGATGATACACATTATCAAGCAGCTTTTGAATGAGAATTCTTTTAAGATACAAAAGTAAAAAAAAAAAGAAGACAACAAAAGGAAGATTACTGAAACAAGGACAGTTTCAGTTCATACAATTTGAATGTAATCTTGTATGCAAACCGGCACAATTGCATAAGGCCATTTGCTGGGCTTGGAAGGAAATAGAAACTCTTTTTGACCTCGATTACTTTAACTTCAGCTTTCAGATCTCCGAGGATCAAACTGAAGTCGGAACCAAAAAAAGAACCGATGATGTGGAAATAGGTCAGTCAGTAATTATAGTCCATTCACGGTTATTTCACACTTTTTTGAAGCCCTGTTTAAGTTTTACTTGCACGTAGGGTAAAAAAAAAACAATACCTTACTTTGCCTAATATTTCAAATCCTTAATAATTGTTTACATTATTCAGCTGCCCCAAAAATACTGGCATATTTCAAAAAGAGTAACTAATATATATTCACAATTTTTGACAGTATTTAGGTCGGTTTTATGACTTTTCGCAGGGTGTCTATTGATAATGGTTCGATTGGTGTTAACACTACGTTCAATTTACGTATGGACCTTTTTTTACTGCTCGTTACCAACGCAACACTGTTCTCGTCGGTTTTATTTCATATTGTATATGAAACAGAGACCATAATAAACGAATGTTTCGTTCAATCAAAATTATAATCGTTTAGTGTTAATAACAGCATGAAATGTTTATTGTATAGGATTTGTTTAAAACACAAGAAGATACGTTAAACCTGGAATGATTTTTCGAAAATTTGTTTTAAAAAGTGTAAATCAACCATGAATGGAGTATAATAACTTTTGGGAAAGTTCTGCAACAAAATAAAATGTTTTCTTACATAATGTTTTAGGGAATAATTACGCGATCTCCTAATCTACCGTAGTATTTCTCAGATAAGTGCTGTTAATTTTGAGAGAAAAAGAATTGACAAACAGTGCATGTTGGCCTACAAATAGCACCAGCGTTCAGCGGAATAATTTTCTCAGCAGCTCTAACTTATACTGTTGGTTCTCTAAGTGTCGATATCAGTGCTGTCCTTGACCCGGGAACCCTATGATTGTGCACGCTAAGTCTCGCGGTCATGTGGCGTGTATACTTGAAGTGTAAGTGCCGGATTGTCTCGACTTACTAGCACAGAGTTGGCACTCTACGGCCGCATTCCACTTGGTACTGAGAGCGCCGTCAGTAAAAATTCGCATTCAGAAACGCTCAGTAGTGGAACCAGGTGGAACACTCGTCAGCAGAGTTATCAGCAGGAATATTGGCGTCTGCTATGCATGGTGAAGCAATGGTAAAGGCTGTTCACGATAAAGTGAACACTTTTGAAATCAAACTTAGAAAAATTTAACTGCCCCTGCCTGCATATATTTTAACGGGCGCACTGAATGACATGCGCCCGGTAAAGTTGGTAACGATGGATGGAAAGTTTTTTTTAATGCCTCAGTATGTAAAACTTAGCAGATTTATAAAATGTTTACTTGTCTAGTCATTTCACAGTGTCACTTGACCGACATATGAGTAAAATTATGAGGCCCATAGAAATGTTAATTTTTACATAAGGTGGAAGAATACACTAAGTGCACGCAAGTAGATTTTAAGCAGGGCTTTCAAAAGTGCTCATTTTACCGTGAACAGCCCGTAGGCCTAAAAATGTTGTCAACAATGATAACAAAATCGGAGGATAAAGTTTGGCATTGCAGCTCCGAGTCTATCTTCTACGATCAAAATTCATTCATTTACAGCACTCGATTGCTAAAGGATCAAAGAATATGTTACGTTGAGTGAGGACCGCGAAGCATCACGTACGTAGGGCATGGAGTGGATGATGAGGGGGGGGGGGGGACACAGCAATCTTGAGTTCGTTTCGCCAAGTCTCATAACTTCCGCGTAGTATAACTTTTGACCAGACGAAGTTACGACGCTCGTTTAAATTTCAATCGACAGCTTTCGTCAGGATCAATCGATTGCATGTATAAAACATTTAAGTGGCGTGGTTATGATGCAATTGTATGAGTTTAATGTAAAAAATTAAGAAAACTGAACACAATTTCGGCATGTATTCGTCAAAAGCCAAGTCGAAATACAGAAATCGTATACGGTTGGAAAGAGCATCTCAAAAGCAATCCAGTGATACCCATAAAACCCCATGTGATCGAGTAAAGCGGTGCCGGGAATGTAAAAACTACAGCAACGCGTCCGAGCGCGTCAACGTAGACGTATTCACGCAAAACAAACGGCCGTGTCCCCAACACAGCCAAACCCAATTTTTTTTTCCCCTCCATTCACCTTCGTCTGATTCAGACTCATAAATTCATTATAAGATCGAAGAATGTGAAAATATACTTTCCACCTGCGTCTTCTGCAGATAACAAGAACGTAACTTGCTCGTTATCCATTGCCGCCATGTTGCGTTGTCTGCTTTTAGTGAGAATGCCTGACCTCCTGCACATCACTAGCGTCAGCCGGAAGTATAGCCTCCAACCCAGACGCTACAACACCATTCGTCAGTTAGTGATCAACAGAATCAGTATGTAAAGGACCGCTCGTCAGTAATTCCAGCTGCTGTCACTATCAAGTGTAACGCCGCCTATATAAGCATTGTCAATGACGACCCGCAGCGAACGGGAGAAACCGAGGATTGCCGATAACAGCCGAAGCTGCAGTTCAGCGCAGCCTCGACGCCTGGACCACAGAGTAAATAAGAACGCAGCCCACTTGAAGAATTTTAGCGCGTTTGAGACATAAGGAAGTGAGTGATAATGGCGACACGGGCATGCCTATCATCATAGTGTAGCACTTTTCCTCCGCGCAAGGGGCTGAACTGGATTGTAGTGTTGTTCGTCGTCCGGTGTGTATCTATGGAACTTTAAGCGACGATCCTATCCTTTTATTGCTAAAAAACCTTGAGCGAAGTTGATTGCAGGTCCCTATACTTGTTTCGCTTGTTTCCAGCCAGTATATTATGAGATACAGCTAAAGCTATGTTGGAGGGCTTGGGAATAGCATTTATATTGTGCACGAAGCATTGAGAGAATTATACGTATAGGCTGTTCACGGTATAAAATAACACCGCCATGGTGTCGCCGGCCAGAGACATGTTGAAACGCAGTTCGCAAATCCAGCGCGCCTGGTGATCTGCTCGCCAGCCGGCGGCCCCGCCCAATCGGGAGACTTTCGCAGCATTCGGTAGCCAGTCAGGTGCAAGGTCCATTCCTAAAACCTCTCACAGCGTGGATATAATCCATCCACGGTTACTTCACATTTTTATAAAGGCGTGCTAAAGGTCTACTTCCGCCTCGTGCAAACAAATCTTAACCGAGCCTATAAAATTACACCAGAAGGACAGCGCACCTCCCTCATTCGCACTCAGTATAGTAATATATTGCATAAGAACTATTTCTTACAAGACATTACCAACACGCCTATTTTCTCCCTGTTTTTACTAATAAAATATAGATAAAAGCGAAAATTAACAAAATTAACGTATTCCGCGTAAAAATAAGTATGGAACGGTCGTGATGCATGGCATATTTAGTCATACGCGGGATGATTTTTCGAAGGTTATATTCAAAAAATTGGGTTTGGCTGTTTGGCGGCACGGCCGTTTGTTTTGCGTGAATACGTCTGCGTTGACGCGCTCGGGCACCTTGATGTTTTTTTTACGTTCCTGGCACCGCTTCACACGATCATATGGGGTTTTATGGGTATCAATGGATTGCTTTTGAGATGTTCTTTCCAATTGTATACGATTTCTGTATTTCAACTTGGCTTTTGACGAGTATAGGACGAAATTGTGTTAAGTTTTCTTAATTTCTTTACATTAAAGGCATACAATTTCACTGTAACCTCGCCACACAAATGTTTTTATACAAAAAAAATCGATTGATATTGGCGAGAGCTGTCGATTGAAACTCAAACGTGCGTCGTAGCTTCTCCTAGTCAAAAGTTATACTACGCGGAAGTTATGAGACACAGCGAAACCAATTAAAACTCCCCCCCCCCCCCCATTTTTTTTTCAGACGCGATGTTATGTAGTCCTCACTCAACGTAGCATATTCTTTGATCCTTTGACAATCGAGTGGTGTAATTGAATTTTGAATATAGACGATAGATTCGGAGCTGCAATGCTAAACTGTATCCCCCGATTTTGTTATAATCGGATTTTCTGCATTGCCTCCCACTATGGTCACAAATTTGAAGACGTATTCGCGTTAAAAGTGTGAAGAAACCGCGAATATGCTATATTCTGTGGCCGTATGCAAGCGGGAAGCATTTTTTTAAATCTGTCCTATTGCTTAGTATTAAATGTACGACAGAAGGTAGGATCGGGTTCTAATTGCATCTCAGGGCGAACCCCTTACACCTAAAGGAGAGGGAATCGCATGCTAAGGAGACGGGCATCGTGGCAGTGAGGGATTGGGTAACCATGGCCAGCGTTTGGGGCCATGATTACCTCCCTAAGAGTACCTATAGCTGTACAATAGTTAAGAAGGGGAAGGTAAAACCTGCATAGACACGGTAAAACCCCTCCCGACACGAAAGAGCTCAAAACTTGTGGAAGCATTAAGAAATGCTACAGGAGATAGCAGGTATGGAATCCATGCTTATTTAATAGGTGACGAAGAACTAGTAGAGAGGTGACGGGGCTTGTGGGCCAGCGTGTTAGAGGCACATGCGCCCTTGAGGTGGGACTGCCATCCATGTTCCTGCGCGGGCCGCCTGACTGCCCGCACAGAAATATCGACAATAGTGACTTCAGGCAGGGACCTTAAGCTTCCAGCCGAGGGCGCAAGAAATCCGGGCAGCTCAGTCATGGCACCTATTCTATCTTCGCTCTTCTGCGCCGACATCAGGAACTCCACATCGCGGGTGAAGGTGGGGGGTAACGGATCGGGTAGCCACCCCTCCCCCTGCGCCAAAATCTCTCTCGGTCGTAGGTGAGCAGCACTCGGCGGGACATCCAGGAGCTACCAGTTGTGGAGGCGAATCCACTGGCCCACGAGTGAAGGCTGACGTCATTGCTAGCGGGAAGCGCGCGCGAGCTTGGCGAATTCCCCTGCCGCCCACTGGGTGGGACAGCACCTGCTATCGAAAGTGGTCGGAGATACGCGACCGCGCGGAACCACCCACGTTGGAGCGAGGCAACTCCCGGCACTATGGAACTTATTTGCCACGAACCTGCTACTTCTCTAACCACCTGCGTTGTCCTACAGACACCCTCCGAGGGTGTCGGTCCAGCATACAGCTCCTTCCGAGGCGAACGACACATAACTTAGAAAATCACAACTTAGAACACTCATAACTTAGAATTCTTGAAAATATCCACACAAGTTTGAACTATCATAACTTAGAACTGTCGTAACTTAGAAATTCATAACTTAGAACTATCGTAACTTAGAAATTCACAACTTAGAACTGTTGTAACTTAGAAAATCATAACTTAGAGCTATCATAACTTAAAACACTCAACCTAGAACTATCATAACTTAGGAACACGCAACTTAGAAACACATATCTTAGAAATATCATAACTTAGAAAAGCATAACTTAGAAATATAATAACGTGGAAACACACAACTTGGAACTATCATAACTTAGAAACACACAACTTAGAAACACAGTTTAGAACCACATAACTTAGAAGCATCGTAACTTAGATAATCATAACTTAGAAACACACAACTTAGAACTATCACAACTTAGAATCACGCAACTTAGAACTGTCATAAGTTAGAAACACATAGCTTAGAAAGTTCGCAAAGTCAACCACATAACTTAGAACAGGGATAACTTAGAAAATTCTAACTTATGTGTTTCTAAGTTACGTGTTTCTGAGTTGTGTGTGTTCTAAGTTATGGCAGAAGAAGGGTCTAGTAAGGGGCATAGAAAACCAGGTAAAGCGGAGAGGGCCTGGGAAAAACCATGCGACAGTCGCGGAAGATAAATGTAATTGTTTTATTGGATTAGGGCTGGAGAAAGTAGGGTAGTGTTAGTTAGCGAAGATAGACTTTGTGAATTTGATGCAGGATGAAATGAAATGAGGTCAGAGCTGATTGATAACCAGGGTCGCGCTATGCGGCCCTGGTGGTGGAAGACAGATCTGAGCCACCTATCCGATAGATGCCAGCAATTTCTCTGCAACACAGGAAAGAGTATTAGTATATTGCAGATAAATAAAAGGAAACTTAGAACTAGGACCAATATTACTATCACCTTGTCTGTGACATCGCGTGCAGCTGTGTATAGTGTGTAGTGAAGTGGGTTTGTGAGTATTGGTGGGTGATGAGTGCGTGATAGTTTAGGTGTACCACTCCACAGCCCTCACCAGATGCTGCAGCGAGCACACTACACCACAAGCCATCTCACTGCTAACCAATCTCTGGTTGAGTAACTTCCAAAGCCTTCATACGGCTCTATGTTGCTTGCTTCAGAGTTTCGCTATTTATACATTCTTCACAGTGGACTGAGAACTTGCCCTGCTTATTTAGTAAAGATCTGGTTCAGCGGTTCAGCGTGGACCACTTTTGATATAAATGAAAACGTTTATCCATATAATTAAAATTTTCAATATTTTTATTTGCCATTTTAAACATTATATTTTAATTGTTGGAATTTAAAAAATTATATAATGAATTAAAAAATACATCCACGAAATAAATTTTGATGGTACATTTAAGAAATATATTTTACTCTTAAATTTAAAATTTTAACATAAATGTCATAGGCTAAAAAATAAAAAACATAAATTTTTAAAGTTAAATTAGCAAGTAAAAAAATTCTACACTTTTAAATTTAGCGCCTCGTGCTTATATGATTCTAAGAAATTTTGATTTAGATTATTAAAGTTTGAATTGTCATTTTTCTTAGGTTTTAATTATGTAGATAAATGATTTATTAATTCAAAAGTGGTCATCCCACACCAAATTTATACAACTTGATTAGCATCTACTTTAGGCCTACCGATTATTTTGTATCGTCCCGCCGTATGTCAAGTAAATATTGCCAAGGGCATAATAACCTTATTAATGCGCCATCTAAGTCAAGCCATGTAATTGTTAGGAATGTAAAGTTACTGATATGCGAATTTGTACCTTAATGTGTTTTATATTATAAACACAAAAATCAGTGGCCTTAAATATAAATATACCACTGACAATATACGTCAACTCAACTCCTAGAACGTTTATTACTGATTATCTGCAAGCCTGACGAGCAGCCTGCATGCCAGCGTGTGTTGTAGTTGCAATCACGTGACTAGCAGCCGATCAGAGATGGCCATTAATTCTATCCGTCCGTCCGTCCGTCAAAGCCGTGCCAAGCTTTAACTTTTAACGGACGAACGGATTAAATTACAGGCTTCTAAACTTGCAAGTTTTGTTACACGTTCATCCCGTGTGAAGTGTTTTGTTTTGACTGTCTTTTGTTTTCATGTGTTGGTTTATATAACTGTAGAAAGAAAATTAGTTATTTTTTCCTGAAGATTAATTGTTAATTACGTTTGGAAACACGATCTTCTTTTGTGCAGTAGTAAAAGTAATAAAATCATGCTTTATTATGCTTATATTTATGCTTATAATTATGCTTTATATGCTATTTAAAAGTATTTTTACATCGATTAATCTCCGTTACGTACGTGTATGTGCGTTTTGGGTACTTAGAAATACAATACCGCCAAAATTGTTCACTTTTTAAGGGCAGTTCTTTCTGTTTGTAAACAGTTCTGTTTTTATTAGTTTTCAGCAAAGAACTTACGACGGAAATGCGAAGTCTGATTGTAAATCTCTCGGCTGGGAGACGGACGAATGTATGACGGACGGACCTGACGAGCTATTGTAAATCCTAACTTGTTCCCGAGTTTCGCTATGTATACGTCGTGCACATTTAACATGAGCAAATTTGAAAGCTCTGCTTAGGATATACTTTAGCAGTAATTATGTACCATCCCGCTACACGCAAATTAATAATATCCAAGAGCCTGATCACTTCATTCATGTGTCATCCAGGTAAACCTGCGAATATTTTAGTACAGGCAGTTAGCGTTAAATTGAGCCCTGCTTAGTATCTCCTTGTAAGCGCATTGTATATCCGTCCACCATATGTACAATTCACTCTACTACGGGCTTGATCACTTTATTAATGCATCGGTCAAAAGAAAGTGCATTGTAAAAAAGTTAATTTTGGGAGAATACGCTAATTCTTACATTTGTGTGCATTGAAAAAAAAAACCTGAAATCAAAAGAAATCATTTAGGTTTTCACGAATGTTCACCTAACATTTTCAATTCAACGTTAGGGGAACTATGACTCTAGATTCGAATCATTGGGAAACCACTGATTCGCACGGAAATTCAACTACTCTAATCAGTGAAAATGGCTCCACTTAGGATCAGTGGAATACCACTGATTGTTTCAGTGAAAAAAAAAATCTCTGATTGATTTAGCCAAATAATTACGTGAAATAAACACATTTACGATAGTTCACTATTTATATTGTGCAATTTACCGTAATTTAAAAAAGTAAAACAAGCTCCGCAGGTGGCCATGATTGAACTCGCACGCCTTTGGACCCTAGGAAGTTTACTTATCGTCTAAGCTACCACGTCATGTTAGCATAATGGAAGGAAAATATATGTCTTATAGTTACGCTGCAAAATTGTGTAATTTGAAGTATGCTCGTAATTTTCGTGTTTGGTTTCATTTGTACCGTTAGGATTGTTAAAACGTATAGTATATATGAGTGCACTCTTTTCACCACATTAAATGCAGTTTAAACCTTCAAACAGAGCGTTGTTATAATTACATGGAATCGAAATGAATGGCGTAAAAACGGAATGATAGGTTGTGTGTCCGTATTACCTCGTAAAATGGGGTTTTGAAAGACGAAACTCATTTTAGAAAGTATTTGGTATTAGTTTTATTCGTTTTTACTACACGTTATCTAACGGCCATTTTTAAACGATGTTCGACGGTCATTTTTACACGCAGTTTGTCTTATACATATGACAAAAATAATTAGAGACGGAGAGGAAGTAGCTGAGTTGTTTACTGATCCATCAGTCAAAAATAAACCACTGAGTAAACAGTGAAAAAAATGACTGACGAATTAGTAGGAAATGTCACTGAATCAATCAATGAAGGAAATATGACATTTTCCCACTGGTCCATCAGTTAAATTCACTGAAGTGACTTTTGTATCAGTCAGATACGTTTGACTGATTGAAACAGTGAAATTCTCACTAATTCAGATTTATAGTGCACTTCTCCTCCATCATCCAACCTACTCGGCGGATGCCAAGCAGCGTGGTTGTTCAAATATATGCAGGTAGAAGCAGTCACATTTTTCAAATGTTTATTTCAAAAGTGCTCAATGAACCGTGAACAACCTGTAATGTAGAATGTTTCACAACTAACTTCCGTGACCATAAATTTAAACATTGTACTCGCCCTACAACGACAAATTTTAGAGCTATTTTTATGAATTCGTGATCGTGACTTTGCTACACGTGACAATGGTGCAGTATATCTGTACATTAATCATGTTCTCACATTTACGATAACAATTTCAAATCCAGCTACGTTGTTCTAAAAAAAAAAAAAACTTGTCATCTCCGCCACTTCCTCTACAACTGTAGTGCTGCCGCTCGTGGCTGCAAATGTAACTAAAGCAGGAGAATAGCTACACGCGCTTCCACATAAAGACTGTTCACGACAATGTGAGCACTTTAAAAATGAACCTTAGAAAAAAGTCACTGCCCTTGCATGCTCATATGTATTTTAATGGGCGCACTGAGTGGCATTCGCCCAGTAAAGGTGGTAACGATGGATGGAAAGTATGTCTATACCTGAACGTTGAATAAAAAGTATCAGGTGACAATTTGTGATAACTTAAAATTATTTCTTTCGCTTTTTTTTTTTTTTTTTTTTTTTTTTTTTTTTTTTTTTTTTAATACACAGAAGTGTAAAGATTAGAAGATTTGTAAAGTATTTCCTTTTCTAATAATTTTAAAGTTTCAATTGACCGACGCACGAATAAAGTGATGAGTCCCATGGAACTATTAATTTTACATAAGGCGGAGGAATACACAACTTGCATATAAGTAGATCTTAAGCAGGGCTTTCAAAGGTGCTCATTTTACCATGAACAGCCTATACCCAACAGTGTCCTTGCAGCGTTAGAGTTACGCCTTCCCATCGGATTCTATTTAATAGTATTTCTGTTATTAATGTACAATGAGTGTAAATATTAATTTGGGACTTCCGATATAAATTAAGTATTAGTTACAAAGGCATGCGTTTCACATAGTATGTATGGCCGTGTCAATTAACCATAGACTAACACATAACTAACTTCGCTGGATTCACACGCAGCTCACATTAATTATATGCGAAGGGTATTAACTACAGAATTACTTATTCCCCACTGAATTAGAGAGATAGCCATACTTGTTTGCTCTACTTATATAAAAGTGTATAGTAAACGCACAGATAAAAACACAGTACTTCGCATAATATTTCTTGCGCCTTTATTACAGTCGGCCAATGGCCATCTTTGAATAACAGTTTTATCATTGTTCATCGATCGCAACCCTCTCATCGCCAAACGATCAACCGACATTAGAAACGAATCGATTCCTATTTCACTGAATAATCAGATGAAAATACATTTTATTAACAAATAAATCTTTAAATATTAATGCTTTCTGACAAACAACTCCTTTTTCGTAAAACGGTAACCGCAAATTGAAAAAAAAATAATAATATGAATCAGAAATGTCTTTTACAAGATTTTAATAAAAAGAGAATATAAAATATAGCTTTAAATTTTTTTAAATCCAAAACTATACTTTTGAACTAAATGTATTTTTTTCTTTGAAATATTTGTTCCTTCCTAAATTTTTTCAAAACGGTCATTTTATTGCTATATAAACACATTTATAAGGAATTTAGTTTTAATTCTCATAAATGGAGTTAAGATAATAACATGCTTCTCTGAGAAAAAATAATTTTTACTTCTGTTAGAAAAGTTCTTTTGCACGCAATACTCTTGCCATAAGAAATTCAATTGAGCACGTAGCAGACCACTGTTATTCAACCAATTTAGCACGTAGCAGACCACTGTTATTCAACCAATTTAGCACGTAGCAGACCACTGTTATTCAACCTTATTTTCTCCTCAGTTATCCCCTCATAAAATATTTCATTATATGTACACATTTATCTACTTTAACAATTCCCGCCCCACTACCCCAAACACACACCACCTCCTACTGACTCTTGCACACACTAAATTATTTCAATGCATGCACTCTCTTAAAGAACATACAGTAGTCGAATTACATACATAAGTCACAATGTGAAATAGAGTAACAAAGTGTGATCTACATTGTACTTCGTTTGTTCCCCGAGTTAACAGATTACTTTTTTTACCTTTAAAAAAAATGGAACGAAATAATGCTGGTGATTGTAAAAGATGTAGTAATTATGTAACCGATTTCAACAAACATTTGTTGTGAGACGAGGTTAGATATCCAACGCCGTTTGCTTTACTTACCTTCACAAACAAGAACATCGAGACAATTTCCTGTAAGACATTATTTCCGCAAAGTAAATTTTATACTCTTGGAACAAAAGCAGAACATCAGTATCATGCTTTCTTATATGTATATATATATATATATATATATATATATATATATATATATATATGTGTGTATCCGCGACCACATAAAAAAGTATTGACTTTAATACACGTTTTCCTGAACATTGTGTTTAATTTTTGTGTGTATTTATATTAATAAACTTAAAAAAAAATGGTTATAATGTTTTCAGAAACACATGTAATTATTAATTCTTATAGAAAAATTAAAAATTTCGTAAAAATTAATTTTTGAATTTTTACTACTTTTTTGTAACAAATATATTATAAATGTTGTGGAGTATTAAATGATCACTTGTTAATTTACCATCGATTAATTTACTGTCGGTTTTAAAATTAATGATCGTAAGTATTTGGATTTTTTTCGATAGTAGAGTTTGCTTAGTAACAATTGTTCACTTACGTAAACTTCTGTTATAAGCATGCGCTGAAGAGCATCAGGGTTATCTATGGGTGCAAAAAAAATTGAAATAACACTTGAAGTAAAAGGAGGCAAAGTAATAACCATTCGAGCTCTAGAAACCTTTCCTAAATATTATAATCAGTGTTGATTAGGGACTGATTTTGTACCTTTCTGCTTTACAAATTTACTCCTAAATCCAGCACGCACACGAGTTCCAAAAGGATTCCTCGAAACGCAAGCTGGCATGCGACCAATAACGCCACGGAGGCCGTACATTTTTCTTTAGAAAAAAATTGAAGGTTTAGAAAGGCGGCTATTAGCTCGCAAGCAGGAGGCCAGATGGCAGCACCGTCTCTCTCTCTCTCTCTCTCTCTCTCTCTCTCTCTCTCTCTCTCTCTCTTCCACGGAAAGGCTGGTGGCGCAACGCACATCTGGTGTCCGTATATCTGTATCTCAGCCTGGTCGACTGCTGATGGGGAGGTGGGTGTGGGACACACTAGAGCTGTTTATACCGCCAGACGAGTGGCCCGTATTACCTCGCTCCTTTAGGTATTTCGCAGAGTGGAACTTACATAACTTCTACTAATCAAATTCCGCGCCATATACTACCCACACGTGCCTGCCATCTTTCATGGCCGCCGAACGACAGTGCCAGGGATCGAACGTACGATCTTCCAAATGCGCACGGGGCCGCGGTGAGTGAACGGTTAGACTGCTGGCCACCCGCCAAGGGGAACCGGGTTCGATCCCGGTCAGGTCACCCCCGGATTTTCTCAAGTGGTAATCATTCCCGACGATACTGTTGGTCGGCGGGTTTTCTCGGGGATCTCCCCCCCCCTCTGCCCACGCATTCCGGTGCTACTCCATTCTCGCCTCATTACACCCTCACCGGCTCTCAAGACCTCGATGTTAAGAGACACCGAAATCTCTCCACTCAGCTCAACTCAACTTCGGATACACTAAGAAATGCAACATGCAAGGTTACATATCGCGCTGATCGCAGCCGGTTGCTCGACCCGAGGTACAGACATGTCGCTCACGACGAGCCCGAAAAAATGGAAGATGTGAGACGAGAATGGAGAAGAGGCAGAATGAAGACGAAGGAGGAAACAGGAGAGTCCCGAAAAAAACCTCCACACAATTGCAGTGTCTGCCACACCCTCAACATGAGAGCCCTTCCATTGGAAAAATTTTTCGTCTGCGATCGAACCAGGGACCTCGAAAGTGGGAAGTCAGTGACTAAACATCTGAGCAAGCCCAGAGTCTAGATACGAACTGAAGTGGAATTGGAGCAGTGGCAGAAGGAATACGGGTGAGATAAAGGGAGAACCCCGAGAAAATTCCACACAGCACGACTGTGTCCTCTGTACGTTGTTTGGATGATTTTTACAAAGAGTGGGTAAGGGAATGAAAAAAAATGCCTATATTATTTTCTAGATGCGTCGATGATGAGCTCTACTGACAGACAAGTGTAAATAATACATACCGAAATTGCTTAGATATGATAGCAGATAATGCCTGAAATGATACTATTTCTTTATAGAAAACATTTTGTTCGTTGTGTCTTCCAATTTTTTTTTTTAATTTTTTTTTTTTTTTGCTACAGTGTAAAATCTTCTCCTTTGCGTTAGTCAACAAATTTATATGTTTACACTAAGAAAGAGGTTTGTTCCACCCAACAAAATGTTTATTTGTTTGTGGCCAAAAATATAGTTTGTTGCCACAGTAAAATATTTTGTTGAACAAACCAAACTTGAAAAGCAACAAAATTAATTTTGTTCGCCTAGCAAAATACTCGCTTCAATTAACAAAATATATTTGTTTTGCCAAAAGAAATCGGATTGTCAACAAAATATTCAATTGAATAAAATGTGTATATTTGTTTGGCCACACATTTGATTTGCCTTCTATAAAAATGAGTTCGAGAGAAATTTTGTAATTTATTCGTGTGACAATTAGAATAGTAGCAGTGCTTGTTAGCACATGATGTTTCGCAATGTTATAAACAACAAACATCTTAAAATACAAGTTCTACAGGAAACTAAAAATTAAAGCTGCAAAACTTGGAATTTTTTTGTGCACGTTGTCCAGTTAAGGCTGTTCGCTATGAAGTGAGCACTTTTGAAATCAATCTTAGAGAAAAATCACTGCTCCTGCCTGCATATATTTTAATGGGTGCACTGAGTGACATGCTCCCAGTAAAGTTGGTAACGACGGAGGAAAATTAGTTCCATATCTTAACGACGAAAAAAAGTATTAGGTAATTATTTGCGATAACTTAAATGATTTCTTTCGCTTCCTGTTTCTTAAAGGCATCAAAATGTAAAAATGAGTAAATTTGAAGAATAATAAGTTTTATAATAAGTTTACAGTTTAACTTGAAAGACGCATGAATGAAGTGGTGATGCTCGTGGAAATGTTAGTTTTACATAAGGCGGAAGAATACACAACGTGCATACAAGTAAATACTAAGCAGGTGTTTCGAAAGTGCTCAGATTATCGTGAACAGCCTAAAATCTAAATTAATTTATTTTAAAAAATTCTTTGTCACTTCAGTAGTCAGTTTAGCTGAGGTTGCTAAGGCATAGCGTTCGAGTGCAAGCGATTTCTGTTCGAATCTCGATCGGGTTTCTCGCTTTTTTATACTAAAGCTGGAGTCAGAATACCCCGACGAACACAACACGACAGACCGACATGACGTCACAGCTCGACGATATCTCACGCTATATTTTATTCGGTGTTCACAATACCCCGACGAAATTTGACCGACAAGTGTTGTTAGTTGGCTTTTGGAAAATCCTAAAACGGCAAGTTATCCTTAAAATATCCCATATTTTCATTTTAAAACTCACGATAAAGTAGATGATTATTTTGCTTTTGACAATATTTGAATTTATACAAAAGAAAAAAAAAGTGTTTAAAAACAATCCGGAAAGTTATATTGGCGGCAACTTAGTTTAATGTTTATTGCAGTAGGAAATACACACAAAATGTTGTTTTATAATGTTGTATTTACATTTTTTGCACGCTTCGACGCGCCCGATACGACGTAAAGTAGAAATAGTACCTTCTTTCGTCGGGCTGTCGGGGCTGCGATTTGGTCGGGTTATCGTCCCAGTGACCTTGCCTTTCATTGGCTACTACTGAAATTTCGTCGTGTCGAGTTTGTCCTGTCGGGTTCGTCAGGGTATTGAGACCCCATCTTAACCGGATCTCTTTTTTATGTACGTAGTGCCGAACAAATCTTACACTTATCAGATCTTTGTTTTGGAGCAACCAAATAGGAATAACAACATAATTTGTTTCCAAAAAACAATTTCACTGTCAGACAGTCGTGTTTCGTATTTGTGACCGAGTAATTTCTTGAACAGTGTGAGACCTGTTTGATTCCGTGCTACTTCGCTTACAAAATACGAGTATTTCCGACACTAGTTCCACGGAATTTCAGACGGTGTCTACAGGAATTGCATCTCAACAGTCTAAGGCCACGACATATTTCATTTCAACGAAAGTAACCAGCAAATGATAACAGTAGAATAGTAAAGCCGATTCGGGTGCATGTTCCATGATGCAGGAGCCTCGTTTGTCGAGGTGGCCTGGGGCGACGATGTTTGGATTTTGGTGACCTTGAACCATGACTTTGACCTTAAATGACCTTGATCCTAAAAAATAAAAATCGCAAAAATCTAAATACTTAAACATCGAGAAACATATCACAATCACCCCACCTAACCTCAGCTCACCCCCACACTTCCATCGCCACTCCCAATCAATAAAACATCAAGAAAAATTTCAAAAAATCTAAAAAAATTCTAAAAATAGACTCACATATGATGTTAATGCCATACCCGTCCCATCACCCACAACCAGCACCACGCCCCCACCCCTATCAATCATACAAAATCGAGAAAAATCGCAAAAAAAAATACGAAAAATTGATTATAAAAATCGAAGAACATGTAATGTTACCCTCACACTCATTTCATCACCCTCATCTCGCCCCTTATCCAGCACCAACCCCTCCTAATGATAAAAAATCGAAAAAAATAGCAAAAAAATGTTTGAGTCGAGTTATAAATAATATTAAAACCCCTTCTATTGTTCAATATTCCAGTACCAACCCCTCACCCACCTCTTCTTCACAAAAATTAATCATTAGCATTACATAACAAAAAATATCCCTCTAACCATACCAATAAATTAGTTGTATTTGCTCATTAACCCTAAAATATGACTATAAAAAATATTTGTCCAGTATTGTTCACCTTATATAGTTTGCTAGTTATTATTTTTTATGATCTACCACCAGAAAGCTCCCATGTCGTCAGTTTCCAAACTTTATTTGACAACTCCAAGTATAAAGTACCTAATATTTTTACTAACAATATTTTTAATTTTAAGGCCAATCTTAAAAAAAAAAAAACAAATAACACAAAAAATATTTGTTTTTTGTTTATTTGAAATAATGCAAGTAAATCCATAAGCCATTGAATAAAAGTCTTCATATATACATCATACTATTTCACATCGAATTCGCCTCTCGATGTCTACTTCAGCAACCCAGGAAGTGTAGTGGGCAGAGAAACCCCACCACTTGAAGTATGCCCTTCCATTACATCGTTTCAGCACCTTCTCGAGCAAATACATATCTGGAAACCTCATAGCCTGGAACTCCCCGGTGTAGAAACTGCCATGGATGGGTATGTTATTAAAATCTTCGAGTTATTAGGGCCTCCGAGCATAGTTACGAATACGTCGCACTTGAAACAGATCAGGGTTCCAATTCGCTGTGAACCCTTTCTCGTATATGCGTTTCTGTTTGGAGATGCGCACCAGGTCACCTATCTTGGCTTTAAGTTTATGTGGGTCCCTTTTCTCATGGTTGGAGTACACTGTCCGAAGCAGGGAGACATCCTCGACATATCCGGACTTCATGTGAGTGTTAGAATGAACAGTGGTAGTATACTCACTGATGAATCTCGGCAATAGCTTCAGCCACTTGTAGATGCCTTTCGCTGTGAAATGTTTCCACATTTTACCCTTCAGAGTCCTTTATAACCTCTTAATGACTGATGCTTTGAGATTGGTGTATGTTGAATAATTATTTATGTTATGTTTCTTCAAAAGAGCCTTGAATTTTGCATTGTAGAATTCCTTCCCCTGGTCGATGTGTAGATTTTATGGGCCTGTCCTTCGTGTAACACATCTGCCATGGCTTCTGTGACTTCATGTGCATTCTGTGTTTTGACTGGCCTGGCCCAGGCTAATTTTCTGTAGGCATCGATAACTGACAACATATATAGGAGCCACATTAATATTAAAATATATTTTATTCAAGAAAAATTTGTTTGCAAATTTTTTTAAATACAGGTAAATAAAAGAAACAGTCACTTATACACAAAATTTTAGAGAGACTTATTATTTTACAATAGAACTATTAATTAAATATATTTTCTGATCATTTGTAAATAGTAAAAAAAAACCTTACATAATTTTTGACACACCAATTATAAATGGAAAACTCAAATGATGATACTACACAAGGACATGGTCTCTCTACCTGTCTACCTGGACATAGTGAAGAAAAGGTTACATTTTTTAACAGAAAATTGAGCGCTCTTTTGTGTCACTGAGGCAGCGATGTTGGAAATAATGTCTTTAGAACATACTACTTTCAATATTGAGGATAGGTGAATGTCACTTAACTTTTTTCTTTCCAGAGATTTTACTTTGTTCATTCTTGAAAACAACTGTTCATACAAGTATGTCGATCTGAACATTGACAGAACTCTTGCAGCTAGGTAATGGATATTTACTTACATACTTGTCCTTTAAAACAAACTGATAAAACTCGGGCAGATTGAAGGAATTGAATTTACCTTACAGGAAAGAATCACACTGAAAGTCTATTAATTCAAGCTGCAGTTTTTTCAGGTGCATTTTCAGCATTGTAGGAAAATGGCGAATTGGATATTTCGAAGATATCCTCAATGTCTTTAAAGCACTGAAACCAGCTAGTAAATTCATTTTTGAACAAAGTAATTTTCTCAGAAAATTCTGCAAATTTCACCTTTTTTACTTCTGCAATTGAAGCTTTAGAGTGGGAAAGTGCGCAAGATTTATCACCTTAAGTTGAGCTTCCCAAAGGCTAAGTTTCTTTTAAAATACATTAATATTATCAATCATATCAGTTACTAGCTTTTTTTGGACTTGTGGTTTCATATTAGAGTCATTTAAATACCCTGTTATATCTATGCAGAATGCCAGCTCATGTAACAATTTGGGATCATCAAAAAGTAAAATGTCTTGAACTTTACTTTCAAGAAACATCATTATTTCATCTCTCAAACCCCAAAACCATTGTAACAATTGTCCACAGCTAAGCCACCTTATATGAGAGTGGTAGGGTATATCGTTATGCTCACACACAATGTCTTTAAGAAAATCAGCAAACTGTATGTGATTTAAACTGCTGGAACGAATGTAGTTAAAGATTTTTACCACAGGCTTCAGAACATTTTGAACTTTCAAAACACGACCACACAAAGCACCCTGATGAATAATGCAATGAAAATGTACAAATGGATTACTCAACCCTTCATCAATCAACTTTTCTTTAGTTTTTGCAACAACACCTTTATTCCGAACCAACCATTGCAGGTGCACTATCTGTGTTAATGCGAGATTCTTTGTCCCCTAAACCCAAACATGATGAATGTGCTGTAATCAACCTGGACACAACATCCGGGCCTGATATTTACTGGGTAACTTATGTGAAACGTGCATAACATGCAGACTACTGTGAACGTTTTGGGCATTTGCGTCCTCCACCCGAACTGCTGTGGTACCTGAAAAATTGGGTGTAAGGCTAATATTATATGTCCGTCGTTTTTTAGAATTTTTTAAATTTACGTTTTTGCGATTTTTTTTTTTTTTTTCCAATTTTTATGATTGGAAGGGATGGGTGAGAGGATAGGGTGAGGCGAGGTTTAGTGGGGTGAGTGTGAGGGTAACATTATATGTTTCTTGATTTTAGAATTTTCTTAGATTTTTGAGATTTATAAACTTTTTGGGTTTAAGGTCAAGCTCATGGGTCAAGGACAAGGTCACCAAGATCCAATAGGGTGGTCGGGTGCCATCAAAACATGACCGCTCCAGGCTGCCTTGACAACCGAGGTGGCTGATGGCTCCTGGCTTTTGAATCATGAATCCTGCACTTGAATCGGCTTTACTATTCTACAGACAATAATTTTCAGTTCGGTTGAAAGATATGTAAGATTGCGAATTTTAGTATACGCACACAATTCGACTAAAACACCGTAATGCACGAGACTCTGGAAATTCCCGTAATCATTCTCAACTAAAAATTGTGGATTGCTAAGGGAAGAAGTATGACACCATTTGAAGACATTTCACACTGACGAGATAAATGTTGCAGTATGTGATCGTATGTGACACAAATCCATGGATGCATATACAAAGGTAGTTATGTAGAACGGGCGTAACGTTTCGTCGACAGCGAGGTCATTAGAGTGAGAGAGTGAAGAGATTTGAGCGGCTAACATCGTGGGCTTGAGAGCCGACGGGGGTGAATTGAGGTGAGTATGGAGCAGCGCCGGAATGAAATGGCGTGGGAAACGGGAGATACTCGAGAAAACCCGCCGACCAGCGGCATCGTCAGGCAAGATTCCAACTTGCGAAAATACTGAGTGAACTGGCTGGGGGTTGAACCCAGTTCGCCTTGGTGGAAGGCGAGTGGTCTAACCGCTCAGCCACTGTGGCCCCTCCGAGGTCATTTGAGACGGAGTAAGTAGCTCAGAGAGCAAGAGTGGGAAATGAATCGGCCATGGACTGTATTATGGAACCATCCTATCATTCGCCTGGAGGAATTTCGGGAAACAATGGATAACCGAAATTAGATAGGCCGTTCCGGGAATCGAAACCAGGACCTCCACCACTGCGTCATCTTGCTCGGCAACGAATGTGATATGTGTGTGTTAGACTTGCATGGAAATTTGCATTTGTAATGAGAACCACTTAGGAATTTCTTGTTTTACATTACTCGGTTCTGTTGTATTCATTTAATAATAACAGGGGAAACGAACTCAGCACATTCATACTGCGTGCAGAAATTCTACTTTTCAACGGAACCCGATTACAGCGCATCCAAAATTAACTTCTGAATAACAGTCTGGTTATCTGCATAAACTAAAATGACACGAAATTAAATAATTTAAAACCTCTTTCATGTTACACGCACAGTAGACATAAAGGTTGTTTTCGATAAAGTGAGCACTTTCGAAATCAACCTTAGAAAAAAGTCACTGGCCCTACCTGCATATATTTTAACGGGCGCAATGAGTGAAATGAGTCCAGTAAAGTTGGAAACGATGGAGGGGAAAGTATTTCCATATATTGACGTCGAACGAAAAGTGTTCGATGACCATTTGGATTAAATTTAATTATTTTGATTGCTTTCAAAAGTGCTCATTTTACCGCGAATAGCCTGTAGGAATAAAATGCGACTGAACAAATGGGATTGGGAAGACAGATTCTACTAAATCAAATGGCTGCAGTTTATGGCGTCCAAATACCGGGAGAAAATAGCTAATAAGAGGACGTAAATGTCCCCTGGAGCTGATGTCCGATGTTGTAATACTTGCGATATCTTATCCAAATCATTACCACAAGCTTTCAATGTTGAGAGGAGAATCTGTTTGTGAGTGGGTTGAAGAGCGTTGACTTGTCGCCCATGTGGCAAATTACGTCATGTGCAAGTGGGTACACTCAGAATATTCACCTTGGCGATGCTATTCTTGAGGCAGCATTCGGTGCCAAGTGCCTTCGTGCGTTGGACTTGTAATACGTCAGAGTGCTGCACTTCACTTGCTTAAAAAAGTTGCTACGTTCAGCACATTTTAGAAGACTACGGAAAGCCACCAAAATCGTCTTGCAGTGAACTCGGCAACTGACCTGGCGAGAGTACACAATGCCAGTTATTAGTACAAAGGGAATATTCAATATAATAAGATATGAAACAAACCGCCAAAACAAATTTCTGACTAGGGAAGCAATAAAAGTATTTCATTTGCCTACATTTGCACATATTAACCTGAAATCTAACAATAGCTGCAGTAGTAGGATTTGGTCAAGTTGTGGCAAGGGGACGGGAATCACAGTCGGAGTCAGCCGCCGGTTTCGTGGAACTTTCATTTTCCCAGAAAATTCCCCGTTTTTTTCCTAAAAATCGACTATTTCCCCCTTAAAATTCTCCTTTTCCAAACAGAAATCCCTTTCATCACTCAACATTTTTCTTTTTCCCTTAACATTCCCGTTTTTCTCTCTAAAAAAAAAAAGTCCCCCTAGTTGCAAAATGATCCCCCGTAAGGCACTTTTCGATCCATCCCAAGGATTTGGGGGGGGGGGGGGAGCGTTTATCGAGGGCAGGCAGAGTAGTGGTGGCCATATTGGTTTTATAGACATCGTTTATGCCAAATCGATACATGGGCCCGGGGTCAGGAGTCAGACCTGACCATCAGCTACCTTGGTTCTGTCAGCCATCTTGTCCGCCATGTTGCATGTCGGTGACCTTTGACCTTTGATAACCAAGAAATTATCCAAAAAATCCGAAATAATATAAAAACTTCGAAAAATATGTTTAGCATAGTTATAAAAATTATTTTAAAATTTATTTTTTAAAATGATAAATTAAAATTTGTAATGTTCGGGCTCAGAGGGAATGGGGGACCAGAGCCGACCAGCCACCATGTTATGATGTCACCCGACCACCATTTCGGATCCAAGTGGCCTTGATCTTGTCCCATAACCTTGACCTTGACACCATGCCCATGACCTTAAACCGAAGAAATCTCAAAATTCTCTAAAAAAAATTCTCTAAATGTTTTTAACATTTATAAATTTTTTAAAAATTAATTTGAAAGATATAAAAATATATTTTAAAATACTAATATTTTAAAAATGTATTAAATAACTTACATTTCCAGAGGCTGCCCCCCCCCCCCTCCAAACACAATGACCAGCAGACGACTGATCCCCTTCAATCAATCACATTGTCTTAACGTTACCGCTACCCTACCAATGTTTGCATTGGTTAATTAGTCGGCAGGCTTCCATCCTCCTCGCCGATACTCGTTCCGCCGTATACAGCCCTCTTGTATTTCTTATTTGTCACTTGTTTTCATTTTCAACACCTAGGTGGTGCTAGTGTATTAATTAACGGTTTTATTTTATTTTTTATTTTTATTTTTTTTGTCATTGCTTTAGTTTGTCTATCGCTTATGCTCGGCACACCATATTGGATTTCATATGTTTACTTTTTCATCACCTAGGTGACGCTAGTGTATTAATTATCGATTTAGCCATCAGAGAAGCTGTCTTCCTCTCTCACCTATGTTCAATATGCCATCTTTTTTTTACGTTTGTCTTTTTTTTTGCATTGCTGGAGTTTGTCTCTCACCTTCGTTCTCCTCGCATCTTATTTTTTCGTTTGTCATTTGTTTACATATTTATAGGTGGTCATCTCGGATCCAGTTTTAAAGCATATGTGTTGCTAATGTATAATTTATCTTTTTAACACCCAGACGGCACCCATATTATAATATATGTTCAGTGTCTAGGCAGCACTAACTGTATTAATTTTCGATTTCGTCACTAGGCGAGATATTGATTAGCTGCCAGGTGGCAGCCATATTTGTTTATGTATTCTAAAGTATAGGTGGATTCTGTTTCCATCATCGAAGTGGTGCTAATTTTTCGATTTAGCCACCAGGCGAGCTGACGAAACAAACATTCTCTCATGCTTTGTCATGCCATGTTCGCCATCTTTGACTTCGTTTTTTCTTAGTTACCTTCCTTTCATTCTCTATTATTACTTGTTAATTTTGTCGCCACGATTAAGTTACCCAAGCTCCACCCTCCATGTTGTATTGTAATAATGCTCTGCCATTCCACATCGATTTAGTAGCATGCTGAGTAATATGTACCCTCGAACCACCATCTTGGGTCGCATTACTTCCGCAATCTTTGATTATGTAGTATAGTCTTGACCTTTAACCATCGAAATCCATTTGGTTCCTCACTTGTGTTTACTAGAAAAATAACTGTGGTGTATTACAGCAACACCAGTCATGTCGAAATGTATGAAATAGAAATAAAACATAACATGATGTTACGTGCAGCTGTAACAAGTATCTTGATGTAAGGGACCCACACTTCTGTGCCGCTGTTATGCCTGTATCGAAGTAGGTGGCCACAATTTCGAGCAGCTGCTATGATATGAACGATGCTTTTATTTCTCTCGCAAAGCAAGTCTGCGTCTAAATCAATACTGCTGAATTCGCGTTGTATATTGTAAATGTTACGGTACCAAACATCTGAAGAAGCAGACCTTATTGTTTTCCCGGCTTTTGCCTATACGGAAGACAACATTCCGAAAGTTTGAAGGGCTTTAGCACAGTACAGAATCTTCACAGTCCGTGAGTTTTTCATATCAAAATATTTGTTACAGCACCACTAATGCACAATTTCTATTTGACCTCTAGGACAAAATCACTTTGGGAGTATGCGTATAAATGAATGTGTCTATATGCATATTGTGTGTATGAGGGTGTGTGTGTGTATCTATCTGACATCTGTGTGCATGTATGTGTGCCTATGTTTATGCATGTGTCTATTTTATGTATTTTGCTATGTGTATATAGGTATATGTATATTTAAGTACTGAATATGTATTCACACTAAAAAAAGTTTGTACTTTTACAAGATAAATACTTAGAAACCTAGTTGCGAAGGAAATCCTTTCTTAATTTACAAACAGTTGTCTTGTAAAGTCTGCAGAAATAATTTTTTATAGTATAAATTATAGCCTTGTATTACAGCTTATGTTATTGAGCAGGGTACTTAAAATTATTTCTATCTAGAAAACTAATGTAATGAACTAGTAACACAGAAGAAGAAGGAGAAGAAGGAGAAGAAGAAGAATAAATTTATAATTTACGAGGAAAAAATCTACTCTTCGCCACCATGAAAACTAAACAGTCTTACATGATTTTATAATGTTACATTTTAGTACAATGTAATTTTAAATAAGCTACAAGTTGCAGATTGTAGTTTATTTAATTAACCTCGGATGTCACATCATATTTCCCCCTACTTCCTACTTTACTGAGTCTTCCGCTAATGGCTTGTGGCAAATTGCACCCACCTTCCCTTTCTGTGCTCAAATTACTCAGTGACGTTATTCTGTTTCAGTACTGTTGAGTTTTCCCGTTTGTTTACATAATAACTGCAATAGTGTTGCTGTTATTATCAGGAAATTATTTCAGATCAATTAGTACCAACATTTTTAAACTTCTGTTCACAGAAATGTTAATATTTGAAGATCGAACTATTTTTATTTACTCCAAATTAACATGCCACATTAATGGATAAAATAAGTTTGTAAAGGTAAACTAACGTAAACAGATACGTAAAACTGCACGTTCGTTAGGACAAGCGTGGTTTCTATGGAATAGGAAGTGTTGCACAATTCTGTAAATAACGTAATAAATCTCACAAGTATTTCTTTAAGTGTAGCATTGTGATTGTCCCATCGAAGTCAAAAGAACCTCGGCAAGGGTTGTGTGTAGACTAAGATTGTATTGTAAGCACGTTTGTGCAGTTGGTAGGAACCAAGTCAATGACCTACACTGGTTGCTTGGCAAGCGACCGCAAACGTGCACGACCAGCTCTGCAGGCGTGAAAAAAGACACGACTATTCAAAGAGAAGGAATTACCAACATACTAACTCAGAAACAGTAAAAAATAATTGGACTTTATTAGGGACAGAAAGGACAAGCAAAGAAATGTTGCTGTAACAAAAAAAAATAGCATGAAGAATGTAAGGACAGATACATGTAGAATATTGTATGGAAATCTTCCTTTGCAATTTAAATAATAATAATAATAATACGAAAAGTTCTGTAACCCTTACCTGGAATAGGAATGAACCAGAGCAGTCCCACGTGCATATAGTTTTGTTGCTGTAACTGTCAAAAAAAGTGTCCTCAGCAATCAAGTTATGTTTAATATACTTAAATATAAAAAAATTAGACATGGTGTGTCTCTATCAACCACATTAGTTTACCAAGCATATAATCATCACGAATATACTTATAACAATTGTAAAAGTTAGTTTCGCAATTACTGGCCCCGCGCATTTCATGTGTAAATTTTAGTGCATGATGTACCTATGTAAGTATATTTTTTGTTACTTGTTATAGACCTCAAAGCACAAAAAAGTGGCTGTTCATCAAGAACAATAAATAATGTAAACGTGCCTTAAACTCGTAACTGAAATTAAACCCATTTTTAAAACATCGCACTCCCAATTTTTTTTATTTTATTACCCTTAGAGCCTTTTTTTTTTTTTTTTTTTTTTTTTTTTTTTTTTTTTTTTTTTTTTTTTTTTTTAAAAAAAAGTTATCGCTATCAAATTTCCGAGTAATTCATTCGAATGGTATTTGTGAAGCTAGGTTTCGAGGAAAACTTTTGTGGGACTGCAGTGAATGAGAGAGAAATAGACACTCAGTATTCGTTTGATAAAAGTTCGATTCTGTCTCAAGCAGGAGTTATCGACTTTAGAACAAACTGTGTGGGCTGGCCAGTTTTAAGTTCGGAAGCGATGCAAACAAACACGCGTAGTGATATTTTTAAAATTTACTCATTTTTCTAAGGTTATTGTATTTTTTTACCTTTGGGAATTTTTAATTTACCCGTTTGTTAAGGTCCAGTACTTCAACATTTTTGGTTCTGTTTTACTTCGTACGGTTATTAACAATAATATTAAAGATGCTGGAGCATACGTGATTAGAGTATAAACGTATTCGAAGCTCGCATATGAAATCAGGTGAAGAGTTCATCGCGAACTTAAACTGATTCAGATTACTTATCGCAAGAGCATCGAGTGATATAAGTACACAGACCAATTACTGTAATCAATATTTTTAAAAAGTTTCAATAATTTGATAGCTTAAACACAACGACACCGAAAATTGTTTCCTTCATATTTGTGAAATATACATTAAAATTATGAAAGTATCCAAGTGAAAATTTAAGACGCCAAGGGCTAATGTTGAGAACCTGCAAAACAAATTGATTTCTTCCCTTCTACCTTTAACAGACTATTTATACGTTAACGAAACCAAACAAACATTCCTTTCGTAACTAATAAATTAATTTTAGTCAGCAACAATGCGCGGTACTAAACAATTGAAACTGAACAGTATTTATTGTACTCATACAGTAAAATTTGTGAGTTTCGTTTTTCCAATATTTTGTTCTACTGGCGTGCTTGGACGATAAATAAAAAAAAGGGGGGGGGTAGACAGTGAAAGAGAAGAGAATCGATTCCGAAGGCGCAGGTCTAGAGAAGCTGAAGGATAAAGGAAAGGAAGAAGACGAGGCAGAGAGAAGGCGCAGGGAGTGAGGGTTCAGAAAGTGAGGGGGAGGGTGGACCGGGGTATAGGAAAAGAGCAAATCAAATCTTGCGGCAGGAAACTGCTCGGCGAGGTGCCTCGGCTAATTTAATAAAGATGTTAGATGATTGACTGAGATGACGGGTAATACAGTTAAGGAGGCGGCCGGGGTGGGGGGAGGGATGGGGGATTGTTGTCGACAGGGCTGGTCCGAGACTCCGATCTGGAAGGGCACGTGCGCGGTACAGAAGGCGGCTGTGATACGGAGCCCGGAAGTCGTTTCACAGTCGCGTGCTGTCTTACACTCTAAGAAATTATTCGCAACTTTACTATACGCTGTTCACGGTAAAACGAGCACTTTTGAAAGCCCTGCAAAAGGTCTACTTGAATGCACGTTGTGTATTCTTCCGCCTTATGTAAAATTAACATTGCCGTCGGCTCCATAACTTTATCCATGCGTCGGTCACGTAAAACTTGAAATTATTGGGAAAGTATATGTTATACAAATCTGCTCATTTTCACACGTCGACGCATTAAAAAAAAAGACAGCGAAAGTAATAATTCAAGTTATCACTAATGGTTACCTAACACTTTTTATTTGGCGTTAAGATATGGAAATATTTTTCCTTTCATCGTTACCAACTTTACTGGGCCAACGTCACGCTCTGTGCCTATTAAAAAATATGCATTCAGGGGCACTGACATTTTTCTATGGTTCACTTCTAAAGTGCTCGCTAATGGTAAAATTATTTCTTATGCATTCATGCTAGCGTTTCTACATTTTCTCTGGAAACAGTCAAATGCGTAGGAAACTTCCGAACTTTGTACAGTAACGACGCTAAACATCCCATATTTGTAGCCAGATATGTGATATTATTTCCATACTATATATGGGTCAAAAACTTCCAATTCAGTTTAGGAAGTTTTCCATAACTTTTATTTGAGTGTAAGTTTCTTGTTTATTTAGCTGTGCCACTGCAAAGGGTACAAATATACACTCCATAAAACTTAATTATTTTCCTTTAGGGAAAGATTTGCCATCTGTTCAGTGCTTGTGCTAATGGCTGGGTCCATATTGTTAATGATCCACCAGTGGATCACCACATTGTAAGACATAACATTTAGTGTATTGCTCTCCGTTACAGTAATTCAAACAGTTACCTGTGCGAGAGGTAAATGTGGAACGGTGTAACATAACACGTTTAAGGAAAAAGTAAAAGTCATATTTGCTTTTGAAATATCCATCTCAAAACTACATTTGTAAGTATTGTTTATATACACCTATGTGTAAAACGTGCCGATTGTGAACCAGTCAAGAAATTAACATGATCTTGAAAACTCAATAAAGTGTATACAGAAATATCAGAGACCAGTGAGACTTAAAATGTGCTAGTTTGTGTTGAATAATAGCTTTCTCAAGAACGCAATATTTTACCTTATTTGTGGTGACACACAGAGAAATGTTTTCTACTGTAAAAATCAATAAGGTAATATGAAATATTGACTCACTTGCTTGTCGTTTTCTAGCAAGAGTTTGATTTAATTGAGTAAAATAAACGTTGATGTATATAAATTTTCACCACAATATTTCAAAACTCCATTATTTTGAGGAACACTATAATATTTGTTAATAACAGCGAATTGCTTATTTCGCTGCATAAAACTTATTTCATTTTGAATTTTGCGGTAATCAGTTGAATATAACCTGTCATTAATAGGTTTAATTTTATTTTTTAGGTATCTTAATATCCCACAGTTTAAAGTTGCAGGCGTTATAAATGACTGGGATTATTGCTCCCGTAAGCTCAGTTCTGTTAGGTCAAATTATTACAGAAGTAATAGTCCACTCTTGCAGATTAGATCAGGTTACCATTGTGTAGTAACCATAATATTTCATGAAATATTGGGTGCTATTGTAGCACGACCTTTAAACAAAATTTGACTAGAATCGGACAAATTATTCTTGAGTTTCAATATTTGAGTACAAGTTACGAATGGCACTATCTTTCAAGAATCATTAACAAAATAAGCTATGTACATGTGAATATAACGACCACACAAAGTACTGTCAGTATATTAAGTGTTATTCATATAGTATAATGGTTTCTGAGGTGTAATATATGGTTTTAAAAATGTCTTAAGATCACCTCTTGGAAAATACACATTAAATGATAACCTTTTGTAATCTACTAGAGACGGCTATGATTAAATACGACTTATCCCTTAAAATGCATTCCAATAAAATGCCGTAAATGTATTGAGTTAGGCAAATTTTTTATTAAGTGTTCAAAAAATTATAAGTAGGAAATATACATTTAAACACGAACATACAGAGGTAGATTATATAATTTGCCTTTCTCTCCTAAGGTAAATAGGCTAAACAGCATTTTGCACTTCGGAAAGTAATTTTAACGATTCGGTAAATGAAGAATCAGACAAATATGAGTACGAAAAAATTATAGAAAATGTTTCAAAATTCAGTGTCGAAGCTTTCAAACTCGCTGGGCTGTTAAAGAAAAACCAAAAATATTTAATTTATAAACCGGCGTCCAGGGGTGCAGGCGTTAAACGTCTAAGGCAGGATTTACAACAGCCCGTCGCGTCCGTCCGTCATCCACCCGTTCGTCATACGTTCGTCCGTCTCCCAGCCGAGCGATTTACGACCAAACTTCATACGTCCGTCAAAGGTTCATTGATGCAATCTAATAAAAATAAAACTGTTTACAAATAGGAAAAAATTCTCAACAAAAAGTGAAGATATTTTGCGGTGTTGTGTTTCTAAGTACCAAAAACAACCATACACGTACGTAACGGTAATTAATCGATGTAAAAAAAATTTAATAGCATGTATTCATAATTTTGTTATTTTACTATTGCACAAAAGGAGCTCATGTTAACAAACGTAATAATCACTTAATCTTCAGGGAAAATGTACCTTAATTCAACTTTACTGTCACTTAAACAAACATGTGAAAACAAAACACTACACACACACTACACAGCCTCGTAAAGAATTCGGGATAAACGAGTAACAAAATGTGCAGTTTAGAAGGCTGTAATTTCATCCGTTCGTCCGTCAAAAGTTAAAGCTTGTCAGGTTCTGACAGACGGAAGGATAGAATTAATGGGCACTTCTGATTGGTTGTTGGTCACGTGATTGACGGACGGATGACGGACGGACGTGACGGGTCGTTGTAAATACTGCCTAAGGGCGACAAAGAGGCGACGAGCAGCCCCTGTCTATAGGTAGCCATTAGCATGCGATAGTCACGCAGGTTGCAGCTGCTGCAGGCGGTGAAGTAGCAATGTGCGTTAGCGTTCGCGGTTTTGTTGTAAGAGAGAAACACTGTAGACAGGGTACAGAAAACGATATTTCGGACCGCTGGCCTTCTAACATACTTGTTGCCGTGCGGGAATGAGTGCGTCTGAATCGAATTATGATGAACTGTTTCAGATGGATGGAACGATCAGATTCGCATGTAGTATACGGTGAAATCAAAGGAAATTCCAGTGCTTCACATAATCTTTATCCGTTTTGATGTGTACCTGACCGCCATTCTTTCGATGTCTTAAATGACATCTGCACAAAATTGATTAATTTCCCGTAAGAAATAAATTGGACACTCACTGTTCGAGGTTTGTATTATCTCCAGCATCTTACTGCACGGTATAAGATCAATTTTTTTTTTATATTTTTCTTAAGAAATAGTTTTAACCCGCATATTTAACAATGAATTGCATTATTTTAAAATTTATTTAATGCTCTCCGGGTTGTGTATGCAGTTGCTGTAGTGCCAACTGTGATGCAGGGGGCCAAGGTCGTGTAGTAGCTAGAACACTCGCCTACCATCAAGGCGAACCGGGTTCTATTCCAGGCGGAGTCGCCCCTCGGATTTTCGCATGTGAGAATCGTGTCGGACGAAGCCGCTGGTCGGCGGGTTTTCTCGGGGAACTTCCGTTTCCCCACGCCCTTGCATTCCCGCGCTGCTCAATACTCACCTCGATGTTAAGAGCCGCCCAAATATCTTCACTCACTCACTTGAATGCAGCATTCACATGCTACTAGTTGCCTTCTGGTAGGGGCTGAACAAAGTATATTCGACGCTCATTAAGGGGCCCCTTCTATCTGGAGCTACTTTATGCGTTTGAGACTGAGATGCGATAAGGGCTACACTACCACGTGCATAAGTGCCACCGAAACAAAGCGCAAGGATTTGAACTGGCGTGCAGTGTTCTCGTTATTCTGTGTGTACCTGTAAGAATATAAGCGGCCACCGTATCAATTTATTGTTGGAAAGTCTGTGGCAGGATTCTATGTAGGGCCCTTGAGTAGTTTAGTAGAGCCTATTTGCAGTTTCTTCACACGTTTTGAATCAAAACTTTAAAAAAAAACACACCATGAATGACGTGTTTGGTTTCTTCCTAAATGTATCATATATCACACGCGTTTTGTACTTGTGTTAACATAAAAGTACCTAATTTTTTTAATAGAACTTGAGCATATGTTTTATATGAATTATATAATTTTTCATTAATAACTAATATAAGTAAATTAATAAAGTAGTTGTGTTGATATCGCCTAGTATAGGCTGTTCACGGTAAAATTAGCACTATTGAGAGCCATGCTTAAGATCTACTTGTATGTACATTGTGTATTCCTCCGCCTTATGTAAAACTAACAATGCCACAGGCCTCATTACTTTATTCATACGTCTGTCAGGTCAAACGGTGCAATTATTAGAAAAGAAAATATCTTACAAATCTGGTCGTTTTAACACTTCGTAGCATTAAAAAAAAAAACAGAAAGCGAAATTAATTATTTAAGTTATTACAAATGGTTACCTAACACTTTTTTATTCGGTGTTAAGTTATGGAACTATTTTTCATCTATCATTACCAACTTCACAGGGCGAATGTCACTCAGTACGCCTGTTAAAATATATGCAAGTAGAGGCAGTAATTTTTTCCTAAGGTTGATTTCAAAAGTGCTCACTATTGCAAAATATGATTACATGGAAAGCGCATGATTGCTGTGAGTTTGTCCCCTGGTGTAATTTTCTAACCTTTGTTTGCCTGAAATGGAGGAATGTACTGGAAGTAGTACTTTAGCAGGGCTTCAGAAAAGTTGGAAGTAACCGTGAACGGAGTATATGTATCTGATTACTGTAATATATTTAGAAATACGGCGCTTTGGAAATCCGTTTTCATCTACGTTGAAGTTCTTTTAAATAGTGTTTCTAATGTGCTTGAAACCACTCACCAGGCATCGTCTGAGGTGTTCGTTGTTTTCGTAGAACAGCACGTTTGAAGTAGGTTTAATAGTTTCCCGGGAAAACGTGTATTTCAAAACCTCTTTTACGCAGTTCAAGTGCCATGTTTCCGCGAGTCCCTTAACAAAGAACGTTTGCATTTCTTAATTCGTTTGCAAGCAGTTAGTTGGTTTTCATAACAATGTCTTATATGCCTAACCTAAAGCAACTTCGCAGGCGTTAGAGAACGTGACTAAGATGCTGCCTTCGTCACAAGCACTCGAACTCTGTCTTATCTTCATGAAATGTTTTACATAATATGACCAATGCTCTAATTAAAAGTGGAAAAAATTACGTCAGCTTCTTTGCGTCTGTTCCAATCTTCATCTTAGTATTCTCTCGCACCCTTCATAGAAAAGGCTCGGAAAAACGTATCGTTTTCAAAAAATCTGCAAGACCTTCTCCTTCTTGTTTTTTGCCGTCAGAACTCCGCTTTTCTTTTCGAGTGTTGTTTATAACTTGTTTACATGAAGTTCTGTCCATTCGCCTTAAATTTTCTCACCTTCTTACTGATGTTTTTCTATCGTGTTATTCATATAACGTCATTTCAGTTCTGCGATTAAGTCATTATAGTTGATTTCATATAAGGAGCGTTATAGTCACTCTCCTTAAAATCCACACATAAAATCATGGGTAGCACAGATTATTTTGCACATACACGACTAAAAACATGTGTGGATGAGTCTGGAAAAGAGTGTGTAATTATAACTAACATGTATCTAATATATTCAGAGTTGTTAAAAGTGTATGCTTGTATATTTTAATACAAAGTAATTGTAGTGACTGTTTATTTGAGGCCACAGGAATTTGACATGTAAAGTAACTTCCATTTACACGAGTCAATAAAAAAAAACGTATTTCTGTCTGCACAATAATCCTATTTCTGAACGTCAATTATAAAATATACGAAACTGTCTGCTTATTAAAAAAAGTGATATTACCGTTTTATTCAGGAAAGGCGTTTGTGCAAAATCTCTGCCCTTAATATAGTTTTAGTTTATAGAACTACACATAACGTAATGTAATTATGGAATTATATATAATGTGTTACATACGCAAACAAGTAAAGCTGAACATTAATTAATATCCTTAATCACGTGTAAGAATGCGAATAAAACCTAATCAGATTTTCTGGCGGGTGACAATATCGCCCGCCATTGTGAGATTAAGGGATGCCATGTTTGATTCAAAAAGTGTGAAGAAACCGCTAATTAGACTATATCACCAGCCAAATGACCGCAGATTGCAGATATCAATTCACGTTATTTACGAATTTGACATTTCATCTAACATAATTTCCGACATTTTTAAATAAGTACTTCCAATTTTGAAGTGTGTGTCCTTTAACTATTGCGTTAGGTCGTAATATATGTCGTATTATATTTTTACCCCATGTTAAGTGTTTGTTTGAAGTGAGAATCTGTCTTACATAGGCAAGCAAAAAACTATAAATGCTTTCTTTACTGACCGATACTGGAATAGTGTTTATATTAGTTAGCAGTAATAATTTTATACTTAGTAAGGAATAAGAAAATATTTATTTATTTCCTACGGCATGAAAATTGACGCCAACTTTCATGAATCCCCGCTCTCGTAATTACTTCTAGGGAAAAAAATTCCAACGCCGCAATTTTTTGACAGAAGTGCAGTGAGCTGTTGCCAAAGTGTAAGGTAACTAAATTTAATTTTTATAACGGCATTACTGTAAGTTAAAGATACTAAAAGGACGGAATATTTACACATTCTTTAACACACGTTTATTACATCGCTGTGACTGTGAAACAAACTATAAAACTTTCCACATTTTTGTTATATATCGTCATACCACCATGCTGTGTTTGTGCAAAACCAGCTGATACTCCCATAATACAGCGTACGCTGGCGTATAGGCTATTCATGGTAAAATGAGCACTTTTGAAAGCCCTGCTTAAGATCTACATATATGTCAGTTATGTATTCTTCCGCCTTATGTATGATTAACATTGTCGTGGGTCTCATCACTTTACTCAAGCGTCGGTCAAGTGAAACTGTGAAATTATTAGAAAAGTAAATATTTAGCAAATCTGCTCATTTTTACACTTCGATGCATTAAAAAACACAGAAAGCGAGGAAAGATATAATTTTAGTGATCAGAAATGGTTGCCTAACACTTTTTATTTTTATTCGACGATAACATACGCTACTACTGCCCACTCATCGTTACCAACTTCACAGGGCGCATGTCACTCAGTGCGCCCGTTCAAACAAATGCAGGTAGGGGCAGAGACTTTTATATAAGGTTGATTTCAACACCAACCTCGTTGTACCTCTCCGACAGTAGCTGACCGCCACTGAACTACTGAAGAATTGTGAGGTACGTTATTTATAGGCTGTTCATGATAAAGTGAGCACTTTTAAGGACCTCCCCACAGACATTAACCACTAATAAATATATCTTATTGCAGCCTCAGGCATTAAATTTTGATGGTGATGAAATATATACACTGTGTTTATTAGTCACATTTCAATGTTTATATTAAAAAGCAGCAGGAAGAAGGAAATTGGATGAAAGGAAAAATTTATAAGGGCCTTAAAAAGTGTTCACTTTACCGTGAACAGCCTATATCTTTGTGTCCTGAGGTCTCGCCGGGCCAGCCTCAGCACTTTCATCACAGTTTTTCGCTCCATAAAAAATGCTTCTTAGTATAGGCCATTCATGGTAAACTGAGCACTTTTGAAAGCCATCTCATTTGGAATAATAGCTAGTAAATATATTTAAGTTAGTCTTATACGTTAATTTCCAAGAATGGTGGAATGTGCACACTGTGTTTATTTATTTGATGGGAATATTTATTTTAAAAAGTGGTGAAAGGATCAAATATGGCTGAAAAGAAGAAGTATTCCGGGTCTCAAAAATGCTCACTTTACCGTGAACAGCCTATAGCCAAGTTCGGTTGGAGCATAGGATGCTCTCGCTCGGGTATCTTACAACAAAAAGGACGCATGAACCGTGACTGAGCAAGGCTGCCTGCTTTTTATTTTTTTATGTTTTTTTTCTAACCTATTCTAAGTCTAAGTGTTAGTTGCACGCCCGAGGTAGGGAAGGGTGCTATTGCGTCTCAGGGCTGCGCCCCTTACGCCTACAGGGGAGGGAACCCATGCAAGGAAGCATGTATCGCGGCAGAGAGGGACTGGGCAGCCATGGTCACCTCCCTTAGTATACCTATTGTTTAAACTATAACTAAGAAGAGGCTGGGAAATACCGGCATGGGCACCGTAAAAACCCAGTTGACAGGAAATAATTTAAAAATTGTTACATGCATTATTAGAAAATGCTACAAGAAACAGATAGGTAAGGACCATGTTCTGTATTAGTATGAAGAGCAATTCTAGCAGAGAGGGGGCGAGGGCTGCCTGGTGCCATGGCCACATGTTTCAGCACTCCAGTACAAGGGATGTTCCCAGGCCGCCGTCTTGAGTCACTCTCCGACGGCTGTGTCCGACCTCCCATTGGAGTATAACGACACGATGCCGAGGGTCCCTAAGAGACTAATTATTGATATACGATCAGTCAGTGCGACAGTTCATTATGCTAATAATGCAGTTGACCATTTCTGAGTCCAAGACTTGTTCTGCAGTACGACGTTCACTCCACCTCCAACATCCTCCAAGATCCTCACACTCAGAACAGTGGAGGCTGGTGACTTTTGAAACTGGGAGGGATGTAGCGATCCTAAATCGTATCATTACAAATATTTTTTAATAGGCATAGTGATAAATATATTGCGTACGATAGGCTTAAGTAAGTGTAGCCTATGTAGCTAAATACAAAAAATAAGTGTGGCTGTTTGAAGAAAACTGTATCATCGCCCGATTTGCAATGGTCAACATACTGTGGCCGCTGGTCCAGATCTAATCACTACCACAGGTATGTATTTGTTTTAAGTTTGTTTAGGTTATATGCCTTCCAACCAGTACCTACACGGTGTGGTACATTGCACGAGACGACGAGAGATAACATAATAATACCAATTCTATCATATTAATGATGATAATAACTTAAATATACTAGAAAAATATTTTTAAAACCAAATACTAATTTACATATCCTACAGTACATACAAAACTCATGTCAAATTTAAATTAGAGGAAGAAAGTGGTATATCTAAAGTAGTATATTTGAAAAAAAAAATCCATTCGTAAACCTATACGCGCTATCTAACTGGCAATGTATATTCATCTCACCAAGCAATGAAAATTTTATGGCATTTTTATATGTTGCGAACATGATTTATGTCTTTTAACTTTGTCTCCCAAATGTTTTAAATATTCTATCCCATTGACAGTCCACGCAAGATCATTAGGTTTCATTAGAAAAAAAAAAAAAAAAACGAAACAACACATTTCCAACTTCACACCCGCAAAGCCAGTCCGCGAAATTGTATGTACTTACGTCGAATTTTCTCGTATACGAACCATTTACTACTTTGGCATTGTTGTTGAATTATATTTAACTGTGGCCTTGCTGGTCCCAGATTCTGTAGCTATAGTTTATTCTCGTAATTTAAAATCGTTGTCGTAATAAGGTTTAAAATATTACTCGCCGAATTAACAATTTTTTACAAGTTTACAGAACACGACATTAACAACAATTCAACCATACTTCTGACCGATCCTCATAATTATTATTAATTAACAACAAACTTATTCAGGGTATTACACACTATATTTGAAGCTCACGCAAGTTTGAACAATATCTATAAATAAAAAATATTCAAAATAAATACAAGCATTGATAAAAAATGTGTTTAACAACTGCAAAAGAGTGGAGCGCGAAAGTGTTCTAACAAAACATGTAGTTTTGGTAGCTTTGTCAAGTTCCAGAAAACCATTTTTTTGTTTGACCAGGGGCGCGCCCAGCTCTCCGACTTACAGCATGCTATTGGCTGAAAAGGGCCGAGCCCCTGAAGTTTTCCCTCCCACCCGTAGCACCCCTAATCAATTGTTACAGTCATCTCTCTCTCTCTCTCTCTCTCTCTCTACGAGCTCAACCCACTTCGGGGCGAAGAAACTACCGCCCCACCTCTCGACATTTCCAAAAACATTTCTCTCGTGACGATAGTCTCGTCCATCTCAAAAACATTAGCTGCGAAATAACCTCCATATTCGTACGCAGTATTATTTAGTGAGTAGCAGATAACTAGAGGTATGCGTTCTGAGATTTTATTAGGAGGGCTGCTCCCCGCAGCCCTACCTCAGTAGCCGCCACCGACTCAAAGTATTGATACTTGTACTAAAAGTTGCGAAGATCAATGTTAAATGTTTGGTAAAAGCAAAATTTCCACCACTAGGTAAGCTCTAGTGTCGCATGTGAACCAGATTTTCTCTATTTTCTACTTAAAGGAACAGAACCAATATGCTATTAATCAAGAACGAAAGTTTACCTTGTTGAAAACTTTACGCCCAAACGGTGGGAGGGGGGAACGGGCCAAGGGGGGATCTATAGTACCCCTGGGGTAGAGGGGTCAGTTATGGTTGCCGACCCCCCCGCCCCACTTCCGGAGGGAAGGGTTTTGGTGCCCCACAATTAAGGTTCGTGTTTAACATGAAAGTTGGGTTCGGAAGGACCATAGTTATGATACACAAGTACACATATTAATTTGTCGTGTACCATAATTATGGTGCAACTAGCCGTAATTTACGGGATTCGTACGATAAGTTCACAAATTGTATCATAATTAAATCCACATGATTTAGGCATGCCAACGCACTCAAAAAATTTGTCATTTGTCCTGCGGTTCGCGTGCCATTAACAGAAACGTTTTAATGCGTGCAATAAATATCTTTGCTGGTGGCGATCATATCATACCAAAGCTCGCCGCAAGCTTTCCAAACACATTTCCGCAAGTCGAGATAGGACGAACGGTTCAAAATTTATTACATTTTAATGGTACGAGTGTACCATAATATACCATATTTCGATCTTAACATAAGATTCACACAGTTGCAAGTGTTAGAGGTGAGAGCGAGCACCTCGAGTTGTATTTACCCAGCCCATACATACCACAAATAATTATTTCTAACAAATTTTACTTTTACGGTACATATTTGTGATACAATAAGTCGATAGTTGTGATAGGCGCGAGCAAGCAACTCGAGTAGTTATTTAACATCCGGTATATACCACAATTGTCTGATTCACCCGTCGTGGCCTATCCCGCGGATTCCGCGGGCCCGTCCC
This sequence comes from Dryococelus australis, assembly GCA_029891345.1. Lineage (NCBI taxonomy): Eukaryota > Metazoa > Arthropoda > Insecta > Phasmatodea > Phasmatidae > Dryococelus > Dryococelus australis. Next base: position 257,971,592 of record CM056995.1, read on the forward strand.
TTGTTAATTGCAATATTCATACATCAAATATAAAATAGCTTAGTAATTAAATAAAATAGCTTCGTAACTAACTTTATAATTCACGTGCTAAATTTTTTAATAAAAAATTACCTTTTGGAACACTGCGCACTTAGTGGCGGAAATTTTCCATGTCAAACTCTCCCATAATAAATCACGTTTTGTTCCCTACCTGAGAAGAATTAAGATAACTCAGAGGAAACTGTGGTCCGGCCGGGGAACTAGAGATGGTCGTTGTGGTTGCAGCAATTTTCTGTAACTACTCCTAACTGATACTGATACAAAATTGTACAAATTCCCGAATACGTCGCTAGTGTTCGCTATGCCTTGTCCGTGCATGTCTTCAGGTGCACGTGTTTTTAAGTATTCGTTTGGGTTGGTGTATACGGTGTGGTATCTGTTACAGTGAAATAAGATACGGATAAGAACCAGAGCCAAAAAAATACTTCATCTGAGCGGAATACTTTTCACAGAGGGTAACAAATTTCCTATATGTAAATACTGTTAACGATAACTAAGTTACAAATAATCCTCGTCTAGTATAAAAACAATTGCAAAGAAAACACTCCATTGTGCAGTTGCCAAACATCAACCAAGAAATTTAATTTTAACTTAACTACGAATTTTTAATGTAATTAAAACTGCATAAATTACGTGGAATAGCAGATTCAAAACATTGGCGAATGTTAAACTTATGCTAAAAGTATCGATAGTTTGGCAGTTTATCCCACTCTTTACAACCACTGTTGCAAGTGGGTATAACAGGTTTATACTCTTAAATGGGCTTTTAGTAATTATTGATAATGTTCAGTTTTCAGTGGAAGTTTTGTTACGAAGTGGAAATTTTAATCAATCTGAGAGACGGTAGTGCTTGATTGTACTGTACTTCTAGTGCCGATAGTTATAATTCAAAACTATTTTACTTTGAGAAACAGCGTAAAGTTATTAAACATGAATAAAGTAAGTAGCAAATTAAAACTCTGTAAACGTGTTCTGTTGATAATATAACAAGGATATGTGAAAATTGCGGTGAAATATGCACATTTATTTAATACAGAAAGTTTCAAATAAGGTAGCAAAACAAACAGGCTCAATGCATCAACGGATAGTGAGGAAGCTGTGAATGAATCCCGTCCTAAAATTACAATTTCAGAAGCAAAATAAAAACGAATGCGCGCGCTCGCTTGGTTCACATTTACTCCAATCACAGCAAGCAGAGCGGACAGGACTTACAGGCCTAATATTAATGAAGAACATTTTGTGTGACTAATTTGGTTTTATAGTTTAAAAAAATTGTAATTTAGTGCTACATATCGGGTCATTTACGAACTGCATCTATTTAAGAAATGTGCTGGGTAAAATTAACATTTAAATTCACATATTTAAAAAAAATCAAAATTTAATTATCGTAAACATATACGCCAACATACGTTGATAATCCATATAATTATTAGTATAAAACATGAGAAACAGTGGTCGTCTAGGGAATATCGGTGAACTCTACTCTTTCCGCGAGCAAACATTTCGACGCGAGCTAAACTTTTCAGCGTTGCTCGTGTGAAAATAAGGACTGTTTCCGATTGGCTGTTCCAACGTTCCTCTCTGTCTGGTGTGAGCGGCGTAATTTTGAACCAGTAATTACTTGAGTGGTAGCAAGTATTGTGTGACAGGTTATTCCAGAGATTATCCCATACCTGCTCGCGTGAAGGCTTGGATAGTAGGCCTCGTATAAGTATCTGCCAGAGTTTGTAGGGACCAGAAAGCATGTTATAACTAACGCTTTTATTTTCGTTTGGAAATTCAGCACTAGTACGACCATTTACAACCTACCTAAAAGCTTAAAAGTTAGCCACTTTAAAAATTAATGTAAAATATATACCCATAAACTAATAATGAAAAAGCATTATTTTCGATAAGTTATACGTGGAGTGCTAATTTGTTACAACTGTTATGAATATTTATTATGAAATGATATTTACTTTTCCTGCAAGACATTCTCAGGAAACCTTGAAAGATTTTTTTTCGTGTGTAGGTTATTTTATATTTTTCGTTATTTAAAAATCGTGTTGTTAGTGTATTCCCACAAATATTTCAGCAGTAAGGAACAGAGCACTTCCACTTCAAGTGCAATTTACACAAACGAACATATTATATACAAGAATGAACAATCACACTGGCATACGGCGTCATGCTTTGTGTTTAACTTATCTGCTTCTCTCTCAAAGACGAGTTGCTGTTGCCATCTCTTCTCAATGCTTATTGCAATGTTGCAACAACAACAGAATTATTGGATAAGAGTTTTGAAAGTTGTACTCCCTTATTTTACATTAATTTTGAACTAAATACACAAATGAAATAAATATATTTTAGAAGTCACAGCAACTTTAGAATTCTGTAACTTGCGTGCAGTAAAATTTTTATTTTCGATATTGGCAATACTCTAGTCGCTCTAATTTTTAGTGGCCTGACTCCGCCTATAGAGTTGCGTCATCCTGTGCGGAACATTGTATAGGTTATTCACGGTAAAGTGAGTATTTTTGAAAGCCCTTTAATTTGGAATGACTGTCAATACATACATTTTACTTTAGCCTGATCCTGGAATTACAATAGCGCGACAGATGTGACGCGAAGGGCGCGACGCGACAACAAAAATTCGCGTTAATGTGAATACTAGGTTTCACCGCCTCGCGATCAACATTAAAAAATGTTTTTTATAAATTGTTTCTTATTACTTCATAATAACCTCTTTTACGAAGGCCATTAATGTTTCCATTATTTTCTTATTTTGCAATCGTTTCAAAAAATTCTTTCCGTGTTCACTGGTACTGTGAGCATCAAAATATGGCTGCAATTACATCTAGTCATAAAATGTGTTGCTTTACTTATTAATACGGTAAATAACATATTTACAGACCTGTCGCGCCCACGACACGAATAAATTAGAAATACTTTCTAATCGGAAAACTTGTCGCGCGAACGATTTTCGTCGCTTTGACGTCACAGACGTCTCGATCCAGATTGGCTAGAAAATTATTTTATTCTCGCCGCGCCCATTGCGTTCCGTCTGTCGCATTATTGTGATTCCAGCATTAGACGTCAAATTCTGAGTGCAGTGGAATATACACACTATGTTTATTACTTACATGGCAATATTTGTTTAAAAAGGCGGTTAAAGAATAACAAATGACTGAAAGTAAAAAGTATCTAGGGCCTCAAATGTGCTCACTTTACCGTGAACAGTCTATACACACAGAGTACCGAAGTACACAGGTACCTAGTAATCTACACGACAGAAGGCAGCCCAGCCAACAGGGAACTTTTTCGCAGCACGCAGAAGCCAATCAGACATAAGGCCAACAGTCAGAACATCACGCAGCCAGCCAATCGGTGAATGAACATTACAAATCTGAATCTTTGATTCAGAGACATTTCCCATTGATTCTTCAACAGTTTCATTCGGTTTATTGAAATAATTAAATGGATTGAAAGGGTTAATATTTAATCGGATCAAATTATTATTTTTGTGTGGTTGGTGCAAGAGTGTACCAAGGGCCATCTTCCTTCCCTTTTGATGGGGAGCAGCTCAGGTACGTCCTCACCCTCTGAACCTTAGCACTCGACTGAGCTGTGGCGTGTTGGGGACAGGGTATGAGGTGATTTTGTGCAAGAGTGGTCTAGGTGTTTTTTTTTTGTTCGGTGGTGATTTTGCTCGTAGACAGTGTTGGTGAATAGGTGACTTTGAAAGCTATTATTATTCCAAATGAATAAGATGTTGCACGAGAGAAAAAAAATTCAGAGTGTTTAAACGAGTTCTACCTATGAATAAATTACAGTCATCGAATCACAAATTTCAAAGGAACACAACTACGTAAATAACATCTGGTGTTGACATGTGGTAAACAATCACGATTATGTGACTTATTCCAGGTGTCTTAAAATGAATGAATTCATTAATTAACGAAAAACAATCACTCAAAAAATTACCCTACAAAGTAAATGGTTAAAGAACACAATAACAAGATATATGAAAAATGTAACACTACTTGGCGCTTCTCGCACATACCTGACATTATTATAAAACACGTCCGTCTGCCTGTGAGACTGGTGAGGAACTTCTAAAATGGAATCCACACGTAAAAATAAATTTATTTATTTATTACAATTCGTCCATTCACTCGGGAGATCGATGTAGCATTAACTTATATGATGTGTTGAGAGCTAACATAACCTACGTTTGTTTATAGACTGAGATGAAAAAACTCGGAAATTTTAATAAAAATACAAACCAAATGTTTTTTAATAAATTAAATGGCTAAAGAAAAGTACGTGAAAATGACTAATTATGTAATGAAATCGTACAAGGAACTCTTCCAAAACACATCCGTCCGCCTCAGAGACTGGTGAATGAATGAAGCGAGCTTACATCGACAGCCTTACTATACATATGTGGAGCATGGCTGAGTTGAAATTACTACTGACTAAGTCATTCACACTATTAATATGCATCCTGAATTATATCTAGAAAATAAATGGTACCCCTACCAAGTTATTATTAATGACGTGCAATTTAAGCAGCGAAACAGACAGACAATTAGCACTTAACACGGACAAATAAAGATTTCCAAACTCGCATTTCGAATTCTAAACAGACACATCTCCCTCTCATTTGTACGCGTACCTTAAGTATTTTTATGAATGACGTGCGCCGGCTTATAAGCTGTTTTATATATGTGAAGCGTGGCTGAGTTGAAAATTACGAGAAAAACTCTGAATACAATATTCGTCCTACAGCTACATGGATGTATAAAAATTACACTACTTGATAAAAGTGGATTATTTAAAATAATGGACGTAATACAAAATATTTTTTCCGTTAAGTGTGTGAAACTCACGACACTAGTTACCGAAATAACAGATGAAAATAATATCAACTTTTGTCGACTGAACACACAAACGAGGTTTATGCGAAAATTATTGTATCCTCGAAAAATTAAAAAAACTTAGAAACAATTTTTTATATTAAAACGAGAATCGCGGCTATCAATCTCCGAATCCTGCTGGCCGACACCGCAAATCGGGGAACCTCGCTCCCCCTTAGTCGTGTCACGAAGCCCACTGCACCCGATGAAGTCGAGAGAGCTGGTGTATATGTGTATCCAGGACAAGTGTTTCGGAAGAACTAACATGGTGGCGGACAGTTAAATTGTTCACATCACTCCTCACTGCACTCGCCCCTTCCCCAGACCGCGTCTTTGTGCGAAAAGACAGTTTCTATCCAAGGTCACGCAGCCCCCCCTCCCCGCCAATGCAGAGTTCGTTTTCAGAGGGCTGCTCTGTCCAAGTCCACGCACCTTCGCCCTTCACCCCACCGCAGAGCACGTTTTTCTGCTGGCTGGAGGACTCCCCGGTCCAAGCACCCTGCCTTCGCTGTCGATTCAAGGCCACAAACCCCCACCCTCCACCACCATCCCAGATCTTGTATTTTGTTCAACAACAACTTCAGGCACTCTCCACCTGGGAGACACCCTTCAAGACACCAAGTTAGACTCTTCCAAAATGTTTATTTGTTTTCAAAACTGTGCTATACTAATGAATTGTGGACTCTCCAGAAAATCTGCCCTGTCCAGTTCTGTGAAAGGAGTACTTGTTCCCCTTGTCCGCCCCTTCCCCTCACTCGCCATTACTGGAGCTGGCCAGCAGCCTTCAAACCTTTGTGGCAGGGGATATTTGAAAAATTCTCGCATTTTGGGTCTCAAGTGTCTGAACGTTTGCTGCAAACGAATATATTTAACAAATCTCACTATTTAATTATTAACGTAATTAGTTTTAAAATGAACAAATAGTACATAATCACAATCTAGGTGAATGACTCGAATGAATAATTCATATAAATTTGTCACAAAATGTATAAATGTACAAATACTAACCAAACAACTTGAGTAAAACAGTCCACGCATTTCCCGAAGAAAAACGATGAAATCGATACTTAGTTACTTAACACAAATTCAGTTTATCAATCCGAAATAATTTTAACTAAAACTCCGTCAAGAAGGTATAGCAGAGAAAGCTAAAAAAATTTTTGCAGCAAAAACATGTAGTCTAGCTTCGGAAATCCACATTTACGAATCGTAGCTGAATAACACATGGTTTATTTAAAAAATAATAGACGTGTGCAAACTTCAAAATAACGGAAAATATTTCTACACTATAGGCTATCGCAAAAAAATTTTTGTGACTCCTGCAGTTAACACTAGTAGAGAAACTGAATTCAAACATTAATTAACGATTATTAAAAAATAAATTATTTTATCAACACACATGAAATTATTTTAACTGCTATCGTATTTTATGTTACTAATGTTAAATACGCGAAAAACAAAAATATTTCAAAAATACTGCTATGAAGACTGACCGAGGTGTGAACCCCGAGCATATAGATGATGATAGCACCTAGCAATCCTGGCAGGTTGAGGAGCAGCTAGGCGAAGCAAGGGTCAGTGCGCATGTGTAAACAGGATGGGTACAGCTATATGTTGGTGCGACTTTGCCCTTTTTTTGTCTTATAACAGACCGCTAGCCGATGAGGGACGACCTCTCTCCTTTGTCAAAGGAATGCAACACCCTAGCGAACTGCCTTCAAGCAAACAGCCTTTCTCACTTAGGAAAATGAACTGGTAGCAATGCTTTAGTTTTATACATGTCCAAGCTGTAGGAATCCTACAGGTTCGCGCAAAGTGTTAAACACAAAATCGACTGATTTACACAATAAAAACAGATATTGAGTAAATGCCATTACTATGTGTTTTAAATATCTCGTGAAAATCGTCAGTGTTAATAACCATTAACTGCATTTTACATTTGTATTTAAAACTCGAATACTATAAGTAAATTATTTATTTTGTCTAGTTTTCTGTCAAGACATAAAATCGTTTACTCATTGTGAATCTCCATAGTCTTTACTGTGTTAAATATTAACGATTTCGCTATTTTTAGGTGATATTCACACAGACTGATTTCTCAGCGAGACAGTATTGTTCGCTGTTATGGAAAGGGCTCAAACTAAGTCATTCACCAATTGTTTCTAACAAACACACAATCGTTAAACCAAGTGAATGGAAAATTACCTATTGTTTCATTGAAAACATATCAATTAACCAGATAATCTTGATTATGTTATGTTGATATACGTTTTTCAAGATATGTAAGAAAAGGTCACACCCATGAATAAATAAATGTTCTACACGCAAACAAATTGCAAATTACAACCCCTGGTGGATAAAGTAATAAAATATATTTTATTTTTATGTTAACAATGACTCACTCATTTGTCTAAGATATATGTTTTATAAAATCCCAGATCTACAAAGTGCTTGGAGGTAAATAACAGAAAATGAAACCCACATTCACTTTGAAATACACATTTAATATATCCAAATTTTCCAACAAACACAATACTTATTTACATATATAAAAATCACAATCTTCTTTAAAATATTTATTAACATATAGAAAAATCACAATCTTCTTAAAAATATGTATTCATATACAGAAAAAAACACTTAATCTTCTTTTCTTCGAACGAGGTCAGTAACAGTTGATTGCTGTTTCATGAAAACGAATTTATTACTCTGAAATCTGTGAGAAGTTGTTATTCACAATGGATTCTAGATGAGGTGTTGGCTCACTAGCTGTTAGAATGACTGGTTGGCTGTTAGAATTTCTGATAAGCTATTTTAAGACACTATCGATCAGTTAATAGCTTCACTCTTGGTACGCCAGACAGTTTAATTGACTTGTAGATACTATTATGAAATTTTACTACCTCATTGGCAGTATTGCATATAGTAGAGCTGAATTTATTTTGGTACTAAGTTTAGTGTTGCGGAAAAAAAAATGTCGACAGGGATTCTATAAACGCACACAGGGACACACCAGCCGACTGAATGAAGTGCCGAATGAAGCGCTGACATACAAGAAGTGCAAAGTTTCTGGAGGATATTTGACACACACATCGTACTGATATGAGGCAAGGCTCGTAGTTCAGAGGTTCTACATATATTCTGGGTTTCGGCGAACAGGAAAATTTACATATTTCTAATCGCATTAAAACATTGTAGCAAATATTTTTTTATCTTTACATCGGAGCAAGTGAAGAGATTTTGGCGGTTCTCGAAACTAGGGTCTTGAGAGCCGATGAGGGTGGGCGAGGTGAGTAATGAAGCAGCGTCGGATTACAAGCATTCTTATCGATAATAAACTTGGATTATTTACCACTAGCAGTGAACGACTGGTATTGGGAGATATGCACATCAATTTTTGATATCAGTTGTAAAGTTCACCCGCTTCCATGAACACTAAATTTTCCAAGTCTGGTTATTAAGTAAGCTACTATGTTATTGTCATAAAGTTCACCAACATTGGATGAGTGTAAGACAGGGAGGGAATTACTTTGAAAACAGAAGGTTTGTATGTGGAGCTAACTGAGGAGCTGTCTGAGAAGCTAACTTAGGAGTTGCCACAGGAGCAGATTGTGGAGCAGCTTGTGGAGGTGGAGAACCAGTGTTGCAAGTTTTACAATGTCTATTTAAAGCATCACTCCGAGAAAATTTTTTCCCGGAAGAAATCACATTGAAAGTGATTTCTTGAATTTTTCATTACAACACTCATACGTGTTAATGCAACATACTTTTTTAACAATATTTTTTGTTAGGGAAACAAGTTAACTTTTAAAAAGGAATAGGTTAAACAAAAGTAAAAATTCATTTTACAAGATAAATTTATTGACAAAATATATACAAACACAAACTGTTTCAAAAATAATTTTAATACACAGAAAATTATGTACAGGATGATATATAACACACACACAAGTAACTACAGAATGTCCCAAAACATTATCACACATAGCATCAAACAAGTACAGGATGATTCAGAAATGTATGTACAACACTAGCAAATCCAGGATGTCACACAAATTACACAATTATTTCTTTCCGTAACAAAGTCGAAATGATTTGCTCCAACATGCTAATAACTTGCTGATGTTCACTTCACATTTTGATTTCTGAATACATAACTGGTGACCTCGTCTTGTTGATCCATCTGTACGAACTAGTGGATAATATTCAACCAAATACTTTTTATATTAAATCTCACTCATCCTAAATGATGCCATATCACTCTAATAATATCCACAGATGATTCAGGAGGAGAATTAGCATAGTCTGTTTCACCCCAGTCAGATATCTTGCCCGAGTTATCATTAATTTAGAGTTTTCCTCTGCAGAGAAAAATGTTGAATTAGATCCATATGTTTTACGTAGTTGTTTGAATGAGCGGCACTTGTATTATTTTTGAATATTGATTACTTTCCTGTTATACACACTTTCTAAAATGTGTTTTTGCTCAACTCCACCTACATATATTTCACGATTATTTAGGTAATATTTGCAGATATGTTCAATATTCTCATATTCTATACACACACTCTCCCATTTTAAACTGTAGTGATGACTAGTAACCCATGTATTTGTTTCCTTGTATTTAGGATTTAGATATTTAAAGTCAAATGGTGCTTTGAAGCTGAATACAGTTGTATGTTCTTCCATATCAGTAATAGCTAATTCTTTAATGATAAATTTTTTTCTGCACATTGCAAAACATCTTGTCATAACCGTGGTTTGTCACCTACTGACTCGATTCATTATCTTAACTGGCTTAGCTCTTATACTGCAACTCGCTAATATATAGTTGATTATCAGAGTGTAAGCTTGTGTATTTGCCAGAATTAGTGTATTTACAATCATTTCAATTAGTGAATCGATCATGCTGTTTGTAATTATATCATCTTGTTTGCTTATATAAACCACAAATAATGCTCATCTACTTTTAAATGTTTCGAGTTCTAGGATCGGTGAACTGCTTTTGTTATAATATGTTTCCTGAAACTTAGTATACATATCATAGGAAAAAAGGAATTCACCATTAGCAAAGTTCATATTTAAATCCACGTAGGGGTGAGCTTGACTGTTTCGATACAGTTTAATGTTTTTCATACCACCATTATTGAATACTGATCTATCAGCTTTTAAATTGTTTTGTCGATTTGTTTGAAAACAAATGACAACAAATCTTGGTTTTTCCGATGAAAAACTAAATTTCACACTCCACATTATTTTTTTAGCTAATGGTAGAGTTGGGAAAACCTCTAAACCTCACGATCTGAATGCAATGTCTAAATTCTTCCCTTTTTTGATACATTTTAAAACTTTACATGTTCACGAGTGTTAATTTCAATATGTGGAATCAACCATTCTACAATGCCTAATTCAAATGTTACACCTTCCTCGTTATTTACTGTATCATATATGGCATTCAAATGCATATTGCCAAATATAATAACTAATTCTTGTTTAGCATTTAATATGATGTGTTTGAGGTCTTCAGTAAAGCCCAGAAACAATACTTAACGGTGCAACAACTTTGTATTTTCTACCTGGGTTTATTTGTAGTGAGTAATCACGAGCATTGCTCCACCCAGCCATAAGCTCTGTATAAACATCGATTACATTTCCCGAGAGATGGTTCTTTATCGTGGATGTAATTCCAACATCTCGTGTTAGATTGATCCACGCTCCATTTGGCAGATATGCAATTCTTTCGATTAAATGAAGAATACCATTTATTACCATTTTTGTAGTTGCTGGATTACTTGCATCGGCTGTCATTTTAATTGTTCCTCTAAACCTTAAAGTTTGAATTCGGCGGTAAGTATAATGATTTTGTATTGAAATCCTTTTTCCTTAAGGAAACATATACGGACCTTCTCGGAATGGTTCGTATACAGGTATTTCCATATTGGTGATTGCATTTTCATAACCAATTGTTTCATCAATATTAAGTATGTGTTCCATTTCTATTAACTGTATACCCTAATTCTTTTAAATACAATTCGTTGCCTCGTGTTAACTTCACAGGTAGCTTTTTGAAGTGAGCATTTGATGCCTGTGTTTACATCTTTTTATATTTCTTTTCTTCGAAATACGTTCCTTAGTGACATATTTCTTAAAAGAACCGCCTACTTTACTTCCAAATTTACTATTATACACAATGCCCATTATGATTGTAATGCTCAATGCGATGTAATTATTTATATAGACTTTTCAGTTTAAATGAATGGTAATTTCTTTGTTTCTAAAATTAATAAGTTTGCCATCTTGATCAACAATTGTAACATGTATTTTATTAACATGATCCACTATTACTGGAAGATATATATCAAAGTATTCGGTTTATCAATTATTTTATATTCTGGAACCACAGCACATGTGAATTCATGTATTGTATTTGTCAGTTTTCCATTCAAATAAGAACAGCCTACAATATTAACATTTATACAAAATATATTTACCTATAATATATTAAGCTGTTTTGATGATTCGTGCAGTTGATTAGCTTGATATACACTTAGTTTATAACTAAACATATTTGCAATTGAATTGTCTTCAGAGAAATCGATATCGATGTTACCATACATTGCACTAGTTAAAGTATTTGGATTTCCAAGTAATCGGAAATGTACATCTTCAGGTAATGCCACTTTAATGATTGTTTGTAAGTCATCCAACTCATAAGATCCGACCTGTATCACAATCTTGTAGGTTTTTTTCACCAATATTAGCTGTAAATGATTGGTTAAGCATATCAATGTTTGATATGTTGTTGTAGACAACGAATTCGATTGGACTTATTTGCAAATCTCCAACTAACTCCAACATAGGGAAATATACTCCATGCAATTGCGACGAATTTCCATTTAATATCAATGTAACTGACATATAACTAATATGTTTTACTATTATACTCACTTATATATCCTATTTACAGTCAAGAAACGTAAGCATAAATATCTGCAATTGGTTGTATTTGGCAATTGTTCCGATTTGTAACTGTACCTTAATTCTGTATTTTTAAAATATTTATGTATTTCAATTGGAGGACGTAAATCGCCAAAACTATCGTAATTCAATGAATGATTTATGTTCTTAATTAATGCAACCCAATGCATTCCTTCTTTTTGTATCGAATATATATTAACAATCATACATTTACAAAGTTTTGATTTCTTTGGTAAATCTTATCTCATGTACACTCCTCGAAAATAGGGAATATCCAGTTTCTTTACAAATACATTGATATCTTTGTTTGTAAGTGCACATTTTGGAAGACTATTTAGGACTTCCTGTGTTTTTTTTTTTTTTTTTTTTGTCAAATATGGAGATTTTCATCTTTGTCCAACTTTATAGGTTTTCAATTACGTTCCTTTACCTTTTAATTTAGCTGCTCTACTAATTTCTGAAACTCCTCCGAGGATTGATCCAAGAGATGTTTATGCTGGAAATTGGAACAGAATGATTCCTCCTCTCTTCACCTTTGTGCGCATAACTTTATCAAAAACCCAAGCTCCAAGCTTTTCACATGCTGATGTATATGGATTCTTCCTTATATATGCTGTTTATCGGCTAGAATTGTATCTGCTATATGTCTTTCTTTCAAATTATTTGTTCGATCACAAACAATATCATGTTCTTTACAAGCGTTATTCAAAGAATTATTCCTTGATCGTTCCGTGCCAAACATTTGACTACTTTGGTACCTGGTCCGCAATAATTGTATTACGATAAATGCAATTCGAATAGTGATTTATTAATCAATGTATTCAATACACTGGTTCCACTTGAACACGAACCTATTTATAGACCTACATTTATAGTTTTGTGTTAGTATGTTACATTAGTTTTACATTAATATGTATTTTAATACATTATAATATGTTACAATACATTATATTAGTATGTTACGGTTGGTTTCAAAATGTTCCATTACTATCAAATATACAATGTATAATAAGCTGTCCTTTTTTATGTAGAAAAAACCTGTGTTATTATGTCGCTGTTGGACCATCCAAATGGACTTACATTTGAAAATGCACGTGTGTTTTCTAAAACAATACGACTAGAGAAATATCAACTATTAGTGACCATTTTGTCATTAATTGATGGAATGCGATATTTCCCTTTTACAAATAAAGAAGATATAGTACCTCCGAATGAAGCATTGCCCAATACCGTATTTATTTTTGATGAC